>CM043728.1:17037508-18462250 GCA_023969325.1 Oryzias curvinotus
ACAAAAACATCAAACGGCATGGAAAATGAAAAGGAATTAAGTTGGAATCACGTCTACCTTTCCAACATCTTCAGAACATGGTTTCCACATGACTTGTACATATTTTCGTCTTATATTTTGATTCATCTGGTATGCACAGTTTTCGTAGAAGGCTTTGTTCCTCCTGTAATAGCTTCCGACATCTTGGACGATACTTTTTCCCAATCCAGATCCACCAGTCATCTCTGAGATTCTCACTCAGTGGAAACATTCAAATGCTTTTGACATCTTGCCAGCAGAGTCTTTTTTTTTTTTTCTTTCCCCCAGAAAAGAGAGTCTCTGATCATTAATTATCACTTTAAGCTTCACAGACTGGCTTAGCAGCTACCATTATGAGGGGTTATTTCAGGTGGGGCAACCACTCAAGGCAATGCAAAGAAAGGGAAAGTCCTTTAAATACAGCATGTATTATGGATGAAAATGACTGGGAAAATGGCCAATGTTTCAAATGTGGGAGCTTATTATAATTTAACCTCAGAGGCAGAGCTGCCTGCCTTGGGCCTAAACTTAGGCTTTTGGGTAAAGTCCCACTCCGATCATTTTTTGATGTATTGTAAAAGTGTTCCCAGAGGTTTTGTAATTACGATTATACGATTTTTTTGAGAAAGAAAAAAAAAAAAACAACCTAAAAACCTGTATGGTTTTCATCAGAGTAGGTGTTAAATGATACGGGGCATTAAACGAAAAAGCTGTCAGACGATGTAGATCCTCTCCTTTGACGAAAATGAAAAGGTTTCATACCGTTCGATTGCTAATCTTTTTTTATCAGTGCAAAGGAATGACGTTCTAATCAAATCAGGAAAGGCAGATAAGTGGATCCTGTCGAAACTGGCTGTCTCTGTAACAACGTGATGTGACAGGCTGTCGCATTTGAGCACTTGGGGTTGGGTTTCGGCACATCTGTTACTCCAATCAAGGTTAACTTCTGTGGATTAGCGTCTGTCAGCTGGCCTTTTTTCTCCCCTTTTTCTTGTGATACTTTGAGGCTTTACAGCCTTTACAGGATTCCTGCCAAGGAAGCTGATGGCCACTTGTGACCGGCTCTGCCGTCTCTCACGGCTCAAGTTGCTGCTGCCACCGACATGAGATGCACTCCATGCATCAGCGGCTCTTGGATCGGAATTTCTTCTAAAATTAACTCTTTTTAGATTCTCAAGGTTTTGGCATTGAGAAGTATCCAGCTGTTTCCCCCAATGTTAATGCATATTTGCATGTAAATGGTATTCTCTACCACCAAAAATGGACCAGGTACTATAAATAAAACAACCCGTCCAAGGGCAAAACAGCTCTGCTCTTTTATTTTTATCATGAAACACTGAATCACGGTTGCAAGGCAAAAATGGGGGGAGGGCTGGACAGTGAAATACAGAAACAATGAAGTGGAACAAATCCAACAGGCACAAGCTTTATCTCGTTCCCTTCGCCTTCCCCACCTTTTTTTTTTTTTTTTTTTCATTTTTCCTATCTTTCCCTATCTTAATGAGCACCACAGCTTTCTATCTAGGGATGGTGCCAGTGTGATACATCACAGGCAGTGCGCATGCAGAGGAGTGAGGACAGGATGGTAGCAGGGTGACAGTGATGCTGGCAGAGCGATTAGGAGCGCTTAGACAGGCACACACTGATTCAGAGTGTGGGCAAAAGAGCACCATCATGCTCAGGGAAATGGCAGAGGTGGACTTCCAACCTCTTCTTGAGAGGAAAATGTCAGGATTTAAACTAGAAACATTCCGTTTGTGTGTGTGTCTACAAGACTGGGCAGCCAATTTCAAGACTCCATAAAGTTGACTGAAGGCTAATAGGGAAGATGACTTAAGGTCAAGGAAAACAAAAATCCCCATTTAAATGCAGCTTAGTACAGAAGGTGGATTCACTTTTTTTTTTTTGAAAGGAAAGGCATCTTTGATCTTGTTTTTGGGCAGAAAACTCTAAAGCATCCAGTGAAATGAGAGGAGTTTATGAAAGGATGATGCACCACAATTTCAGAAACCGTTTAACCCAGCTTCTTTTCTCTGCTGCTGACTGAGTGATCCACAATGCTTCCTACTTGGAAAATTTTACCGATTTTAAAGATGTACTGAAATGCACCGCTCTACCTCCAAATTCATGGCAGCAAGTGACTGCATCTAATCTTGGCCTCATTTCAATCAACCTGAGTAGTTCCATCACAAGTGTTCATTTTTTGTGCTCTGGTGAAGATGGGCCGCCTCAAGAGTGGTAAACTTACACAGAGCAAAAGCTGCTCTGCTGGCTAGAATAATGATAATAAAGGTGTTAGAAATCAAGAAGCCATAAACCGTCCTTCCTCAGGGGATCCTAAAGGAGTTTCCCCTAATGACGGAGAAGAGAATATCTTTGACAATTACATTTTTTTTTTTTTTTATGTTAAATGTGTGAACAGCTAAAATATTTTAATTCACTTTTCAAGCCTGAAAGTTTTTGTTCTGTTAGAAATCCATCCAGTGTGGTCATAGGTGCTCTGTTGCCAGATGTATTCCAATTTTACATGAGATTGAGTAAAACTGCGTATGGTGCCCATAGAAAATTATTTAGATTACATAGATATTTTGCATGGGTCACCCGCATGCCCTGTACAGGATTTTGCTTACCCAGGGACAGCTTGTATCCACCGGTAATAGGAGTTGTGACAGAGGCACTAACACTTACACTACAACTGTTGTGTATCATCCAGAATCAACAACAGTTAAACTTGAGAGAACAAAGTTAATTAATTTTCATTTATAAAACGGTTTTGTGTTTTACTTAACCTAATATGGTCATTTCTGTCCAGACTCTCATTCATCCAAGATGGATCCATATCAGAAAAAGTTTCAGGACGCGTCATTTGGACTTAGTTGCTTGAGTTGTAGATGTTTTGCCTCTAAGCTCTTTGAAGTTTTTTTCAAAATGTGAAGCATATTTCTTTCTCAATAAAATGCGTTGTCATTATTATTATTATTATTATCAAATTATTATTATTATTATTATTAGAAGTAGTAGTAGTAGTAGTAGTAGCAGTATTATCTTATCCAAGAGGCTTTTAAAATAAACAGGTAAAACAACTGCTTTTTATAATTTATAAACATTTTTTTATAATCCTCAGAGGTGGAAATTGGACTCTATAAGTGACCATCACAAAGACCTGAGAGGTTCTGGGTCACATACATCTGGGAGTCCATTAAAATCCATGCTTAGCTTGTGTCGAAGTATTTGAAATGTTCATAGAACACTTAGTTCCTTTTTATCCATGCTTAAAAGTAGTAGAACCCTAGTCTTTTTTGTTCCATGGTCCCACCATCCATGTGCTTGACGCTCTTTGAGCTGCAGTTAAAACCTTTTTGAGAGTGACATTAATGGCATTTTGCTCCCTTAGCGAAGTACACTTCAGCGACAGAGAGTTATAATTACTCTCTGTCCCGAGTTAAAATGTCTGGTCATGAAGTCAGCCCGCGCTGAGAGCTGGTAGCACAATCCCAGCCACTCATTGTACAAAGTCAGAGAGCTCACTTGCATAACATGATCTCATTATTCAGAGGCGATATTGCACCACTTTAATAGGAGGTGACCTTTCCATTTGTTTGCATCATGCTCTGCCAGTCGTAATTTACTTTTAATTCCAATCATGCTATCCAAAACCCTCCAACAAATCAAAGTGGAAGTCTACATCATCTGCCTGCTTCAGTGATTTAAGTTACTACTGGGGGAAATAAAAACTTTAGCACATCAACATAAAAGGACCAATTCAGTAATTGTTTATTGTTAAAAGAACAGCCAACCATCCGTCCATCTTCAGAACCTGCTGAATCCCTTTCGGGGTCACAGGGTCGCTGGAACAAAACCAACCACTTATGGGCGAATCAACATATGTAACACTTTATTGGTCTGTGGGAGGAAACCCACATATGGACGAGAAGAACACACAAACTCCACACAGAAAGATCCTAGCTGGGATTTGAACCAGGGCCATCACACTGTGAGGGCAGACTGCTGCTAACCACTACACCACTGTGCAGTCCTACATTAGGTTCTTAAAAAATATGAACAACCCACTTTTAAACGTTTTAATTAGAACAGAAATAAGATTTTTGCTTTATTCGGACCATTTGATACACCAATCATGTGGGACTTCGGCCAAATAAACAGAAAAATGTCACTCCAATTGTCCGTATCCTATGATCCCACCAAGCATGTGTCACACGTTCAAGAATGCGGCAAACGCAGGTTCTTGAAAGTGCTTTTAGCTTTTGGTGTTTACACTTGACTGCTGCTACCTTGATACTAGTACTAGTAAATGTCTGTATAATATTACCAATTACTGTCAAGCTAACATAGCCAACAAATAGCATTAAAAAAAACAAAGAGAATAAGCAAACAAAAAAAAAAAAAGAAAAAGCTCCAGAGATATTGATGGAAACCGTAAAACATGGCAGGCTACTTCATTAATAACTAACCAATATTGTTTGTGGTTTTCGGTCAACCTTTACCATCGTTTAGAAACAAACTGCATGGAGGATAAATGACAACATTTTCTTTTTTTAAATCCCAAACAATACAGCATCCAAAAAATCAAATTAACTCTATTTTTTAAAAATTATTCCAAATTTAACAATAATTCTTAGTTGCAGTTGCATAAAACAGAACAAACCAAATACACAAATAAATCAAGATAAGAGGTTTCACATTTGTAGCACGAGAAGAAATATAATTCTGTTCCAACTTGGAGTGTTTGTTCTTTTCTTTTTCTAATATTGTCAATGTAACAAACAAGCTTGGCTATATATTTGAAGCAAAAACGAGCAGTTCTACTACAAGATAACAATGTATGCTCACTGTCCTTTAACTGGATGACAAAAGAGTTTAAAAAAAAGTTTAAAAATCAGCAATTAAAAAAAAAGAGAATGTAACTAAGTTGATCTTTAAGTAAAATTTGTATGATTGCTGAGCTTAACTGATTTCCATTTCTCATGAAGGCTGTTATTTTCTTTTTAAATATCCAAATGGTTTTTTTGGAATCTAATATGATACTCTAGAGAGAGTGGTAGATTTTACTCAAAAAAACAGACCTGAAGGTCATATTTGTGGCGTAGAGTATAAAATGGTCACAGCTCTCAGCAACAGTGACAGGAAGTTGGGCTGGAGTTGATCTGCATTAATACTCCACCTGCAGACATTATTCAAAATTACCTCTTGTTTTTTGATACTGGTCAAAAACAACAAAATCCTGAATAAAATTGATCAAAAGATGACCGGAGGGGGACTTTAATGTGAGGAACGTGGATGTAAACATGTTTCACTGGTGGTGCAGCAAAGACTTTTAAACGCAGCTCTCTCTTGCTTTTGTTGAGTAGACATGAAGTAAGAAACATAATGAAGACTCTGTGTGTTAAAAATGACTACCAGGTGTCAAGAACCACTTTACACTGTAAAAAGCCCAACAAATTCCCCCGAGAGCCTGTAGGGGGCCACATGTTTTTGTGCAGGGAGCGATACCGAAAATATTCCCGGGATGTCACTGTGCACACATCCCCCATCTGCTGAATGGATTCTTTTGAATGTGGACAGCAAAAAGCTCACAGTTGTCTGTGACCTTTAGATGCCACTTCACTGAAGTTCTGTTTAGACTGATTTTTCTGCAAATTATCTTTAGCATTTCAGGAATGTCATTTTAAGGTGCTGCCACTGCTGATACCCCCCACCCCTCCACCCCACTGCGTCTGAGAATGCCATGAGATCTGTCCATTGATATTCATGCTACGGCAGCCACCTCGCCATCTGTGAAAAATGACTGTCACAATCGACCTCCGCCGTTCTGCTCAGGCAGCCAATCACACAGGCGCGCTCCATCTTCCAACAGCAGAACCACATGAAAAAACCCTGAAAGATGCTATTGGAGTGGGATCCAAACATCCCTTCAAGTACAAATTTAATTTTGGTCAGATACAGGTCAGTACAAAGATCAGGTTCATTTTTTATTTATTTTTTTTTTTTATTACTGCGGTTGACAGTTCAAAAACCATCTGGGAGGTTTCACAAAGCCCCTACGAGAGGCGGGGGAGAAAAAAGAAGCTGAGCCAGTACTGAATGAACAATGTCTCCCAGCTAGCTGGGAAGGTAAGGGGGACAAGTCAATTTTCTCCTGTCATACAGCGAGAGCCCGCAGCCCCTCCACAAATGCTGTCAAGCTGCTTACTCAAATGTTTGCTATCTTGCCTCTCACTTCACATTTAACGTTTCATTTCAAACTCCTAATTTACCCACGACTGCAAAAGCCCTGCATTGTCTTTCCTCTGCTGCTGATTGACTCAAATTAGCAACTTTCCACGGTTTAATCATAACTGCCTCTGAAGAGTGGGACTGAGAGCTTCGACTCCATCTTGGAGCCCTTTGAAATCAGGTTTGAAGACTTTCAGGCATGGCTGGATGTAGACATGGGCAAGCGGGGGGCTGCGTCCCCCTAAAAACAAATCAAAGCATCATGTTCAGAGTACTTTAATTTAACACATCAAAAAGCATGATTACCACAAACAACATATTAATACCATCATTCATATTTTGATATGTTGACATACCGTATTCCACAGTTAACTGTCTCATGCGATCACCCTTCCGCATACCCCATCAATTTATGATAATGAACACCTCGTCTGGCTTTATCCCTTACATAATATAGTAGATGTGGCGCTATGGCATCGTTTTGGGATAATTCTGCAGCGATGAGCACATGCTGTGTAGAGGAACGCAGAGAGCGATGTAGGACATGTTTTCAGCTGAATTCAAATAAAACGTTCATGCAACAGTGAGGCCTTTGTTTTATATTTGATAACACGACAATAGTTATAGATTAAAAATGAGATAAACTTGACTAACGCAGCCTCAACAGGGCACAAACCAGTGTCCTGCTTGTCCCAAGTCCAGTACACACTACAAACTCTATGGTTAAAAATAACACGAGTTAGGTTCTTTTTGACCCAACTACAAAGTTAAACACTTGTTTATAGATTATTTTAAAGAAACAAAATGCAGAAAAAACATAAATTGGGTTCAAATAAATACACTATAACCCAAAAAAATCAGTATAGCTCCCAAAAATATATCCCAACAGAAAAAAAAAACTAAAATTGGGTTGAAGACAAACCTAGTGTTTTTAAGAGTATTTTTAAGAGTGTCAGGTAAAGCATTGACCTATACATAGGCTACATGGACTTAGAATTATGATAAGAACGTTTTTTATGCATTTTAAGTGACTTTCCCATCCTGATATTGTGCACCCCATAGTGGGGCTGGCTAAATCCGGGCCAGTTTCACGTTTTTGTTTAACCACATACTGAACACTATCAACTCAAGTGTTTGTGGTCTTGCTTCTAATACTTCAATAACACAGAAAATCCCTTTTTTTTTTGCGTTGACAGTTTCTGTGTCCTTTCAGATGAAGGATTTTTTTCACTGTGCACCCGTCTGCAGCAGTCCTGAAACACGTTGTAATCAACAGACAGACATATTAACATCTGGCGAGCGAATCTTTTCTCTGGTGTAACACCTCAGAACAATGCCGGCTCACAACAGCCTGCACAAGCCCAAAGCCATGGAAATAATGTAATGTATGAAAAAAGTCCAGCACAGTATTCCTTCCACACTGGGCTTGCAGAAATCCCCATCAGCTTGAATAAGTGTATTGACATTTCCATTTCTTCTCCCATAAAAAATGTGCCCACTTTTGATTATCTAATCTGTGCCTCATGTGGGCAAAAATAGAGCAACAGTGAGTGTTCCTGCACTGCAATTGAGAAAATGGAGGGAAGAAAAAAAAAACACTATCCTGTGCAACTTTATGAGGGAATATCATACCTTCCGTTTGTTTCAGCTGGAACATTTTCTTCCATAACAAATGGCCAGCATTGCCTCTGGGAACTCCCCTTCTGTTCCTACCTTCTCCTGTAATGCATGCCAAGGAGCTGGCCTGCGGCCTCTGCTGGCACTTTCTGGCTCATTACAGATTTCACATCCGGGGTAGATGTGGATGGCCTCTTCTGAGGCTTTCCATTCATGCAGCGGCTCAGTAATAATCCCACACAGGTCAAACAGAGTCTTGCTCGTGTTACTTTGGGGCTCGCTTTTGCAAAAATTTTCAATTAAACTTTGCTCCTGACTGCCACTTCAAAACAAGGGTGCTGTACAGCGCCTGCTTTTCACTCAAGAGTGGTCGATTTTAGCTGCTCTATTCTTGGCTCTCCACAAAAAAAAAAGTGTTAGACTTTTTGCCAGTTCCATCAATAATAGGCAGTAAAACTGGCTTTGAGAACTTGTAGTTAAGGCTTATTTAGGTATCGTTACCATCCGGATTTCATCTGGTGCCGAACCGGTACTTTTAAAATGGTTCCAGTGCCGGAAAGCACTCGAATGTGCCTAAGAGGCTTTATTTCCTATATTCTGATAAGAAGAAAAACTATGCAGAAGAACAACCTTCGTGCATTTGTGTGACTATATTCTTTTTCAATTTTTTTCAATAACTGAACGGATGTGTTTCACAATCACTTTTAAATTAAATGTACAATAAGTCCTCGTATACCTTTGCATATTCACATTTGAAACTGCGTAATGTAAAGCTTCTCAGCCCAAAGTCTTTAGACAAAACTGAAACCCCTGCATCTTTGAATCTTGAAAAATAAAATCTTGAAATTAATCTACTTCCAGGACACAAATTTGTGGCCAATGGGACCTGTCCGACCAGTTTCTTATATTTTATTACACCTTTAACATTGAAGATGTCAACGGGGACACCTAAATAACACACAGTCTCTGACCTATCGTGAGTTTTTGATAGTTTACCCGTTCAACGGGAATCAGCTGGTTCTGACGTGGCTTTTCTAATTGGCTTTGCACCGATAAAGTGTTGCTTAATGCCACAGAGCCACTTTTCTCCATGACAGAATCCCCTAGACTTGCTTAAATTGCATAAATGGTTGAAGAGTTACGGTAATCGGAAGAATGTCTTCACTGCAGCTAAATTTTTGTTGTTAAAGGGTTAAGCTGTGTCCACGTAGTGTTGAATTGCATCCATCGTTGCATCTATGTCAAGAACAGAACAATCCTAAAAAAGTACTTTGACCTGTAGTATATCATATTTGTAAAACATTAACATTTAAAAAAAAAAAAAGCTTGACCCAGTAAGGTTGGGTTTCAAAAATATGGCTTTAAAAGTATCATTTCAAACAACAGATCTGTATTCTTTCTTTCACACAGACAATCTCTGCAAAGCTGTGCAGTTTATGGCATTATAAGCATGAACTTGCATCAATGAAATGCTGGAAAGCCACAGAATGCTGTGCTTAATGTGAACCCCCCATGGGTTAGCTGTGCAGCAGCAATAACAGGCTTCCCATGTTCAAACATCAAGTAAACGTCGGCCTACCTCCTTCACCCCTCTGTGGAGAGGTTCAACAGTGAAAACGCATGTAATCATCAAAGGCGGGGGGTACGTGCTTTTGTGAGATCAGTGCTCTGAGATGGAAGATTGGAAACTGGACATTAGAAGTCAGTGAAGTGTGGCTGCCATTTCTGAAAGCAAAGTATTATATTTGTTGGCTTTAATATGAAGCAACAACATGCCGGATCTAAACAAATCTTTCTGGCTGGTAGTTTAATGCGCCACAGCTGATGTTCAACTGCATTTGCTGCAGTTTATTCTGCCCAGCATAATTTCTAATATGGGCATATAGGTGGGTCAATGTAAAGTAGGAGTTTCATTAGATACACCTCAAACTGTGCACAGATTTAACTCAAACAAAACCAAAATAGCATTTGTAAAAAAAAAAAAAAAGGGGAAAACATTTTTTTGCTCTTGTTCTGAAGTTAGATTTTTCATCATGGGAGTCAATAGAAAATTGCTCACTTTTGAAATCAACCTTCAGTGCTCATTTGAGGAACTGCAACTATGAGTCCGTCTAGATATCCTCCATAGACTGATGGCTGGGAATAAGCAAAAGCTGCACATTAAATATGGAAATCTGAGCACTAGAAAATTCTAGTCTACAAATGATCTGGTGCATTCCAGAGAACTACGTTGGTCAAAGCATTGTTATTTTCTAAACTGCAGCACTTGTGCTTCCAGTTTTAGCTTTGCTAATAAGGGAACAGAAGACCTTCAAAATAAACATGTTCCTGCTGTTTTCAGTTTGCACTCAGTAAGGCTGCAATAGTGGATGCAGGAGACACATGATGCAACCTGAGAACTCAAGTTGCCAACAGTACATGCCCTGCATTTCACCTACAGATGCAGCGATGTAAAATTATAACGTAGTCCCGACAAAGTTTTCTCTTTTTTTTTTTAGTCTGTGAACTGTGCAGTGCTGTTCAGGTAATGCATACATAATCCTTGCGTACCCTGTACAGGCCTGTATCTAGCCATAAGACCAGTTGTGACCACAGCTTTTCAACTACAGTACGGCTTAAGGTCACCAGACGATAGCATCATCTGTACGCCTAAAGTACTTAAAATGTACGTTAGCTTTATGAATACTTTACAATGCACCCACCAAATGCACTGACGTCCTATGATTCACTTTCAACGGACCTCAGTGGAACTGCTAGACACACCTGCGTTACCGTTAAGATGTGCCTTGAATCAGGCGCTTCTCTCTACAACCAGGACAACCCATAAACCAGCAGCACCCAAAATGATCAATGCCCAATCTGGTGCCTGACACAACCTTCTAAAATATATCAAGTAAAGGTGAACACATGCAAGGAAAAATCTGCTTTTTGATTCAAAAGCTGCATGGGTTATTTTTTATAACTCATTTTAGGATAATTGCTGTCATTAGATAAAGGACATCAAATTATCTTTTCTTCAGCCTCAGATTTGGAGCCTGAATCAGTGGGGTGAGATTTTGGAGCCAGACAAAACTCATTTGTGAAATGAAATATTCATCTGCAGGTAAAAGACTGTGCAGCTGAACGAAGCAGCTCAACTTGATCAACTTCGTCACAGTGCCCATGTGACCGGCCAACAGCCCACCAGAGGAGAGTCAGGACAGCAGGTATGGGAAAAATGTGAGGTTGTCCCTCTGCTTTTCCCAAAGGGCATAAGCAATTTTCAGCTCTAGTGGGCCAGCTCAAGGAATATCCAGCACCGAACACAGAACAATACTCAAGCCCATTTATTCACATCCTCCTATGACAAGGGTCGATGTGTAACAGTTTTTGCCAAACTACACACTTTGGGAAAACTTAGGATTTCTTCATTTATTGACTAAAATTGTATTCATTTTTGGCAGGTAAAAATTGGAAATGTCTTGGAAGACACATTTCTCTTATTTAGACGATGCCTTAAAGAAAATGAAGGTCACGGTTTTACTCTGTTGGCACTCATTCTCTGATAGTGTTCTGTCAGATGTGTACTTCTGCTGAGAGATTGATAGCTTTGTTCTGCTGCTCTATTTTTTTTTACCAATCTGAGATTAAATCAAGATACTTTGCATCCACCATTCAGACTATAATTTGGGGTAAAAGAAGATCCACATGTTCCTGGTTTAATCATATCACTGACTTGAGTTTTTGCTACAATATGTTAGCATGACTCAGCCTGACAAACCAAGAGTTGGAACCAATTCCAGACTCCTCTGTGACCTTTTTGTTTTGGAAATCCAGAGTTATCCCCATTGAGCTTAACAAGGATTTGTCTGTGTTTAGTTGACAGAAGGCGGAGCACAGCTTTTGCTGGGATTTTTGGTATGGGAGGAGGCTTTCGGCAGCAGGAGTTACACAAAAAGTAGCTGAGGAAGGGAATTGGCTCCTCTCGGCTAAGACCATATATACTGATCCACTGCGCCACTCTAATCCACATGGCTCAAGTGAGCCACAAGTGTGTCCCATTTGTATTGTTAGTGTTTTTCAATGTAAATCAGTGGACTTAAACATTTTATGGGGATTAGAGCAGCTTAGCTCCATGTCTAATGCAATGATTAGGGATTTCTGGCTCAGCTGATAAGTGAATGTTCACTAGTTCCTCAGCAACCAGGCTCAGTGGTTAAGACCGGAGAGACCTGTGTCAAAAGGCAGTCATGAACCAGAGAGCACCATAAAACCCCATCAAGTTGTTTGGCAAATTATTACTGTTTTTCATCAGGTTTAGATTCGCCTCAACTAACATTTAATAAAAAACTTCGACAGATTGGGCTCTAATTTTTATTAGACTTTATTAGTGATAGGCAGATTGCTAACAAAACGCTGTGATAAATCAATTCTCTTAGGAGTGCAGAATTTTAACAAATATGTTCATTTTGTATTTTTTCAGTGAAAGGACTCATGTTGTAGTTGTACAAAAACCTGTCTTTACTTCCTCCATTGAATAAATCTAACCATAAAGTCTTCATTTGGTCGTGTCTTTATCATAGCAAAATATTTCTAATTTCTTAAAGACTTTATTTTTAAAAAAGACAAAAATTGCCTCCCATAAAAGATTTTTTGGAAAAATAAGTACAAATCTTTCACCAATAAATATTCTATTTAAAAAAAAGTTCCAGAATGAAGTCACTACAAATTATCTAAATGGAAGTTTCATTAAATTTCAATGAATTTCATTTTTATTTTATGAATTATGAACAAGAAGGGAGTTTACTGACAGAAGGGGAAAGCATTTAAAGACATGAAAAAGATCAATCAATCAATGCAGTCTTGTATAATTAAAAAAACGTGGTTAAAAGAATAATTAATTAACCTTGACTGTCTTTACGTTAAGCCACACAACTGTTATAATAAACTTCTGATCCATAGCTGCTCGCCGTCTCATGCTGTGTAGAGAACAGCAGCCTGACAGAAGATGATAAAATGCCTGCTGGTCTATCTCCTGGTTACTACAGCATCCTAAGTAGATAACCAAAATTACTTTTGCCAGCTAGCAAAGACAGAGCAGAGTCTCTGTGAGAGCTTTTATTAGCTGTCTTGGGAGAGTATAAAGAAGTTCACCATAAAACCTGAAAATCAAGAGGAAACTCTGATTTTATCTTGGTAAGTGATTTTTTTTTTAATTTTTTTTTTTTATATATTTATCAAATGGTATCATAGAAGTACAATATATGCAGGTACAGTATTTGTTTGTGGAAAAATATTTAGAGGACAATAGCTAATGCTTTTATTTATTTATTGTTACTGAAAGTGAGTCCAACGCAAGATAAGATTTTAATAATAAAATGAATATTAAATATTATCAAGGAAGATGGTTCATGTCTGCATCTTTCACAATTTCAAAATTTCCTTTAAACAAGCTTTAAATCTATTAAAATCTGGTCATTTAAAGAAGTATTTACTTTTTCTAGTCGATTAAGCATTCTAGTGGTGATGGGCAATACCACACTTTAAAGATATGATACCATACTAATTACCGATTTCTGTTTATTTTATATTCGTGAATTATTTGTCATCCTAAAAACAAAAACAAAAACATTTAAAAAAAAACTTGTTAAGTAACAACTTCAATGTGTAAGGTCAAAAATACAAAACCGTTTTTTCTAACATCACCTATTCAAGCTGTGTGGCTCCTCCGATCATGTGACTGATGGACAAGTGCAAAATGCTGCGAGCTGGGGGGCATTTCAGAACAAAACACTGGAGCACCTAATAACCAAAAATATCTAGAAATGACACATACACTTTTATTTTGTCATTTAATGATTAGTAATCAATACTTTAATAGAGTAGTAGATACTAAAAAGGGGTGATTTACACGTATCTTTATTTTGATACCCTAGTATTATCATTACCTTCTAATGTCCTTGTATCTATTGTTTAGTTTCTCTTTTTTTTCAGCTAAATATAAAGTTTAAATAATTTGATTGCAAAGCGCAGGACTTCCGTTATTCTTCCTTTTGTTGTTTTGCCTCGCCCTTTTTTGACCATTTTTGAATTTTTGACCAATGACTGAAGAGATCTTTTGGTCACGTGGTTTTGTTTACATGCCTTGGTTTAGAGCATAAAAGTCCGCGTGAGGGCAGTCTGAATACAGACCAAACGCAAGGTTCAGGACTCGATCTGGACCAAATTAAGCAGACTTGATCTGGACCAACGAACCTTTCCAGTCTTATTACCCCCTCTGACTCTTTGTCTCGCTTAATGTGCCTTATAGTTTGGTGTGATTTATATTTGACATAAGTTTGAAAATAGACCATTCATTGACGGTGCACCTTAAAATCCCTCTGGACCCTATTGTGTAAAAGGAAATGGCATTTGGAGAGCAACAACTGCAAACTAATGCACTTTTTACCTCTGTTTGGACTTTGGTGCTTATGATTGTTTTATTTTAAACCTATCCTGCCTTTTTATTTTTAACATTTTCTTTATCAATCTGACTGCAAACATTGTGAAAGATCGAATGCATAGCAAATGTTTACCATCTTTTTGAAAGCTACAGAAAGTATTGAATGTTTCTGAAACCCCAATGGAATAATAATACCTTAAAACAGGGACTACATGCTTGTAAGAGAAAGCTGTTTTAGTTGGTACACTGTATTTGACACTTTTAGAAGACAAATTCTACTGAAGTGCGTTCTCTCTGGAAGCCTTATTCCAAAGCAGGAATGTATCAGACCAAAACCTGGAACTTCGTGAAAGTGTGAACATTATTTCAGCCTGATGATATTTGTGTCAAACTGCAAAATGAGAAGTCACACATGGAGCGTTAAATGTCACCCAGAGCCACTGAAACCGCTCGAAGAGCGTTGACAATGCTTGAGAGCACACAAACCAGAATATCAAAGGGCCGTGTGACGCACACATCTGAGTAGCACTGTATAAATCAAAGAAAGTCTTCCACAGAGGAAAGTGTTTATAGTTACAAGTCAACTAGCAGGTCACCTGAGGATCAAAAGAATGTTTGGAGTGGTGTGTGAAGAGAATTTTTGAGTGTAAATGAAGCTTTTTGAAGATGAAATGTCTACCTTATTTATGTCAATAATTCCTTTTAATGGTTTATTGGAGTCTGGGTAGCGTGATTTGTGTGCAGAGTATAATTAAACCCTTTAAAGAAGAGTGTTCTTGGAAGACAAAAGTGGTCGACTATAAAACCCACGACAGCCACAAATGAAAGAGTCCTGAAATGCGTTTAAAGAAATGAAGAAATAAAAGCAGTGTTTTAGGACAAAGGGTAATTATTATGCCTTATTTAGTTTAAAATGCGTCAATCAAAGTGGATGGGCTGAAAAAGCAGTGAAAATGGTTCTGCTTTGAGCGCTCTGTAAATGGAAATAAATGAATGTTTGATACCAAATAACGTATAGGCTTTCCAAAGTCTAATATTAGGTTTTATGCTTTTTTTGTGCTGCATAAATTTTGTAGCAGGTGTTTGTCCTTAATGATCCAGTAAAATTTGCATTTCTGCAGTCATCAATTCATCAGCCTTCTTCATTCATTATTTATTTTACTTTTAATTTCTAATATTAAATGAAGAGAACTTTGTGTCAAAATGTTGAAAAAGTGGTGTCGCCTTCAGTCTGTTTTCTTTTTTAATCATTGCGCATCTATTTTTGCACCCTTTTTAACTTACCTTTTTTTACTTTTTCGCTAACAAAACAGGTGCTTAATGGTGAGTTATTTATGTGTTAATTATGTAAAGCATAGAAGCCAGAAATCTGTGCCTCTAATTGCAGAGCTAATTGGCTTAGAGGCTCAAATTGTTGCTGTTATTTGATGAGTTAGATGGGATAAAAGCTGGATCAACAGAAAATGGCACAGTGACAACATTGTTGATGCAATGAAACTTGCTTTTATTTGTCGTTGTTTTTTTTGTTTGGGTTATCACTATTATTTGCAACCCCACCATTATATGTGATGGCTGGATTAGGGTTTATAACACATTTCATTCAAAGATGCTAATTCAATATGGGACTGAATGGGCATGGTGTTCATAATTCCACGTTTAGCAGCATTTATGTTTTGGATATACACTCACTGGTTACTTTATTAGGTGCACTTTGGTGGAGCTGGTTGGACCCCATTTTGCCATATTGACATAATGGCATCTCACAGGTGCTGCAGATTTGTTGGCTGCATATCAATGAGTACATTCATTTGAGTCCAATTATTATTATTATTATTATTCATTATCATGTTCAAGAAACCAGTCTGAGATAATTCCAGTTTTACGCCATGGCACATTATCCTGCTGGGAGTAGCCATCAGAAGATACACTGTGGTCATAAAGGTATGGACGTGGTCAGCTAACAATACTTAGGTAGGCTGTGGTGTTGTAGCCATGTTCAATGGGAATAAGGGGCCGAATGTGTGACAAGAAAATACCTCCCATACCATTACACCACCACCACCATCCTGAACTGTTGATACAAAGGCAGGATGGATCTATGCTTTCATGTTGGTGATGTCAAATTCTGATCCTACCATCCAAATGTCACAACAGAAATGGAGACTCACTAGACCAGGCAACGTTTTTCCAATCTTTTGTCCAATTTTGATGAGCCTGTGCAAATTGTAGCCCCAGTTTCCTGTTCTTAGCTGGTGTGGTCTTCTGATGCTGTAGCCCATCTGCCCATGTTGGGCATTCAGAGATGCTCTTCTGTATACCTCGGTTGTAACCAGTGGTTATTTGAGTTACTGTTGTCTTTCTATCAACTGGATCCTGTCTTATCCTTCTCCTCTGACCTCTAGCATCAACAAGGCTTTTCCCCTCAAATAACTGGCGCATTAACAACTCTAGGGTTTACAGAGAATGGTCCGAAAAAGAGAAGGCTGTGCGTGAAAATCCCAGTTGAGTTTCTGAAATGCCCAGAGCAGCAAGTCAGGCACCAACAACCATTCCACATTCAAAGTCAGTTAAATCATCTTTCTTCGCTATTCTAATGCTCGGTTTGAACTGCAGCAGATTTTCTTGACCATGTCTACAGACCTAAGTGCTTTCATTTGCTGCCATGTGACTGGCTAATTCGAAATTTAGGTTAACGAGCAGTTGGAAAGGTGTGTCTAATAAAGTGGTAAGTGAGTGTAAATGGGCAGCAAATGTCTTTACAAATCCTCACCTGACTCAACCTCTCTCCTTTCTTCTCTTACAGATTTCCTCAGAGTTGGAGCTCACAACGGAAGACCAAATGAAATGGATGCATTTAATTTTACGTACTGGAATGCCTCTGAAGGCAATGAGACTGTGGTGGAAGAGAGTAAAAGTCCCTACAAGACTGTGGAGGTGGTCTTCATCGTCCTGGTGGCTGGATCCCTCAGTTTGGTCACAGTTATTGGCAATATCCTCGTCATGCTTTCCATCAAAGTTAATAGGAACTTACAAACTGTCAACAACTATTTTTTATTTAGCCTTGCATGTGCAGACCTAATTATTGGACTGTGTTCTATGAACTTGTACACAGT
Organism: Oryzias curvinotus; assembly: GCA_023969325.1. NCBI lineage: Eukaryota > Metazoa > Chordata > Actinopteri > Beloniformes > Adrianichthyidae > Oryzias > Oryzias curvinotus. Next base: position 17,054,912 of record CM043728.1, read on the forward strand.
TTACATAGTAATAGGCTACTGGCCTCTGGGACCGGTGGTGTGTGACTTGTGGTTGGCGTTGGACTATGTTGTCAGCAATGCATCTGTCATGAATCTTCTCATCATAAGCTTTGACAGATACTTCTGTGTCACCAAACCCCTCAGCTACCCAGTAAAAAGGACCACTAAAATGGCAGGAATGATGATTGCCGCAGCCTGGGTTCTTTCATTCATCCTCTGGGCCCCTGCTATCCTTTTTTGGCAGTTTATTGTTGGTGGGCGGACAGTGCCTGAGAAGGAGTGCTATATCCAGTTCTTTTCCAATGCTGCTGTCACTTTTGGCACGGCCATCGCTGCCTTTTACCTGCCCGTCATCATCATGATCCAGTTGTACTGGCAGATCTCCAGAGCGAGCAAAAGCCGCGTGAAGAAGGACAACCGAAAGCCATCTGGGGCCAACCCAGAACCTCTATCACCTGGACAGAGGAGGAGCAGCACTCCAAAACCCAACAATAACAACGTACCGGGGGACGATGCAGGGCATTCCCAAAACCAAAGGGTCGATGGTGGGGCAAACCAGCATGAAAGCAAGCTGCAGAATGGGAAAGGACCATCATCCACAACTGCTGAAGGAGAGACTGAAGGCGAAGATGTGGCACGGGAGAACTGCACCCCTGGAGACGAGAAGGAGAGCTCCAATGACTCTACGTCTGTGAGTGTAGTTGCTTCCAATCAGAAGGATGAGGAACCTGCACCTTCTACTGCCAACTCCTGTCCAGAAACAAGCCAGCAGATCCCACGCCAGCGAGCCAAGGCTGGGGGGTCCAAACTGACCTGCATCAAGATCAAGACAAAGTCCCCCAAGGGGGACTACTACACACCATCAAACGCCACAGTAGAAATTGTGCCAGCCACGGAACGGCAAAACCACGTGGCTCGAAAGATCGTGAAGATGACTAAACAACCCCCCAACAAGAAGAAAAAAGGGGCTCCCTCTCGAGAGAAGAAAGTTACTCGCACCATCATGGCCATCCTGGTAGCTTTCGTGGCCACGTGGACTCCTTACAACGTTATGGTGCTCATCAACACCTTTTGTTCCAGCTGTATTCCCAACACAGTGTGGACTATTGGTTACTGGTTGTGCTACATCAACAGTACCATCAATCCGGCCTGCTACGCCCTGTGCAATGTCACATTCAAGAAGACTTTCAAACATCTTCTCCTGTGCCAGTACAAAAACATCAGATCGGCCAGATAAATACGTACTTCCACAGTGGAGGCATGGAGTTGTGTATGTGTGTGCAAGTTTGTGGATAAATGTGTCTGCAGAGGGAGTTTGTGAGGAATAATAGTGTACATCCTGAGGTCATTTTTCATCACTTTCACATTAGCCTTGCTAATTCTCTTGGTTGTAGCACTTTACACTAGTTCTACTGAAGCCAGTTGCTTTGGGTGAGGTGTGGTAAGAGACAGCATAGAATGGGAATTAGTGAGAATGGTAAGCTTAATAAATCTGAGGGTCTATACAGCAGGGACGGACAAGGAGACGATAGAGAAAAAAAGAGTGAAAAAATAAAAAAAATAGGAGGATCGGTGTCGGACGGAAAACAAACAAAAGCTTCAAAATGGGAAAATAGGGCTGACTGAATGTACAAACCTCCCAAGTTTAAAGTTCAGTAAGATAACTTGTAGATAGCTGTACATTTCACTGTATATCCTATGTGTGTGTGCAAACGTGGGTGTCTATGCATATTGGTTTGTGCTTCACTGTCTGATTTTGTTTTTGTTCATCATCATCATTATCATCATGGCAGTTTTAACCAGCATAGAAGAAATAGGCCCGGGGCCCTAGCATCAAACAAACAGCAGCTGGATAGAAAGTTGCCACCAATGACTGTATATGTGAACTGGATTGAGTGACCTCTCCCCTTTGTCATTCCAAACAGCAAGTACCCACTAGCCCAAAGAACCAAAATCCCATCCTTTTATCCAAATTGTTATATTTGTCAGAATAACCATTCTTGCTGCAATATCTTTTTTCACGTCCATACTCCAAATGTTTGATTGAAAGATTTTGTGTAACCTATTTTCAAGTGGTAGGGGTGTGGCCTTCAAACCAGTTAATTCCTTATTGGCAAAAGTAAGTAACATGAACCAATTACTGCTTACTGACAACGTCTGGCTCAAACATGGCAGCGTCCATATAAAAAAAAAAGGTGACCGAATTGACTTCATGTGTTGGAACTAGAAGAAAGCCATTTTCTCTGGGTGACGTCACTCGGTCCACTACTCATTTACAGTCAATGATTGCCACAGATAAATATTGTACAAAAAAAGGTTCACTTTCAAAATTAGCACACAAATAGAATATGTAACAAAAAATAACCAAAATGTTTAAAATAAACAAAGAAATTTATAATAGCAAAAGAGGATTGGAAGTTGTCTGCTCTTTCTGGTTGAAATGGTGAAATTACACTTCTGTGTGTATAGATTGGTTTTCTTAAAGCCACTTTGTATTAGTGGTGTTTGTAAGGGGATTCCTGACAATTGCCTTTAACTTGTTTTTTTTTTTTTTTTTATATGATAAGAAATCCCTTCCAGTTATGAAGACATTGGCACAGTAGTTCCAGATGGTTAAAAAAATGTATTTGGTCAATCTTTTTCAGACACGAAGGTTGATTTATATCTAAACATTCAGAAACAGACTACTCTAAAAATATGATGATGCAAATGACATGTAAATTTAAACCTGCATTTATTACTTTATTTTAGGCTCTCAAAATGTTCCAGACTTTCTATTAGTTGCTGCTGTGGAACAAAAAAACTGTTATATTTGGGATTTTATGGGTTTTTACCAAGTAAAGGTGAGGCTACTGAATCCTTCTGCTCAAGACCTACCTTCTCTAGCTGCTTCTTGCCATAATGAGTCAAGTTCAGCCAATCAAAATTTTAAAGATTCCTGTTCACCTGAACTTTCTTGACCTCTGTCTAAAATGTCATCTGAGTTTGATTGATCATTTGGGTAGCCGGAAAAGAAGCAGAGCAGTTGCTTTGGAGGTTCTCGACATCACGAATGTCTGAAGACTTTTGAGTGACATCACAAAGTACTTTCCCCCAAAACAGCTCTTTTTATGTCTTCTCTTTAGCTCCAGAGACAATTTTGGGGAATTTCTTGAACAGTCTATAAACATTTATCTGACGATGTTATATTCCCTCCAAGACTTCAGGCGATGTTTTCATAGGATTTGAATAAATTATGGTGACTTTACACTCTCCAAAAGTCGTCTGAGAACATCCCTGTGGTATAAATGATGCAATGTTCAAAGAACATCTACTTTTACATGGGATGTGATTCCTTGAATAAGAAATTATCTCGGCTGCCTCATGGGGATGTTTCATCATCGGTAAGGATATTTCTCCTCAGTTCACAACATGCTTTAACATCTGTGATCATCTGATTTTAAGGTAGATCTATTAATACAAAAAAGTGAGTTTAGTGTAGAAAAGTTACATTTCAAAAAGGAAAGAAAAACATCTATAGCAGCACATTTTTAATTTATTTAGTTTTAAAAAGCATTTTTTAAGTCACTGCATCTCAACTACCACTGTCACATGTTGTATTTTAGATTAATTTGAACATAAAAAGCAAACTAAATAAAGTGAATTAGGTACACAGAGGAAGAACAAAACCTAGAACAAACCAACCCTGAAAAGAAAAAATGTAAAACAGGATTGTTTGCTCACTTTTCATTTGTCCCTACCTTTATTGTGGACCTTTGGTGTCTTTGGCAGCTATTAATGCTAAAATATGTTTGCCACTTTTTTTTTTTTTTTTTTTTGCAGAAAACTGGCATTTTCCATGAGAAAAAATCTGATTGGAGCTCAGAGTATAAAACAGCATTTTTGATTTATTGTTCTGCTTGGATGAGTGACAGACATTATTTGATTCTGCTGATTAGTGGGTTGTGTCACAGCGTGCATTGTTTGCGAAAACTGTGTGAGTGGGTTTCAAAAGCTGAGGTGTTTGCACGCTCCAAGAGTGGAGTTTACTTCTGATCACAGGTCATGACCTCGTGATTTTAAGCATTTTTAAAAAGGGCTATTTTTGTGTCTTTACATCATCGTCGTGATTCATCTCCCTTCCACTGTGCAGTTAATTTGAGTTAATCAAATCCAAATCATTCCTGTTAAATTAAAAGTGATAAGGATTTGTGTTCATTTTAATGGCAGAAGAAATGAGAAAATATCAATTTACAGAGAGGCGTGTTGTGTGTACTCATGCGTGTCATCCATCATTTCAGCCTATTAGACTTTTCTCAGCAACAGTAATGCATGCTCAGTAGTTGGGGTGATGAATATGCAGCAGCATTCGCCATCAGGAGGTTGCCACAGAGGCTGGTAGGGGGGCTTTGCAAAGATTTACGCCTGCGCTGGATATCTCCTTGAGGCTGTCGGCTTTAAAGAGAGATCTGGGACAGATCCTATAATGAAAACTCACCATGAGGCTGATCAGATTACAGGCCGATGTGGAACACCTACATTCCAGATTAAAGACTGTCCATTACACGCTCAGTTTGCGCTTTCATGCTACACGCCCGTGCCCCACTTACCGTACTGCAGCGCCGCGTCACGTCTTTAGTTCTTACAAGGTCACGGCTGTGTCATTTAGGACACCTGTGCATTCATTTGCTTGCACTATAATTCATGATCATTTCCCGAGTCTTTGCTCTAAATGGTGCATTCCTCCCTGCTAAATTACAGCTTCACTGATGGCTTTTGTATCCATAATTGATGTTCGTGCCATCGTTGGTGGAAGAACTTTCTGCTTTCTCGTGCACACACAAAAAAATACCAATTTTCTTTCATAATAGGAAAAGAATTGCAAATTGAATATTTTACGCATTGAAAAGTTGATCTAACATGTTAAAAGTAAGGGCAGCCAGATGATATATTCATAATTTTGTGAAAAATAAAAGAGAAAAGGCAAAATCCCCAAAATGTACCTAAAGGCAAAACAACTTTACTAACACCTGCCTCACATGGCGGGTCTTTTTAATCAACCAAACAATTTTCAAACCATCTTTATATATAAACCTAAATTCTACTGTGAATGCTTATCAGTTATCTAATCATGTAATATCAACAAACATTAGTTCCAATGTGTGAAAAATAATTGTCTTTCATTGCATCTGGACCAGTTTAATCCAGTCAAACAGGTGGTGGTAGTGTAATGATATGTAGCTTTTTTTTTTTTTTTTTTGCCATTTCAGGACATGAAGGATTTTCTGCTCTTCAGATAATCCTGAAGTAGATTGTATTTAATTGAAGACTTGCATCTCATTTGAGTCATGCAGTTGGTAAACAGAAACATATAAGCATAAATTAAAGGTTTTAAACAAAATGTAACAAAAAGTCATTAAATCAATTGAAATTGATGTGGTATGATCTCAAACAGGCTCATCAAACTGAAAATGTGACCCACTTTGATGAAAAATTCTGTTTTGGGCATTTTCAACATGTTTTTTTGTGGCATTTTTCTGATGAGGAAGGACGTATATTAAGCCATCTATATATTAAACTGCGTTTCTAAGTATTTCATAATTCAAATTGTTGTGAATCAGGAGCAGATGACCAGCATTAATTTCCTAAAGCCAATGAAAAATCCAAAGGTTTTAGTTTTTCTCTTTGCCAGGAAAGGCAATGCATTACTAGCTCAAATTGTTTTTTTTAAAACTGTATTTTGTAGTTTCAATTTTAGCAACTCCAGATATGTTTTATGTAAAATATAAGAAAAATATTCAAAAACTACATATGATGTCTTACATTGATTAGACTAAAGTAACAATTCTGAGTTGGGTTTTCGGTCTTGCTCAGTCTTTGTGGTTGGAACATCTTTTTCTTCAAAGAAGATGTGAAACTTGTAGGCGTGAGAACATTCAGACAGGCCTCACATTCATCCTCTTAATATTTGAACAGAGAGCCTGTGACGTTTTAAGATGGGAAAGATGAATTATGGAAGGTATTAGACACTTTTATTGCTTCTTCATTCTGAAAAATTAGCTGTATTCCCCAACCTGAAGTTTGTTTTGGTGTTCAGTAATATAAATAAATCAAGTTGAACAGTAAATTGCAAATTGCAAGATATTTAATTAAAATGGAACATGTTCGTTTATATTCTGATCATCCTTTGATCTATTTAAGTGTTCCCAATGGTCTTTTAATTATGATTATTCTGTTTTTAAGCTAAATAAATGTGTTTTTGTTTTCTTGGACACAGTTTCTGCAGATCGGCAGGAGTTTCTGTTTTTTAAAACAGAATGATTTGAAAGAAAAATTTAAAAATGCAATTTTAAGCTCATTTTCTTCCTGTAGTATCAGAAAAATGCTACAAGAAGTGGGTCTTTAAATAGTTCTAGCACAAGTAGTTAAAACTGTTTAGTGTTTGTTACATAGTAATAAAAAGACTTTTCAAAGCATAGTTTTGTTTTACTTTGTCTTTGGGTTCTTCCCTAATATTATATTCTGGCTGACTTGATTTGATGAAGTGTCTCCTCTGCTTTCACACTGCACCCTCTGGAGGGGACTGAACTGCCACAAAGTGTCATGTAGTTACAACAGGGGCTCCTTTAAGGCCAATTTTTCTCTTTTATTTATGCAGGGTTATTGTCCTGTTGATGTTTTGCCCACATTGTAATGAGTCACACCAGGATTCACTTGCAAGTCAGCTAAGATACTCGTCTTTATAGATTGTTCACCTGTCAGAAGAAACAAACCAAATGCAGACTAACAACCCAGTGCTGTAGACTTTCTTCAGTGTGCAAACAAATGATTCCTGAATTGAAAAAAATAAGGACACAAGCAAGTAATTAAGGCTGGGAAAAAGGACTAATTTTTTGGAGTGTTTCTTTGGGTAAGTTAGAGGTCTAAACTGATCTTAGTTGTCTTTATGTCAAATTAGAAGGCACATTTTTAAATAAAAATAACACACAAACATATGAAGCAATTGATAAATTCACAAATAATCATATAGGTAAGACGTTGAAATTACACTGTTTCAGACGTGGTCTTATTGGAAATTTGAAGTGAGCCTTTGTGTTCAACATCCAAACCTTTGTCACATTGATAAGTGGAGCCACTTCTGTCAGACATCTGTCACACATCTCTGTCGAGAGCGAAGAGCTTTCCAAAAACATCTAAGTAATCTGAGCTAAGCTGTCGTTTGAGTGGTACCAGCGGCAGGGGTAAGCGGCTCGCAACTTGAGCGGCAGTCCAGCTGCTTGGGTGTCGGATAAAAAAGATGGTAGTTTATCACCTCCTGGGGTGGGAATTTTTTGGGGGGGCGCATCGTGACACTTTCTGTATGACCAACGCGAACCACTTCATCCAACCGTCGTGAACAAAGAGGCGTTGTTGTATCGGGCCTTGTCTGGAGGTGGTTTGGGAGAAAGCAGGCTTCTGTCAGAACAAGAGAGTGTTGTTCTGTGACAGCCAGGGAGTACAGCTGCCACGCATGCGGCTGAGAAAGCCATTGGATGGCCCCAAGGTGTGCTTTGTACATATGAAACAGATGAGCATGCCTTTGTCATCAGCGTTACTGGAAGAGCGGTGGGGAGGGGGGTGATAAAATGAGAAGAGAAAGGGTTCTGTTAGAGACCGGACCCAAAACTGGAGGATCAGCACAGGCTGGGGACCATGTTTGGAGAAAGTCGCAGCCATCCGGGGCAGGTCAGCCAAGGGTTTTGCTGCAGGAATTTTACTGTCTCCAGACTAAACTGACATTTGTTATTAGCGCGGCACGACACAGCTCTGTTTACCGTCTTTCATCTTGCTTTTCTCTCATATCATCCAAACAAACTCTAACCTTTTTTGTTTCTCTCCATCAGACCATGTTATTGTCCATTCCAATAACTTACCTACTCATCCCTGTTCACCTGTCTCAAACAGGGGTCTGCAACCTGAGGCTCCAGAGCCACATGTAGCTCTTTTATCCCTTCGCTGTGGCTCTTTGGCTTTGCAGAAAAATGCTAAAAAAATGTATATTAATAACAGGTTTGTAGTAATAGTTCATTTATTTGGTTACATTTTTGTCTAGATTGTTTAAGACTCACTCCGATCATCATTTGATCTCTATTTTAAAAGCATTCCCAGTGGTCTTTTAATTATGACACAAATCCAAAAACCTGCATCACTTTCTAGGGTAAAGTTTGTGCAGAGCAGCGGAAATCAGAAATTCGCCTTCGAGTTGTGGGTGGCACTGTTGGCACGAAAGTAACCCTCTGCTAATGTCCCATGATCCCTTTGTGTACATACTCTCCCGCTAGCTTACAACTCCTCACACTCCCCAACCTAACATTAGTTGTGCAATGGAAATTGTAAGCAATATCAGAGCTATCCAGCCGTACAGTTTTGAGCCCTGATCCCGGCTCAGACAGTGAAAACAAAGACGTTCATGGATCTATTTGTCTGCAACTTCTTCCAAGTTTCCAAAAACAAAATGCACTTAATTTTTTTTAGATGTGTCCTGCATCATCAGAAAAATGCTAGAAGAACATGTTAAAAACATCAAAAACATCTTTACAGATAACTGAGCAAAGTTATGCACATAAAACCCACATTCTTATCTTCTGCTGCACAACAGTGTCTATGCTGTTCAGAGACAAAAAAAAAGTTGCTGGACCATAATTATCGTGTTTCGATTCATTAGTGAAAGAGGAAAAAGGATGATAGTGCAATAAAATCATAATGATAGAAAACATCATGTTTGATTTGGCTTTCTAGCATTTTTCATTCAGTAATTTGTTTTATTTTAAAAGGAGCTTCTTGTGCTGTTATCAAAGGTAAAATTTTTACAAAAACATCCATCACTTAATCATTACTATTTCTTTATTATTTTATTTATTGTAATAGCTATATTTTATTATTAAATGGCTTAATGGCTACAAAAACATAAATAAAGTGTATTTTTCTGAATGGTGAGGTGGGACTTTGCGGTTCCTGATAGGTTTTGATCTGAAAGAACCTGGACCAAATGGTTCTGTCAGGTTGCAGACCCCTGAACTAAAACAAACATTGGTGGTCGTTCCCGTCATTGTGCCGTCACAGCTAGTTGGGCTCCTGTTCACACGGCTTTGATCAAAGGGCTACACTCCTTTAATGGAGAACATGTGATATGAAATGACTTCAAACTGAAGGTTTCTCAACAACCTTGTGAAGTCACAGCGCGCTTTCTTTCTCGGCGCTGGGAGATTTCTTTTTTTTTCCCAGGACGGAGAGCGTATATCGCCAGATTGTACCGAGCAATTTGAAGTGCCTTATCCGGAGTGACATGAACAAATTGCTCTTTTGCAGTAAATTTCCCCTGTTGTGTGGTGTGCTGAGTATGATGCACATTTTAAAAAAACATTAGTCTTCCTTTAAAATCTAAATTGTGCTTTAGCTCTGAGCTCCAATCCCAGGGTTTCTGTCTTAAAGAAAAGTACTCATATGTGCACTTTCACAGTTTTTATTTGATTAAAAGAAAAAAGTTTGACTAAATAATGCTGACATATTTTGAAATCACACATTTCTGAAAGGGTGTAGCTGCAAATGATGGGGCTATTTTCAATATGTTTGTAAAATGTTCCTATTTTTTGATCATATCCTCCTGACTATGCAAATATCTGTAGAGGACATTTCTTAACCTAAATATCTCCCAATCACTGCATACTATTAAAATAACTCCTTTTGTTATCTACAGAGGACATTTGGGGGGTTTCAATGATACCAAATGTAAAGGGGCGGAGCTCTGGGAATTGTAGTTTTTGGCCGATTTAAAATAAAATGTAACTGGTAGTCAGGAGGATATGAAGTATATTCAGAAAGAAACAAAAACATCTTCCTGTTTTAATCTCAACAAGCTTCCAAAGATTCACTAAAACACTGATCTATGTGTTAATAATATATGATGTTGATCATTTTTGTCAAATTTTGTAAATTTGAATCTTATATATCAATGTACAAAAATCAAATGTAGTAATTCAGATTAGAGTATGGTCAGTGTACAGGTACTTTTTTATGTTTGATCAAATTTGAGAATATTATGAATATTGAAAATGTTTTAAGGGAATGTGAATATGAAAGGGTCTATATGTACAATAGTGAAGTTTATGATTTACCGGAAGTGGATTCTTAAAAGAGACTGGAATTTAGCTTTTAGAGATGTAATAAAAAAAAGTTCAGGGGATTTTTGAGGAAATTTCTAATTTGGACAAAACAAAAACGGGGTAGACCTCAGGAGGAGGACAAAATCTATAAGCGTTCTGTATGACCTTAAAGCCCAGAGAGTTCCACTTTTATTCACTGGATACCTGGTGTAACATTTTAACGTTTTGTTATCCAGGGAAAAAAAAAAAAAAAAAGTTTACTTTTTTTTCAGGCAACTAAATGGCGCTGAGTGCGGCTTTAAAGACCACAAAAATGTGGATTAAAAATAAAAAAAAGTAAAAAAAGAAGTATAAATCAGTAGCCTGCTGCAAGTGTTAATTATACATTTACTGTTAAAATTTCATTTGCCTATATATGTAGATGTTTACTGGATATTCATTCACTGTGGCTTGTGGCTCTTCTTGCAATAGGAAATTCAACTGTATATTGTTTGCATTGTATTTATATGACGAAACATTATATGTGACTGAGACGTGGTACATTTAAAATGTACAGACATTTAATAGCTATCCAAATGTCTGCCCCCAACAATTGTACATTTATCCCACTCATCCGAATACTATACTTCCTGTACAGTGACAATGGTATTGATTTGATGCTTCTTGATGATTATTTGTTCTTGGACAATAACTGAGTGTTAGTATCATCGGCCACCTTTGACACTGTAAGATAAACTGAATTAAGTGGTTACACTGTATCATATTCCTCTACAAATGAAATAAAAGCATACAAAATGTGTTTGAAATTTAAATGTCTTTTCTTTTCTTTTAATGACCCAATTAGAAGAGGTAATGCTTTTTACTTTGAAACAGTTTTCTATTTTCATATTTGAATGTTGACAAAGATGGAAAAAGTACGGCGGCCCTGAAGTGCAAATCTACAAATCACTTGACACCAAAGCCTTTTAAAGATCACAACGAAAATGAAAAAAGCTAAACCAATATTAAAAACAATCAGAACATTTTGAAATTAAAACAGAATTCCAGAAAAAACAAAAACCTGAAGTGATTTTTTTAGAAACAAACATAAATGTTAAAAACTATAAACACAATGAGAAACAGGAAAAGGTAGATACTACGGGACATCGCTGATTGGCTAATGATATCCAGTGTCGCTTCGTGCCACATCACTTTTAGTTAGTGATGAACAAACATCATCATCCAATCAGCGGTTTGTTTTTTGCAAAAAAAAAAAAATTCAGTGTTTTGATTTCTAAAATGTTGTTTAGAATTTCTAAAATATTATGTTGTTTTTTTCTCTTTTTTTTTTAGATGTCACTGTGATCTTTATTATGTTTTTGTGGCGAGTGATTTGTTGATGTGATTTCGACTTTGGGGCTACTGGAATGATGCAAACACTTTCTGCAAAGTTGATGCATGCCTTTTTTTTTTGCAAACAAAACGTTTTTTTTTTTTTTTATCTAGTACGTTTTCTTAATTGTTCCAAAGAAAAAAAAGGTAAAAAGAAAAGAGCATTTAAATTTCTAACTCTGTCTCATGCAGATGTCTCCATGAAAACCAGACAAAACTTTGGTCCTAAATGCGCTTAAATTTAAATTGAGCAATTTATCAAATTTGTTTACGTGTGACACTGCAGGATAACCTGTATGCGCCTCTGAATTTCAAAATCACAAGTGACACAACAGTAAAACTGGGTTTAATTGTTGTTTTCCCCTCCAGCTTACTTTTCAGTAAATTAAATTTTAAATATTCCCTAAAACATGAAGAAGTCTTAAAGTTTCTTAGGTCTTTAGTTGAGGGGTACTTTTGCAAACATTGTTGAGTAGTATTTTTTTGTTTTCCTCTATGGCTATGAAACTTTTTCACAGTTAAAGAAAATAATCTTTTATGAACTACATTAAAGCTCAAATACCTATTAGCAGAGCACTAATGCTAGTTGTAGGTTACTAACACGGAAACGCTAATACCTATTACAGACCCACCCCAGTCTTTTGATCTACTTCAGAAGCGTTCCTTGTGGGCTTTTAATTATCATTGTGCCAGTTTTAGCCAAAATGAAAAAACTTGTGTCATTTTCTAGGACATAGTTTCTGCAGAGCAGCAGAAGTTCATTGGAAATTCACTTCTGAGTTGTGGGTGGAACATTTGGCACAAACCTCCCCCCTTCCCCTCCTCGTTCCTGAGAGCTCAGAGTGGCTATTTCAGCGTATTTTTTTGTCACATTATTTTGTCTGTTTCTGATTAACAACAATTTGAATAAAGAAATACTAAATTTTCCTTATATATGCCCTCCACCATCAGAAAAATGCCAAAAGGAAACATCCAAAACACAATTTTATTCAGTGTGGGTCTTCAAGGTGTCCTGGTGCCTCTGTCAGTTCTCATCCCCCTCCCCTCTCTCATCGCACCCAAAGATTGGAACCAGCTGTGGACATATCACATCACATCACCTCACCGCCTTCTTAAGGAGATCCAGCCCAGCATTCATTGCCAGTTCGTTACCTACCTCATTGTTTGCTTGGTCTTCAAGTTGTTCTGGCTAATCACGTCCTGGCTTTCTACTTACCTTGCCTGTTGATCCGCTTCCAGGTTCTATCACCACGAGTGTCCACCTGGGAGATCTTTGTCAAGATCCCCTACAACCATCCTCGCCTCACGCCAAGCTCTGCTCCAGCCATGCCTCGTCTCCAGTCCTAGCTCCGAAGGCTCCACAAACTGTTGCTACGCTGCTTCGGCTTCGGAGCTCCAAGCTAGTGAACGTGAACAGCAAGAACTTATTTTTCCTGCCTGGAAAAATTAAAGACTCTTTGTTTCTCACTATTCGCCTGAGTTTACTTCCGGGTTGTCAGCATCTGGGTCTTCCACATCATACATACCATGACACAAGGTTAGCTATAAAGGAACTCTTATTGTAGGAATGAGTGGTTTTTAGCTTTCATTTTCCGGTGTTTTACTATTCTAGGTGAAGTAATATTTTGTGAGCAAATCTAATTAAGTTTTTTTTCTTACAGTTTCTCTCCTTTGAACAGCTTTTAATCATTACAGCTGCTTTCTGTCGCTTTAGCCTTAATTAGATCAGTTTTTCTCTTTCTGGTTTGCATCTTGTCAGGATGCAGTTCCAAATTAATTTTTTTTACATTTCACCTAATTATATAAATCGTTAATGTCTGTCATCAGGCCCTTTATTCTGTTACATTCGGCTCAAACATCCCCAGTATTTCTGACACTTAGAAATCCCTAATGTGTGATTTAATGAACATGAATTGTGTGGGAATAAAGCTTGTCAAACGTTTTGCAGGTAAATTACCACTTCAAGCAGCTGCCAAAAAAGTCATTTTGTTCATCAAAAAAAAGAAGACATTCGAGACATCCTGAGGAATTTGCTTTTTACTATAGGTTTTTTTAATACTTTAGTAAATTTGATCCTGATAAATTAGTGGTTTTTATTTGGTAAAATCTGTCCTGAACCTGGCTTTGCAAGAGGTTCGTTTTATTCATTTACATGGAGGGAATTTTCCTTTCCATAGTCACCTGGTTACGTGTTCAGCGTGTAACATTAAACTATTTCCGGTAATTATTTGCTGTTCTTGACTGAATTGCAATTATTACTATCCTGGATTGAAATTAAGGCATTAATCTGTATGTTTATGATTTGTTTTCTTTGTTTAACGACCCACTTTGACTATTTTTTGGTATGTTTTCAAAGCTCAAGTCTCCTAATTGGTGTTTTCAGTCAAAATAAAACAATCTGTGTATTTTTTTTTTTTTTTTTTTAAGAAAACAGTTCTGCAGAGCAACAGGAGTTTGGTAGATATTAACCAGTGAGTTGTGGGCACACACAGAGCAGCCCCGCCCCCCTTTCCTCTCCCTGTTGTGGAGAGGACCACTGTTTTTTCAGCTATTTTCCAAATGCATTTTTCCGTCGGCTCCTGAGTCACAACGCTTGCATGAAAAAATATTCAGAAATGCCAATTTGACCTTTGTTGTCTTTAAATATGTCCATCATCAGCAAAATGACACAAAAGCATAGTAAAAAAAAACAATAAAATCACAGTTTTGATCAGAATGAGTTATACAAAACCCATTTCAGAATGTGCTAAACCAGTATTTCTGAGTATTCTTTAAACTTAGGGTGTGCTTACCGGACTGTTGCTACACGATATTAGGGTATGTACTCAAAGGTTTGGTTCAAATGTTGGACAAGTGCAAATCCTGCAAATGTCGCTCCAGCCTTTTTATTTCGATGCTCTATTCCAATATATGATCCACTTGGTGTCATATAACTCTGGCTGGCAAAAAACACAATTATTGATCTCTCCTTTATGATACATTTTCAATTGGTTAGCACTTCTGTGAATTGAAAGGAACCCTGATCTATACATCCTTACTAGACCCGAGTTCCTGATCGGTCAAGGTTTGACCTGGCTAAACTTTCAATGCATGTTCAATTGTTTCGCGTTTTGGTCGTAAAAACGTGTGTAGTGACGCAGGACCACAAGAGTTTTGAACATGCAAGCCCAAAACACATGCATATCCTTGTGTTAACATGAACTTTTCTTTGGAAATGATCGCTTGAACGAGCGTTTCCGAGGCCGGAGTGAATGTAGCTTCAGAAATGAATCTTCTTGAGGCGACCATTGTTGTGCTTTGTAAATTATATACGGTATGAACTAAACCAAATAAACAAAAAGTGAATCAAAAGAAACCAAAAGTGTTTTTTGTTTCCCTGAACCAAAAAAGCAAAAGAGGAAGAACCTTGAGTATCTTTTTCAACTTTTTCTTTTTATTTCTTTTTGTTTTTGCAAATATACCAGAAAACATAGATTGTGGGTGAGGATACATTGGGGAGCGATAGAGAGTGGATAAACTGAGATACAACAGAGCAGAAAAACAACTAAGAGATCTCCAACTGCAGTATTTTCATGCAACTTCCTTTTACAACACATCAGAGTCACAGGGAATTCTAGAAATGCAAGCATTTGACTTCCAAATGAATTAAGTGGAGATGTTGGCGACTTCACTTTTAACAAAAGGCTTCATTAGGACGGACCACAGAGCAAAACATTTCCCAGAATTAGAGTTAGGGTGTGCAATTTTAAAACAAAGAGAAGGCCATTTGTTCTCTGGAAAGTAATCCTAAAAAATAACATCATTAAACCCTATACAAACTTCTCATTATCCATCCCTACCACTGCATATAATGTCTCCTACAAAAACATACAAGTTTCATATCAGGTGCTAGAAAGAAGGAAAGATAAAACATATTCTTCACTAAAGGTCATGCTTCCACAGTTTTTTTCTTCCCCAAGGGTATATAGGCTCCTAGAGTCAAGCTACTAGACACATAGTGAGGAACCGTGTTTTTTTTTTATATGGTCCTCCGCCGATCTCGGTGGTTCAAACAACCTCACCAAGCCATTGGGGCACGCTCTCGCTTCTTTCCCTCCTTCTTCTGCTTTTTTGCATCTGCAAGAAAGAGGACAGAGTTATATCCCACAGTTGAAGGGAAGTGACAAGAACCCCTGCTTGGTTTTCGGAACAAACCACTTTATCAGCTTCCAGCAAGGGTGGACTGGCACTTGGCAGCCATGACAAGAGCCACAGTGCGTGGCTTTGCTTTCCGCTGAGTGACCGCTCTGCTCCAGTAAACACGGTGTAGCCCTGCGCTCCGGCCGGCCAGTAACTGGCTAGCTGTTTGCCGGTCTGTCGAGTTTTCTGTGTTTACCGTATCCGCTCGACCGGATGCATGTGTTTCTCTGCATCGAAATGCTCCTTTCCTTTTTCTTTTTTACATTTTAAGTGTGTTTTTTTTTTTTTTTTGTAAAAAGGAAGGGCTATTTCTAAAAGTAACTGACAGATTTGAAAGCATCTTATCTCAATTTTCAGACAATCATTAGCAAAATGTTTTGACACTAAACTCAACTGAGTCAAGTGAATCGTCTCAATTTTATAAATAGTTTTTTTTAATGAAGAAAATGAACTATAATTATGATAATCTGAGTGGAACAGTGTGACACCCCTCTTGATTACTGGTAATTTAAAAGAAAAGATTTAGATTAAGTTTTCAATTACAATAATGGGAATCATCTATGACTGGCAGCCAAGTTTTTAAACCTCTATAAAGAGCAAACTAATAAACTTGTGGAGGAAACAAACAATAATTTCAGCTGCAAAAAAAATAATAAAATTCAATCCCACTTTAGGAAAGGTTAAACTGGACTTAATGTTGTTTGGAAGCAATACATTTACAAAAAATGTGTTAACAGCAAATTTCAGTATGATAGTCTCAATTTAGTGGTGAAGCACACTGGTGTTAGTGTCATGGTTTGATGATCAGTTTGAAATAAAAAATACAAAAAAGTTAGATGTAGTGGGATAATACATTAACTTAATGCATTTAACTTTTGGGTTGACCAGAGAGTTGTTAGTCTTTCTACAGAGAATTTTCTTTCACAGCTCTATTCCACTTTATATGAAAGCCTTGATGTCATAGAATTCCAGCCGGGCACAAATCACAACTATTAAATTATCCTGTATGATTAATTGTCTAACGGTTCCCTGAGTTAAAGGGACGCCATCCATACATCACTACCAAATCCGAGTCTCTGACTGCTAAAAATTTGACCTGGTTTAAATTTTAACAAGTGTTCAATCGTGGCGCATTTTGTACATAGAGCTGAAAAACAGTTGTAGAAACTTGCATGAACTTGTAAGCCTGAACATGATGGAAACAGGTAATGCACACATATGCGCGTTTTACATAGACTTTTCATTGAAAGTAGTCACTTAAATGTGTGTTGCAGAGGGCGATGTGAATGTAGCTTTAGATGCGAAACACCTGACTTGATTTTTTTTTGTGTTTATGATGTTTCATTCTTGTCACTCTTTGTTTTCTCTTTGCCTTTGCTGGGTTTATGTTCAATCTGGACAACACAGCCAAGACATGCAACTCTGGATCTGAAATACCTCACTGTGGGACTCTAAGCTTTGTCTTCTCTCTAAAATCTACAAAAGACACTTGCATCATGACACGTGCTGCATTCAGGGGGAGCCCAGACCTCCCCCAAACCCAACCGTTACTGTTCAGAATGTTGACTTTGGTTGCCAGTTCTTGGAGACTGTGACATGGCAGCCTTTCTAAAGTCAAACATTTCTGTATTTTTTGGTAAGCCCTCTGATTCCTGCTGCTGTGGACTGACTCTCTGCCCTCTCCTGACATGGGAGGGGGGGGGGGTAAAGCTTACACAATTCCCTTTCCTACATGCACCTCATTGTGCTTAGCAACCCCTTCTTTTTCCAAGTAACCTCTCTGCTTCCCAGAGCTTATCTTCCAACTGGCAGACGCAGGAAATCCCACTTTACTTGGATAGCCGGTCTTTCCCACCAAATGATTCTGCTTCATCTGGGCCGCTGCCATCACTGATTTGCCTCTCTTTTGCCCTCAGCACTCACACGTCGAAGATTGTCACTCTGCATCCATGCAGCCAGGCTTCATTAGGGCGACAAAGAGGTGTAGTGCAACACACACATCTCTAACCTAAATGGAAGTGGACTGGTGAGACATCCAGGATGACATTTTCACACACATTTTTTGTTCAAATATGTAGAATTTATACAGAGGGATGTAATGAAGCCAAATGTTGTATGTATGAATGTATGTATGTTTACTTACTGTATATAGTGATTTGCATTTATCTATCTGTATTGCTGCACTTCCCATGTCATTATTATAAATAAGAACATCTTCTTTATAGCTTACCTGGTCAACTAAAGCTTAAAGAGACAAAAATGTCCACACATGTCTCACTGACAAGTGACTTTAATATATACGCGTGTACAATGTACAAATCATGTTAAAAGTGACGTATTTGACACACAAATCTCTTTTTTGCATATAAACAGGGCAATAATAAAGCACGGTTTATGTTCTACGTTGATTTACGAGTTCTTTGGATGGTTTCTTCGTCTGTCTTCCATGGTTTTAACGTGTTTCATTCGTGAAACATCTCTGAAAATGTCATGCAAAGACCACAACTTTTCTAACTTTTTCCCCGTAAATGCGGGTATGAACAATTTTCATCAGTGCAATATGCGCAAAATGCAGGTAGTGGCTGTGTGACATGGCCTTAAAGGTAAGTAAAGGGGAAGTAGGTAAGACGTAGGCACTTCGTACAGATCTTTCATTGTTTTAACCCCACTGGACCCTGCACAAAGGGCCTTTAAATGCTGTTCAAGAAATACGAGCGCACCTGTTGTACACTCTGTGCACGCAGATGTTACAAATTGGTAAATTAGACAACTGCAGTGTGGGTATTCTACAGGTGTCCTTCTAGCAGCTACGTATCACCTGCATACATGTTTGAGTCAAAGCAGAGGGATGTTTCACCTGGTAAAGACTCAATTGAGCAATCACCAAACTTTTGCAGCTACTGTGGTCAGAAGCTTAAAGAAATATCGTCTATCGGAAGATGTCGCCATGCCAAGGGAACTTCCGGTAGAAAAGGTAAACCCGTGTCATCACTGATGTCTCATTTCGGTTTCATTTTTTGTTTCATTTGTTAACATTTTAGTTTTTTAGTTCTGGAAATAACGTCTGTTTTCTGAAACATTTCATTTTTTTATATATATTTTTTGTGTTTTGTTTTTTTGGAATTATGTTTTGGTTTATTGAAATTTTGTTTTGATTTCCAAAATGTAATACTGTCTTTTTATGTATTTATTTTCCCTCTTTTAATTGTTGTGGAAATGGGTTATAAACAGTAAGTACATTAGGACCACCATCACCATTGTATCCCTACAAAAAAATATCCCTGTACTTTTAAAGCTCAATTTGAATCATTTTATCAATGACATATATTACAGTAATTTATGTCAAAAATCATACAGTTCCGTTTGTTTGCAAAAGAAGGGACTCGGATGATTATGATTGTTTGATGAATCTACAGCAAAGTCCCTCTGGGGTTTGAACGAGTCATCTGCCGAGCGCGATAAGCCATTCGTTTACGGCTTTTGGCTGCAGTTCATTACTCCTAATAATCCTGTTTGCTCAATAGGACACTCACGCAGGATCAATAACATCTTTGTTTGCACAATTATTGCAACCTTGACTCATTCGAAAGGGGAATCAAGGCACTCTTGTGGCCCTTTTTTTGCACCAGTCTCCCATCAGTAATGTATTTTCATGGTTAAGTTGCTCCTATTAATCCAATACTTATTTCTGCTTAAGTTTCCAGAAAACTGCTAAGAGAATGGGCAAAGTTACTGCACAGAGTTCAGCGACTCTGACTCGAACAACAGAAGCTAAAAGCCTGTAATTACAGCTGAATCGGGAGGTAACTGACGCAGCATCGCTTTCATACCCTCACTCAGCCCCAACACTTCTTTGTGGCTAATGTTATATCCAATGCAAATCGGAGATGACATTGCCTGGAATTTGCAAGGGGTTTGTCAGATTTAGCAAAGATGCTATCGCAAAGAGATGAGCATCTTTTGAACTTTTACTGTAATTATGAAACTGATGATCGAGGCTTCTCGATGCAGATACCAATTCCAGTTCATTTCAATTAAAAACCAAGTTCAGAGTCACTTTTCTTTGATTTTGACCTACATGTCATGTGAGGGAAGAGGACGGCCCACATTAATGTAAAATGTGTCCGATTGTCAGCAGGAGGTTGAGCAGTTTAGCAGCAGAAACTGGGTGGTAAACACGGCTTCAGCTGTAATTAGGTTCAAACGACTGATCTTTGTTGGTCGCTCTGCTTTAGCATGAGTCCAGGCAGGCCAAAGGAACTTGATTCATCCACACAGAGAAACAAAATTTTTCAAGTTTTCAATGTTTATTTTGATGTTTTTATCTATTATTTTTGAGTATTAAAAGATCGTCTCCTTTGAGGAATTAAAAGTTCAAACACAATTAACTTTAGGGTTTCTGACTTACTTTCCCAACCATTTTTGTGTTTGCTTTTTGTAAGAAAAAAAGGTTGGTTTTACGTAATTATTTATTTATTTATTTATTTATTTTGTGAAGTACATCCATCAGCAAAGTATTCTACATCAAATTTATCTTTAAAAAGTTGAAATATATAAGAACACAAAAGCTGGTAAAATACTGTTTTTTTTCTATTCTCAGATCAAATCGTTAACTCTTAAACCTTACATGATTTTATGAAGTTTATGAATATTACAATTGCCAAAATCCAAAATACTCTAATCATGTAAATGTAGCTCACACCAAAGTATTCAATACAAAATGTACTTTCGGTATATCATTTTTTTTGTACATAAAAGGCTTTATTCCAATTAAAATTAAAGTCCTGATCTGCTAATCCAGTAATGGAGCCATTTGTGTCTCCTGTCACACCATGCTTTTCTAATTCTTCTAATGCATTCTATTGATCTCTTCTTCACGATACTTTAAAAAAAAGGTAATATCAGTTTGATCTGAGCTGCAAAAAATTAACTAGAAACAGAGGATATGACAAATTGCAGTATATTAGCATTTCGTTTTTCTTACCTTTTTCTGCAAAAGGCATGTATGCCTTGGTTGTTACTTGTAATTTTATGAAAAATTCAAATATCCTCTATTTCTTGTGAAAATGCAAAAAGAAAATTAGAAACTACACGTTTTGCATGAAAACAAGATTAATCACAACATGTCCATCCATCATGGTTGCCAAGAAATATGTAAATAAATTACTTGGACAAACAGAAATGTAAGTTTGCACATATAATACGATGAGAAAAAACTGTATTGTGCCACGATAAATGGGTTGCAGAAGGAGCATTTAATGCAGTTTGCATCTTTAATTATTAGATTAAATTATCGTTGTATTACACAAAGAAATTAGCAAAATAAGTCATATTTACAGTTCAGTTGGTTGTCTCACTTAGACCCTTTGTACTAATCATTGACACATGCAAGTTGATGGTATTCAGCTGAAAAATTCCAAATTATCCCTAAATTGTTGTGATTAAACTGCAAAAACAATTTAGTGTAAATTAGAAGAAATTATATATATATATATATATATCTTTAGATATATATAATTTATATTTAAGCACATTTTGTGAGATTCGCCAATCTAAAAAAATAAACAGGTTTTCTTAATTATTTGACTTTTGTTAGATATAGAACCTACAGTTGAGAGTTTTTCCTCTATATTTCTAAAGATCTTTCTTGGATTACAATTTTTTTTTCCTTTTGGTTTGTGCTGGATACTCTTAAATTCAAGGATTAGAAATCACAGTTTTTTAAACATGAAGGTTCACCTACAGGAATTTCAAGTATCCAAAGTTTTAGTATCTATGAAGCCGTGATTGTGTCCTCTCAGCTCACCTTGCAGCTTGGTCTTGGGGACTTTCCCACAAGGCTTGGTGGCCGTGACAGTGGGGGTACAGGTTGCATCCATGAGTGCCCGCTTCAGAACTCCCGTCCTGTTTTTCATCCCCGTCGCCAGATCACACTCACCCCAAGCCTTGAAGTCGTATTTGCATTCCCCTAAGAGAACACAACACCTTAGATGCTAGAGTTTATTAAAGGACAAAGTCAGATCAAAACAAAGCAGTAAAATCCTATTGAAATGCCACAGCAGGCTTGAGTTTGTTAAGGAAGCCCATTGAGTCCAGGAATTAATGATTTGTAGACTTTAAATGACAGTTTGATGAGCAGTTGGTCGTCGCTTCCTACTGTCCAGCATCCACAGTGACTTTATGCGGGGCTTTTGTTTGCAACAGAGAGCTTAATGCTTTACCTCGCAGTAACAGATGCTCCCCAACTGTTTTGATCTCACAATTCCTATGTGGTGCAATAACTGATAGATATATGTAATCAAAAACAAGTCAGTTTCTTGAAGAACTAAAGGACCGAAAGGATCTACATCTACCGAGAAGTAAAGATCACTTCCTATGATGCTTTGAATTGTGAAATGAAAAAGAAAGCTGTTTTTTGGTCACCTCTTAGCCTGAAGAGGATTTTTTTTTAACTCTAAATATTGAAACTACTCAATACTTCATGGATATTGCCAAAAACTCAGTAGATGTCATCTACACAGTGTTTACGTCAAAGATTTTCGGGATAGGGGGGGTGATCGTATTGGGGTGAAAGACACACCTTGTTTTGTGTTTACTATATAATGGTCTCTCTGTGTCAGTGCCTTACTTATTTGGGTCAAAACAAAACAAAATTATAAAAGGAAACCCTTGTCGATGTGGCATCAATTTCATCAATATGTATAAAAAACTGATTTTGCCAGTAAGTCATTCCAAGTTGATAATTCAGCCATAAACACACGATTTCACTCAAGGACAAGCAGCGCTACCTGGCCATTATGCGCCTTCGTGTTGGTAGTGGGCAGTCAGATGCTGCAGATGAACTTGTCTCAAAGAGTCATCAGCTGACTTTCATCAAGACACAGACCTACTGTTGGAGTTTGTGACCCAGGAGAGGAGCCCTGCCAGTGACGATTCACAACCTTGACCAGTACCTAAAGACCTCTGTACTCAGACATGGTTTAGCAAATGCCACACAGCTGCAGGCCCGTTTACCAGATATGAGGGGTACTAGGGTTTCCAGACAAACCGTTACACCCTACTTCACCGCTTTGACTTGAACACCAGACGACCGTTGTAGGTGACTCCACTGACAGCAGACACGTTTGCAGTGGACACAAGGCCATGTGACCTGAAGAATGCAGCAGTGGTCTATTTTCCTGTTCACTGATGAGTGTCGAGTCACCTTGCACAGAAATGATGGTCATCAGCATTGCTGGAGAAGGCGAGGTGAACCCCATAGAGAACCTCGGAGACCAGCTGAGACTGGACGATCGGACTCTACCACCAAGTGACCTGATAGAATTGCTTGTAGCACTTGTGGAAAAGTAGAACGCCTCAGAACCACATCATGAAGCTAGTGAGGAGCAGCAAATGGTGGTAATGCCCGCTATTGATGGTATCAATGTTTGTTATTTGGAGTTATCCTAATCATTGTATTAATTTTCGAGGGTAATAAATATCAAACTAATAAAAATTGTGTTTTTTCTCTTTCATTGTGAGTAATATCAAAGCGAATTTATATATATATTCCATTTAAATTTAGATCAAACAAAAAAAGACTCATGTAAATAACAATACTCCTAACTTATTGTGAGTACTGTACAGTATTCTTCTCTTGCTGTCGGTCCAATCTCTAGGGGGCCGTGACAGTCATTTGCTTCACATGTAGCCTCTGAAATCCCAGGGTGCTCATCAGAGTAGGTGAAGGTGGGAGGAAGGGTGAGGATGAATGGGTTAGGAGAGCAGAGCGAGGGAATGACAGGGCCATTGTTGCAGGAAACCTACAGGGACTTTCCGAGCCACATCTCAGCATTAAAGATCCCCTAGTGCCCTCATAATTTGTGTCTGGGAGAAAGAGGGCAGCTTTACTGTCTCCTGGGAACTTGCCGGGACTCATATATCCTCTTAGAAGCATCAATTGTGCAGAAAGAAGGAGTAATAAAACATATAATGTCAGATTTACTTCAGCGCTACACACAAAAATGATAACTACTGGCACGATTCACAAAAATGTTAGTTTAAAATTTTACAAAGTTGAAAGGTAGTGACAGAAACATTTTCTGAGAGGAGCTTACATACAAGAAATATGAACTCAAATTATTCCCTTTATGTGTCACCTTACAATAAAAACATGAGGGACTAAAACTATTATGTTCAATTATTTCTGAGATTACAATAATTAATGTAAATGGCAAACTTTTGTCTGACTTTGGTGACATTATTTTAACCTTTTAAAAATATCTGTGTTAGTACTGAAGTAATGTTTTTTGACATTTTACAAAACCGATTTAACTCTCTGTAAAACCACATCATTAGAAGAAATTAGCTTGATTTTGTTTGGAGAGTCTGTAAACTTTTGCAAATCAAACCAAATCAAACTTTATTTATAAAATAGGGCTTCTCATGCATTTTGTGCAGCTCGAAGCGCTTTAACATTAATGTTTGCAGCCAAACATCATTAGATTCTTACTGGAGAGCAGTCATCCATCTTTAAACGTAATGTTCCAACAAAACGAGGGACCCAAATTTAGGAAAAAACACCATAACCTGTATAACCAAAGTGAAATATTATTATAAATATATCTAATAAACAGAAATAAAAAGATTGTGCCTTTTCTATTTCTGGGGCTTTTTGGCCGTTAGCAAACAGCTTTATGGTGCATCACCGCCGCCACTCAGTCTGGAGTGTAGATCAAGCCATGGACACACCAAGAACGCGTCAAACGTGCTAATATGGTGTTCACACTTGACCGTCGCTACCTGATACTAGCCCATGTGTACACAAGTTGGAAGAGGTGTAGTGTGAAATCTTTAAGCAATGCAAATCTTGCAAATCTGGTACCAGGCTTTTTCTTTTACAGTTCTATTCCAATATTTGACTCACTTAGTGTCATAATATTCCAACCAGGCACCAACCACGATTATTCATTTCTCCTCCATGATTAATTTTCAAATGGTTCTGTGCCATCTATACATAACTACCAAATCCGAGTTCAACCTGGTTTACCTTTCAATGCGCGTTAAATAGTTGCGCATTTTGTACTTGAAAATGTCTGAAAACAGTCAATCTTGTGGACTTTTTCATGAATCTAAGCCATAGTACATTATCTACCCTATTGCTCTTGTCTATATATGCAATATTCTCTACTGCCCCAGTTATCCCATAAAACCGCTTTCACTTCCTTTCTATATCCCACCTTTTTTGCCATAATTGTTTTCCTTTGAATAAACCTTTTAATTTTGCTTTATTTAGTCTTACATTCACATTCATTCATTTCCTGCAAGTCCTTCATGAGCTGGTATCTATAAAAATGTCACAGCCACTCCTAAACTGTGTAGAGTGTATAAAGTTGGATTGTACCATTTGGTTGTCCGTTTTATTTTATTTTCTGTTCTGTTTTCAGGTTATTCCTGTCAGTCACACCAGACGTAGATTGACAATCGTCTACAGCTGCCGTGATTTGTGGTAATGATCCTCCATGTATTTAGGTGTTTCCTTTTCGGGTCATCTGCTTTTCTGTTTTTTCTTGTTCCCTCAGGTCCTGTTTTGTCATGTTCAAGTTAATGATGAAAATGTGTTGAGAAAATGGCATAAGAGTCATAATGGCAAGAGTGGAGGGTATTGTCAAGTTTTCGATTTGGTCACACTCAGTTGAGTTACAATCTTTTTAATATTGGAAAACAAATTGGTGGAAAATTTGATTTTTGCACTTATGAGAGACCAAAACATTATTTAAAGACAGGAACACATTTGATCATAGATAAATACTTAGAAACAACTTTTTTTTGTTTACTTTTGATTTTCTTAATATTTGTCATTAATGATATCAATATAAACTCATAAATTGTGGTGGGAAAAGAAGCACTCAGCAGATTTAAGCTACACAAGAAAGGACTAACAACCTTTTCAGGGTCCAGCAACCATATGACCCTGAACAAAACTAAGCTGGTAATTAAGACCGCGTGTAAGAAATTTTTGCAACCTTAACCGAAAAAAATGAATAATTTAATAAATTTCAGACTTATATTTACTTGTTTTTTTTTGTTTGTTTGTTTCATTTACTGTTCATTCATTTTTTTATGGCTGATATGAATCACTTTCTAACCAAAGTTGCAGAGCTGGATGCATCTGTTTTTATTTACATCCGTCTTATGTGCTCGCTTTTATCATTCAGCAAAGCTGCACTGGAAATCTTTTGTTGTTTTGAAGGAACATATGGTCCTAGAGAAGACACCTGCAGCAGTTGCCGCAACAAAGACTGCTTTGAGTGTTTCGAGAAAGTGTAAATACGCTCGTCTGTTTGTGGAAACATTTTACCAGGATGAAAGTCTTCCAGTGGAGGAAGCAGTTTGCAAACACTCGCAGGTGTGGGATTGAAATTGCTCTACATTCCAACATTGTTGCAGCTGTTGTAATTTCCCCAGATAGTGGAGATGTTCCTCTGTCTGGATATTTTAAACACAAGATGGGCTCATTCGTCTCCTTTTTTGTTTTTATCTTCATAACCCTCCACACTCCAAAGTCTGAAAGCATTTCACTTGTTTCTTCAATTTCCAAACTTTTGGTGCAAGGATGTGTTTAGTTAGCAGATCCATTACCTTCTCAAGAGTATTGATCATTTATGGCAGTTTCATTGCAAGCAGGAGGCTCCTACTTAACAAGCTGTAATGTAGGAACAAAGGCCTGTCATTGCAGGCACTTGCACATATGTGAGGTTGACATAATGCAGCCCAAAAAGCTAAAGAAATAGGATTGAACGTGTACAAGGTTTATAATTTAGCCGTTAATTTCCTGTACTAAAAAAAAAAAAAAAAGGCTTTTAAAAAAAAAGATGCACATTTGGTGCTCTCGAGGTGAAAATTGTTTCACTGACGATGCAGGACGGTGATTTCTGTGTTTTCCATCACAATGTATCATATTCTCTGCAGAGATTTTCTTTGTACCTCTAACTACTCTGCTAATGTATTCCCATTGTAAAATTGGTGCCATTGTTTCTGCAAATGGCATGCAACAATAGGTCATGAGGAGGTGTGACGAGATAACTGGTGTAGGCACCAGGACTCTTTGGAACCAGGACTTTTTGGAGAAGAGGTGATTAAAATACTTTTGAAAGGTTAGCATTGTTAGATTTGTCTTATGTGGTTCTTGTTGGCACACAAAGGTCAGCGTGGTGGCCTTTCTCACCCCCGAACTTTTTCTTCCAGTTGCAAGGGATCTTGCAGCGTTGGGTCTTGATGGTCTGCTTGCAGTCGGTGCCGGTACGTGTTCCCTCTCTGGTGCCAAGTCCACAGTCACCCTCGTTGGCCACGCAGACGCTCCACTGCCAGTCCCCACATTCTGACTTGCGCTCCTTCTTTCCTAAAAGGCCAACAATGACAGTTAAAGAAAAGCACCAGATGTTGTCACCAGACAACATGGTAAGAGTCATTTTTGTGTTTCTACTTCACAGTTTATGATAGCCTTTTTGTTGTTTTAGTCAAAAGGTATTTTTAGGTGTATTTAACCCTTTTTGTCTAATTTGATAATCCATTTTCCATTTCAACAGGTTGTTAGATGTCCTTCAGATATTGATTTGGTAGTTAATGGAAGTAAAAGCTTAGTCTCAAATGCCCTTGCGGTAGAGCAAAAAAATGTTAACGAACATTTTTCTCTACTGGCATGCAAATGACTGGTTGTAAATTGCGCGGGTAAAGTATGGGAGTAAAATTTGAGATGCAGGTCTGTTGGGTGGACTTTTTCTTTCTATTAATGCCGCTCAAATGCAAAAGCGGATTGTGCACTGAGCCCATTATTTGTTGTTCATGCAATAAGTGGAACTCTTTGTGAACTCATGACTGTTATGAATGAAGACATAAGACAGTTAGAGCGTAGTTGTTGTGAGCATCCTTCAGGTGTCTTACGGGCACTTTCTATAGGTATCACCTGCACACCCCGTGCATGCCTCATTTGCACAGTCAGTAACATCCCTTTTGTCCAGCAACTATAAATAATTGCCTTATTCTCTCTTTCAGTCAATAATGTTGATCACAGAATATTAAAATAAGTGGAAGTTTTTTATGGACGTAGTTTTTGAACGCCGATCTTAAAGCTGCTTGGCAAGCCGCCCTCAAGCGTCCGTCGGTTCCTAAGATGCAGCAGCTCCCCTCCATGTTCCTCTGTGGGCTTGGACAACCCAAAATCCACAGCACCCATACAGGTCAAAATCCTGTATAGGCACATGTACTGAGGCTTAAGCTTTTCAAATGTTGAACTAACCCTGTTTTTTCATATCTACAACTCTGCTTGACATCAAACTATCCCTGCTATGCCTGCTGCTGATTACCTGGAACTGGTGGGTTCACAATTAGAGCCTGAACTCAATAACCTCTCCCACTTGAACAAAATGATTTTAAGTTTGTTTTTCATTGTCAATTGAAATTAACTTTTTTTTTTTTTAATTAAATTAACGTTTGTGCTGTTTACTGCTCATTTGGCTTCTTCTCCTTTTGCAGAACATTCTTGTTTGCCTCTTGTAAATTTCCACCAGAGACCAATTACATCAACTTCAAAGATTCATTTTAAATCTTACATTTTTCAAAGTTGCCTTCTACCAAATAAAATGTTCAGTGGGATTGAATGCTGTAACAGTGCTGCTCTTTAGTAGCTGATTTAAATAGGATCAGAAAGGATCCTATTTGCATAATGTATAACAAGCATTTGTGGACATTGAGGTTTCACCTTGTTTCTCAGCTTTGCCTCCGTCTGCAGCCATGACTGTTAACACCAGGAGGGTCATAGCAGCCACTTGGATCCACTGTTTTAGTCCATTCATTCTGAAAAAGACCAAAACAAGAATTAACCTCTGAAAACACATCTGATGTTGACACGTTAAGAAAAAGAGTTGACTATTTGTCATACATTGCATACTCAGGAGGGTTTCTGTCTTTATTGTTTTGTGTTGTCTCCTTTGATTTTAACATCAGTAACTTAGTTATGTTGGCATTTAATTGTATAAATGTGGATAAAACATCTCCAAGTCCGTTTACTCGTGTGACTGCAGCCTCCGTCACAGGAAAAGGTTTATTGTAACAGCATTCTACGCATTCCTGAGGCTAAGAAATGTCCTAAAACTTCCTAAAAATAATATTTTTGTATCATAAATTGTCATTAAACACTATATATATATATATATATATATATTAAACACTAAGCTACTTGTTAGTGCAAAACTACAGGCAGTTGAATGTTTTTCTAAATTTCCAAAAGGATTATAAACAGAGCTGTTCCTTTTTTAAAGCAGACAGTGATGTCCTGCAGAGAAAAATTAAATATAAGCAAAAATGTTATTCAAGAGTCCCAATTTTAATCTCTTATGTTTTTGCATGTATGACTTGAATGCAACTAAATAGCAATTGGATTTATTCAGCATAGGAGTGTTGTGTGCTCACTAAGCAATGTTGTAAAGTGATTAAAATAGTTATTGCAAGGTCCCACTAAAGTCATGTGAAAAATAAAAAATCTTTTCAGCTCAAGTCTCCAGTTTTCGTTCTCAGTCCACACATATATGCATTTAATTACAGATGACTTTACTAAACTGTATTGCAGCAAAGTTGTATTTTTTGGTAATGATGCAATCCTTTTCCTAAGGGTGGCACCCTCCAGAATCCTTAGAGGAAATCTTCATCACAGATTTATGAATTTTATTTTTAAATGGTAATCATCCCATACCAATACAGCGTTTTTTCTGCCTAGATTAAGGCCCAAAGCACTTTGCAGTCACCCATGAACACACACTCTCACACACTGATGGTAGCACTGCTGCAAGGCAGTTGGTCTGGGAGCTGAACCCAGACCAACAGGAGCAACGTGGGGTTCGACATATTGGCAGAAAATTCATGAAAAGAACCTCCGATGGTGCGATCTTCTGATCAGGGATCGATTTCCGCCTCACAGCCGAAACGATCAAAAGAGACTGCAAACTTCAATGACAGTTCAAATTAAAATTGGAGATCATTGATATGAACCGTTTTTCATTTGGTTACAATGGTGAAGCTGAGTATTTAAAAA
The DNA here is from genome assembly GCA_023969325.1 of Oryzias curvinotus. Lineage (NCBI taxonomy): Eukaryota > Metazoa > Chordata > Actinopteri > Beloniformes > Adrianichthyidae > Oryzias > Oryzias curvinotus. The sequence continues at coordinate 17,084,651 of CM043728.1, forward strand.
TACTTGAAATTGTTTAGCTTTTACTTGATTCCAAAAGGCGGTTGATCATTTTTTAGAATTATATCACACAATTAAACCTTTTAAAAAGAATAAATAAAAGAAAAAGTATCATTTATGGTGTAATTGACATGTTAAACTGATTTTTAGATGGTGCCCAGTCAACGTTTTTAGTTTTGCATCCCTGACAAGGTAGTACAAAGTAGCGTTAAAATATTAACTGAAGTATCAGCTTCAGGTTTTTCTTCTGTGCTGACCCCAGCTCCACCAAAAGTTTAACTGCCATCAAATTTCAGCTCCTGTTTACTTCTTTTGCTCTCGTCCGGAGCAAAATGACCAAAAGGCTGATGTGTGGACGAGCTTTGAGCATGCAAAGGGGTGCTGACCTGCAGGATATTTGTCCTAAAGAAAGATCACACCTGCAATGAGGAAAAAAGAGCCGTGTCCTCATAAAGCTGCAGCACAAGTGCTGGAACTGTCAGGGAAAATGCCGCATTTATTCAGATGGCTCTTTGTTGTCTGTGGCAATCTCAGTGCAGCTAACATCTCACATTTACAGTACATGGTATAAGCTTTAACAACTAAAAATAAGATGTCATGCATCGACTTCTCTGCCTTATTTGATCCTCCTGCTGGTTTTATTTGAGCAGAAAGCTCCTAAATTGCACTGCCAGGGAAATTATTGCTGTCTTCTTGGGTAATGCTGCCCTTTCCTTTTTTTATAAGATCTTCCATCAGGCAATGGTATCTAAGGGAGAGTCAGCATCAGACTTAGGCAATTACTAAGCGTCTGACAGAAAAAGTAATACAAGGCTTCAGCCTAGAAAACTATGACTTTGGAATTTTTCTTCTTGTTATCTTGTACGGCTGAAATAAAATAACTTTTTTTAGACAAAACTAGAATAGCTCTAAGTCAAAGAAGTGTCTAATCATTTGAAATGAAGTGGATGTTTTCCATAAGTCAAAAACTTTAATAACAAGCATAATGTCTGCATTTACTCTGCAAAAGGATCTCTGGTCTTCTATTTGTGGCATCTCAGGGCCAAATCCAGTTTTGATTAAATGCTTCAGACTACCAGCATTTTTCATTTCAATATTGACTCTAAAGGACTCGAAACTGTTCATAAACAAAATAAAAGGACAAAGAAAGGGGAAAAAAATGTATTAAATCTGTACTGTAAGGAGCAAACACAACCAGTTCTGAGAAAAAATATCCAATAAAAGCATCCAGATAAAGATCTTTTTTTTCATGAAAAAGAAATAGTGGTCTTTGGAAGATAAGAAAGCTTTTCCCTCCGTTAGTCACACGCAAAATGATGGAGTCCCAGTGCAATACAAGCATAATAATGGAGTCGGGTGATGACTTTAAATGAGCCCTCTCCAGAGAAAACCAAGTCTTTGAATTAAGCTTACTTAGCCATTCCCCCTGTAGCCGCCAAATCCTGTGAAATGTCACTTTACTCCACCTGCTGAGGTTAATAAACGAAGAGAAAAGTCGATGAATGCTCCAGTTTCAAAAGCCTGACTTCACCTACGAAGTACGACTGGATGAGCCCTTGACACTCGTCAAGCAGACACGTGTGCAGCCGGTGTGACACCTCGATAAGGAGAGCTAAGAGGTGCCAACTTAAAGGGCATCCACATGCGTTTGCATAATTTTTTTTTGCCTCATCTTTCTTTGCACACATCTTCAGCTCTGCAGTGGCGGCACATAATTAAAACCAGGACAGCTGTTTCCTTCTTGGGAGACTGTACATTGAAAACAGCCTTGACTATCTGCTGATATCACATAACCCATCGATATTTTAATAATCCTATTAAAGCCCTACCAAAGCATCCTGACACAACAAACAGGGAGTCATTAATCACTACTCAGCTTGTCCTCAGACTCCAAAACAAAAGAAAATTGCTACACCTGAAGGTTTGCTGAACTTAAGCCCTCCATCACCCCATGGGTCCCTGAAAAAGCTGTGCGAAAAGTTTGTGGAAAGGTCTCAAATTGTTTTCAAAAGGTTCCGAGGAAGGAATTCATCTTTTTCATGGAGAGATAAGGTTTACACGTTGGATGGAGTTCAACAACAACAACACGCTCATCGTTTGAAAAAAAAAGATTCAGTCTGATGTAAAGGTGATTGTAAAACAAATGAGTAAAACAACAGAGTCTTTGCCTTTTCTAACACAACTTTTGCAGTGGATTTTGTCATGTTTTACATAAAACAGGTTCAATAACACTTCTATTACAACACATTATAAAACACCTAAAAGATTTGAATAAAAAAATCTTTTTCCTGATATAGGCCCTGTAAATGAGGCACAACATGGTGGTTTTGGAAAATAGAAACACGTGAAGAACATATAGTTGGTTCTAGATCAGAATTTAAGCAAAATGTACACTGTTGATTTTTAAGAATATTAAAGGATTTTAAGTGCCATACAGTCCAGAAAATAGGAACAAAATGCAGAACCCAAGGTCAGTGTGCCTCAAACTAAGATTATAATCCCACTTTATAAAAGCAGATTAAAATTACTATAATAACAGGATAGAAGGACACCGGCTCTGGGAAAACATCAATTGAAAAAAACAGAAATGAATAAAAGTATTTGTGTTTATAAACCCTGAAAGGAAATTTGTGACAGATTTTTATGTTAAAACCAATTAAATGTCTCATCGAACACAAGTTTAAACCGATTTTTTTTTTTTTCAGATTGCAATGGGGGGGTTTAACTATTTAGGCAAAAATACATGTACATATTAATATGTGCATGAAATAAACAATATATAAACATGCAGACATACAGGAGACCTATGATTTGAAGATAACAGGTTTGATTCCCGCGCTGCTCACCCATGAGTTGAAGTGTCCTTGGGCAAGACACTGAACCCCACAATACTCGCATTGGTTAACTGTAAAGCAGTGGAGCAGTCATCGGTGTGTGAATGTGTGCGTGTACTGACTGTTAATACACTATTTAACCATTTTCCATATGAACCAAATGTACATACTTATGTTAAATATCAAAACAAATAAAAGGATACAAGAAAAGGTGTACCGGATTAGGATTTTTATGAAATTTTGTGGATTATTGGGTGAAAAAGTCGAGTCATAGACCTATTGTGGAGTTGGACGGCAGCAGGAAGAAAAGAGCTATTTTTTACCCAAGGGTAGTTGGCTTATTTAGCTTCTCATACTCTTGCGTCTTTGAACAATTTATTTGTATCCTACCAGTCGGTTGACTGTATCAGAACTGGACTGATTGACCCCTCTCCCCAGCGTTTCAAACAGGAAGTACCCGCTGGCTCCAAGAAGCCAAAATCCCATAAACTTTTATAGAGAAACAAACAGCTGTTTGTCGGAATAACCATTCTTGTTCTGCTACCTTTTTTTTTTAACATGTTCTTGTTAGTCCAATTTTTTTCATACTTTTCTTTTTTATTTGTTCCACATTATTCTAGTTATAAACTGACCATTCATACACCTAAATAAAAGTATGTGCTCTCACATTGAACATTCAAAACGACTTAGTATAGCCCACTTTCAAATGGTAGGAGGGTATATAAGGCACACCAAACTATTAGACACATTAAGCAATTCAAAAAGTATAAGTCTGTCAGACTTTATTGACTTCATCTACAGCAAATAAGGTCTGTAACACGCTACATGTAAGCCATGCTAGGATTCTTGTTACTGTGACTACGTTAAAAGCCTGACACCACTACACATTAGCCATGTTTGCATATTCACAACACCCAACCAAATATTTTGACACAGCACTGTATTTGCCTCAAAATCGCTTCAACATCAGAAAGCACAACCAGCAAATATCCATATTTAAGGTGCTCCGGATTACTACTAGGAGTACTGAGTGTACCTTGTAGTGCGGAAAACACAATAGACTATATATGTGAAAACGTTCAAGAGAATAGAATTCCATTTAAAAGCTTGGGCATCTCAGTGTTTTTTCAAAGCTCTCTCAGAAGAAAGGTAAGAGGAGAAAAACCCAAGACGCCGGCCGGCTCAATTAGCCTGTCAAGACTTCTCCTTCATCAAATTGATTCAGGCACAGTTTGTGGTCAGAGGGACAGTGGAGGAGAAGCAAAGCAAATACCGGCCACAAATCAATAGACCAGCACTGATCCTGTGAGTGCTCAAACCGATCTGGAGAATATAATTACCAGTCCGATGAGCGCACAAATGTACCATCTACTTCATTTACCAATGTTCTGGAAGTAACACGTAATCTGCTTATGAATGAGGGAGGACTTTTTCCCCCCCTAATTTTACTTTCATAAATCTTCTAAAAATGTAGTCAGATGGAAGTGGCCCTTTCTTCATCCATAACTAAAGAACTGTGTAAAGGTGGGAAGTAGAAACCAACTTCAAGGAAGCCCATGGTGATCTCTATAAACGTAAAATAATAAGTTCACTGGTAATTCATCACTTATATGGTCCAAGCAGAGCAGAATTCCTGGGGTGGGTGGGTGTGCTGACTCAGCACTGTAGATAAACACCCCACCACCACCACCACAACCAATCCCAGCCAGAGGAGGGGAGTTTGGCTCTTTAATTCAATAAGTTTGCTCTCTGATTTGACTCCTTGTTAATCAAAAAACTTGCAGGCTTAAATATATATGGGGGAGAATGTAATTAAGGAGAAGCTTTTCCATAATGGGTTTATGAAAACCACCCTTTCTTATCAAAGGATTTATTTCAGCTTTTAATATTTCCAAGCTGCCTTTGAACATACTTAGCAGAAGATGAGAGTGTGTGTTTGTGAAAAATCGGACTCTCTAAGAGCCAAGTTTTATCGTTTAGTGCTGTTCATATTGTCAGTGTTTACAGAGCAGAAAGCTGTTTATCGTAGAAGAAAAGTTCTTGGTAGAGATAAAACATTTTTAAAAAGAAATCCAATTAAAGACAGGGCATAAAACTTGATTGTGAAAGTAATAGTAAAGTAATGCAACAATGACTGACGCATGTACTGTAAATGACAAATGACATGTCAATGGTAAATGACAAACTATTTTTTAATTATTATAATATTATTTTACAAATGACTGTATTTTCCCCTCTTTTTCCATTCTGATTCTTTTTTGGATGCATTTCTTTGGCTTTGAGCACATTTATCCAACACAATGTTTGCTGGATTTGTTGAAAATAAATGTAACTTTCTTGAGCCGGGACTGTGAGCTGTTAACTATGATGTGGCCACAAAGACTTGGGATGGAGTCATCGCTTTTCCTTTTTAAAAACAGGTTTTGTTGTACCCTGAGCCCTGGGGAATGACAAACGGATGCAGTTGACTTATTACAGATACTATTCTTATGTCAAGCCCCAGACTCAAGTTTACTTTTGAGTCTAACTTTACTTCCTTACTGAATTGTGGTAATTTCCACGCCTGTTTAAAAGCTATTTCCCATAATATAGCTGGTTAACTTTGCTTTCCTTTCCTTTTTTGTTAAGCCATAGTCATAACTGTATAGATGGGCTCTCTGTATAGCAAATTTGTGCAAACCAGCACTGGGTACCAATTTCATTTCTATGGGGATGCTGTAGGTGAACAGCTACAACCCCCAAATCCTGCGCAAGGAGCCTGTTAGTGTTGTTCCCGTAAAAAGTGCACACTAGTTCTGCTTAGCAGTACCAGCACTTTCTAATGACTGCAACATGGCGTAAGGGCATTGTACGACAGCCTCACCTGCACGTCATACGTCAATAAGACTTACATTATCCTTCCAAATATGTCCCAATACATTTACCACATGAATGACAATGGTACAATCCATTTTTATGGTATTTTCTTAAATTGTTTATTATAAACTGTAATATTTTTCCTTGACATAGATAAAGGATTCTTCCTCTATTGGCCCTTTTTCATGGGTTTTTACATACGTTTAAACCAATGATCCAGGATGGCAGATGCCCCTCCGCAGCATCACCTGCCATTTTCATCCCTCACTCATTCGGTTTTACAGTCAGAACCTTCTCACTTTTTAACAACATATTAAACAATAATCTAAACTCGCCGTGGATCAATCTAATCTATCTCATCTTTGTGGATTTGTCCACTTTAAAACATCCCAGTTCTCCTCATTTATGGAGTCACTGACATAAAAGAGGTTCAACAGCTGATTATATAATTAGCAGTGATTCTCCATCACTCTGTAGAGAATTACTGATCTCACACTGAATCTGTGCAAACACAAGGAAGAGCTATGACAAAACGAGCTTTGGCCTTGGCTCGTCTCGATCATTTACCCAGTTACACTGGAAGTAAAGTCAATTATTATGGCAGCATGAACTGCGGAGCTAAGCTCAAATTGAGAGAAAACTAGACTTTGGCTTTCATTCATGAATCATTGATTTAAGAAAACAAAACCAATTTTTTAAAGTTAAGATGAAAGTTTTTCTGTCATGTTTCGTCATTCTTATCTTTTGTCCTAAGTGGTACACTTTTGGTCCATGTCTGTCAACTGTGTTGTCTCGTCTTGCCCTTCCTGTTTTATTTTGAAACATTAACTCTCCTCTTGTTTCAGGCCTGTTTCTTCCTGCCCTTGTCTGTTCCCCTACAGGTGTGACTGTGTAACCTTTCCTGATTATTTCCACCTATGTTTCCCTTCCTCATGTCTTAAATAGTCTGAGTCTCCCCTTGTCCTGTGCCAGGTTGTTTGGTTACATTCACAAGCCAAAGCTAAAGCTTTATTCAGATATTAAAACCCTCTTGACACTGCATCTGAGTCCTGCCCTGTGTTTTGTCCTGACATTTTCCTTTGTCTTTGGCAGGACTGTAGGAAAATACCAAGTTACTGTCAGTCAAGCTAACAAGCAATGCCAGAAAAATTACTTAATTTGTAAATGAAAAGCAGACAACACGCACACAAAACTTAACACACTGAAAGTCGTGATTTTGAGTCCCTTTAAACTGATTGGAAATCTGTTGGGAAACATTGACTAAAAGGTTTAACACCCAGGCTAAAAAAAAACATTTTCAGACATGAGATACACAATAGTGACATTTTTAAGGTAATTATGTCAGGTATTGATTATTTCTCAATTTTGATTGAAATATGTCTGAAAGTAATGAACACATATGTAGATTGAGTTCTAGCAACAAAGTTCCATTTAAAAATAGGGGTCAAATCTGTTTTTTGACTTTATTAATCTAATAATTCTCTAATTGAGAATACCAGTATATTTATTCTTGGGGATTTAGACAAATTGCGTTTGTTATCTTCTGGAAAATACAGAAAAAAAACTCCAACAAATACCTAATTCTAACTCATATGCTGGAGTTCAACCAGAATCCATTATACTAATTCAGATTTTTACAATTGTTAAGTTTAGGATAAGAAAAACATAATTTCTGAACACTGTAATTATTTGTTAAAAATGTTTTGGTGTGGACTTATTGACAACAAAAACCTTTTCTCTCATTTGTTAGGAAAGCCTAAACGGATGGAAATTATTTCCTTCTTTTGGTGGATTTGCCTTCATTCTCTTTAAATTAAATTTTTTCAACATTTTGTATAGATTTTGAGATTAAAAAGAAACGTTCTTTTCATACTGATGAACTGATATTTTCTGCTGGTTTAATTGTCTTCTCATCAAAGGAAGTCAGGCGGAAAGATTCCCCATCAGAAGCCCGTCCCTCCTCAGTGAGCACTTTTAGTTCTAAAGGGGGTTGAAGTGTTTACAGAAAAGACATGTTGTTGAGTTTTTTTTCACCTGTCTTCTGCGACTTAGAGACATTTCGGCTCAGATGGAATAAGACCGACATCCGGAGAGAGCTAGGATTTTTAGAAACATGCATGTAGAGTCAGCATATACCTTAAAAAGTCAATGGAATCAAAAGCATGAAGTGGCAAACGGCTGCTGCAGGGATATGGATGTTTTATAGATAATCTTTAGAGAGAATTTCTGCTGAGCGCAACAAACACCTCTAAGTTTGGTGATGACGTCCACTGAAGTAGCAGCATTCCCGCTGGGCTGCCGGGATCCTTAATTGAGGAACAGCAATATTTCTCATGTGCTTCGGTACAGATGATTAGAGGAAAGTGCCACATATTTCTGACTTGTGCTTTTTTTTTTTTTTTTTTTTTTTTAAAGGTCAGACTTTGGCGGCGTTGGTGGTGGGGGGGGAGTGCGGATGGGGTCCCTGCTATCTCTCGGAACAGCCCCTGAGGAGGCCCCAGGGAGCCACGCTTGCAGAAGAAAAACACTGCGTGTGGCGCTCCGTGTGAGGGAGGAGAAGGAGGAAGCAGAGTTGAGCTTCAACAGCAGAGTAGAGTGATAAGCTGGTTGAAGGATAAAGAAACAGTAACAAGGATAAAAAAAAAAACAAACAATTGAGCGCAGCAGAGCTGAAACAGCAGAAATGAGCTACTTTTAATTCATGTATAAATGCTTCCATTTCGCAGAACACATTAAAAATGCCTCCAAACTCTCACTGGGTTTGCTGTCTCCCCTCGTCTCTCTGTAGATGGGAATTGGATGCAAAAAGTGGTACAGAAATAAGTATTTTCTTCTGAAAATACACAAAAAAGCGCCACGAAAACAAAAGTGACCTAAACTGACCTAAAGTACAACATCTTCGGGCCATAGTTTAGTTCAGGTTGCGGTCTCAATCGCAGGAAGTTATTTGGAAAGTTAACAATCTTTAATTAAAAAAAGAGAACAATAATTCAAACGGAGCTCGAAATGATCGTATAAAAGTTAAGTACAAAAGGACTGGAGGCAAAACACCAGATCGGAAATGAAGACAAAATGACTTATAACAGAACAAATAAAAGCAAAAAGCTGTATACACAGAGGAAGCAATTAAACTAGAAGCAGCTTTGGGTTTCACAAACTAAAACCAGGTGCAACCAGACGAGGAACAGAGCAGCCCCGGAACTAAAGCGCCGAGCAGTAAAGTTAACCAAAAACAGAAACGTACCTCAAAAAACATGAAAAACCAGCAAAACTTTACATTTTCAAACTAAATATTAGGTGTATATATATATATATATATATATATATATATATATATATATATATATATTTTTATTTTTTTTTTTTTTTTTTTTAAGAAATGTGTCCCTAAGACTCCTGATCAGATTGAGATGCTAAGATGCTAATTTCCCATCCACTCAGCATCCCTGCATTCTCGTTCAAAAAAACCTGTCGGTGTTTGACTTTTCACTCATTTCTCACTCGGTTTATCATTACCATAAATCTGTGCATTTAAAGTAGATTCCACCTGAAGGGGGCAATTAGTGTCAGCTATGAGAGTAAACATGGTGAAGCAGCATCCTTCACTCCTCCTGTCTACAAAAAAAATCATGATGTAAACATTTCAAAAACGTGCATATGTTGGGGAAATTATAAAGGTGATGTGAAAGTGATTTTTTTTCCCTTTCTAATATGACAGTTTATAGAAGTTTAAGTAAGTCCACTCCAGATCCTCATAAAAAAGGACAGAGGTTAAACAAACTGAACGTCTGGGCATTTGATTCATCTGAAAACGTTTTTGTCCCCCTCCTGAGCTCCGGTGTTTAAACTGCAGAAACTGTCCCTGATGTGCGTGTAAGGTGTCAGCTGCAGCTCATTATCCACCTCCATAAATATCTGGTTTCTGTCTCCACACGCTGCCAGGTGGTTGACTGCCTCACTGGAGTCCCGGTCAAGCCTGTTCTGGTTTTTGTGCATTTGAGCGTCAGCCCATCCTGTTTCCTTCTCCGCCAGAGAGCCCGCCTGGACGTGGCCAGCAGGCACTTCTGCTTTTGTTTTCACTTAACTGCCAAAAAGATGTTAAACAGGACGTGGGAAGGATGTTGGCATTTTCCGTTCCAGCTCTTAGTCAGGGGCAGAAATGGAGTCCAAACAGAATCTTGAGCAGTACCCAAGTCCAAGAGTCCAGTATTGATGAAGAAAATAATAATAATGCAAAATTTGAACAAGAGTTTACATTTGAATGTCATGAAACAAATTACTACATACTTTAAAGTATGAAAATGTGTGCATTAACCGGACCGACAATCTCTGATTCCATATTCTGGAGTTTACAACGCCCAACACAACAGGGCTCCAAAAATTGACAATTTAGCAGAACAAAGAAAAGTGACCTACCCCAGTGAAACTGGGGGGGTATTCCAGAAAGCATGGTTAAACTACTACTGATTATGTTTATATGACTCTGACTTTAACTTCAGTTCTGTGACAGCATTCCTTACTAGAGGTGCTAAATAATCTCATCATCCTCTCCCTCCCTCTCACTCATGCTGCAGAGGCTTAAGCATAGTAGGACAAAATAACTCGAACAGCTAAACAACAAAAAACATTTGGTCAAAATCCTACACTTAAACCCAAATCCATCCAGACAGGCAAAGGGAATGGTATCCCACAATTCCTTGCGCTTCCTATCTAACAGCAGCATCAAAGTTACACCTACTTAATTGAATTCATCTTAATTAAAGGAAAATAAATCTCTGATAACTACCTGTTATTTTTAAGTTGACTGAACTTCAAAAAATGATTTATCTCAATTGAAGCAAATAAGTAAGTTAAATTAATGTAAAAAAGTTTATCTTTACACATCCATATGGTGGTCTTATCACCCTCTCATTGTGGGAAAAGTTTTATCTCAGCTTCTTCATCCACTAAATCATCTTCAAATGGACACGCCATGCCACGCCGAAAGCTGAGGTTATCCGCTTTCTTAGCCTCAAATTTAACGTGGTAACTTAGATAACATGCTTTTTGAAATACCCCCCCTGGTGTTTTTCGGTGTCTTCAACATGTTGTGCCATTTTTCTCACGATGGAGGACATAAATGAATACAATTAAGATTAAAGTTGCACCTCTGGCTATTTCCTTATCCAAATTGCTGTGATTCAGACGCAGATGAAAAAATTTTGTTGGAAAAGCTTGTAGGAGTGACGCAGAGGTGAAACACGCTCCCTGCTCCGCTTCATTCTGGTACATCCAGATGTCAGAATCTGGATCCATATATGTCTTCGTTTTCCTCATCTGATCTGGAATCTGGTTCAGAACTGTACGGCTGGACAGCTCCAATATTGCGCGCCATTTTTGTTGCGGTGGTAATGTTCGTTTGGGGTTTTGAGGGCTGTAAGATAGCGGAAGAGCATGTAAACAAGGGGATGATTGGAAGGGGGCGGGCTTACCTCTACGCGCGTACAGTCCCCCCCACAACTCATCGACGAATTTCTAATGAATTCCTACCGATCTGAAGGAACTGTGTCCAAGAAAAGAACTTTTCTTTTCTTTTTTTGCCTAAAAACGGCAAAATCATAAGTTAAGGACCACTGGGAACACTTTGAAAACAGATCAAAAGATGATCGGAGTGGGTCTTTATGGGGACCACCCATCTGCCAATCAGAAGAAAAGAATGTAAAAAAAAAAAAATACATAAAGTTGATAAACCCACCAATTGATTGTTTTTTGTCCTTCTTGGTTTTGTGAAAGTTTCTTTGCTTCATTTCATTCTTTTTTACAACCCTCTCAGCTGGTGATCTAACCATTGTGGAACATGCGGCCACACATCATCAATGTCTGCAAATCCTCCAGGCTTTGAGATGCACTAATCCTAAATGTGAAGGCGGGGATTAGTCCTGTGGACATCAGTCTTTTGTTTGTAGGTCCTGTGATAACCCTCTTGTGCATTTAACTCCTAAAACTACATTTTAATAAGAATCTGCCTACATATGTGAACATAAATGCTTCCCATTTTTCTACCTCCCATCATCCCTAATGTTGAATTTGCTGAATTCTGCCTCCTCCATTATTCTTCTAAGCTGCAGATGGAGACACCTCTGCACTCTTCAGGCTCATCTTATCACCCCGTGTCCTTTTTCCCCTTCTCCTTTCCATGTGGCTGCTTTTTGATTGCTTGAAATAGCTGGGCTTGTCCTATTCAGATGCTTTCTGTCTGACTGCTGGATGTGTGCAGCCTGCTCCCCCTGGCAGCCGCTGACAGCCCAGAAACAGAACTCCATCTCGCTCCATCTCTCAAGCCCGACGCTCTTAGCATCACCAGTCCAACACCCCCGTCTTTTCCGTTTTTTCCTCCTGCCGCCTCTCCAAAGGTGCCAATTTGAAGGTGCCTGTTTAATTGAGTGGGCAACATTTATCTTTATATGTGGAAGTGTGTGTGTGTTCATCTCGGTCTGAAAGCACCTCGAGTCACTCGTTCATTAAAGAATGCTGGATGAGAAAGCGCACTGCGTGGGCAGTTTTGTGTGACTTCTGATTAAGTCATCTTTCTTCTCTTTTTTTCACATCTCCATCCCTTTCTCATGCTTCCATCTCCTCTTTATTCAGCTGAGAGTTGGACAGATAAATCGTGTTTGTGTCCACTTCATCTGCGGCACCATGCGTGTTTCTGTGAAATAAATATCGCCTGTAAACAGACACAGGAAGGGAAAGGTGACAGCTTTGTGAAAAGAGCAGAAATCTCCATCTTCCTGAATATGAGTGGATGTAATCTCGTCCATATTAAGGCTTATAACGATGTGACCACTGTAGCTGTCAGTCAGGACTTATTGATTTAAAAAAAAAAAGGACTTGTTTGATATTGCAGACTGCAAAAGACAAAAACATTTTTATACTTGGTAATAATTTGAGTCTATTCCCAAATTGATGGGCTTTTTTATTTACCTGTTGACGCATACTGATGCAAACCCGCAAAAAAACACATAGGAAAAAATGATGAAGCCCCACCACATAATAATGGAGGACACACACATACACGCTCATGTATGTAGATAGATAGATAGATACACATATATAAAAGAAAAAGTTTAAAATTGCGTTTTTGAGTATTTCTTTATTCAAATCATTGTGAATCAGGAGCAGACAAAAAATTATGTTCTTTGAAGAGCTTATTTGTGATGCTGGGTGGGCCACAAGCACCCTGCTCCACTCCATTCTGATGCACCCACTTGCAAACAACATGTTCATCAGGCATGTCCAAAGTCTGACCCATGGGCCAAATGTAGCCAACAACCAAATTTCCACCAACCCGCAGGTTCCATCCATCCGTTGTCTTAACCGGGGACCACTACGGGGTTGGCGGAGCCTGTCCCAGCTACTGTTGAGCGAAGGCACCATACACCCTTGACAGGTTGTCTGTCACAAGTCTGTCACACATCTGCAGGCTCTTTTAATAAAAGCAATGATATGTGGCCTCAGGATTTTCTAAAAAATTGTGTGTACGATTTTTTGATTGTGGTTGGATAACTTACAGTTTAAGCCAGCGTAAACATGTAGCAACACTGTCGTACGCTGCTATTTAATACAAGCAGTTTTAGTAGATGTCCCAGCGTCTGATTTGATACAACCAGAACTAAAACCTTGACTGAGCGCTAGCTGTCTTTTAATTGGCTAACCATTCAGAGGGAGCATCAACCTCAGCATGTACAGAACACTGATGGTGATGAGGGAAATTTGCCAACAGACCAAAACACCTATAAAACAATTTTTCTGGGACTGTAGGGTTGAATAGTGGTTAGCTCCCTTGCCGCACACCAAAAAAGTTCAAATACCAGCTTGTAAGATACCTAGTCCAAAAACATGCTTCATAGGTTTATTGATGATTCTAAATTGGGAATGTGTGTGATTATGTAGCTCTGCGACAGAGTGGTGACTTCTTAAAGTTTACCCCACTTCACTCACCCACAGTAGCTGTGATAGGCTGCAGCAACGGGGGATTCAAAAGACGGACAGATAAATTGTTCAATAAAAGTTTGTCTAAAACATTTAGATGTCACTATCACATCTTTAGGTTAGCGGTCACAGTTTGTTAATAGTCATTGGGTTGATGCTGGTTTTAAAAAGTCGTGCCAGAAAGAACTTCACAGACGCAGCAGTAGGAACAAACTCGATGGAATGATCCACTCAGGAATCTAATGGTGTTCCAGATGGGATTGTCAGAACCACATGAGCTTGATCACCGATAGCAGCTCATTTCGTGCAGCAACACCCGCGTCTCCATAGGCACCGGGCTGCCGGTACAAGAGTGGTAGATTGACAGCTTTGCGACATCCCATTTGACAGTGATAATAACAAACTGTAAGAAAAGTTATCTTTTTGTTTTTTGCCATTTATGTCTCTTTCTGGCTCCCAGCCAGACCTTGATGTTTCTTTTCTCCATAAATCCAAAACAGAACATTATACTTTTCTCACAAGCTGCTTTTATGATTATTCATCATAGTCTAAGATCAATCTACAGACCATACAGTGCAGTCTAACCAGGTTTTCCACCAGTGTCCCATGACAACAGCTGCTAGTGGATAGATAAGGCCGTCCCTTACCTGTAATTCTACAGCCCACACTCACACACCGCAGGAGACACCAGATCAAGCTCTTCGATTGCCAAACGCAAGCAGACTATCAATACTGTAGATGCAACAAATAATTCTCTATGGTCGATATGAAGTTTGCCCTCGAGAAATTGTCAGAACTTTCTGCTATTCTTTTTTTCTCTGGAAGACATCTGTTTATTTTTGACTTCAGCTAAATCTGCTCGTTTGCAAAAATTGCAAAAATTACAATGCAGCAAGAATCTGCTTCTGCATCAGGAGAGCCGAATCCGTTCATTAGCTGAGCGGTTTTGGTGCTGTTTCAAATGTAATTACAAGAAATTGTCAGGTTATTACTTTGTACACACTTTATATGCACATGTTGAAAAGTGCTCTCCAGTTTTCACAGCAAATTTGTGACATTTGGATGCACAGTTTGAGAGGGAAACTGAACCTGTTATGCTTTAAATTGACAGTATTTACCTACAAGTCATTAAGATGAAACAAACTCTATGTGAAAAGTTTTTTATTTTTATTTTTGACGAATGCTTAGAAGTGTATTTCTGACTCTAGGCAGGCGGATATAAACTGGATATTCACAGTAAAGAAGATCAGTGAGGCATCTCATATATCCAGCCATTAGCAACTGATTCAACTGAAGACTTTAGTTTATCTCTAATTACACATGACCGGTGTGAGTCAGGAGACAGGAGAGGTGTACAGAGGGGAAGGCGAGAAGTAAACCAGCGCTCGGCAGAGGTCAGATGGACTTTCACACCAAGTGAAGTGAAATCTAGTGCGACCGAACAGACAGGGTGTGAAAAAAAAAATAAAAAAACTCCCCCTCAAAGTAAGAGTGCTGCACATTCAGTTTGATCCTATAGGTTTCATAAACTCTTCACACCAACAGCTAGAGATAAAAATATTGTTTTTTTTTCTTTAAAAAAATGTACAAATACAGGATTGTTTCATTTTCTGCTGTCAAACTGAGTTTATTTATTTTTTTCTTTTTTGTGGATGAGTCAAAACTCATAGGTTTGTGCCTCCCTAAGCATAGGAAGAAATGAAGCCCCAGCTGATTTATATCCGCTAAAGCCAGCCAAAGCTTTGGGTTTAATGGGGAGCAATGGAACTCCAAGGCCAGCAGATGAGAGTTTATGAGTTAGGGGCATGTTCTGCTTCTTCCATTTATAAGATAAACTGATATTCAGGTATTTTACCAATCCATTTAGAATCTCACTAAAGTTATGCTTAAGTCGCAACAGACAGGAAGGTGGGTACACACAAAATAAAGACCACTTGGTGAGGCCGTATAGCCAAAATGTTCATGCACTTTTTTTACTACGGGCATGATGAGAGTGACAGGTCGTAGTTAAAAAACACCTGAAATGATACAGATACATGCGTGTCATACAGATATTTCTTTTTTATCCCCCAAATCCTGTGGACTTGGCAGGGAACCTGTCTGTGCTGTACATGTGATAAGTACACGGTCCTTGCGTACGGCCTAGAATCATGTTCACACCAGTTTTACGCACTTTCAAGCAGTCATATGGATTGAAATGTCCTTGTGAGTGCACGTATGAGCGTTTTAAGCTTCTACATTCAGAAGTCTTATTTATGAAAGTTTTTAAGATTGTTTTCAGGCTCTGCTAATGAAACACTATGCCACTGAATGTGCATTGCATTTTAAACCAGTTAAACTTTGACCAACCAGGGTCTTGGATTTGGTAGTGATCTATGAATAGCGTCCTTTTCAATTCCTGTGAGGAATTTGCATGGTCAGTAAGGGGCCAATAACCCTTGTGCTATCCTATGACCCCACCCTTCCATTAACGTGTTCTCCCTACCATGACAAAGGTGGATAAAGGTGAAGAGGATTTCATGCAATTCATGGAAACCAGTGAAGATCACAAATCATTGAAGAAAAAAGTTCAGCGCACTGTCTAGTGGGTCTAGATGACCCCACTCCTAATGTTAAAGTGCCAAGGGATAAATGCTCCCTACCAACGAATAGAATGTGGTGTAAAGGCACCGTACAATAGCACCACCTGTACACCATAAGTGTTAGCAACAAAAATTACCCATACAAGTTTTTCATAATGTACTTAATGGAACATGCCATTGTTGTGCGTTTGATTTTATGAACTATGCTCCCTTTAAGATGCAGCCACTACTCTCTACGACCTTCCACGGGCCCAGACAACCCAAAAACCCTCAGCACCCACACAGGTCAACCCATGGCACGGGTGCATGTAACTAAGGCTTTGGGATTTGTCATCACTAACTATCACTATTTTTAGTACTCCCCTTTTATTGATGTGATCTGTTTAGAATCTACAAAATACCATGTAAAGAAGGGGCCAGCATATTTATTAAAACATCCTCCGGGGATCTGCCCCCCTCAATGATGTGCACAGGATACAACAAAATACTTTTTTCTTTCTTCTGGCTGTCTGACACCACCAAAAAGATAACACGCAGCAACGCAAGGGGGAATCGTGTATGTTCACATTACCAAAACAAATAGTGCTGGACAGCTTTGACAGTTCTTCCTCTCACTGTTTGGGGAAACTGAAGGTTGTGTTTACAGCGTTAGTGTCACCCCACCGCCAAAACTTTACCCAACACGTAGGGTATGTGCCATCTATATTTACCCATCATTCCTGATAATTGCGTTCTGTTTGTCTGTGCTTTTGCTTTATTCCACACCTTAAAATAGGTTTTAGATGTACAGGCAGATCAATGGAGTCTCTGGTGGTGAACAACAAAAAGACTGTATGATTTCTTTATGCTCTGAAGCAGCACGCCCCCCCTGTTGCCTCTCCTCCCCACCACCATCTCTTGTAGCCTGTGTGGTAGCAAAACAAAGCCTGACTGCAGATTACGACACCCTCACAGAGGCAAACAGGAGTGAATTTCCCTCCAGGCTGAGGCTCACCTCAGATCACACAGAAGCAGCAGGGAGAAATACTTACAGTCCAGCATCTAGGAGACACTTGTCCCACCCTCTCGACCAGTCAAGCCCCCATAGTAATGTCTGAAAAAAAGCTCTATTGATTTTCAAACTCTACAGCAGCTTGAGTCACGGCTATACCTCCGGTTTTACCGGAGATGGCTCCAGGCAAACGAGTTTTGAGCTTTTAATCATCAATGTGTGGGATTTTGAAAAGGAGGCCGTCACCACGGGCTATTTTCAGCCACCTGCCGGTGACCGCTCAGTTTGCATCGAAAACGCGAGAAGCAGGTGTGCTGATTAGTGGACTGGCATCCTGATACCCCCCCCCCCCCCACCCCCCCATTTAATTTTCATCACTGCCTTCAAATGTTTGCTTGATTTATATTCTCCAGCATGCTGCTCACAAGAGGACGCCCTGCAGGGAGCGGGAAGTTGTAGGTGCAGCGTGAGGTATAGTGTTTCTGCTGCTCTGGTCGGGAGGGATTTGTTCTCTTCCCTGCAGTGATTCGATGCTCATGTACCTCTGGCAGCTTAATGCGCAAAGACAGATAGACAGAAGCGAGGTGGGGAAGGAGGAAAAGCCTGAAACGCAATGAAAAAAGGAAAAAGCAGCATGTAACCCTTGTGCTATTGGGTCATCGAGACCCACTAGACAGTGCGCTGAGCCTTTTTTCTTCAATGATTTGTGATCTTCACTGGTGTCCATGGATTAAATGAAATCCTCTCCACCTTTATCCACCTTTGTCATGGTAGGGAGAACAAGTCAATGTAGGGGTGGGGTCATAGGATAGCACAAGGGTTAAAAAGTAATTGAAATCATTTGGTCATCCAATAAAGAAATCCTAGAAACTAAATGAATAAACTGAAATAAAATACTGAAACTTTAAAAAAGGTTTGTAGCATAAACCTTGAGGAAAATGTGTTTCATAGAATAAAACTGCAATAATTTATTTAGAAATGTGCTTTCTATTGAACATCACTGCACTGACTTTGTAAAAAGAATGCACATTTAAAAATAAGTCAAACTCAATCAATGAAAAGACATTAAAAATGAAGAAGTGTCCATTAAAAAGGTTGCCATCCTTCCCAGGCCCACTTTTGCATGCACATTTAGAAGTTTACACAGTGTTTAGACTGTTTTTCTTTTTCTTTTATAAACTTCCAAAAACACCAAGACAAACTCTTATGGCTTTAGATCAAATGCTGAGAACTGCATCATGCTTCCTAAAAGAAAGGAGGAAGACTCTAGTAGCCTCATATGGCCACCTCAAGAGATGTCACAAAAAATAAACGGACCATTGTCATGCATGTGGTACACAGCAAAATCTGTAGTGTTGATTTGTGATTTTCCCAATGTTAAATATTTTGAGCTGATGAATGTTGATCTTAGTGTTGTTTTGTGCACATCCAGTGTTAAAACAGCATTGGGGGCGGAGCTTTGTCCTGTAACAGCTGATACAGTTATTTCAAACTTACTTGAAAAGTCCCTCTGCGACATTGGTTTTAACATTCTGACTTTCCAGTCTGAATACACCCTAAAACAGATTAATAGACTTGATCATAATATCTCATAGACCAGGTCCTAATCATGCATTTTACAATTTCATCAACAATGCAGTTCTTAGTACTTTTGCAGCTACAGCGCCACATAAAACCTTTTAGCAAAATCATGAGTCTTGCATAGCTAACATGTATAGAAACTTCTGAAATTGAAAAAAGATGAAAAAAGAAATCATAATTTTCTCAGCAGATGCACACAAGCCAGCAAAGTTTTAGCTAAAGTTGTGGTAAAACTTCTCAAAGTTCTCACCCCCTTCCCATCTCTAAATCACATCTTTCACTGCACTGCAGGGGGGTTTAAATTAAGGTTTTAAGGGGAGGGGGATTGCAGACTGGAATTTAGTTCTCGATTAATTCTCTCAAAAGAATTAAAAAAAAAAAAAAAGAGTAATTGCTTGGAAAACCATCACACCTATTTAGGCAGAGTCTAGTTTTTTATCTGCACAAAATTGCAAACAGGGGGCTAGTACAGCTTTTCTTTTGATTGAACTGTCAGCAGAGGGCTCTCATGATCTATCTGAGATGGTGCTGACCTCTGCTGCAGGGAGAGCCTTTAATGACAGCCACCATCGGACACACTGAGCAGGGATTCTTTACCTCAAATAGTATGGAAGTGGCCTTTTCTGCTCAATTTCACATTGATTTCCTCACCATGATTCAGGTCCACACTAGAGCATCCTTCTTAACTTTGACATCCACATAAAAGTGGTTAAAGTTGTTGTGAAGCTGTCACAAGAAGGGGAAGACCTAACCTATTACAAAGTAGTGATATAAATGAAAAGAGGCATAAAAAACAAGTGTAAAAACTTTTGGATTAACATTTTCTTTTTTTTTTTTTAATCTGTGTTCACTCTGTGGCTAAACTGTCCAAACCCGTTAGAAGTTGGTCAAACAGAGAGGTTATAATAACTCACAGCTGACAGAGTTTCCCCTTGTGGGCTGTTGGGGGATCAAACATAAAAGCGGGCAAAGAACAAAGGCTTGTCAGGACTGTTAAAGATGCCTGGACCACGGCAGCCTATCCAAATGTATTCCCTGAAACAGGCATGAAATACAACGGCTGGAAGCTATCAGACACGTCGATGCTTCACACTTGTCTTTTTTTTGGTGTGAGGTGATGTAAACCTGAAGAAGGTCTTACATGTGAAGTTTTTGTAACTATTTTTGTTTAGTCTAAGTTGATCGTTCACTTATGAATGAATAATCAAAAATATTTAGTTGAAACATAGTTTTTTAGTTTAGAAGTTGTTAAAAAATATTTCACAGTGAGCAACAGCTGGTTCTATCGGTTTGTAGCCCTGCATGGAGAAATGACATCAGCTGACTCAGAAGCGACCGGAAAATATCCTGACAAGCGGAGAATAATTAGTATCCGGATGACTGAATGATGGATGAAACTGGGCTCTTCGGGAAGACGATGCTCTCTTGCACTAAACCAGTGAAGGAGGAAACACGGGCTCTTGGTTTTAAGGCACAGAGTGACAGAGCGACACTCCTAATGTGCAGTATAAATTATACTACGGTACTGTCTACTTCTTTGAATTTGAATGTAAAAAAGCCTCTCTATGTTGAGCTATATTCCAATTTTTTTTTAAATAAATGATTTGCAAAGCATCGGAAATGTTTCAGAGGGGTTTTTGATAAGGAAGAATCATTCCTGGACATCCTTTGGTCCCAGGGAGAGGGGGTAGTTCTCTATATTTGAGGAGTCTGCATATTTGCGGGTATCTGTGGTCCCTAAACCCGGTAAATATGAGGGAAATACTGATGAGAGATTACCATAGCAATCCATTAATTTTCCCTTTATTTATGTCGTACATCTGTTTATTTACTTGACATAGTACCCCGGGCACGTCTAGGTAGCTTTTTAAAACCCAGCTACTGACAAAGTTAGAGGAAGGGAGAGATAGCAAATGGTGCAGGGTGAGATCAGAGCAGAGATGGAGGAAGAGCACCGGAACAAGATGGTGGCGGTGTACCAACACGGCACCTGGACAAGGTGGGACAGCGCCAGCACATCAAGTTCATTACCTAATCTCTGTATGATGTTCTCCCAGATCCAACCAATCTGCAGCGCAGGGGTTTATCAGACACCTGTGCCAACTGTGCCAGAAAAGAGGCACCCTAGAGCATATCCTCAGTTGCCCCCCCAAAGGCCTTGGGGGAAGGACGGTACCACAGGCGTCACGATCGGATCCTGAGTGCCCTACCCCTGTCAGCACACCAATCACCAACTGCAAGTACCAACACACCCCCAAGCAGTTTATAACCTTTTTTAGAGCTGGGAAGAAGGCGCCACAGCAGCCAAGGCCCACAAGAGGGCTTCTCACGACTATACAAGACTAGGAAGACAACTCAAGTTCCCAGAATACATCTTGGCCACTTCACTGCGCCCAGACATATGAGTTAACATCAGCGACATCAAGGAAGTGATTCTGGTTTAGCTCACTGTCCCCTGGGAAGATAGAATGGAGGAGGCCAATAAACGCAAGCGGGCCAAATACGCTGATAGTCTCAGAATGCCAGAGCAAATACTGGAAAGTCTGCTGCAAACCAGTTGAGGTGGAGAGCCAAGGTTTCACTTGCCAGTCACTTCCGCACACCCTCAAACTCCTTGGGGTAAAAGGTCAGATGTGCAGAAGAGCTATCAAAAACATAACTGAGGATACGGAGAAAGCCTCAAGATGTCTATGGATCTGGAGGGGGGATCTGTGGAGTAGTGGGTCACTTGGTCACAGGTCGGGGAGCTGAGCACCACTGATGGGTCACCCGAGTGAGGGTGTTTGATGGTTAAAGACCTGAAACACCCTATGACTTTGTCATTGATGTGTCCAAGTAGCACCTAGTAGTGTATTTAAGAAACCCCTTCCCCATCCCAAACTTTCCAATTCAAAGCAATCTTTCATTCTTTTGGCTTATCTTTGTTGGGTCAGTTCAGTCACATTTGTCAATATGAAGAGTCTAAATAACACTCTTTAGACATTAGAGTTTATGCATTGCCCGAATTTGTGAAGCACACGTAAGACAGGAAGTTACTTTGTGATAGCAGACGTGAACAAAACAAGGACACATCATAAAGAGGTGAAGTATGGGAAAAAAACGTATCACATTTGTTTATGGCAAAAAAATGTATCTGAAAACACTAAAACAAGCTTGTGCCGACATATTTTGGTGACTTTGCATGATAAAATGTTGACTTTTTGTGTGGGATTTTAAAAGATCCCGTTTTATTTCATGTGTTCATTTCTACAGCAAATTCCACCACCATCAAAGAGGGCCTATGGTGCTGTACACAAAGTCAAACCAATAAATAATATATTGATAAAACCTAAAATGAATAAAAAAAAAAGAAATAAAAACATAATAAAAGGTCAGCTGGGAGGTTACTAAAGCACAGACAACATTTTGGCTTTAAAACTCTCCAAATAGCCATAAAAGTTGATGTCTTGCAGGAATCTTTAAAAATAAATAAATAAATAAATACATCTACTTTAATTTATTTTCTCACTCACTTCCTGCTGCATCTGTATTTGACCATCACTGGCAACACACTGTACTTCAGGACCCAATGACAGTCTTATTTCCAGCTGTCAAAAAATGTTGTTTCGTTGTGAAGATTGGACATACCAGATTTGTCTCGAACATAGCTTTTGTCTAGCTTTTTATTGATTTGTTTTTGGGTTTATTTGACACAAACGCATCAAATCAAAAGGTAAACATGGAGTCTTTCCTTCCTCTATTAGCGCCGTCTTCTTTTTTGTCGGTTTTGAGGTGCAGTACAAGTATAACCTGTCAAGGTAGGAATCCCTTACAAAACAAAGATGGAGCTAACTGTTCAGACAAAATATTTGATAAAATAACGTGTCCATCACAAAAAGAGTATAAAAAAGTTCTACATCCTGCCTGATAGAGAGGAAAAGTATAGAGCAGTTGGTGTGGAGGACACGTGCAGAGATCCACCGCCTGAGGTCCTCTTACGTCAAGCCCAGATGGGAATTCAATACACAGCATCCACACCACTTCATTTATCATGCTGGAATATTGGTTGGAGCTTGCTTGTCTGCAATTACGTCAATGGCTTGGGGAGATGAGTAAGACCACAAGCATTTCAGATTAGATGGTTTCTGTTACTGTTAGTGACATGACCAAATGTCCTCTTAGACAGGAAGAATGGAAGATCCTAGTAAATTAATCTGTGAGTTTGACTGTGATTATTGGGAGAACAATGTAAGGTTATTATGAATCCCGTCACATTGGGTGGACATATTTGTTATGTCAAACCTATTTAACCCTCTAAAACTGTAACTTTGACGTCTTTTGAAGTACTGCAACTGCTTACACCAAGGGTGCCCAAATCCAGGCCTTGACGGCTGGCTTCCTGCTAGTTTTCCAGAAACCCTACTTTATCTGCTGTTAAATATCTGGATCGGCTGTGTTTGGCCAATAAGGAGCTTCAATGGCAGGATGGTTGGAAAACATGTAGGACACCGGCCCCAGAGACCTGGATTTGGGCACCCATGGTTTACACTATCGACGTAATTCCAACTGATTCTGATGCTGGATAAAGCAGCTTTGCAGCCCTCTACAGTAGTGAACATGTTTACGCAATCAACATAAATCAGGTGATTAGTACCAGTATTGATGCAAAGACACTTTGTCAGAATTGTCAGTAACTTAAACTTTTCCTTGTCAGGATCCGTTTGAATGGCTTCAAAAAAGCTTTTGTAATTTTGCTGACACCAGTGACATCTCTGGTGTTAAAGGGTTAACAAAACATGATCAACCGGAACCAAAAGCAACTGACCAAAAGGAGCAATACTAGTAGAATTAACAACTGGGATCAATTGCATTGACCAAAAACTTAATAGCTTAAGTGTTATTAGAGCGTGAGGTGGTAGCATCCTGATATGGGCCTTAATGGCCAGATGGCTCTAGTCTACTGACTACTAACAATGCAAAATGTTCTAGAGAACATTTCTGAACCCGAATGTTTTCTAAACACTGCATACTACTGAATCAACATTTTTGGTATCTACAGAGAATATTTGAGGCTTTTCATTGAAACCAAATGTGAAGGGGTGGGTCTCTGGGAATTGTAGTTTTGGTGGATTTAAAAGAAGGTTTGACTGAGCAACTTTTTTTTTTTCCTCTGGTAGTCAGGTGGATATCCGATAGTAATATTAGTAGAGCTGAGACCAACAGGTTAGCAAAGTGGTGTCTAGTGTGATGAATCACACACACTTGCTATTGGCACAGAGATCTTTTAATTTTACATTTTCTAACATGGAATTTTTTCAAGGAAGGACAACGGTAAAGAATTGTTTGATAGAGTTTGAACCTGGTGTTTACCTTTCACAGAAGAACAAATGCATAAATGCACATTTTGGGCTTTTGTGTTCAAAACACTCATGTTCACACTTAACTGTGCAAGTTTCTACAATCTTTTATAAGAGATGAATTATATGACATCAAGTCTTTCATATAGCAGAGTAGAGCTGTGAAAGAAAAAGCCTGGAGCAAGATTCACAAGATTTACACCACTTTGACATTTCACACCAAGCCTCTTCCAACTGTGGGTGGAAGACATGTGCTAGTAAGAGGTAGAAAAACTCCTCCCTGTTTGACCAGTGTTGACACTATGTGCCAAACGTGCATACAAGAACCCGCTTTTAAAATGCACGTCACATGCCCGGTGCGTCCGTAGCTTTTTACAAATGTAAAGTTTGTATCTGCATTTAAAATGGTTCTATTTCCCCTCTGCACTGATAGGATTTCCGACTATTTTACTTGGTGATCTTTAAATTTATAAAAGTAAAAAAAAAAAAAAAAAAAAATCGAAAATGGGGTGTGGCCTATGGAATTATTTGTAACTGAGCCCCATATTTCCCCCCCAATTACATCCTGTTTTTATTTGTTGTATCGTGCAGCTCAAAGACACTATATAAATGCGCTGAAATAAAATCAAACATCTTGGTGCCTAGAATCTTTCATCTTGAGACAAAGTTATCTAACAAGTTAACTACAGAAATCTAATTAAGTGAAAAAAGATTTTTTTTTATTTTTATTTAAAGGATCAAAGTTGTTGGCATACTTATGATTAAAAAACTGAATATGAAAACAGGATTACAAGACAAGGGTTCAAGTTAAAGCCACAAATCTAAATGAAAGATTGATTTTCTTTCATCTCTTCCTTCTTGAGAAAAGCCACAGCGGTCTCACAATTTCTGCAGTCAAGTGTTCACACCTGCTTTGAGTTCAGATAGCTCCAGCTGCTGCAGGTTGTGTAATTATGCCTCTTTATAAAAGAATTGCTATGATTCTGTTGACTGTTTTTTTTCCCTTTCCTCTCATGAATGAAATATTCTTCCACCTGCTAGTTTGACCCAGGTCTTTGCTTCTCCAGCATAAAAAGACAAAAAAAAAAAAAAAAGATCTGACCAGCTTTTTTTTCTACTTCGCATAAACCATAAAGAAAATATCATGTTCCAATCAATTAATAAATATTCTTAGCTTCTAACTGTGCCAAAGTGATTAATTTCACAACTACTGTTGCATTGAAAAGACATTGTCAAAGTTAAAGCCAGAGTTTTTGCGGCTATGAAAACACTAGCAGTCGTTTTGTGACAGCTCAAATATTGCAGGGGGGTTAACCAGACGGATGAGGGACTTGCACCAAGTGGCTCTCGGTAAAAGCCAAAAGCGATAATGTGACCTTTGAACTTGCAGCTGAGCATCATAGGCGTCAGAGGAAAGGTCAGTCCTAGTGCACTAGCATGTGTTCACGCTTTCTTCCATGTTTACGTGTCAAACATTTAAGCCGTTTGGTTGATGGCGTCAACGGCGTCTGATAGTTTCAGGCACACAAAAAACAACACAAATTTGGTAAAAATGCCCCGATTTTGTTAACCAGTGATTGACACATCTGCAGGGTGTTAAGAGAAAGCAGTCATCCATACAGTAAATCCACAGTTCAGTTCCCAGCAGCAATATGGATTTCTTGCTGTAAGCTGGTAGGCGTTCATGTCCTTGTCACAGCTCAAGCTCCTCTGTCTGCAGGCGTTATGCGCTGTCTAAGCCTGAAATGAAAGATGGAATGACGGCAGCGTTGGGTCAAACCAACATTTAGATTAGGAGGGCGTCAGATTTTATTCCGATTTTCTTAACTGAATTATTTTAAATGTACATAGACAAAGCCTTTTTTTGACCTGCAAGCTACTTTTGACGAGAAAAGATACATACTATATCATACATACACAAAAAAAAAATCATATATTATAAAACACACCTACCATTGGCGGCTCGCATACATATTTTAGATGGCTCACAGTAAATTATAATTTTTATTATTTCAACTGTACATTCCTCGTTATGTGGTTTTTGGGGGCATCTATAAATATGAGCAGTAATTACTCCCAGAGAAGAAGGGACCAGTGACCATGGCTTTGAAAACTGAGTTAGAGCAGGTTCCTGCTCCAGGTTAGAGCTTTTTTAAACTGCATTTTGCTCCTAATTCATCTCAATTTAAATAAAGAAATACTCAGGAATGCAGTTCTGATCTTAAACTCTTTTATATATGTTCTTTGTTTTCAGACAAATTCCCTAAGAACACATTAAAAACACCAAAAACACAATTTTCAATGAAGTGGGTCTTTAAAGAGTTGAGTTTGTTTGTCCTGCGTCAGACTGGCGACCGGTTCAGGCCTGCTTTCGCCCACAAGTGGCCGGCATTGGCTCCGGCAGCTCCGTGACCCCGAAAGGGACAAAACGGTTAAGAAGATGAATGAATGAATGAATGGTTGATCTATCTTGTTACATAAGGAAATGTTAGCTTAAAATTTTTGATGAGGCATGCTGAGCTGATCTTACTTTGAAAACTGTGAATCACCTCAAATTGTAAGATGATGGCTCACATGTGACTAAAATGAATCCACCTTTTTGATCGACTTCATAAGACTTTTACGGGAAAATTAAACAAAAAAAGCAGCTTTTTTGGAGTTTATTTTTGCAGGACATTTTCTCATTTGATCACAGTGATCTGATGGGACAAACTTCACAGAACTCCTTTCATCGTGGTTGTTTTTGACCTTTTAGGTTGCCACTGATCTAGATCTACAGAGTTCCAAGGACCCAGCAGCGGGACTTGATAAGGTCCTCCTTTGTTTTTCAGGATGCTGATTCCTGCTTGGACCAGTGGGCATGTGAACCGCAGCAAACATCTCCCAACTCCTGCCGACGATCTCACAGCCCCGACCTGGTGTTTATGATCACTTGGAATGTGGACTCGGAGTGAGACCGGGGTGGGGGGGCCTTATAATGAGGTTTCCTCCTCTGTTAGTTGTTTGTTTGGACAGACCAGCTGTCTGACAAGCTGCAGATACAAATAAATGACAGGTTATTTTGTTTCTTTCTCATTTATTTCAGGTCCGTGTGGATTTAAACCATTAGTGAAGTTTTCATCCTTACTGATCCGGCTCTCTAGTTTATTGGTAGGTGGACTGAAAGCCGTGCAAAACCACGAAGGGAAGTAATTTAATCCTCCCTTTATCCATCAAAAGTGTTTAGTTTTTTAAATATATATATTTTTTTCCTGCAGAATCCAATGCCCTACAGCAACGTCAAGACATCCCAAAGCTGCAAAAAGCCTCCAATGGGTCTGATTAAAACCTGCTGAGATTTAACCAAGGATTAGACACCCCCCTCTGGGAGAAAAAGGCTTTATGCACCGTTTAAAATTAGTTTGGCATTAAATGTTGAAGCTTTAGCCTCAAAAGCAACCTAGTAACTGCTAATTTAAAGCAAAAGGATGGAAATCTTATCTTACTTATTTGCCCCATCATATTATTAGCATGAATCCCAGACAGATCTCCTTTTTCAGCTTACTACTGACATGGAAAAAGCTTCAGTTGCATGAGCAAAGCAGAGTACATCCCTGGTCCAACAATCAGCAGGGCGACCACGGAAACCGACCGTGTTCCACAGCGATGCTCACAATCAATTCAACTTTCCATTAGACATCAGTGGCTGCATCATAACAAACGGCTGCCTCCTCGGTGAGCGGGACGGACCTGCTGCAGGGAACTCAAACCCACACACAATTACACCCACCATAAAACTCTTTCTCTGAAAGTGATTTTAATATCGGTAAAAACCACGGGGGTTAAGATGCATTCATCTCCGCCTCCACAGAGCACCTTTTAGGCTAAATAGAGTCGTACTGATGACCGATGATGGGCATCGGTCATGCTTTATACCAAAATAACAATAATTTGAATGTGACTTTGTTTGAATTTTATGGCTTTTAAAGAGAAAAAAATGCTAATATTGTGTGGAGCTCATCCCTGTGTTCTGTGGTTGTGTACAAACACATCCTACTCCCATGTGTTTCACACACTGAAGCCTGAACACACAAATTCTGAAGTCCCTCTGTCACACTTTTCCTCAAAATGACTGGCTTTATTTGGCTTAACCCTTTAAAACTGGAATTTTACCTCCAGTGTTTACAGTTTTTTTGTCATTGTAACTCTTCAACCGTTTATGTTATTAAAATAATTTCCAGCAGATTCCAAAGCGGAGAAAAGTAGCTGATATGCAACACTTTACAACAGTGAAGTGTTTACAAAATCCAAACTCCAGGGTCTCAAATTACTAGAACTACCTGGACTGTATTTTGTCCACTACAATATTTTTGTTATTTTGCTAAATAATTTAGATTACCAAAACCACAAGTATTTTACAGAACTAACCCATGTAAATACAAATCAAAGTTTTCAATTGCTAATCTGATTTTTATTAAGAAAAAAGATGCAGAAAACCAATCTGTTACTGTTTTAAAAAAGCTGTCAAACTAAATAATAAAAGTCTATAAAAAGACAATAAAACATTGATTTAGTCAAATAATCTATGGATCGATCCAACAAAATGTCATGTATTCGATGTTCCTTGTACATCTAGATTAAAACAAATACAGGATTTCCAAAAAGAATATCATACTAACAGTCTAACATGGTAGTGTTAGTGTCATGGTCTGGGACTCAGTGTTCAGTCATCAGTTCATGACCATAAGGCAAAAATCCCCTGGATTATACAGCAGAAAATTGCCCAAAAAAATACCAACAAGTCCACCTCTGAGTCAGTAGAAGAGGATAACAAGGAAATCTATCTATGTAATTCTGTAAATTGTTTATTTTTTGTCTGTTCAGTTCTCCTTTTTTGACAAATAAACGGATACTCTCCTTCTACAAACACTACGTCTCCTCTGAAAAGATAAACTTAACCATTAAGACATCAACCAAACATGTCACTAAGTATTAGCTGTGTTTTAATCGATTCAAGGTGTTGGGGTGGGACCCATTAGTCCTTAATTTCACAGAAACTTTGGTGGAGGTGGGCAAACATGCAGAACGTCTAAAGGCTTTGAGTTTGTTCTGTAACTTCAAGGAAAACTATTCCAGCTTTTTGCTTCACACTGGCACAGTTGAAGAGGGGAGGGAAAATAAGTGAAAGCAGCTGTTTACTGCAAAACTGTGTTCAGTGAGATACAGAGCGAATAACCGCCGTTACTGCTTGCATCTGTAGGTGGCAATCTGAGTCCATTAGTGAAAGAAAATTAGTTTTATCTACAAAAGGAGATGTGTGGAAATGCACTGGAACATAAACGACAAGCGGCTGGCTGTGTGAGTTTAACCCTTCAACACCCGAACGTTGATGTTCTCTGAACTACTGTAACTCTTCAACTGGTTACACAACTAAAGAAATTCCATTCCAACGGTCGAAGAGTGTAGATCCTGGAGTGTGTGTTAATTATCTATTGTTGATTGAATTTTTCAGCACATACATAAAATCACAGCATAATACAAAAGAACTTAACATAAGGTAAAACTAGTATTTACATCATATGGAACCGTCAAATGTGCATGGAGGAGAAAGAACCAGAGTATTATTAACTTATTGAATAATGGTGTATAAGGTGTGGCCGGCGATGTAAATCTTTTTTCCAGATTTTTCACAAGACTTATAAAACCAAAATTCACTTGGCCATCAAAGATAACTGACCTACCCAAAAATCTAATAAGTCAAAGTTTGTTTTATGTTATAAAATGTAGAAAAACACACAGCTTTTGACGGGCCACCTTCATGAGGCGCCGATGTTCTGAGAGATCCTCCAATTATTATAAATGCAAACAATTGTGGATATAATTGAAGAAATTCCTTGATATGGATTTCGGGTTCCTGGGCTTGCTTTTGTGGTGCTTACATGTTACTTATTACCACCCAATACTAGTGTATGTAGTAACAGTTGGAAGAGACTTGGTCCAGAATGCTAAAGCTGTGAAAATTTCATGAATTCTGCTCCAGGCTTGGTAATTCTGTGACTTGAAAATGACGCTACCTGTACGTCACTGCCAAATCCAAGTCCCTGTTTGGTCAACTGGTTTAACTTTCTTTGCATTCAATAGCTGTGCATTTTGTATGTAGAGCCCAAAACTAGACTTATTCATTTGCATAGTTGTGAGACATCTCACTTTGTTCCACTTTCACTGTGGCAAAAAAAAATTGCATTTGACAACAAAGTACCAACTCCATGCATCCAATTAAGAATAACCCCACAGTTGTGCGTTAACTGGCTCAGTAGGTAAGGAAGCCTGCATCCAACCATGAAACCATTGCTTCATTGGTTTGCTCACTTTTGGAAGGTCTGGAGTGAATTTGTCAGTGCTGGTGCTTATGTAGGTGGCTGCTGAACGAGGCACTAATGAAACTACTCATTACAGTGAAATGAAAACTGCAAACATACTGGGAATGAAGGTTGCCTTGAGCTCATCCGCTGGGACCCATCTGGAGGTGCTGGTAGTGGGGTAGCTCAGGTTGTTATGGGTTGATTACATGTACAGTACAATGCACTCATGCCTTTTTTTTTTTTTTTTTTACTTTATGGTAGACAGGAGTAGTAAAAAAAAGCAGACAGGATCAGCAAAAATGATATGGATTTTCTTGATTGCTAGCCAAGCGGGATTCGGCCCGACGTGCCTTATGGCCTCTAAAAATGATGGCTGAAAGCCTTGGATTATTATTAGCTCTCCAAGGATCAAACAGATCAGATCAAATCAGATGAACCAAATGGGGGTGGAAAATTTAGATTTTTTTTTTAACATAGAAGAAAGTCAACAACATTTTAGCACAAACTTGTTGAATGCTTGAAAACACAAAGTGATGCTTTGAATATGTTTCCTTAGACAATGGGGAGCGACAACACTCAACCCTTAGAGGGTTTGTAGACATCTTTCTCTCTCCTTGACTATATTGAGGTAGTTCGTTGGGTGTCCCTGTGAAAAGGCCCGCTTTTTCACACACGATTAATAAACTAACAGCCTCAGGAGATGGTCGCGGTTCATCAGCTGAATAAAAGAGTGGGTCAGACTTATTATGAGAAGCTCAGGGGACCTGACAACAATTTTTTAACCTAAAAGCGTCAATTTGGTGGCTCCCTTTCTAGTTTTTGTCATTTCCTGAGAGGTTCTGTTGATGTCAGGAGACCTGAGTATCTTCAAAGGAAGTGCCAAACAGTATGCAAGATTTATGCATCAATTGATCGAAACGCACAGATGGAAAGAAAGTAGTTTATGGATCTTGAGAAGGTAGAGGCACGTCTTAACGACATACTGTAGTGCTAGTGGAGATGATAGGTTATAGTGGACATTTAAATGGTATATAATTAAAGTAGGGGCCATAAAAGGCAGAGAAAGTTCACGAACCATTAAGTTTATCACTCCAGGGTGGTAAAAGTGCCTTTGAAGAGACACCTGGGCTGGATCAGTTGCTTCAGTTAATTACTTTAACTTCTTGGGTGGAACCTTTTTGAGTTATTTCTTGAATTGTCAGTTGGTGCTGTTGTAATTCTTACAGCCTATGATGTTCAAAGATGGACTAAAAGGGAATCCAAACGATGTCCTATTGAGCACAACTGCCTTCTCCAGCTCGGCTTTTTCTGTCAATTCTCTTCAGAATGGCTTCCATCTGAATCCATGCTCCTTGACAGGCCTCTCTCCTGGCATCCGTCCCCTCCTCCTTTCTTCTATCTCCCTCTCTTTATGCTGCCCTCCCTTTCTATCAGGGCCCTGAGGACCCCATCAATGCCCATTCAGTTCACCCCACATGTGAAGGGTCAGTGCATACCCACAAAAATAAACCAGCCCCTCAATGGGAGGATCTTTGTGTGTGTCCACACACCCCCTGCCGTCTTCCTCTTTCCCTCACACCTACTTGTGCCTTATAGATGAGAACTGGCTCCCTTCACAATTTCTCCCACCCCCCTGGAGTGGACTTCTCAGGGCCTTAGAAGCCCGATTCTATGCCTTATTGCGCTTCTCCTTCACGGAGAAAGCACCCCCCAAAATCATTTGTGAGGACACAGAAGGAAATTAACTGGCTTTTGTGTTTAAACGCATTGACATATAAGCAACATCACGTGGTCAAGTAACAAGAGAAAAGGATGTGGGTTTCCCTGATGCTATGTTCACACCGGCACCGGTGACACGCGTTCAAGCGACCGCCTCCAATAAAAAGTCAAAGTACTCGAGTGCACGTTTCAGGCTTCTGCGTTGAAAACTCTTGCATTCATGCATTGCCACGCAAGTTTTTAAGTCAGTTTTCGGGCTCTATGTGGAAATGAGCATTGAGCGTGCATTCAAAGTTAAACCAGTTAAATTCTGACCAATCAAGGCCTGGGATTTGGTAGTAACGTTTGCTTAGCGTCCTTTTCATTCACGGAAGTCCCAACCGTTTGAAAATCAATCATAAAGGAGAAATTAATAATTGCAGGAGATTTTAACATTTTGCAACAAGCCTCTTCAACCTGTAGGTACATGTGCAAGAATTGGGTAGCGACAGTCCAGTGTGAAAACTTTTTGCGGATGTTTAAGAATGTGCAATCAGGACCGCGCGACACATGCCCCGTTAGGCCATCAAGAGGCCATCTTGGATTTCTCAGAGCTCGCCGCTGCTGGCTTTTGTCCATCTTCACCCGCATTGTGTTCTAACTTCCTACAAGCTTCCTTCAGCTCATCTCCACATCGTGTTTAATCTCCCCTCTGCTCTTTCATTAGGACCACACCGTGTGCTGATTCTGAAGAAATGAAGCGACCACCTCATTTTGAGTAACAATAAAGTGGAGAGAGCCTTTGTCTGCCACAGGAATGCCCATAAGACAGAGAGAAACACTGTTTGCTCTGACTCGGGCAGCTGCGCTGAGGCTGAAGGAAAGCCATGGCAACGCAGGCAGAAGGTCTACTTGATCACATAGTGCCGATACAATGCAGCAGTCCACGGTTTGTCATTCCAGTCAGGCCTGACCTAAATTACGACATCCTGGGAAAAAGCGGTCCACTTCAACCAGCTTACATGCCGACTTAATTGGGCTTGCACATTTTTGGCTGATAGCTATAATAAACAAAACATATGGATGTTTGAAGTCTAATCACTGAGGAAACAACCCTGTTAATGATTTAACGCCACACTCCAAAGCCTGTAGCTGCTTGGATTATTGGGTCCAATTGTTTACCCCGTTTGTCCACAAGCCATTTTTCCATCTGCAGTTATAATTCTCAGCATTTAAACTACTTTTTACTATTTTTTACACATTTATTATCTTGTATCAACAGCCTTCAGGGGACAAAAATGTGATGTTTAAATGGGAAGAACAACTACAGCAAAAAAAGGGATTAGGACCATGTCTACATAAGTATTTCACCAAGGGCCAAAGTCTCCAGAGAGATGCACAGGTGCAAAAACATTTGCACGATGACTTTAAGTAACTTTTGTGAAGTTTTTCAGAGAAATTCAGAGTACACCTCACACAGCCTCCATAAATCAAAATCCGCAAAGCTTTGAAACCAAGTTTTTGCACAAAAGCTGTTTCACCCAACAGTTTTTTTTTTGTTTGTTTGTTTTGGCTCACATAGCTGCTCAAGAATCCATCTTACCTTCAGAGTTCAAAACAAAAACAGTATATACATCCGCCTGCACTCACAAAGAAAGAATCCACTTACTTTACTCTGGAGGTCTGGTAGTTGTTTGTCAGGGGTAAAGGCAATAAGTTCTGTGGCTCTTTTTATCTGAACCTCTGCCCTGCCTCTCCAATACTATTTCTCTGTGTGGGCCGGGCGTAGGAAAGCTGTGTAGCCACTTTTTTTTTTCTTCCTCACTTTGTTTGTGTGTGTTGCTTGTGTTAAGGGGGAGGGTGACGGGGTGCGGTGTTCAACATCGGGTTTCCTGGCTCATGATCAGGAACTCATTATACCCTCCAAGGTCACTCCAGGGACGGCCTGCCCGGCACTCAGCGAGACACCACAGGGAAGATGTGAGAGAAGGGGCGGAAAATGGGGGAGTTAAGAGCCCATGTGCACAGGAGATCCGTGGGGACGGGACCCAAAGGACCGGCAGAGAAAGGAGACAATGAGCAACAGTGATCCAAATTCCAGCAGAGGTAGATACTGAAAAAAAAAAAAAAAAGCAGGGAGCAGACACAACAAAATGCAGGCACAGGAGCCACAGAGCGAGCAGGAGCGCCTAGAGCATCAAGCCAAGCCACAGAGTTATGTAAAACACTGTGTTGATCTATGGAAAAGTGAGTGCAAAGCAGTCGATACCATAATGATCAACCACAGACAGACTTTTCGTTTTCTTTTCTGCGTGGACTGTTTATTTAAATAAA
Organism: Oryzias curvinotus; assembly: GCA_023969325.1. Lineage (NCBI taxonomy): Eukaryota > Metazoa > Chordata > Actinopteri > Beloniformes > Adrianichthyidae > Oryzias > Oryzias curvinotus. The sequence continues at coordinate 17,119,172 of CM043728.1, forward strand.
AAAGCTTTTTAGATAATAAAATTTTTTGTTATTCGGAATAAAATGTCATCGACTGGAAACAGACAATGTTTTTTAAAACCTTTTTTTTTTTATTTCACTGTTATTGCCCAGCCACACCTACAGTAAATAACACACGCTCTTTGACCAACCGTTACTCTTTGACCGCTCACCCGATCAAAGAGAATCAGGCAATTCTAATGAGGAGAATAAAGGCTTTTCATATCAGCTATGTATATACAACACATTACGCACGTAGAGCCTTGAATAATGGCGCAAAGCTGCTTTTCTTCATACTAGAATAAGATACAATTATGTAAACGGTTGAAGAGTTACTGTTATTGAGAGAGAAAATGTCTACAGATTAAACTCTGATTTAAGAGAGAAATTACAGCTTTAGCCAATGGAAATTCTGTAAAAATTCATACAAAATAGACTAAACAAAATTCCTACATGAGTATGCAAAAAATGTGAACTATTTTTCTGTAATGCAACAAAGTAAGCACAATTTGCTGATACTGTGGACACACTTATTATACATTAATATATTAATAACAATAATACATTTTATTTAAAAGCACCTTGCAGAGCCCTCAAGAACACTGTACAACTTAAGAACACAATAAAAAGCAGTAAACCTAGTAAAATGTGCCTTATTTGAATTGCTGTTCAACTATCACCAGAAACCTAAACTATATTTAAAAACATGTTGTTGTTTTTTTGCATCTTAAGGATTAGAAAAATCTTGAAAATCAGAATTATCTGATTGTTTTGGATTCATAAAACACATGTTTTTAACTTTTAAAAGTAACTTTTTGACATCATTGGTATGTGTTTGCATGGAAGGATGCTAACATACCAACATCCTAACATGTTAGCATGCATGTAAAACTTAAGGAAGACACAACTTGCTTATAACTTTAAATAAATATGAATTCCATTCACTGACGATTTCTCTGGAAAACATCTGATCAGATTTGGGTCACAGGAAAGACTCACAAAGGATTTTACTGTTTGTGTAACAAATTGCGAAGCGACCTGTTAAGCTAATTGGCAACCAAATATCACAATCCTGGCTGGATGGATGGGAGCCTGAACGGGTAATTTATCACCTGCCTAAACCATTTAAGTAGGAATTAAATTCTCCACACTAACAACTACAGCAAATGGATAATTTAGTTTCCCTTCTTCCAGCTACCTGCCAGCTGATCTAAGTCACTGTCATTCTGCCTTCCTGGCGTGATTGTTTTTTCTCGAGGTGCTAAAAGTGGAGCACAGCCTCGATGTGTTTGCGGTGGCAGATGGCTGCAGATGACCCTAAGAGCAACAGCGGTACACCGCCACAGCTGTGCAGGCCTTGATTGACAGATTACAGGACACTCAATCAATAAAGCGCACCATTAGTTCTGTCCACAAAGCCCCGTATAGTGATGTCAGACCGCCTCTATAAATTCTCCGCCGTCCACACAAAGAGAAATGGCCTTGTTCATCACGTCATAAGACTCCCGTCCTGATTGAGTGCCTTGGGTGACTTCATTCTGCCTCCGATCTCCTCCCAGTGTGAAAACAGCACTTCCTCAGGCGTTAGATAACACCCCCCCTCACCCCAGTGACACAGAACACATATAGGGTATAGTTAAGTTCCTCACAATGTTAATATTGTAAAAGTAAAACTTTGAAAAATCCACATTTATCATATTTATGAGGTCACTTGACAATCAGTAGACATGATAATATAGAGTTGGCTTGATTTAAATTCAAACACTTGTAATTAGTTTGCTTGACTAAAATCTTTCTACTAAAATTTTCTATTAAGCCTGGAGCCACTTGAGTCAAAGTAAGAACTGCTCTGAGGAAATCTGACGTCCTGCAGGAGAAATGAAAAGGTTTAAAATGCCATACGACTTAATGAACACCATTAATGACTCTTTTTCAATATTCACCTGAACCACTTTAATAGGTTTTAGATTATGTGATAGGACACTCCACCTAGGTCCTATATCATGCAAAATCAACTTTTTCTCTGAGCACCAGCCCCTCACAATCCACGAAACAAGCTGACGTAGATAATTGAGAATCACCCCTTCCACGAAGAGTCTGTGCTGCCAGCACCACCCCCATTCTAACACACACACACTGTCTCCACAGAGCTAACGCTGATCGGCTAAACGCTTATATTTTATATGTACAATATGCACGTCCATCTTTGTAAAAGTTTGGACGTCGTTTGCTTCCGTTGTTTGCTTTTTGTGGACGCTGGCGAGGCTGACTCTAGGTTGACGTCAGGAAATGGGCGACACCCACAATGATCGAAAGCCCGTGCCTCAGACATTAAGTCGTCTTACTTGCGGGTGAGAAAATAAACATAAAAAATAATGAGGCCAGTCACTGCTGTGTTGTCTGCAAACTTAAGGATGTAGTTATTTCCATGCATGGGTTTGCAGTCGTGAGTGAAGAGAGGAGAAGAAAGGGTGGTACACCAGTGCTGAGTATGACGGTGGTGGAATAGGTGAGGTCTGAGCTAACATGGTGAGGTCCATTGGTCAGAAAGTCCAGGATCCAGCTACAGAGTTTGGTGTAAATGTCCAGATCTTTGAGTTTGATAGTTAACTTGGATGGTATAATTGTGTTGAATGTTGAGCTGAAGTCGACAAACTGCATTCTTGTGTAAGTGTTGTTGTTGTCTAGGTGTATTAGAACAGAGTGAAATGTGAAATGTGGATGTCGGAGGGATCTGGTGTGCCCTGTAGTGCAGGAAATACAGTAACTCCAAAGTTTCTAAACATGTTTGCTGAAACATTAAAGTTTAGTTTCTAACTTGCCTGACCCACAGAGATTGGATTAAAGGTTTTCTGACTTTTTGATCAATTAGACTAATTTTTATTTTAGGCTTTTTGGCTTCTTTGCCCATGTGGTTCAAAATGTGTTTTGTGGGAGTTTCTGGAGTGAAATCTGAGTAAATACTTGTCAGATTATTTTATATTTTTTAGTTTTAATCTTAGGAAATAAAAGTGATTTTTGACTTTATCCTTTTTACGTCCCTTTTAAAAAAGCACAAAATGGGGATAAGAGGAAAGAAAACTCTCATTTTTTTCAGAAAACTATGTGAAAACTATGTTTTTTTGGAAACTCCAAGGGACAATAAATTCCAAAGGTTTCCCAAAGTTTGACTGGGATTAAATTAAAAGGAGCTAAAATAATATAAAAGATGTATGTGAGGGGAAGCAGAAGGTTCCAGAATCAGCTATTAAGTTAAAGATGTGCTGCTCCATGAAAAATATTGATCTGCAGCTGAAACGAAAGCTGATAAAAGCTATTGATATTTTCACCAGAATGAGGGGAAAGATTTTCATGACCTACTTGAGCATCAAAGATCAGTTTTTTTTCTCTGAAAATGCATAATAACAAAAAAGAATGTTGCCATCCATCAATTATTTCACATTTTAGCGAATTGTACATTTGCACGGTCCACGCCAAGCAAAAAATAAATAAATAAATACAATAAAAGGATTCAGAGCAAATGCTTCAGCTTCTGACACGGTAGGTGCGGTTGGGGACTCCAGCCCCACTGAGGGTCAGTAATAAGTATGACTCATACCCTGTAATGATAAAGTCATACTCTGCTTCCATCTTAGCTCATTCATAATACATATCATCCATTTGCTCCCCCTTTCCATGGTCCGCTGTCTGCTTTATTGCCATCCAGACTGAGCTTTTTAACTTTCATTCATCCCTGTTGATTAAATGAGCTTTGACCAATGATGTAAAGGTGATGCTTTATCTATTTTTTTTTCTTTTACATAAAAAGTGCCAACGGAGCTAAAGGTAAATGACAATTGCTTTAAGATGTTTATCGTTTCAGATCATTCTAGGTTAAATTCAAAGTTGCCATCTTTGGTCTGAAGCGAGTCAAACTCTGCTCAGTTCCTATAAGCCTCCTCATCAACTGCATGTCCACGGGCATTACAGAGAGAGGGCTGAAGCGGCCGGGCCGTCTGTGGTGAAAGTCTGATGAAACCAAAGGAAATCTTCCTCCCGGAGTCAGCAGCGGCATGCAAACCACAATTGCAGAGCCCCAGCAGCACCCCATCAATCCCAGACACCAGCACAGACGGATGAGCGCGCCAAAGGAAGGATGTCATATTTCCATACGCTTAATAAAAGTGTTCGGTTTCTGCAACAGGTATGAAAAATTCACTTGTGACCGCCAGCCATAAACTGAGGCTTAAAAATCCAGAGTCCAAGCAAACTTATTGTATTCAAAAAGCAGGCATCAGGGAAAAAGACGGAAAACTATCTATTAGGTTAGATTAATTAATTCCAACCTGAACTTAAGAAAAACAAAGTTGATCCCTTAAACGGTTGAATTAATTAATAAATGAAGATTTATTTGTTGGCAACAGACGTTCAAGCAACCGCTTACGCGTTTCGGGTTTCCACGTTGTAAACTCTTGCGTTGACTCGTCGCTACACAAGTTTCAACAACTGTTATTGGGCTTTAGGTACAAAAACCACGGCCATTGAACGTGCTTTAACGTCTCTGATTTGGTAGAGACGTATGGATGGCGTCCCTTTTAATTCACAGAAGTGCCAGTCATTTGAAAATGGGTTATGCAGAGTTATGATATTTTTTACCAAAATCCAAAAAACCTGTCGTTTTGTAGGACAAAGTTTGTGGGAGGGGAGTTAATCTGAAACTTGGCTACAAGAAAATGTCAAAAACACGATTTTCCTGAGAGTGGGTCTTTAAGAAATGTCTTTCAGGATGTTATGGTGTAGCAATGAATCCCTTCATAAATTACGGCAGATCTTTTTAAGCAATGGTCTACAAAAGCAGCCCTAACCATCATGCTACCAACATCTGTTTTTACTGTTTCTGTGATTTAATGCCTTTTTTCTTTCTCGCAGTTTTCCGTCAAAAGTGTTTAAGTCGGTGAACCTTCTGCTAGCATGAAATGATGGCTGGATGCAGATAGAGAAAGCTAATTATTCCAGTAACGTTTTTGTTTGCTGTCAGCAAAAGCCTGACCGCATAACCTCATTTAAACAAACACAGCTCCAAAGTCGCTCTTCATCACAATCAAGTACTTTTGGGAGCGTTAGCTTAGCCTTTTGATTAGATGGGTGGTTTTTGTAGTCTTCTTTTTTTTTATTTTAACAAAAAAGTTGGTTAAAATATGAGTTTTTGTTCAATAATGTATATTTGCTTACATGTCTTCACCCAAAGAACAAAATAGGAAATTTGTTATGAGTCTTCATGAGATTCCCATTGGAATATGATAAGCTGCTTTTAGTTTGATTTTTTTCAACCTCAAACGTCACAAAGAATGAAAAAAATTCAACAGTCTATTCATAAAGTTCCTGTATTCAGTCCATTTAATAAAATCAATATGTATCCTTAATTGGAAGCATTTTTATGTTAATTAGCCTTCATGCAGCATTCAGTGTCAGCAATACGGAAAATCCAACTGATCAAAAATAACCTAAACATTAATTTGTACTCTTCAAATGATTTATTTATTTAGCGCCTAATAACTTCAGAGGAATTTGCAAATCATATCAAATAAAAAAATTTAAAAAAACGGCTGTATGTCAGTGAAAGCTCCTGTCCCAGCAGTGCCGTAACAACATGGCGGAACTTAATTTATGAATGACAATTAGTCAGAAGGACCCAAAAACACTCCAGCATGGCCGCTGGAGCGTGACAGCGTTGGCAAAAACAGCCATCGTCCCAATTCGTCTCCCAGCCGACAGTCTGGCCCCGTCGCACAGCATTTATCTGCCTTCGTGCGCCTTCACCCCCCAAAAAAACTCATTAATCTCTAATGGTTTAACTCTGTTCCCAGTATGGCCTGCGTATGTTCTCATTAATGACTTTTCAATCTTATGCTACAGAACAGCGGTGAAATTATGAAATGCCTTTCACTCAAACAATGAAATCAGAAAGATGTGCTCAGGCCCTTCGTAAAAATCAAACATACCACCTGCAGGGGGAAATTAAGAAACAAACAAGGGAAGGCAAGTAGCCATGATTTTCTTTCCTTCAGAAAGAAATGGTCCAAAACTTTGTTTTTTTTTCCGCCTAAAGAACTTTCAAAGCCAAACACAAAGCTCTTCAGTCTTTCTCTTCAGTGGTTGCAAGTATTGATTCCCCACGTTCCCCAATGGGTGTTTTCTCCTGTGACATAAACACAGCCTTCCATATTTCATTTTCACTATAATTTCAGACTTTCGGCTGTCAAAACAACCCGGGGCTTCAAACTGAAACAACACGTGCAGTTGAACGAATTTCTGTCGCCAGGTGCTCAATACCTCCAAGGCCAATTAGCCAGAGATTAATAAAATAAACAAATAAAAACACACAAACTGAAGGCTGAGAGATGAGACAGGGAAGAGGAAAACATAAGACCTTAGCGATGTTTCACTTTACCACGTTTGCGAAGGTAAGAAATAAAGATGAAGCGGATGGAGAATGCTGGCGATCACCTTTAACAACGGGATCAGTGACAAGCTGTGGGACTAAAAGGAGGATAAAAACTGTCGGGGATCGCTGCTATCACTGATGGAGCCCCTGCGGGAGCACTCGTCTTTCTGTTTGATTTGTTTTTCTGTCATCTCGTCTGTAGCCAGTGGGCTGCGGTCTGTTTACTTGGCACGGCCCTTTTATCTGCTGAATGAGAGACAGAAGTAGGGGGATATAGCTCTGTGACCAAGTGCTGAACCTTCCTCGTCCATCTCCTGACAAGGAAAACCATACAGCCCGGAAGGCAGCAGGCTGGATTATCACTAACCTGATATTCCTGACCCCTTTGTGATGATAGGTCTTTTTTCTGCCCGTAAATCCAGACTCCGAATGAGAGAACATATAGTTGCTGTGGACTGTATTTATACGTTTTTGTAAGGGAAACATGCATACCAAAGTCTAATATTGTCACAACTATACATCTCTGTCTCACTCTGGATGATCTTCAGCTGTTAGTTTCATGTGTCATGCATTCAACAACGCACCTAGGTGAAAACATGGCGAGTACGGCGGAAGATATCCGGTGGCCGATAGTTGCAAATACTGAAACACAACAGCAAATCATGGAATGATTAACTAATTTATTACTGTTTTCTTTATGTGGACATCGTAAATACGTGACATAGCATTTTTTTTTTTTAAATTGTGTTACGGCAATAAAAATTTCAACAATGTTAAGCAGGCAAAAGTTTTGCATCACTTCTGGTATAAAGGGTATTTGCTTTCCATGAAGTCAAGTGCAAAACACGAGAGCAGAAGATGAAGAAAAAATGAACGAAAGCGAGCAACTAACTATAAGTTAGCAGCTGCGGCCTCGAGGAATCAAAAGAAACGCAGGTTTGAGACAAAGTCCATCGCATGGAAAAGGAGCTCTTCATATTGAGAGTGTGTGACAGGCGCAGGGCCTCCTTTCTGTCGTTAGTGCATCGTTTCCATGCAGCTGAGCGTGTGTGAACACATCGGCTCAGCGGGCGCCGGTTCCGGCCTTTGCAGGTGCTCACTGTCGGCCCAGGAGGAGGTGAAGCAAACAAAAGTGCATGAAAACAGAGCTCTGGCCATCTGCAGCCAGCACTCTGCCGGCTGAAGGTTTAATGTTCTTACTCGCACCGCAGAGCTCCATCCTCACATGAAGGACATGATTAGAAAACACAAACAGCAGGCGCCTGATGCAAGCCATTAGTTTTCTAATTAAAAGTGTTGCGTGCGTACCTGCAGAGTTTGGGAAAAGTCAATTTTGTCGTCGTCAATGAAATGTCATCAGTTTCGATTGAGCGTCGTTTAATTGTTTGATGATGAGAGATGATTATCAGCTCACGAGGCTCCATCTTGATGGTGCAGGGAATGGATGGTGGCCTAGAAGTGTCAAACAAAGCAAAACTCAAAAAGAAAATGTTTCACAAAGTGTGACCTCCTATTCCAAGCGGGACACCCTGTAGAGGACAAAGCTACGGGTTTCCTCTGCCAGACAGTTTAAGAGAGTGTTTTTCTGTTTTAAAAATGGACAGACGGACAGTCAGTGCGGCTTTCAGGACCCAAACTGTCCAAGTGAAGGACAACAACAAAAAGCAAATGTTCATGCAATCTGATTGGAGGATCGCAGGTTTAGTTCCTGTCTGTCAAAGTCCTTGGGCAAGACACTAGCCGCGTTTACATGGGCAAAGTAATCGGAAAGAATGCCTGATCGGAAAGAAAATGTGTCATGTAAACGCGCCGTTCGGAATACTCTGCCCCGATCAGACTCGTTCGGATCAAAATGTCTTTCCGATCGAGATAGGTGGGTTATACCGATCCTTTATCCGATCGTGTTGCATGTAAACGGTCATTCCGATCGTGTGTCATTACTGCTCTGGTTTACGTCACGCATAGACGGTGTTTGGCTGAGAGAAAGCTTTGGAGCTCAAACAGGACCGACCAGCTGTTCCACGGAGGCCCCGCGTAAAGCGCCGCTCCACTCTCGCCCCGCTGGCTCTCCCCTCTCTTTCACCCCTCACGAGGGAGAGGCGGGGGGGGATGCGTGCCCACTGACGTCTGGACCTGGCACCCGAGCAGAGCAGGCGGATTTATTACTACATGTTTGAGGGGAGGGTGCTTTGTCACGTGTGCGTTTTGTTATTTTGTTATGTGTGAGAATTCGGACTGCGAGCGGACCCGCCGCTCTGGGTTAGCGGCTGCCGGACTCAGGAGGACAGAGCAGAGCTCGAGCCGCCAGCTCACACACAGCGGAGCGGCTTGGGGCAGTCTGTGAGCTTTTCAGAGCAGAAATGTCGCTCAGTCCTTAGAAACTGTTCAAAAACAATCACGTGGATTTGTGTTTCCAGTTGTGCCCCGACAAAATAAAGACTGATGTTATTCCCACACATTTACGTGTTAAGCTGCAGATTGCTGCGTCTCCTGCATGGTTGGTCCTGGATTTTGTTTCCATCAAAAGGCTAATGTTGTTAGCCCGTGTTGTTAGCCTCTCCTAACACTGTGTTCTTCAAGCTCCGTTTTTCCACAAAAAAGCACTGACCACACGGATTAAATATAAAATGATGAGCGAACAGGCACTTCATAATATTCATAACATTAATAAAAGCCGTTTGGAAGATCGCCGCGTATATTACTGAGCTGCTGCATAAATATATGTGACAGCAAAGGTTTGTTTACAACGGGAACTACTTCCTCATCCGGGAGATTTTACACCACTGGGCATGCCCAAAGGATTCATTCCGACCGAAAGTGTGAGCCATGGGAACGCTTGTTCTAATCAGAAAAAAGTTTTCTGGGCCCATGTGCACGGGTGAATTTTAACCCGACCATTGATCCGATCAAGATATTTTGCCCATGTAACCGCGGCTACTGAACCCTACATTGCTCCTGATGGTCAGTGGTCGGCCCCTTGCACTTCAGTGAGACCTCCGGTCTCCATGATGCCTGTTGGCGCAAATATGCGACAAATTCTCCCAAATTACCGAATTGTAGCATCAACTTAAAAGAAAAAGCAGAGGTGATTTTTTTTTTTTTTCATCGCTGGAAATAAAGTCAAGCAATAAAAGGTGAAACTTAGTTTATTATGAATTTATTACCAAAAGCAGTTCATTTTATTCGTTTTGTAGAGCACCTTCCAACACCAGCCAACGAGGCTCAAAGTGCTTTAGACAAGGAAAGCAGAATACATTAAATAATTATAAAAGACATAAAAACAGATTTTAAAATCGAGATTGAAACCAACATAATAAAAAAGAAAGGCCGTCCTCCTGTCTCAAACAAGCTCTTATTGTTTTCCTTTATGTCTCTGGATTTTATTGTGAAAGACATTAGGATTTCTACAAAAACATTAAACCTCACCAACTCATTTCCACCCCCGATTGCTATTCATGATTAATTCTCAGCAAGTGCTCAGGCGCAGAGATTGTTCATGTGAAAAATAAAACACAAGTCTTTCCTTCTTTATTGATCATTTGTATAATAGATGTTTGTGTGAGTCAGAATCTATGACCCCGACCTTGGTTGCAATAAATCTTTGGCACTGTTTGGGTTGCTGAGGGGGCGTATTGATTTGTAATTATGTCATTTGCTTTGTGTGGCGCTTCCATGTTTTTTTTTGTTTTTTTAATATTCTACAAGTTGACTCATTGTCAGATATTTTAACGTTTTTGCATAATGTATTTAAGTCATTTTAAAATGTTAGATCTTTGCCTCATGATCGACTCAAATAAAAATGGTCTTTTTGGTGTTTTTAACGTGACCTTTTGGGAATTTTTGGATGAGGGCACATAGTGAGAAAATGTAACATAAGATTGTATTTGTAAGTATTTCTTTATTCAAATCGTTAATAAAGTACTTTTTTAAATAACAAAAACACAGATTATTTTGTTTCGACCGGATTATTATGAAGAAAATCAAGCCATAACACCTTTTCAAAACTACAATATATTGATTTTGAGTCAAGACGCTTCATATCCATGTTTCTCAAAGCGATTCCCATCGTCTCTATTTTTAATAAACCTTGGTATCTTATATGCCACTAATTAGCAAAGCGCTAGCTTGAGCAAATGAGAACCAGCACCTACGTGCTGTAAGCAGAACAAAAAAGACGCCTTCTGGGAGCAGAAGAGACTGCAGCGGAAAGAGGAAAATAAAAATGATATGCAAGGCCACAACTTGCAATAACAGAGCCTGATAGTCTCACAGTAATGTGGAAAACAGGCTTAATTAGTTTGCTCTGCTGGATTTGAAGTGCTGCGTTCTTCAAATGTTAAGCATCTGTTCCCAAAGTGCAGAAGTTAATTTCTTGTTTAGTTTCTTTTCTGTCTTTTTTTTTTTCCTGTTCTACACTTGAAATGTGAGACAGTTCAAGTGCTGATGTCGAAGGCTCACAGCTTATTTAATGAGGCGAGACGCTGGGCTGTCAAACTGAGTCCACAGCATTTTATTTTTGTTCATATTCTGTTTTCGTTTTATGTTTCAGGATTTGATATTTTTTCCTTGCATATCTACTTTTGGAATTTGAATTCAAAATAGGCATTTTGGGGTGGGAAAGTAGTGATCTTACCTCACTTTTTCTGCTGTTTGAACATTAAACGGTCGCTGTGGTTTATGGACAAAAAGAATTAATCAGCTTTAAATCTGTAATGGAGCAAAAAAAAAATGTTTATAATGTGAAAACTGCCTTTCTTTTAGTTTAAAAAGTGGTTAAAATACCTAAAGCAGTTGTAATTTCTTAAACTGTACTTTAGTTTAAAAAGTTCTTGTGATCCTTAAATACTTCAGAAAAAGCTCTTGAAGTTTTGTGAAATATTCTTCGGTTATTCTTTATTTTATTTTGCCTTTTTGGAAAAGATGTCTTGATTTTTCTTGTCATTTGCTCAGCTCTAAACCTTTGGCTCAAAAGCATAAGGTAGCCACGAATGCTTGTGTTGATATCTGATGTCTATTTAACTTAGATAGTTTGACTTATAAACCACTTTATATCATCTGCTGAAAACCTGCAACAAGCAGAAAAGGAAGGTTAACTGCATTAAATGAAGATGTGTGTATGCAATGAAATATCTAAATCACCTTTTTAATGTAACAGAAAAATGATAGAATATGTATTTATTTATTTTTTAATTGAGGAAAGTTCAACCTGAGTTTAGCTTCTTGGTTTGTTTTATAATTATATAATTTTCAGCTTTTCTAAATAAATAAATAGTCCTAAATACATTTGGACACAATTTTAGACTATGTAAATGTATATATTAGAGACCAGAAAACCATTTTGGCTTTTGCTCTGTTTTCCTGCTTCACGTTGTCATCTTGTCTCAGTCTCACCTGGTTTGTTTTGGTGATTCTCCACAGCTGTCTTCAGTGAAATCAATCATCCTCTGTATATTTAAGGGTCCAGTTTCTTTTACTTCACTTCTGTTGAGTTGCTTGCTGCTTAAACCAGCTTTGAGGCTTTATTGTGTTATATTTTATTAATTTTAAGTGTTTTCTTTATTGAATTGCATTTTTTCCCGCACCATGGGTTCTAATTTGTAGTCAAAAAGTTTAAGAATCATTATAATAGACTTGTAAAATGCATAGCTGACATTTTTTTAATCTTTATCTTTTTGTGTTTTGTCACTTTGTGTATTATTGTTTTGATGTGTTTTTTTAAGTACTTTTATTTTTTTTAAAAAAGATGGTATTTTAGTGCAGAAAGGCTTGAACCCCTGGACACCTTGTGACATTTTTAATTGTGAAACAAACCATTTGTATGTTTCTAAGCTAAATTAAGTAAAGTTTGAAGCAGAAATGGATCAATGTGAATTTGCATCAATCAGCAACAAGATGTTAAACCTGTTAATTATGAGGTTTTTAACAGATTTGGTAGAAAAAGTGCAGAGATGTATAAACCTACACCTTTTCTATTTCTCTACAATTGCATCTCAAGTTTATTTAATGACATAAAGAATTGTTTTGTTAGAAAAATGTTGACTTTTTTCCCTGTGTATTGTCAACAAGTTCCTAAAGTCCCACTCGGATCATTTTCTGATCGATTTTCAAAGCATTTCCAGTGGTCCTTTAATTCTAACTATGCCATTTTTAGTCAAAATCCCCCCCAAACTTGTCATTTTCTGAGAAAAGGTTTCTGCAGAGTGGCAGGAGGTCATTAGAAATTCACCTCTGAGTTGCCCCCCCCCCCCTTCACCTCCCTGCTACTGGGAGCTCTCTGTTTACAGCACCTGTTTAGAAATGCCATTTTAAGCTGAACTTTTCTTTTAACCATGAAAAAAAAAAAACAAGAACATGTTAAAAACACAATTTTCTTCAGTGAGTCTTTAAAAATGCTGAAGTTCTCCCCATGGTTCTCTTCCTGCTTTTAGTCTTGATGAAAATCAAAAGTCACGGTGTGACTCCCATGAAGTTTTTTTGATCAATCGACCTGTTGCGCTGCGGTTTCAGCCAAACGCTCGATAAGTCAACCGAGGCAGCAAAGCAGTGGAGGAGGGAACACCTTCATGGATCCCTGCTCGCCCATCTCCCTGTGTTGTTTTATCAAAATTGATAAAGGTCTGCGTGAACGCAGCCCCAGCAAGCCTCTGGCCAAACCGATCGATGACTGATAATAATAGCTCCTGCTGTGGTTTAAGCGCCTCTCACCACAAGTCCAGCCCTGGTTGTACGAGTCAATATAGACTCTTGCCACATTGATGCAACAGAGAAGGGTGTTTGAGCTCCATGAGTCTGGGAAAAGCCGTGGAAGACTTCTCTAAGGAGAAAATCCTGTCTTCTTTTGGCTGCTGATGTTCTTCTGAAGCAACGCAGAACAGAGGAGCCGACTGGATGTGCCACTCATTAGATCTAGGCCATTTCGCAGATATTAATATTTGAAAAGAAAAAAAAAAAAAAAACAGAAGGACCACAGTAAAGGCTTCAAACGTGGCATTGTTCCCGTCTCGCCCAGGGTAAACCGCGAGGACTCGGCGGAGCTTCAAGACCGTCTCATTATACTATTTCTGCTATCAAATGTTCTCAGAGCCTCACTGGAAGAGTTTGCTGTCTCTTCTCTTCTTGAAAGCAACAACGCTGATAAACAAAGAGGGTATTTTATCAGTTCCTGTCCCACAATCCTCAATTTCCGAGTCGTTTTATTTATTTATTTAATTTTTTTGGTTATCCTGCTCTCATAAGCATATTAAAAGATGTGGAAACATGAAAATCATTAGCCCTTTTGGTCTGACATTTAAATGCAGTCAATTCTCTGAATCACCTGAGGACACCGGCCTCTTTCTGTGGAAATGTCATCCTAATAAGCAGCTCTAATGTAATTTACTGTTCATCTTCAGGTCTTTTGGTGCATCTGTGTCCTCTGATCTGATGTCTGAATGCTGGGTTTTGAAAAAAAAAAAAAAAAAAAAGCACACTTTACTAGTCCAAAATTCAGATAAGCTAACACCTGATTTCCAAAAATCCATCTGCGAAGCGTCTCCATTTGGCTGACACAAAAAAACCCAGAAGGTTCATTAATCAATAGGAATGTTTGATGGAGTTGTCAATACCTTTGGTAAATTGGTGATGTATACCTTGGTATTCATACTATAATTCATTCAATGACTGCTACATCTGGAAATCAAAACCGAATGAACTTTTCAAGTTTTATTTTCATGCGTGCGAACCAAGCCACTATGAACTGGGACAGCTAAAGCCTTAAGCCTGGTTTATACTTTATAGTGATTGGCTAGCGTATCAATCGACCTACCACAGTAGTATAGTATATTTCAAACGGTTGGGACTTCCAGGAAACAGAAAGGGATGTCGTCCATACATATGCAAATCTGAAATGTCTACTATTGGTATCTGTTAATTGCCTTTTTAAGATGAAATGTCTGTTCATGTTCCCGTGTTTAGTTAAATAGATTTCTCCCAAAAGAGCAACTTTTACACCCTTTTATATGATTTTTTTTTTCTTACTAAGTATGCATTTTTTGGCATCTGCTACTTGTACTCCAAAGCAACTAATAGTCCAATAAATAAAGTAGCAAAGCCTTATCTTATGGCGTCCAAATTTTAGATTTAAACCTCATCTCTGTGGAGGTTTGCAGGCTCCAGGAGAGGAGGATGAAAATTGTGAAACAGAATGGAATTTTTTAAAAATCCCAGAAAGGAGAAGGTAAAAAAAAAAATCTCCTGGCTTCATGGAAAATGTGTTCCTGCTGCAGACCTGAGGCAGCTGGTTGACTCCATCTGCAGGCAGAGGGCTGGCGGGATGAAGTGGAGCAGCGCGAGTAGGTGGGATGAGCTGATGGATGAGGTGTGGGTGGCAGCGATGTTGGTGGCAGCTGTGGTCTTAATGGCAGGTCAGTGAACCCGCGTGGCTCTGTGGCAGCCAGCAGTCGTATTGTAGGAGGCATCTTTACAGTGTTGCTGACTGCATAGATTAAAGGATTACTGCTGCAGCCGACTGTGTGACATCTTTAAGTCCCGAAGCTCCCACCCAATTTCTGGGGATTTCTGTCATTGAAATGCTCCCTGCGGCTAACTTTATATATAATGTAAGAACCTGAACAGGAGTTTCTGATTCATTCACCCTAAAAGTGGCTGAAAAATCTCTGTTTTGGGATCATTTGATCCATTCCGGTCATTTTTCAGAACTATTCTGCTCTTGTAAGGGGGTGCTTTTATATCTCCCAGTAGATCCTGACGTATGTGTAACAGAAAAGATTTGCAGGGGTCAAAAAAAGTGTTTGAGCTCTCTTAATTCTCAATATTCTGTGTTTTTCCTTTGGGTTTCAAGTACTCCAATCACGGCAGAGCAGAGGTGGGTGGTTACAAGTTATAGTTAATACCTTAGTCATAACTACACTTATTGGGGTATGTGATCTACATACGGACGTCATACGACAGCATCACCTGTACGCCATAAGTGTGTGCAACTCCCATTAGCCTAATGTAAATTTAACAATACTCTTACCACATGCACGACAATGGTACGTTCCATTCTCATGATGTCCTCTAGCATCAACCTGCCCCCCCCCTGCTAAGATGACCCTCTCTATGACCCTCTACGAGTCCAGAAAACCCCAAAACCTGCAGCCCCCATACTTGTAAACCTCCCATACTGGTGCATGTGACCAAGCCATAAGTAAGTTACATTTACTTTAGTAACTATGCACAAATTGTACTTCTTAGAGTAATGCACTATACTTTTTGATTTTACTTGAGTAGAATAAACTTGTAAAAATAAGATTCATACTTGGATATAATTGTCTACTTTCATCTAGTTCCACATTTTACAAAAGACTATTTATGAATCCACTGTGTTCTGATGATGAAAACTTGGATGATTTGTCAAAAATAAATTCCAGTACTTTTTTTTTTTTTTTTTAAATGAACGACCCTGGGAGTATTTCAGGCTGGCAACTCGAGCAGTGCGTTTACCTGGTTACTCCTCCCTGCGGGCGGTTCAGTCTAATTAACTCACCTGTTTAGTTCCTGCTTAAGTTCCAGGTGAGCGGTCCAATCCCTCTGCGTTCGTCCTCCCACCCTCCTCCCCGGCTGCCACCTGTGAGCTCCGTTAGGGGTAGTTTAATACCCAAAGTTTTCTATAGAGATCTTTGTTTTATGTATCTGAATGGAGCCAAACTAAAAGAAAGATGGAAATACATCTTCTTTACTGCATGAGTTGTCTGACTGAAATAGAAAATCGCTCAAACGCAATGGTTAATATTCGTCAGTCAAGAGAGCATCAATGCACACTAGTTTTTCGCACAGACCTCTGGGAAATTTCGAGGGCGGTGGATTTTTGGAATTGTAGATTCGGACACCCTGAAAAAATCCAATACTTTTTTTTTTCTCTTTATCCAGTAAAAATACAGTTTTTACAATTCTGAACCCAGTTGTTGTCAATAAAATGATGACTAATTTAAAGTTTATCCTGCTCTCTGAAACAAGTTGTAATGGTGGCCTTATATTAGTCTATTCGTTCATATTTTGAAGGTTTAATACTAGGTGCTTCAAATCTGAACCCTTTTTAAATGTAGATTTTAAAAGGTTAAAGTCATTACCGTTTTTCCTCCATTTAGGTTTTATTACATTTTAAAATTCTGAACGGTTTTATAAATCCGAATATTTCTGTGCGTACGCACGTCCTATGTTTCATCCGTACGCCACTTCTGACGCAAATCCCACGCAACGTTTTATAAATGAGGCCCCAGATCGGGGTTAAAGGGAGCACACATGTTTCATTTAAACCTATTTAACTCCTGGTTTAGCAAGGTAGTGCCCAAAAAAAATGGCTTTGACAATTGGAGAGCGTTTTGGGGAAAGCCCGGTCACATGTGGAAAGATGGCATCCATCTCACGTTGGACGGTGCCGCTCTTCTTTTAGGAACATTTCTGCTAGCCTTTGTCATACAGCCTGACAACCCAGGGATGAGGCTCGGGAGCCCCCTTAAGCGCTGGTGCAAACCCAATGCAAGGATAGTCGAGCAGTTCCTAGCTTTAGCTACTAGTAATCTTAATAACGAGCAGAATATTCATGTAATTGAATGTGGGCTTCTCTGTTTGGGGCAGTGTGGTTCATGTGTTGTCCCTCTTTCACACTCCCCGTCGGGGCAGCGGGAGTGATTCCAGATTTCAGTAAGCTCGTTTGTGTTCCTGTACTTGGCTGTGGATCTTGCCTCTGGCTCGTCTTGCTAGATAAGCTAGATAAGCTCATTCTTCTCTAAGAGTTCTGGTACATTGCCTGTCCGTCTTGGGAGAGGATCCCTCCTTCCTGAGGTTTCTTCTATTATATATTTTTTTATAGTTTTTCTGTACCACTGTACAGCTTGATCCATCTCATCTTATTGAGATTTATTTGGAAAAATATTGAATGAAAACCAATACTCCTCCACTTTAGCAGTGCAGGATGACACAAAATACACACAAGTCCTAAAAATAATGCTGACAAATAACTCGATTCCAGCTAAAACTGAGAGAAATTCCCTGACATGGATGCAGTTTTCTAAATCAGATGTATTTTGAGGGGGGGGGGCAAATAAAGATTTGGGTTATCACAGACGGCAGAGTCGCTCACCTAAAAACCCAATTGTCATCACTCTGCTTTACTGAGCTTGAGTTTAAAGGGACAGGAGGAAGCTGAGAGGGGAAAAGGGTTGAGAAGAAGATGGAGAGAGCAGCTGTGTTGCCATTGCTCTCCTCCTGAAGAGCTCAGCTCATTGAATCCATTCAACTCCTTCACATTTTTGTAGGCTGTGTGCTGGTGTGCCTGTTTGTTTGGTTGTAGTTTTTCCTTGTGACTTGGGAGAGTCGGACGACCTTCCAGAGGCCAGAAGCTTTTCTGCCCCCTGGGGGGGAAGGCTTTCCTCCAGATGAGATTTTCCTCCCGATCCTGCACACTGTTGGAAAAAATGTTTTCTTTATGGATGTAGCTGCATGCACTTATGTGTGCAAGTCTGTCTTTCCATGCAACCCCTCCCACACTTTCCAAAAATAACAAGCAAGGAAAAGACCTAAACTCAGATGTTTGTTTTTTTTCTTACTTCAGCCCAAATATAAAGCAGCTCTGAGCTGAACTTGTTTTCAACAGATTTCATCCAAAACTGAGAGAATAAATAATGAATCTGTGGCAGCAAAGAAGCAGGTATGAAAACGTCTATAAAGCTCTGGGTTTATGTGTGAAAAAAGATGAAAAGCCTCGTTTTTCTGTGATCAGATTAAGGGAATAAAAAGCGTTTCGTCCATGCATCATATTGTAATCTGTAAAGATCAAATATTGATGGAGCAGGAAGAATAATTGTGTTCTCATGGATCTGCTCCTCCTTTTCTTCTTCACTTGCCTTTCTGGTGGCAGTTACAATTATGACCAAGCTGTAGGATTGATCTGGTGTCTCCTCTGCAGCGTGCACTGACTCAGCTGCTGCCTTCTGGCTGTAATCCTTTGTGAAGCTGCAGTGAAATGTTATGCAATGATGAGAAGATTGGATAGAAAACATGACAAAAGCATTGTGGGAGAGGTGAAAGATGTGCACCACGTCCTTCCTGATTAATGTTTGGAACGTGTGGGGGAAATATCTGGAAAAACGAATCACTGATGGGAGATTTTTCTTGAGAAAAATTAGTAGAAACATATAAATATATAACTACAGCATTACCGAAAAAGTACGGAGCCCGTGTCCCGACATGGATAAAAGAATAAATATCTTGTTCAGAGAAAATAATACTCTGTTGCCTCGAAATAATTAATTCGTGCAAACGAAATAATTATTCACATCATAAGTCATTCACAAATACGGATATGCTTTCCGTCCTGCCGCAAAAGCTGCTTTCAGCGGTAACTTCTGTGTCTCTGTGACCCACATTCGTTCAAGAAAGGAAAATAAAAACAGGCTCAGTCTACCAGCCAGCCAACTGCCAGAATGACAAGCAAAGGACCTCCGTGCCAGGCCAGAGCTCGTAGCACATAACTAATAGCTCGAGCCAGCTATGTCCGGAGCATCGCTGCGGTATGGGGAAGCATCCTAAATAATATGATATTTTTCTTATTTTCATCAAGACCATAATAAATTCTTGTTTTTATTTTTCCCCTCTTGAATGAATGTGGATCACAGAGACACGGAAGTAGCCGCAGGCAGGACGGCGATCGTACCGGGATGTGAAGGAACGCACACATAGAGACATGATTACCGATGCTTTTGTGCTTTTTAAAATAAATAAATCTGATCTCTAAACATCTTTAGTGTCTTCCATGCAATGGAATGAGACACACACAGACAGAAATGTGAAGGTATCTGCTAGTGTCGCTAACATCCGTGTTTATAATTGACTAAACGTGAATAATTATTTTGTTTTGCACAAATTAATATTTCAAGGAAACTAAATTTTATTTTGAGGGAACAAGATATTTTTTATTTTATCCATGTCAGGACACGGAAAAAAGGTGCAGAAAGTTTAAAAAGTGTTAATGTGAATACGAAGATTCTTGTAAACTGAAGATTCTTCTACTAAAATTAAAATTGTGTGTTTTGGTGTCTTGAACAAGTGGCATTTTTCTGGTACTGGAGGACAAACATAAAGAAAATAAAGCTCAAACCATTTTCATAAAAACTAGATGATAAAAATACATTTTGAAGAAGATTATTTATAATGTAGAAACAACTGCTTCAAATTCGCAGCAACAGGAAGGGGAAGAGGGGGTGGGGTTGCTCTATGCCAACAGTCCCACCCACAACTCGGAGGTGAATTTCGAATGAGCTCCTGCCTCTCTGCAGAAACTATGCAGAAAACACTTGGCTAAAAACAGCATAACCATGATTAAAACACCTCTGGGAACGCTTTGAAAATAGACCAAAAGATGGTCATTGTGGGACTTTAGCTCTTCTACACATACTGTTGATGTGTATAACAGTTGTCAAAAAGTTCTATTTCTTTGCTGCAAGCTAAATTCGTCAAGAGGAAAATGAGACATAGCCAGAATGCTAAAGGCTTAAAAAGGCTTAAAGTTCCTATTTGGAAAAATATTGAATTTAAATCCTAGATGTTAAAAAAACAAACAAAGAAAATCAGTGTTTTTATAAAAAATGATAACCAAATAGCGCACAAAAAACTACAAATGCAGTTTAGCGTTCACACGTCATGTTTTGTAGTCTCTGGTTTGCAATTTTTTTCAGTGCAATTTTGCATGTTTTTTTGGATATAGTGGATTGTTTTCGGCATCCAGGTTGGCTTCAATCCTTGTCGATCAATCTCTTTTGTGTCACAGAATGCATTCAAATCCACATAAATCTTCAACCGCGATCAGATCTTTGTTTTTATTCTATAATACTGGACTTTTTTTCAATTGGGGTTTAAACTTTAGAGTCTAAATAAGAGAGAGAAGTGTGAAAATGTTCACATCTGTCTGAGAAAAGTGAATAAAGTGAGGAGTTTCACAGCCTTAGCAAAACTATTAAAAATTGTAAAAAAAAAATAAAACATAAACAAAGACGACCACTTCACCGAATTTCTCCTGTCGCAGGTTATTTTTTGGAACTTGACTCCTGCGACAAACGAGGCTATTGGCAAACAGATTCAACCATGAGATGCTAACTTGGCAAACAAATGAATAATTTTACAAAGCTGAAGGGGGTTAGATGAACCGCCAAAACTATAGAGGTCAACGATGCATGCAACGCTTCCAAAAAACAAGAATCAAAACACACCACTCCTAAACAAAATGCTGGATGTGTTGGATGCTAAAAATCTATAACTGCAAAATACAAAAACAGCCAAAAATCGACAGAAGTTCTTTTATTAAATGTGTGGAAAGTTGAAACCAATTGCAGGGTTGTTCTTTGGGAGTTTAATTTGACTCCAAGCACAAAACCGATCAGTATTTGATGGAGTGGCCAGGTACAGCCTCCTTCAGAAAACAAATCAATACTCAATAACCAACTATTTTAATCTGAATACATAAACACAGCCAAGTCAGACACATAAAGTCTATTTTGTGAAAGTACCAATAAAAGGAAAGGAATGTTAATGGAAATGAATTCATAATTAATGAAAGTTTTGGATTTTCCAGGTGGGCACATAAGAACTACTTCAAGATTATTCTCTTACGTTCTGAGAGTTCGATGTACTTTAGACCCAACCCAATCATATTTAGATCTATAGTGGTCTTTTAATTAGGATTTTTAGTTAAAATAAACAAAAAGTGTTGTTTTCTAGGACATAGTTTCTGCAGAGCAGCAAGAGTTCATTAGAAATTTACGTCAGAGCAACAGGCGAGACTGTTAGCAACCACGCCCCCCCCCCCCCCCCCCCTTTCTCCTTCCTGTTACTGACAGCTCTGGCTTTCGTGCTCTCCCACTAGCTTACAGCCCCTCACTACCCCAACCTAACATTGCTGGTGCAACAAAAATGGCGAGCAACGTTGTAGCAATCCAGACGTACAGTTTGGAGGCAGACGAGGAAAACGTCTCCTCCTGATTCACAACAATCTGAATAAAGAAACATTCAGAAATGCAATTTTAAGCTAATGCAGTTTACCTTTGAATTAACTAAGTCATGTATTTATACTAGACCAGTGATCTTAGTCTATACGTTTGATTCATTACATTTGGACCCCGGTGTTTAATTAATTTTTTATATATTTATATTTACTTTTGTTGAGAACATAATACTTGGAAGTACAGATGGTTTACTTTTCAAAGTGTTTCAGCTTATTAGAGTTTGATTCATTTAGTAAAAGTCCAACACATTTACTCATCATGTCTACTTTTGTAAAAAATAAAATGCTATTCAATAACTGAAATAAGTTCAGAAAAAATCTTTTCCTATCGGCTATATTAGAGTAATTTTCCCAACACAGAAAGTCAAAGAATTAACCAATAGGTGCATAGACTCCGCCCACTTCCACTGTTATCTGTCCAAGAGAATATTATTGAGCTAATAGACCATTTTTCGTATATGATGCAGTGCAGAAACATCTAAAATCTCTTTTTTGACATAAAATAATAACAATTGAATTAAAGGTTTTATGTAAATACATCTAAAATTTTCTAATTTAAAGTTAAAAATAAAATGCATACATTTTAAATAAAGTATTTCTAAGCCCACTAATGTTAAAGTATGATTATTTTTTATTGTGTAAATGGTAAAAAGAACGGTATCAAATGGGTCAAAAAGCAATTTAAGAGAAATGCTTCTTATAAAATGTTTTATAAATGATCCAACCTTGTTCCTGTTTATTTTAATACTTATTTTAAAGCGTTGGAATTTCTTTTTTAGCCACAAAATTCAAAGAAAAACTGCGTTCTGACAGCAGGACGTTGGTGAATTCCATATCCATTGGACGCTGACATTTGGGGATGAAGACAAACATATTTTGCAGGACCTGGAAGTTTTATCACACCAGTCCTTGTGTCGTTTTTACAGGACGTTGAAAAACGGCCAAAAACTGGATGTTCCCCAAAAAGGCAATCAGTCACAAGCAAAGCTGTTCTACAAGCACAGATGCTGTGTACAGTGCAAAAGCTAACAGTTTGGCAGATGAATTTCATGAGCGATAAAATGTGCAGTCTTTACACACAGTCAGTCACTTGAATGAATGACTTTAACTGCGGTTAATCCATCACGCCGTGAGCCTGAGACCTGTATTTGCTATCTGTGAGTGTCCTCTCTATACTTTTTTTTTTCTCTCCGGTCTCAGTCTGCCATGATTCACAGGCTGCTGTTTCACTTTTTACAGTCTGCGGCAACGCAGCGTAATAGACTATTGACTTTTTGTCTCAAATTTGCAAATAGTTGTCCAAAGGTGAAAAAGGAAAAGCAGCAGGATCAGACAGAAGGAGCTCCTGGGTTAAAAAAAAAAAAAAAAAGCATTTTTAGGTGGTGGCAATTGCCTGTTTTGTTTGTTTGTCTGCCTTTTCTCATTAGATGAGTAGAGATCGGCGCTCCACACCTCCAGCATCCCCCTCCCACCTCCAAATCCAGCTCTGATGATGCTAACTGCTTTGTGGGGGGCAATAATGAACCGCTATTACCCAGGTCACATTGACTGACAACCAATTTGCAGGGCAGACGGAAGCTGCAGGTAGGCGTGGGCGTTTAGGCCGGCTGGTTTTAAAGTAGCCCTGGAGTTCAGGCGGGAGCTGGAGATTGCATCTCTTGATTTCTATCTGTTTACCTCAAACAAACAGCTGAGGAACTCCTGAGCAGCAAAATCTGCTTTTTTCTAACCCACTGCTGGTCTTTGAGCACCAGTGGGGACACGCTGACACCCTGTGGTGTGGAACATGTGCCACAGACAGTGTCATTTAGTCAGAAAACAACCCTTTTTCAAAGATGGAGGAGAATATAAAAATCAGGTGCAAAAGGGTCCAGGACTGCAGAGACTGAAAATGCATGAGACAAAACAACTGAAATGTATATTTGAATGTAGACTTTTAACAGCAACATTAGAAGGTTTTTTTATCTGTAGTTCACAGTTGAGGTGGAATCCAGTCAGCAGCACTTCTGCACTTAACTTAAAGAGTTCATAATCACAGCCAACCTGATCAGCGGACACAAGTTTTTCTGAGACCTTCAACCATAAACTTATTTTAACTGAGCTGCAGCGCGTCTCTATTTAAAATACGCTCACCTTTACGAGCAGAAGGGATGATGGGAACATCTGCTCACATCAACTGATCTGTGTCCTTTAAAAAGAATAACGTGTTTTTTAATCAATAACCTCAACATGTGTCAACAAAGTTTTTTTTTTAAGTTTCAGACACGAGAATGGATTTTTCTCTGGTTTTTAAGAACAAGTTATAGCCTGCAGACCATCACAAATACTTTTTAACCCGTAAAAGAAACATTTGAGAATTAATTAAACAAAAAAAATTGTCTTTTTGAGTTCCTGTAAGAGCTGAAAATGGATCTATTTCCCTCTTCATTTATGTCCAGCAGATGGACTGTTTTTAAATATCTCAGGACGGCTAAAGTTTTTTTTTTGTTCCTTCCTTTAGCTACAACAGCACCTCCGCCTTTTTAAGAAAACAATTTTTTTCTGACAAGAAAGAAATGGTCACCAAATATTTTCACTTCCTGATTTAACATTCTCACCCTGAAACACAAAACTCAAGAGAATGTAAACATCCAAATAATCCAAAACTGTACAGTTCACCTCATCACTAAGGACGCCAATCATCATCTTCATCATCCTTCATTCATTTTATTTTATTATACTGACTGCTTTATTGACTGCTTGATGTGTTAACCACTAGATTTCTAAGTCTTTTGACGGTGTGCCATCATTATCAAAGTTAACACAATCGGAATATTTCCGAGGCCTAAAACTGCAGCTAACCCTCCGAAAAGAGCGTCTTGATCCCCGTACGAAATTACATTCTCTATCTGCCTTTTTAGGAAAAGTCTTGAAAAAGTTTTTACCACCTCACTGCTTTCTCTATAACATTCTTTGATGTTTTTCAGTCAGGTTTAGGCCCATATAGCACAGAACTGCTCTTATCAGTAACCAATGACATCCGCCTGAACTGATGATGAAAATCTGTTAATCTGCTGACTGAGCGCTGCCTTGATACTGTTGATCATGGGATCCTTTTGCACAGACTCCAAGACTGGGTTGGCATCTCTGGATCTGCCCTAAGTTGGTTCAAGTCTTATCTAGAAGACAGGAAATACTTTGTTGAAATTGGTAGTTGTGTCTCAGACTACATGGGCTTGAATTGTGGTGTGCCCCAGGGATCGATCCTGGGACCCCTTCTGTTCAACCTCTACATGCTGCCACTAGGGCAGTTAATACGCAGTAATAACATTTCTTATCACAACTATGCAGATGATACTCAGATCTATGTGTCACTGACAACAGGTGAATATGGGCCAGTGGATTCACTCAACCACTGCCTCCAACAGATCAGCGCGTGGATGCAGAACAACTTTCTCCAGCTAAACTCAGACAAGACCGAAGTTATTGTTTTTGGCCCACAGAAACAAAGAGAAAGTGTCAGCAGCTACCTTCATTCTCTGTCTCTTAAACCCTCAAATCAAGTCAGAAATCTAGGGGTAATCATGGACTCTGACCTGAACTTTAACAGCCATATCAAGTCAGTAACATCAGCGGCATTTTACCATCTGAAAAACATTGCCAAAATCAAAAACATAATGTCAAAGCGAGACCTGGAGATACTTATTCATGCATTTGTCTCCAGTAGGTTAGACTACTGTAACGGCCTGCTCACTAGCCTCTCCAAACGAGCTGTAAAACAGCTTCAGTGTATCCAGAATGCTGCTGCTCGAGTCCTGACCAAAACCAGGAAGTATGATCACATTAGTCCTGTGCTCAGGTCTCTGCACTGGCTCCCTGTACCTCAAAGAATAGACTTCAAAGCAGCTCTGCTTGTGTACAAGTCTCTCCATGGCCGCGCACCAAAGTACATCTCTGACATGTTAGTGCCATATGAACCATCTCGTACTCTGAGGACCTCAGGGACCGGCCTCCTGTTGATTCCCAGAGTCAGAACTAAACAAGGGGAATCAGCGTTTCAATATTCTGCAGCTAAAATCTGGAACAGCCTCCCTGAAGCCGTAGACACTCATTCAACTCTTAAAAATTCGTTAGCGTAATGACGAAGGTCCTATTGCACTTTTTTTCCCTTTGTTTAATCTTTTTTTTCTTCTTAAGAAATTTTGTTATTTTCTATGATGTTGTATTTATGCATTTTTCTGGTGAACACCTTGCTGTGTACGATGTGTAACAAATATTGCCTTCGGCTTGCTTTATTGTATGTCGGCCTGTATGTATAAATGAATAAATGTAAAAAAAAATAGAGGAAAAACAAACAAGAAAAATAATTTATTTCAAATGCAATCACTGCAGCACTTGCATTATTTCATTTTTGTTGCTGCAGCAAAAACCAACAATGCTTTTTGTCAAGTGTTTCTGTTTTAGTGCCTTGTTGAAAAGTAATTTTCTGTTCCACTGAACAAGCAATAAAGAAATCAGTCAATTAAGTCTTAAATTAAACACAGGCACTGTTATAACATTTTTAGGTTATTAAACTTTTAATTTAGTTGTTTTTTAGCAAGCCTGAGTGTATGGATGCTGTATTTCCCAGCAAAATACGTTTCTACCAGAAGAGTAAAGTAATTTTGATTTGATGTTGTCCGACTGGCAATCAGACTTTTTTTTTTTTTTAATCAAAATTAGCAAATTGAACAGGTTTAAAATCTGGCTTTTGTTTTTAAGAAATGCTGTGGTTTTTGTTTTTGTCCACTAGATGGCGACATTACCCCACTAGTGGCTCATAAATACCTTTATTATTAAAACGATTTCTTATTTTTTTTATTTAGATTCTTTTCCCTGAATCTTAAATGATTAATCACTATTTGCTTTGATTTTATTGCTTAAAAATGTATTATGTCTAAATGTACTTTAGTCCAAAACATTTTCCTTAGATTTATTTGTTGTTGTATGAAGATATGATTTTTTTTTTTTTAATTAGGTGAGGTAGTTTTGCTTATATCTTTCTGACTCATTCATAGATTAAACCACAGAATGATGTTGATTGTTTCCCCATTTTCGGTCTGAATAGGATAGAAAGGGTTAAGAAAATAAGCCCCGCCCCCTCTGAGTGACTCAGCAAAGCAGGAAGTGTTTACAGCTGTCACCACCCTGCATCTGAAAGGTAAATCTAATCGCTTTCTCCTATCAAACCTCCTGAATTTGTGACTTCCCAGATGGTTTCTCACCACCTCATGGTCTGAACGGATGACAGTGTTTGTCCAGAAGATCCGGCTCCCAAACTTTGAAACTTTCACTTTCACAGTCATGGCTGGCAGGCTCTCTCTGCCTGAGGTGGACCTCACCTGCCCCGTGTGCTGTGACATCTTCAAGGAGCCGGTGGTCCTGAAGTGCAGCCACAGCTTCTGTGCAGCGTGCCTGCAGCAGTACTGGGCCCAGCAGGGGAGGAGGCGGGACTGCCCCCTGTGCAGGACCCTCAGCGTGGACGACCCCGTCCCCAGCCTGACCCTCAGGAACCTCTGCGAGGCCTGCGTGACGGAGGACGAGGGTCAGGCTGCAGGCGACGCGGAGGGGGAGCTGTACTGCGACCCGGAGGTCACGTGCCCCCTCCACGGGGAGAGGCTGAAGCTGTTCTGTCTGCTGGACAAAGAGCCCATCTGTGTGGTCTGCCACACGTCCAGGAAGCACAAGCAGCACGACTGCTGCCCCGTCAGCGAGGCGGTGGCGGATGTGAAGGTGGGTGCCGTCACGGTGGCCACATTTACCTGCAAACGCCTCTCAAGTTGAGCTGTTTTCATTTTCCACACAGGACAAAATGCAATCCGCCCTCCGCTCCTTGAAGGACAAGCAGGACTCTTTTGAAACGATGAAGAAGAGCTTGGAGAGCACAGCTGTGCACATCCAGGTGTCTCTCCGGTTTATCATAGAGACGGCAGGGAGATGACGCTGGTTCACCACGAGGCCCGTTTTCTTCCTCTGTGCTCAGGAACAGGCTCGGTTTGTGGAGAGGAGGACCCACGAGGAGTTTGAGAAGCTCCACAACTTCCTACTCGCTCAGGAGGAGTCCAGGATGGAGGAACTGAGGAGGGAGGAGGAGCAGAAGAGCCGAGGAGTGAGGCAGCAGATCCAAGACGTGGAGGAGAAGCTGTCGTCTGTGTCCGAAACCATCCGGGTTCTGGAGGAGGACATGGCCCTGGAGGGCCTATCGGTTCTGCATGTGAGGCTGCAGATGTTCTGCATGAACACATCCAGCCTGCAGGTTCTCTCAGCTGATTAGACTTTTTTCTTCTTGTGTTTGTTTTTTCTACAGAAATCCAAGAGCACTCTGGCAAGGTAATTTTGAAAAGAAAAAAAAAAACAGAAGAAAATAGTTCTTGGGATCTCCAGGGTTTAACCAAAAGGCAGCTGCATCTGCAGATAGAAAAAGATGCTCTTAATTTGAAAAAAAAAATATATATATATATCATTTTGCTTTTTTTTCTACAAATGTCTATGGAAGTCCACGCCAAAATGGCGAAACAGGACTTAACACGAACACAACTGTATGTGCTGCAAATGTAAACAGGTCATTTACAACTAAACTGCAATCAATTCAAATTATATTCTGAAACTTAACAAGCTTTAAGGTGCTTCTTAGTGTCAATAAATAAATAAAAACATAAGGAATAAGTCAAAAATGGATGAGAATGAGGTCATAAATAAATCAATTAAAACTATTTTGTGTTAAAAAGGAAAAGTCATGCTGTTTCAAAAACAAAGTTGTAATTTAATTTTTTTTAAATGAATGAATCTATGAATTTCTGCAATATAAATGAAACGCATCATTGCTGATCAACTGAAACATTTTGAAAGCTTGAATGTAGCATTTTATTTATACCTTTTTGTTTTAAGCATAAACTTTATCTTCAGAATTTTGACTTTTCCCTTCAATTTTACGACTTTATGCTCCAAAAGTTTGACTTTTTTTATTATAATTTAATTACTTTATTCTTGTAATGTTTTCACCCTTTATCCTTATGATTACATGTGATTCTAATAAAAAGTCAGACTTTTATTTTACAATTGTACAGCTTTATTATCAGAAGAAAACTTGACTTTTCTCTTAAATTTTCGACTTTATTCTTGTAAAACTGTCCAGTAATGTTATTTGTCTTCTTTTATGGTGGCCCCGCCTTCAAATAGCCTTTTTTTTTAGACCTACATGAAATGGTTCACCACCAATGTATAAGCAGCAGTTTTCAAAAATAAAACGATCTGCACATGGAACATTTTTTGAAAGGGAACCCACATCCGAACTCCCTATCTTCTGCCAATATTTACAAATAATTTATTCTGAGACAGATACATGAGATTTCTGTTGATTTCAGGGTTTGTCCCTGGCACACAGAGATTTCTCCCATTTCTGTGGTTTTGATACTTTAAGGATTTCTGCTTTGACACTAAAATCAAGGCATTTTTAACCTGCTGTGTCAGGCATTTTTTAAAATTTAACACTGAAACATTTTTTCTGTCTTATGTCTATTGTCAATATGTCATATATGTTTACTTTATTATACAGTGTGCAATGTATGA
The DNA here is from genome assembly GCA_023969325.1 of Oryzias curvinotus. Taxonomy (NCBI): domain Eukaryota; kingdom Metazoa; phylum Chordata; class Actinopteri; order Beloniformes; family Adrianichthyidae; genus Oryzias; species Oryzias curvinotus. The sequence goes on from CM043728.1 coordinate 17,148,217, forward strand.
CCAAATATCTTTATTAGATTTTGCATATTTATGTATTTTTGTGATTTGATTGCTTGACATAAACCATAAATTTGCGAGACATTTAGTTTTTTTCTGTGCACTGATCCCGCAGAGCCACCCATCCGGTAGAAGATCCCGTTTTGGCTCCAGGATCCCTCATAAATGTGGCCAAATACGTCGATTCTCTGGCTTTCCAGGTGTGGAAGAGGATGCAGATGATGATTAAATTCTGTGAGTTTCACATCCAAATTCTAGAACCGCTTCTGCAGCGTCCCGAGGTGGAGGTTAATGGAGGCGGTGTGACCACAGCTGCCGTGTTTTTCTGCAGACCCCATCACTCTGGACCCCAACACCGCGGCCCCCTGGCTCGTCCTGTCGGATGATCTCACCAGCGTCCAGGACAGCGACGTGAAGCGGAAGCTTCCCGACAACCCGGAGCGCTTCGACCCCGACGCCGCCGTGCTGGGCTGGCCGGGCCTCAGCGTGGGCAGGCACGCCTGGGAGGTGGATGTGGGAGACAACACGGCGTGGGTCATCGGCGTGGCCAAAGCGTCTGTCAAAAGGAAGGAGAAACTGCCCTCGGTGCTGAACAACGGCTACCTCTGCGTGTACTTTTACCACAAAATGTACTTCGCAGGCACATCGCCGCTGACGCGGCTGGCCCTGAAGACGAATCCGCAGAGGATCCGGGTGGAGCTGGACTGTGACAAGGGCAGGGTGTCGTTCCATGACTCGCACCGCAGCACGCACATCCACACCTTCAAGCACAGCCTCACCGAGGCGGTCTTTCCGTACCTGTGGGTGGGCTGCCGCAACAATCCGCTGACCATCCGGCCGGTGGAAGTTTCCCTCAAACTTCACCAGTTTTCCTAAAAGTCTGAAGCCATTTTCAACTGTTGTGTCAAACTTTACCTCCTTTTTTTACTCTAAAGGAGGCCCTTTCAGCACAGTTTCTAAACTTTCTCGGTGGCTTTTGTTATACTGCAGATTGCTGTGCTCTTATTTTGAAAAATAGCACACAAAAAATAAACAATTTGTGTATTTTTTTTTAAGTAATTGGCATGAGAATTTTGAAAATGTTTAATCAATTTCAAGATTTACATGTTTATCTATTGATTTGTGGAAAGAATAGGCTACTAAATGTTAAATAAAGTGTGTCAATTAATTACTGTTTCCTTGATTCTCAAGATGTTGATTGCAAAAAAATAAAGATAAATCTGAAGTATTTACTTCTCTTGATGTCACTTCCTCATTTTATAGCGACGCTTCATTAGTCCAGATAATTAGATGATTTGATTTTTGTTGTTTTTTTTTTTTTTTAGATTTTTACTTTTAATTCACCAACCCCCCCCCAAAAATCGTCCAGAACCAGCGGGGCCACTTTTTCATCTTTATTCGCGTGTTTTTAAGACGTTTCATGTTCGGAACCAGGTTCCTCTGAAACAGAACGGCTTCACTGAACATACAAAATGACAGAACATGCAAACATCCTTTTGTCAGTGTGATCGGTGGAAGTGTGATTCTCAAAAAGTCTTCAGCAATAAAATCTGACATTTAAAAATATATAAATAACTTTTCTTTCTTTAAAACTTGATTGCACGCTACAGAAAAAAATATGGAATCTGAATAAAGTTTATGCTTTTTCTACTACATTTTTTAAGCTATTGCTGGATCCTAAACCAGTTTAGAGGTTTGCTTACTTAGACTTTTTTTGTAAGAAAATAGAATTTTACATAGCAAATATTACCCTGAAATTACTTTTATTACCGTAAATTTATTTTTTCATCTTGTTATAATCTGTTCCTTAAGGCATAAAAAGGGAGTGTGATCCAGGCAGCTATTTAAGGATTACGTTCATTCCCTTTTAAAGAGCTGATAGATTCATTTAAAATAAAATAAAGATTTATCTGTAAAAGTGGCCATCAACTCCAGAAATTTTACTGCATTGTTTGGAAATAAAAATATGTTTTTCCTGTTATTTGTTTGACTAAAAAAAAAAAAGAAAAAGAAAAAGCAGATTCACAGTCACATTCAAATAAACAGTTACTCACAGCAAAAAGGAAAATACACCTTTTACATTGACATAAATGGAGGCGTGATATTAAAATGAGGGTTATACGGTACAGTCATGTCTGATGTAAACGGTGTTACATTACAATAAAAACACAGAAAGTTTGAGATTTTGTTTTTGTTCCTGAAGTAAAAAAAAACAAAAACTGATTTGGCCTGCAGATGGCGCCAGAGGCGAGGCCACGGTATAATACAAAGCAGTGAATGAATCATGACTTGATTGAGACCCGATAAAGGAGTAATATAAAGCTAACATGCATGAAAGGTGACCTCAGATAAAACCACAGAGCTCCTAAATATCGCGTGAGCGTGGAAGCGGCTGGGCTTTTAACTCTTCCCTTCTTCTTTTCACTCCTGTGACTGTGGAAAACGTGTAATGCATGAGGCCTTCTGCGGGAGGCGCCGGCGTTCACTCGCACGCCAGCTTGCTGTCAAAACTGGAGAGGCCGATGGCGAAGGCTTGGAGCGCGCACATGGGGTAGTTGTAGTCCAGGGTGAAGATGTCTTCAGCCACACGACCGAACTGCATGACGATGTAGTCGGCTGCAGGGAGAACAGTTCTTGAAGTACCGAACTTGCTTCATCATTTACCGTCTCACTGTTTTTACAGTGCACTGTGTTCTGCATTCTGATTGGCTATTGGCAATCAATCTCCTCTGTGTTGTGTCTGCTCAACAGAGTGTGTCCAGTTTGCCAAATCGCGTCTCTGTTGCGTTGCGTGGGAAGTCCGTCTCACAATCGTTGGTTAGTTTACATGGTCGTTGCATATAGATCCAACTGACTGCCAGCGGAGTGGTTTGTCCTGCCCCCGGTGTCTACAGTGGTATCTGGGCTGTTAACGTGCGTTATGTGTGCACGTCACCTAAAATGAAATATAAAAATGTATAGTTTTCTTTTAAAAGTACAACGGAGGTTTTTTGCCAGGAAATTGTCACGTCGACGACCTGGAATTAGAATTCCTGAGTAAAACTTGCGTAGTGGAGGGATGTATGTCAGACGTTGGAGGTGATTCAAACGATGCGATTGATTAATGAACGTTCTATTTTTTGTGCCAACGCAACAGAGACGCACTGTAGCAGTGGAAGTCAGGCTTTTGAGAGATGAAACAACATAGAAAAGTGAGAAAATGTTCCCATCTGTGTGACAAAAGTGTGTACTCCTTGTGGATTTCACCAATCGCAAATTTTCTTTACTGCGTTTCCCCTGCGATTAACGATAAGGAAAGCTACTCACGGTCGTTGTCGTGAACGATCTGGAAGTTTTTCACCGAGGCCTGCGTGACGCGCCCGTGGAAGTTCAGCACGTAGGACTGCGTGTCGTCGTTCCACACGGGGGCCTTGTTGTGCAGCTCGATGAGGTTTTCCATGGAGTGATTCTGCCACCTGCTGAGGAGGCTCTCCTGCTCCTGTCACACAAACACTGTGTCTAAATGCTGCGTTCACACAGAACGCCATTCACACGTCCACTTTGCTGCTCAACGAAATGTAATGCCCCATATATTTGATGCTGCGCCTCGAGCCCTCAAAACGCTCTGCTGCCAGACAGCAGAACTTCTGATCACGTCTGTCCATTGACTTGACCTTCAGTCTGGTTCCACCCTCCTCACACTCACGTTCTGAGGCCGAACAGGAAGTCTCTCAAAGTTCATGTTCATGCCCGGGATGATGACGGTCATCTTCCGCGGTCCTTTAAAACCCAGCACGTTTGTTTCCTACGGGGAGAGAGGGAGAGTTTGACACGTCGGACCTTCGACGGACGGTGAACAGGTGGAGAGCACATCCTGTTTGCTCACGTAGCAGACGGCCGCCAGCTCCTGGCGGGCGGGGCTGTCCTCCAGCAGCGCCCCAATGCTCTTGCCGGGGTTGGAGCCGCTGTCGTACACCGTGAATTTGGTTCCCATGAGGTTAGACCTGATGCGAGACATGATTGGACGGTCAGTTAGCGTCAAACCAACATCACCTGGACATAAGTGAGGTCAGTTTTAACATGATGCAAAAGAAGGGGAGGGGGTTAATAAATGGTAATAGAAATAGAATTTAAAAAGAAGATAGATTTTGATTTAATATTTTTACCTTTTAACAACAATTTAGGACATTTTCGGAGGGGAAAGAGGCCATTCCATCCTATCTCTGTTCAGTAAAAAATGGCGGCAGATCCAGGAAGCTGCAGGATTTGTATCTACCTTAGTTTACCGATGAAGCTGTCTCCTTCTCGGGACAGGTCAGTAGCGTCCACTGAAATAAGATAGTTGGATGTTTTGCTTTTTTTTCTCTTTCGTCCGGCTAAAAGAAAGACCTGGAGGGAAGACGCGAAGACACTCTTTCAAATTAAAAGTCTTCTGGATTTTATTTGCATTTCTTTGGGCTCCGCCCACCTTCTTGCCGTCCTCTTTTTCCATGTGCATGAAGTAGGTCGGGTAGAGGCCGCGGTCCATCCCCTTCTTATCGCGGGAGATTCGGCATTTAATGGTGACGCCGCGAGGCGCAGGACTCAGCACAAACTCTTCTAGATTTGACATTTCTGAAAGTAGGTGGTCTGCTGTGGGCGACCCCGGGACAGCAGCGTCCTTAAGATAAAACATAAACACGTTCCTCTCATATTTTTTATTTTTTAGGTAACTTTTTCCTTCTTGCAGAACTCACAGAAACCTCTTTGCTGCTCGTGGCTGAAGCAGGCCTGGTGGGGTCTGCATGAGGGGACAGGGAGCGTGTTCGCTCCTCCTCCGCGTCCTCTTCGTGCTCGCTGGCTTCATCGAAGTTCATGCTTCCGCACAGACCTGGAAGAGGAAAGAGAGGTCGGCCATAAAACACCCGGCTCGTCAAACCCTTGTCCTTTTAGGGGGATATACGGGATATCTGCAGGGGAGGAATGGTCGAACCCTGTACGAGGCACGCCGATGGGCCCCGCACAAAATATCAAGGTCAAAGGGCACCTGACCCCCTTAAATCCTGTAGACTGCACATGGATCGGGCTAGTGCACTCTCCTTGCATGCAGCCTGACTGACATGAAGAAATTGGATAGACTATACACGCACCTTGCTAATGTAGCTTTGGGCATCACCTGTTCATCACATCTGCTTTGAACTGACATTATCCTCAAAAATACTTCAAAATACACTCACTCCGCCCACAACAATGGTATGTTCTACTCTCACGATGTCCCTTAAGATGGCCATACCAGCCTCAACGGAACTGCAAGACTCACCTGCGTTTCTCTGTACGACCCTCCACGGGCCGGACGACCCAAACACCTGTACAAACACCTGTACAGAGCGCTACAAAGGGTTTTTTTTTTAAACCTCTTCCTGAAAACGACTTAAACTTTCTTATACTTTAATTTTTCTAAGGATAAGCACAAGAACGTGGTGTGATTCATGGGAACTTCTCAGAAACAGGAAAAGAAGATCTCTTCTAAAAAGTAACAAAGGTCATAATTAGCATCCAAAAAAAGCTCCGACTTGTGATTTCCATCCAAAATCCTTTCAGTATTCCGTTTCCTAGTCTCAGTGATGAATGACAGACAGCAGTCAGTGTCGGAGCTGCTTCATTTGGGGCTGCAGCTTTGGAGACTGAACCTGCAGTCAGGCAGCAATGAAGGGAGGAAGAAACCTGTTCAGAGAGACTTTGCAGCTCTAACTCAGAGCGTTTGCTTTTCCCACAGAGCCACTGTTGTTTGGGACGAAACACCTTTAAAAACATAATATTTCACCAACTCTTAGGGCCACAAACATCACAATTCCAGAAATGTTCTCTGCAGCTGCAGGTCGATCAGAGGTTGATTTCTCATCGAAATCACAGCAGAATGAGATAAGATACTATTATTAGATACAAATAGGAAAAGAAAAAGTGCTTTTGACAGACAATTCAAACTTTAAAAGCAAAGTCTAAATAACCAGAGCTTAGCAGGATTACAGCTTTTCAGCACCTAAATCCTCCCTTCTCTTTATACTGAATAAACTGAACTAATAGTCCTTTCCTTTTTCTCTCTGCAGGAGAATCCTCCATCAATATTCAAAACTTTGAAAATGCTGAAGAAAATCGGTGCTTTGAACTGTTTTATAGCAGTAAATAATGTGAGGGGTGTTTCACTGGTTTGTCTGCAGAGTCTGCAGCAGAAAACTGGTGCTTCTCTGAAGAACTCACCTTGTTTCTGCAGCATTTCGTGGATGTCCATCTTGGGTTCCAGCAGCGTCTCGGTGTCTCCGTCTCTCTCCGTCTCTTCGGAAATGGGGGGCCGCTGTAAAGGTGGAGGCTGATGCTGAGGCTGGGGTTGGAAGGAGGGAGACTGGGGCTGGCTGAGGGACAGGATTTGGATTTTCATGCCCAGGTCAGGAGCTTCCGAGTTCAAGAACGCTGCTGGACCGTCAATACCTGCAACAAGAAAAAAGCCGTTTTCCCAGATGAATTTCATATAATTTTTTGACCTTTAAAGCTCGCCTCAGGGGATACTCTGCTTCTATTTCACCTCATCCTTTGGCTCTTCCATCTCCTCATCTAACATCAATAGATCTCCTCCCTGCTCTGACCAGCAGCTCAGTGCTCCACTCTGCTTCACAAACACTTTTTCTGTCTTTCTGCAGCTAGTTCAGTTTGAGTAAAAGTCCTGCTCTCACTTCAACATTCTTGCATTTTTTTTCTATCTCATTGAAACAGTTTCTTTTTGTAATGTGGGCCAAAGTTCAGTACCGTCCATGATGACTTCATTTGTGAAGCTGGTCTGAGACTCCACCAGGGGGGCCTGCTCCTCGGGGTGGCGGGTCCTGGAGAGGCGGGGCCGAGCCTCCGTGTTCGGTTGGACCATCAGAGGTTCTTGTCGTTTCTTCCGCTGCTTCTGTTCCAACAGCGACCTCTGCACAAGAAAAAAAACCCTAAAAACCAAATCCCCTTCTGAAGACAACAGACGGGTTTTGAACGGTGCAGGATGGGAGGAAAAGGAGCTCAAAGTGTACAAAGTTTTCTAAGTATGCGATATGAATACATTGGGAATGTAGGCATGGTTAACAAAAAACCTCATTTCTAACCTCATATCTAACTTTTAAAAGTTAGATAGGCGTGTTTGTCAGCCCCATATGACCAAAAGCTTAAATGGCTGCTATGGAGATAAAACCAACATGAATCTTTCATACATTTTTGGCAGAAACACAGAAGGAGAGCACCCTCAACCAGTTAAGGCAGGTCAAAAGGAGGCGGCGAGGGCGGTTAGCGACATGAGGACCATAAAATGCAGCTAGAGGCTTAAATTTCCACATATTACACAAGTTTTTTGTCACTGTAATTAAAATGAACAATAACTAGGTACATAAAAACTCAGAAAATACAAACCAGTTGCTTAAAACTAGCAAAAAAAGTACTTGCACTATTTTTTAGCTCAGTTGTCTTTCTAGATTTTGATAACTCATTATAAGATTTCTTATTAGGTCAAAATGACTTACTGCAGGGAGAAATAATTTTACAATTTTTTATCAATTTTCTTTTTACAATCAGTGTTCTCTTCCTATTTCTTGCATTGTAAAAAAATCTGCACACAATTAATAGAAAACACCAGGAAGCCTTACAAATGCCTCCAGTTTTAATCAACTTTGGACAACTTCTCCCTAAAGTCTGTCTGATGGTAGATGGCGGTAGAGCTGAGCTGTTTCGCTCTAGTTCACATCGCCGTCGACGCTGGAGATGCATTGTGCAAACACGTTAATTAATGCGCCCGGTGGACAACAACAACAACTCCTGCAAACCGTTCGCTGAGGTGGAAGGGACCGCCATGGCCTCTCCCTTAATTGCCAGACAAACAAAAGCTTTTCACGAGCGATCAGTCATTAAGCTAACACGGACAAAATTCCATCATATGAGCAGCAACATCTGAAAAGAAGATATTTCTGCAAGATTCACAAGAGTTACAGAATAACTGTAGGTTATGATAGATAGATAGATAGATAGATAGATAGATAGATAGATAGATAGATAGATAGATAGATAGATAGATAGATAGATAGATAGATAGATAGATAGATAGATAGATAGATAGATAGATAGATAGATAGATAAGGATTTATTGTCATATGCACAGCTTACACTGACATACAACACAATGAAAGTGAAAACAGTTGTTATTTTCTCCCGCATTGACTTATTTTAAGGGTCATTTGTGAAAGAAACCCAAAACCCACAAAAAGACAATACATTTTGGGGAAAATAAATCACAGACGCATGATTAAAACCGAAAGATTGGAAAAAAATGAAACATTTCTGAGAAAAAAAGACAAAGTGGAAGGTACAGACCCGCTCCATTGTGGCTGTGAAAAGAAGTTTGGTCCTTCTAAGTTTCTGTGCAAACACTTCCTGCACCCTAGTGCGTCCTCTGAAGGTCTGATCCGATCCAGCACTCCAACAGACTCTTCTGCAGCCAACTGTCAAGCACCAGTGTGTGTGTGTGTGTCCTCTGTGTGTTAGTTCATAATGCTGCCAAGCAGACCAGCATGTGTGTTTGCTCCTCTCAGTTACATAAGTAGAGAAGACTCTCAGCAGAGGCTGCAAATGTGCTGCCAGCATGAAGTGCAGGAGGCGCCTCACTCGACATCCTCGTCTGACCCTGGACTGGACTCCTCCCCACCTCAAGTCAGAGGCTGGAATCATCAGAACACAAGCTTTGCTCACCTGTTTCTCCAGCTTCTGCCTCATGAGACTGCTGCTGTCGTCCTCAATGCCACTGAGGAGCAAAGCAGAGGACAAGCATGAGTCCCTCTGTTCAGCAGACAGAGGCCTTCAGCATCAACACGACCACATCAGTAGAGTTGAATCAATTAGAAAACTAAATCAGAATGGCATTAATCAGCCCTAGCCTTGATTGGAAACCAGGCTTTTCACATTGACCTGATAGGGATGAGCTCATGTTGCTTAGCTACAGCGGGAGCTACGACTCCAAGCATCCAGGAAAGTGTGTCAATTGTCTTTGGATGTTGGAGAAACATCAGCTCGGCTCCTCTGGACGGAAAGGACCAGATTGTTTTCACAATTCCTCTTTCTCCCCCCCCCGACACGGCCTCAAAAACTCACCAAAAATTGCACGGTCTCCGGTGAAAATACGTTTTAAAAACCACTTGTGGGGCTCTAAACCAAACATGTGTCGGGGATATCCAAAGAAAGTTTCAAAATTTTCATTATGGGATGGCCACAGGTCCTAAAGCTTAGTGGCCATTTTTGGCTAAATTTGACCATTTTTACCATCAATGCTATGGAAAAAGAAAACTTCCGTTTGAGCCATTTTCATAAAACAATTCCCATAAACGTTGCCAGGTTACGTCTACAACCACAACTGAAGTTGGGTTGACCTTTGACCTCGGGAAGAGGCCACTATCTTGAATTTTCTACAAAAATCACCTTTAGTAGCTTATACAAATTTAAACTCCTCCAAGGAATTTTCATCTATGTTCTCCTAAGTCCTTGAGAATCAACAGGAAGTTAATTAAAAAAAAATGTTGGTTTGTAGATCTTGAACGGCATTAGTGTAGCAAGCTGTGACGTTACCTTGTTGCTTACAGGTTTCTAACTGGAATATTATGGAAATTGAATACATGAATCCTTGGCTCAAGCTGAATAAAACAATATAACACACCCTATAAACATATTGGGAATGTGGGCGTTGTTAGCAAAATTCTCCGTTGCCAAGGAAATACAACAGTTTACTTTTGTTGATTCTTCTGAAAATTACATAGGCCTGTGTGTCACCTCCAGGCCACCAAAAAGTTGAATGGTTGCTATGGAGATAAAGGCAATACAAAACCCACCATTTTGAAAAAAGTGTTTTAGGGTGGCAGCAGTGGAGGGGGGGAGTGAGGGGCGTGTAGCGGCCGCGTAAAAAGGTGCAACTGGGGGGAGGCGAAGCCAGATAGCGCTTGTACAACACCAAACAGCCTAGCTTTTATAGACTCAAACTAATTTTAACAAGTAAAAGATGGACAAAAACAACAGATACTCTGTTTACTAAAACAGAGTATCTGATTAGCTCAGAAAGATGAAGGATAAAGTGCAATGCTTTCAGTCGTGCTTTCATCTTTCCCCCCCAAACTCTCAAGCATGACCCTCCTCTTTTTGCCGTGGAAGAGTGGAGGAGGAGAAAGGTGGAGGTCATTAGATCCTCTGTGCAGATGTTTTTTAGGAACATCTGTCAAGTCAGACATCAAAGTACATCAAAGAATATGGCTTCCTAAAGGATCTCACAAAAAGAACAAAAAAAAACAGCTTGATAAAGAAAAATGAACACATTTTTCATGCTTGCAAAATTTTGATCCAAATCTAGGATTAATCCAGATGAGTGAGATGCTTTTGTGGGTTCAAATGTTTTCTTTGCAAACCAAACAAAGAAAAAGTGATATTAGGGTAATGTGTATTTGAACGTTTGCCAGCAGAATGGAGGATTCATTATCCAAATAAACTTGCCTTGCCTTGCCTAAATGTAAGTAAAACATTGAAAAGCAAGAATGTTTGTGACTTTATAATCCATGTAAACACACACATAAAAAAATATATATATATATAGTGTGACTCATCACTTCCTGTAGTTTGGCGTAGTGAGACTCCAAAGCCAATGATGGGAGGGAAGTTTTCAACAAACTTTCATTTATTCACCTTTAATTCATCCAATGTTATGGGGGTCTTAAAAAGGGATTTAACTCTGTCGTCTTCACAGGTCTGAAGCTCAACAATCATAGATGATTTGGTGCGACGTGACGGGGGCGGGATTTCCACATCAGAGGAAAAAGTGTTAACAAAAGGATACGATTGGCTCTACCACGTTTCAGTGTTGAACCTGCATTTGATCGATCTTCTTCAGCAAAAACCCTTCAGTTTCTGAACGACATTTCTCTATTTTCCATTGGGACGGTTTTTCTTAAGAGGATTTAAAAATGGTTTGTTGTGTTGACTAACTTTTACATTTTTAAATCAACGCATCATCAGCAAACTTAGCTGCTCTGTGCAAAGGGAGAAAACTTTAAACAGGCCTCAGAAAATCCACAGAATTACTCTTTATCCTTTTGAACAATTATTTTGTATGATGTTGTTCAAAAGAAAGCAAATTTAAACATTTAAGGTACATTTATGAAAAAGATTTTTAAATGTTAAAACATAACATTTACTCTTTTTTTTCCCCTTTTTTTACATTTATTTATATAGTTTGGAGGGTTTAAATAAAACGTACAGGTCCACTCTGATCATATTTTGCGCTTTTAATTATGAGTATGCCGTTTTTAGCCAAATCGGGCAGTAAAGGTGTCTTTTCTAGGATAGTTTCTGTAGAGATGTACTGGTAGTAGTTCATTAGAAATTGACTTCTGGGTAGTGGGTGGGACTATTGACATGAAGCAACCCCACCCCCCCTTCCCCTCTCTGTTGCTGAGAGCTAAGAGCAGGGAGCTTGTGGCTTTTCTGCATCACAAATAAGCATTTTTCCAAACAGCATTGTTTTCCTCTGCTCATGATTACCAGTGGTTTGAATAAAGAAATGCAACTTGGAGCTTAATTTTCATTCTATATGTCCTCCATCATCAGTAGAATGGCACAAGAACATGTTAAAAACCCAATTTTCCTTAGAGTGAGTCTTTAAGGTTTCCTTCTCCATGAGATTCCTTATTTCAGTTTTACAAAGAATAGGAATAAGTTTTGTTCTGAGCTTCACTTTTGGACCAATAACTACAGACCTTATTTTTTAAATCAGAGCACTGATTTTTGCTTATATGCGACAGAGCTAACCGCCTACACCTTACTGACTGAATTCCACATCATCATCCACGGGCTGAGTTCTGTAGGACGGTTCAGTTCTGTTCATGTCGGGGTGTCTGTTGTCTTCCAGTGTCTACTAAAAAGACTAAAGCTTTCCCGTTTCTTCCTATCTTGAGAAAACTCCTGCTAATTCTCAGTGGTTACCATCCCATACGCTTAGATTTTGCAGTTTCTCCTCCTCATTCTAATGCAAGTCAATGAAAAAAAAAAATAAAAGTAAAGTACACCTAAAACCTAGTGTGCATCACCTTTTATGTAAGGCGGCATGATTTATTCACCACGTCTGTGGACCTTTCAGTAATCAAAACCACACCAGATTTCATTCCTTTTAAACCTCCAGGTTGTTTGTTCAACTGTTGGTAAACAAGGTTTGAGTGCACAGTTGTGTTTGTGTCTGCTGTTGTGTACCTTGATGTTGAGTTGGGTGGAAAGCTGGTGGAGCTGGAGGGTCTTCAGAGGTAACAGGACGACCAAACACATAGCAGACGAGGAGAAAGAAAGATGAAGAATTGGTTCAGGAAGATATTCACAGCAGATGGTCAATAGTTATTATTATTATTGTTGATCCAAAAAGAAACCAACAGAGCAGCTACAGACCCGTGTATGTCAAAAGTTGTAGTAGAGTAGAATATATTTTTTGTCTTCTTTTTTTTTCTTAAAAAGCTTTGGCAGACGAAAGGGGAGGAGCCACGGCGCAGTCGTGAGCGATCAATGTTTCATTAGTCTGTCACAGCTTTGGTGACGAGACAAGGACACGCTGCCGTCCGGATGTAACCATGGTAACCGCAGCTCAGTCAACCCTGCTCTTCACCAGCGGCGATTTGAAACCCTTCAGTCCCATTTTGCCCACTCCAGGACGTCATCCTCAGACTGACGGCAGCATCTCCAAAGCATGAGCGATCACTGTTTCATGGTCGGAAAATCTCTTTGAGGGAAATAACACATTTAAAAAGTGAGGCTCTAAAAACACTGTCGAAGCAATGTCTTCTCTATCATTTTCAGCTCTCTGTTGATGACAATAACTCAGCTCTTTTTTTTTTTCGGGTGTTATTTTAGATTTTAACAAAATCAAGGTATTTTTTCTTCTCTGGAGTCATTGTGAAGAGATGTTCACCACTGGTGTGCTCAAAGATCCACTTTCAGGCACCTCCAGGAGGAATCACAGGGAAATCTACTAAGAGTCAGTAAAATTGAGCCCAGCTCCTCAAAAGTACCTTTTGAATTAGCTAGAAAAAGGAGCACGCAGCCACAGAGATGCTGAGGAAGAACGCCTGAAAGTCTTACAAATGAAAAATCTCAGGTGTTGATGGACCCCAAAACGACAAGAAAACATCTCGTAAAGATGCAAAAACAAGTCATTACCAACAGAACAATGAGTTCTGGAGCAGCAGGAGCTGAAAGGCCTCAACAGTGCCAAAGTCTTAATCCACGGCAGTGAAGGTTTTGCAGCAGCCGTGGCAAAGCTCTGATCTGCAGAAGATTGGTGGAACGCACTGACGTGGAAGCAACACAAATCTGACTCAGCTGGAACTGATGAACAGATGAAACGGAAACTCTGGTTTAATTCTTCTGACTGGCAATGCTGAGTCGCACTTACAACGATGGTTACCATATTTAGCCCCCAGAGGAGTAACTGTGTCTACGCATAAGCACAACAAAACCTGAGCCAACTCCCACACAGAGCCTGGAAAGTTCAATGAAGATCCTCAGTGGATTCATGTGTGCAAACAAAGTGTCTGAACATCCCAAAGAGCTTTTCCTCCTTTAAATCTGTCATTTGGCTTTAGTCTCACAAGCTTTCATTACTCAAATAGCTTCTACTAATTAGCTCCAGAAAAAAAAAAACTTCCAAGTTATCACCACACTTTGACAAAAAAGGACTAAAGAAAAATAAAAAAATAAAAAGCACAACCTACTCACTTTACAGTTTTATTTTAAATTAAAACAACAGATTATGTATTTTTATTTTATTAAACACCTTAACATGCCTAGGTTGTACTAGAAGCAGAAACTTTAAAGAGGGACTTTAAATATATTCCAAGATGGAGCTTTTTAGCTCTGTAAAGTCCCTCTGCTATCATCTTCTGATCAAAGCTTGCCCAGTTATCTTTTAATTATGATTCTTTTTAGCCAAAATTGGAAAAAAAAAAAAAAAGAGTTTCATTCTGTTGTTGGTGCAAAGCCACCCCGCTCCCTTTCCATTAACCATAACTGAAAACTCTCTGTTTACAGGCTTTCCCACTAGCTTACAGCCCCTCACACCTCCAACCTAACATTAGCATCTATCCAGGTTTTGATCCAGATTCCAGCTCAGATGAGGAAAACAAAGACGTACATGGATCTAGCCGTCTATAAGCAGATGCGTCAGAAAGGAGCAACATCATAAAAAAGCTCTTTTTTGATTGGCATTTTTTATTTTCATTTGCTTCTGATTTACAACAACCTTGAAAAAGAAATAATAAGAGATGCAATTTTGAGCTTCATTTTCTTGCCATGTGCCCCCCCATCATCATACAAATTCTAAACGCCACTTTCATCAGATCGGGTCTTTACATATTAGTGCAGAAGTATTTGTTCTATTTTCTGCATGACATTTGGTCTGTTTCTATAGTAGGATTAGTGTTAGAGAAACAGTAACATTCATGTTTGGGAAAATGTTCAAATCATTGTTACTAAAAAAACATTAATTGGATAAACTTTAATGAGCAACCAAATCTCACACACAAACACACAACTCTAGTCACAAGAAACACAGTTCAAGCTTGATGCTCTAAATAAGTAACGACCTGCTGGCGGAAACATGAGCAACAAGCACAGCCCGACTGTTCGACTCCCAGTCCTACAGGTCAGCAGGTCAGACCGTCCAGCCAGCATTAGGAAATGACTGTCGGGAACATTAATCCACTCTGGGATCTCTATGGAAATCTTAGGAGAAAACAAATGAACGACTAAACTACATCCAACAGGCAACAAAGAAAACTTTTAAAGTGCCTCAAGGATAGTGAGCACAGCTACCTGTATGACCAGCGACTGTAGGCGGGCTGGGATCCCTCAGTCTTGACAAAGTCCATGGGTGCAACTGCAGGGCTGCTAGTCCATGAACAGTCTCACAAAAATGCTTCCAACTTAAGGTGAACGTCTACAGGTCTCAGAGCTTTATGCCACTGAGACAGAGGAGCTAGAATTCGCTCCACCCATGGGAGTGACGGATACCAAGGAAGGCTGAGGTTGCGAGGCTTGCGCCGTTACCATGACTTCACACTTCAGGTAAGACAAAGGATCCAAGCAAGGGATGGGTCAGAGATCAGGCAGCGGCAGGAACCACTGTACGCTGTGCAAATGTCAGTGCTGTGCTTTCCCTTTTTTTGTACTTTCAAATATTAAGTCAAGCCTTTCCATTTGGTCGCAATCACTCCTAAAAATACCCGTTGCACAAACTGCTTTTATTTGGGTTTTCATTATTTAGCCGAAAAGCAATCTTCCAGTAAGAGATTGCGCCATCCGTTGTTTTCTGTGACTCATGAGAGCATCAGAGCAGAAGTCTGCAGAGTTTTATGTGTCACTCACACAGGAATATCTGTGAAGGCCCACTCTGATCCTTTTTTGGGCTATTTGTGTGTTTTTTTAATTATGTTTTTAGCCAAGAAAAAAATAAAAAACTACGTTGTTTTCTAGGACATAGTAAAGTCTATTAGAAATTCACCTCTGAGTTGTGGGTGGGGCCACTGGCATGGAGCAACCTGCCTCCCCTCTCCTTCCCTGTCGCTGAGAGCTCTCTGTTTACACGCTCTCCCGCTAGCTTACAGCCCCTCATAACGAGGAAGACAAAGAAGTACATGGATCTAGTCGTCTACAAGCGGATGCATCAGAATCAAGCGGAGCGGGGAGCTTCTTCCCAACCCAGCGTATTTCACAAATGAGCTCTTTTACAAGATGAATTTTCCATCTGCTCCTTATTCACAGCCATTTGACTAAATAAATGTATAAAAGTAATTACATTTTCTTTATATATGTCCTATATTACCAGAAAAATGCCACAAAAACATGTGAAAAAACCACAACTTTTGTCAAAGTGAGTCTTTAAGCAGCCAAAATAAAAAAAAAATCTCTAAAATGAAACTCACTACCAACTGTGCTCAGTCACTCTCATTCGGTTAATATTCACACCTAAAATACTCACTGCTACAACAAAAAGCAACTCAGATGAAATGTAAAACCTGACTAAATCAAAAACAAATACAATACGGGGGCTTTTTTTAACTTTTGATTGTCTGTTTTTAATTTTTCATTTTTTTCTCTATTTGAGAAACTCAAAAAAAAAAAAAAGTTGGGTTATATAGTGAATCTTAGAATCAGCAGTAAATAAAGCAGAAGTCTGTGGATGAATCATTTACCGGAGGGAATAATTACTGAGCTGCAGGCAAACGATGGAAAATAAGCTGGAAGGTTGATCATAAAATTAGTTCTCGCAGGAGACGCAGACAAACCACTTCTGACTCTCTAAACACAAACACTTTTGGTTCAGGTCAGGAATGAATTTATCAGCGCTGCGAAATCAATAATGTGACGTTTTGGTCATAAATCCAGGTCAAGTCCCAAGGTAACAATAAGAACCACACTGCCCCCAAAACAGCAATAGTCCTTTGAGACCCACAGAGGTCCACATGACACAGTAAGACAGATAGTCTGCTAAGTATGAAAGTGGTAACATTAAAATGAACATCTAAAAGGTCCTAAAGAAGTCTCAAGTCCTCAAATTTGAGTCTAATATCAGAGTTTAGCTTTCAATCAGAACCCCAGAAATAATACACTGTTCATAAGTTTATATTTCTCTTTACAAAAATTCAAAAGAAATTTCTGACATTATAATTTAAAATACATCTGTTAAAAAATTGACACATTTAAAGGTGAAATCTTTTAGATTTAGAAGATAAAAAATATATTCTAATTTGTGATTCTCTTTGCATAAACCAACTATTTTTTAACTGTAAGTAAAGGCACACAAAAACACAGAAAATGGGTTCAACAAAACATCAATTCATCAAATGCAGCTGTACACAACGTTTCGATTAAAAGTTTTCTGTGTCGCTCACAAAATACCGGGAAGTGGAGATGAATGGTGACGGGACAGAGCCACACTGACGGGAACATTCCACTGTGGTCAGAAATACGGAGCCATGGTGGACCGCTCCTCACCAAACATCCCCAAACATCCTCCTCTTTCTCCCCTCTTTCGGCTGACCCCCAAACATTTTGGACACGACTTTAAAACGGGACAACATAACCATTCCACATGACATTTACCGGTGTGTATGTCGGCGCCACCACGTCATTATGAAAACTGGCAGGTCTAGGATCTGTGACTAAAGAATCAAAAAGGCAGAAGCAACTGTTGAAAAAAGACAGAATTTAAGATAAAACTAGTTTAAAAACATTTCTAGACAGGAACATTCTGCTTCTTGGGAGGTGGAAATCAAATATTCAGGACAGCACAGATTATTTTGTCTTGGCTGCATTGGAGGAAGTACAGCAGGTTCCCCATGCAAAATGAATAAACTCATAAATAAATAGATAAATAAGATCATGACTATTTTGTCCAACGGAAAACCTGTTTGTCTAACTGAGATACTCAAAGATGAGTTTTACTGCCCATTTCTACACTCAGGTATTCATTCATTGTTTTTTATTAAGGCCTTTTCAAAATCCACTTTTATTTGGTTATATGCACATAAATCAATAACACATGTAGAACTGGCATCACTAAAGTTAGTTGCTGTCAGTAAAAAAATAATAATAATAATAACAGAAGTTGCTTTTCACTGCAAAGATACAAGATATGTCGAAAATTAATCAATTTGATGAATCAAATCTTTATTGTCATTGTTGATTTAATTGGATTTGATTTATTGATTTATTTCAAGCATTGTAGTCGAGTTTGATTCATTGCTTGAAAAGGAGTGGGAAGAAGCAAGCTTATATAATCCCACCCCTATTGTGTCATTAAACATGGGTGCAAATGGTTAAAACTGATTGGAAACATATCCTTATTAATTTAATCAATTAAAATGAGGGTTAGTATAAACAATAATTCATGCACACAGTCAAATTCCACGAATGCTTTGGAGCATATAAGAATAAACAAAACACGAAAAATTGACATGTTCACACACAACACACACACACTCCGTATGTATTTTCTTTGACAACATATTTTTCTTCAGGGATTTGTCTGAATTTAGCGGAGATTTAACAAATAGTTTGGACTGAATAAAAATCCATGATTAGAAAAGGATCTGCCATCCAATTGAGCATGCGCGCAGGGTTTAACTCAAATATTCTAATAATCTGTTTAAATGTAAATTAAATATTACTTATGCGACAAAGGGGGGGGGTCGCCAAAAACACCTCAAAGATCAGAGAAGAATTTATTTTATCCGTAATATTTACATGAAGCTGGTAATAAATGCTCCTAAGTGGTTGTTGTAAATGATGCGTTCGCTTGCAAACCAGCCAAACGCTGGGATTTATTATAACTTTCCCTGTACGATCTTTCCGTCCAAACAACTGTTAAGTCGCAACTCACTAAAATAAAAAAAATCAAACCAAAAACATTCTCAGTTAATTGTCATTAATCCTATAATTAGCAGGAGTTGAATATCAAAGCTAGGGTACCACCGTTAGAAGCTAACGTTAGCTGCTTCAGCCCGTTTTCCGATGTTTGCGATGCCGCTTTTATCAAAGTTAAAGCGACACTTTTAAGTTTTCCCAACGCAATTCCACGGACACGAGCGGGATTTTCACGCCACCGTGGACACAACTGAAGACGGACGAAGTCCGTGAATAAGTATTTTCAAGGCTTTCCTCTTACCTTATGCTGTAATAACTCATGTTTATGCACGGTTACTAAGGAAAAGGCTCCTCGAAGAAAAACGCTTTTTGCGGACGCAGTAGCGGCGGATGAATACTCTGCCTTGGTAACCAAGCGAACCAATAACGAGCATTCCTATTGGTCGGCTGTTTTCCTAGACGGAATCTGATTGGTTTACATCTGGGGAAAAGGTAGGATCAATAAAAGGTTTTCTCTAAGACAAAATGGGCTTCAAATGACCATACAGTATAACTTACATTTCTAATATTTGCTCAAAAATAAGAAAAAGAAATAATTATTAATCAGATGTCAAGTTCATTTATTCTTCATTTGATTCTTATCAGGCAACATCAGGAAAAAATAATATTATTTGGGTGTGCAAGAGAAATTAAAAATGATTTTTTTTTTTTTACAAAAATTAAAAGATTTATGATAGAATAAACTGAAGTGACTAATCCATGAGGCCCCTTTCCTTTAATATCATCATCAATCCCTTTCTCCTCCTCCACGTCACCTTCACCCCATAGTCCCTCTCTGGTGTGTCAGATACCAAAACATCTGGATGAAGATGATACTGCGGGGAGCCGGGCTCAGCCAGTAGTGAACAAACAGGGGGAGACGATGGGGCAACTGTTCTGTTTCATTGTTGGAGTGTCCACTTCAAGAGGCAGGTCAACATTGCCAAGTGGGCTACTACACCCACCGGGTGGAGTTCTGCTTTCCTCCGTTCCTTCTACTAGCGGATTTTCAGGTTGGCGCAAATATTCACTGCGAGATGCAGCTTTATTTAAAGATTTTTGAGGATTTCTTCGTCTATGAGGTGCAGGTAAAACTGTCCTTTTGCTTTGACATGATCCCCGTGGTTGATCTTCAGGTTTGGACGTCACCTCTGCCACTTTTTTCGTGCGCTGTCCACTTGGATTGTGGGACTTGTCTCTCTCCGCCCTATGAAATAATAACGAGGGGTATTTGCACACTTTGTGCTTCCTGGACAGCTCGTTGCAGGTGTCAAGAATCCTTGTGACGGACTGACAATTTCTTCTTCCTCGTCTAAATGGAGGTGTAGCTGAGATGTCAAACTGGGGTTGAACCTGAAAGGTTGGAAAAAATAAGGTTAAGTAGACTTTTTTGCCAGGATTTATCTAACCAACTAAAAACTAAATTTGTACTGGTATGTGTGTGTGTATATATATATATATATATATATATATATATATATACATATAAAAGGTTTAAAAAGGCTTTTACCCAGGAACCGAGAGCTGAAGAGCTGTGTGTCTTGGAGAAAAACTCTCTGGGATTGAGAGCAGCTCTGACTTCAGGCACATTTTGAAGTCTGGCGCCACTCACAGGCCGCTCCAGGAATTGCAGTGCAGGCTTGTCTGTCTTTGCTGCTTTCCGGGGCATCAATTTAAATCAGTCTTGAGCATCTGTTCAAACCAAACAAGCAACAAATCTGATTGAATAATTCTGTTAACAATACACATTGCTTTATTCGTAGATCAAGGCTGTTTACAGATTCACATTCAAGTGTTTATTTTAGAAACGCGTTCTTTACATACCATATTGTGCTCTGTCCGTGATTATGTGTCCATGTACAGAATAAAAACGTTCCCTTCTTATTCGGTTGATTCAGGCCTTTTTATCTTTGCTTGTCCGTGTTGTTGTTACTTTTAATTTCCCGGATTTTTTCTTTGTCTTCTTCGGGTTAGCGCTGACCATTTCGAACTGTGGCCCACAGCGCCACCTATTGAGCCGCCCAGTACTTTTTCTGCGTTTACTATTGGTCCATTGTTACCACGTGATCAAAGTGTCAGTCGGGGAAGCGCCCACAGCGCCAAAATTCAAAACCGTTTCTGACTCGACTTGTTGTATGTAAATACTAGTAAATACGTCGGTTTTGTGGATATTTTAAATGTTTTCTCTGAACCGAGATGTGCAATTTAAAGCCGAACCAAGTCTGGAATTGAATGAAACGCTGCAGTAATTCAGTAATGTGAAGGTCTGGCTTCATTTTTCCACTTAGTTTCCTCCATCGTCGGAACAGCTTTAGCATTAGCTAGCTTAGCCTAGCTGTTATTAAAGGAAACTATAAGCTAATCGGAACATTAGCTAGGCCACCGGAGGTTAATTTTTAAAATTTATTTTCTGTTTTAAGGATTGCATTGAGTTAACATGTAACTATATGTTGCGCTGAATATCCACCAGATAGACGTTAGTGAAATTAAACCTGTCATCAACTGAAAATATATATAACGACTGGCATGTCGCCAAGGGAACCGAATAAAGTCTTCACTTCGAGGGACTGTTGGGACTTTTACAGCAAACAGACAGCGAAAATAATCGGGTTTCTTTAAGTTTGAAGACGATATCATAGGATTGGAACATCATTTTTGATCGATTGCTTCGTATTCTGACTAAAATCAGCAGGTATGTTGTTTAGACTCCCTAGTTCGACGTTATCGTTGTAGTCAGTATGTAAACGTTGTAACCTAATGTATTGATATGGTAATTACTTTTTGAGTCCTTTTTATGCCATAATTGTAGCTCAAACCCTCCCCCATACACAAAACAGATTTCCATTAAACATCTAAGGCCCTTGAACCATGAGACGGAGCCCAAGGAGACCCCTGATCCTCAAAAGGCGCAAGTTACCTTTTCAACAAAAGGAACCCACCCCAGCTGACCCGCCCAGGCAGTCCGGTGGCTCCCAAGAGCCGTCAAATTCCGTCGACAGTCCGTGCTTCCCAGACGGGGTCTGCTTTATAGGCCACCCATCCCTGTCAGACACTCAGGTGGTGGTCATTCCCAAAGCAACAGACGTTCACAGCGTAATCAGTGTCCTCGCCGCTAAAGGCAAAGACAGCGGAGTTCAGGGTCCGAGCAAGTTTATTCTCCTGAGTGACAATGGGAACCGGGATCAAGCCGGGTCTTTCTGTGAGACTGCTACGTCTGGAGGAGAAGCTGTTTCTACACAGAGCCCATCTCAAGAACCATCGACAAAAGAAAACATACAAACATCCCTTGATGTGACTGGCATTAAACCCTGTAAGGAATGTCCACACAGTTTAAAATTTTATGTCAGAAATGTTACATTTAACAGAAATAACTGCTTAATTTTTTTATTTATTTTTTTCTCAGTGAGTAAAGATGGGAATAGTGGTCCTTTGGATGACAGCCTCACCAACATCCAGTGGCTGGGCAAAATGAACACATGTGCTCTCGAGTCAGAGCCTGCAAAGCAAACACAAGGCAAGGAGAACCAGGCTCCCCTCTCTCAGACTGCTCAGGTCAGCTGTTTGTCTTTTTTCTTTTTTTTCTTTCACACGGTTGTGACTTTTGCTGGCAGTTTGCAAACAGATTCTTGTGTGACGGGAACACAGGTCTGAGGCAATGTTGTGGCACGTTTCCTAAAATCGAACAGTAACCCGTCTGCCTGAGAAAAATGTCACCGTGCTGTGATTTTTCACCATGTGTGAGGTTCAATCGCACGTTTTCAATTCATTCTAGAGCTGCTCTTTGCTTAAGATTTTGACAAAACTTAAGTACTTTGAGCTAGAGAAATAGATTCTATTACCCACCATCTGAACTGAAACTTTGATGAATTATATTATATGTTTGAATGATGATTTAAATAGTGTTGCATGACATAATTTACAAGAACACTTATTGCAATGCTCCATTAATAGATGCTACTTTGTATATTTGAGACTTAAGTAGCTCAATTATGATGTTTATTACTATGCATAGATTACAAAGGCTTTGATTTTACCCATATTTTGTATGTATGTATGTATGTATGTATTTGTGATATATATGCATATCAACAGGATTTGCTTTATTCACTGTAGATATTGATTGAACATAGCTCTATATTTTCTGATGGCTGATCTTTTTTGAACGTGTTTACCTTCTGAATTTTCTGAACGTGTTTACGTGTAAAATCTGATGGAAATTCATGCACACATTTCTTCTCTAAGCCTGACCCCCACCCTAATTTCTTGCAAAGAGTCACTTCCTGTTCTGATTTGTCCATTTCCATCTTAGGGAAAATGCTATAGTTCTTTTTTTACTTGGTTAATGCTAAATTAGCTGTCAATTTTTCCATGTTTAGATCAGTAAATGGAGAGGTGTAAGGATTTCCTTTTTAATATTTTAGACTGTTTCGAAGCTGCTTTTCAGCTCCGCAGCACCCGAACAGAAAGTAACCCGAACATGTTACTGTCTCTATTTTCTGAAGGTAGAGGACATATATAGAGAAAATTAAGCTTAAAATTGCAATTTTGAGTATATCTTTATTCAAATTATCGTGAATCAGGAGCAAACAGAAAAAAATAGCTCGTTTGTGACGTAGAACATACTCTAAGCTGGCCACAAGTTCTCTGGTCTGAGGGAGGGGACTGGGTTCCCGTTGTGTCCTTTTAGGTGCATCCGTCTCTGTTTTGCAACCTGAAGCCACGTCTTCCAGAAAATAATTTCTCGAGTTTGTCTTCCGTGTTCTTGCAGTCATTTTCACGGCTGAAATTCACCCTCATTCGCGTTTTTTCTTTTGTTCATAGGCCGCCAGCGTGCCTCCTGAAACGAAACCTTCCCAGCAGCCCCTGTCTGGGAGGCCGCCGTACTCCTACATGGCCATGATCCAGTTCGCCATCAACAGCAGGAAAAACCGGAGGATGACCCTGAAAGAGATCTACACTTGGATTGAGGACCATTTTCCGTATTACAGACAGGTGGCCAAACCTGGTTGGAAGGTAAAAAAAAAAAA
The DNA here is from genome assembly GCA_023969325.1 of Oryzias curvinotus. Taxonomy (NCBI): domain Eukaryota; kingdom Metazoa; phylum Chordata; class Actinopteri; order Beloniformes; family Adrianichthyidae; genus Oryzias; species Oryzias curvinotus. The sequence continues at coordinate 17,171,694 of CM043728.1, forward strand.
AATCCAGACTTTTATTTATTCAAGGCTCCCATTTTTTTGGTCCAAGCGTTTATATCTGCTCTGAAATTCCCATTTGCAGAATTCAATCCGCCACAACCTTTCTCTGCACGACATGTTTGTTCGCGAGACGGCGCCCGATGGGAAAGTTTCCTTCTGGACCATCCGGCCTGAGGCCAACCGATGCCTCACTCTAGATCAGGTATACAAGGTGAGCACGGCGGCGTTTATCAGTGGTTTGCAGACACGTCTAACAGTTTCTTTTAATGTTTTTGATGTGTTTTTCACCTTTTAAAGCCTGGATGTGATCCAGTGACTGCTCCAGTTCCTGTTCCAATGCTTTTATTTCCCAACCAAGTAAGACGGCATCTTCAGTCTTACAGAACTTTACAAGCAGGAAGCTGAGAGGGACAGAAGCTAAAGTGTTTCTTCAACCTGTTTATTAACCTTTAATGTCTTTGAAGTTAGCTTTATGTGGACATTTGAGCTTCGTAAGTTTATTTATTCTTGCAGGTTTGCTTTGAAAGCTGTGTTGTTCTTTGCAATTGTCCACTCAGTACAGCAGGGGCAGAAAATGAAAAGGAAGCGGTGGATTCTCTTCATCCAGAATGTGTCGTCTTAAAGTTAAACTTCATGAATCAATTTTAATCTATATATTTTTTGTTTCTCTCCAGTCTCAGAAAAAGACCGTCCCCGATGGGAGAAAGATTGCGTTGGCCTCTGGTGAGCGTCCGCTCAACAGTTGGAAGTCCTGTTTCCAGATGGGTTTTGATGCTGATTTCTGTGTTCAGAGAGGAGGATGAAGCCCCTCCTACCTCGAACCGAGTCCTACCTGGTCCCCATCCAGCTCCCCGTGCCCCCCCCGGTGTACCTGCCGTCTTTCACCTGCCCCCAGCAGAGAGTCGGCACCTCCCAGGCCGCCAAGAGAGTCCGGATTTCCCCAAAGGTCATCATTTTGGATTTGAAAAAAAATTCAAGCAAGAACAGTTTTTCTGTGATCAACCAAATATTCTGAAAAACCACCGTAGAGAAACAAAAGTCCCCTCATTTGAAATGAAAGAAAAACCAAAATGTTGATATTTAAGCCACAAATTGCCAAATATTATTGATATTATCACTTATACTTATTGCCTTATTTGTATAAATTTAAGATCATTTGCTTTTTTTTTTAAGAAATAATTTTTTTTTCTCGCTTTTATTACTCTAAAGAGTTTTTTTCAGATCATTAAGACTGGAAAAGCTTCAAAATCTAAAATGTTGTGCCTATAAAAGCAAAAACTTTAGCCGTTTAAAAAGATTTAACAAAGTTTCTAACTCTACCTTTTTTTTTTTAACTATTCTTACAATCATTTTTTTACACAAATTCAGACTATTTTTTATCCAAAATTAAAATGTAAAATAATGTTCACGTTTCCTCTCATTCATCTTGATAGCTGCCTTAGTGTTTTTTAAATATTTGACCTTCTTGAACTTTTCTGTGTGTTGAAATTCTCCTCATGTTTGAATCCATTTTTGGACATTAAAGTTGAGGTTTGGAAGTGATCCGCTTGTCTCGCCGTCTCTTCTGCAGGTGACTCAAAGCGACGCTGCTCCTCCTCCTCCTCCTCCTCCTCCGGCTGTGTCTCCTCAGGCGACAGACGTGAAGGTGGAGATGATGGAGGAACCGGTCTGTGTTCCTCTGAAGTGTGAGACCCCAAAAGGGCCTCAGAAGAGACGCTGCAGCAGCTCGCGGCGGAAGCAGTGCCTGGTGAACTCCTCCCACGAGGAGCCTGTCCTCCTCTGCCCCGACAGCTCCTTCCTCGACTCCGGCGTCACATCCGATGCTTCGATGTTCCAGGACTCCCGGGATGTTGAGCCGGAGGAACCCCGGCGGAGGCAGGACAGCCCCGACCGCGACTACTCCTTCAAGACGCCCATTAAAGGTAGCATCCATCTGACCTCCTCCACTCCAAGCAAGCCCTCCCCCACGGTGGTGCTGGAGCCGTGGAAGGTGACCCCAGTGGGGAAAGGGAACCTGCTGGACGTCAGCCCCATCCGCACGCCAGGCGGCCCCGCCCTCACCCCCGTACAGGACTACACCACCTACAGCTTCAGCAGCACGCCCTTCAAAGACGTTCCTCTGTTCAGCTCGCCCAGAGAGCTGCTCCATTGTGGTGCGTCCAGAGCCGAAGCCGCGGAGTCTCCCATTGGACGCCTCCGCAGCAGCTGCTCCAGAGAGCTGCTGCAGGGCGGCGGCGGCGGCGGTAACGCCACGCCGGCCAACCGCTCCCTAACAGAAGGCCTGATGCTCGATCTCCTGAACGACAGCCTGAGCAAGATCCTGGTGGACATCAGCTTCTCCGGCCTGGAGGACGAGGAGCTCGGCGCGGCCAACATCAGCCTGTCTGACTTCATCAACCAGCTGAAGTAGACCCGTTTTTGAGGGGCGGGGCTTCTGAAACACTAAAGGTGAGAGCCGCTGAAACAGCAGAGGCAGATCGAAGATGACAGATGACTCGTCTTAAAGATCTGTAGGATCCATATTTATTTCTTCCTGATCATTTGTAATCAATCGTTACGAAAAAGGGCGGAGTTAGAAAACGCAGGCGGGTCCTTCTGGTTCAGGTCCAGAGTTTGTTACTGGTCCTGTCTGCGGGATCTGCTCTGGCAGACTTCACTTCGAGTGAGCGGGTCGCCGCCATGTTTCTGGCACCTGCCCCCTCTGGCTGTAGCTCCAGCGTCATCTCTCCCGCCTCGCCGCCATCATCCGTGGAAGCGCCGTGGTCGTGGGTCTCTAGGAGGCATTGAGCATAGAAAAATGTTTGTTTATATAAATGATTATTTGCACATTTTAATATTTAATTTAGTGTTAAAAAAGTATTCTTTTCTTTTTTGTTTGTGTGGGTTTTGGGAACCAGTTTAGACTAACAAGAAAAAGTGACAAACAGCCATAGAAACACAGAAACTGTAACTTTCATCCGTTCTAGTTTGACAAGAATTCTTCTGCTTCCAAACATCTGCACTTTGTATGACCGCAGGCAGGAGCGGTCTGCATTTTTAACAATATTTTTATCAACACAGTGGATAAAACTGCACAAACAGCAATAGTTTGACAGTGGCAGAGCATGATTGGAGGAAAGTTTTCTGGTCTGATCTTACTGGTGCTTTCAGAGAATTCCATGTTTATTTGAACTGCAATACTTGTCTTTGTTCCTTATAAAAGAAAACTTGAAGTCCTGTTTGTGTCTTTATTTATAGAAACTCATTCATTCATTTTCTATTCCGTTTTTCCCTTTCGGGGTCACAGGGATGCTGGAGCCTATCCCGGCCACTTGTGGGCGAAGGCAGGGTACACCCTGGACAGGTCGCCAGTCTGTTGCAGGGTTTATAGAAACTAAAGTCTGTTATCTCCAATCTGACTGATTTAAAGGATTTGTCCATGGTTTTGATTAAAAACAGTCATTATTGGCTCCTTATAAATCTATGGGAAAGATGCTCTCTGATAAAAAGTGCTGTCTTTAGCATGTACTTGTGGCATTTTCAGGTTATATTTTGAGACAAATGAAGCTCAAAATTTCTGAGTTTTTTTTTTTTTTATTATTTAAACTGAAGGGAACCAGGAGCTGACAAAAAACTGGTTAATAACGATCACATTTCTAGAGTAGACTTGATAGACTTGCTCCCCATTTTGTCGCACCAGTAATGTTAAGTTGGGGGGGTAGGAGCGACTGTAAGCTAGCCGGAAAGAACTTAAACAGATGGGTGACGGGAAGTGGGGTCGCTCCACAACCCAGAGGCGAATTCTCGTGAACTCCTGTCGCTTCGCAGAAACTATGTCCTTAAAAACTACAGAATCCTAATTAAAAGACCACTGGGAGCACTTTGAAAATTGCACAGAAGATGATCAGAGCGGAGCTAAGTCGTTTTTCCGTAAATCCAGAACTTCCAAGTGTGAGGAAGTGGCTCCTAAGATGCTTCATTTATGAGTCTAACCGATCTTCCCTTCACCTCACGCACCTTTCCTTTTAAGATTTCCATCAGAAGAAGTTATAAACCTGAGGTTCTGTTGGAGGGAAACGTTTTTCTGGAGTTCTTCAATACGTCTGGACTTCCTGTTGAGCCACTTCCAGGAGGATTTGCAGTTTCTTGCAGCATTTATCTGGAAATATTCAGCAAAGTCTGAATCATTCAACATTTCAGAAAAGACAGCGTTTGCTGACAGGTGTTTGAGGAACTTACTGAAGAAGTGCCTCCATCTGTGCGGCAGATGGAAACGCTGGACGGTCAAGTAATAAACCGGAACTCCGGTCAGAGTGAGAGCACAGCTCCTTCCCGTGTTCCAGGGGTCCGAGTACAAAGACAGGCCCACGATGAAGAAGCAGACCACAGTGAAGGTGACGGCGATGATCAAGGGAACCTTTGAGCACACGAGGACACTGCTTCAAAAACCAGTTCCAGTCATTTTCTTCATCCACCTCTTCTGTTTCAGTGACTTGTATCACATCGTTTCTGAGAAAAATGCTTCATTTGACTCCAAATTTGGCATTTTTTCTCAACAATCACTCCCTGTGACAGTTTAAATTAGCTCACTTAAAAAGGTTTTACCTCTAAAATATAAAAAAAAATATTTATTCCACTTTCATTAGTACAGTTTTGATATCCTGCAGTCCTGTTTGTTTAATCGGAAAAGATCAATTTCCACAAAATACTAAGAGCATGTTTCCTCTGGTTTGAGAGCAAAAAAGTGGAATTTTTAAGTCATTTTCAGCAGCTACAAACTTCCAAAAAGTGACTTTTTCAACTTTTACCTTAATTTAGTCATTTAAGTATGTATATTTATACAATAAACAAGAAAAAAATTGTGTTTTTTTATTTTTTAATGCCAGCATGTTTACATAAAGCCACAATTTTGAGTTTTAAAAAAGCAATTCAAGGTCGTACCGGTACTAAGGAAATATTATGGCTACATTTGAGCGTAGGAGGCAAATAAATATTTTGAAAGCAAAGAATAAAATGTTGAAAGCAAACATTTGATATTTCATTTGCAACTTAGAAAAATGTGTTTATGAAACTGATCATCTTGTTTGCAATTTAAGAAATGTTCTGCTTCATTTTATGGAAATTACTTTAGAATAAAGGAGTAAAATAATCTCAGGTTTATAGATAAACCTCATGGAGCTGTAAAATGATTCCCAAAAGGAAAGCGGGAATGCCCCACCACCACTCAGCTTCAGCATCTTCCTCTCCTGGTTCCAAAACGAACCTTGAAAGGCCTCGGCAGAAGGGGGAAGCGGTATCGATGGATGAGCATCCCCAGGGTCGCCAAGGCGATGAAGAACCAGCGTGAAAAAGAGGCGAAGTTGATAAGCTGGTAGATCTCTCCGCTGATTAACATGAAGACCACCAGGGGATACTGGAGTCAAACAGCCAACACATCCCTATTCACACACTGCTGGACTTAAATTTGTCATACTTTTCATCAGAACGTATGGGTTTGTCTAAAAAGCAAAAAATATATACATAAATGATCAATTTTACTGGCTTAAAACTGTAAAGTTTTAGTGGGGATCCTACATTTTCAGTCTCAAAATGACACTAAGATGGTTTTGCTCAATTCATTTTTATGGTTTATGGATTTCTTTAGATGACTTTTTTTGGTGGTGTTTTTGTGTTACCAGCAGCAGCACAGCAGGTAAAGGTGTGCGTCGGCGAATGTGAATCATGGAAAAGATGGGCGGCCAGTGGCCCTCTCTGGCTCCCACGAACAGCATCCTGCAGCAGAGAGCCCCGCCTGTCAGCAAACCGCGCCCACAAACGGGGGCAGTAATACTACCGTGTCCTCAGGCTACCTGGGGGATCCGAAAAAGCCTCCGTTTAGCGCTCCGAGGCAGGACAGAGCCACGAGAATGGGGATTGCAGAGGCCACACCCTGAAGAGCACGATTGGCAAATGTCTGCAGGCGGAACAATATCAGATCACATCAGTCATTTGTGAGCTCAGACCCCCCCACCCCATTCCCATCATCCTGTTCATACTGACCACAGCTACAGCGTCCGACATTAGCAGCTCGCTGGGGGTCATCATGGTGTAGTAGGCCACGTTAACCAGCACATAGAAAATCGTCACGGTTACCATGGAGCAGATTATTGCCAGTGGGATGTTTCTGATGCAAGCAGTGAAAAAAATTGAGATCATTGACTGTATACAAGAACTGGACTGAGTGACTCCTCCCGCCAGACATTCCAAACAGGAAGTACCCATACATTTCTATAGAGAAAAAAAACAGCTATTACTCAGTCTTTCTAATCGTCTGAATAACCATTCTTATTCTGATACCCTTTATTTTTTCTTTAACATGTTCTTATTTGTTTTTGTATTTCAAGAAATTCAAGTCATAAACTGACCAATCAATAAAAGTAGGTGGTCTCGCGTTGAACGTTCAAGACTTTTTAATGACATATTCTCCAGAGCCCTCTGTCAATGGGAAGGGGTGTGGCCTTCCAACAAGTTAACTCCTGGTTAGCGACAGTGGTTGCCATAGAAACATTGACTCAAACCAATCACTGCTTCAGACATTGTCTGACTCAAACATGTCTGCATTCGTATTACAAATAAAATGGCGCCTTAATTGACTTCATTTCATTGGAGCCATTTTCTATGACGTCAGTCCAGTTCTTATATACGATCATAGTCATACATATTCATGCAGTCAATGAATCTAAAGCGGAAAAAAGCTCTTTTGCACTGGTATGCAATACATTTTTAGCCCTGAAATGATTATGCCGTCCATGTAAAGTGATATGCAACACTTCATGTTAGTAAAGCCACAGAAGAAGTACAAATAAACCATGCAAATCTGACCTGAAATTTGTGATATGTGCTCCGTGTACACAAAGGTTATACATCGGTAGTACATGCATGAAAAGTCGGTTAGACATACGTGCACAACGTTTGTGGGAAACCACAATTTTGCACATACATCTTGCAAAAATCATGCACAAGTGCATAAGATTTATGTCATAATGGCGTATAAAATACATAAAATATGCATAAACTGCATAGTTCTCAATTGATCCGAGATTTTGCACAGCTCAATTCCAGTCAGCTGAAACCCTCGATGGACATCTGCGCACATCAACTAATGACGAACGCAAGAAACACTTAAGAATTACATATATCACACATGAATCATTAAAGACTGACATTTTTATATGTGGAAAATGTGTATAAAATGTACGTAGTTGCTGTGTGACACGGCCTTAACATAAAGTGTTGCACAATGGCTCAAAGCCAATATGAAAAGCCACTTTCTCCACATCAGAATCAGCTGATTCACTCTGATCCATGGCCGGATATAGGCATGGGCAAGGGGGGGTCATTACCCCTCCAAATGCTGTTACTCTCCCCCCAAATGTGATAGCCCACGAATGTCCTAAATTAATTCAAGAAATAAAAAGTACCCAGAAACAAAAAAATAAAAAAATAATAAAAAAGTAAGGATGAAGGAATGCACAACTACACAAACATAAAAAGAAAAGAAAGATAAGAAATGATGATTTAGGGACTTGGAGGAATATGACTCCCAGAATTCTCTCACTTGTCTCCCCCAACACTTGCACCCCATAATAGGGCTGGCTGAATCCAGGCCTGCTGTAATCGCACAAATGGTCAAAGATTTACGAAGCGTGTACTATGATAATGGTTGCCTGTGACATCTCTGGTGTTAAAAGGTTGATCAGTGTACCAACTGATGGGGAGTACCTGTTTGGATTTATGACTTCTTCAGTGATGAAGTTCAAATAAAACCTGGTGGAAAAACCCAAACATTGGTGTGAGCGCTCAACAAAAGTGCAAATCCTCGAGCTGCAGCGTGAAGGCTTACCACCCTCCATAAGCATATAGACCGTTATAAAAAGCAAGGGGTAGCCTATCCAGAGTTATGAGGTCCACCTCAAAGCCATTCTGGAAGTTCTCTGTCTTTCCTGCAAAGAATAAAATAAAAAAACAGTAAATCTGATGTTTGAGAGCCAAAAAATCCGCTCAGGATCAACATCTGCCGACCTTTGAATAACGCGATGACACCAGGGACAATGATCAGGACTAGAGCGAACATCTTGACGAAGGTCAGAGTGACCTGAGTGCGGGATGCCATGTTCACACTCCAGCAGTTCACTGCTACAACAAAAGCTACAAAAACAAACAAACACGGTTGTTGTAACTGGATTTCTTTAATGTTGTTTGATGCTAATGAAGAACTTTCCTGTCAAGGTGTCTCAGATCAGAGGTTTTCTAGTCATATTTATATACTGCAGCACCCCTGGACTGCAAGGACCAGAATGTTTTTTGCCATTCTCCTTTCTTTTTGCACCTTTGAGCAAACATTACCACCGCCACATACTTAAAAATTCACCAAAATGTGCACGCTTACATAGTGAATGGTCATATGGAAGCATGAAAGTATGCTTCCTGAGTGCTTTTTTGTAAACCTAAACTGCCTTTCCTCGCCTTTGAGACCTAACCCTCTGCTTGTTTCCCAGCTCTTTCTGTCTTCCTCATCGCTGATGATCGGGTGATTCCAGGAATGTACCTCGCCCAGGCAATCTGCAGCAGGTAATGCTAGTACAGTGGTAAAGCTTGAGGATCAGGGTTGAACCAGAGAGTTCAACATTTTTGAAAGAGATGGGGGTGTCCCCTGAGCAAAACAAATCACATGGGTGGAGTGTGCATTTGGTATGTTAAATGAGGAGCACTTGAGTGATTTACGCCATTTTAAGAGCTCAGGATGACTGTTATAAGGAAGAATGTTTTTTTTTTATGTGGGAATAATCACCTTACAATGCACCAGATTTTAAAATCCGCCAAGTGCCAGAACTCCTGATCTTACCCCTAACTCTTGTGTTTGTCTTTTTCACAAAGTGAAGAAAAAGGAGAGTTCCAGACAGAACCCAAAGCAAAAGATCACTCACTCACTCCGAGGATACCGACGAGTTTTATCAGCCCCTCGGGGGCAACACAGGGTGCGAAGAATGGCTCCACCACATAACGTCCAAAAGCCAGGGACACATAGGAGGCAACAGCTGGCCTAGAGGGGGAAGGTGTGCAGAAAAAATATGAACGCTTTGACTCAATGTTTACTAAAACTATAATGAAGTCAAATTCATCTTCACCTGATGAATAAGAACTCAACCCAGAGTCGTAGAAAAGCAGGAAGGGGCCCCAGTGTTTCCAGGAGATACGTGTAGTGGCCCCCAGATTTGGTAAAAGTGGTGCCCAGCTCGGCGTAGCATAGGGCCCCTGCAGAGTACAGAAATGCAATAAAAATGTGTTGGAATGATCTTTCTGTGACATCAGCCTCTCAAACGTCACTGCTTTTCCTCTATATGTCACTTGCTTTCAAGTGTTTTACTCGAGTAGTTAAACCTCAAACAAACATAGATATTACCAGCGTTTTTAAAAAAGGGTGTCGATTAAAAAGGATGTTTTATTTATTTATTCGCCTTCAAAACCCATTTATTCATATTCAGGGTCACTGGAATACTGGAGCCTATCCCATCTACTGTCAGGTGGAGGCTGGGTTCACTCTGGACAGTTTGCCCATCCATCACAAGGAGATATGTTCTAATGTTCTTAATCTTTTTTATCTCAGTATTTGCTGCAATGCTTTTATCCACATTTCCTATTTCCATAGCTCTCCCATAACCTTTTATTTTAGAGTGTTTTAATTGGCTGATGAAAGGGTTTTGTTTTGGCCATGTAAGGATGGATCTGTGTTTCAATAACCTTGTTGTTAATGTGTTAGAAATTCACCCTCATCTTTAGTGCTAGCGGGTCAAATCTGACCCGTAGTTTTTACTCAGCCTTCTTGCGTTCGTCATTCATCAAAGTGCGCAGATGTCCATTGAGGATTTCAGCCAACGGCTCTTCACGGGCATTCGGTTTTGAGCTGTTCAAAATTTTTGGTTGGTTCACAGTTTTGGAGTTTATTCGTATTTTGCGTAGTTTACATGCAAGTTTTATGTAAGTCTCACGCAATTGTGCGTTATTTCTGAAAGATGCATATGCAAACATGTGGTTTTCCACGACTGGTCCACTTGTGTCTAACATGATCTATAACTTTTTTATCGCGTATATGGCACACATGTCACGGTACAACATGTTACAAATCACTAGTGGATTTCACGGAAACAGGGCAACAATCACACACGGTTCATCCTCTACGTGGATTTACGTTCTTTGCATGGTTAAGTTGGGAGTTGGGTCATCTAGACCCCACTAGACAGTGCACTGAACCTTTTTTCTTCAATGATTTGTGATCTTCACTGGTGTCCATGGATGACATGAAATCCTCCCCACCTTTATCCACCTTTGTCATGGTAGGGATAACACGTCAAGGATCATCTTGACCCCATAGGATAGTACAAGGGTTAAATACATCAAATTCACATATGACCAATTTTCCTTTGTGCAATATAAACAAAATGCACGTAGTAGGATGTGTGACACAGCCTTGAAACAAACGTAAAAAAAGCGAAAGGATCAGAAAGAGTAAATATTACTAGTGAAATGGATCCAAAAATATTGCCAATGGAAAAATATACAAATCCAAAACTAGATTTTCTATAAAACATGTGATAGGGTAGTATATAAAGGGAAAGGTTGGACTTCTTACCAAACAGTGAGAGGACGCCACACAGCGCCCACACCAGGAGGGACAACCCCACACTACCACTGTTCATCAAAACCCCCTTAGGAGCGATGAAGATGCCGCTGCCCACCACAGTGCCAACGATGAAGGACACTGCAGGCAGCAGTCCGATCTCCCTGCGAAGGCACACAGCATCCTCATCCTTCTTCTCCTTTGGGTTCTCCTGCGTCTCTTGCATTTCCATACGGTCTGGCGTATCAGGCAGTGCTGGAATGAAACAACTCTGGCCCCCCTGAACTTCTTTTCCCTGCTTGTTTTTCTCCCCTTTTTGGCCCCCTCCCTCCCTCCCTGCCTCTGGGGAACAAAGCCAGCACTCTTCCAACTTCAGCATGTAATCACAGCAGTTTAGAGTCCTGACACTTTCCTGAAAAAGTTCTGCTGGCCCGAGAACACGTGCTTTATGTGGATACAGCTGAAGGGTTTGAGGTTTGGTTGGGGGGTAAAAGGTCAGTGAGTTGTAGAAGCAGCTGCACAGGCTGCAAAAACGTCCACATTTTCTCACAAACTTTGACTTTTTTCTCATCCAAAGGTGGTTTCTTGGATTCACAAGTTCATGCCATTCATTTCTGCGGCGGAGTTTTCAAAATCCAACACAAGAAAACAAACAGCTCAGCGTGAGAAAAAAATGAAAACCGACAGCTGCAGCTTGACGAGTTGATTTTCTGATCTCCCTCGACTGACCCCCACGCGGACGTCAGCTCCACTTCATCAGCTGAAGCTCAGCTTGTTCAAATTCCTGCCCTCTCACTAGCTGTTGTCGACGCAGGAATTTAAATGGGACCGGAATCAAATGATATTCAAACATTTGGACCACGCATTAAGTATTTTCTGAGCTCTTGCTTACACGACACCCAAAGAAAAAGAGGTTTCAGCCACAGAAATCTGATCAAAGTGTTCCAAACTCCAGGAATCCTCTGCGTCCGACTGGTCTTCTTCATCAGAAACCATGTTTTCTTTTGAATTCTCTTCCTATAAGCTGAGAACTGTGAATACATCTTTAAAAAAATAAATTATTATTTTGATTAACGCTGAAATTTTGTAATGTAATCTTTTACAAAAATATTACATTTATTTTTATTTTGCAAACAAAGTAGCATAAATTATATGTTAAACTGTCACAATATGACTTTAGATCATTCAGTTCCAAGATTTTCTTGCCTGGTAATAAAACAAAGGACAAATATTGGAATTTTGAGTAGATCTACAAAAATGTTTTTGCTTAACAATCCGACAAAACTAAAGACAGCATTTTAAACAATGTGTTAAAATCTCAGTACAGCCTGTGATTTAAATAAAAAACTTGTGTGAAGCAGTTTTAACGCTGGAGAACCCAACAACACTTTCTTCAGGGCCTAATTGTGGTTGTGCTTACTAAAATCAAACTGATTTTCTGTGCTTAGTGGCGCTTTACATTTTTTTAAAGTGTCTGAGCACGACTTCAGTAAACTAGAAGAGAATTATGGGTACTGTAGTCAGGAACCTCATGGAGTGATACGTACTGTCCTTCAACTGACTTTAAATGCTTGTGAATGAATTAATAAAAAGTTACATTTTCTTTACTTTATGGTTACTATTTCAAATTAAAAACAACTTATTTTTCTTGAGCCCCAATGTAGGGTTGAATAAAGCTTAGTTCGCAGACCCCTGATTCAGGGTCTATTTACTGCCGGTCAGTCAACCTTTTGATGAGATTTTGTTTTCATATTAAGCTGTTTGCTTAATTTAACCTTCGAGAGACTATGCACACGTCATTTAATGTGTTATTTAAATCTCATTGTACTGGAAGGAAAAAAAAAAGCACACATTTTTACTTCCATAAGGTGGCGTCCTCATTCCAGAATTTATACTCAAGCCTATCCAAGTCCATATTTAAAATCCCTGTCTTTTTTTCTTTTTTGTTTTGTTTTTGTTGTTGTCGTTTACTGTAGTAAAGTGCGACATCTCAGGCCTTTTTACTCAGTTATCATTATTGTTTGTATTTGTACGATCGGTGAACATTATTATTGTTGTTTTATCTAATTCTCCTCCCTCAATGCTGGGGGCATCTCATCTAAAACATCCCAGTGTGAAATATCACATATGAATTCAGCGCTTTTCTTAACTGTGTCCAAAAGGATTGAAGTCCATCTTCATGTCTGTTTTCCAGCAAAACTTCCTGCTCTGCCAAGAGGCGGTCAAAGCCTCCTTCAGCTTTCCTCCTTCCAAAAAAACCTATGAGAACCCACCCATGTGACCGATCCGTTAACAAGGAACCCCAATGTGTTTCCATCACAACAAACTGCATAGGTTTTATTGGTGTATTAAACTATCAAAGTTGCATTTTGAAAAATGTTTTTTTTACCTTTAATGGATGCAAAATAGAAAATGACAAAGATGTCAACAAGCTGTGACGGTTTGCTGTATTTGGATTTGACATTAAAGCTTGAATTTGACAACAACAACAAAAACTCCATTCTTATAGATCATCACCCTCAAGGTAAACAAGGAGAGAAAAGTCATCCTCCTTACTGCCGTCATGGAAACATCACCCCTGGCAACCAGCTGAGCTCTTTGCATGCAAGGTACAATTTCTGGCAGCTTGAATCTCCCAATAACAAACCCCATCACCATGAAGAGGCTGTTTATGTGTCTGGGCTTCCATCCTGGGAATTAATTAACCTTCACACACAGATGCGCACCTATATGATATTGTAGGAGAGCAGCTTTTCCAGATGTAAACAAACACATAAAGACTCCCGGCCTTCCTTCACACGTAAAGGCGGAAATGCTCTTTGAAAGTTGGAAAGCCACTTTGGCAAGTTTCAAATATGCGGTGAAGGTGAAGGGTCGTTTTGCGAAACCAGTCTGGAAATTGTCAATAAAAACAGCGATTTTTGTGTCGGTACCGGCATCAAACTGAAACTGATGTTTCATGGGGTTTAATCGTTTTGCAACAGTTGTAATCACAAAAAGAATCGACGGGTTATGGCAGAGTGCTCGAGCGTAATGTTTGATTGAGTGAGGAGTGCAGCCAACCCACTCTCAGATCGTCCCAAAAAAGAAGTCAAGACTCAAAAGTGATGATCACAACAAAAGTGCTCTGTGGCATATTTAATGCCAGGGGTTTTTGTACACAAAAGACAGTTTTGGGGGTTTCTATGTAAAAAAAAAAAAAAAAAAAAAAAAAAAGCTGTAAACACTACTGGTAATATTTATCTTGTTAATGTAAAACAAGAAGAGGACTTTTATTGCCAAACAAAAGACATTACAATGGAATTATGTTCCAGATCTCTCTTCTTTTTTTTTTCTTAACTCTTTCACATGTGCATCACATTGTTTTCTCCCATTCTTTAATCTTAAAACCATGAAGCTACAAGTCACGAGCATTTAAAGGCCTAAATGGGCAATTAGCCTGAGATCCGGTCCAGCAGTTTTACAAAGTGGGTCTCTGATTTTGTGTTCCTGTACTGCAGCAGAACTAAAAGTGGGTCTTTCAAAAACCACACAGGCCAGAGCTGTTCACACTGTGTGATTCTCCCACGCAGTTTATTTAAAAATTAAATCACATTTTTATTAACTATTAGAGAGATTTTTTCTGTTTAGGTGGAAGGTTTTCAAGGAATTCTCTTGAATTCCGCCTTTGATTAAAATTGTGTTTTTGGTGTTTTTAACATGTTCTTGCAGGATTTGTCAGATGAACAAAGACACATTTTTAGAAAATTATGCTAGCGTATTTCTTTATTCATATTGTTGTAAATCAGAGCGAGTTATGACATTGAAGCTACAACCAGCCGACCACAAGCTTCATGGTCCGCTCCATTCCAATACATCCGCATTTAGATGACAAGATCCAAGTACGTCTTTGTTTTCCTCGTCTGAGCTAGAATCTGGCTCTAAGCTGTATGGTTGCATAGCTTCAATATCGCTCGCCGTTTTTGTTGGACCAGTAAGTTTAGTTTGGGATTGTGAGGGGCTGTAGGCTAGCTGTAGAGCGTGTAATAAAATTAATGATGGGAAGTGAGGGCGGGCTTACTCCGCGCCAACTGTCCTGCCCAAACCTCAGAGGTGAAGTTTTGATGAACAACTGCTGAAACTCAACCCAGAAAATGACTGTTTTTTATTTATTTAGGCAAAAAGCAGCGTAATCATAATTAAAAAGGTTACCGGAAACATTTTAAAAATAGATCAAAGGGTTATCAGAGTGGGGCTTTAATATATAAATCGGCATAAAACACATTTTTTGCTTTTCATTCTGTTTAAAAATTCTGAATTCTAAAAAAAAAGTAAAAAAAAACTCACAACCGATTAAAAAAATTAAATATAATCTGTGAAAAAAATTAAGATAATTTTCAAACATGTTCAACAGTTTACATGAAAAGGACCATTTAAAAAGAAATGTGTTAAAATCACCTTGAAACAGATGATTGACCATCCATCAGTGAGTTTGTCACTATAGTTTCTATCTGCATCCCAAAAATCCCTCTTCAAACAAACAGTTACCATGGAAACTTGGTTTAAGTGTCCTAGAATCAGCGTAAAATTGTAGCACGGAAGAGTTTTGTGGGAATATTTCTTCTGATTAAAAAGGCTGACATTCAAAAAAGCTTAAAAAATAGAACATGAATCTGGAGGTACTTAGAATGACGTAGCCAAGTATTTATGTTTAGTAGAATTTAGATTGGATTAAATACTTTTTGAGAGAATTGAATTTATTGGTGAGAAAGAATGTGTGGCGATACAACTGAGAGTAAAAACACTCCCTGCCAGGTGGTGGCAGTAATGCACCAGCAAGCTATTTAAAAAACTCCAATGGAAAAAAAAAAAGGAGGAGGCGTTCAATGCTGAGTGGAGGAGGCCTTGAGTGTATGTTGGGAGGTTTGAGGACAGGTAGGACAGCGTTCACATCATGAAACCCTTGTTTCATTGTTAAACACAAGCAGTAGGTTCCTTAGTGTTAACCATTGTGTTTGGTTACCACTTTTTGTAGACTATATTTAATTCTTTAATACCGTTTGACACTAGTTTTGAGGCCTCAGCTCACAGAGTTCTTCTTCTCCAATTTCCTTTTTTGTCATTTAATTTTCAGTCTGATGCCTAAACCAGTAGACATTTCCAATACCTAGGGACACGGACGCTCTGGCGCTTGTTTCACCTCCATGAAGCAGAGTGTTTTGGTACAATGTTTCGGGGCGTGTGTCAACTAGCACAGATCATGTGGTTGATGTATGAAGCGCCAAATGCATTGTTTGGTTGAACCACGGTTCAGATGTCATTTGTGTTTGAACAGTTGGGCGCGCTATTCTCTAGAAATACAAATGAATCCCGAAGGTTTCCCGACCAGTTCTATTGTTTCTCCTGTATTGGAATCAGCGTCAGTTCATTGCACTTTACCATGACTCCTGGTAAGAAACGTACTGTGGCTCAGGATCGTTTCAACTTGGTTTCTCTTAATAAAAGAATACACTATGAATGTTATTTATATAAAGAAAAATACTTCTATGAATCTATGTTGGCAAGATGTAACAGTGATGGTAGAGATAGCTCAGTGGAGAAGTAAATGGCGTCTGCACTAAGAGATCCTGGGTTTAAGGCTAGTGTTTTACCATTTTTTTGCTTTTCGTTTATTTTCTTCATGTGATGTGTGTTTCGCTGTGTTAAGCACTTCTCACAGGAAACGTCACACGTTGTGTTGCTTTACGTTGCTTTTTTTTAATCATCATTTCCACATTGAAGTGTTACATGGAGCTTGATTGAAGCATATGATATACATCCAGTCTGCCTCCAGATGCTGCTGTTCTGTGTGGTTTCAAAGCCCTGAATGGTTGGTTCATTTTGCTGGCACAATTACATGAAGGAAAGCTTCATGGGGCTTCTATTCCCACCCCTAGCTATAACCCATCTCATCCTGAAAGAGCCAGTTTTGTTAGGATTAAGCAAGATACTGCTGAGGTCTCAGTGTCCTGAATGGACAAAAACACAAGAAGACACATGATCCAATCACAACAAGACACAGAATGAGAACCACCAATTAGACTCTTTCTATAGGCCCATCAGGAAGCCATTTATATCAGGGACTGTCCGGCCGCCTCTCTGCATCTCATTTCTTTATTCCCAGGTCTTTTCTGTAGTTTCGTTTTGGATTATTCATGTGCACAAAAGCTCTGAATTTTTATAGTAAATCCTCTCATGTGAGAGAAAAAATACAGACTATTTTTGTGGAAATCTTGACTTAAGGTTGGCATGTTCAAGGTTTGGCCCTTAGGCCCAATGCGGCGTACATTCAAATTTCTGCCAGCCCTCAGGCTCCTGTCAGAAAAATCAATAATTTGCAGCCCCTGCATCTAAAATATCGTTCTGTACGATTTATTGATTGTGAGTGGCTAAATTACGTTATACAATGTTGTAAACCTGTGACTCTTTGACCTTCAGAGCCTTGAGGGCCAAACGAGAAGAACAGATTTGATTGTATCTGTGATCAAAATCCCAATGGTCTGTACTTCTAAAAATATATATATATCTGTGTTATTTTCTTGTTTTTAAAATTCAGAAGTTTACAGTGAGCTTAATACTGAATGTAAAATGTTGACAAAAGTTTGGTTTTTTTTTCCCCCAACAGACATTATGAAATCCATGGTAATTTTGGTTAAAATATATTTAGAGTTTGAGTTTGATTTTATTTAAGTGTCATGCACTTATGTGCCCAGCCTGCATGGGCTTATATGACACTGGAAGACGAAATACAGAAAGATGGCCATCACAAAAATACAATAACCCCCCCCCAAACAGATTCTAACAAAGGACAAAGGGTCCGTTCTTATTGTCCATGCCTTTGCCAGCCACTAAAATTTACCAAACATAAAATTTCATTTTCAAAAAGCCAACGTAAAATTTTCTTCAAATAACCAAAGCAAATCAAGACATTTCTTTTCTATTACTTCATACAAACAAAGTCTGTGTTTTTCATACGAAGGACAATAAAACAAAAAAATGAAATTCATCCTCCACCACTTGCAGCTCACAAAGCCTTTAAAGCGCCCTACTTCCACCTGTAGGGAGAGAGCTCCTGCTCTGAGTTGAGCACAGAAGGGTCTTTGCCCTCTCTTTAAGTTGTACATAACATATGGCTCAGTAGAAAAACTTTCCTTAATTTGCAAATAAGTTTGTAATTTTGGTTTTTGAAGCAGTTTAATTTTCCAGTCTTTTCAACTAAAGTTTCTTTAACATTAAGTATCTTACATTTCAAACTATTAAAAATAATGATTAGGTTCACAGAGGACAACATGTTAAACACATCTTTCCACCAGGGATAAATTTGAGCTTTATCCCAATCAAATATTTTACATGCAAGTCTCTCTTCAGGTAAGTCACCAGCGGGTGACTTTAGATGTATTTCTGTTTTATGAGAAGAAATGAAAAGTATCCTCATGCAATGACATTTTCATATAATCGTTTATCTGCATTGAATGTTATTATAAAGTTTGGACACCTCTTAATCAAGAGATGGAAACGTATTGCTTCATCGTAGAATCCTGAGAAATTGTGAACCTAGATGTGAATTAAAAACCTGGAGAGTCTGGCTTTTTGCTTCCTTGTTTTAGGTTTGAGTCACAAAATAGGTCAATGTCTGGTTTGTTTTTTGTATCATCTAACAACATATAGAAAACCATCTACATCATTTTTAGGTAAACCTCATGTTGTCCTTCATAATCCATCTTGTTGACAAAACACCATAAATGATAGTAAATGCAAACAGTCATTGACCACTGCCATAAATGTAGCCGATGCCATAAGCTGCAGTCATTGCTGCGATCCACACGCCATCAGTTATGTGTATAATCGTCGACTGTTTGCTCTGTTTTGCCTTTTTGCAGTAAAAACACGATGCTGTGATCAGAACACTGAGAGTTTTGTACCCCAGGTAGTAAATGTGAGAGATATGTGGCGTAAATCTGGTGTTTGAGGATCCCACTGATCAGAAAGAGGCAGTACACATCAATGTGAAATGTAGTTAAACATAATCGCTTTCAATTATGTCCAACAAGCAACTCAACGAGCCAGAGGCAGGATCCACAGCCAAGTGTAGGAGCAGAGACGAGCCAGAGACGACGTACACGGTCAGGTACCGGGGCAGGGATTTTTTGATTTGTAACATTCTGTTCTGCCCAATGATTCTGAAGTCTTTTGGTCGTTTGTTTTGCTCTGCTCTGGATTTAGTTGGGTGCAACATCAGAAGTTGGCTGCCGCTTAAGAATTTCCTTGTTGTGTCTGAAGTTAGTTGCCACATTGGAAGTTGGCTGCCATGTTGGAATTTACCTGTTGCGTCTTATGTGAGATGCCACATATGAAGTTAGTTGCCGCATCCGTAATAAGCTGCAGATCTAAAGTCTATGACATCAGAAGTTAGCTGCTGTATCGGATGTTATCTGTCTCTTCTGCTGCTCATCCTCGGTTTCTCAGTCATACTTACTCATTCTTGTTTGGTTTTCAGTTTTTTCCCCCAAAATTATTTGCTTACAGCCTTTTAGTTTGGGTTTTAGTCTTTAGACTGTTTAACCGGAATCTAGTTTTTTTCTAATTCAGTTTTACGCATCACCCTTTTTGTTTTTCTAATTCTTCATATTTGCCATCATTTTTCTGTGAGCATTAGCCTCCTGTGTGGCTGTGTAGTGCAGTGAATGAGTGTTTACTTACACGTTGAACCTACACAATCATCTGGATTTATTAAGACACTTATCGTTTCTGATTAATTTTGTAATTGGTGTCTAATTGGAAACTTTTTGAGGTAGTAGTTTAACATTTTTTCCTACAACACTCACTGTTCAACGCTGACATGACAAATCAACAAACGTGGTGGATATTTTCACGTCTTGTGAACACCACATTGCAGACTCCCAGCAACTCTCTGAGGAGTTGATAATTAATTTAGAAGAGCATTAAAAGCCGTGTCTGTTTCGTCGCAACACAATAGACTGCTCATCGGAGCTAGTTTGTATTCAACAGTTATTGATTGGGCCTGAGGAAAGCTGTAATGATAATGTATTACACAGTGATGAACTGCTGAGCACTTCAACACTGGTGTAAAAATTGACTGGAAGCATTATAATAAGATGTTTATTCACAAAGGGGGTGGATTAAAATTTTGGATAAGATTATTTACCGTACATGGAATTATTAACATGAATTGTACCCATTATGGATGTTTTAAATTATAGCCATTATAATTTTAGTTTTTAAATGTTTAATAAACCTAATTTTTTTAACAGAATAAATCATCAAAAGCCGAATTAGATTAAATTAACATTTTTAATATAGGAGATTAAACTAGGATATTTAGTTAATGCAAAAACATATCTCTAGGTAGATCCAAAAAAATTAAATCACAGTGATCATGTGTCTCACTTCAGTGGGCATCAAACATCTAAACCAACACAAAATTGACTTTCTGTCTGTATTTTACAGCTGCTACCAGCTCTGTGTGAGTCTTGGTAGTAAATAAATATGAAAGGGCAGACATCACACATATTTCAGGGTCTATGGTTAGAGGATATCCATTACGTAAGGGAATGTGTTGTGATTCATTTCAGGGAGCTATAAAGTATATAGCAACCTTGTAAATAGCAGATGCAGCACACGTGGGACTTCCACGCCAAACCCAGGACACAACCGTTTTCCCCGCAGAAAATTCATTTTTGTGTGGAAGTCGTAGCTGGTTATTAACTTTATCCAGATATGACTTTTAGGTCCAGATAAGTCTCGATTTTAAAGTTGCATTATTAAATAAAAAGACGATATCATGAATTTGTGTTTGCTAAAACATTAAAAGAGCATAGGATGAAATCTTTTGTTTAAGGTTGGGGTTGTTCCTTCACATTATTTGCTGTGATGAGCGCTCACTCATATATAGTCTGACTGCAGTTGGCCAATGCTACGGTCACTGATACACCTGCCACCGCACGATGGGGGGGGCTTTGGCACAGAATCTTCAAGAGTTCCTGACCCATTTCACGCCCAATTTTCTGAAAATCGTTGGTGTGAATGTAGATGGCGGCAGTCAGGTGTGGATGACGCCATTACAAAATCGGGCAACAGCTGGACGACCACAGGCAGCCGGATCGCCGGCCAGCACCAACTTGGACCCGACAATCTGTAAATGTCTCCGGACATGCACTTCCATATCCAGTGCCACTGGAAGCCCGGGCATGTATATAAGGCGCCATTCTGCCGCACTGGTCAGCAAGGGAAAAGCCCCAGAGCCCCAAAAAAACAGAGATTGAAGCAGTCCAACCACAAGAGGAATCTTCATCGGATGAAGAGCATCAGTGCATCAATGCCATCTCCCCATTTGGACCCGCGGTGGCTGGGTTCGCCAGATTGACGTCCGGTCATCGGTCAAAATCAACAGCTCTCATCGAGTGACCGTGCTACCACCGTATGATTTCTAAGAATCGGACGGCAGCAAGGGGGCAGGGGGGTGGCTGGAGGGTGGCAGTCTGAAATCATCAGATGATTTTGGGGACCTTGGAGACCCTCCTATCATTTAGTTATCGCGCTGCTGCCTTCCTGACACCCGCCTGTCACTGGACTGCCTTGCACGACCTCAAAAAGTGCCAGAGCGGCGACTGATGTCAAAGGTAAAAAATTCCTCCAGTAGCTGAAAAATTGTAGCTTTTTCTTTAAACCTTGACTGCTGCCGAACGCCATTTAAAAATGCAACCGCTGCCTCCCAATCACAAATGCTGCCGCACGAAAAACATGCATTTAGGTCCCCGTGCTGCGGCCTTTTAGGGACATGTGACCATAGTCTAGACAGGCCACAGGGTTGTAGAAAATGAGTGTAGCAGGATTGGTTGTTACAGTAAATGAAAAGCTTTTCCTTCGTTTCTATGGTGCCCTGGGGTTTTTTTTTTTTTGGTCAAAAACACGCGTATATTTGGTTTTATTTTTTATCAGTGTTTTTGGCTGCCACACACTGTGCGTGAAATGCGTGTTCATGAGCGTGGGCATAAAACTTTTATTAGTACGCAGACATGCAGACATCCAATCAGAGATGTCCCATAGTAATAAAATAATAATAATAATAATGGATTGGATTTTTCTGCGCTTTTCAAGTCACTCAAAGCTCTTACATTGTGTCCATTATTCATTCACTCCTCATTCATTCTTGCTGATGGTAACTACTGATGTAGCCTCAGCTGCCCTGGGGCAGACTGACAGAGGCGTGGCTGCCAGTTCGTGCCTACGGCCCCTCTGACCATCATCGGGATCATTTATACGCAGTCACATATCAGTGGAGCCACACTGGAGGCAAGGAAGGTGAAGTGTCTTGCCCAAGGACACAACGACAGTTGGCTGGAAGGAGTGGGGATCGGACCGCCGACCCTTCGGTCATTGGACGACCCGCTCAACCGCCTGAGCCACTGCCGCCCTAATAGTACCTAGTACCTAGTATCTGCCTTATACAATTTCTTATTTTGTTTGTTTTTTAATTTCATTTTGATTTCTGGAAATTACTAGTGTTTTCTGTTTTTTCTTTTTTAAATATATCTAAAATGTGATGTTTTTTTTGTATATTTGTTTTGCTTTCTTACTTGGGATCTTTAAAGTGATTTTGCGTAAAATGGTTTGTTGGTGCATTTGTGTATTAACCTGATAATTTATGCATCTAAGTCCAATGCAAACGTATTCATACCAACAGATCAATCTCTTCCTGCCCCTTGGGGGAATTAGGGCAAACTTTTGATTCCCTTATATTCCCTTATAATGGGAATTTATAACTTAAGCGGACAAATCTGTAATCTAAAACCTAGCATTCTTTCAGCTGTTTCTCCCCAAGACTTTGTGTTCTCCTCAGTTCACGCAGGTCCACTCATCACAGGACATCCTGTTAAAAAACCTGCCCGATAGGCCAAGGAGGCGAGGCTCCAGCTGTGATGAGAGTCTGATGGGTGATTGACTGCGGCACTTTGTCACCTGGAGGGGCGTGTTCTGCTCATCTCACTGCGCTCAATCAATGTAAATCTGTCCAACCAGGGAATTTACGTCCAGCGTGATGATGTTCGGGGCTTCATCCTGCTGCATTCATTTGTGGCTGCCGCGAAATGGCCAACATCATTTTCACTCAGCAAGAATAATAAGTGGAACATAAGTCATTCAAAACTCTTTGTTCCGTCTCCCGGTAGCTCTTTGCTACGCTCTGAATGATTTGTTGAATTTATTAACGCTTCCTCTTCGTTTCCCCTCCTTGACGCTGGTTGAATAAATCCACATTTTGGTGTCAGTTCATCAGAGGCGCCGCCACGCTGCGCCTTTGCTTTAGGAATAAACTGGATGACCAAATGTCATGTCTGATAGCCAGTTGCTAGGAGACAGCTCCTCCCCAACCAGTGGAAGGAAACTGACTTGGTACTTTGCAAAAGCATTTGTGGAAATAACTAAGTTTGTTGTCAACATTGCTGTTTTACCCAAAATGAAAAATACTTCATTTCTTAGTTCTGGATTTTTATATAAAAATGTCAAAGATGAATTCCATAAAAATCTATTGGCATTTTTCCCACTGGCAGTCACATGAATTTCTTTTGTGCTCAGGATTCCATAAATGCTTGACACCCACAAAACAAACAAATGTGTTTTTTTTATTATTGCTTTCATTTGTCCAACCCAAGTTGTAGTTGTTTTTTTTTAATGCTTTTCTATGTACAAAAAATATTTTTCTTTGAATTGAACATTGACTAATACACCAGGATTTGGTCCATCATATGTATATTGGGTTTTTGCAGAGCAAAGCTAATGGGTCAACAATTTAACAGGCAGCTTGTGCTCCCCATTGTTCTGTTTACAGTCACCATCTAAGTAACTGGATTCAGGAGTTCCAGTCACTTTAATGGTAACATATATAAAATCAGGACAGTTTCTATAAACCTCTCCAGAAACTCTAGCTCTCTCGCCTCACAGGGAGGAGGCCCTGGTCCAAATCCCACCTGGGTCCGTACCATGTTTTCCCCGTGCATGTGAGGGTTTTTTCTGGACACTCCGGCTTCCTCCAGACAACCCAAAAACATGCTTACCGGTAATCACAACTGCCCCAACGGGTAGATGTCTGTTAAATGTGCTAAAACAAACTTATGGGAACTTGAAGTATTTAACGAATCAAATAAATCCATGTATGCATTTGACCAATCGGATGTAACCCTTTTATGTTGGTTGCCTCCTATGTTGACGAGGGTCATTTGGAGTATAATTTTTAAACTGTTGCAATGAAATGGAAATGATGTTTTTGGTTGTTTTGCTATTTCTTCATATACAGCAAGTTATATCGTTATTGCGGTAACGATTGATTGATTTTAAAGTATGAGCCCCTCGCAGACCCCCTGAGGTCCTCCGGCGCTGGCCTCTTAGTCGTTCCTAAGGTGAGGACCAAAACTTATGGTGAGGCTTCGTTCTGCCATTGTGGTCCTCGCCTGTGGAACAGCCTGCCGGAGAACCTCAGGGCCGCAGAGACTGTGGAGGTTTTTAAGAAGAGGCTCAAGACCCACCTTTTTAATTTAGCTTTTAGTTGATTTTATATACATTTTATGTTTTCAATTTTAGCTTCTTATCATGATTTTAGCCCCAGTGTTTCTTGTGGGGATCTTTTCCTCCAGGGCTTGCCGGCTTGGTCAGCGGTTGTTGCTGCAGTTCTTGCCCTTGCTGGGGCAGCTGGGGTCTAATTTTGCAGCCTCACGGCTGTGAAGTGGACCCCAGTGTTGTCCCGGTCTGGGTGGGCGCTGTGGCGATGCTCCCGTGGCCGGGCCGGCTCCTGGTATAAAAAGGATTCCCAAATACTGTTTCCTCACAGCAGAGCCAAGCCATACTTGTTTGTTTGTCTGCTTATTTATTTTATTTATTTATTTATTTATAGTTACATAGTAATTATTCTTTGTACGTGGGGGCCATGGGTCATGTGTTTTAACGGAGGGGAGTGGGAAGGGTGAAGGGTGGGTTGGGTTTTTACTGTAATGTGTGTTTTCTGTTTTTAATGTTAAAGCGCTTCGAGCTGCACAAAATGCATGAGAAGTGCTATTTTATAAATAAAGTTTTTTTTTTATTTGATTTGATTGATGTCAATGTCACAAATTGGGAGTTTTCCTCGTATCCTGCATTCACGTATCATGTATTCATACACATCTTTTTCCTATGTGCACGCTGCAGATGACAGACAACAAGTGATGATGCGTTCACACTGCCACACTCAGCAATGAGCGTTTAAGTGGCCACTTTGAATGAAAAGTCTATGTAAACGCACATAAACATGTGTTTCAGGCTTCTGCGTTCAAAACTCTCGCCTTCACACGTCACAATACAAGAAGTTTTTCAAGTCCGTTTTTGAGCTCAACGTACTTTCTGCAATTGAACATGAGTTGAAAGGTAACCCATGATTAGAAGATTGCAGGTTCGATTCCTGCCTTGCATGCCCATGAGTCGATGCGTCCTTGGGCAAGACATTGAACCCAGCGGAGCCGCCACCAGTGTGTGAATGTGTGTGTGAATGGGTCTGTGACTGTAAAGCGCTTTGGGCCTTGTAGGTAAAAAAGCGCTATATAAGTATGCGCCATTTACCATTTACCATGTGAACTTTGACCAATCAGGGACTCGAATTGGCAGTTTGTGCCCAGCTGGAATTTTATGAAACCAAGTCCTTCATATACCGGAATAGAGCTGTGAAAGAAAAAGCCTGGAGCAAGTTTCACGAAATTTGCACCTAGTCTCTTCCAGCTGTAAGTACATGCACTGGTATCGGGCAGTGTGCAAAAAGCACGTTCAAGTACCAGTGTTCAGCGCGTTCTTTAATGCACATCACATGCACGTATGTGGAATCAGAGTGAAGTAAGTAAGTAAGTGAAACCCAGGCGTTAACTGGTATTTCTAAAATGCCCCCAGGTGTGAATATGAGTGAGTGGCCCTGCGACAGATTGGCGTCCAGTTCGGGGTGTCCCCCGCCTTTGCTCATCAGTTGCTGGGTTGGCTCCAGCAACCACCAATGTTCAACCTTGACGGATGGATGAAAAGCCTTCTTCCTCTCAGAGGCAGCAACATGCTACAGCAAAAAGAAAAGCTAAATGGCGTAAGGCAAAAGGATTTACAGAGAGAAAATTAGCATCCGCACATAACAGTGTTGCTTCAGTCCCCACCGAGCAGCGTCTTAGCTTGCATTACGAGTTGCCTGAAGTGTTCATATGGTTTGTGGGAGGAGATGCGTGGGGGCTGCTGCTGTCGTCATGCGGAGTCTGTGACCTCCTGAGTCATTCAAGCAGCCTTCTTCAGGGACTTGCAGGTAACTGCGGCGATAGAACGTGTGTGGGATCAGGATCTGTTTCAAATTCCTTTCCTTGACATTTTATGTCAGCACGAGGCTGCAGATGAAAACGACTGAAAACACACTTTGTCTTTGACTAAAACTGAGATCCTTCAACAGAATTTCTGCTTAAATTCCATTTTTATTCATTTTTTTTAAACATAGAGATCCCATGATGGGGCCTAGATATAAAACTTTCATAGATTTTAGCTCTGACAAATAAATAAATTATATATAATTTAGAAGAACCAAAGCATCTTTTCTTCCATCCAGCATGGATTGGTTACTCATCTATTATAAGAAATGATAAATCATCTCAGATTGAAGGAAGCCACAGAGGAACTGTTTTGGGCTCTTTTTCTTTGCCTCTGCTCTGTTTTTTGATTGATTGGAGGGCAGAGGTCGGATCCATGAGGGGATGGGTTGATCTCCTGCTCACAGCTGAGCTGAAGGATTGGGCGGGCTGCTCTGGGGCCCATAAAGCGGGCTTGCGGCACGCTGTATCGACGGTCAGCTTTGCCGCCACGGCTGACCTTTGATTCTTGCTACATTATTCTGCTGTTAATGAGAAGGAAGTCGATTTTTAGCCGTGAATTCACCAGATTTCAGTCTCACCAAGTCTATATTAAAAATAAAAAATAAAGCTGAGGTATTATTATGTTGTTCTGTGAAATCCCATTGATGGAAACGTCTTCATGTTTTGGTTCCCCAAACACGGGCAGTAGGTGTAGCAGGAAGCAGCAGCAGCGTCTGGGCGAATGTCAATGAGGTGGACAGAGCCTGACCTTCAGTGATTAAGTGAAATTGTTCACTGCTGAAAAATGCATCAGGTTTTCTTCCTGATTCCCTCCCGGGGAGGACCTCTGAGCAAGCCGGTCCCCAGGAGCAGGTGACTTTGAAGGCTGAGCCTTGAGCTCAGGCTCTCTGTTGAATTTCAAATTGGACGTTAGAAAATCTTGAAACGCTCCTGGTTTAAACCGCTCCTAAACATTATTTGTCCGTAAATGCTAAATTGAAATGCATTTTTTTAAATAACTATTGAGGGCGAATCGGATTTATATGAGATAAAGGAGCTGCACACCAGCTAGCTTGTAAGATTAAACAGAAGACAGATGGAGTTTTACCATAAAGGAAGGTTACAAATGTTTGTTGTCAGAAAAAAGGAAATATTGATTTGAGGAGCCATACTTCTTTATATTTCTGGTCCTGTCAGTCCGGACAGGTCATTCAGATCTAGAAAATATAAATCAACCCGAAACCATTATTCTACCACCACCATTTTTGGTGGTTTATTTCATTTTTTATCCAAACGCTCTTAATCCTTTTGTGGGTCACCGGGTTGCTGGAGCCTATTCCAGGTGCCATTAGAGGAAAGCGAGGCACACCCTCCACTGGTCGTCAGTCTTTTCTGATTATTTTTTAAATGTAGTTCTAGATCTAAGAGAACTACAACCTCCATAAAACAGATTTACCTTTAGTCTCCTAAAATTATCCCAAAATAATTTTCCTTTAATTTTTACAATTGATGTAAAAATAAACAAATAAGTGCTTTACTGGTTTTTGAACGTTTTTGTTTATAATCTGTGTTTTACTTGTATCATAATTTTTCTGTATGTCTTATGTTTAGTGTAATAAATTATTTTTGGCTTGTGAACTTGGGCTTCAAAGTATGTAAAAGGCTTTAGGCGTGACTGTGTGAGCCTTTAGACATCATTTTATTTTTCTGCCCCTCAAATTGAATCAGATTTTTTTTTTCTTTCGCTTGAAACATGGAAACGTGGACTATGTCAGATGAAGACTATAGCAGCCAGGATTAAGTGTAATTTGTCTTCTCTGAAGGACTTCCACTCCCCCTGTTGAGTCTCTGGTTTCTCTGACAGAAAAGGAACTGTGGTCTGATCTACTGTAGCAAACGCAGACATTCTCCTGAAGATCCCCGGCGAGCCAACGGCTGAGACTTCAGGCAGGGAAGTGACTGATGGAGCCTCAGACAGTAATCTAAACTCAGAATCTGTCTGCTTCTTGACACAGAAAGTAATTGCAGCTCAAGAGACGACTGGAAATACTTCTTCAGATGGTCCCCGGATTAAAACTGCACCTCCTACAAACCTTTAATGCACCGTCTATGAATAATTCCTCAGGATAAAAGGACCATCAGCTTCGTATTTACATGGTTACCTTACATGATTTTTATTTATCCATAAATTGGTTTTAAAGCACTTTATCTGCTTTATTGTGTTTTCTCAGTAAATTTGTATTTCAAAATGCATTCAATTTGCTCTTGCTAATTAATTTATTATTAAAAGCCTTATAAGTAAGTAGGAAAAATGTTGAAATGAAAGAGTAAGAGTCTGAAATGGAGTTCTGCTCTGGATTCAGCCGAGGTAAATTGAAGGCCTCAGCAATGTTCCAAAAAAATATGGAGGTTTGGGCAGAATTTTGTTGATTCCACTCACCAAAAATGTATCCATAAACAGAATAATTGTTTTTCTAAATATCTACTAAAGCACAAAATCCAGCAAATCTCTAATTTTGGTCTAAAGATGCATGGGAGGTCAATGGAAAACTGCTCTCTTTAGATCTATTTTCAAAGCGTTCCGAGTGGTCTTTCAATTACGATTATACCATTTTAGCCAAAATCAGGAAAAACTATCGTTTTCTAGGACATAGTTTCTGCAGAGCGGCAGAAGTTAATTAGAAATTCACCTCTGAGTTGTGGATGGGAAGGTTGGTGTGGAGCAACCCTGTCCCCGTTTTACCTCCCTGTTGCTGAGAGCTTGCCGTTGACACACTTTCCTACGAGCTAACAGCCACGGACAACCCCAAGCTAACATTACTGGTGCAACAACAATGGTGAGCAATATTGGTGCTAATCCAGTCATACAGTTTGGAGCCAGACGTTCCTCAATTATCTACGTCACAATGCAAGAACCTGCTCGTTTTCGTGGATTAGGAGAGGCTGGTGCTCAGGTTTTCCGAGGAAGAAAATACCTCCTTGGGGTTGTTTATATTGAGGAATGAAATTTATAATACACTTAAAAGTTCAAAAAAATTGATTTTGCATGATATAGCACCTTAAAATGAAACCAGCTCCTAGTGTTCATCTGAGGAAACTACAACATTTGGAGTTTAAACGTTAGTTACAAATTGGGAAACGCAATTTAGGAGCTTAAAGAGATTAAATGAAATCCTAAATTGAATGCTAATATCTGAAAATGGAGCTGTAACAATAAAGATTCACCTCACAGTGGCCTTTTTGGGAAGCAACAAACCAACATAGAAAGGTAAAGACAGAGAACATTAAAAATCTGAAATAATTGTCTCCTTTTTACCACAATAAATCACCTGACAGGAACAACTGGCAAACAGAAAATCCCATCTGAGCATCTTTCTTACGTAACCAAGTTGGTTTGCTGCTGATGTCGGTGGTGGTTTTTGTAAAGCTGTCCTAGAAATCAACCCTGCTACTCCGCTAGATTTCCACCCATCTCCAGAAATTCCTCTTTGATGCTCTATACAGGTCATATTTCCTTCTTCTTTTTTCTAGTCTGAGACATCAAAGACTCAACTGACACCCTGCAGGAGAGCTACAGACCTCAAGGGAAGAATATGGATTGTTTTCGCACACAGAGCAAATCCCAGTTTTATCACCCAAAGACATGTCGGCTTTCTGAGTCATGACTTTGACGAGGAAACTACTCATCATGGGCTCAAGCCGCCTCGATCAGAATTCATCGTTTGACAGCAGAAGTCGACTAATGTCTAAATAGAGCCACACAAGTCACAAAAGTGTGTGGAAATCAACCACTGGGTGAAAAAAAATCTGCCTTTTAGGTGGGAGAAAAAGAAGATTTAAATCCTGCAAAAATACCTTTAATTTCTTTGTGAATCCGTAATTTTTCTCCATACCAGTCTTACAGCAACATTCATAATGTGGGAGTCTGTATCACATGACTTTTTTTTTATTTATTTTTTTTATAATCCAACACCTTATTCGTCTCAACTTTCAGCTAGTTTCATACAATATTCAATGTATGCTAATAGAACTAATATAAATAAAGTTTAGCCTTAAACACAAAAGGGTTTTATATAAATATACCCCTTGTGTGTCAGAAGATTCATGATCCATTAGTGTAACCGTAAAATCTGTCCAACAAGAGGCTTTTGGCTTGTGATGGCTGCCTACGCTGCCACCCCATCAGGGCAGTAACCCCCTGCACCACACCCTACATATATCCGTTCACTTTATTTTTTGCACATACTTTTAGATTTCTTTTTCAAACATTACACACACATTTGAAAATAAAATTTATTAACACATTTGAGTTTACTTTATTATAATTTGCTTCATTCATTTGATGCTTTGAGTTACCAGTGCTGAGGGAACCATTGTTGCTGCTGCTGGAACCATGAAGTCAGACCTGACACAAAGCATGCCAGTCAGCAGAGGCCTTAGATGCAGCAGGCAGCAAATTGGACTAAACCATTGCCCAGGGGACAAGAAATTATTTTGTGTTGCTTTAGTTTCTATTTTGATGTTCTTTATTTTCATTGTGTTGGTCAACTTACCTCAGGATGGACATTAGTTTAGTTTGTTTGTTGTATTTTGTCTTAGTCTTTTTAATTTCCCCCTTGTGTGTCTAGTTGGTTTGATCAGCTACTATATATGTTCCCTTGTGTTTTCAATTAGGTGGGTCAGTTTAAGTAAGTTCGTCTGTCCGTTCAGTTGTCCTCTGTTAAAGCTTGAGTTATTTTCTTTTTGTTACTGTGACCTCTTTTAAAGGCCCATTATTGCCCATTTACACATTTTGAAAAATAAATTAGAACATTTTTGATAAAATTGTTTGCTGTCCTTGTCTCATACTGCTCGGTCCACCTCATGGCTTTTATCTGGTGGCTCGGTTGTTGGACAGAACAAGACAAAAAATCCTCAGCTCACTGGACACGGACAGATATTTGAATCATCAACTGGCTCATCATTCAATGAGATGGCGCCCAGGCTTCATTGTCCATAACCGGAACCAGAAGCTCAATTTCTTTCCGCATTTTGGTCCAAAAATGCTCTTTTATTGAAAAAAGTCTACTTTAAATGGCAACCCCCTTTTTTCCCCCCTTTTTAAGCTTTATACCTTTAACCCCAGAGATGTCTCTGTCAAAACATACTATGCCCTTTGACGTACGGTTAACTCCTTATGCCATCAAAAGCGGCTTTGGCCGGCAAGCAACACTTTGAAAGCCGTTTTAAAGTGTTGCTTACCGGCAAATTGCCGCTTTTCTGTTGATTCACATTGATCGCGTTAAGGGTTGAAAAGTTACGGTAGTCAAAGGAATGTAAAAACTGGAGCTAAAGCTCAGGTTTAAAAAGGTTAACAGCTTTGCAAATCTAAACACTTTTCTTAAGGATTACAACGATTACTGTCATTTGCCCCCATTTGATTTAATAAGGGTGCTACAACTCTGAAAACTTGTGGAATTTCCACTTCCGGCTAAAGATGTCTGGGCGCCATCTTGTCTGCAGCCAGGTCCCCCTCTAGATTATGCCTATTTTGACGTGTATAGGTTTGCATTATCCAATAGACATGGATTTAAAGGGGCCTATTGCACATCGTATCAGATCTCTGGAAAACAGCTTTTCCACAGCTAGTCGTGTTGCAGTCCCATCATGCCTTGCGTGTTATAAACAAGCTGCTGTTTTTTTAAAGAAGGTTGAGGGTTGGTTAAAATAGAATAAATAAACAATAATGTATGGAGGTTTGAGAGTTTTCCTCACACACTGCTACATCCCCTTTTCATGGTTCTCTGAAAGAGTTTCTGCTTCTGGCAGGTCCAGAAGCCCAGCCTGGACCTGCGGGTTTTTAACTTTTGCTTGCTCTGTTTCCCTTCTAATTTTAGAAGCACTGATCGAAACTTTGCAGCATCTTCCTCCCTTAGAGGAAGCTCTGAAGTCTCCACTCTGGCACTGGTGATCCTTTGCTGGTTTCCAGTCTCGTAGGACCTTCTCTGTTTCCTACCTTGGCAGCCAACTGCTGAATTATTAATGTCTGCTGCCTGTTTGGCTCCTCAGCAGGGTTTAAGCCCTTTACCCTTGAAATGGAGAGCACACAACCTTGAGCTGCACGAAATATAAGTAACAAGAACGTTGGCACGTTGAATGTTTTTGTTCTAAAAAGCTGTTTGCTGTCTTTTTTTCCTCAGCAGCGATCTTTAAGCTTGTATTTGATGTTTTGTGACCTCACTGGCTGAGCATCTGCTAGATGACTCTCACTCTCCCCTTCTGACTCTTCTATACCCTGGTCCGAGCTGCTCGTGACACATTCATATGAATAACACTTTTTTCATAATGGCGGCCTAGTTGTCTGGTGGTTTTATCTCCATAGCAACCACGTTATTATTTAGTCGCCTGAGGATGACAAACAGGTCTATGTAGTTTTAAGAAGAATCAGCAAAAGCACAATTTAGAATTTCCTAGGCAACTGAGATTTTTTGTTAACCACGCCCACATTCCTAATACGTTCCTATGGTGTGTTATATCACTTCATTCAGCTCAAACAAGGGATTCGTGTATTAAAGTTTTACAACATTCTGATAAAAATGTACGGAGGAAAAAATAAAAAAAATTATACATTTTAAAATCCCTTTTTTCCCCCCAATAAAACTTGAGGAGTTAAAATTTGTAGCTAGTAGTAAAGGTTATGATTTTTATTTTTTATTCAAGATAGCAGCCTCTTCCAAGGTCAACAAAATTTCAGTTGTGATTATAAACTAAAGCTGGCTACTAGGGAGGGAGATTTCATGACAAGTTTTCTTTTCCCATATTAAGGGAAAATTAATTTTCAAGGTGCACATTTTGGTGAGTTTTGGAGTGTTTGGCCTTTTGCTCAAAGAATTGCAAAAACAATGCAGTCCAGGAATGCTCTGGGTCAGAATAATCCCAAACTGTGCTTTTACACAAGTTGCAGCTCATACTTTTAAGAAATCACAGTTGCAGAAAACAAAACCCTTCATGAAGCTCCATCATTTGGTTTTAGAAGCAGCTGAGAGGCGTCGGCTGCAGCCCTATTCTAAGGATCTTCTTTAATGAAGGATTCCGTTCAAAGGATGTCACTCTGCCTGCAGAGCAAGCTCCTAAATCTGAAGGTCAACTCAAACTGAACCGTGTTTTCTTTACCCTTCAGGATTAATCCACTGCAGTTACATTGATTTGATTTGGAAGGAAACATAAAGGGATAAATACTGACCTTTCATATATATACAAACTTTTCTGGACCAGGAATTTTTTCTAGTAAAATAAAGTAATTAGAGAAAAGAAGAAAAATGAATCACAATGGAAAAATTGCAGACTAATCCCATAAATGTTCAATTTTAAGCACTTTAAAAACATTTCAGCCCAAAAATCCTTTATTTTGTGGCTCGACTAAATTCTGAGTTACACTGTTTACACTCTTTCCTGCTGGCTTACAGCCCCCCCAACCCATCATTATTGGTGCAACAAAAATTCCGGAGCAATATCAGAGTTATCCAGATGGGGAAAATGAGGACGTACGAGTGGATGCATCAGAATGGAGCAGAGCAGGGAACCATCATTGTTTTGTCTGCTCTTGATTCACAATGATTTGAAGAAAGAACTACTCAGAAATGCGATTTTAAGCTTAACTTTCTTTATCTATGTCCCCCATCATCAGAACAATGTCACAAGAACATGTTAAAAACATGATTTTTATCAGAGTGGATTTTGAAAAAGTCGACTCAAAAATAGAAATTTCTTCAAATTGAACGAAGCTCAAACGGTTGGCATTACTCGGAGGTCTCTTCTACCCTTGACCGAAATGAAACGAATCAAAATCAGTTGGAACAGGATGACAACTATTCCTCCTGTTGCATCTGGTCTTCATTTTAGCCAAGCAGGGTCCCAGTTGCTAGGCAACCATTTGCTATTGTATAGGGTCTTGCTGACAGACAGCTGCTAATGAAGCCAGGGCAGTAGGTGGATGCGCCTGCAGAGAATAGAGGTGCACCCTCTTTACTCCTCCCTCAAAAATCACAAGGACTCATCATGTGTGTGTTCATCTTCGACCCCCCCCCCCCCCCAAAAAAAAAAAAAACACATTCTGAATTTTTCGTCAAAGCCCAGATTCCTTCAGCTTTTAAGACGTGATCCCAGGTGAACGTCGTCATGCCTCCAGCCCCGTCCTCCTCCATGCCTGCTGACTCGTGTTTACGCAGAAAACCTGCTGGGGGTCTGAGAGAAGCCCGGCCTGGAAATGGAAGCATAAAGACACAGACGTGTGCAAACACGACCATAAAGTCACGCCTAGGTCACACACAGATCCACTCTGAGCATCCCCACCCACTCTGTCTGGAAGCAAAGACATTTTCCCTTAAAAGAAAAAAAAAAAACTTAATTTGTGCATCTTACTGTGTGATAGCTGGGCTGTTTTTGAACCTACAAGACATGTTTAAGGTCATAGGTCTGAGGATTCTTTTTATTCTATTTATCACTGTCTTTTTTTATAATTCAAATCTGTTTTTTTTTTTTTTTAAACATACTGTCCTTGTACAATGAAATGTTTAGATTTTACTCCATTTTTGGGGTGGATTTTTTTCCTAGTCAGACAAAGGACGTCTTTCTTCATTGGCCATAATCTCCTTGAGAGGGAGAGAGTCATTAAACTAAAGGAAAAACAGGGTCATAGAGTTTTTTTGTGGAGAAGGATCAGCGCATGGACTTCAACAAGTAAAATAAGGCCAAACATGGTTTTTAATTATTGTTTTTTAAAAATAACATGGGGGTAAGTGGAAAAAAATGTAAAAAATAATTACATTTTTGCCCTAAAATCATTATTTTTATGATCATTTTCACTGACAACACTTGATCACACTGATTAAAGCACCAGAATCTGAAGTTGGAAAAGTACTAGAAATAGTTACTGAGGGTCAAAATGAAATGTCTGCTGAACACATCTGTATACTTTAATTTGTTTATAGTATATATGAATATTTTTTTCACAAGAAGAGTGTTCTGTCCATGTCTATAAAAGAAATATTCTCTGTAGGACAAATATGTTCTTGTGTGTATCTTAATCGCTGTTATCTGCTGTTGGATGAATGGTGAAACATTCAGTTCTTACATTGTAAATCTGACTCCAGAGGAGTCGGTGCCTCACGAGCCATCAGCCTCACCACACGTCACTAGATGGGACAGACGGGCTATTCCTCCGTCTGTGGGTTGAACGATTCGTCAGCGACTTACAACTACAGAACTGAATCTTTCAGATGGTCCTTCCGTTCTGTAGAAAGGTTTATGTCTACATTAGAACATCTGCAGGAATATCATCCTTCTCACAACAAATGCTTCCTTTAAACTCCGACCCCAATCATCGTTTGAACTGTTGTCAAGCTTTTTTTTAAACACCATTTTTTTCCTCTGCTCCTGATTCCCAACAATTTAATTAAAGGAATACTCAGAAATTTACGACGGAGTATTAGGGTCACCAAAAAAAAAAATTAAGTTAAATTACGACTTTTTATCTCGTAAATTTACGAGTTTTTATCTCATAATTTTACGATTTAAAATCTCATAGATTTACGAGAAAAAAGTCGTAGATTAAGGAGAAAACACCGAAGTTGTCCGTTTATCAGAGCCTAGCTTGAAGATTAAATATGTGGAGCCTTTTGTGAAGCTTTATTTCCGGATTACAGGTTTAAAAAACAGATCCTGAACCTTTAGATGACTTAAAATCAGATTTTTGTCAGTGGAACCGTCTTTCCGGGGTTCAGTATCAGTAAAGCGGAGTTTAATGCGTAAAATAGGGAGCTCAGAGACACGTTTGGGTGTAGAGGACCGCTGCAGCCTTTATTCTCCTTTTCATTTACATAGCCTGAAGTTCATCTGTCAACTGACGTCATGAACCTGTCATCCGAACACCAATGCGGAAGTAAACAGTTTTACATACGCCCCCTCCTGCAGATTAAACATCCCGTTTTAGCATAAAACAATAAAGAGGAATGAAAATAGTCTTTTGTATTATCACTAGATCGTTGAAAATGACAAATAAGTAAGTGCTCCTCCTCGGACGGAAGCGTCACACAAACGTAGAGATTTGTCTTTGGTGGAGGAAGTAAGGATTGACGTGGACAGCTGCAGGAATACCGACGATGGCTTCATCGGGCTGCAGAGATCCCGCACCACCCATCAATAGCTTCCAGACATTTGGAACGTTATCAATGAACATTCATCTCGCCCGTTTAACAAAGTTTAGTCGGACTGCTCTGCTGCTGCGCGGCGTTCACCTGCTGCTCTGTATGCTCACGTCCACATTAATCATAAATTTACAACTTAAAATCTTGTAAATTTACGAGTTTTTATCTCGTAAATTTACGAGATAAAAAATCGTAATTTAAATTTTTTTTTTTTTGGTGGCCCTAATACTCCGTCGTAGAAATTAGCTAAATTGAGCTAAATTTTCTTTACATTTGTTCTCCTTCATCATTACATGTTAAAAACACCAAAAACAGGATTTTCATCGGATTGGATCTTTAAAAACGTGTTTTCTTATCCTCCTATCTCAATGTTCTGTCATTTTCCACATAATTATGATCACTTTTTCTACTAAAATTGAAATTTAAATGTAAACACAGCTGACGGAACTTCCTTTTCTTTAGTTTCCACTTCTGAAACTTCTGAGCTTTGGACTCGCTGTGTCTTTCCTCCTTTATTCAGGCTTGTGTTCCTTCTTCTTTTGTCCCATTTCACCTCCTAACCTGGAACTGAACTGGAATTTTTTGAGGTTTTGATCACCTCTTTTTTTCTCCACGTATGAACAGACAGACTTCAGGCGGATCCTTGGATGGATTTTTGGATTCTTTTGTTCTCTCTGGGTCAGCTTTGTGGAGTTGTCCCGGCTCTCATGAACCACTCGAAGCAGAGAAATTTAGTTCAGGGAATCGGGCAAACAGAGCCATGTCTTTCCTTTTTTTGTCGTTCCTGTCTTTAAAGTCTGAACTGTTTCGGCAGCAGCTCACATTCTTTTCTAAAACATTTCGGAACGTAACTGAACAAAATTTTTATTTCAAAAGCAGAAAAAAGTCGAAAACTGTCGTTTCAGTCAGACAACTCATGCAGTAAAGAAGATGTATTTCCATCTTTCTTTTAGTAAATCCTCCAAAGCCTACAACCCGAGCAGAGCGTGTCACATGAAGCCCATGTTGCTTTTGGTTTCCCATCTGTGGCAGAGCTGGCGGAAATGGAAGAAGAGGGACTGGACCGCACAGCTGGAACTTAAATAGGACGCTAAACAGGTGAGTTAATTAGACAGACAGACAGACAGACCGACAGACCCCCACAATGGGGAAATTTCATTTATCTGTGGCACCAAAAACGACATTCAGAAATAATCTATATGATATAACATCAAAAAAGGACACAAAATAATGACACTCGTATTAAATTAAATGAAAATCATTATGAAAATTATTATTAAAAGTATTATCAAAAATGAGATTCATATTAAATAAATATTAAATATTAAATAAATACAGCTGCGAAAATGTAAAAAACATGTGGTCCACTGAAAAAAACCCCACAATTATTTAAATAATTAAATAATTAAGTAATAAAGTACACACTAAAAAAAACAAACAACTGTTCAGGAAAAAAAAACAATTGAAAAACATTAAGAACTGCAACAAAAGTAGAAATGAGATTACAAAACAAAACAAAAAAAACGGATTAGTAATTAGACTGAACCGCCCGCAGGGAGGAGTAACCAGGTAAACGCACCGCTTGAGTTGCCAGCCTGAAATATTCCCAGGGACGTTCATTTTTGATCCGTTTGGTAGTGAACTACTTTTTAATTGGTTTATTTCAAGCTATCAATACCAAATGAATTAAAGAAGACAATAACTATATATTTATACATACTGTAACAGAGAATAATTATGAATTGAATGGAAAATAGTAAAAAATCTAAATGTAAAAATAGAAATAGAAATACACTTAAAGATTAAAAGTAATCAACTTTATTTTTAAAACAAAACAATCTGGTTAACTTGTGCATAATTTTGTTTTCAGCTCTGTGACTTGGTATTATTTTCAAAACAAAAGAACAAAATGTTATTGGTATTATTCACATAAATGTTAAAAAGTTAGGCATATTAATGGAATAATTTATTTGTTTAGCTCTTTTTTTTGGCAATTTCTTCCATAAAAACTGCATCAAAAACATCTGATTTAAACAGTAAAGTCTTTTTTTCTAAAGACAACATGCTAAAATTTGGAAAACAATTACTTTTTTAAGGCTTTTATCATATATTTAGCAGCTTGCGATGGACTGATGACCCACTCAGGATGTACCCCACCTTTGCCCAACAGCAACATTAAATTACTTTTAGGATTGAAAGTGTCTTTGATGAAAGGAAAGCATCTGTTTTTTAAAATCTTTTCACACATACAAATTGTGTGTTTTTATTTTTTTAACTATAACTGTTGCCTAAGCTTCTAGACTCAATGCCAAGATTTTGTCTATATAAGTCCTGACTGACAATTAGAGGCAGATAGAGAGATAAATAAAGAGTGAATTTACATATGTACCTAAAGAACCCTTTTTTCTTTTGCTATTTTACTTTGATTTATAAATGTTTGGCTCATTTGGGACTAAACTATACACTTTATGCTCCCATCTGTGTCCCTTTTTATTGAAACAGCTAAACGTTCTCGTCAGACACATTCTCTGTACTGTTCATGCCACAGATGGCTGTCGTAAAAAGTAACAGGCCACTCAGAAGGCCTGTGAAACTGAACGTGGCCTTAACTTTGTTGTCTTCCTTTAAAAAAATAAACAATTAATGCTAAAAGGATGAATCACTCTGGGAGCAATATGCCGGCCGTGTTATAGTAGGGTTTTTTTTACAGCAAAGATCGCACGTCATTTCCAGTTGATGCTTGAATGATTGTTACCTTCAAGCTGGTGTGTGTGGGAGGAAGATTGTGACATATTTATAGGTGGAAATCTGCCATTGACTTACCAGTTAATATATTTGTAGATATGAGGGGGCCGCTTTACCAAACAACATCTGACTCTGATCTGTTATTTTTGTTCCACTGGTTGGGACTTTGACTCCAGACTGTAACATTTTCGTTCATTTGTCCTTCTGGTGTCTGTTTAGATATGAATTTTACTTCAGATTGGCTTTATTTCTCAATAAACACAGTTTTTTCTTTAGTCTAAATACATGTTTAAGTGAGGATTTTTCACAACTAGTTTGGCCTTTGTTTTCCATTTTCACATTTCATGCTTTTCTAGATTTACGTCAATTATCTGAAGTAAGTTTGCAAATTTTACAATCCTCACACTTTGTTTTTGTTCATTACGTCAGATGTTGCTGACCCATCCAGGTTGCGCTCCACCTTTTACTAACAGTGTCTGGGATAGGCTCCAGCAATGCTTCGATCCCAAAAAGGATTAAGAACTTTTGGAAAATGAATGAATAGTTTTAGGTTCTAAAGAAATTTAATTTATTAACTCCGATTTCTGTTCACTTGAGTCCAGCTACCAGTATTAAAATCCTCTCTTTACAGAATTAATGAAAATCTGTATAAACGGTAGTTTATAGAGGCCTTTTTACTTTATTGCCAAAGTAATCTGTCGTGCTATTTGGCAAATGTTTTTGCCTTTTCTGGGCTTTTGCTTTGACATATTTGTGTTGCATTATGGGTAAACATGCTTAAAGGCCATTCAGGAGTTTTGTGCTTTGTTCAGATGTAGTTTTTGGAACTTAAACAATGCTGCCACAAACACTGTTTCAGTCTTTTGCTGCCATATAATGATGAACTTTAACATGTTAAGGCATGAATAATCCAGTCTGGTGGTTTTGGAATTAATCCGCTGCAATGCAGAGAAAACTGGAAAGAGTCTAACAAGATTGGAGAAGCAACAACTTTTTTTTTCAACCTGAAATATCTTTGGGTGTGAAAACACTTGTTTTCATGGAGATGCAGCAGCAATAACCGATGTTTCCTGGAAGCTTTTTGTCTCCCCAGAAAGACAACTTACCTCCAACTAGAAGTATTTACATGACAAGTAAAATAAATCACTGAAGATTCCTGCCGTCTACAATCCTCTGTTCGATTTCTGTAATCTATCGCACAGCCCGGTCCAAACTCATCGCTCTTATCTGTACATCAAGCAGCAGGAGGCCTGCAGCCCCCCTTATTTATGCCTCCAGACTGCTAGATACACCAGCTCAAGAATGTCACAGAGACAGCAGGCCTCTGGCAGCACTTTTTCTCCAAAGAGTGCAATGGATATGTGCTTATGAGGGCTTTTATTCTTGCGGGAGGGACAATTTGGAAGACATGTTTGTAATCTGCCTGAGGAGTAACAAAGGGGGGATGTGAGCAGAGGTGATGGACTGTCAAACTGTGACTGTTGCAGAAAAGGAGAGACAAACAAACAAACAAAGAAAACTTGCAAACAGATGCAAAACTGTCAGGCTTGAAATGTGCTTTGATCTCTTGTCAAACAGCTGGGAAGAAGCAGGAAAAACTGTGAAACTGAGCCTCACACGTCTCCCTGAGGGTGATGAGAGCATTTTGTCAGCTGCCATGTTTCATAGGTGCCTGTTAAAGTTACTCATACACAGGAACCGAAGTGCAACATCTCTGATATTTTTGGTAAATGTTTGCATTTCTCCTTCTCAAGTGGCTCAGCTGCTAAAGAAACGTTCACGTGACAAATCCAGGAGGAAGTCTATTTATAGCTCCATCTTGATTTTTTTTTAATCACTTTAATCAAAAGTGCTTTTTACACTGTCTCCTGTGAAAGGACAGACAGGTTGGAGCAGAGTCTGGGCTCCTCTACCAGACAAAAGACAGTCAAAAACGCAGGACTCGTTTGCTCCAAGACATCCAGATATGAGCAGGTTTTTTTTATATTCATCACCTGGCTGCCCATTCTTATGCAGAAGCTTCCACCGACTCCTCAGGGGAAATTAATGCGGAAGGACTGAGCGATATGAGACTGAAGTGGCATTGCAGACACATGGCCGGTCAACCCGGTGGGTGAGATACAATATAGGCTGTCATCTGCATTAAAAATAGACACTTGTTTCATATTGTGATGAGTTCATTTGCCCTGAGGAGTGATCAGTCTCCTGCATGATAACCTTTTCCTTTGAACTCAGCATTCCTCTGGTTGATTTGAGCATCAAACAGTGGTTCTGTCTCAACACAGATCAAAATTGCTTGTGTACCAAATGAAAAGGTGATTCTAAAACCTTATTTTGCTTCAAATCTATCAGATATTTGCATACATTTGGCGTGCAGAAAGAAGGATGTATTAATCTTTGCAAACATGCTTCACTGTTTGGCATTTATTGACAGAGCATTCAGATTTCAGCACCATGGACAGTTGCCTAAAGGTCTGGATGATCGGCTGAAGGTCAAAATCCAACAATGATGAGTGTGTTGCAAAGTTATGGGGAAGTTAATATTTGAGGAACTACCGGACCTTAAGGGAAGGATTTATATAAGATGAATAAGGGCTTGATCGACCTTCATTTTTTGTCACAAAAAAAGAGTGCATAAAAGTTAAAATGTTGACTAATTAGGTGTCTTTAAATAGGATATATGAAACAAGTATGAAAGGAACTAAAGTGACATAATAGAGCTCAAAACGGGATTGTAAAGGCACAACTGATGTAAAGTAACTGCACAAGCCCTTGTTATCCTTGAAGCAATAGCAACAAGATACTATGTACATGTTTTTATTTTTTGATTATAAAATTACACAAAATTCATATTTTGAGTGAGCTGAATATTTTGTTACCTTGGCAGCGTCTGTCAGACGGTTTAATGCAGGTTCTGGAACGCGCTTTTTCCATGCGGTGTTCATACTGGACCGTCGCTTCTCGATATTAGTGCATGTACTAAATGTTGAAGCAGCGCAAATTTGGCTTTTTCTTTCAAAGCTCGAATTCCACATGTGTCAAACTCAAGCCCCGGGGCCAAATCATGCCATTTTATGTGGCCCGCAAGAACATAAAAGTTTTTAATTTCTTAAAATAGAAATGTTATTTAGTTGGATACATATTATTTATGTGTAGCTGCTGTAATTATTCAATGTTTGCAGCTCTTATGTGTGCGTGCAGACAAATTGTTGTCATAAAACCATTGGATGCAAGGCTGTGTGCAGCCTTTTTTTGTAAAATGTAACATGTGTAATACATGTTCTCTCTATATGTTATTTTTCTTTATTCACTTGGACAGTTTGATCCTTCATAACTCCAATGGAGTTATGTGGGTTTTAATAAGAGGTCAAAATGTTAAAGGATTTATGCTAGAGTAACGAACAAGCATATGTTTTCTATACCACTGTAATTGTCATTTTAAAAAGTTAGAATAAATAAATAAAAATTTAAATAAATAAATAATGAGTTATTTAACATTAAGGAGTAGTTACATTTATTTGTCATTCCATTTTATTGCATGTATAAGTTATATCTGGCCCCACTATGCTGATGTGGCCCTTGGTGAAAATGAGTTTGACACCCCTGCTCTATTCTGATATACGAAAGACTTGGTGTTGTATAATTTTGGCTGGGCACAAACTGCAATTATTAATTTCTCCTCTATGTTACATTTTCAAACCGTTGATGCCTTTTGTGAATGAGAAGGAGCGCCATCCATCTGCCACCAAATCTGAGTCACTGATTGGTCAAAGCTCAACTGGTTTGCCTTTCACTGCACCTTTTGTATGTAGAGCCTGAAAACAGACTTTAAAATGGTCACGGCGATGCGTAAATGCAAGAGTTTTACACATGGAAGCCTGAAACGTGCACACACATGCGTTTACACAGACTTTTCAGTGAAAGTGGTCGCTCGAGCGCGCATTTCCGAGACCCGGTGTGAACGCAGCATCACACTGATGCGCGGCCATTCTGGGATGCCAGCCGATCAGTCACAGTGACAATCAGCAGACACCTCTTCCTAGGTGAGGTTAGTGACTTGTATGGTGTAACCGGGGGCTCAAATCCAGTTATAAATACAATGATCAATTCTTCCAGATGTCTGTTGTCTTTCTGGTGCTACACAGTGTTTTGACCAGAACCATTTTTTAATTAGGTTTATTTCAAGCAAATAAAACAAGAAAAGACAAAAAGAAACAAATAGATAAACATGGGTATTGATCACAGTCTCAGAGGAAGGTGTGCCTATTGAAGCCTTCAGCCACTAGGGAGCGCACTGTGAAAAACATCTTGATGCAGCAGTAGGTCCGCACCCCCACCACAGCCTTCACTCTTTGTGTGTGGCATGGTTCTGCAGAGCCAAACTATTTCAAACTTACACCATTTATCTTCCTGATCCAGGAAGGAGAGTGAGGACAGACTGTCTTAGGAGGAACGCATCTTATAAAATTCATAACATCTTTTTTATTATGTGAAATTTTCTAGATCAGATCACCAACATATGGTTTTCAGAGAAGCTTTGGGATGCCGTCTTGGATGCGGTCACCATGACAACCACAATATCGTTTGGGTGCATTCTCCTCTAGTTTTCTATCTTTTTTTTTAATGTTTTGATCTTCTATCTTTTTGCTTAGACCCTTTAGGATGCGTTCATCCCATTAAGATCATTTTGACCAATCAAATAATTTTGGGAATATTTAGCTACAAGAAGAAACTAGTTTGTGATCAAAACTAAGGAGAAGCTATTAGCAAAAGACTTTAGTGCAAAAAAAAATGTATATATATATATATATTCATAAATCAGTGAAGGATGCTGATTTGGTTTTTCGCTCATAAGACTGTAGCACAACCTGGCAGTCCCAACATCTGTGTGCAGAGTGAATGGATGTGTAAATGTAACATTTCGGCACTACTTCCCAAGAAAATCTATTTTGTGGATCAAAAGGAAAATCTTCGCTGTGACATTCAGACACAACTTGAGATTCTTCAATATTTGATGAGCTGAAAAGGATGCTGCTCTCTCTGTGGTACCACTCTGACAAAATGAACTGTAGCACCGGGTCAGTGGATGAACTGGTCATCCAAAGTCACTAGACTTCACGTGATTTTAAAAATAAAAAAGACTTTCCAGCCATGACAAAAAAAAAAGGGGTGGGGGGTTCTCAAGATGTGTTCTTTTATTCATTATAAAACAACTCCTTCAGAACTGTCTTTGTGGGTGGAATACTTTTAGCTGCAAAAAGACCAACAGATCTCATGGGAGAAGATGAGTAAAGGCTCATCAGTTGGTGAC
Source organism: Oryzias curvinotus (assembly GCA_023969325.1). NCBI lineage: Eukaryota > Metazoa > Chordata > Actinopteri > Beloniformes > Adrianichthyidae > Oryzias > Oryzias curvinotus. Next base: position 17,215,941 of record CM043728.1, read on the forward strand.
ATTTCAGTGTTTTATAGCCTGCAGACCTAAACTGATGGAGTGAGTCAGAGTCAGCTGTCTGAGCTTTCAGTGAATCTGTAAGTCAGAAACAATCACCTGTTTAAACCACAGAGCAGCCTGACAGATACATACAGCATCAATTCACCAGAAATGGGTTTCATTATTGTTATGTAAATTTTCCTTTAGCCTAATCGTTTGTTTCTCTATAATAATAATGTGTGTTTGAATAACTCCTCTCTGAGCATGCTCAGACATGTGTTCGCTGTGGTGTATGACACAGTAAAAGCAGCTATGGAGCCAACACAAATCCACTCACCATCACTGTAAAGATTACAACCAAAAAACAGCCTTGGTTTCACAAAGCAGACACAGAGATGTGATAGCTGGAACTCAAATCTTCAACAGCTGTCTTTGTTAAAAACCTTATAATATACAGAAATACTGTAACATTTCTGCAGGGCAATATTATGACCCGTTAGGTTTTTATCCTAATTTAGTTTCACAAACAAACAGGAACGATGATGGTTACATGTGGTTGGAATACAAATTCCAATCATCTTTTGATATATTTTCAGTGATATTTTAATTTTGTTGTTCTGTGGCAAAAAAAAAAAAATCAGTGTCGTGGTTGGGACTGTTGGCGTGGAGCATCCCGCCATCCTTTCCCTCAGACACTTTGTTTATATGCTCTCACCTCTAGCTTACAGCCCCTCACACCCCAAGGTAACATCAGCAAGCAGTATTGGAGGTATCCAGCCGTAAGTTTTTTTAATTTTATTTTTTAACAATGAAACATTAACACGGTGAATTATTCTGCAATTGCAATCGGAAAAACAAATATAGAACAAACAACGAAAAAACAAACACAATTTTTTAATGCATGGCTTTTTTTTTAGGTTACATTAGGAAAAATGTTACTTTAAATTCACAAAGTTAAAGAACTAACAGGAGAATAAAACCATATATAATATGAATCAAAGAAAAGCAAACAGCAACATGGATGCATCCGAACGGAGCAGAGCAGGGGCCTGTTTCAGAAAGGAGGTTAAGTGTAAACTCTGAGTGAGTTAACCCTGAAATCAGGGAACCTCTGGGTTTTCCGTTTCAGAATGGGAGGTTTGTTAAACCAGAGAAAGCAGAGTAAGTCAAACCCGTTTCTGAAAGAGAGGTAACTTATACTCGGAGTCAGTATCCATGGTTACTTATGCTGTGAACCTAACCTGGTCGGGAGCAGGTTTTATTCTCCAAACTCAAAGTTTCTGCCGGTCCCCTCCCCTTTTTAAAGACAAAGCGGTATTTTTCGCTTTAACCTTCATTGCCCACATTTCCGTCACACAGAGACAAGCTGAGTGACAAGAAAGAATTGTTCTTTTTTGGAGGACCCAATAGACGAAGAGGCTGCATTAATTCATAGAGAATTATATTTACCTCGTACGAGGATTTTGAGAGGACTCGATTTTTTGTCATTTCCCCACACGTTTTTGTTTGAGCGTTACCGTTTTTCGTTGCAGTCAATTACATATATACAATGAAAACAACATTAGATATTGCTATGTAGATGTTTCATATGTCAAATATTGTCAACAAAGCCTACATCATGACATGCTCAAATTTTACCTGATTGAATTATGTTTTATACTTCATTTTTTGCTGCTGCCATGTTCTTTTACTTCCGTCAGGATTGCATCTACATGAAAATGAAATCAGGGACATTGAATTAGATTAATGTAACAATTACTTTTTGGAAACACAATTTGCTAGTACTGCTTACTTTCTTAATCCCATATACACCTATACCACTTGATCAATACAAGGGTAGTGTTGCAGCGTGTTTGTGCTGAGCGGGGTGCGATCCACGAGAGACAAGGGGAGGGGCGAGTGCAGGTGCAGATGGGGGGGGGGGGGGGGTGTGAGCACGGAGCGGAGGCGTGTGCGTGGTGTATATTGTGTGTTCAGAGGACGGAGCACTTAGTTAAATAAAGAGAAGGTGTCATTCCCAGAATAACTGTTTTGGAGTCATTCTCTTAATCCGCTCTGGAGGTTGAGGGTTTTGAACGGGAAGTGAACCCCGAAGGAGAATTCTCTTCTGAAGGAAATCTCCCCTGCGCTTCTGACCACGGTCGGAAAGACGAGAGAAAAGAAAGGAGAAGTCTTCGCGCAGCGAAAGGTTCAACAGTAGACAAAAGTTCACTTTTAAAAACACAATTGCATGTATTAATATTAAACTGACCAACGTTTGCAAGAGGGGAAGGTTATGCAGCACTTCATGCATTTACACCAGGAATAACACTTCAAAAGGACACCGAAATATCGCCATTTTTTAATTTCACACCTTACGCTATTTAAAAAGTTATTTATTACAGCCAATATTTTATAACAATGATTTAAATGCAAACTTCTGCATTAACTCGAGCAGCTATGTTTTCCCACGCTAACTGTCTCTGTGTTGCAGATGCAGCGGTGTTGCTTTTCTTCTGGAATATGTGCTCATATTCACTGTAACTCTGCAGCAGCACGTCAAGTTCAGCTGGCGAAAAATATGCAGACCTCTTTGTTTCCACGGTTGCCATGGTGACTCGTGATATCTGCGCTCCATTGATAATGGCTTCTCATGGTCGCGGTGCGCACGCTCAACTTCGATTCAGTCCACTCAGAGTTGATTAACCTAACTCCGATCAGCTTCTCTGAAACAGAAAACTCAGAGTTGTTAATCTCCCGATTGACCAACTCAGAGTTCAAGTTCAACCTCAGAGTTGGTTGAACCTCCTTTCTGAAACAGGCCCCAGGAAGTTTGTTGCCCCGCCAAATGTATTTTCTACATCACAACACAAGTTCTATTTCAAACACAAATTAGAAATGCACTTTATGACTGAATTTTCTTCATCAATGTCCTCTATCACCAGAAAAGGGCCACATAAGCATGTTAAAAACATTTTTAAAAAACTCATCAGAGTGGAACTACAATGTGGAATGGTCTTGAACGTTTGAACACACTTGAGGATTGAGAACACCGGCTGGTCCCTATAAGGGTCTGATTGATCATTTGGTAGAGACCATGTGGGTGTTTGAGGGGGGGAGGAAGGTGAGTTGAGCTTCAGGTGCCTACGGTTCTGGGGGGAAATGGAAAGTCTCTTAGAATGTATTGACAAAATTATATTTTTGCTGTAATATTTTATAAAATAAATTGGGGATACAGCTATAATAATAATATTTGTTGTTGTTATTATTATTTATGTTATTTGCAGTAGTGTGGAGAATAGCAAAGCTGCAACTTTAAGACACCACCCCCTCCTCCAGCCTCCCCAATGGTCTTTCCCAGCGCCGCTTATCACAGCACAATTTGTAACATGCCATAATTTCCTCACCGGCGTGCGCGCGCGTCTCCCACCCCGGAGATCAAATGTCATTGGCGGCCGCGGCCGGTCCGGCGGTTCGTTGCACTCCCGTGTTCCCGGACGATGCCATCATCATCATCATCATCAGTGGCGGCGGGAGCGGCGGCGCGGGTCTGCCGCGCCTCCGCGAGCGCATGAGCGGCGGCAGGACTGTGCGCGCGCGACGCCTCAGCCGTCGGAGCTGTCATTGAGGAGGTAGTAACGGCGGAAACCGTGAGTATGCACGCTGGTTTGGGGGTGGGGGGTGGGTTTGAGGGGGTGTTTGACCTACATTGCCCCTTCTCCTGCGAGCTCAAGGTGATTTTTTTTTCTCCCCTGCATGCCCCCCCCCCCCCCCCCCCAATCTGGACCACCAGAGATGCTGATGGAGGAAGGAGGCTGTTGATAGATAACCTGTGTGTGTTTGCGCGCTTGACATTGTGAGGCTCTGCAGGAGAAAGCGGGGGTGGGGTGGGGGGGGAGAGAGCCGGCTTTCACTTGGTGGAGTTAGGGGGGGGGGGTGCAGACTGAGGCTGGCATGATGTAATGCACTTGAGATAATGAGACAATAGGCAAGGATTCTCCCCAATTATCATTTCAGTGTCATGCAGCAGCTAATAACGCCATAAAGAGGAGCTGTCACATGAGAAACAGCTGCCCCTCCTATAAACATCATTATTACCCACTGTTCCAGAGGTGCACGCATGGAGACAGCATCCATCCATCCATCCATCCATCCATCCATCCATCCATCCATCTATCCTCTCAGAAGCTCAGAGGCTCCAAACCTCTGATCTCCTTCTTCATCTGGCTAATTAATGTTTGCTTCCACAATTAAAGAAACCTACTGCTGTTAGGTTTAAAGACTCAAAGAAGGACTTTTTTTTTACCGGCAAATGCGTGGAGCAGAGAAAGAACTACCTGTGGCTCAGGCTTTTATGTCGATTTGATGTTTCTTTCATCCCTCAACAGAGAGATGCAGTTGCAGGCCACGCTGACCGTTGGTTCAGACCGGGAGAAACCACTGCGCTCTTATTCAATCTCTATCGACTGATGGTTTGCCTGACTTAGCTGCAGGGTGTTGTTGCCGTTAAAAGCTACATGCAGGCGTTTCAATCGCGATTACAGATGCAGGTGGAGGTCGGAGGTGCAGGGGGTAAAAAAAAAAAAGGCTAGTGGAGAGGCTTCAGAGTGTAACTTTACACCCATCCTCTCTCAAATCATTCACAAGAGAATGTCAATGAGTGCAGAATGTGATCATTGATGGAGGGAGGAGTTATCCTGGCGGACATTTTTATTTATTTATTTTGTAAAGAACAGGAAGCAGGAGGGGTAAGGAGTCGGCCAGGAAGCTGATTTTACAGATGGAGCAGCTCAGATTGAGAGTGTGGAAGTGAAAATGATTACTTCCTGAAAGAACAAACAGCAGAAAAATCAATCTGGGTCACTTTCATGCTTCATTGTATCCTCAGCGTTGGGACTGGTCATATATAACACATTGGATGTGTCTCCTGAATGATTTTTAGTCAAAGTTAAAGTGGATTGGGTGGGCTTGTATGTGACCATGTTCTTTCCAAATAAAGCACATGTATCTGGAGCAGACCACAAACCTCAAAAGGTAGATTGACTTGGCTTTTCACTTAACTTGGTTTGTTTTGCAAAATAAAAAATTATGTAACGTTACACAATTGCAACATCTTCTTTTGGGGCAGAATTTCCAAAAATAAGACATTAAGAAGCACAAAAGGGGGAAAAAAAATCTGGTTTGTTCAGTTGAAATTTTACCATTAATGAGTGGCTGCTTCTCCTCTTTGATACTTAGCCTGAATCTGAATGGCTTCCCTACCTCTACTGCTTCTTCCTATCCCTAAATGGGTCTTTAAATTCGGATGTTTCTGCTGCCTATTGACCTTAACCAGGGGTGGCGAACAAGTTTGACACCAAGAGCCGAATTCTTTCACTGTGAGAGTCAAAGAGCCACACCACACACTGACCTGCCAAGACGTACACACACAAACGCACAATTAAAGCTGTATTATTTTCCATAACACACTCCTCTCCCTACAATACAACAGCAAGTATTGTACTTGTGTTTATTTCAAGGAAAGTGTCCACCCTCAATACACACATCAATGCAGCTTAGCCAGAGTTAACACAGCGACTACTCTGTAGGTCAGATACCCCCTCCACACACACACACACACACACACACTCTCTCTCTCTTTCTCTGCCTCTCTCTGACACACACTAGTACTCAGTGACGGGCGGTGATTTTGATACTGGAGAGCCACTGACTCCTCTGAAGTCAGATTTACGATGATAAAACTGAATATTTTCACTGTTCATCCAACAGCATTTAACTGGTAATTCTTTGTATCTCAACATTCCTCTTTCAATGACCCTTACAGCAACAAATACACAAACATCTGGACAGAGCATCCTTCTGGTGTCTGAGTGATTCATATTCACAATAAACCCATTAAATACATTACATTTCAGTTGTGTGCAACTTAAATTAATTTTTACCTTCATTAGAATATCTTGCTTTTATGTGTTTTTTATTTAAAATTGTATGACTGACTTTTTATATCAAAAGCACGTAATTTATTTCATGTTAATCTATTGCAATGACTCAGGTCATTCTTCAACATAGTAAGCAAACAAGTGTTAAGTTACCATTAGACTGGCTGCATTATTCACGCAAAGAGGCGCACGCTCATTGGCCAAGAGCCACCGCTGACCTTAACGATAGCCGCTGTAGGTACCATAACCATTCGCCCTGCAACTACCGTTTGGGGTCCTTTCGACTGAGGGTGACGTCACACTACGGTAACCTCACTTGGACAAACTACATACGGGCTCTACATATTTTCATTTCACGTTCTCTTTTGTAACCTCAAAGTGTGTCTGACATTATTCTTTGTAATTTTATAAACAGATTTTGCCCCAATCCGCTTGTTATTCCATGTTCAGCCGTGGCTTAAAATGTTGTAATAGCACAGCTAAACGTAGTTCTTCTGGGTCCGTTCTGCCAATAATAAAGCACTGGACGGATTTAAAAAAACTATAAGCGAACATGCATTCAATAATAATGATGACAATAATAAAAGCTTGTTTAGAAGATAATCTCGCTCTATGTCGGAGCTCTGTTTGTTTACAACGGACTTCATAATATCTTCCTCTATGGTAATTTGTCCAGACCAATCACTATCTGACACTTCATTGGACCAACGGACAGCCAATCACATAATGTGACATCAGCACTAGTCGAAGGACCCCGGACGGAAGTTCCAGGCAGAGAGGTTATGGTACCTACACCGCAAATCATCTACGTTAGGGCATAGCTGCCAGCGCACAGAAAACACATGACAGCGGCTTTTTTAACTTTAAAAAGTCATGCCAAAACAAAAACTCAAAACTAACGTTTAAATGTAAACTTCTGTGCACAGCCACGTGAAGAAATGCATTTGTCCTCCGTGCCACAGCACGACACGAATCACCCTACAGGTAGAGGGATAGCCAGCCTTAAGTCCTTACAGCTCCTCTTTAAAAAAAAAACAAGGAGGAGCCAGAGGGGTTTTGCAACAAGTTCCCCAACATTTTGATGTGCAGGGGCGCCCTCACCCTATGATGCTGCTTTGTCACACTTGAATGTTTTTGGAAAAAATGGGCGTGTTTGGCAGCAGATGGAATCCAAACGGTACCCATCCCTACTATCAAGTCTCTTTTTCAAGTCCAAGTCCAGCCTCAAGTCTTTAGCTGTAATCTCAAGTCAAGTCTCAAATTCTAAAACTTATAGGGAATTTTTGTAACAATAGACGGGTGGTGTTTCTGCCTTTTAAAAGAGAGCTTTGACTTTTGGATCAAACAGTGATGTTCTCGTGCAAAAACAAAAAAAAAAAAAAAAAAATTATAGCAACTCAAGTTCGAGTCTCAAGTCCAAGTCTTAAACTGCTGCTGGTTGGATAGAATTTAAACGCCTTTGAAACATCTCTGGTGGGACTTGAGGCTTCGTTGCTGACACAGCAGAAAACCGGGCAGAATACTGAAGTATTTACCATTCCCTGTTTTTTTTATTAATCAGTTGTTCTTCTTATTTTTCCTATATCTTATAAAGTGGAAAAGCATTTTTCCATTTTGTGTAGTAGCATAAACAATAATACAGATAATATTACAGTAATTTCCCAATAAGTGGCCACCAGCTGGCAATGACGAGCGGGAAACGAGCTGAGAAGAGCTTACTTTAGTGTTTTAAATCATGATATTGGTTGACAGCATGTCAACCAACCTCAAGTGCAGTATGTAAATATGTTGTTGTATCGATGTCTGACCTCCCTCCCCCGTCAGGTGATGAGTTGATTTGATGTTTTCCATTACCAGAAGCAGAAATCTGCTTAATTTCTGCTTAGTTTCTTGGCAGGCTTTCTCCTCGTCAGAGTCTGTGGAGTAGGCCGCCATATGAATGAGATTTCGCCGCACTATGTGTGTGTTTGCCCGTCCAATCTGGCCAGTCCCATTCACAAAAAACAAAAAACAAAAAAAACGCTGCATCGTTCACCCCCCCACCTGTTGTCCTGGGACTGATGCCAAAAAAACGGAAAAGAGCAGCATGCAGCAAGTTTCCATTTTACCCTCTGAGCTCACCAGTGCAGTCTGCAGTTCCTCTGCCGTGTGCCAAGAGACCAAACATGAGCAATATTTAAAAGCAGAATTCCTCCAGTCGGCTCTGCTGGCAGACTGGAAGCAACGCGTGTCACCAGCTCTCTGTTGCTAGTTCTGTTTTCATTCTCGTCAACCAATCTCACGGTTGAACACTCATCATCATGTGAGAAAATTGGATTGAGTTTTTAAACGGATTGGCACAGAAATTTAAATGGCGATGATTGTCTTATTTTCATGAGTAGTTTGGATCAGTTTTTGGGGATTGCTTGGTTTTATTTTTCTCTTTTTGTAAACAACCGTCTCAAGTCAATTACCTAAAGTTCCACTCCGATCATCTTTTGATTTATTTTCAAAGCGTTCCCAGTGGTCTCTTAATTATGATTATGATGTTTTTTTCTTTTTTTTTTTTAGCCAAAATCAAAAATCGTTCTCTAGGACATAGTTTCTGTAGACCCTGCAAACCCCACCCCCCTTCCCATCACCCGTAACTGAGTGCTCCGTTTACATGCTCTCCCGCTAACTTACAGGCCCTCACACCCCCGACCTAACATTAGCGGTGCAACAAAAATGGCGAGCAGTATTGGAGTGATCCAACTGTACAGTTTTAAGGCAGATGCCAGCTCGGAGCAGATTTTCAGTCATCTGCTCCTGATTCATATTCATTAGAATAAAAAGAAATGATCAGAAATGCAATTTTGAGCTTAATTTCCTCTATGTATGTCCTCCATCAGAAAAATGCCTCAAGAACCCACCTGCAACTTGGAGACAAGTTTAGGATGAACTCCTGCCCGGTCTGCAGAAACTGTGGCCTAGAAAACAGCAGGTTTCTCTATTTTTGGCCAAAAAATGGAATAATTGTAATTTAAAGACAACTTGGAACACTTTTACAATTAAAGATGGTCAGATGGCTGCACGGTGGCACAGTGGTTAGCGCTGTTGCCCCACAGCAAGAAGGCCTCCGGCTGGGGGACCTGAACCAGAACACCAATGGGGGACCTTTCTGTGTGGAGTTTGCATGTTCTCCCCGTACATGCGTGGGTTTCCTCCCACCTCCCAAAAACATGCTTCATAGGTTAATCTAAATTGTCCCTAGGTGTGAATGTGAGAGTGCATGGGTGTGTGATTGTGCACACTCTTCCCTGTGACAGACTGGCGACCTGTCCAGGGTGTCCCCTGCCTTCACCCACAAGTGGCCAGTATAGGCTCCGGCAGCCCCGTGACCCCGAAGGGGACAAAACAGAAGAAGATGAGTGAATGAAAGATGATCAGAATGGGACTTCAACCTTCTTAATGTCTGAGGGTATCACGGCTGTTCTGTTCAATGTGGCTATACATTCAGCTCTGGAACATGCTGCTGTTTTGTGTGTCACTCCTTATCTGCTCTCACAATGTTTCGCACTAACGAGATTATTTGAAGACATTTTAGCCACGCTGTGCTGATTTACCAAAAGTGGCTAAATTAGCATGTGTGCTTCACGTGTGCTCAGGCGAAGTCTGAACTATACATCTGTCCTCTGGTTGTCCTTTCTGCTAAACCAAAACTTTAATAATCTCAAAGACTCCACTCCTTTGGTTCTGTCTGCAGTCAATAAAACGCTACAGCAGCGGCTAGTGTACCAAAACAGGCCTAAAGCCATATTGGAAATGGGATTAAAAATCGATAACATTAATCAAACACTGCCAGACAACACGCTTTGTGTGATAAATATGAAGAACTTCAGTTAAACCCCATTGAGTGTGGGCAGACACACCAAGGTCACTTGAGAACCTCCTCCTTAGCTTCAAAGTTCTTTTTAAGTGTTTACTTCTAGATAACAATAAACTGAAGCATTTGAATATTGCTCTCCTATGGGCCCACCACCCGTAGGAGATCTCAAAAGGGGCCGGTGCATTGTGGTTTGGGTGGCAGTCGGGGGCGGGTGCCTCGGCGGCCCAAACCCCGATCATGGAATCTGGCTTTTGGGACATGGAATGTCACCTCTCTGGGAGGGAAGGAGCCTGAGCTGGTGCGAGAGGTTGAGAGATACCGTCTAGATATAGTCGGGCTCACCTCCACACATAGCCTGGGCTCTGAAACTCAGTCCTTAGAGAGGGGTTGGACTCTCTACCACTCTGGAGTTGCCCAAGGTGAGAGGCGGCGGGCTGGCGTGGGCTTACTCGTGAGCCCCCAGCTCAGCCGCCAAGTGTTGGAGTTCACCCCGGTGGACGAGAGGGTCATGTCCCTCCGCCTCCGGGTGGGGGACAGGTCTCTAACTGTGGTTTCGGCTTACGGGCCGAACAGCAGTTTGGAGTACCAGGCCTTCTTGGTGTCTCTTGAAGGGGTACTGGAAAGTGCCCCAACGGGGGACTCCATTGTCTTCCTGGGGGACTTCAATGCCCACGTGGGCAATGACAGTGGCACCTGGAGGGGTGTGATTGGTAGGAACGCCCCCCCTGATCTGAACCCGAGTGGTGTTTTGTTATTGGACTTCTGTGCTCGTCATAGTTTGTCCATAACGAACACCATGTTCGAGCACAAGGGTGTCCATCAATACACCTGGCATCAGGACACCTTAGGCAGGAGGTCAATGATCGACTTTGTAGTTGTTTCAGGTGACCTTCGGCCCTGTGTCTTGGACACTCGGGTGAAGAGAGGGGCGGAGCTGTCCACCGATCACTACCTGGTGGTGAGTTGGATTCGCTGGCGAGGAAGGAGGCAGGAAAGACTTGGAAGACCCAAACGTACTGTGAGGGTCTGCTGGGAACGTCTGGCTGAGCCCTCCGTTAGGGAAGTCTTTAACTCCCACATCCGGGAGAACTTCAAACAGGTACCGAGGGAGGTTGGGGACATTGAGTCCGAGTGGACCATGTTTTCCACCTCCATTGTCTCTGCTGCTGCTCGGAGCTGTGGTCGCAGGGTCTCTGGTGCCTGTCGCGGCGGTAACCCCCGAACCCGGTGGTGGACACCGGAAGTAAGGGATGCCGTCAAGCTGAAGAAGGAGTCCTACCAGGCCTGGCTGGCCTGCGGGACTCCGGAGGCAGCTGACAGGTACCGGCAGTCCAAGCGAGCTGCGGCCCGGACTGTTGCGGAGGCGAAAACTCGGTCCTGGGAGGAGTTCGGTGAGGCCATGGAGAAGGACTATCGGTTGGCCTCGAAGAAATTCTGGCAAACCATCCGACGACTCAGGAGGGGAAAGCAGTTCTCCACAGGCACCGTTTTCAGTGCAGGTGGGGAGCTGTTGACTTCAACTGGGGACATTGTCGGGCGGTGGAAGGAGTACTTCGAGGATCTCCTCAATCCCACTGACAAGCCTTCTTTTGAAGAAGCGGAGAATGAGGACTTTGGGGTGGGGCTGTCTATTACCCGGGCTGAAGTCACTGAGGTAGTCAACGAGCTCCTCGGTGGCAAGGCCCCGGGGGTGGATGAAGTCCGCCCTGAGCACCTCAAGTCTCTGGATGCTGTGGGAGTGTCTTGGCTGACACGTCTCTGCAGCATCGCGTGGCGGTCGGGAACCGTACCACTGGACTGGCAGACAGGGGTGGTGGTTCCCCTCTTTAAGAAGGGGGACCGGAGGGTGTGTTCCAACCATAGGGGAATTACACTCCTCAGCCTCCCTGGGAAAGTCTATGCCAGGGTACTGGAGAGGAGAGTCCGTCCGATAGTCGAACCTCGGATTCAGGAACAACAGTGCAGTTTCCGTCCTGGTCGTGGAACAGTGGACCAGCTCTATACCCTATCTAGGGTGCTGGAGGGTTTGTGGGAGTTCGCTCATCCAGTCCATATGTGTTTTGTGGATTTGGAGAAGGCGTTCGACCGCGTCCCCCGTGGCATCCTGTGGGGGGTGCTCTGGGAGTATGGGGTCCGGGGAGCCTTACTGAGGGCTGTCCGGTCTCTGTATGACCGGAGTAGGAGCTTGGTCCGCATAGCCGGCAGTAAGTCAGACCTGTTCCCGGTCCACGTTGGACTCCGGCAGGGCTGCCCTTTATCACCGGTTCTGTTCATAGTTTTTATGGACAGAATTTCTAGGCGCAGCCAGGGGCCGGAAGGGATCTGGTTTGGGGACCACAGGATTTCCTCTCTGCTTTTTGCAGATGATGTTGTCCTGTTGGCTTCATCGAACCGGGACCTCCAGCGTGCATTGGGGCGGTTTGCGGCCGAGTGTGAAGCGGCTGGGATGAGGGTCAGCACCGCTAAATCTGAGGCCATGGTCCTTGACCGGAGAAAGGTAGTCTGCCATCTCTCGGTGGGTGGAGTGTCCTTGCCCCAGGTGGAGGAGTTTAAATACCTTGGGGTCTTGTTCACGAGTGAGGGAAGATCGGAGCGTGAGATGGACAGGCGGATCGGAGCGGCGTCCGTAGTTATGCGGTCGCTCTATCGGTCCGTCGTGGTGAAGAGAGAGCTGAGCCGAAAAGCAAAGCTCTCAATTTACCGGTCGATCTACGTTCCAGTACTCACCTATGGTCATGAGCTATGGGTCATGACCGAAAGAACGAGGTCCCGAATACAAGCGGCTGAAATGAGCTTCCTCCGCAGGGTGGCTGGGCGCTCCCTTAGAGATAGGGTGAGAAGCTCGGTCACCCGCGGAGAGCTCGGAGTAGAACCGCTTCTCCTCCACATCGAAAGGAGCCAGTTGAGGTGGCTCGGGCATCTAGTCCGGATGCCTCCTGGACGCCTCCCTGGAGAGGTGTTCCGGGCATGTCCCACTGGGCGGAGGCCCCGGGGAAGACCCAGGACACGCTGGAGAGACTACGTCTCTCGGCTGGCCTGGGAACGTCTCGGGGTCCCCCCAGAGGAGCTGGAGGAAGTGGCTGGGGTGAGGGAAGTCTGGGCATCTCTGCTCAGTCTGCTGCCCCCGCGACCCGGTTCCGGATAAGCGGAGGAAGATGGATGGATGGCATTTGAATATTGCAACAGATAAAAAAAAAGAACTTCACTAAAACTGATATTTTCTAATTATTATAATAAATGTGAATCCACAGTTTCAACAACTTTATTAGGAGCATCCTTGTTACATCAGACAACCGTTTGCTGAATATTATGCTTAATTATTATGGTCTGTGGGAACAAGTGTCACCATAATTTATTCAGAGTAAATAAGAATTAGACTGAATAACCCCTCTCCCCTTGTGTTTTAAAGAGGAAGTACCTGCTAGTCCCAAAAAGCTGAAATCCCATAGACTTCTATAGAAAACTAAACAGCTATTCATTCATAGATATTATATTATCCATTATAGTCATTATAATCGTCAGAATAACCATTCTTGATCTGCTGCCTTTTATTGACATGTTTTTGCAAATCCAAATTTTTTTTAAACCTTTTCTATAGTTAGTAAGTTATTGAAGTAAGAAACGGACTAAGGCAGCACGATATGAGGAAAACTTGCAATTTGCAATGTTAGTGATCAATATTGTGATGACAATGTAATTTGTGATACATGAACAAATAGAAAAACAACTAAATACATCATTTCCATTTCATTGCAACTGTTTTTTTGTTAAACAAAAGTCAGCATAACTTAAATGACACTAAAAATGACCCTCGTCTACATAGGAAGTGGGCATCTAACATTAAAGGAGTCCATCCAATTGGTCAAATGCGTTTTTGGGTTTTATTTGATTCATTAAATACTTCAGGCTGCCATAAGATTGTTTTGGCACATTTAAGCTTACCATTTATTGAAATTTTGGCCAACTTTTGTGATATGCGTGCGTATTGCACTGCTTGACATTGCCTTAACTATATATTTGCAATTTATTGTGCAGGCCTAAAACTGAACAATGGGATGCCTCAGTAAAAGTAGGTGGCCTTGGGTCTAACGTTCAAAGTGTTTTATTGATCGATTCTCCTGAGCCGGCTTCCAGTGGAAGGGGTGTGGCCTTTCTTACATGCTCCTTCCTGAATGGAGACAGTGGTTGCGGAAAAATGCGATGTGCATTTTTCTATGGGTGACGAATCACGCGATCCGCCCAGTTTATTATACAGTCAATGCAATAAATCTTTATTTGGAGTAAAAACTCTTGGTTTTTGTCTGTTAAATGCAGCGTTCTTTTCTTTTCAGTCAAAGGCTCTACTTCTGTTTCCTCTTTGGCTCTTTTATGAGAAAAAAAAAAATGTTCTAAATATGTTTGCTAACCTTCCTAGCTTGGGATTTTCAATTTAGCGGTCAGCGCAGCCGTTTCAAGAAAGTAGGACATGGATTTTTGAGACATGACTACTCAAGTTGCGTCAAAAGTGAGTCGGCTGTGGTGGAGAGAATTCCGTAGTTTTCCAAAACAAAACTTCCTTCAGTATCCGATAAGAAATAAAAGAGAAAAAATGTAGGTTGGGTTTTTTTTTCCCCGCTCTGCGACTCGGTACCAGCTGTCCCACGGACCGGCACCAGGGATTAGGGACCGCTAGTCTAGTATATAAATGTTTCACTGAGAAGGAACCTGCATGCTTCATTCCACTTTCACGCATTGATCCTGCAGGCCGTGGAAATTATTTAGGTGGTTTTCACAGTGAGATCAAAGCAAATACAAGACATGTGGGGTTAGAGCAGAAAACATTAGTCAATAAGCTTTCTGCTCCAAAGCAAAACATTGAGCTATTTTAGTGACTTTTGGTGCATTTTACAAACCAGTTTCCAAACTTTTAAACATATACTAACAGAATTATAAGAACTTCTAAAAGTGGTTCGTTCTCTGCAAAATATGCCAAATCTTAGAATCTTTTCTAGCTTGCTTTGAGTCTAAAATAACTGACTTTTTTTCACGTTAAATACCACCCAACATGTTAAGTCCTCTGCCAACTTGCCTTCTCATTAGGAGAAGGCTGGCATGTGCCGCTCCGGCCGAGCAGCGTGCAGTCTCGCCGGTCTAAACTGAGGCGGATGGTGTCTGAACGCTGACCTGGTGAGTCTGGCCAGGTGCCTGAAGAAGATATGGAGGACCCCATCTGACTGCCAGCACACGCTGCGGCACAAAGCTGGCATTGTAACCCAGGAAACCAAAGGATGCGAGTTTTCTCAAACATATGTGTAAAAAAAAATAAATAAATAAATAAATAAAAGATGCAAACCCAATTTTTTTTTTTTTTACGTTTGTTGGTTAGTTTATTTGGATTCACTCACCCACATTCATGTAATTGGTTAATTGTTTGTGTTTATATGAGGTTCTTTTGCCAAAGTACACACTGCAAATACTAAAACTTGTCTCTTCTTTTTTGTCTTGCAAGAAAATTTTTCTTAAAGTTATCCATCCATTCATCAATCCATCCATTTATTTTCTTTACCTGGTATATACTTTTTGGGGTCATGGGGTTACCGGAGCCTGTTAGGCGAAGGCGGTGTACACCCTGAATGGGTCGCAAGTTTGTCGCAGGGCATGCAATCAACTGTGATCAAGAAAGTTTTTCAACATCAACAGAATCTTATAATCTTAGTTTAAGAAAACATGTCTTGATGACCAGAATGTTCTTTTAAAATGGGTATCCTTGGTAATTCTTGGCGAGACTGGAAAGTTCCAATCCATGAACGAGTCATACCATAAAACTAAAAATGGGACGCAATGCCCCCCCCAGTTTAACACTCAGCATTGTGTTAAACTGCCAAATGTTTTTATGAGTGCAGCTGTGTCTGCAGCTCGCTGCTCCGCCAGGGCATGGGTCAAACATGAGTCAAATGCGGAAAGCAAATTTCACACACCTTGGTACGTTACTTTCTAAAAATAACCTGCGGTAAATCCAATCTGAAAAGTTTTTCAATAATCATAGACGTTTGGCTCTAAAACCCCTAACACTTTATATGACTGATCTGAATATTTCCTTGACTTTGTGTAAAACTTGACTTTTGTGTGAGTCTGACAGTCGATGCAAACGCAGTTTAATCCCTCAAACTGACCCACTGGTTAGCGACTCCTTGTGCTGCTGGAGACCCAGAGGGAAGCGCTTCCACCAAAGCAAAGATATGCTGGATTATGCAACATGATCTGAGCTGCCCGATTAAACAGTGCAAGCGTGAAATGTAGGGCAGAATGCCCAGCAATCCGAGACGTCTCTGCAAGCTTGAGCAATGCCGGGGTGATGCTGAGCCCGGCTCCTACAGTCTCACTTTCCCAGATCTATAAACAATAGTAGGTGGCAATTAAAAACAAACAAACTTTTACACATTTACTTTCTGCACTTTTTTTTTATTCTCATCAGATGTTGGGAAACATATAGGCATCATTTTACCTACATTTAAATAAAAGTCCTATAAGATTCTAAAAAGAAAAAAAATTCAGACTAAAAAGTACGGTTTAGTTTCATTACCTGCGTTGGAGTTGATAGATTCTCCTTCGCTTCGAGTTGCACAAAATGCATGATAAGCGCTATTTTATAAATAAAGTTTGATTTGATTTGATGAAACAAAAAAACTAATTAACGTGGAAAATCTCTGTAATCGCTATAAGTTGGGTCTTTCTGAATGTTAATTTGGTCAAACAGCACGTCCTCTGTCTGTGAAATGGCTTCAAAAACCTATCTGAGCTCTTTCTCGTATCCAGAGGGTCCAAAGATGATGTGCGAGGTGATGCCCACGATCAGCGAGGACACGGCGCTGAGCCAGCGCGGCTCGCAGAGCGGCTCCTCCGACCCGGACTCCCACTTTGAGCAGCTGATGGTCAACATGCTGGATGAGAGGGACCGCCTGCTGGATACGCTGAGGGAGACCCAGGAGAGCCTGGGACTGGCCCAGCAGCATCTCCAGGACGTCATTTATGACAGGGACTCGCTGCAGCGTCAGCTGAGCTCCGCCCTGCCACAGGTAGGCGACACCCACTCCTTTTCTATCAAAGTTGCTGCTGAATTGTCCTGGAGTTGTGGTTGTGATGGATGTTTCTTAAGCTTCAGGGATGCTTTTACCTTTATGTGTGAGAATTTGGGAATTTTCTGGTGTTTAGTTGCCTCTTTCATGACACAGATGCTTCCATGCTGGAACCAGATTACATCAGTACTTTGTGACGAGTCAGAGTCGGTCTGAGTCCCAGTTGCTATGGCAACCAGTCTTGTCAATCAGGAGTGAGTTTGTTGGAAGTCCACACCCCTACCACTCGAAAGCAGGCTACACGAAATCTGTCAAACCTTTTGAACTTTGGACATTGGGCTTCTGAGAAACAGCAGGTACTTCCTGTTTGGAATACGAGGGGGGAGGGGTCACTCAGTCCAGTTCTCATATACAGTCAGTGATTCTGACACACAGGTCAGGTATATGCTGCAAAGAATTTTTGAAATCTACTACTTCCTGCTTTCAGTGAATCCTTTTCTGTTCCACGATAAAATATTTCTCAACATTTCAGACTGAGGATATGTTGGCCTTTAGCTTTAACCAAAGGCTGCATTTTCTCTGCTTATGATTCATCTCTGACTGGAGGTTTGAGATTGTTAGACTTGATCCTCTCTGGGGTTTTTTTTATGCCTTTGCTGAAGTTTATGCGCCGTGTTTGGTGAAAGCTAAGAGAAACTGAAGAAGTTTGAAATTCTTAAAACGATTTAATCCTTTTTGCAGTTCTGTCCTTGTAAAGGCTGCTGAGTTTCCCCTTGTGGGGATGGAGGCAGCCTGATCTTAACCACACTGTTACACATAGCTCTGGAAAGCTTGGATCCAGTTTGAGCTCATTCAGAACCAGCATTCAGTTTATGGACAGTTATCACAAAATGTTTTGGATCATATTTTTAAATCCTTGTGTTAACAATTCATTGAAACTGATGCTATGTGAACTGATGGAGCATAAGTTAGTCTGGGTATCACAGCCAAAAGAGTGGGACCAGACCAATTCCATTCACAAATTCACAATATGATCTGATTCAAGTAATTAATTTTAAAAGTTTATAAATTTGTCAAAATATATTTTAAAAGTTCATTTTTATATTTGAATATGGAATTTTGAAAATCATCACAATATTAGGTCGTCTTTGTTTTTAAGAGCCAATTCCCATGAAAATGGGTGTTTTTAACAAGTTTTTATGGAATTTTTCTCCTCATATGTAAAGAAAATCAAGATTATATTAAATTATAAATGTATTTCAATTCAAAAGATTTTAAATACCTGCTCTGCTCCATTCTGATGAATCCACTTGTGGACGACTAGACCAATCTACATCTTCATTTTCCTTGTCCAAACCAGACTCAAAACTAAGTGTGGACATAGAGCTCTCAGCAACAGGGAGGGGAAGGAGGGCGGGGTTACTCTGTGCCAACAGTCCCGCCCACAATTTAGAAGTGAATTTTTAATAAACTACTGCCGATTTGCAGAAACTATGTCCTAAAAAATGTCACAGATGTTTTTATTCTGGCTAAAGATGGTTTAATCATGATTAAAAGACCACTGGGAACATTTTGTCAATAGATCACAAGATGATCGGAGTGGATCACCAATTGCATATTCGTTAAATTAGCCCATACTATAATGGTGCCACTCCCTTACTTCTCATTATTGAGTGAATTTTTTATTTTATTTTCCATTTAGGGAATTATTTTTCTTCACATTGTTTACTGTCAGGATGATGCTGAATGTTTTGTACTTTGTTTTCCTTTTCTACGAGTTTCAGTGTTTCAGTCTCATTTGCAGGTTCTCTCTTTCTAATGTTCTGTTTTGATTGGCTGCAGGAAAGTTTAAAGGGAGTTTCTATATAAGGTTTTCAAAATGGCTTTAGGAGGCCTTCCCCAAATCAATTTACGCTGCAACAGCAGTTGGAAGTTGGCTCTTTTATTTGGTTTGCCTGATTTCTTTTACTAACAGAGTGCAAACACTTTTGTTCTCATTTACACATTTCGCTCAAAGGTGGCTTAGCTTTACAGTTCACCCTTAATTGGAATTTTTAACTTTTAATTTTAACATTTGATGGTTTTACAAAAGAACAAGAAATATTAATGAATTTTAAAGCCCATACTCGTATATTAATGCATAGATGTTACACGTAAAAGGATTTATTTCATGATATATTCTGAAGTAAAGCTCATTGAATTGGCTCTCTGTGCCCCATAAACAAAGCTGCTTTGTCTTTTCAGCTTTTCAACCTATTTCTCTTCTTGCTTTTATTTAAAAACACGTTTTTTTTTTATCCATAAAAATTCTCAGTCTTTTCTTTTTCCAAAGAAGACGTTCAGGCCTGTCAGGGTGAAATAACATTTCCATTATCAGACATTTTCACTGATCTGTACCGGCAGTAAAGCCCTGCTTTGATGTATGGTTTGTCATTACGTAATGACAGGGCTGAAATATCGCCTTGGTGCTTCTCCTGATGTCTGGCCTAAATGAGCTGTCACTGGGATCCTCCTAGCGACAAACCGGCACAAACGGTACAATTAATTAATCGGTCCGTATGGAGTCACGCTGATGCTTTCTGAGGAGGTGCAGAAGATCTTTTTGGCCTTTTGAACAATACAAATGATCCTTTTTTTAGCGAAGCAGTTGTCACTGGGAGGCGTTACGAACGCCTAAAATGGGATTCAACTATTGGCTTGATTACGTCTTTCGTCTTTGTGTAATTCTGCAGGGAAGCAGCAGAGAAGCGATGCTTAGATAAGTGTGGTTCTTAAAGAGGCCAACAGATACCTTCTGGGTCTGTCTCTACTAAGCAGAACAGAGTAATGCCTTGTTTTAATGCGTTTTTTTCCCCAATTTTTTTTATTTAAAAACGTCACCTGCAGTGTTTCCTTCCTTTATGGGGATTTTACTGATAAATAGAAGAAGATTTTTCAGTCCATTCCATTTAAACCTCTATTTCTCTTTCATTTTTTATGTTTTTGATGCTCTCTGTTTATTTTGTTTGGATTTTATTGAGTGAAACGCGCTTATCTTTACATGAAAAGTGCTTAATAAATGACATTGAATGTTTAAAGGGGTCCAGTTTAGGTGACATAGAAGCTTTGGATGATATCACTGCCAGTCTCCTCCTCTTCTTCTTCTTATTCTTCTTCGTCTTCCTCTTTCTTTCTCTGGGGCTTTTCCGTGTCTTTCCATTGGAGGTCACAGCGCTTCACCTCACGACTCTTAACACGAGTGACAGTTGATGTCTTCACTGGACGTTCCACATCCACTCCCATGCATAGTGATCCAAAATGCCTCTTTCTCGCCTTCCTTTGTCCTATCCTTCTTCACTTGAGGAGACCATTCTGTCACCAAGCGAAGGAACGTCAAACAGTCATGACATTCATTAAAAATGCAAGATGGCCTCTTTTTATTAGGAAAGAAGCACCTGAAAGCTTTGAAAGTCAATAAAGAATCAGTTAAAGAGCTAGATATGTTTAACATGTTTGCAGTTGCAACAATTATGTACTTGGAACTGTTACATGCGCTATAATCTAGTTTCTAAATTGTGGACATTGCTTTAAAAATTATAAATTTTATCAGTGAATTACTTTTTAAAATTAAGATCAACTTTATTAATCCCCATAGGGAAATTTAGTTGTATTAGCAGCACCTTAAAATAAAATAAAATAAATGCATAATATACAGGGAAGAAAAATATACAGGCAAAACTCTTATAAACTCTCAAAACCTTTATTTACATGTACACCCATGGCTGCCAGATGAATTGTAGTTACAAAGTTACATCCGTCCCCATTTGTTATTGAAATATTTCTCTATAGAATCATCACGGAGAGTAAAGTAAACAGTTCAAACTCTAAAGCTACGTTCAGGTACGTTCAAGTGACAACTTTCTAATGTGCGCTTCAAGCTTTCTCGTTCAAAACGCCTGCGTTCATGCCTCGCTACGCAATTTTCTACAACCATTTTGTGGCTCTGTGTACAAAGCGCACATCCATTAAACAGGTGGTTGAAAGTTAAACCGGGTTAAACCAACCCCCCCCCACCACCACCATTTTTTTTTATACCCCTATCCCCCATCTCCAAGATCACACGCTCCACTTCTCTCCTTTTTCTCCAGTCCAACAAAAAATGTGTACACAAAGAATGAATATAAATACAGTTTAGCCTCACATACAAAAGGGGTTTATACGAATATACACCTCACGTGTCACAAGATTCATAACCACCTATGGAAAGAGTAAAATCTGTCCAGCACAAGAGGTTTTTAGCTCTTATGTTTGCTCAACTGCTGGACAGGACAAGTTAAAAAAAAAAAAAAAAAAAAAGTTAAACTAGGTTGAACTTTAACCAATCTAGGGTTTTGGGAACGCGTGTCACATGTCTGCAGTGTGCTATAATCTATTTTCTAAATTGTGGATTTTAATTATTATTTTAAAGTTTGCACAAATAATGAATTTCTATAACTTACACTCACCTAGATCAGTTATTTCTAAATTATTCAGTTGAAACATCACACATTGTAAAACAGGTCAAGTCACTGAATAATTATACGACGGAGTTTTAGGGCCACCAAAAAAAAAAAAAAAAAAAGTTAAATTACGAGATTTTATCTCGTAAATTTAGGAGATAAAAAGTCGTAAATTTACGACTCATAAAATGTATGAGTATCTCATAATTTTACGACTTAAAATCTCATAGATTTACGAGTAAAAAGTCGTAGATTAACAAATAGAAAACACCGTTATAAACCTACTAAATAGAAAACCGTAAATAGAAAACAGTTGTCCGTTGATCGGAGCCTAGCTTGAAGATGAAATACATGGAGCCTTTTGTGAAGCTTTATTTCCGGATTACAGGTTTAAAAAACAGAGATTCTGAACCTTTTGATGACTCAAAATCAGATTATTGTCAGTGGAACCGTCTTTCCGGGGTTCAGTGTCAATAAAGCGGAGTTTAATGCGTAAAATAAGGAGCTCAGAGACACGTTTGGGTGCAAAGGGCCGCTGCAGCCTTTCTTTTCCTTTTCATTCACACCATGAAGTTCATTTGTCTCATTACATTATGATGAACCTGTAATCCGAACACCAATGCGGAAGTAAACAGTGTTACATACGCCCCCTCCTGCAGATAAAACATCCCGTTTAAGCATAAAACAATAAAGAGGAATGAAAATAGTCTGTTATATTATCATTAGAACGTTGAAAATGACAAATAAGTGCTCCTCCTCGGATGGAAGCGTCACACAAATGTAGAGATTTGTCTTTGGTGGAGGAAGTAAGGATTGACGTGGACAGCTGCCGGAATACCGACGATGTTTTCATCGGGCTGCAGAGATCCCGCACCACCCATCAATAAATACAACTTTAATATATGGTAAATCAAACAAATGAGCTTCCAGACATTTGGAACGTTATCAATAAACATGCCTGTTTAACAAAGTTTAGTGGGTCTGCTCTGCTGCTGCGCGGCGTTCACCTGCTGCTCTGTATGCTCACTTCCACTTTAATCATAAATTTACGACTTAAAATCCAGTAAATTTACGAGTTTTTTTCTCATAAATTTACGAGATTTTATCTCCTAAATTTACGAATTTACGAAAATTTATCTCCTAAATTTTATCTCGTAAATTTACGAGATAAAAAGTCGTAATTTAACTTCTATTTTTTTTTTGGTTGCCCCAAATACTCCGTCGTATAATTACCTTTTTTGTATGAGTTCAACTTTTTAGAAAAATGCAATCTTTTCAATTTTCAGATACTTTCAAACATGCTCCGATCATCTTTTGATCTATTTTTAAAGTGTTCCCAGTAATCTTTTAATTATGATGATGCTCTTTTTTTATTGTAGTGAATGGATGTGTGATTGCGGACACTACTCTGCGACAGACTGGCGATCTGTCCAGGGTGTCCCCTGCCTTCGCCCATAAGTGGCCGAAAGGAAAAAACGGATAAGAAGATGAATGAATGTAAACGCGCCTTAATGAGTAAAGTATCTATGACAGTTTTCAGGTTCTACGTACAAAGAGTTTAAAAGGTAGAAATCTCCATAGACTTGCGTCTCTATGATCCTCCACGGACCCAAACAACCCAAAAACCCGCAGGACCGGTGCAAGACCCCCCCCCCACCCGTACAGAAGCATGTGACTACGGCTTTAACAGTGACGTGTTCTGCCACAATGGACTCATTTATCCCTCTGGCTGAACATCACTGTTAAATTGAATTATTTAATGCAGTTTTTAAATTTTCATCATTCTAAATCATTCTGAAGAAAGTTTGGTTTGGTTTTCAAATCCAGCTCATGCATAATTAGAGACTAGCTAAAGTTAATGGATCATTCATACATTTATTGTAGAAAAATTTTATTAGAAAACTAACAAAATTAGTTTTTTGTCTACAAGAAAAGCGCAAAAAATGACTTCAAAATTGTTGTTTCTGTATGAATGACTGCTTTTACCCTATGAATGTTAACAATGGATCATTCTTCAATCACAGCACATTTAACACCGTCTAAATGAGGGTCATTTCTTACATTTGGGTAATATTTGCGCACAAATGCTAAACCATTACTCGAGCTTTCATTGCTCTGCTGCTCCGTGCTGCTCTGTCACATTTCTCTGGACTCTTTTGTGTCTTTGTGCTTCACACATGCGACTATGGAGGAGCAGGAGCTCCTTTTGTTTGAGCCATCCAGGTGTTATCACACATCTCAGCTCGTCATCAATAAACTTCCATTTTCAGCCCTGTTAGCTCTCGTTGGGAATATTTTCCACCAACAGCAGAGGCATCAGTGGAATCATCCAGATTCCATCAAAGTCCAGAACATTCTCAGCTGCTTTTTTTTTTCTTTTTAGCCAAATGGCAAACCAGCGATTGAATCCTAATGAAAGTTGACTTTGTTAGCACAAACGCATCCACTGTGTTTAGTCAGACTTGTCATTGAGACAGATGGCAGCAGTTGTAGCATTAACATTAGTGTTTCTGTTCTGATTGATGGTCAGCTGGACGCCGGCGTTTGCAATGTTACATATTCCTGTGGCCGTACATTTCTCTTGTTGGCCTACACATGGTCTGACCACAGGCAGACTGTCATTGTGTTTAAATCTGCTTTCTTGGCTTTGTTTCCATTTGCCTTTTACTGTTTATTTCTCATTTATTCTTATTTATGGCCACCCCCATAACCATAAACTCTTTGTTTTGTTTTTTGATAGATAGATAGATAGATAGATAGATTTGTTTATTAATCCCACGAATGGAACATTTCCTTGTCACAGTAGCATGGAGTTTGGCACAAGTATGTACAGACAGTAATGACAAGTTAGAAAGACACACATTTTGAAAGAATATATACAAAAGTAAGAGTGTTCTGATAAACAGGGAAAAGAGATGTGCAGGCATATAGAGGTCATCTGTATATACAGTTTTGTACAGTGAAATAAAAAACAAAAACTATGAAAACTACTTACTTAGGCTGGTGTTGAACAGCCTGATAGCAGCTGGGATGAAGGACCTGCGATAGCGTTCCTTCTTGCATCGTGGGTGCAGCAGCCTGCCACTGAAGGAGCTGTTGAGGTCCGAAACAATCTGATACAGTGGGTGAGAGGGGTTGTCCATGATTGATGTCAGCTTGGCTAACATCCTCTTTTCACCCACCTCCTCAATGGAGTCCAGGGAGCAGTCCAGGACAGAGCCGGCCCGTCTGACCAGCTTGTTCAGTCTCTTCCTGTCTCTCTCTGAGCTTCCACTGCCCCAGCAGACCACTGCATAAAGGATGGCTGAAGCCACCACAGAGTCATAAAAAGTTCTTAGCAGTGTCCTGCACACTCCACAGGACCTCAGTCATCTGAGCAGGTGGAGACGACTTTGGCCCTTCTTGTACAGGGCATTTGTGTTGTGTGTCCAGTCCAGTTTATTGTTTAGGTGAACACCCAGGTACTTTTAGTCCTCCACGACCTCGATTTTACATTTGTTTTCTAAGAGATTAAATCAACAACCTTAACCAAAAGCGTAAAACTAACTGAATTACAAAGACCAATTTATTTGTCAGAGGAAAATAAGTGATTAAATGTACACGGTTCTTAAAAATCTGTCTAAATGCCACAGTACAACTTTGGTAAAGGACTTTTGGAGCATCATGGGTACTGTAGTCAGGAGTAGGGATGGGTACTGAGCCCCGGGGCAACACTCTTCAAGACCACAGTATCGTTAAGATCTGACCTCAACGGTTCTGCTATCGGTAGTGGAAAAGTCGCTTTTTTTGTGTCCCTCAAAATATTGTAATGTCTCTGCCGGACCATCACTTTAGCGGGGTAGTGGAAGCCTAACTGCTAATTAGATGGCTTCATTGGAGGGCTGTCCGTGCCCCATACGCCACACGACCCCGGAAAGTCTCAAGGAGAAATAAACAGGAAGAGAACCAATGATTCCTTTTCAGCACCAAGCCCGTTTATTTCAGCTCAAACAGCCCAAACAACATGGACGTCTATTATGCTTCCAGCCTTCTCACTCAAGGTTTTCACCCCAAAACCCCCCCACTTGAGCCTTAGGGGCTGAAGGCGGGGCTAACCCCCAGGTCGCTACAATATGAACGTTATCTGCTATATTTAACTCACCAAGTCAGTCAATTTTCAGTTTATTAATGATTATATCAATTTCGCTATTCTCGCTGAAGAGGAGAGGTCTGTCTGGCTATTTGTGTACACAGGGGGGGCGGGGCTGTTGTTCTGTTGTCACCTTGCTGCTATGATGACCGTATGACCGTTGCGCTGTCTGTGTGGAGCACATTGGAAGGGGGGTGCACGCGGGGGAAAACAACGAACAGGTGGGGGCGGGGCTTAGACTCACTGCTCATGATTCCAGACCTGCAACAAACTAACAGCTGCTTCCTAATAAAAAATAGTTGTCATCCATAAAATTAATATAATTTATTGGGTTTACTGGATTTAAAGAAAAATAGATAAATAGACAGGAGTCTGCATCAAAGTGAATTTGTTTCCATCATCTCACTCATCTTAACTCTGGTGTTTGACAGACAGAAAAGTCTATTCAAGGTTGTGCAAAATGGACAAAAGATCAAAAGGAAACATACGCTAAAAAAGAAAAAAAATAATTAGATTAAATAATTAAATACATTTTCTGACAGCATTTTGAATCAATACAAGTATTGCCAAATGAACTATTGTGATACATCTGTAAAAACATTTTTCTAACACATCTAGTGTTGCGGCTCCCTGTGCTTTCATTTCTGTGGGAAACTGATCCAAATGGCTCTTTGAGAGGTTCTGGTTCAGACCCCTGGTCTAGCACATCCACGTGCATTCCATGTTTGTATTTTAACATTATCATGTATAAAGTAAAATGCTTTGTTAAAAAAACAATGTTGTTGCATAATGAGGAAATAAAACACTTAACACTTAATTTTTATTTATTTATTTATTTAATTTCCTCAAAGTATCGATAAGCAGTAGTAGTCAATAAGAGTAGTAGTACCGTTAAAACCTTAACGATACCCATCCCTACTTAGGAGCCTGGTGGAGTAACATGTTCTGTGCTTTGGCATAATGAATTAAAAGAGTGAGAATATTGTTTTGTTTTTTGTGCTATGTCCGATTTTTCCACCCTAACCCCTAACTACTAAAAAACGATATAGTGCGGGACTATGTAGTGCCTGAATTTTAAAAGCAATTCAGACACCATCCTCACTGCTTTTTTTTCTCCAAACGGCGAATATGACATCATCGGTGACATCACGAAGTTAAAATCTCATTGATATGAGTGTTTTGCTATGACTAATCATAAGTCCACTGTCTTCTGAACATAAAAACGTTAATGTTTTATTTAAAACAATACATTTAAATACTTTTTTTTTGGCAAAAAATGCATTGTGGTCTGTATTCGCCGATCTAGTGAGCATTGATGCACACTTGTTTTTTCCCAAAGACTTCTGGGAAATTTCCAGGGCACTCAATTTTGAATTTGTAGATTCGGACAGCACTACAGAACGGGGAATGCCCTATATAGTGCGCTATAGAGTGAGTAGTGAAGGAACTCGGACACAACCTATGTTCCATTGTTGAGCGTTATTGTCAATAAAGTTTGACTTATTGGTTGTGGTGTTCTCTCTGCAAAGGCGGATTATTGCAGATAGAAGAACAACACAGTTCACTAAAAAAACCTTCCCATCATCCTCTCTGACCAGTCGTCTGGCACTTGGCCTCTCTAGGCCTTCTGGGTAGCGTAGTCAAATCCCACTGACTGTGTCTGAATTCCTTCACTACTCACTACATAGTGCACTATACAGGGCATTCCCCATTCCTGGGAAAAACCAGTGTGCATCGATACACACTAGATTGGCGATGATAAGCATATTGCAATAAAATATATATATTTTTTTGGTACAAAATTCTGGTCCTGTGTTATGTTGCAGGTTACCATCCTTATTCTTCAGCAGCCTGTGTGCAGACAGGCAGATATAGTGGAGGAGCCCTGAGGGCTTTTTTCCCGTGCTGTTTGTTTACCGCTGCGGCCGAACATAGCCACATGGCGGCCGCTTTCTGCCGCTTTAGTTTGAAGGGGACAGTCGACTGCATCGGCCTGGCTGTGGGCGTGTAGATCTCCACTCGTGGACGTAGTTGCTGTTTCTGTTCACCCAGACAGTAATGTGATCGCAGCCCATTGATCTCCCTGACACGCGTGTTGTAATGAAAGTCAAAGACTGCACCAAATTGCGGTGCAGAGCAGCCAATTGATCCACTCTTGCTCATTCAAGATAAGGGTATTGGCTTCAGAAATTACAAGTCTATATCCTGCAAAGCCACTGGAGTCTGGCTTTGATTTCAGCTGCAGGTTCATGTTAGATCTCTCACGAATGGAAATGAAGCATGAGTTTGTGAGACTGTGTCCGTAATAAGAGTTCAGCTTCAGGAGCAAGGTTATGTCCCTTCATTCCTCTGAAGGCTGGCACAAGACACGTTATGGAGAGTAACGCTCGTCTTAGAAGGGGAAAGTCAGGTGAATCTTTTTTTTCTTTTTCTAAAATACCTTCTTCTTTTTCCTCTACTGCTCGCACTGGAAGTCCTCAGGTCTCCAGCAGCCATCCAGTCAGCTGGTCTCCTCCTCCAGAGCAGCACATGATTTCCATGATTACCGCTCTTGTTTGTGCCCCAGTTCACGGTGCCTGCAGGCAAAATGCGTGGTTTCTGCACAACAGGAAGAGAGTAGGGAAGTAAAAAAATAATAATA
This sequence comes from Oryzias curvinotus, assembly GCA_023969325.1. Taxonomy (NCBI): domain Eukaryota; kingdom Metazoa; phylum Chordata; class Actinopteri; order Beloniformes; family Adrianichthyidae; genus Oryzias; species Oryzias curvinotus. Next base: position 17,243,988 of record CM043728.1, read on the forward strand.
CAAAGAAAGCAAAAGTGGGCAGGTCTAAACTCAGCCTTTCTCAAAAGTGTTTTAGATGTATCGGTTTATCCGAGGTCAGAGAAGGCCATGTTTTTCTTCACTATGCTTCACTGCGTAAAGCATCAATGTTTTTGTTTATTTTTTCTACAGTTGTGGCAGCATAAAAACATGAGAATATGGGAGAAAAATCAAATTTTTAGATCTGCATACACAGCATTTTAGAAATGGAATTTTATTTTGTAGCACAGCTTCAAAAACTTTACAGAAATTAACAGCCTGACTATAGTAAAAACAAGTTAAAACATTAGCCAAATTTTAGCTCAAGACAAAAATTTTGAGTTTACTAACATATCAAATCAAGATCATCATAAAGACCCAAAGACCCACCCTAATGAAAATGGTGTTTTTAGTGTTTTAAACATGTTCTAGTGGTATTTTTCTGATAATGGAAGATATTTATAAAGAAAATGAAATTCAAATTTGCATTTCCGAGTATTTCTTTATTCAAATCGTTGTGAATCAGAAGCAGATGGAAAAAAATGCAGTTGGAGAAGAAGCGTATTTGTGACATGGAAAATCTGCCACAAGCTTCCTGCTCCGCTCCATTCTGATGCATCCACTTATAAACGGCTAAATCCATGGATGTCTTTGTTTATCTTGTCTGAGCTGGAATCTGGATCAAAACTGTACGACTGGAAAGCCCCATTGCTCACCATTTTTGTTGTACATGTAATGTTATGTTGGGAGTCTAACCTAGCAGGAGAGAGAGTAATCAGATTAGTGATGGGAAGGGGTGAATTTCTAGGGGAACTACTGCTGGTCTGCAGAAACTATGTCCTAAAAATGACAGGTTATTTGAAAACAGCACAATCACAATTTAAAACTCTCTTGGAATGCGTTGAAAATAGATCGGAAGATGATCGGAGTGGGAATTTAAAGATGTAACAAACTTTAAAAATGCATCATCATTGCTGTAAACCACATCAGAGGAGGGATGACACAGACGACGCCAACAACAGATGCTGTTCTGGAGCAAAGGTTACGTCACCATAACTTCTGTCAGCCGATGTCAATCATGTCCTAGTAAAATGGTAAATGGTGTATACTTGTATAGCGCTTTTCTACCTTCCTCAAAGGCCCAGAGCACTTTACAGTCACAGTCCCATTCCCTCACACATTCACTCATAATAGGCGTTGGGCTCACTCCCAAGTAAACTTGGCTCAACAGCGAAAAACAAAAATTCTGAATTGAATCTTTGAATAAAGAAGTGGGTGGGGGGTGGGGGGGGCACTGCAGCTCTTACAAATACATATTTTTTTAATTCTGTAACAGTTTTAGATTCAAGCCTTTTTGGTTTTCTATTCTGTTTTTAGTGTGTCCTCAAATTAAAAATATTCCTTTCAAATTTACTTTTTTTTTTCAAAATGCTAATTCAGTTAAATTAAATTCAAACATAAATTTGATCTTTTTCCTTTCTATGTGTAGACAGTAGCTTCCCCAGGTTGGACAAAGGTTGTCTTCTTCCTCTGTTCTGCATTCTGGGCTGTGAAGTCAGGATGCAGAACATGTGATGGGTTCTAGAGGATCCTGTGGGCCTTTTTTTTTTTTTTTTTTGCTGTGTGCTGATCACAGTGTTCTGATTGGCTGCTCAATGATTTTTGAGTAGACTTTCACAATATGAGAGACGGTTTCTGTTCTGTTCTGTTCTGTACCATAATGTTAAGGATTAAGGATTAAGCGTCACCTTGAGTGGCAAAAGAACATTTTTTATATAATTAAAAAAATGAATTTAGGCATGAAGGGGTTAAGCTGGTCCTGATTTGACCCCATAAGAATGAAAGCTAAAAGTTAAACACACGCAGGAGTGACTCACCTATTATTTTCTAATCTATACTTTGAAAATCTAAAGACATTTTGCTGTCAGGTACAATCACTGCTGGTACTCAGATCAGTGGAGTCTGCACAGGTATGGGGTTCCGTTTGTGCCAAAAATATGTTTTTATGTCCACTGTCTATGTCTTTGGTCCATTGTCTATGTCTGCTGAACGATTTCATTGAACATTAGTTCATACGTTAATGCTTAAAACTTTGCATTTGTCTTTGTTATTGTTGTTACTCCCTGTCGTCTCACTTTGGAAAGTCCTTAGCAACCGTTGCTTGTTTCGTTAGCTATGACTTTTCCCCATGTCTTGTCGTTAGATCTAGTCGTTTTTCAAATTTTGCCAAAGTCGTCAGAAAAGTCCTTTGTACGGCCAGTAAATTGTTTTCTGTACTACCACCGAACAAAAAAAAAAAAAGTTTATTAAAGCCGGTGCTAGCGTTAACCATGACAAACACCTTTTTAAAGAGGGGGGTCACGAGCGTGTGTACAACGCTTTCATGTTCCCGAAGCGACTCTTGCCAATTGTGTCAAATTATTTAGAGTATGGCTTAAATTAAATTTGGAGATGAAACTATTCTTTAAGTCTTTTAAAAGATAACTGATCTTTATCAAACATGTTGTCACAAAAGCGGGTGGATAAACGAGGAGCAGGATTATTTTTCAAAAGACTTTTAAATAATAGTTTCATCACCAGATTTAATTAAAGCCATACTCTAAATAACTACTTAAAACTAAATAACTTAAAACGGGAATGTGAAACCGTTGTACGCATGCACCCCCCCCCCCTTTCTGGCAATGCGCGTTTGCAGGAATAACAATAAAGTTTTTTTTGTTTGTTTTTTTTAACGTTTCGTTCTGTGGTAGTACAGGAAACAATTTACTGGCCGTACAAAGGACTTTTCTGACAACTTTGGCAAAATTTGAAATAAGACAAGATCTAAGGACACGACATGGGGAAACGACATAGCTAACGGCACTAGGGCTGGGCGATAAAACGATAATTATCGTTATTGCGATATTACCTTTTTTCGATAGTGAAATTAGTCTGTTGCGATAAACTTTCGTTTTAAATGAACACGGGAGAAACCCCCGGAAGACCCGCCCTCTTGTCCAATCAGAATTAAGTATCACAGGGCTAGACCAATCACTGAATAAACTGCGCCACGTCTAGTTAGAGTGAACGTTATTTACAAGCTAGGATGCAAGCTAGTATCTGCATGCGTTGCAAATCCTAACACTTGCAGAAAATGAATGTTCCGTCTGAAGAGAAGTTAAACTCGAGCCAAGCGGGCGCAGATGAAGGTTCAAGAGACATTGTAGAACGGACCGGCCCGAAAAGTTCCGCCGTGTGGACGTTTTTCGGTTATCTAAAGTCGGATAAAAGTCAAAGTAACGTCTACTGCAAATTGTGCCAAAGATACGTTCCTAATAAATGTGGAAATACCACCAACCTTTTTTCTCACTTAAAGCAGCACCACCCCCTCGAGCATGCTCAATGTCAGACTTCAAAAACAACGGTAAGACCTGCGCTGCAGCAGCAGTCTTTACATTCGGCATTTTCCAATGTAACGCCATACGACAAAAAATCGAAGAGACATTGCGACATCACAAATGCTGTAGCCTACTGTCTGGCCAAAGACATGCTACCAATAAACACAGTCGAAAATGACGGATTCAAGCGGCTAATTAAGGTAATTGACCCTCGTTACGAACTACCTGGACGTAAACACTTCTCTCAGACCGCCCTGCCAAAGCTTTATTCTGAGTGCAGAGAGATTGTCGAGACGGAGCTCCAAAATGTGTCATACTTCGCTACCACATCTGACATGTGGTCAAGTCGCACGTCGGAACCTTATCTTAGCCTCACTGCTCACTACATTGACCAAGACTGGAATTTAAAGAACAGATGTCTTCAAACTGCCTACTTTCCTGTGGACCACACGGGTGAAGCCATTGCTTTGGGCCTGTCAGACGCACTTGCATCTTGGGGACTGAGTGAAGACAAACAAGTCTGCATCACAACCGACAGTGGGACAAATATAGTGAAGGCCACATCACTCAACAACTGGACCCGGCTGCAATGCTTTGGACATCGTCTTCACTCAGCAGTTGGTAAGTTGCAGAGCAGAATACCAATGCTATTTGTGTGGGTTTTTTTTTTTAACCCCCTTTACATATAATGTGATGTTTAAATCTACATTTACAAACTAATGACAAAAACATTTTTTTTGTTGGTGTTGGTACTCATTTATTTAGTCATTCTCGGGTGTAAATCAAGTTGATAAATGTTCTTGGATTTCAACAGGATCCAAATTTAATGCAGGACATCATCCCCTTTCCTACACTTAATTAAATCATTTCAGCAAAATAAAGGTTAACAATTAATGAAGACAAGTTGAAAAAATTAAACTGGTGATAATGTTGTTGCTTATCATTCATTATCAACTCTTAAGTAAACATAAAAAAAATAAGATCTAAATATTGGCAAAATTTAAAATGTGTTACGTTTTTGGCACAAAATTAGGTTTTGTGCCAAATTAAATAAGAATGATTTAAGAACTGTGAATTTTATTTATCACTTTACAGAAATTTAAATTCTGAGTTTAATTTTGCTTCTGTTATTTACCTTTAATCCACAGAGAGAGTCGGAAAAGACAAACGGGTGGAGCGAGCGGTGGGTGTGTGTAAGAAAGTGGTGGCTGCCTTCAGTTTCTCTTGGAAGAAGAAGAGAGACATGGCTGTTGCTCAAGATGAGTTTCACCTACCCCAGCACAAGTTGGTGACAGAATCACCCACCAGATGGGGTTCATGCCAAAAAATGATTGAAAGGATTCTGGAGCAACATAAAGCCATCACTCAGGTCCTCAGTGCAGATAAAAAGACCAGGCACTTGGTTCCCTCCTGGCAAGACATGGATGTGTTGGAGTCTCTGCATGTGGCCCTGAATCCACTGATGGAATTCACAGATTCACTTTCTGGAGACTGTTATGTGACCGTGTCCTACCTCAAGCCGATGCTTCATCTTTTCAGAACACAGATTCTGAAACCATCTGATGATGAAACACAGCTCACAAAGGACATAAAGATGGCAGTAATGGCATACCTTGATGAAAAGTACAATGACCAGGTTACTAACGAACTGCTTGATATCGCAACCCTGGTAGATCCACGCTTCAAGCTGCAATACACTGATGCAGAAAAGGTGGATGCTGTCAAACTGAGAGCAGTGTCTGAGATGATGGCTCAAAACGAGGAGCTGTCTACTTCAGCCAGAACGGAAGGAGCAGAAGAGGGAAGAGCTGCAACAATGCTACCAACACAGAAGAAACAGAAAAAATCATTGGGCAGCTTTTTCAAGAAATCGCACCCCAGTGAAGGACTCACTGACAAAGAAAAAGTTGAAAAGGAGCTCAAAAACTACCTGCTGGCACCAGATCCAGACAGTGAAATGGACCCACTACAGTGGTGGAAAATCCACGAGAAAAGTTTCCCGAGGATTAGCTGCCTGGCAAAGCGCTATTTGTGTATCCCTGCGACCAGCACCCCATCTGAGAGGGTATTTAGTACAGGGGGTAATATTGTAACCTGTCAAAGGGCAGCTTTAAAACCTGAAATGGTTGATACTCTTGTCTTCCTTGCCCGCAATCTGTAGGCTTTTGTTCATTTAGCAGAAATCACACTGACCATGGTGCCTATTTGTTGCCTCACAGAATAGGAGGCCATTTAAGTTGATCTGTTGTTCTTTTTTGACTTGTCTTTGAAAGCTATTCGAAGTTGCACAAAGTATTTAAGAACATTTTTGTTTTAAGCTTTCACAAAGTATTTAAATAAGAACATTTTTGTTTTAAGCTTTCACAAAGTATTTAAATAAGAACATTTTTGTTTTAAGCTTTCTTTAATTTCTTGAAGAGCATTTTAAAGAAACTGAGGAGTTTCTTGGGAGTTTTTTTTAGTTTATTGCACTTTTTTTATATTGACATAATTGTGTGTCAATTTTTTGTCTATTTTTCTGTTAAACTTGAAAGTTCAAACATTTGAATTTATTTGTGGTCTTTTAAAACTGTGTGCAATAAAGATTACTTTGAAAAATATAGGTATTTGATATCGTTTTTAATATCGTTATCGCACAATATGAAAAAAACAATATCGTGATATGAAAAATCCAATATCGCCCAGCCCTAAACGGCACTAGCAACGGTTGCTAAGGATTTTCCTGACGACACGGGGAAACAACGTAGCAAACGACTCTAGCAACGGTTTCTAAGGTCTTTCCTGACGACACGGGGAAACAACGTAGCAAACGACACTAGCAACGGTTGCTAAGGACTTTTCTGACGCCGTAATGAGACAACATGGGGAAACGACAATAATAAAGAAGAGTTTCTTGGGAGTTTTTTTTAGTTTATTGCACTTTTTTTATATTGACATAATTGTGTGTCAATTTTTTGTCTATTTTTCTGTTAAACTTGAAAGTTCAAACATTTGAATTTATTTGTGGTCTTTTAAAACTGTGTGCAATAAAGATTACTTTGAAAAATATAGGTATTTGATATCGTTTTTAATATCGTTATCGCACAATATGAAAAAAACAATATCGTGATATGAAAAATCCAATATCGCCCAGCCCTAAACGGCACTAGCAACGGTTGCTAAGGATTTTCCTGACGACACGGGGAAACAACGTAGCAAACGACTCTAGCAACGGTTTCTAAGGTCTTTCCTGACGACACGGGGAAACAACGTAGCAAACGACACTAGCAACGGTTGCTAAGGACTTTTCTGACGCCGTAATGAGACAACATGGGGAAACGACAATAATAAAGAAGAGTTTCTTGGGAGTTTTTTTTAGTTTATTGCACTTTTTTTATATTGACATAATTGTGTGTCAATTTTTTGTCTATTTTTCTGTTAAACTTGAAAGTTCAAACATTTGAATTTATTTGTGGTCTTTTAAAACTGTGTGCAATAAAGATTACTTTGAAAAATATAGGTATTTGATATCGTTTTTAATATCGTTATCGCACAATATGAAAAAAACAATATCGTGATATGAAAAATCCAATATCGCCCAGCCCTAAACGGCACTAGCAACGGTTGCTAAGGATTTTCCTGACGACACGGGGAAACAACGTAGCAAACGACTCTAGCAACGGTTTCTAAGGTCTTTCCTGACGACACGGGGAAACAACGTAGCAAACGACACTAGCAACGGTTGCTAAGGACTTTTCTGACGCCGTAATGAGACAACATGGGGAAACGACAATAATAAAGAAAAATGCAAAGTTTTAAGCATAAAGCAAGCATGTACATCACAAAGCAAATACGAAGTAATAACCAAAGAGGCATGCAGAAGATATTGCTTAGTAGTACATAGACATGAACTAATGTTCAATGAACTCATTTAATAGACATAGACAATGGACCCAAAACATAGACGGTGGATGCAAAAACACGTTCAGTATGCATAGACAATGGACCAAAGGCATAGACGGTGGACGCAAAAACATATTTTCATATTTTTTGCACAAATCGAACCTCATACACCGGTAACTGACAGCCGATCCATTTATAGTTCTCTTCCTTGTAGCTGTTGAGACATGATTCCCCGTCCTGGAGCGTCTCTCTGAGTTTTTTTTTTTTTTTGTCAAAGGAGAAGCATAATCCAAGAGGTTCAATTAACCAAATTAATATTTGAAAATGGAGAGAACCTGGAGACATTTTTTCTTTTGGGTTATGCTTCTCCTATGACAATACAGAACTCAGAGACGTTCTTGGATGAGGAATTGCATCTTAAACAAATGGGGGCTCGTCCGGGATCTCCAGGACAGATATAACAGATCCCAAATTTTGGGGAGATGGAGATTTTCTGTTGTTAAATGGGAATCACGTCTCAACATAGCATGCAGAAACGTGCTTGATTTATCAAGCACTGTTTTTTAAGACGGGGACTCAAGAATGTTGTGAGACTTGGTGAAAATTGATTTTCTAAAACATATATTATAGCCAAGTAGCTTTAAATTGATCTATAAACTTCTTTCACGTTCCTTCCATTTCTTTTTTTAATCAAAGGCCTATTCTTTCCTCCTTTTCCTGGTTCTTCTTTTAATCTTCTTCACATTGACGGATAAAGGGGAAAGGCTATTGCCACGCAGTTGATGTACAGGGGGAACATCAATACTTCCAAAAGGTCAGGGCGGGACGGACGCTGTTCCGTCTCGGGCAAGTGGGGGAAGAGAAAACGAGGGGGAAAAAAAGAGGCTTTCCAAAGGTGATGAGAATGATTTCCTGCAGATGGGAATGCCTGTCTGCTGTTATTTATTTTGTTTCATTTCTTTTCATTTATTTGGCCCTACGACAGACTAGCGACTAACCAGGGGGGTCCTCCACCTTTGCCCAACTGTAGCCATGTTATAGGCTCCAGCAACCCTGTGACCCCGAAAGGGATACAGTGGGTTAAGAAAACCGATGAAGAGAATGTATAGAAGAATTTATGTCAGCTGATGTTACCCAAAATGAGCAAACATGCAAAAAAATAGTCAGATTAACTCTAAAGTCCTGAAGAAAAAGGTTCTCTGGAGTTAAATAATCTGGAGGTCAGGTGTTACTCATTATGTGATCAAATCTGGAGTAACATTACCTTTTTTTTCTTCTCTATAAAATATACTAACCTTTTGTATTTTAGGCAGTTTTGGGGGTCTGTGGAGCAGCTGGGGGTTTCTGTCATGCATCCCAGCTTCATCACCCATCTGTGTGCCCAGCCTGTGTTGTCATTTGCACGTTTATGTGCCGGTCAGGTCAGCCTACCATAACTAGCTTCAGAAGGGGACAAAAAGGTGCAGACACAGGAAAATACCCGCAGGCACAATTTTGATCAACTGTTAGCAGGCAGGAAAATGAAGTGCGTTTATTGATCCTATTAAAAATCCATCTGTGCTCTGCGCCTCGAAAGGAGGTGTCTTGTGTCCAGATATTGGCCTCAGGTGTTTTTCTCCAGAATAATCGTGTCTGTTCTGTTTGGTCCAGACGTCCTGGAATCCTTGGGTGAATCATTTAAAATGACCGTCGGCTGTCTGCACTCTTTGATGCCGTCTCCTCCTGCCGCCATGTGGGAGCGAGCGCAAATTTGCGTAGGTGGGATCACGGAGGAGAGTCGCCTTTGCATCACTGCAGGGAAAAACTCGGGCATGACTAAGAGCCCGAGGCAAGAAAAAATTCATTGCATGCATGTTTTATCTCTGCTCCTCACACCTCGAAATGCTTGCGCTTTTTGCTGCCTTTGCTCAGATGACTTGGAGAAGGAGCCCCCGGAGAGCCACTTAAGAGAGCAGAGAGAAATGAGGTTATGACCGATACTTAGCATGGCTCGCTGTGTTGACCTGGAAATGTAATTCTCCCTCTAAAGCCTCACATTCTTTTTAATTTTAGCCCACCATTGATAAGGACTGAACACATTTGAAGCGCCATACTGGAACATTTCTGACGCTGGGAAAAATGTCTTTCTTAAAACAAGTTCAAAAATCTAGAATATAAGATGTTTTTCTCATGTTTTAGGTGAAAAAATCTGCTGATATAATCAAGTAAAATTGTATCTAAGTAAGCTTTCTTAAAAAAAATAGTTGTGTTGTACCCTTTTTAAGAATAAATAAATGAATAAATAAATATTGAAACTAGCTACAAATACTTAAATTGTAGCATATTGCTCTCATAGTTGGAAATGTTATGTCTTAAAATAAGCGCATTGCTCAAAAAATAGGTTCAAAGTTGGTATATTTACACATTTTCCCTTTTGATATCCAGGGCCGGATCCAGCCAGCCCCTGCTGGGGGTGAAGACAGAATATCGAGCGGGGCAAGTTTGGGTATTCTGAGAGGTTGGGTTGTAAAATCCTTCCAAGCCCTGAAAATGCACAAAAAACTGCGCTAACTGTGCTATAACTATTGTTTCCTGTGATCCACTTGACTATTCCTCAAGGTTTAATGTAGGATGCCATTCCTGACACCACCATCTGCATTTACTCGGGTTTGGGACCGCCACAAATGTGACACTGGCCGATGCCCTGTTGAGGCTATATTTTCTTGAAATCTATTTGTTTTTGAGTGAGTGAGGGAGAGAGGGATTTCAGTTATTTATTTTAAGGCTGTCTGTCTGTTTATCCATCTCTGTGCTTTCTTTTATTTTTTAACATCTTATTTATTCATTTATTTACTACATCCTTTGTGTCACTTTTATTTATTTTTAAGTTTATCTTTGGTTTAGTTTGTTTGTGTCTTTTTTATTTATTTTTATGTATTTTTTGGTTAAAGCTTGGCTATCTTTTCATCTAGCTGTTAAAAAACAATATGCAAGCAACACTTGCGAGCTCGCCCCACTAACGCCTTTCAAAATCAACAAACTTTAAAACCAACATTTTTTTTTCTCCCAAGTAGCTTCCAAATGATGCATGAGGAGTTAGGAGGTGACAAATGGAAATTGCAAGGAGGATTTTAAATTAGTAGAAAGAACTAAAGGTATTTATTAGTATTAGTATTATTTTTTAAATTGACGATGGCAGCCTCCTTCCGAGGTCAAAGGTCAACAAAACCTCAGTTGTAGTTGTAGACTTAACCTGGTGGCGTGAAATTTTCTAAACATCTCTCGAACAAACACTTTCTCTCCCCATATTGTGGTAAGATGTAAAAATCACCAAATTTCAATTTTTTGCCACCAAATGGATGCAAAGCCGTAGGTCCTGTGACCATCCCATAAAACTCTCAAATGTTGGTTTGGATTTCCACAATACGTGTGTTTTTTTGTTTTTCCTGTTTATTTATTTTTTTGACGATTTCGATTGCTGTGACGTCATCAGGGGTCGTGGTCACTTTCATTGGGTACTAGGCGCATGGCAAATTTTGTGGCGTTTTTGAGTATGCAGCGAAATTTTCGCCCAAGGGTGCAGTAACAAGGGATTGCAAAAAAAAAAAAAAGAAAAACCCACCACCAAAAGGTATTGAAATTAGAAAACAAAGAAATGATCAATAGTAATGTGATTTTGGTGAATTCTAATGCAGCGTCTGCAGCTGACTCCTCATGGCTCCTGTCTTTATTCACCATGCAGCTGGGCCACATTAATGGATACCTTTTAGCTTCTGGATGCTCCACTTGACAGCCAGAAATAGAGCATGATGTCATTGTCTCTTGGCCCCAACAGAGAATCTTGTTCAAGGACTCCTCTGATGGACCTCGTGGTGATGGTGCTGGCTTCACTGCCTCACAAAATTACAGATCTGTAGATCAGCACGGCCCTCCACGACGTTGCTTTATTACTTTAAATGTGCACATGGTGAGGGCCTGATAGGTGAAACCGTCAATCAGAATATATCAAAGAAAAACAAACTGTTTTTCTTCATTTCATTAATCCATCTTCTTCCGGGGTCACGGGGCTGCCGGTCCCCATCCCAGCCACCAGTGGGCAAAGTCTGTCGCAGGGAAGAGTGTCCTCAATCACACACCCATTCACTCTCACACCTATGGACAATGTGGAGTGACCAATTAACTTATGAAGCATGTTTTTGGACGGTGGGAGGAAGCTGGAGTCCCCGGAGAAAACCCAGGCATACACGGGGAGAACATGCAAACTCCACACAAAAAGGTCCCCCATTGATGTTCTGGTTCCGGTCCCAAAGCCGGGACTTGAACCGGGGGTGGAGTCACCTGCTGTGAGGCAAGAGTGCTAACCACTGCGCCACCGTTTCTGTTTTTGTATAAGATTTTAGTTTTGTTTCAAACAAAATTGTATCAGTATTTCAGTTTTTTTTAATACAAACCTATTTTTTCTTTAAAAGATGGATGTGCTGTACATCTGGTTTAATAGAATTTGCTGACAATCATCCATAAAACCCCGATTATAGCCGCCTGTAGGTCATCTTCATTTGCAAACATCTATTCTGAATTTCTGATCAAGTCTAGAGCAGCTTAATCGTACATTACAATTTTAAACTTGAGTGCCCTAGAGATTTCTCTGTGAAAATTTCTAAAGATCATCAGTGCTCAATGGATCCCCAAGAAAATGTGTTTAAATGTATTTTTTAATAAACCACCAACGTTTTCATCTCCAGAACACAGTGGATTCATAAATTGGCTTCGTAAAATGTTGATATTTATTAGGTTTTTACTTTGTGAAATAAGTTTTAAGTTTTGGTTTTTTTTTTAAATAGTAGTGAGCATGATGTCTGAATTGCTTTTTAAAATCCACGGCACTAGATGGTCCCAAACTATTTTTTGTTTTTTTGTAGCTGGGGAAAAGGGAGAGAATTTGAACATGGCCAAGTGAATCACACAAAGAAATGGTAAAAGGGTTAATAATGACAACAAGTGGAGAAAGAGGATGTTTATTACTCAAGTTTACAGAATTAAACTAGAACTAAACAGATCCATTCTTCCAGCTGTAGGAACAAAGCTGCAATATCACTTTTTTCTACGCGTATATGTTATTTACCTCCTTACAACAAAACGTAAAACCACAATAGCTTCAAGATTATAACAAAAAGAAAAGAAATCAACAAACTTATGCAGTTTATTTACCTGAGTGGGTTTACTTATTTTTTACATGCCGATAGTCAAATTTGACAGTTGGCAAAGAAATTTGATGCCGTTTGTGCAGACATGCATGTTTGTGTGTTTCACTCAAGACGCCCCTCAAGGGTTTGAGATTTTCTAGTAAGGCCAAAGTCCCTGCAACCAGAACAGAATAAAAATGCTTGATTTTGAAGGTGAAATCTAAGGACTTTGTTACAAATTGTCTGCACGGCTTCACCATCCAAAATCCTCATGCGTCTTCTTCATCCATGTGGCAAATATGGCAGCATTTTAACGATGGCGTGCAGAGAGCCAGCATCCAATCCACTGTGGTTATTCATGTTTCCTGTTGGGCCACTGGTGCCGGGAGAGGGCGTCACAGCGGCGCATCACAGCGGCGCGTCACAGCGGCGCGTCACAGCGGCGCGTCACAGCGGCGCGTCACAGCGGCGCGTCACAGCGGCGCTCTTTTCAATGTCATTTCTCATCAGACACCCAACGCTGGCTGATGTCACAGAGGCTGCAGCAAAAGGCTGTTGAAGGAGGCGGGTCTAACATGCTGGTACTGATGTGACATAGCAGCAAAACACCTGACTATACAAGATGCTGAAAAAAAAGACATCCACGTAAGAGTGGCACCTGCATGCAGCTGAGCAGTCGTCAGGAATAGCAAAAATGTATATTGAACACAGAAGAGACTGTTGGATTTTAAACTTTAGCTGATCTTTTCTTACATTAACCGTAAATGAGAACTGGATCGAGTGACATCACCTGTAGAAAATGGTTTACTTCCTGCCCCGACCAAATATAGTAGGTTCAGACGCCGTTTTGGCCGCCGCTTTGGAGCCAGACATCGTCAGTAAACAGTGATTGGTCCGAGTCATCATTTCTATGGAAACCACCCTCATCAACCAGGAGTGAGCATGTTGGAAGGCCACACCCCCTACTACATGAAATCTGTCAAAAGGTTTGAACGTTGGACATGAAAGTCTATGGTATTTTAGCTTCGTGGAGTCCGCAGGTACTTCCTGTTAGGAACGCCAGGGAGGAGGGGTCACTCAGATCAGCTCTCTTATACAGTCGGTGGTCAGAATGATTTCAGTAGTTAAATACAAACTAGAAACTTGAACTGCAAAATGCTACTTGTGACTTTTTGAGTGTGTTGTAGCTTTGTGTAACTGTGATTAAAACTTCACCCCCACTGGGTGGGGCGAAAGGGGGCTCTTACAGGAGTCTGGCCTCAATTAGAGACGGGCGTCTAAAGTGATGAGTTCCTGTTAGACGTGGCGTTTTCCTTGAGATCGGGGTCAATTAGAGAACGGCCACTGCTGGAAGATATAGGGCCTTTTTTTCTTAACGCCTTTCATTCCTTTGAAGCACAAAGTGCTTTACATAAAAAGCAAATAAAATACTTATTAAAAATGAAAACTGTCTAAAAACAGATACACACACAAAAATCAGGCCGTTTAGACAAAATTAGCATCCCTCCCTCTCCCAATTCCTCCTGCTTGGGGCTTATGGGTAACGGCCTTTGTAAACCTTTATTGTATCGTTATATTTTAATGTTTTAATTGTAAAATAACCATTTTTGTTTTTTGTATTTGTAACTTTTACACATTTGCAAACATGAATGCATGTGAGGTGTGGAGTCATGGTTGATTCTGCAGTCATGGCTCCTCTGTGTGCTTTGTGGGCTTTTATTTTGGCATCAGGCCTGTTTGTTTATCCACTGTAGAGAATCCCCGATGTGATCATCCCAAAATGAAGAGATCCTTTCAGAAATCTTCAGGTTTGGTTTGCTCTGGACTGTGGTTCTGCTTCATTTATTCATAACTTTTGTGAATTCTCACACAAACTCCACTTTTAAACGGCTCCTAACATCTAAAAACTGAATGCAGTAATGTGTATCTGCAGACAAATTGCCCCGTCCTTTCTATGTGGAACGGTTAGTAAGCCGCCCCTGCAGGTGGCAGTAGTTAATTAGCATCAAGTGTTAGCGAGCTGGCCTGGTTAACATAATTTGGTGGCCTGATTGTGCTGTGCGCTAATCACAGGCTGGCTTCCTTCAGAGGCCGGCCGCCCGCCCGCCTGCCCGCACGCCGCTCCAGCAGCTGCTTGTTTTGTTCTCAGCGCTGAGAGCAGTCATTCGGTGTCCGCCTCTTGTCGCCAGCTGCTGCTGTGCCAGCGTCGGTTCTGTCACAGGTACCCAATGAGGCCCGCTCGACGCTTAATTCATGGTTACCTCAAAGTCATGCAGCCCCATCAAACCCAGAAGTCGTGGCGTTCACATGGCAGAGGGCTGTGTTGATCCATGTTTTGTTTGTTTTTTACACGAGTTCTTTAAAAAATGCTTTTTTAATGAAGTTTGTGCTACCAATATCCTTTTCATCAACTGTTTTATGATAAATATCTGAAAGAGAATAAATAAATGGTAGTAAATCTGTTTCAGTTGCTCTTCCTTGGAGATTTTTTTTTAGGAAGTATATTTGGGAGTAAGAGGATAAATAAAACCTTTGTTTTTTTTAATCCCTTTTTTTAATGTTGCTCTTTCTATGTTTTTTTATTTTTTTTTATTTTGCTTGCATTTCCGTTTCTTTTGCGACTAACTGAAGTGTCTAATAATTTTGTGATTAAAAAACCACTACCTCCCCAAAATAAAGAATAAAAAAAAAAACCTAATGATTTCATCCGGTTTTCTTTGTGCTTTGGGTGAAGTTTGGTGGAAAAATGCCAGTCAGTCCAAAGCAACCTGTTTTTAGCAACATAATGTAACATAATAGAAGTACATGAGAAGAGAAGAAAATTATAGATAATTAAAAATAAATATATTTTAGTTATTTGATTTCATATTCTGATTAACTTTTGTTTTATGAATCTTTTGTGAATAATTAGTCGAGTCTATGTTAGAACCTGGATCCACTTGTGCTTCTTTGGACTAATTTCTTAGTTAATTAGCTTGAAGTTAACCAGTTAACCAGGCTATGGAGCAGTGGGCACTTCTACCTCACTTTCTTTTAGGACTTTTTTCTTCTTTGTTTTGTTAACAGCTGTACGTGTGGGGTGAAGGAAAAAAAGTTCCATTCTGATCATCTTTTGATCTATTTTCAAAGCGTTCTCAGTGGTCTTTTAATTATGATTATGCTGTTTTTAATCCCAAATTCAAAAAACCTGTGCCGTTTTCAAGGAGATGGTTTCTGCAGACCGGCAGTAGTTCATTAGAAATTTGCCTGTTGCAGAGCAACCCCGGCCCCCTTCCCCTTCCCCGTTGCTGAGAGCTCAGACCAGGGAGCTTGTGGCCCTCCCAGCATTTCTTTTCTACGTCACAAATACAATCTTTTTTAAGCTGAAATTTTTCGTCTTCTCCTGATTCATAACAATTTAAGAAAAGAAAAACTCAGAAATGCAATTTTGGGCTTACGTTTCTTTATATATATGGCCTCTATCATCAGAAAAATGCTACAAGAATATGTTAAAAACACAATTTTTATCAGAGTGGGTCTCACATCTAGGTTTTTCTAAAGGGAATTTTGAGGTGGAAACTGCCCTAATGTTGCCTTAAGCACATATAAATAATGATGAAGTCATCAAAAGGTTTCATTATTAGCCTAGAGTTACACCCTAAGACTTGATTTAATGCTTGGTTGAGTAAAAACAAAGAACTGGAGAAGAAATCTAAAACAAAAACTTGTCCCTGGGGGGTCAGAATGATCAGAAAATCTGTTTACATAGAATCCAAATACATGTACATCCTGTTTGGATTGATGGGGCGGGTGACTCTTGTAAATCTGTCGTTTCTTTCATTGTGTTGTTGGGAAATCTTCAGTGTAATTTATGTCACAGCCTCTCGGTTCTAACTTAAGAGCATTTGGACTGATCAAGGCCCCCCTGCTGGGACCACTGCTGAGCGCATCCTTTCCTGGGAGTTCAAAGCTCTAAATGCAGCCTTTCAGGACGCTAAACTGCTCCCCACGCCAATTCCAACAATTACGGCTCCGCTGATGTTCTCCATAGCCTCGCGTCTGCAGGAATGTACCGGCTTATCATCGATCAGCTTCTGCAGAATGAAGATGGAAGCTCACCGAATTACCCAGAATGCTCGTGTTTTGCAGTTTAATGTAGGCATTGTTCTCGGCATTCGGCTGGAGCCGCTGGGTTCCGGTCCAGGGCTGGTGGGTTGATGCAGGCCCGCTGCAGCATGTGAGAATCACAGGTCTCATGCTTTATGGATGCTTTTAAAGAGACTGTTGGCTCCAGGGGACTGGAGACTGAATCCTCTATTGAAGCTTTATGACTGTGTATGCCCCCCCCCCCCCCCTTAGTAAAAAAAAATGCTTACAGAATACACATTAGCAGCGGCTCATTCAAATTTGCTGCCTTTGATTCTGGTTTGCCAGCGTTTCGCCTGATGGAGCTTAATTACCATCTTGATCGTCAAATCTGGTAGGGCTGATGCAAAACGCTGATAGACAGATTATTTACAGAATGAAACCATATTTTGATAGCCAGACATGAGGTTTTAGTCAGTTATGCTCCCTTGACTAATTCGTCAAACCGATTTTAGCCTCCTTCAGGATCAGTTAGGTGTTTGGGAGGCTGCAGGAGGAGGTCACACCCTGAACTCGTGTTTCCAGCCTCTTCGTCATTGGATTTTTCGGAGAGGAAGAAAGTTCGGCCTCCCGCTGCTGGCTTGACGCTAAGATTTCTATCTCCAGTCCTCAAGAGGCTGCAGTTATTTTATCCCACATGAAAAGAGGTGGAGGTTTGCAGGGTAAAAAAAAAATCTGAATATAAATGCAGGAATGCTTCAGAGAATAAATGCAGTTGGTGTGTACACAAAGTGTAGGCGCTGGTTATTTAATTTCATGACGTGTAGCTGGGTAGAATATTTCATTAAAAAAAACATGCACGCCATTACATTACAATGCATTTATTTTATCTTTTGAAACCCTCTGTTTATGTGTATTTAGATGACTTAAATCCACAAATGGTACCAGCTTTCTTCATGAGAAAACTTCCCATAACTTTTTTTTTCTTACAAAGAAAAAAACATTTTCATTTGTTGCAAAAGAAGCTATTCTTTCAAAAGGTCTTTTGCCTAAAATGTTTCAGAAATAGAAAAACCTGAATTTATTAAAAAGTTATTCTTAAGTAAACAAATTGGACCAAAAAAAATCAGAATTAAAAACCACTTTAAAAAAATAGATCAGCAGATGATCGGAGTGGGACTTTAAAGCACATTTATTTTATTTTTGTTTAAATCTTCTGTTTTTATGACCTAAAAATAAACAAATGCCACCATTTGGAGGCGATCCCTACTTCAAAACCACCTTTTCTTCTAAATTTGACTAAACATGGAGAACCTTGAAACAGCTTAGAAATAAATGTTTGTTAAATAAACATATACAACAAAAAAGTCCCATCCTCCTGACTACCAGAGAAAAAATATATAGTTCATCAAGATGTGTTCAAATTCACCGAAACTACAATTCCCAGAGCCCCTGCCCTTTACATTTGGTATCATTGAAGAGCCCCACATGTCCTCTCTACATACGTGTTCACCTTGTTCGTCCTGTTTGCAGTTGCAACAGCGAATAAGCTTTCACTGGTTTGCACATCTGCCTTGGTTTGGTTACGCCAGATGCCCCTCCTGACACAACCTTGTATTCTATCCAGGCCCACCGTAGTATCGCCCAACATCCCATACTGGATGACACTTCACCCCCTTGGAATCGAACCCTGATTTCTCATGTGGCAGCCCTGTGCTGCTGTCCTCTCTAGATACCAAAAGGAGTTAATTCAGTAGCATGCAGTGGTTGGGCGATATTCAGGCTGGGAGATGTCCTCCATAGAGGAAACATTTGCATTGCTGGTTGTCAGGAGGAAATGAAATAAAGAGATTTTAGTTTTTTTCTCCGCTGTGGTTTTCTGGATTTTTGCGACTTGCTTTGCTCCGCAGTTTTTAACCCTTCAACACTGGAGATGTTACTGACGACAGCCAAACAACAGGCGCTCTTTGACACACCATACCTCTGACATTCTGACATGCAGAAAAGCTGCTTTTCGTGTCAGCTTTCCACTTTGCAGAGTGTTTTAAAACGGCGCAAGGCTGCACTTTTCCACTTTGGAACTCCATGGAATGGCATTTATTGCGTAAACGGTTGAAGAGTTACGGTAGTCAAAAGAATGTCAGCTAAAACTCCAGACTTTTCAGCTTTTTTTTTTCAGAGTGACCATGTGCGCCTCCCAAGCATAATCCGCCTTGCATCATTTTGTGGCAGCTGTGAAAAAACTCTTCACTACTGCAAAGCAAAACACTCTAATACTTTAGCTAATATCTATATAATAGTGGTTTTAATGGAGCCCTTTTTCCAACTACAATCAAAGGAACTGGCCCCTGCAGAGCTTTGCTTTTCTTCTATCGTCTGTGTTGTGCACATATAAATCTAACCGCATTACATCCACATAACGATTGTCTAAGAATACAATTAGTCCTTCTGGTGATTCATTGTTCTCTCATTTTGTCACTGAGCGTGATGCACAGCTGTTTTGACAGATATCTCCGCGGCTGTGATGCTCGTCTAATTTTGGCCCTCAGTGTGACACTGCTAATTGATGGGCTCCTCTCGCTGCAGAACGGCTGCGTGATTCACCTCCACAGAAAGACGGAGAGAGGAAGCGGCACAGAGGGAGGGATTTTAGATGAAGGGTCGAGATCCTGGAGAGGAAGCGGGGATTGAGATGTGGAGGAGCATCGAGAGAGTGATGCACTGCAGATGTGGAGGAGGTCAGAGTTTTAGGACCCTGTGCTCAGACACGGGCTAATCCAGGCTGCAACTCAGCCCGTAGCCTCGGCCTGCTCCCCTTTATGCCTCACATTCGCACTTGGCGCCACTCTAAGCAGCTCACACGGCTCTGCATTTTTGGTCAGACAAAATTGGATTTGCAATAATAAAGTCACCTAATAGAAACGTGACAATTTAAAAAAAAAACAAATGTTTTAGTGCTCGGAGGAAGCAGTTTTCGAAATGGACATACTTTGCAAAACTGCAATGGAAATACTTTTTTCAGATTCAAGAAGTGACCAACAACCTGATGGCGATGCGCTTCTTGGTGGGAACTTGCCGCTTCGGGCGCTGCACAGCGGCGCCACCAGAGGTCCCACAGCGTCACACAGCTCATCAAGAGTTGAGCGTGTCGTGCAGAATTGTGGGATCAACAGCATCTCTGTAAAATCACCAACTACAATTTCCCAAAATGGCTTCATCGGTAGCTGTTCTCTCGTGTTAGGAGGTCACCGCTCCACAGCCTGAATAAGACGCCAACGTCTCCTTTGATGGATGATGATGAGCGCTAGAGCCGTGGCAGAAATTCAAGTGTATCTGCTGTCAATCAAAGTATTTACATCTGTTGCTATGTTTTTGAATGACTTATCGCTTGAGTTGGTTTGTGTGTATTCGCATAATCATGATTTAATGGAAAAAGTGTGATTGCAAAGTTGTGTTTTTACAACATTTCTAGAATTTGAATAATGTTCTGCATATTTGTGTAATGGAAACGCAGCTATTTACTCTGTGTAAAATTGCGATATTAGCGTTTGCGATACGCATTAAAGACATTTTTCCTTTGCAATTTGTTCATGTAACGCCAGTCATATCGTCAATACATTATTTTGATCACTACAATCGCAGGTTTTCCTCCTTTAGTGCAGCCCTACTGGTGTTCTCGGTATTATGTCTACAGATTATCTTTGTTCACAATCAATTTAGCCCTCCAAGCATGGAGCTATAGAAAAATGCCTTCCTCGAATCCTGCAGCTCGATGACGTCGATGTTTGCTTAGCTGCCGACGCTTGTAAAATACAAAACATTGCTTTTTATAAAAAAAAAAAAAATTATGCAAAAACAAAAACGTAATACTTAAATCTAAATGTAAACTTCTGTGCGTTGGAGCACACCCACATGAAGAAATGCGTTTGTTCCTCATCCTACCAGCGTGGGATATCCAGCCCTAAGTTGCTGTGACTCCTTCTTAAAGAAATAAAGAAATAAAAAAAGTTTGGACTTCACTACAGCTGTAAACGCCCCTACAACTGGAGTAGAAGGGAGGAGTCAGAGGGATAGAGAATTCATTTGAATTTAGCTTTACTGTATGAAAGTTACTCAATACAATCCAATATACAATTGAATTGTTTTTACCTAAAAATACCATTTTAGGTCAAATAAATGTAGTTTCTTTGTTGGTTTTAGTTGATTTTGTAAACAATCACAATCTGCAAACCGACACTAAGACTGATAACTGCTATTGCTCCTTCAGAATCCCTCATTCCAAGTCTGGAATGTCAAAAAATAGTTATCTAAAAATCTTCCTGGGCTTTTTTTGGACCAAACATGTTTCTGTTTGATGCTTATTGTAGAAAACCGACTACAGAGGTCTTAATCAAAGCTTTTTTGTTCATTCATAGTTTATTTTCAGCAGATAAGGTGACCAAGAAGAAGCAAGTTTTACATATATTTTCCTGCAATTATTAATCAATTTTAATAATAATAATAATAATAATTTTATAATATAACTTTACCACAGAAGAGTTGAGATTTAAATTGAACAGTTAATTCATTCCAACAGGTTTTTCTTGCACCCACGCACCCTTTGTAAATTTGATTAAATGGATTTTATTACTGTAGGGTTCTGTTTTTTGTTATAAAAAATAAAATTAAAAAAAAGGAAGAGAAGGCTTTGAGCTGTTTAAAATTTGAGAATTATGCAGTTTATGCGTATTTTACGCAAAAAATCGTACGCAATAGTGCATGTAGTGCAATAGTGCAGTGACACGGCTTTTATTTACTTTAGAAGTCCCTAGAAAGAGTTGTACACTGATGTGTACAGTATTACATAAGTCATGCATGACCCAGCTTCTACTCTACGTTGCCTTTCTCCTGTTAGCCGCCAGCACTTCACACGTGCACACGCCGTGCGCTCTCACCGCTTACACTCCCAGCCGGGCGCTCAGCTCCTTTTCCTCTTTGACCTTTGCTGTCACTCTTTGCCTTCCCCTTCTTAAAATCTTCCCCGACTGGACATATATGTTTATCTGTGCACGTGTCCCGCACACACACCCAGACACAAACACCAACCCACGACACAAAAACGCAAAAGAAGAAGAGGGGTCAAAGACTATGCAGAGGAACGTGGAGGTGGTGGAGACGGCTGCGGAGCCACTCTTCTGTTCGGTTCAGTGTGAGGCTGAGGGAACGGGTCACATGCATGTGCACACCCACCCCGTGGCTGGTGTGTGATTGGATCAGTGTGTCTCTGGTCAAGGCACAGCGGTCTCCCTGGAGTTGCCTGCCAAGAAGTGGTGTCACCCTTACAGCTAAGACCCCCCCCCCCCAAACAAGGGCAAAGCACAAAGCCCTGGCCTGCGTTTGCCACACAAACACTGTGTTCTCACACGGATGTTACTGTCCCTGCGTCATGGCTGCCTTTTCTACTGCATTGGATGAATCACTCAAAACATCTCTCCATTTTTTTAATAGTCACACAGATGCAGATGATTATAAATTCTTAAAATGCATGGAAAGTGTTTTCTCATCACTATAGTTTGACTTAATTTAATTTTATTTATTAATTCATTCATTTTAATTAATTAATTAATTTATGTTCTTTTTAAATTTTATTTTTCTGTTTTATTTTCTGTTTTAATTTTAATTTTATTTTATTTTGATTTGGTTTAAGGAGTCCAGCAACTAGCTGTACCAAGATGTCCGAATCGATCTCAGTATAATAATGTTTAGAAACAATCCTCAGAAATTCCAGAGTTCAGTCTAACCTTTGGCCATTTTCACATCTGTGGCACAGCACATTGTCTTTTTTCAAAGATGTCCAACCAACATGGAAACCTGACATTATTGTGAAGCGGACTTTAGTTTGGATGAGATGGAGCAAACGTCTGCATCCCGCCTTATAACAGGTGGAGCTTCACCTCTGCTGGGGCTTTTTTGTGACCCCTCATGATCCTGCTGCGTTACTCCTTCGCTCCCGCCATAAATCTTTCATGTCAAATCTGCGTCCCGGAAAAGTTTTCCAGCTCCTTCGACGCTGATGTTTAAATGCCACATTGTGTGGGACATGAGAAAACGGCGTATTGGTGGGAAAAGCTGACATTTCTGAGATGAGAGGGAAGGGGGGGGGCGAGCAACCAGCTGAAATTCACAGTGTCTTCTGAGTTGTAATGACGCATCTAGTGGAGGTTTTCCTATAAATGAATGATTTCAAATATGTGACATCAGAGCTCTGAAACATCCATTGCAGAAATTGAAAAAATCTGCTTTGGAGTAAATGGTTATCATAAAAGTTTGTGCAATTGCCTTTTACTGCATCGTTAACGTGTGTTCTTGGAGATTTGTTGAGGTAAAATGGTCGTAAAAATGTGTTTTTATTCAAAAACAACTTTCCTTGGAGAAAATGCTTATTTAATGAAAATTAAATAAAAACATTTTTTTTGGACCTTCATTTCCAGTCCTAGAAAACAACACAGGCATTTACATCTTGGCTAAAAATGGCATAACCATTAGTAAAAGACCACTGGGAACGCTTTTCCACTAAATAAAATGAGGATCGGAGAGGAACTTCATGGTTTCAAGATTTAAATTTGAACCAGTTTCTAAAGTGATTGTTGTTTAAAATTGTAGGAAGATGTGATGATTTTGGTATCGTTTTATTTGAAAATAAAAAGGGCGCAGTAGCAGCTTTTGCTCAGCTTGTTTTTGGATTGTGATAAGCAAAATATAGAAGGTTGTTTTTTTTTGTTTAATAAAAAAGGTGCCTACTAGGTTTATGTATAAAAATAAATAAATAAATAAAAGATTTGTGTATCCATCACAGAATCAAGAGGTTTAATTTACAGTAATTAAAAAATGAAAAAATTCCAAAACGTGTAAAAAACATAAAGTAATATTACGAGATTTAACGTTTTCAAATTACGACATTTTTCTCATAAATTTACAACTTTAAAGTCGTAATTAAAAAAATGTGTTTTGTTTGTAAACTAGCCCTTAAAACTCAGTCATACAAAGTAATCCCATATTGTAATAGTTGAAGTTTAAACTGCTAGAATGTTAAAGGAGGTCGAGATTTTTTACCGCCTCTGGAGGTAAATTGGGTTTGTGTTCTTGCCCCCTTTATTGCTCTCCTTGTGTCTCCTGTGGATTCGCCGCCATTGACCGACATCACACGCCAGCACTTAAAGGAAGAGGAAGACGTTTGTGTGTCTTCAGCAGAGTTCCTGAATAATCAGAGAAAAAGGAGAAAACGCTGGTTTCTTATCTACTGCATCTCTCAGAAACTTGACCCTGTTTATTTCGAGTCGCCATAGCAACCACTCAGCTGATCCCTGCCGTGCTGGAGAGATGCCTGCAGTGGTCGAAGCCTTTTTTTTTTTTTTTGTGACAAAGCAGACATTCATGGGATTCATTCACATGTTTCTTTTTTTTTTTTTTTTCTCTCAGAGAATTTACATGAATCTGTCCAAACTGAGGGCTAGAGGAGCTTCCTGGGGGGGCAAGGAGGTCTTAGAAGTGTTTGTGTGATCCGGACGACCGCTGGCAGCTCTGCATGTGCCGGTTCTGGTCGTTAAACTCACACATGTCTGACCTGGAAGCTTCCTTTTTTTTTACTGTGTAAAGTTGTTTTGGTTGAAAACCTTTCAGATGGATCCAAGTGAAACAGACATAAAAGTACTTTTCAAATTACTCATTTACATTCTCTAACCTGTTCTGTTCTTTTTTCCTTCTCTTCTCTGTGCCCCCTTTGCTTGGACTCTGCATGGACCCTGTTTACCGCCCCCGTCACCACAGGTAAACAGCTTTTCACTTTGCTGCGTTTTTCTCCTCTCAGAGCCTGGGTGGGCTCATGCAAACACCTGCTCTTATGCACATGTGGACGATGCTTATCCCTAAAAAACATGTCGGACTAAATTTAGGTCTCAGGATAAAACTGTGAGATGGAGATATTTAAAATATACATTAAATCAAATGTTTTATTTTTTTTTTTTTACACTTTTTGAACTGATACTGAAGCACAAAAGGCAGAACGTCCAGATTTAAAAAGCAAATCGGCTAAATCTGGATCCACGATGAGGAGGATGTTGCGTCTATTTGGATCCAGACATTTTCTGGATGTTGATTGGTCGAGCGTATAACATCACTGTGCAATCGTTTTTGTAGACGTATGGAGATAAGTTGTTGGGACTCAGGAGAGTGTGATTGCACTTTTATTTATTGACCAGTATTTATTCCTTTATTCATCGGTGTTTACCAGTGGTTTCTTTTATTGTTTTTTTATCTTCACTCTTATTACGATCCAAGGAAACTCAATTTCACTTTGTCTGCAATGCAGCTGTATGAAGGGCAAGTGATAATAAAGATTGATTGATTGATTGATTGATTGATTGATTGATGTTGCAAGTCCAAGATAGGTAAGAGGAATGGACATTCTTTATGGCTCTAGCCCTCAGCATTGACTCAAAAGGCCTCATTGTACAGCATTTGTTTGTTATCAGTAAACCTTAGTGGTCATGGTGTAGCAGTCGTCTATGTTTATGCATGATGTGCATAAATGACGTCATGGAGCAGTAGTAACATGTGAATTTTTTCATAACTATCCACTTGGAGAAAGAAGGGGGTGGGGGTAGGGAGTTAATTTGGATTTGCTCTATATCTTTAGTTCTCTGGAGTTGACCTGACATTTGTGCATAATTCAGGACTTGCGGTTGTTAACTCCTCGTTTTTTTTTTTACTTGGCCAAGACCGTAAAAGCCACTGACTGTATATGAGAACTGGACTGAGTGACCCCCCCCTCCCCCCAATATTCCAAACAGGAAGTACCCGTTGGTTCCACGAAGCCTGGCTGAAGTTATTTAAGTTATAAACCGGCCAATCAGACGCCTGGATTAAAGCATGTGGTCTCGCATCCAAAACGTCTGATTGACAGATTTTGTGTAGCCTAGATGCTTAGTGTCCTCATCTGGTTTCAACATGGCGATGTCCGCATGGCGAAAAAATAGCAACTTAATTGACTTAATTTGGTTAATTTGGTAAACTATTTTCTATAGATGACGTCACACTCACTCACAGTTAGTTAGTTTTGATCTGAAAGTTTATTCTGGAACATTTTTGTCTCTGGGATGCACAGTGGGGTAGTGGTTAGCACTCTTCCCTCACATCAAGGTGGGGTTTAAATGATGGCTGGGTCCTTTCAGTGTGGAGTTTGCATGTCCTCCCTGTGCATGCATGGGTTTTCTCCGGGCACTACAGCTTCCTCCCTCAGTCCAAGCACTTCATAGGCCAGTTAGTGTCTCTGAATTGTCCCTAGGCGTGACTGTGTGGCTGTGTGGCCCTGCAGCAGACGGACAACCTGTTCACCGTCTGCGCCCAACACTAGCTGGGATAGGCTCCAGCACCCATGTGACCCTGAAAAGGATTCAGCAGGTTCCTGAAGATAGATAGATGGGTGGACTGTTTCCGTTTCTTGAATAGCTTTGAATGAATGAATGAATGAATGAATGAATAAATAGTTTCACGGTGGTGCTCTCACAAAGATGCTCAGAAATTAGACTGAATGGAGTGAAGGCTGGTTCAAGCTGATTATAATGGAAAGATGCATTTTGTCAGTGTGAACTCTGGCTGCTAAAAATTTAGATGTTTGGTGTTAAATCTCCTACCCTGCTGATAAAAAAAAATAGTTGCACATATTTATCAGACCCGGATATGAAAAAATAAAATCTTTAGGCCTTTGTCACCTTTTAGAGGACTGCTATTTAAATGTAATGCA
This sequence comes from Oryzias curvinotus, assembly GCA_023969325.1. NCBI lineage: Eukaryota > Metazoa > Chordata > Actinopteri > Beloniformes > Adrianichthyidae > Oryzias > Oryzias curvinotus. The sequence goes on from CM043728.1 coordinate 17,270,252, forward strand.
CCAATTCCCAGCATTTTCTGTTACATACAGTAGAAACTTTATTAAACTCTTTTGTTTTTGTGATGCAGCTGCAGCATAAGAGGCAATTACAGCCAGCAGCTGAGGCAAAAGCCTTTCAGTGGTGCCTGCAGCTCCATTTTACTGCTGTTCTCCACAGAAATGCGCCTGAAACGGTTTCAGTTATAAATATAGAAACAATGCAGGAAGCAAATCATTTACACGCTAAAAGAAATAACGCAAGGAAGTCTGAACTAAAGGTAAATATCTAGAAGAAAACTTTATAGATTTATGCAAAGACGCTCAGTTGGAAGTAGCATTGATACCTGGAACAAATATGAGGCTTAACAGAAAAAGCAGAGGAAACCTGACTGTGTCCTTTCTTTATGTACAAGGTAAACTGCCAGTTCCAGTAAAAAGTGTCTGTGTTGCTGGGAATATTCCGACAATTGGAAGATTTTATTGAAAAATTTAGTCAACTGCATGGAAAATAATTTAATTACAAGAAGAAGAAAAAACTTTTTAGTATCCAGAAAGTTTTAATTTTGTAAAAGAAAACCCAATATGTGTTATTGTTAGATAAGTATTGTAGTTGAAGGATTGGTCTTTTAAATGTGTTTTTTGCTCTGATCACTCAAAAAGTCTAAATTGAGCACAAACACAAGGAAAAGGATGCATCTAAGGATGCTCTAAAATGTTTGCCTTTTTTTATAAAAAATAATCATATGACTAGAAAAGCAGCATTTAGTTGAAGCAACCATCCTTCAGAATCCTTCAGAATAATAAAAAAAAAATCCATTGTATTGGACATTTCAGGTGTAATTGTGGAAAATCTTTTATGACGCTCATCATCACAATCAAAAACTGTTTCCATCCATCTAAGCTGTATGCTAGCTGGAATACGGAGGTGCAACCAGCTAAAGCTGTGGGGATTTGCAGGAGCTACAGCCTCACATCCTTCTGCTTCAGTGGGAGCATCAGGCGAAGGATCAAGGCAAAAGGATGAAAACAAAACCAGGAAAGTTCCATCACATTTGACCCCTGAGCGATGACCTCCGTCTGATATCTATGAACCTTTAAAATAAGTTTTGACTGAAGTTCTTAATACATCTGTGACCATATGAGCTAGAACAGCACTGGAGAGCTCGTCGCTTCTAAAGATTCATCGTTACATAATTCTGTAGCAGCTCTTTTTTAGAGATCATGACTTGAATCCATTTGAACCAAACAGACATTATCTGAGACCGGAGGGGGAAGTTTGTGCTTCAGGGTCATTGATGGCAATGTTTGTAGTACAAGTCTGCCCTCTTGTGGTGAAACCAGGGTGGATTCTAGTTAAAAGAGCCATAGTTGGACATTAGGTTACATTTTTATAAAAGATCGATTTTACAAAATCAAAAGGCTCAAAATGTTTGTCTTCATTGAGTCAAACCAATCTTTATTTAAACAGCACTTTTCTGACAATGTAGGTCAAAGTGCTTCATCATAAAAGCACTTGTGGAGTTGATGTTGTTAAAAACCAAAGTTGAAGGTGGAAGGTGGATTTTTCCAAAGAATTTACTACTGTTTTGATTTTTTTTAATAATTTTTCAAAAAACCCAAACTTAGTAAATTTAGTCATCAAGGGGTTATTCAAAAATGTATTGTAAGTTTGTAAAAATCTACACTTAGCTGCCATTTTATTAGGTACACCTTGCTAGTACCAGGTTGTCCCCTTTTTACCTTCAGAACTGCTTTTATCCTTGGTGGCATCGATTCAACAAAGTCCTAGAAACATTCCTCCCATCACACAGTTGCTGCAGATTTGTTGGCTGCACATCCATGATGCCAATCTCCCGTTCCACCACATCCCAAAGGTTCTCTAACGGGTGGAGCTCTGGTGACTGTGGAGGCCGTTTGAGTCCAGAGAACTCCATGTTATGTTCAAGAAACCAGTCTGAGATGATGACACGGGGCCTTATCCTGCTGGAAGCAGCCATCAGAAGATGGTACACTGTGGTCCTAAAGGGATGCACATGGTCTGTGGCGTTGGAACCATGATCAATCGTTGCTAAGGAACCCAAAGTGTGCCAAGAGAATAACCCCACACCATTACACCACAACCAGCCTGTGCTGTTGATGCAAAGCAGGATGTAATCCATGATTTCATGGTGTTGACGCCAAATTCTGACCCTACCATCTGAGAGATGGAGCCATCAGACTAGACAACGTTTCTCCAATCTTCTATTGTTCAGTTTTGGTGAGTCTGTGTGACCTGTGGCTTTAGTTTCCTGTTCTTGGCTGACAGGAGTGGCACCCGGTGTGGTGTTCTGCTGCTGTAGCCCATCGGCCTCAAGGTTGTTTGGTTTTCTCTTTTCCGGACCATTCTCTGTAAACCCTGGAGCTGGTTGTGGGTGAAAATCCCAGTAGATCAGCAGTATCTGAAATCCTCAGAGCAGCTTGGTTGGCACCAACAACCATGACACGTTCAGAGTCACTTCAATTACCTTTCTTTCTCATTCTGATGCTCGGTTTGAACTGCAGCAGATCATCTTGATCATATCTGCATGTCTAAATGCATTGAGTTGCTGCCATGTGATTGGTTGATTAAAAAATTGTGTTAATGAGCAGTTGGACAGGTGCGCCTAATAAATTGGCCAGTGACCTTAGATTTGGTTGACTAACTTGATTTGGGGGTGTCAGGACCTCCTTGATTGATGTGATTTACTACGCTGATGCATTCAGAATCAAAGAAATCACTAAGTCTGGAAAAAAAATTAAAAGTCAATACGCAAACTTTTATGGTTGAATAGAACGGGGTGTTCTCTCAGAGGCATGCCTGCACTTCCTGCTTCAGATTAAAACACATAAAAAATGTTGCTTTTCATTGGAGACACATTTTCTGAAAGCCAATCAGGAGGTTTTTAGGTAAAAAGAGGTTTCCAAACTGCAAATTCTTTCTGTAGAAAATCACAACTAATATTTTTCCCCAAATGTTTGGTCAAAAAAAAACACTAGTAAATTACAAGAAAAGGATTCAACTTTAAGTAGAAATGTATGATAAAAATGAGAAGAACAACAGACGAACTGAAACTTTTGGAAATGTATGAATTAGAAAATAATCAGATGTCCAACCAATCAACAATCATGATTTTGTGATGTTCTTTTGGTGCCTTTTTTTGTGTTTTCATGCGAATATTTATTACATGTTAAAGATGTAAAAATGTATGTTTAAAATATTACATTGGGGCTGGGAATTCATAACTTTGTTCTTCTTCCCACTCCTTTTTCTGGCACTTTTTGTTTATCATCTTTATTTAACTATTTTATTTTGTTTTTTAAAAGAAAAGGAAATCAAATCAAATCATTTTCTTTAGTGTTTAATCTGTAGAAAGTGTTTTGCATTAAAAAAATCCTTCATATTGTTACCAGTAGAGGGCGCTGCGTCATAAGACAAATGTTGAGTTCAGGTGCAGCCACAGTTAGTCATTCATCAAGCTTATGTTCCCCTTCCTCCATGTTGATTGATTTCTGCAAAGCGATGATGAGGATGATGATGATGTCCTGAACCGAGCAGCAGAACCTGAACGGACTCCCAGTGACGGGCGGGTCGAAGTCATAAATCACAGCTCATTTCTGTCAGTGTGCTCTCATTGGCTTCCTAATGATCTTTATCGGGTTAAAGGGACAGGCCGCGCCAGTCCGGGTGGAAACCAATGATTTTCTGCTTTCCTCGTCTAGACGGGCGGTTATTGCAGGTGTCAGGCTTTATGAAAGCCCCGGTGACGATCTGGTGTCAGCCTTTTAATGCTGTCAGCACGGATTTCACTTCACATCTGCTCCTCTGTCTGACTCCTAATGAGGTTCTGTGGAGACCGGCTGCAGACATTTCACAGAAAGCTGATGCTAGGATTCTGTTTAGCTTCTCTGCAGCCTATTTTTCCTGAACATTTCACCTTTTTTTAAGGCCTACAGACACTCTCCGATCATCTTTTGATGTATTGTCAAAGTGTTCCCAGTGGTCTATTAATTGTAATTGTGAATTTTTGAGCCAAAATAAAGAAAAAATCTTGTTTTTTAGGACATAGTTCCTGCGGTAGTTCATTAAAACGTGCCTCTAAGGTGTGGGCGGGCCCGTTGGCGCAGTGCAATCCCTCCACCACTTCCCCTCCTCGTTGCAGAGAGCAGTGGCCGACTTAGCAGTTTGGTTGTATTAATTATATATTTTTTACAAATATTTACCTATAGGGTATAATGCCAACAGCCTATAAATATAATTTTCTTTATTCATGGGCTTTTTCATCAGAAAAAAGGCGTTAAAGAACACCAAAAACACAATTTTCACCAGAATGGGTCTCTAAATGAACAACAAGGAGAACACTTTCTGCTCACCCTGCGCTCAATAAAACTTTTCCTCCTCCTCTCATCCGGCTCTCACCTCAAATATCACATGTGCTAAATTTGAAGTTCGTCTCATTACCTCAGAACTTTAACCTTATTTTCTTTGCCTCCTTTATTGAATTACTTATGGAGCTTCAGAGCCGCAAAGCAAAACTGCAGCAAAAGATGCTTTTTAATCTCCCTAAAAGGAGGCTCGCTTGTATGTGCAGCAGCAGGTTCTTTAGTGAGGCTGGGGGTGGTGGTGGTGGTAATGAGACAGTTATGAGATTGGGCTTTTTTGTTTTTTCCTCGTGCTGGAGAAGACTGAGTCCAAACAAATTAAAAACAGCAGAGGTGGGAGGAAAAAAAACATAGTCACCAAATAAAGAGGGATCTTTTTGTGAGATGGATCACATTAGTAGGAAGATCATTCCTGTCTTCTCAATTTAAGATGGTTTTAGGCTGTATTTGATATTTCTCACAACAGAATTGCCGTTGATGGAGAAAATCTAATCCACAACACATATTTCTGGGTGATTCTAAAGTGTTGTAATGCTGCTGTTGATTGGAGGTTTAGCTCTGTTGTTTTGCTTGTAGATGCAGGCAGGAGGCATAACCGCCCACACAGAGCTCCACATGCACACAGTAATGCCCTAGTCACAACTACCCTCATACTGCGGGGGGGAAAGGGGTAAATCGGTACAGGTGGGGCACGCAAAATATCAAGGTCATGGAAGTGGGCGTCATTCACGTAATGGAAGACTCTCTGAATGATCTCATGAACCCACACATGGTGTTTTTGTAGAGCTGTGGGACCAGTGTTACACCCCTAATACCCACACAAACTACTAATAGACGTCTGCTCTTCATCTACTTCACCCTAACCCGTGTGTGTTGTACAAGTGCTCACTACAACCTGTGGCTTGCAGCCTCCCCATAGAAAAAACGTGCATGAACATTTTTCCCTCTATGGGTTAACTGAGCCGTGTGGGACCATGACATTTTGGGGAGGCTTACAGAGATTGGTTTATTTTTTTGCCTGCAGACACAAACTTTTAAATGGAAACTTTGCACGTTCCCTTTCCACCTGCCTGATAACCCTCCAGATGTTGAGCGCTCATGAATGACTACATTGAAAAGAGTGATTGACAGCTCCTGCTCTGGAATCAGCATGTTTCCTCAGAAGTGCTGAGGAGTGCACTCCATCAGGACAGTCATTTCACTCTAAAGTGCTTCCACTTGGATTACTTTCTCGGATCATGGACTTACATTTTATGTACGAGTAAACAAAGAAAAATCATCACGTGTGACAGTGTTGAAAATATGAAGCCAATTCCAAAGGAGCCTTGTGTTTTTGATCGATGGTTTATCCCGTTGCTTTAGGAGGCCTGGCTTTCAGAGTTTAGTTTTGAGGCATTACAAGGTACCAGAAGAACAGAAACGAATTGATATGTGCTGTCAAGAGTGGAAAAAAAGGGGGATTTGGGTTAAGGGAAGCACAGGGATGAAACTGCAGGTTCTCACTGAGCTTCAGAGCTGAAAGCAGCTTTCGTCTCCAGTCCCAGCTGACCTCTTGAAACCATTTTTAGCCTTTTCAATCAAGGATGACAAGATACTGAAACCTGCTCTGCAAGTCTGTCATTAAGGGGGAAGTATAACTAGTAGTCGATGTTTCCTGTAAACGTTGATAACAGCAATGTGACGCTCTTAAGCAGCGGGAATTGCATAGAGGGAAAGCAAGAAAAACCATAAATGTTGGTCCCTGATTTTTTTTCCCTTTCGTTTAATTTAAATAATTGCTTCTAATTTGATCAAGATGAGATGACAGAAAGGGACGAAGCTGCTCAAACGTTCCTCTCTGCAAGGACAAATTCAAGTCTAAACTAAAGGTTAAAGCTATTCTCAGCTTCATTGTCATGATTGAAACAACTTTCGTTTTCTCACAAACACAAAAACAACAACTTATGATAATAAATAGAATATTTTTTTCTTTACAAGGATGACAGGGATGTTCTTCTCATATAGACCCACAGCTCAGGTTTAAAGTAAAGCTACGAGTTCAATTTAAATTCAGTCCTAAGTCCCCATCTCTGGAATTTGTCACAAGTAATGTAGAAATAACTTTAAAAACAAAAAACAAAGATACTTTCATTTTACTCTAATTCTAATAAAAAAAATTAAAAATGAGTGTTTTAGGAAAGTTTTAGCAAAGCGGTTACCTGTAACCGTGTTGGACATCATTTTACATTCTGGACTTTCAGGGTTTCAGGCTTATATCAGGCTCCTTTGCACTAATAGGGGGCAGGTTACCTTCTGAATATTGACAAACTCCAGCTGCTTTCTTGGCTTGCCAGACCTTTTTACCCCTCCTTTTCTTCATGTGTTCAATACTTATTCCCTGTGCCATTTCACTTTATTACACATAACTTCATTTATGGACATAAATTTCTTTGTGCATTACTTGGGTTGATGCCGACATCTGGTGAAAATTTCATGTCAATAGCGAGGTTAGAAATATGTTTTTGAGAGAAATGTTGACGTGTTCAATACTTATTTTCCCCGCTGTATGTCTGCAGAGTGCAGAAGTTGTAGTTTCGACGAGTCTCTTTCACCCGCTTGATGTTACTGACAGCTTATGAAATATGATGTGAGGTAAAGCAGCACGGAAAGACCTAAATAGGCAGAGACACGTGTGTTCACAGAAGGTGACAGAGCAGTGCAGCCTGAGGGAGCTGAACCATCAAAAAACCTTTTCTTTTTTTTTCGTGACAATATTTGCAAAAAGAAACTCAGAACTTTGGAGCTAAAACTGTATTGCTGCACCAAGAGATTGACAGCAGAGTTCTGATACGTGACAGCAAAGCCTCGCCGCACCTTCAAGTCTCCAGTCAGCTTGTTAACACCATGTGTGCGACACGGAGCCAGGCGTGTTGGCAACCAAGTATGCTAATTCTAACCTGTCACTGTGTCCCTGGAGAGCTCCTGCAGTCCTACGGAGACCTATCAGGAGCTGCAAACCTGCTCTTTTGGCTCAAAAGACAGAGGAGCCGCCTCTGGAGCTGCTGTTCACAGATACATAAGCAGTCCAGCTCCAGTCAGCTTAGTAAGTAGCACATGTATGACACACGCGTGGAGTTCCAGAGAAAACAGGCAAAAATGCCAATGGGTTATTACTGAGGGTGGTGATTTGATTCAGTTCATGAATCGACATCAAGAATTCACGGATGAAGCCACAAGTCTCAGTATTTAAAGCCTCTCTACTGATGCACCAGTTCTTCCCAGCATGCCTCCCTCCTGACGGGGGGTGCGGGGTGGTAAGGAAAGTGATGTTCTAAATCAAAAGCCTCCTAGATGTTCTGTTTTAAAATCTCTGCATCAATTTTCCGACAAAATTAAATCATTTTTTCATCCAAATGTCATGTTATTTTTTTCTCTTGTGAATTACCAAACACTCCACCCCTTTGCTCCTGGTCCAGCCCTTCTGTCAGATTTTAGAATCCTATGCGGCCCACCATGCTGGTCCTGGCCTGGTGGCGGATGTGATCGCCCGGCGGACGGTTGTCCTCTGCCTGCTGCCGAGTGGCGTTGGGGGTTCTGGCTGCCGCTGCTGCTGCGGTGGGGGTCTTGGTGTGGGGATGGCTGGCCACTCTTCCCTCCTTCTTTTCACATTCCATCATCCACTTAGAAGAACATAAACACTCACCTGAGCACAGGTGTTAGCTCACCTTTACACTAATAGTTTGCTTGATTGAATGAATTAAATATTTCACAATAGTTGGTTTGAAGGCATAAGTATGCGTGTGTGAACAGTATCTGTTTTGTGTACATGTTGACGTGTGGACATTTCTGCAGCTAGCAGGTGTGTTGATAACATTTGAGTGTGTGTGTGGACAGGCCCCGCCCTTTGAGATTTGTACTACATTTGAACCTTACCGTAGTAATAAACATCCAGTAAAGTTGTTGCTTTAGGCAGCTTCATGGTTTTACCCCCCCCCCCCCCCCTATGATCACCCTCCTATCCCCCTCCTCTCTAACATCCCTCTCTCTCCTCCTTTCCTTTTCCGTCCGGTCCAACACCAACGATTTTCAAATATGATTGAAATTAATAAAGTTTGGCCTCAATTACCAAAGGGGTTTATTCAGACATTCCTCTGGTTTGTCTGAAGATTAATAACCCCTGTTGTTAAAGTAAAATATGTTCAACACAAGAGGCCTTCAGCTCTCATCTGTCTGTCCAGCTGTTGGACAGGAAAAGTTTAAAAAAAAAAAAAAAAAGAAAGAATCTTATGCGGCCCAGAAGCCAAAAAGTTTGCCCACCCCATGTTCTACACACTTCTGCATCCAGATGCATGCAGTGTGGAAACAGCTCTGGGTATCTTCCCTCAGAAACGAAAGCAGCTGTGTTCACTCCCACAACGCATTTCAGGAAGTCTTCATCAACTTCATCACTCAGAGAACCATGACTAAGATTGGCTGATTTGAATAAATTCCCTCCATCAGGCTGTCAGCTGATCTCATCCAACTGTTTGCGCAGATTCTTCAGGCCTGATGGAAAAAGAGAAATGCTCTTTAAAGAGTGAAGCTTATTATATACTGGGTTTTTTTATATATATTAAATAATACCTTTACATGTAGTTTATTTTGGGCTCTAAAGGAGTCATGTGTTTGTGGAACAAGAGAACAAACGTGTGCTGCTGCTCTCTGTGTTGCTGGCTGAGCCCGGCTCTGATGCTCTGCCTGATTATTGGTGGATGAGGAGGAGGAGGAGGAGGAGGAGGAGGAGGTGGAGAGGAGGCGGTAATCCGCGCGCAGACAGAGCCGTCCGCGACGCCGGCAGAGCTGCTCGAAGCGGGCGTGGAGGGGAGCATGGAGCCGCCGCGTTCTGCGCGTCATCCCGGCCGCTAAACGCTCGTGGAGATCCGTCATCTACACTGGAGCGCGCGCAGGAAGCCGAAGAGTTGCTGTCACTTTATATTTTTTGGAAAATCTCTACTATAAATTTCGTTGGGTGTGTGTGTGTGTGTGTGTGTGTGTGTGTGTGTGTGTGTGTGTGTGTGTGTGTGTAAAGAGGAGCGCCGCGCGCTTCCGGAGCGCTCCACCTTGATGTCGGGAGCGCATGTCAGCAGCTGATCAGAGACCCTCATTCAGACGCGAAAGGATCCTATTTTTATTTTTATATGTTTTTGGATTGTTCGTCACCAAAGGGATTATGATTTTCTCTGATATGAGTGCCGGGAGCAACTCCCCGAAGGTTCACCCACCGAATGGAACGAGGTTTTACACATTCCAGGCAAGTGAGCTGCTTGTTTCTGCGCCTTTTACGCAGATGCAACGTTCCCGTTTGTCTTTCTTCTCAGCTTTGTGGTGCGTTTGAGTGCAAAAAATAGCCCAGAAAGAAGGAGCTGTGCAGTTGTTAGGGTGACATTTATTGTGAGACTTTGGAGAACGTTGGGTGTTTCCTACCTTCAGCCTCATTTCTCCAGGATCCTTTGGTGGTTTTTTGCTGGACACAGCCAGCCCCACTGGTGAAGGTAGAAAATCAGGGGAATGCTGAGAGTTTGGGGTGTCATATCCCTTGAAGCCCATAAAACCACTCAGTTCATCCAAGCATACACCGATCTTCTCATTTGATTTATTTGATATCAAGTGTTATTTTCAACTCTCTTCCTGACACAACCTACTGCATTTACCGGGCTTGGGAAAGGCACAAAAAGGACACTGGTTTGTGCCTTGTTGATCTTTTTTTCCTTTTCTTTTCTTGCTTTTATTTATCTATTTTTTTGTATTTGGGTTTTCCTTCTTAACAATTTTTTATTTCTCTTGTTAATTTAGTATTTTCTGGCCACCACATTAAAGGGGGCACTTACACATTTAGGGGGACATTGTGCGCCCTTGCCGATGCCTACATCCAGCCCTGATTTGAAATGACGACAAAGGAAACCCCATAAATGTCATCACAGTTAATATACACATTAAATAAATTAATCAACCAAAAAAACATACATTTTAAGTTATACAAACCTGAGTGTATCCAAATAAGGAGACATTGACCAACCCAGGTGTGCAGGCCTGAGGTTACTCCAGATCCTGTTTTTTTTTTTTTTTTATCCTCAATTTTCACGGAAAAATAATGACAGACATCACAGTGGCTTGTATTGATTACTGTCCAGTTCCAGTGCATATTTCAACTGGGTCCAGAGCCGATGAATGCATGGAAATGAAGCCCTGTCACTGGCTATTGATTAAATGTGTGCTGCTCTTGTAAGGCAGCCAATCCTGCCTGTTTGATTGTGGGTGGAAAGAAAAAAAAAGAGGAAGATGTTTGGGTGAAATTTCACAGTGGATGCAGAGGGGCCTGCTGCTGCTTCTGCAGAGGAATAAATGAGGGGAAAATGCAATCATAGGTCACATTTTTGGAGTTGTACTTTGAAAGTCTGCGGTTTCCTGGCACTGAGGGAAACCCACTTTGAAGATTGAGTTTTTGCAGCCTTTATTTTGAAAGGTTGAAACAAAAGTCAGCACTTAATCAACATCTTTTTGATGTCTGCTCCTAAACTTCCAGCTACTGCAACTCTTGAAGTCATTTGAAGGTATTCCTGTAAGCATCATAACCTCATCATTAGTAGAGAAAGATTCCCTGAGGGTTTGTCTTCTTTGGAAGAAGCTCCTCAGATATCAATCAAAGCTTCCAGGAAATCCCCAACTAAAGAGAAAACCCCTACCAGACTTTTTTTCTTTATTTTTTATTCTTTCTTCACTTCTAATGTGGTTTAATGCCTGTTCCCTGCAAACAACAAGCATCTTTTCTACAACTAATGATAAGAATTTCATGTGACTGCTCTTCTATCTTCATAAATTCTTTGAGGCAGATGGAATAAATTTGCAAATTAGCTGCGTTTTGAAGTCTCAGCTGCTCAATCAAAAGGAAAAGTTACCACAGGGATAACTGGCTTGTGGCGGCCAAGCGTTCATAGCGGCGTCGCTTTTTGATCCTTCGATGTCGGCTCCTCCTATCACTATGAAGCAGTATTCACCAAGCGTTGGATTGTTCACCCACTAATAGGGAACGTGAGCTGGGTTTAGACTGTCGTGAGACAGGTTAGTTTGACCCCACTGATGATGTGTTGTTGCAATGGGAATTCCAGAAATTGATAAATAAATTGAGTTAGCCTTACTTGTATGGCAGTCATTCTCTCATTCAGTGGCAGTTCTACACTAACTTACTCCCCAGGCGCAAACCTGCTCACCTCGCAGCTTGCGCCCTCACCCCCCCCCCAATAATTTTTTAATTTTTTTTTTATTTCTAAAAGTTTTTATTTGATGAGCTCCCAAACGTATTCTTTTCATATCTGAAGACAACAAAAGTTGTCTTGTTTTTGATCAATAATGCTGTCATTTGCTCATAGTTTGTGTTTTTGTTTCATTTATTTACATTTTTTTTTTTTATATTTTCGTATCAGGAAGATCATGTCTTAAGAAAAAAAGCCTTTCATTGGTATTTCCTCTTTCAAATGTGTTCCAATAAAAAAAAGGTCAACTAGAATGAGCTCTGTTCTCCTTCCTTGTCTCCTTGTCTCCTCTTCCTTGTATTTGCTGTTAGCATGTGATGTTGTGTGGTTTGATGTGTTGTTGTCCACAACGCCCTGCTGATCAGTTGGTCAGGGTTAAAACCCTGAAAAATGAGGTAATTGATGCTCAGCATTGGCCTTTGGATTTCCAATGAGCTCCGTCTGCTGTTAAAATTAAACCATGTGACTTTCACGTGTTGTTTACCACAAGAATGGAGCATGTGACCTCGCCTTCTCTGCTAACGTTAAGACAAAGTTTAGGGCGCTAAGAAGAAAGAGACGAGTTATTTGAAAGATACTGGATCATACGAGGGGAGGGGATAGAATTTCAATCAGCAGATCTACAGGTTTTTGTTCCAACAAAAAGACGTTTAGAGAAAAGAAATCAGCAGAAAATCAGCTGTTTGGAAACAGAAAACACTCTACCAGCTAGTAAAGCTTTTTGTTTTGGTCTTTTAGGCTTCTGATCCCTGTGAAAAACATGCATTTAACAGGTGTATTGCAGACTCTAACACATTCAAATTTCAACTGGCCCACATGCTCCCCTTATAAAATCAGTAACATGCGTCCCCCCAGCACTTTCTAAAAACTGCGTGTGCCATTTCTTGATTGCGATTGGCTAAATTCTGATAAAAGTTATGAAAAGGGGTTAAAGAGATGGTTAGGCCTCGCACATTTTCACCTCACCAGATCGCCTGACACCCCTAGTCTAAGAGATGGTTGCACTGAAATATGTTAAATAGAAAAGATTGATTTAAATTTCAAGTCAAACAAAATAAAAAAAGATGAAGATCTTAACTTTAGCTGCTTTGATGTCATCTCTGTTTCCCCGTTGGATTATTTTTCATGTGTTATTTTTGTTTTTTGTTTCTGTCAAATGAAACAGAAAGTGTCATGCAACGAGCCGCCTCACATCAATGTCTCTATACGCTGCAGGAGTTCGGATCATAAATATTTAAACTTCTTAAAGATTTCTGTTCAGGGGGGAGTCATTTTGAGCTGCAGGAAAACAGTTTTTATAAATGAGTTTATAAAAAACAAACACAAATGGTTAATCAATGTTTTGTCTTTGTGACATTTCTAAAACAGTTTTCGTTTTTTAGCTCTGGATTTTATAATTGATTTTTTGCTTTTGGGTGAAAAATCTCTCAATTGTTTAACATTTAAGCTCCGGGGATTCATTTTTTTTAAATATATTTTCCAAAATAGAAACGAAAGAGAGAACTGTTTATCAGTTAGAATATTTATTTATAGTCAGAAAAAATAAAATAAATACAAAAACCTCTTAATTTTCTTGCGTAAAATTACCATAAATGTCACATTTCCTTGATAAAAATGCCATAAACACGGATTAAAATGTTAAAACAGACAGAGAAAACATATGTCTTCAAAGTAAAAGCTGATCTGTTTTCAGCTACTAGCCTGGTTCTGGGTAAGTTGTGAATGATAGATGGACATAAAAGTACATATTTAGTACTAAAATTGCTACTCAAGTATTTTTTAGTGTCTTTCCAAAATAAAAGAATTAAACAGAAATTGTTCAGACTTCCAGTTTTGTGTTTGCATTTCTGATATGCAAAGGTTCAAACAAGATTTTTCTAGAAACAGTTGTTAAAATAAATTAATGCTATCTGTTTGAACATTAGTGTTGCAGAGTTAGAAAAAGGTTTTCCAGTTAATTTTTTTAACTTTCAAAATAAAAGCTCTTTTTCCTTTGTCTCATCTGTGTAAAAACCTTTTGCGTTCTACGCCTCTGAGCGCACGTCAGCTTTTAATCTTGGAAATCCCCGCTCCTGTTGCACAACACCAGGCTGAACATAAGGCCCCGCCCCCTCTGATGCATCTAGTGACGTGTTTGGTCACATGACAACGGGGCTGCGCTGGTGGTCAGTGCAGATGTTACCGTGGTCACATCCATGGAAGGTGGAAGCATGCATGCACATAATCTTTTGCAGTCACAACGCCCAACTGTGGCAGCAAGCCCCGCCCTCCCCAGCTGTTTCATCCCAGCCCCTTGCCCCCCCCCCCAGCCTGTCACTCCTCACCCCTTCCTGCATCAAAAGCTCATGGATAGGTGATGCAGCTATAAAAAGTGGATGCAAATTATTGCAAAGGTGTTCCGTCAGACTGAAGTAAACCTTTTACATTCCTCCAGACAGTGTCAGCCCTCCTTTTAATGTGTTTGCTCTGTCACTCGCCTCCTGACTGATGCGTGGAAGTTGTAGGCGCTTGTCCTATTTTTTTTATCTTTTTCTTTTTTTTTTTCTTTTTTTTTTTTAATCAGCCCTCGTGCGTTTAAAATCTGGTCAGGGCAGATGGGGAAGCGAGTTTGACCCACTTTGATGGATTCCGCGCCGATTAAAAGGATGAGCGTGCGTTCGAAAGCAAGAGGCCCCTGGACACCAGGGTGTGTTGTTGTTGTGTGCGTGGAAAAAAAGCCAAATAGAGGGCAGTCTATTTGTGTTCAGCAACACAAATCAGCAGTTTCTGATCATACAAGGAGGAAGATGCACTTGAGATGCTTCCCTCCCTTCCAGAAATAAAAAATAGTCATGTTTACGTCTGACAGCAGTCCATATTGCTTTTCGCAATTCTTCTGTTTTACTGAGCATTTAAGCAAAAAAATTCCACCCCGCCCCATATTCACATACTCACTAAATTTTGCACGCAGCTAATATTCAGTGAAAATGAATTTTGGGCACAGTGAACTACCCCGCCCAAAGAACGATGATATCACAGTGGGAGAAACCATCAAAAAAATCTCTTAGGGGGCTAAAAAAATAGTTAAAATTGAAACCAGAACACACATTTTCTTTGCACAATAAGTGAAAAAAAACCTTTTGTTCGAGCTATCTTCACAAAATTTCACACACAACGCTACAAATTCGAAGTCGACAAAGCTTCAGTTTTTAACCTCTGGAAAAGGCTGCCATCTTAAAATTTTCTTTAAAAAAACACGTTTAGTATCTTCTATTTAAGCACCTACTATAGATTCTGATCTATCACCTCCTTAAAGCTATTTTGGAAAAAATGTTGGTTATATAGTTTGCAGATTTTGAATGGGATTAGCGTAGCAAGCTCGCTTAATGCATATTTATTGCTTTTGCTTATTTATTGCTTTCATATTTCTTCTCACTGGAATATTGTGAACAAAATTATAGATGAACTTTTGGCTCAAGCTGATGCAAATAATATGACAAACGATATGAATATATTGGGAATGTGGGCGTGGTTAATGAAAAACCTAATTTGTCAAGAACATCAAAAAATTTACTTTTGCAGATTCTTCTAAAAATGAAATCTACCTGATCGTGACCCCAGGGTGACCAAAAAATAATATGGTTGTTATGGAGATAAAACCAACAGAAACACAGCACTGACTGCCACTTTCATTTCAGTTGGATTCTGAATTGTGTCACTACATAAGACAAATACTTCAAATATATTCTCTAATAAGTCCATACAGGGAAACCTTATTTTTTGTCTTTTTTGTGTAATAAAATAAAATAAAAATATTGTTAAAAGAGTTTTGACAAGCCAAGAAAAATTTCAGCACAGTAGACTTTATTTAATTTAAAAGTTTTGTCAAAGATAATGCAAGAAAACATGTTAAGTCTTTATGATATATTATTTTAATTTATTTATTTTATTGTATTGTCCAATGCCACGAAGACTTTCCTTTGACCAATGAGAAGCTTCACTGTGCTGTCGGGCTCAAGGGCTTGCTTAAGGGCTCTACTAGGCCAGGACTTGAACCGGCAACCCTCTGCTCTAAGGTTCACTGTTTGCTATCTTTGCAGGTTATGGATGGAATAAGTGGAAATTTCACTTCTCTAAAAATGTATTCTTGTAAATGCAAAAAAAAAAGAACACAGAATATTCTAATGTTTTTTTATACGTATAAATAATTTAAAGGTTTCAATACTCCCTAAAACGTACTTTTTTTTTAGGTTACTATGGATGTGTTTGGCCTGATAACCTTTGGTTCATTTGGGGCGATTTCCGTGAGATTTAGGATGTGCTGAATTCCTAATATGGCGTATCGTGTAATGAGGCGGTCGGATGTCTTTCCCTGGCTGTCACACATCATCCTTTAATCTCCATGTGTGTTATCAGCCAGATTTTCACACATGTTGAACAGAAAAGCACATTTGATGCGTTACGGAGCTGCTCCCCCTCGTCTACGCCACACATCCCACAGAGACACTCCTGCACTCCGGCCAAGCCACCGACTTCAATCGCCTCAAAGGCAACGCGCTCTCCTCACTGATGCAATTATGTTGTAACCTGTGCTTCGCTGGCTGCTGCTGTCTGATCTCACAGAGCTAACAGTTTAGACTACAAAGGTTAAGCGTGGGATGTGACCATGAGACTCAATGACTTGTGATAGTATTGTTAAAAAAATAATTTAGATCATATTTATATTTAACAATCCTGTTATCAAATATAAAAAGTCTTAAAAAACACGCCTCAGACTTTTATAATTTTTCATTTTATTAGTTGTCGCCATGGTAATGGACATGATTGCTACTAAGTGGAGAATTTGAGCCATTTTCTTCTTTTTACATAGTTGTCTCTCTTTTACTGTTTGTACAATATTGGAATAAGTTGGACTTCATTCAGTTAGAAACATCTGAAATACATTGGTTTTTTACTATCTTAGTTAATAAAAGTCAGATTGATTTTTTTCATCTTATTTGAAACAACCACAGTTGTAAACTGAATGAAAAAGTAACATTCAGTCACCATCATTTATCATTTCCAGAATGTGTTACAGTCATCAAACATGCTTTGAGAGGCTATCATCTCCTTATGTGCTTTTTAAAGTTTAACCGGCCAAAATGCTGACTGTGTGTGTTTTGTAACGCACGTCAAAACGGCGTCATTCTCACCTCATCTGTCTACAGATTTGTCACAGGCACCAACATGTTCACTTTAACAGCTACAGGATCTATTTAGAGCAACTAAACCAACTGGAGATGTGAATATAGAGGGGCCGGCATTTTAGTGTGAAAAGGGAGTAATGACAGTCTTATCATTAGGTATTTTGTCAGTAATTACCAAAGATGCTATTGTCAATTCTTTTTTTATTAGTTTAAAGATGTAGTCTGGGAGATGTGGCTCCCTATTCAGTGTTGTCCAATATTTCTTTTCTCAGGAAATTGCTAAAATTGACACAATTATGACAAATTTTCTTGAACAAATGTGGAGTTTTTTTTAATGTTTTTTTCTCTATAAAGAGAATTTGTCTAGAAGCTTTCAGAAACATTACAAAAAATACAAATTTTCACCTTTATTTCCTAAAGACAATAAAGGTTTTACAAACTATGACTTCTAAAACAATTATTTTTTTATTTTTTGGATGAAATATGGCATCTTAGACTTTACTGGCTTTCCTTTACCCTCTTAGCAAATGAGTAGTCGCTGTCCATGGTGCTGGAATTGAAGTGTCTGTCCATAACTCCTCAATGGCCGTTCAGTTTTATAGTTGTACTCTGCTTGGTAATAAAAGCTGTGGGATGTGAATGCTGAGGGGCTTCTTTCTAATAGAACTGAGTCTAGATTTTGCTCTCTTTTTGCCTCTTTACGACCAACTATTGTGCTCAAATTGTAACTTAAATTCCGCCCATCTGATTGTTGTACAGATCAAAAGGCAGCCCATGTGACGTCCTGTAGCCTTATGGTCACTATTTAAGTAATTCAGTCTTCCAAAGCCTTTTATAAGACTTCAGATTCAAGGGTGTATTTATTTATTCAAAAAAAAAAAAAAAACAATAAAAAAGCACAATTTTACAATGCCCAAACAGGCATACTGAGCATACTGAACAGAAAGAAGTGAGATAAGAGGTAAACATCCGTGATGCACTTAATGTATTCATTTTTAAGTACTACTGGTATATTTGACTGAATCTGTGAATTTTTGTATTTTTAATTTAAAAAAATGAGTAGATAATTCCCATAGTTACTTCCTGTGATAATTCTTATTGGTTTCCTTTGCAAAATGAAAATTGAATTAATATGATTCAAATCTTCAGACAATAGGTCAGGTATGAAAAATGGAGGAGTTTTATTTTTGCTATTTTTTTTATGTAGTTAATATTAGATTTCCAGGAAAGATTATCAATAATAAATCCCCAAAACATAATTTTTGCTACTATTTTGATAGTAATTCTATTAATTTTTAAAATTAAATGTTAATATGTGTATCTCTCTTGGTACATATCACTTCTATCATACAGATTTTGTAAGTCTTTACACTAACTTTTATTTTTTTGTAGTGCTACTATTGTTTGAAGCTTCAGTTTTAAATTAAACAGATTTTAAGGAGTTCCCCATCTTGTTTTTGAAGTCTGCTGCAGTTAGAAGAGGTTTAGTGATCATTTAACACCTTCCCCATTCAGTCACACTCCTCAATCTGTGACTGGATCGCTGACCTTTACCAAGGAGTTAAACTAATTATCTGGAAGTCGATAGACAAACACGAAGTTTGGATTAAATTAGCAAAACCGGCCAAAGAAAGTCAGACCTCTTCAATGTAGGTGGTCAATGCATCGATGCTACTGGCTGGTAAAGTCAGGGGTCCAGAACAGCCAGGATAGCGTTTCTTTTCTCCCTTTTCCCGCCGTCACATTTTGGTACAATAACGGGAATTCAGTTTCATTATGTACAGAAGATCTCATGTTTTTGTATTTGAGTGACCCTTTTCCCTCCACCAACATTGAAATGGATGTAAAGTTGGCTTTTAAACAGACGCCCCCTTTGTAGCCCTCAGGCCCAGAGTTCCCACTGCGGCTTCTACCCCCCCACCCTGCTTTCCATAATGCAAAATCAATACATCCGGTTGCAGACTGACGAGACGATAAACTGCATCAACTCATTCAGCAGGAAAACAGACTCCCTGCATGGACAACAACATCTCACCGAATGTTTTTTTGTTTTTTTTTCTTTCTGTATGGGCTTGTTCATGGCGGGCGGCAAACGGGGAGGCGGTGCTTGGAAGGGAATTGTGACTGTTGTCCAGTCTGATGTCTGGCTGTAAACATCTCACCTGCTGTTGACGCTCCACATGGGATGTTTTCCTGCTTTGTTTCAAAGGGATGTTTGGCTCTTTAGGTGACACACCTATCCATCAGGGACTTTTAATGAAAAAATAAATCTGTACACCTGGAATTCAACCTGCAGAAGAGCGAATTTTGTCACCATTAAGCAATTAAAAAAAGAAAGGCTGTATGTCGTTTTTGCAAGGCTAGTTGTGCATTTTCCAAGTTAGTACAAAAACATGTTGTTGTTGTTTTATTTTTTTTGGAAACCTTCTGGCGTGTATTTGCAGATGAGGAGTGAAGTCTGCAGCAGTGGCACGGATCACAGTTTCCTCTACGTCACAGATGCTAAAAATCCAATCCTGCTTTCATATTGTGTGCTCAGTCTATATTTATTCTAGTGAAGCTTTTAGTTTGCTCTGACGTGCAGGTTTAGTTCAGAATTGACCGCAATAAGAAGATAATTATGATGAGCACGAATGTAGTATTTTTTGTGGTTTTATGTGATAATCTGAGTGAGAATGAGGAAACCTCTGCCTCGGTTTTTATCCATTAAAAGGTCTCTCTGAGTTCCTGATCCTGATTTAATGCTTCAGCT
The DNA here is from genome assembly GCA_023969325.1 of Oryzias curvinotus. Classification (NCBI taxonomy): domain Eukaryota; kingdom Metazoa; phylum Chordata; class Actinopteri; order Beloniformes; family Adrianichthyidae; genus Oryzias; species Oryzias curvinotus. The sequence continues at coordinate 17,289,814 of CM043728.1, forward strand.
GCTGAGCTTCACTTTCTTTTTTGCAGTTCAGTTGTAGATTTCGAGCATCAGAAGTTTTTTCGAGAGCCGGGTTTTGCCTCTGCAATGCAGTTTGGGATGCTGTCAGAACCAAAAGATTTAAAAGCTGCAGTGCAAACTGAACTCTTTTATGGCTCTAAATCCTGCAAGGGAAAATACTAAAAATTGTTCAAAAATGTTGTGCAATCTCTGGATCTGAGCTTCAGCAGCCTCTCACTGCCTGTGATGGCGTGATAGCGGCTCGGAACGGGCAGCTGACTGCTGCTGGCTCAGTGATCGATCCTGACGGGAGCTGACAGCGAGCCTGGCGTGGCGTGGGGCCGTCTGACCGGGCCCTGCGGGCCATTCCAGCGCTGACTGGCGAAGGGAGCACCACCTGCTACTTGGGCTCTTGAACCATCATGCAAAGACCTCTGCATCCACCCTCGGTTGCCATGGAGATTGGCGTTCTCCTCAGGGCCAAATGGATTGCCACACCCATGGGTGTCTTAGCTGGAAGACGGTAGATGAGAATCAGGCCTCGCTTGGACCATCACGCTCTGTGGACATCTGCACAGCTGTTCGTACCGGTGTGAGGGGCAGCAGCCTGCTGCAAACGAGGGGAGCAAACATTGCTCAGAGAGGTGGAAGAAGGTCATCTCAACATGAGGGTGTTGTCTTCCGTGATAGGGCAAGCATGCGTGCAGAAAACCAGCTCTTGCCTTGCAGCACGGATGGCAGATCGGTGCAATGCAGCAGGAAGTGAAAAAAATTGATGAACGCAAGAAAAACTCTGCAAGAAAAGATTATTTTCTTTGCTTAAAGCTTTTCGGTTTTTAGAATAACCCAAATTTTGGGCTTAAGTTCAGCTTTGAAGTTGTTTTTGCTGTTTGTAAATTACCACTGAAGGCTTTGATTATGTGATTTCTCCTGAATCAACTCACCAAAGTCGCACATTTTTTACAGCTGAGATTTATTTAGTCATTATCTAAAAAGCCGAGAGGCCTCGTTTGTCATCAGAATCTGTAAGCATAGAAGCAGCTCGCGGAGGCAAGTTTATTTAAAGGAAGAAGAAAAAAAACCTGGAGTTTAGGGCACACAGGAGGATAGTTTTAGCAAAAGTGCAACGTTTAAACCAGAAAACATTTTATGACCGATGCAGAGAAAGATTTCCATTGGTTTTTAAATAATTTAGCAGAAAGTATGGAGTATCGACTCTATTTTAAAGAAAGCAATTAAATATTAACACAGCTGAGTGAGGCATGTTAGCGGTCACATTAGGCCATACATGGAAACCCTCCGATCGCTCGCTACTTTGATAGCTGCCCACTTAACAACATATGATAGACTAAAGGAACCAAATGTTTCTGTTTCATGCAAAAATACAAAGAAAGTGGAAAAAAAGTGTCCAACTGATGAGATTATTGTACTTTGGCAAGCATGTTCTGCGTGTTCTGGAAGATAGTTGTTAGGTTAGCATTCCTTCAATTCCCGTTTCTCTTAAATAATACAGCATAAGCCATTTTTTCCATCCATACATCCTTTTTCTAAGCTGGATATACAGTGGTCCTTCGTTTATCCCCAGAGTAACGTTCCAAAAATTATCCAGGATAGGGGAAATCAGCAAAGTAGGATTACTAATGTCTTAAGTAGCCCAATATCATTTGATCTTCTGTATCTTTGAACTACAGTAAATCCACATCAACGTATTTCCAAAGAATTCTGGTCAGAATCCACTTATTCACACTGATTTTGTAAACAGTACTGCAAAGTGGTTCTCCTCCCAGATGTCTGGGAAGAGAACCACAGGGCGCCTGAACCTGTGATTTAAAGATGTCGAGAAGCGGGACATGAAAGCCATGGATATAAACATGCAGTCCTGGGAAGACCTCGCAGCAGACCGCCCAAAGTGGAGGGGCGCTCTGACCACTCAGCTCAAGTCAGGTGAAGCGAACATGATAGGAGCATCAGATGAAAAGCCAGCCCGCAGGAGGCTACGCAACGACGACCACCTAAAAGTGCGACTTCTGACGGGAGCTAGGCTACGTCATCCGTGGTTGACACTGACCAACGGAGGCCAACAGCACTGCAAAGTGCTGCACATATCAACAAAAAACTGCTTTACTCCACTTTAAAATCTGATGGATCTTTTTTATTTACATAAACGATTGAAGTGTTACGGAAGCTCAAAGAATGTAAACGCTGGAGCCAGACTTCCAGAGAAAAGGGTTACATAAGTTAAACCCAGTTTTAGGTTTTTAACATTTAATATGTACTTTTATAGACAGAGTGCACACTTGTGGCAACTGTAATTGTGAACCCATGTTAAAATTTAGTATAAAAAAAATGATTACAATAAAATCAATAGCAACAAATCTATGCAAACTGGAAGGTTTATTTACAGACCAATCAGTGAATGTAGGGGATTATTGCTGGCTGAGTGTTGTCACAGTGTACGTTTGTGTTTTTTCAAACTTTTATTTGAGTTCTTTGACGTGCAGATGTGCAGAAAACAACTTGCTCTGTTTCTCAACTCTCAGACATTTTCTCAGGATTTGGTTTATTTACTCAATCTGAGCTAATGAGGAACCTAATCCCGGCCTTCTGACGCGTGGTGTGTTGTCACAGCCTCCTGGATAATTCATGCATATGTTTACACGAGCGCTCCCCCTCAAAAGCCATGAAACATCCGTGGCCTCTCAGCCTCTTGGCGCATAAATCCTTTCAGCTTGCGGTCCAGATTTAAGTTGTATCATGTGTGTTAGCATTAAGGAGCAGGCTTTTAAAGAGCAGACGGCCTCATTCTCTGTTCTTCACTTATGAATAAAAGCACATTCCAGGGCCTATTTTGGCCCTGAGAGGAAAAGGTGATATTTTAATCTATGATGAATTGTAAAATGTACACAGCAAAATACTGAATGTAGCAGCGGTATGTCTAGAAATGCCTTAGGTGAGTTCTTTCTAAGTTAATTACGTTTTTATTTCATACAATTTAAGATGTTGTTGTTGTTTTTTACTTGAAAAGGCAAAAATAGCTTTTTTTCCCTCTCATAAATGATTTATTATTTTTTATCTTTTTTACTTTTTATTGTCATAAGAGTCATTTTCTTGTGTTAAAAAAGAATTTATCTGGAAAAATGTGTAAGAACACCAACACTGCATGTAGTATGAGACGGTTGCCACAGGAGACGTATACATACATTAATATATATGTATACTGTGTATATATCTGTTTGTTATAATTTATCTCTTTTATTTCAGTATCTTTCTTTTATCTACTTGTTGTTAATATTGGCTTTTGTTCTCTTGATTCTTTATTTATTTATTATCTGCAATATACATTTTCTTTACTTAACTACACTATTGACTGTACATTGTGCAGACATGTCATTTTATGTGGCCCGCTAGAGCATCAAGGTTTTTAACTTCTTAAAATAAAAAATAAAAATTGGTGTGTTTTTATTCATATCTAGGGGTAATTGGACTTGAAATATCAAATTGGGCAACTATACATTAGGACTTAAACACTGTCCATATAACTTAACCTGACAGAATCAAATTTAAAAGGATTTATGCTAGAGTAACAAGCAAACATATGTTTTCTATGCAACTGTAGTTGTCCCTTTAAAACGTTCTAATAAATAAATGAGTTATTTAACATTAAGGAGTAGTTACATTTATTTTTTATTACATTTAATTTCATGTATAAATTATATCTGGCCCTTTGAGGACAGCCGCTATGCTGATGTGGCCCTCGGTGAAAATAAGTTTGACACCCCTGTCATACATGTTTATATTATTGTATTGTATATATTGTTTTTGCACTTATTATGGAGACAGCTTTGGTGGACAGTGACAACAAAGGTATTCTATTCTATTCTATTCTATTCTATTCTATTCTATTCTATTCAGTACCCAATACAGAGTTCAGTTTAAAGAGAGACATTTTGGACTAAATTGTGTTGTGATTCTGAGCAGATTCTAAAACCAGGTGTTTTAAGAAGATGCTCTACCAAAAAAACAAACAAGCTACATTGTTGTGTTTGGTGTAAACTTATACAACGAGAAGCATTGACTTATTGTTGTTTTTCATCCCCAGTTTTTATATCACAGTTCAGAGTTTTTCTCGACATGAATTCTTGCACAACCTCTAGTGCTCGGCTGACCTTCTAGTGGTTTAATGTCTTTATCTTCTAGGCCACATTTCTAAGCAGGACTTTTATTGATTTTATTTTCTAACTCGTCTTTTCTGCTTCCATGTCAGCTGGTAGAGCTGCTGCTCTATTAGATCAGCGTCACCGTCAGATCTGGCACGTTTCGTCAGTCTCGGTTTGGTTTGGATAAAAGAGGATGCTTGGAGCTCAAACATTTTCGCAGAGGAGAGAGTGACCTGTAGAATTTTTACCTCTACACATGCTTTGATAGTGGCACAGTAAACAGTTAAACCTTAGTAATGTGCACCCAGATGGGGGTTGACCTGTATGAGTCTGCAGCTATTTGGGTTGTAGGAGAGTCGTAGAGAGGAGCGATCACATCTTAAAGGGAGCGCAGGTGTGTCCTGTGATGGTATAGTGATGGTATGACATGGTGTCTTACGCCACACTATCTAGTCTTTAGCAGGGAGCGAGCACTGGGTCCTTACTATCTCATGCACAGGGTGTGCACGTGATATGTATGATCGTAGGATTCCAACACAAGTAGTGCTGCCATGTGATCTGTAAATAATTAATCCAATTGATCTATTTTAATCAAACCTAATTGCTGTGAAAAGCCTCATTTTGGCTTCAGACACCAATGTAGTGAACCAGAAGTCCTCGACCAGAACCCCTCATATCACTTGAAAAAAACAAGGTGAGCCTAACATTTACAGTTTTTCCCGATTTAAACTTCAAAAACAGTTTTTTGTTTTACATAGTCTCAATACTTTTGGGTTAGGGTTCGAGTAATCTTGTAAACTTTCTGCTTTCAGCCGACGATGTCACGCATCATCTTGTCTGCAGTGAGGTTCCTCTCCCATTTTCATTTACATTTGTGGTTTTGTGGCAAAGTAAAAAAAAAAAATCTACAAAAAGTGGCTTTATGAAGTTTTTATCACTTTAAAATTTATTGACACGTCACACCTACTGTCCGCTTTTTGTGAAAAACACCTAAAAAAAAATAAAATAGTTGATTTATTGTTTATGTTGAGCGAGATAGTGGCTGACGAGGTGTGCATCATCTGAAATAAACGGGACTTAACAGAAGCAACCGCCCAACACAATCTGGCTTCCGTTGTCTGTTGGACACCTTGTCCGGACTTATCTCTAACATAAAAGATATTAGTCATAGATTGCAAATAAGAATAACGAGAATAAAACACATGTTAATTAGAATTTAATTAATTCATTAATTAAATTAACACAATAAATTGACCCCAGGTCTTACAGAGTTTACAAGCTCAGGGTTGCATCGTTTAGCAGAAACCCCACCAGAAAACAGCCACCCGTGTTCAGCCACGTATTTTTTTGTTTGTTTGTTTCTTTGTTTGTTTGCTTGTTTTGCAGGGGGGTTTACATGCATCCAGATTGTTGCACCATATAGCCAAAAAGACATAAAGCAAGTGCAAGAGTATTTTTGCTTCTGAAAGCTAGCGATCCCTCTGTGGAAAGGACTTCTCAGAGAGCAGCACATGGGTATATTTTACATTTAACACGCTGTATGGTTTGAGTGTAATCCTACTCAGCGACTGAATGAGAGGTGATTTACTCTAAAGTGTTTCGGTCTCCTTTTCCCATGTCTTCTCTTTCCCTCTCAACCTGCTAAATCCATCTGGTGTTTAGAAAACCTTCAGGGTTTTTACGTTTATTTGCTCCTAAATTAAACATCTGCAAGTAAAGAAGCAAATGTGAGAAGAAAATGTACCTTAACAGCTCATTTTTAGGGTCATTTTTTAACAATTAGAAACTTTTGTTCCCTGAAAAACACAACGCACAATAGTAAAGAAAGAATGGAAAAGAAATGACTCTTTGGTCTTATTGCTTTTACTTCTGGATTGGAGAAACATATGTATGGTGATGAATTTAGCTTTTTAGTGGATTTCTTTAAAGCCAACTCTTTGTGAGCAATAGTAATAATTATTTTTCTTGATGTTTCTTTTGGGATTCCCAGATAAATTCAGTTTTCAGGGAAAAATCTGCGCATCTTTTGACCAAAGCAAGTGTTGACAGGCCTTGGTATGACCCCCAGTGGTGTTCTCACCTGAATTTTTAAGTTCATTTCTATTTCTACTTCCTCCTTAGACTCCACAGTTAGTTATTTTCTCTACTACTCTGAGCCCATCTGCGAGTGTCTCCTCTCCCTTTGTGTTCCAAAGAGGAAGTACATGCTGGCACCAAGGAACCAAAGATCCCGTAGACTCCCACTGATGAATAAACAGCTATAACTGTCCTATTTGTCACAATGATCATTCTTCCCCTGACACCTTTAAATATATTTTTCTGTGTTATTCAAGTTATGAACTGACCAATCAGATGTCTCAGTCAAAGTGGGTGGGGCTTGCTTGCCCCAATGTCCAACATTTAAAAAGTTTTGATTGACAGCTTTCGTGCAGTCCACTTTCAAGTGGTAGGGGTGTGGACTTCTAACAAGTTCGCTCCTGATTGGTAAGAGTGGTTGCCGTAGAAACGTCGACTCAGACTTCTTACTGACGACTTCTGGCTCCAATATGGTGGTCTCCGAAAAAAGATTGCAACTGAATTAAAATCACTTCACCGGAGCTGGAAGTAAACCATTTTCTGTGGGTGACATCAGAGTGACTCAGTCCGGTTGTCATTTACAGTCAATGAACTAGAGTTAAAGTTTGCTTTCATACCCGCTAAGTGAAGCTGACAGTCCATGGCATTTAAATGTTCTGGTGCAGAAAAAACTGCCTGTGTCAAACCGTAGAACTGTTCCTGATCTGGAACTATCATCAGTCGTCACACATCTAGATGCGCAGGAGGTATGCAGCCGCATTTTTAAGCTACGTTGTCACCAGCCTAGGCAGGGTGTGTTTAGCGACCACTTCCATTGAAAAGTACATGTAAACACGTGTTACAGACTTCTGTGTTCAAAACTCTCACACTCGGGCTCTATGTACAAAACACGTGGCGAAGTTAAACCAGATCATACTTTGACCAATCAGGGACTGGGATTTGGTAGCGACGTATAGATGGCATCCTTTTCAATTCATGAAAGTACCAACCATTTCAAAAATGTTTTTTGATCATGAAGAAGAAAATAACAATAGAAGTTTGCACACCAAGTCTTTCATATATCGGAAGAGAGCTGTGAAATAAAAAGACTTACGCAATTGTCATGAGATTTGCACCACTGTGACATTTCGCACCAAGCAGACACCAACTTTGAGTATCGGAAAAGCGCTAGTAAACACAAGCAGAAGAAAAAGAAGAAGAAGCCCCTCCCTGCTCGTCCAGTGTGAACACCATGGGCTTAATGTTTAGCAGATCAAATGCCCGCTGTGAACGGAGCTTCAGAGTCTTTGGCATGACTCGACTGTGGATTTGAACCCACGACACTATAGCACTGGTTGCTAGGTTGTTGTCCTTAGTAGAACCCAAAGACCTGTTTTTTCTTCTTCTTACAAACAACACTATCGACGGTAAAGTAAAAATGGTTAAGCTGCTCCATACTTACAGAAACAGCTCTGGATCTTTAAATCTGTCGGGTTGAACGCCCGGGGCGCGCTGCGTTCTGCAGTCCTCCAGATCCGCCTTAATGACGCTTCAGTTTGCTCTGCCGAACTCGGGACTCATTAACCTGCAGGGATGTGGGATCTGCTCCCGCTGTTCCCTCCCTGATGAGCTTTTCTCTCCTCTGGGACTGCAGATATTCCTTTAACCTTGTGAAACGCTGATTTCCTGCTTGGCATGTCTTAAACGCTTCACCCAGCTTTCCTGAACTTCCTATAAGCCTTGCTGGAACACTGTAGAAAGAGACTGTTATCTTTTTTTGCTCCTTTATTCTTCATTAACCTCATGAGATGTAAATGTTCATTTTGAGAAAGTGCTTCTAAAGCAGAGGGGAGTTTTGATAATGGCCTCCTGAAACCTGATATTTCATAATACACCTCACTCTAACCCTATTTTCTTTTTACTGTATTTTACTGTATTTTGCTTATTTCTTGTATGAATATTAGGCCTTAAAAATGTCTCTAGCTTGTCCAAAACTCTGCAGCAAGGCTACTGTCCTCTTTACAGTGTCTCCCAGTCAAATTTAGAATTGATCTTAGGATTTTACGTCTATTTTTAGAGCCTAGCACAGAAAAAGGCCTGCAAACATTGTTGTTCTTTTAACCTCTTACTCTTCGTCTCGTCCTTTAAGATCCACAAACCAAAAACCTGACTAGTCTCAAAACTTGCTTTACAAGAGGAGATCTCGCCCTACAAGCGGTTACTCTCCATAGAACTTCCTTCCTTTATCATTACCATAGATTGACTCCGTTGAATGGCTTAAAATACAGGTGTTCATTCGGAAGAGCTTTTGTTGGTTTTTATACTGTCTTTTGGCTTTTTCTATGAATGAGACTGTTTGCGTATTCTGTTTGATTTTGTGCTATGTGAAGCTCATTGGATTTTTATCTGAGCAACGTGATATCTTTGACTCTATATGAGAACTGGACTGAGTGACAACCCCCCCTCCCCCCCCCGTCATTCCAAGCAGGTAGCAACCCCCTGCCTTCAAGAAGTCAAAATCCCATAGGCTTCTATTGAGAAATAGACAGCGATTATTCAGTCCTTCTATTTGTCAGAATAACCATTATTACATTTTTTTTAACATGTTCTTGATAAGCCTAATTTTTTCATGGTATTTTTTTTTTTTTTTTTTGCATTTTAAATTATTCAAGTTATAAACTAACCAATCAGATGCCTGTAAATGCCAGTAAAAGTATGTGGTCTCACGTCCAGCATTCAAAACGTTTCATTGATAGATTTCGTGTAGTCTGCTTTCAAGTTATGGGGCTTAGACTTTCAATAAACTCACTCCTGATTGGCAATAGTTGCCATAGAAACATGAACTTAGACTGACTTAGACTAATCAATGCTCACTGATGTTCTCTGGCTCCAACATGGCGGCATTTGTATCGCGAAAAAAAGGTGACTGAATTGACTTCATTCGGTTGGAGCCGGAGGTAAACCATTTTCCATGGGTGGCGTCACACTCACTCAGTCCAGTTCTCATGTACAGTCAATGTACAGTCTCATATACTATAATTTATTTTTCTCATTTAAAATTAAATCCTCCACATGCTTTAATGGTGGATTAAGACAATCACAAACGTGAGTCATGGTGGATTTTTTTTAAATTGTAAACTTAATTTTTTGCTGGTTGACAGTAAACAGATTTTATCCTCAGCTTGTTAAGTTCTAATGAGTCAATTAGGACTCAAAGAGACAGTGAGGGAATGTGGAGAAAAACACCACTAAATGTTAACCTTATATCTTATTATAGTCTGACAGATGGGCTGAATGTTTTCTATATTTATTCTCTCTTTCTGCCAAAAAGTTGTGATTTTTTTTCCTTCTTCCTGTGTGATTTGGAGAGATTAGAGTTAAAGAAAGACATCATAAATACAGCAAGAAAAGAGAATTATTGGTTTTCTGACTGCAGCACGTTACAAAGACCTGGTAAAAATACGCTTAACGGAGGAGAACCACATGTTCAAAGATGAAGAAGTTGTTAGGTTTCCCCAAAAAAATGCACAAATAGGAGTTTCAAATTGAGCCTTCAAGCTGCCTACATTTTTGTTGTCATTAGATTCCATCTGAACCCGCGCCAACCTCTAGAATACCACAGAAGTAGATCCTATCGGCAGGAGTTCTGTGATCACAGCCACTCTTTTCAGAGCTCCGTGTTCTGGATCATGTGCTGTGGAGTCAGAACTCCACATCACGTACTCGTGATGATCCCTTTCAACCCGCCCTGTGCAGAGAAAGACAACAAACCTGCAGGAAAGCCAAAGAACTCTTAATAAGGTTTATTTTATTTGCTGGAATTGGTTAAATGTGTCATGCGATTCTGCCTCTAAAAATGTGCACAATTGCTCCATTCATAACCCTTTGACTGTTAGATGCAGAGACGCTCGGTTCTATAATCTGAGACCTTTGATTTAAAAATATTGGGTTACAATCAGCCGTCAAATAGGAGCCAGCTTGCATGTGAAACTCATCGCTAAAAAGAGATAGAGAGGTTTTTTTTTTTAATTCTTGTGACTCTCAGCACAGAAACAAAATTTTGTCAACAATTACTCTGTCTCCACTGTAATCCTGTCACTTCCTGCCTGAAAGTCTTTATTAAACGAAAGGAGCTGGATTCAGGAGCAGCTTACAAAGTGTCCTGTAGAGGGTTGTTACACACGGAAATCCCTGTGAAGTTTTTAAATCCCTTCATGTAAATGGTCTAATTCAGTGGTTCACAGAGAAAAAAACACAACCTACATCCTTTCCGTTTTATTTCAAATCAGACTCTGAAGGAAGTTTTATTTTGAAAAACCACTGGATTTTCTCCGCCATATCCAACTCGTTCTTGACACATGTGAAGTCGCTCAATCACATGTAATCCATGCGGTTCTTTCTTAAGGTGTCTGCACCAACCGCTATATGGAATCCCCCAAGCTAGCAGAGTTAGCTAAAAACAAACGTATTTCAAAAAATTCTCTTTAGGCAGAGAGGAAATAGAAGAAGAACCTTTGACTTCAAAATAAAAGAAAGCTACATTCAACAGGCCAAAACCAAGACTCTTTACTCCAAATATGGATTTATTGTGACAGTTGTTCCCACAGACCATAATAATGATAAATAACAAAAACAACAGGCTGTCAAATGTTATGAGGATGCTGCTAATAAAGTTCTTCAAACGGTTGATACACTATTATTATATTAAGAAAAATTTCAATTGTACTGACGCTTTTTTGTTATATTATCCGTCGCGCCTTAAAAGTCAGCCGAGGCTGAAGTTGGCGTCTGATTATTTAAGCTTCCGCTTTGACAGTTATGGGTTAGAATCTAGATCTAGATGGTTCGAAATCTAGTGTCTAAAGTTTAAAGCAGCTGCAGATATTTGCCAGAGGATTCAGATCAACTTTACCCTCAAAAGTTAGGGGAAACTAAGAAAAGCAAAAGACTGGAAGCCCACTTCAGCCTCATCCAGGGTGGTCCGTGAAAATATTGTCCGACATTAAACCGGTCCGTGGCCTGGAAAAAGACAGCTGAGTTAGTTAACAGGAGGTAAACAAACCAAAAGGTCTCTCCGGTCAGCTTTTGTATTTATATCAACTCTACTGTTTATATAAGCATCATAACTCATTCATCCCTTCATCTTCTGAACCTGCTGATTCCCTGTTGGGATCATTATAAATCATTTACAGACCCACTTCAGTTACATTTTTGTGATTTTAACATGTTCTTGTAGCATTTGTCTCATGATGGAGGATATAGATAAAGAAATTAAGCTTGAAATTGCAAAGTTTTCACACAAAAATTATGCTGGAGGTTACAACTCCCGGAGTCAATGTAAAGTTGTGCGTCACATTTTTTGATCGTATTGTAACATAAAAAAAAAAAAACACTGTTCTGTAGTTTGGAAAGATGTGACACAACAACAAAAAACCTGACTTTTTAAAATATGAATATTGTAAATTGTTAATCTTTGAAGAAAACTTCTTGTAAAGAATGTGTGGAGATAAACAAATAAATCCAAAAGACGGGAACAATTTATAAAACACGAGTAAGACATGTAACTTTAAATAGATTCTTTGTTTACATGAAATACAAGATAAACTAAATGTGATTTGATTTTCTAATTGAAGTCAAAATGTCAAGATAACAGGAAAAGCCACGAAGAGCAAAACAGATCATTGGATGTGATCATTTCATAAGACTAACAGCCTGTCGACAGTCCAAACAACGTTATCCGCCGGCGTCCATTGAGGAGACGGAGATGTGATCTAAAGCTGGGGGGGTCTGTTTTGACAGGAATCTGTTGGTCGACCAGAACCAAAAACCCAATTTGATTATGGTTGAATGGCATGGAAAAAGGCCTGCCTATGTGTTGTCCCGCCTCAGCGTGCATCCACCTGCACAGCTCCATGGAGACGGGACGTATGCGCAGATGCGGCTGCCGGGATTCCGTTTCTTTGTTCATTTCCTCACAGATCCTTCTTTCGTATCCACTTCCTGTTAGGATGTTATCCAGAAAACAGGAATGAACAGTTTTTGTTGCTTTTCCTTTAGTTTTTTATGACAGCTTTAGCTTTTTTTTCTTCCTGAAACAGATTTTATGTTTACAATCATTAATTGAGCTCCAAAAGCTCAGAAAAATGTAGAAATTCAAAATATAACAACAACAAAAATGTCCATTAGTGACTCACGTCAATGTTTAAAGGGATTTCAATTAAGTTCAATCAATCATTGTCTTCTCATCATTGGCCATTTACCTTCACAGTAATGGCTCTCCTTAATGTGCTTTAGTCTGTAATTATTCATAGAAAGGAGAGCTGTCACATGTGGAGATAAATGGGAGCTTCAGTTTAAACATAAACCAAAGTTTTTGTTTTAATTCATCAGGTTTTATTTTATTATAAAAGTTTAAGAAACAAAAACAAAGTTCTCATCTAAAAACCATTATGAGCTTTTTCCTGAAAAACAGAAAAGTCGCTGTTGAACTTCAACCCATCACCATCACTCCAGTTCATTTTACAAGAAATAATTTTCTGTTTTCTTTTTTTTTTCTTTACCAGATTAAAAATAAATAGAAAAATAAACCACTATTTCTTCCACATCCCTAAACTAAGGGGTTTAAATATTTGAGGGTCCATCTATGATCATATTTTAAACTATTATAGAAATGGGCTTTTAAATTATAATTATGACATTTTTATTTGTCAAAACCAAAAAAAACAACCCCGCCCCCCCTTCTTCTACCTGTTGCAATTTTTTTTAAGCTGCATGTTTTTTTTTTTCCGTCTGTTCCTGATTTACCACTGTCTCAATAAAGAAATACTCAGAAATTTTGATTTGAATCAATTTTAAGCTTTTTTTTTCCATCTATGCTCTTCATCATCAGAAAAATGCCACAAGAACATGTCAAAAAGGCCAAAAACAGGATTTATGTTGGAGTGGGCCTTTATAGCTAAACTAAAAGAATAAGTTAAAAAAAATAAGTGTAATTGTTATAAATGTATAGAAAAAGTTACTCTAAAAAATCAAATTCAATCTTGACCTAAATGTTGGAGTCTAGTTTTATGTTGTGCTTCTTTTCAGCGCCTTCAGAGTTCATCCGAAGTTTGATTTGAACAAAAAAGGAAACAGTTTCCTCTCAAAAATGTGGGTCTGTTGATTTTCCAGTGGTGCAGGAAAAGTTCAGATGAAGGTTAGAAAAACATTAGTTTGACTGTCGGTGCTGCATCTATAGAGGCCTAAGAACCAAAAACCAATCAGTAAAAGTGGGTGTAAATAAACCATCAGTCAGCAACCATAAAGGTGCAGGTGAAAGGAGCTGACGGTCTTTCAAATTCCTGCTCAGTTGTCATTTTTGGCAAATACCCCCCCCCGAAAGTAAAGCAGCGTGACATTTTAAGGGTTTATTCTAAAAGCTGCTTCAAACTCCCTTTAGCGGGCTTTCCACATCTTTTATGCCTCCGGTTCTGAACCCAAACTCAGAATCTGTCAGAAGCTTTTAAACATAAAACAAACTGATGCTAAACCTTAAACTAAAACTGGTAGATGCAAAAGACACTTTAGCAGCGTTAATCACTGATTTCATGTTTTCTATTTGCTTTTAGTTGGGCGATGGATTTACTGTATTTATCTGCAGCATGAACACATAGATCCTGCATCCCATAAACCAGTATAAGGATTGTCTAAGTTGTTTGCTTCTCTCATGTTGGTGAATAACCACATTTAAATGATGAAATGTGCATAAATAGAAAACAGCTGCATGTAGAGCCTCTATTATTATGGATGAGCAGCTGAGAGAAACATTGTTGTTGGTTTTCTTATAAGATTTGATTTGTATTTTTTTTTATTTTAAGTTTAAAAGTAGTAACAAAAACTATTTAAAGTCAAATTATCTTTTGTTTTATTTAAGGTTTAAGATTTCTGGTTCTGTTTTTCATCTACAGCACAAAAAGTTTGAGGAAAAAACCAAAAGTGTAATAAAAAAACGGCTTTTAAGTGACATCAACCTATAAAATCAGGCTAATCTAATCCTCAATACGTAAAACATGCATTTTTTTTTATTTTAAGCAATGAAACATAAGTCTTAGCAAGAGCCAATAAAAGTTCATGGGATTTTAACGGTTATAAAGTTATGCACGTTTGCCCAGTCTATTATAGCTGATGGATGATTAATAGGAAGAGTTCATCAGACTGGAGTGTATAGCGTTTCATATCTCGGTCGATGCATAATACATGTTGTCTGTTAATTAAGTCACAATCCTAGTGTACAATAGGCCACTGGGGCCACTATCGTTCAGTATTTACTCATAAAGTCACCTAGAATGTATCATTTTTAAGGTAAAGTTAAGTTTTTCTGCATTTAAAAAAATGGAAATGAAGCTTTACCGACGCGGATTAATTGGGTAAAGTTAAGCGATCTGTTAATCTATGTGATTAGATCCCATGTCAATTTTACACAACAGCCACTCTAGACGCACAAAACACTAGTTTGAATCAAGCCTCATTGAGGCAAAGCATATTTTTGAAAGGCTGAAAGGAATCCTAATAAAGCAGAATTTGAATGTGTGATTTGCATAAGGAAACATTTAAACAGATCAGGGCTGCATTTTGGGAAGTTGAGAACCAGGATGGTCCATTTTATTTTGTTTTTTTCTCATTTGATCCTCGTTTTTGAGGCTCTTAAAGCCTTCCTAGTGTGTCGGCTTCCTAAAGGCAGCCGATCACCTGCTCGTGCAGCATTTGCACTCGGTCCATAGGACTAGTGTTTTAGTCGTTATTGACTAAAGGCCGTTCCTATAAATACTTTACTTTACACTTACCACATGCACGACAATGGTATGTCCCAATTTTGAGCCTCAAGGAAAGGCACACCTTTAAGAAGCAGCCGCTCTTTGCTATGACCCTCCACGGGCTGGAAAACCCAAAAGCCGCAGCCCCCGTACGAGTGCATGCGAATCATTGCTCGGCAGGCGTTGAGGCGAACCCTTCCACTCATAAAACGTTCTTGAACATATATAAACGCCTCTTTTATACGTGTTTTGGTCTTCTGTGTTTAAAAATCTAACAAATGTTTTTTTATTCTCCGTCAGAAATAGATTTGTAAATGTAGGACAGAAAGATTTGTGTTGCAGACACGCACAAACTGAGCGCGCTCAGGAACCTTGCGTTTTCTGATTGCCTTCTTCAGGGTTTACAAAGCGCTCAGCGGCCGCCCCCTCCCCTCCGCCAGCCGCCTTGGAAGTGAAGACAAAGCGCACGCATTGCATGACTGAAGCATCTGCGCGTCTGCAGCTGATCCTGACCCTCACCTTTCCACCGGACAAATGCAGACAGATGACAGTGCAGCTCAAAGGGTTTGCAGGATGCCTCCCACTCTCTGGATTCAGTGGGTTTTCTTTTCACCACCTCATGTGTGCAGTAGGTGATACAGGCGTTAGGAAGCTGTCTGAGGCTCTGTGTATACCTGTGCAGACTCACAATCGGACTGTCTTTAAAGCTCAAGGAGAAAGACAAAGGTTCAGTCAGAGAGGAATGTCCTTTGTTTTGTTTTTGAGCCTGACAGCAATGCTGATAATTGTCTTTTATATGAAAACTCCTCCATCTATCTAAAATTTATCAAAGATCTGCACAAAAACCCTTTAGGTTTTTGCTCAAATTGTTTTTTTCGTAACATTTTCAATCTTAGTTTTGTTTTATTTTATATTTTGAATCAAACATCCTGATTTATTTGATTCTCTGCTTATGAAAAACTGTATAAAAATCAGTAAACTCAATACTTCATTGATAATACTGCATTTTACGGAAGGAGAGCCAATCGTTCGGCTAACAATCGGTTAAATTTAAATGGAGATCCGACTTTTATTTAAGGAAAACTCTTCGACAGGCTCTATTCCTGCAGCGGTGCAGCCATTTTTAGAAACTCATTCAGAAACATTACGGAACATAAAATACAAAAATAGCTCTTATCTGATGGACCGTTTCAGGTTTCAACCTTAAACCTTGCCTGCAGGTCAAAAACACTCACTACCATTTTAACTATTCTTTTATTTTGAAAACTGGAGCTTTTTTCTAATGTTCAACCTTGTGACAATCCTCAGATATGCTGTTAAGATGTCATTTTTTTGTCATTTTTTTCTTGTTCGATCTCCTTGTGAGGGACACGACTCAAACCCTAAAAAATTGTTCAAAAACTTTAGTCAATTTTATATATATATAACATAAATATCTTTTTTATAATACATATTTAATATAGTATTGTGTCTATACATATTATCATTTTTATCATTTTTTTAAAGTGTCATGACGAAGTTACACAGAAACAAATAATTTAATTGTAATTCACCACTTCTCCTCCGTTAACTGGTGCAGCAATGGGAGTATCTGTTGGACTGTGAGTTGTGGTTTTGTTTGGCTTTCCGCGTTGCTGAAGCATAAAAGGCAGCTGCTTTTCATCTGCCACAACACCAACAACGATGGCTGACTTCTATTGTAGGCCGGAGCTTCTGCAAACGCTGGTAATGACACAAATAGGATTAAATGCCAACAACGCAGCGAATTCATGCTTTTAAAACTGGGGTTACTTTTCCTGTGAGTTTAGTAGAATAAAGCGCAATAGAAACTAAAAATAAATCTGACATAAAAGAGGCTCTCAACCTCCAGCCCTCATTGGTAACAGCAGCTTTTCTCCTTTCTTAACAAGGTCACTAAATGCTCTGTCTTGATTGCTGAAATGTAAGCTTTATAGAATTCTACTCTGCTTTGGCGCCAGTGGTACTGCAGCCAAATTAGAAAATGTTCATCAAATGTTGTCATCTAATGAATTAAAATGGAGAAGTTAGCAGTTTCATGAGGATCCAAACTCCTCTCCTTGTACTTAGGAAGTTACAACTTTAATAACATCTAAGCAGGCTAACTTAGTTTTCATGAAGAAATATACCGTCATCGTGTTCTCCAGCATTGTGCAGAGGGTAAACAGTTTGAGCGCACCAGAGGGGGAGAAATCATGTGCTTTCTTACTATGGCAACCTTGTTTAAAAAAAGAAATGAAACCTTGTTGCCACGGTGACGAGTGGACGTGTAGGTGAGGAGGAGATTATAAAAATCACACACAAAAAAAATAATTTCACCTCAAATTCCTAAATGAAAAGAAAAATTTATTGATTTTATAGACAACATACTAAAAAAAAAACATTTTTATGCATATATAATGACTAAATCTTAAAGAAACCCTCAAAAATCTTCTTTATTGCTGATCCTCAGAGATGATGGAGATCTGATGCTGCATTTCCTTGTAATGAATCATTAACGGTGACTCTTGCAAGCAAAAGTAATTTCTTGCGGCCCCGTTCCTCTGTAGCCTCAACACCTCTACATTCTGCGTTGCTTGTAATATGTTTGGGCTGCTCATCACCCGAGATTCGCTTTTAATTAAGGACTTTTGTCTGTTGGGGCTAACACCAGCGTTAATGAAAGGGGCGGGCAGGGAGAGAGCTGAGGGGGATATAAATAGCAGCTTTTGTAGGCTAGGATTCCCTGTCGGGTTGGAGCCAAACTCGCAGCAGATCACGCCAACTGATGAGCACAGACACGCTTGTGAGGCGGCGGATGTGGGGCGTCAGATTTGTCCGGGTTTACAGGAGAGGAAAAACAAGAATCAGGGATGTATTTTGTATTCTATATGTGGTTTCATGTGTAAACAGAAACAAATGGAATGGAATATGAAGAATGCAAAGGAGCAGTAATTCTTTTATTTATTTTTTTGTGTTGGAACCGTTAACAGTGTTTTTGGTTCCTCTGTCACACAATGTGCCGCTACGTGCCACGAGCTGAGGCAACAACTTTAGAACTCAATCACTGAACCAAGGAGAGCTGAAATGTTTCACATAAATCATTTCAATGCATTTTAAAATGTGATGTTTAACATGATCTGAAAAATTAGCAGATTTTTGCTGTTTTTTTTATTAGTTTAGCTATTTGAAAGTGCACGACCACTGACCCACATTATTTTTGCACACGTTTGACAGAATAAATAGATTTGCTGTAGCGCAAGTTCTTCAACTTATGAGTTGACCAATCAGACCAATCAATGAAGTATGTGGCCCCGCGTTTAAACGTTTAAAGCCTTTGATTGACAGATTCTCCCAGGGCCCACGTTCAGTGGAAGGGGTGTGGCCTTATGACAAGCTCCCTCCTGATTGGAGAGAATGGTTGCTAGAGACATGTAAATTTAGACCGACACGGCCCAACCATGGTTGACTAAGGAAGTCTGGTTTCAAAATGGTGACAGACATACAGTATCATGGGAAAATTGCCACTAGATTTGGTTTGACTCATAAGTAAGTCATACGTTTACATGAACGTTTGTATCCATATTAAACTTAAACAGCAGTTTTTATGTTGGAATTGAAGTTTTTTGTGTTGACAGTTGTTATTAGTATTATATGTTTTCATATATATATTTGTATATATTTTTATATTTCAAATACATTTTATATATTTTTAGATTTCATTTTAAATATTTTATATTTTTTAAATTTGAGATTTTAAGTACTTTTTTGGATTTATATATATACATAAATTTTTCTATTTGTTTTATATTTTCAAATTTTAAATATCGATAATTTTTATATTGATTTTTAAACATATATATATTTTACTTTTTGTATATTTCATATTTTTAATAAATTTTATCTCTTTATCTTTTCATTTTCAGGCATAATAAAAAAGCTTGTCAGACGACTACATTTCTTAGTGTTTATTTACTATTTTGTTTGTTCATGTAGTGTGATAAATGATTTTTTTTTGTTAAAGATAATTTTTTAGAATTTAATCTTTTTGTTGTGATGTTAAAAACACATTTCATTCATGCTCTGCTCGGCTGGAAAACAGGAAATTACAGCAGATGAAATAAAAGCAGCAATGCTTAAAGATGAAGAGATTTGTGTTATACAACCGTTTTAGAGCTTCCAGGAGTAGATTAGAAACCTCCAGCTACACCTTCAAATAGCAAGAGTCCTTTCATCCACTGCCAGCTTTCAACTGATGAGGGGACGTCCTTCACGCTGACGTGTGCTTCTTCGTTTTTCAGTCTGATCATTGGAGATCTTTCATAGGTGCTGGTGTGGAACCTGAAAGGCCTGAGCTTTAACTCCTAACCTGCTTCATATTCTCTTTTCTCCGACCTTTTGAAATGATAACTAACAGAGACTATAAATGGTTGACAGATTTGGTAACATATTTTTCATGTTTATTGTTACATCTTACTGTAAAAATCCTGACGGCCAAAAAAAAGCTTTAAAAAAAGAAAATAAAAAAATAAATAAATGAAAAAACATTTTTTTTAAATGTGCTATTTCTGTTTTTTTAGGGGTTTCATTGTGAGATGTTATATTTCATTTTTTTTTATATATTTATGTGGATTGTTACATTTTCACTGCATGCCGAGGCATTTTGACTGTCAACCGAGTAAAATCAACCCGGGACGGAAACGGCACCACAGTTACTGTCAAGTTTTTGTTTTTTTTAGGGCAGTTGGCAGTCCAGGAAATTTTCTGACACATATGTGACGACACCCGTGACCCCCCCGAGATTCAGTTAACACACTGAGTCTGGCCAAGGCTTCCTCCCACCAGAGCTTGCTGCTCCACATGGTGCATCTCGCTCTGGCAGCCTCCAAGACCAACAGGGAGAAGAGATCAAAAAGTAAAAAAAAAAATAACTGGCAGGACACCAGCACTGATCACTTTCTGCCCAATGCATGAAGTCAAAGCACAGATGCACACTTTGTGGAAATCTAGTAAATGAGTGCAATGTCTTAGTAATAGAATCCCTATTTTTCTAAATGTGTTGGGAGGGTTTCATGCTTAAAAACATAGAAAATCATAGAAAAACTTGTTCTTCACTGATTAGTTTTGCCATTTGACCTAAAGACAGGAAGGGAATGGATGTTTGAGATGTCTGATGGAGTGATAGAAAGCTCCTTGTGGTGCTGAGGCTGACGGAGGGCACAGGGAAGCAGATGGAGGACAAGGAGCACAGTGGAGGAGGTCAGATGAATATGGAGGGAAGAAGAGGTGGTGATTGAAATGAACAGGGACCAAGTGGAGTTCTTTCAGAATGGGATTCATGAATAAATGGGGGTCTTTGTGAGGATGGGGCAGCAGAGGCCAGGACCACATAGTGTTTATTGGGGAGTTTTTGTTGAAGGAAGTTGCAGGAATCGATGCAAGAAGGGACAAGAGGGACGAAAAGTACAGAAGGAGAATGGGGAGTGAGACCAGGGCGGTGGATGTTTCACAGGATATGTTTAAAAAGATGCACTGAACTGTCATCTGGGGGGGGTATATTGTGAGTCTCTTTTGTATGTGTGTTTTTCTGTTAAGAAGTACTGCGAACCAAATTGTGCTTTTTTTTTTGTTCTTTCATCTTTTGTTTGACTTTTGCATTGCAATCTGTGCTTGTAAGTAACTTTAATGTTTAATATAACTGTTTAAATAAAGAAGAAGTAAAACCAGTGATCTTATCAGTGTAGGATTGGAATAATACCCTTGAGGGAAATGGATATGAATGAGGAATAATTAATTTTGTTGGAAAAAATTTCAACTTGAAATTTATGACTTATTCAAAAAGTAAAAAGAAAATCTTTGCCACAAGAGTCTCAAATTGTCTTAAACTGTTGCGGGGCCCAATGAGCCCGTAGAGGAAAAATGTTCATGCACATTTTGTCTATGGGCATACTGCGGGCGATAGGTCATGGTGAGCACTTTTACAACATGTAAGGGTGAAGTAGGTGAGACGCAGGCGCATCTGACACCTCGAGCGAACTGCAAGACACAACTGCAACAACCCAAAAACCCGCAGCAGCCATATGGGTGCATGTGAGAGCGTGGATTGGGTGCAGTCAAGGAGAAGTTCTGTTTTATTGCGGTTTATTTTAAAGGAAAATGAACCAGGTTTAAATCTCAAATAAACTTTGAGTGAGGGAAGAGGGGGAGAAAGACAAAGATAAAGCTGACTGTCATCAGCAAATGAGTGAAACTAGATGTTAAATGTTAAGCTTTTGCCATAAGGTCTTAATTGTCTTAGAAGCCATTCATTCTCACTCCCATATGTTTATTTAAACTTGAAAATGTTCAGTAAATTAGCAAAGTTTGTCTCTCAAAGTGGTCACAGATGTCCCTCAATTTACCTCAAACAAGTGGATCTCGCAGGAAATGTTGTTTAGAATGTAAGCTGAATGTAAATTCCAAAGAGTGAAGAACAACTTAATAGAGCAAATGTCTTCTATTAGGTTGTTGTTGCACCATTCAGGCAGGTTTTGGGAATTTCATTGTACCTAATGAAAAGAAAAAAGAAATTAGGGCACATTAAAGCCATTTTTATTGCAGTGTAAACTTTGGATTAGCAGTAAAGGAGATGTGTGAGATTTGCGAACTGAAGAGGTAATGGAGAAGAGAGCTTTTTTTCCGTCTTTCAGTTGTCTTTTTGGATCAAAACCTCTCGAAGATACATTCAGGATCTGTGCATGGATTTTCCAAAGTGTCTGTGAGATCAGGCAAACGGCAGAGCGGGGCTGTGGTGTTGTAGTGCCGGTGCTTTGAACAATGCTGCAGAGGGACAACAGGGAACTTTTGTACAATTATGCTGGTTTGCAAACTGTCAGTTTGCTGACTTGCAGTTTCTTTTGCTCCAAATGATTGCAGTTGTAGTGCAGAGGAAGTGTGCTATATCTCATGAAAGCAGTGGGTTCCAGCGGCTTATATCAGTTCTGTTCTTCCTGTTTCAATTCAGATTTGTCTCTCCAACGTATATCAACTCTGCATCTTACTTTAACCTTGATGTGACCCTCTTAGTTAAGAAACCAAGCACTTCGCTTCTATCACTTAGGTCTAATATTAGGCTGGAAAATGGAGCATGTTTATGTATGTATCCCCTGAGCATCACAGGTACATTTACATTTTCCATATTTAATTGATTTGGAAAAGTTCCCATTCTTTCTATTGTTTGAGTCTCATGAAAGTCACAGTTTAGGTTATTCTTAGTAAAGTCAAACCTGTTTGTGTTCTCTTTTATTTCTCCTTTTGATCATGTGACTCAGTACTGCAGCATCCTTTGTGAACCCAAGAGCAGTAATCTGAAAGCATGGGTTTGTAATAATGTGTTTAAACCAAATGAGTTTTTGATTGCCTGGCTTTGTGAGGGAAAAGTCATAAAACTTGGTTCAAACTTTACAAATAAAGAAACTTTCTCTATTTTAAAACCGCAGCATGTAAATGAGAAAAACATTTGTAGCTGTGTTCATGCAAATGTTTGCTCTTTAGCTTTTTGATTGTCTGGTTTTTAGGATCTCGTGCTATAAATTTGAAGCTTTGATTCATGTTTACTTGCCTATATTCCACTGGCACCTAAAAAAAAACATACACATTACATGTATTTTCTCAATTTCAGTTGATTGGATTTGAAGTGGCTCCAATTTATTTCCCTCTATATATAAAAAGTTACAGAAACCCCTTTTATATGGCTGGGATCTTAGAAGTAAACATTCGGATCTGTGTACAGCTTTGTGCTCAAGTGTGATAAATGCCACAAATAAAATGAGCCCGGGGCTCCAAGCAGACCAAGTAAAACATTTGGCAAATGGAGCCACCAAGGAGTTGAGCGCCATTAGCCTCCCAAGGACAAACGCCTCCGTTTGTGCTGTCATCACTTCCCCTTCGGTCAATGTTTGTCTAAGAGTGTGAGGCTTCTCTCCTGCTCCAACACACCATCATCAAGTAAAAAAAAAAAATCTAATTTCAAATTAAAGCAACGAATGCTGTAAATATACTGTAGTCACTTGCTGTTTGAGATACTTGAGATGATTTTGTTTAACAAAACTTCGGTCTTATAGCTTAAAATCTTGCTGTAGTGCCATACATTAACATAATATGTGGTATATTTACTAGGAATGCCACAATTCTCGGTTTTAAAACCGAATTGTATGTTACACTATTGAAGCTAATTGTTGGGAAAGTGCGTCTGTAAATTCTTACTGCATACCATTAGGTCTACGTTGTCAAACGTGTATTGTGCTAAATTCAAAAAGGATTTTATTATATATTGTTTTATGACATTAAACAGGCTTTGTAGAAGCCAACTAAATATTCCTAATATTTACATGTTTTAAAAATTCGACCTTACTGCTTTCCCCGCCCCTAAAATGACCTTGTTAAAATTTGGGATGTTGTCTTACAGAGTAAACCTTTAATGTCAGGAAATCTCTGTTGATTTTTAACGGACCACAGGATGCTCAGTGGGTTTTCATAGCATTTACTTTGCTGTTTAGAAGAGAAAACACTCGACCGCTGGGATTTTTTTTAAATTGTTTAAAACATTTCATCTGTGACAGACAGGCGAGTTGCTTTGTTTTTCCAAACTGCTGAATTGCATTGAAGGAAAACAAAAAAAGGCACACAGCAAACATCCAGCTGTGTGAACTTTTAAGTGGACAGAAGAGCTGTTAATTTAGATACAATGGAGAGTAATGCTTTGGATCGGCGTGTGCTCTCGGACTGAATGCAGAGTGACTCTCAGGTGATCTCCTTAATGTTGTAGACCTTTTCTAAAATGCCAGACATTCACAGCACCAGGCCTTCAACACTAATTCGCTTTGAAAAGTGCCAGAAGCCATTTGACTTTCAGTGTTTTCCTGCAGAGATGCATCCTCCTCTGTGGTTTTCAACTCAGAATAGACATGCTCTATCTATATTGGTCTAAATTGGCTATCAGATAATGATTCATAACATGTAAAAAGACTTGTTTATTTATGAGCAGACTTTACTGCTGTAGAAGAGAAAATTCATGGGTGTTGGACTGAGTTTGGTGACAATATGAACATTTTTTCCTGAGTCAGATTCTCAATCAAACCAGCTCTTATCGACAGCCGATTGGGGCCTTGAATACCATCTCCCCTCGTGTTCTGGACCGTGATTTTGGTTCTGCTTCATTTATTTCATGTGGAAACTGGTTCATAACAGTGTGGAGGACTGAGGGCTGGAGGAGAGCGATAACGCCGCCTGCACAGCGGCAACTCAGATGATGAGGGATAACAAGAGCCGAGCTGGGAGGAGATGATGTTTTGTTTAAAATGGTGACCTGCTGTTAGCCGATGGCCATCCACCTTCAAAACTAACAGGGGTCACTCCTGTCCGGATGTTCTATGTACACTGCCCAAAAAAATAATAAAGGGAACACTACGAAAATCCCTACCTGAACAAATGAAATACTCTTTTGAAATGCTTTATTCTTTACATAGCTGCATGTGTTGACAATACAACAGCACAAACATTATTAAAGGAAAGTAAATTTATTAGCCTTGGAGGTCTATGGAGATTTGGAATCATACTCTAAATGAAAGTGGAAAAACACACTACAGGCTGATCCCAATTGGATGCCGTGTCTTTGAAGCAAGTCAAAATGAGGCTCAAGCATATCAAGGCGTTCCCTGCATTGCCTACGTATGCTTCTGATGAGGCGCCGGATGGTCTCCTGCCACACCTGGACCAAAGCATCCGCAGACTCCTGTAAATAAATTGAAGCAGGGCGGCTGTGGTGCAGTGGTAGGACCGTCGATTGGAAATAGTGCAGGTTCAATTCCCGCCTTTCCCGCCCATGTGTCGAAGTGTCCTTGGGCAAGACACTGAACCCCACCGTGCCTCTGGTGGAAGGCTGGGGCCAGTGTTTGGCAGCGGAGCCGCCATCAGTGTGTGACTGTTTGAATGGGACTGTGACTGTAAAGTGCTTAAGGCCTTTGAGGAAGGTAGAAAGGGCTGTACAAGTATACGCCATTTACCATTTAAATGTTTGCAATGTTCTTTTCTACAGAACTGGATGGGATCAGATTATGTGACAAAACCAAAAAGAGTTATGTTAGAAAAATCATTTTAAATAGAAAATAAAATAAACTTTAGAAATTAAAACATTATAGTTTATTTATTTCTTTTACTAATTGAGTTCTAAAACCTCTCATAGTTTAGCGCTAAAATATTATTTTGCTGCTTTCAAAAGTCAACCTCCAGTCAAATCGTTAATTCATGTGCTTTAATATTTACAAACCATTTAGCTTTGGTTATGCCTCAGATGACTAATACACCGAGTTTGCATGTTTTATAGAAGACTGGCATCAGAAATTATACGAGCACCTTGACGCCTCCTTGGTCTCATAAACGCCTGTAAATGTTAATGGGTGGGTGTTAACATGTTTTTATCTCCTGCAGAAACACAGACACTGGAGCACTTAAAACCCCTTACCTGCTGTAGTTCTGACCCCCCTGGTGTTATAAAACTCTGCTCATGGGCAGTGTCTTCTGAATCGGCCCCACTGTGCCGTCTTTCCAGGGATTTTTGGATGTAATCCTTGCTGCATTCTCTCCTTTCAAGGATCTCCGATGGATGAAGCTGCAGTCCAATCATTGGGTTCAGAATTCCCTGTGGATTAGAAATGGATCATAAGCCTCCATTACAGACAAAACACTTACTGCACACAGCAAGAGAGCCAAAGGAAATGTCAAGCGGTCAAGAGAAAAGAAATGATCCAATTTGATGTCTATTGTGTTTAAACTGGTCGTCTGATAGTGGCCCCCCTGCTCCCTTTGGCTCAGCTCATGTGACCAGCTTTGTTTCGGGAAAGCATCTTGTTTGCTTCTTCATTCACTTATAAAGCCGTTATCCCTTCAAACACCGTTTGATGAAGTTGGTTGCTGCAAATGTTATCTAAAGGAGATGGGGATCAAACCATCAATGCTCTGGTGTCCGCCCTTTGTGTCTACGGTAATCAAACGTGGCATCTCGCCTGAACCCACTCCGCGTGTCTCACTTGGATAACAGTCCAAAACTGTGAGTCGGTGATTCAGATCCCATCTCGGTCCTTACTCCTCTACATTGCTCTCAATTGTAAGAAATACAGGGGTGTCCAATTCCAGGCCTCGAGGGCCGGTTTCCTGCATGTTTTCCAACCAACCTGTCATAGAAGCTCCTTATTGGCCAAACATACCTGATCCAGGTGATCAACAGCAGATGAGACAGGATTTCTGGAAACCCAGATTTACTGGCTGGTTGTTGCCCCTTTTAACACCAGAGCTTTGGCCCCGGTGTTGATATTCTTTCGAACTCCTCAACTGCTTGCGCAATTTCCGTCATTCCGGCAGATTGTGACGTGGAGAAAAGCAGCCTTGCACTGATATACAACACTTTAGAGTAGTGAAGTGTTTATGCAATCAATGCAAGTCAGCTGATTCACATTGACTGTGTAAACGGTCAAAGTTTTACAGTAGATCAGAGAGCGTGTATTTGACTTTATGCAAGAAACAGCCAAGGAGTTAAAGGGTTAACCCCACCTTGCTCTTAATATTGAGTAGCTGGAATTTAGGCTTTAATTTCTGATCTGATGAAGTAATGGGGGCAAGTGTCCATCAGAAAGCGGATCATTAAGGTATCAAGAAAAATTGCCATTATAACTTTTTCAAAGATTTTCTGTACCTTAAACCATTTTGAATCTCGCAACCGTCCATGTTTTCAATGTTTCTGTGCATTCCACCTTAAAAAAAATGCTGCTATGCAGCATTACTGCTGAATAAGTCATTTCAGCCCCAGTGGAAAGCTTTTTTATTACTGTTTTCTACCCTTTGACATTACAACATCTATAGTTGGAAGCAGCTAAATTGTAGTTCCCTTATCTGGAACCCAAAGTAAGCAAGAAAATGAATAAATTAATGCCTATAATATGAGAAAAATATGCAGATGTTACATGTTCTGCATTAGATATGGTGAAGGTATTGATATATGTTTCTGCATGCGTCACATTTTCCTATTTTTTCTGATATTGTGATATATTTTTTTATTCCAAACCCCAAAAAACATGAGCATAATGAGCTTTAATCCCTAGAAGAAAGCAAATGTGAGTGAAGGAGTAGCGTGACGTGGCTATCCTTTTATGTAAGTTAAACTATTGTGAGGGTTCTTTGATTAGCTGCAGCCCCCTCCATAAACAGTAATCCTATTACACGGCCCAGCTTGAGTGAGAGGGGACACGGTCTCCAGCCATGTGAATCATTTTCTCCTGCTGAAACAAGCTCAGCTAAACAGCCAAGAGTCTGCTGTTGCTGTTTCCATCCCTGCAAAAAAAAAAAGGATGTTTTGAAGCGTTTTCCCAGTTTGGAGAAAAATGATGGATGGTGTGGCATTTCGGGGGATTCTTGTTTCAGAGATATGCCCCTCTGCTGCATTCATGGACGCCTGATATTACTGGGACTAAATAAGAAGAGTGTGACAGAACATTACAAGTGGGTAACAGAGAAAAACGCATTCTGGCTGGATAATAAAGCTCCCCCTCCCTGACCTTTTTAGTGGAAGCCCTGCAGCAGCATGCAATGCAGTGGCATCAATTTATCACTGCGCCTCACAGAACATACTGGAACATAATGTGTCATGTTAGGATCACTGCAATACTGTACTTTAAGCTCACTTTCAGCTTCACACAAAGTGACTCCTCCAGATCAGGGATAGGATAAAAACACACATGCGTATGCACATCCAGGAAGCGGTAGTATGTTGAGTTTGAACGCAAAAAAAAAGGTTTCTGCAAAATAAAAATAAATATTTCATTTTATTTATGACTTGATGACTTAACTCTGAGAAAACTGAGTGAAAACTACCGATACTTAAAAAGATGTCAGCTCAAACACTCCACCTTCCGTACTATAGGACGCACCGGATAGTAGGGCGCACCGTCAATGAATCGTATACTTTTTGAAGTTATTTCATATATGAGGCACACCGAACTATAAGCGAGACCAAAGAGTCAGAAAAAAATCTGTCAGTCAGTCAGACTTTATTTACGGCGTTTAACAGTAACTCTAGAACATGTTTGTGACATGCTACAGGTTAGCATCATTTAAAAGAAAAAAAAATAGGGCTTTTAAGTGAAACTGCAATGTTAAAGAACTAGTATGCTAGATGAATTTCTCTTTCCTTCTATGAGGCGAATTTGCTGAAACTGGTGTAGGTGCAATAACCGTTCAGCCTGCAGCAACTGTTCGGGGTCCTTCGACTACTGCTGATGTCACGTTATGTGATTGGCTGTCCGTTGGTCCGATGACGTGTCAGGTAGTGATTGGTCTGGACAAATTACGATACTACCATAGAAGAAGATATTATGCTGTCCATTGTAAACAAGCAGAGCTCCAACAGAGAGCGAGATTATCTTCTAAACATGCTTTTATTATTGTGATGATTATTATTAAGTGCATTTGCAGCCGAACGGACTGCGGTCCGAACCCTTTTCCGGACCGAACACTGTAAACAAAGCACCTTCCCTGCCTGTGAACACAAAGCTACGAGACTCCAGTGGCTCTGCTCAGAGACACGGTTTGCTTGTGTGGAGCAGCAGGTTCATTCTAACAGCCACAGATCTTTTTACAAAGTGGGTTGTGGCTAAATCTCTCTATAACTACAAAGAATAATGTCAGACACATCTTATGAGGGAAAAGAACTTTGGGTTACAAAAGGAAACGTGAAATGAAAATAAGTAGAGCCCAAGCAGATCTCCACGCTATGTAGTTTGTTCAAGTGGGCTACCGTAGTGTGACGTTATCATCAGTCGAAAGGGCCCTGAACGGTTATTGCAGGCCGAATGGTTATGGTACCTACACCGGCTCTTACTCCTCTCTAAAAACATGCCGCTGTGCCAGCAGCCACTTCATTCAAGAACCCTTCAGTCTCTTTGAAGTTCAGAAGTACAAATCCTCTTGTTTGTGAATAGTCTGTGTGAGGGAGGGTTCTGTTTGTCTGTGGCTTCATCCCTCTCATTCACTTTGAATGGATTGATGCTGGAATTTGACCGTTTCGCTCTTCACTGTGGACAGTTGAGAAGACACTAATCAATCCCAATTTGACTAAAAAACAATCTAAAGCCTCAGTCACAACTGCCCTTATGGGTGGATACGGGCTGTCTGCGGGCAAAATAAAAGGGAAAATCTGTCTGGAGTAGGCAGTGGTCCACAGAAAATACCAAGGTCATAGACTGCTCTGTGAGTAGTAAAGATGTCCATGCACATCTTTTTCTACATGCAGGTTGTGGGTGAAAGGTCATGGTGAATGGTTATGCAACACTCGAGGGTAACGTAAGGGTGAGACGCAGGGTCGTTCCATTTTTTTCAACTGCGCCAAATCCTGCGCAGGGAGTCCATTAATGGTGTTCAGGTGATAAGTGCAGTTTTCCAGTGCTCAGCCTGACTGTTGGAAATGGGTGTGGACAGCCTACGTGCACTTGCGTATCATGTGCACACCCCATGCGTGCATCATTTGCACAAGGTTCAAAAGGGGCCAGTACTCACACCTTACTAAAGCCTAGAGTGGAATAAGAACATCGTAGGACACCCAATACCCGTACGTCTCAAAGCCTGCTGCACCCGTGGTAAATGGATGGATATTTATTCTTATCACAGACACTTCAGGGCTGAGTTTATTGTCACATGAAGACATTCATTTGAAAAAAAAAATTAGGTAAGATTTATCTTTAAAAAGTAAATAATTGTTTAATATTATGGGGTTTCCCTAATGAAACACACTTACATCACAGAAGTGGTCTTTTTCTGAGTTCCAGCCTTGACCCTTCACTTATTCTGTCAAATATGTATGTGTGACGGTTTGGCCAACGATGAAACCCCGGAGCAGGGAGGACACGGCACGGGTCCTCGCATTAGCAAAGGTTTTAACAACCAGAATGAACAAAACGGAAAACGGAGAAGGTTCAAATACGCTCAGACACTGAGCACGGGAAAGAAAGACCCACCTTATATAGGAGTTTAATGAGAAATAGATTGCAGCTGTGACTCTCACAGGAGACCCCAGAGGAGGGGGGGGGGGGGGCATCCAGGACCAGCCTGCCACACTAATGAAAACATAAAACTACAACACTACTGGCATTTCATGACAGTATGTGGATTTACGTTACGTTACGTTTAAGGTATTAACTCATAAAAAAGTACAAAAATACTGTGTGGGCGACGTTCAAAAGTGTTTCTTTACCAAATTAGCCCATAAGAGAAGATAGTTGTAAAGATGTAAAATGTATAGTTCATAATTCTGACATAAAATTACAGCTTCAGTACTTTGCTCAATGGATAAACAAAGCTGAATACAGCATTTCAAGCGTTTTTCAGTGCAAGAAAGAAAAGTTTAGGATGTTTTTTTGATAGTAGATAGTGATTTTAGATTTCCTGTTCTTATCATGAACATGATGCTCAAATTTAATAATTGGAAAAATTGAGATAAAAAAGAGAGATATAACTCTCATAACTGCAACTTTCTTGATTTAAAAAAGAAAGTTTTTTTGATTTGCACATTTATCAATTTACAGGAAACTTTCAAACTCTGCTAGACTCAATTTCAAAGGATTGTACTCAAACGTTTACAATTATAAGGTTTTTTTATGTTAAAAGTTTTTTAGATCAATGTTTTTTTGGGGGGGGAAGCAACAATAAAACCTTTCACAATGTCAAAATGGCCCAGAGGTGGACTCCACATCTGTGCTCAATCCTTAGCTGGAGAGCCTCTTTGACGTTTGGACGGGTTTACTCTTCACCTTTTTTCTCTGGAGGATAAGAAGGAAGCGCACAAATGCTGGAATATTAATGATTGTTCAGCTCTCTGGAGGCTCCTGCAGGACACTCAGCGACGGCAGAAGTGTCAGCAGAGATAGTTGACGTCCTCAGTGTTTTTTCAGTCAGACGTGAGACAAACCTGAGTCGACTGGAAGCTGCTGCAACGTGCCGTTTCACCGATAACTCACTGCGTGGAAGGTGCAGCGTTCTGAATATTTAAAGGCGAGGAAACGGGTTCGCTGAGCTGAGTCTGGCCTTCCTGGAGGTCTCTGCTGCTCCTGAGTGTCGGACGTGATGGTAGTCGGAGGTTTAGTCTGACGGTATTTAGGCGGCGCCGCCGCTGTTGTTGGGGGGTTAAAAGAACCCACACTCACATAGTAAAAGCACTTTCCCTACGGTTTCCTGACCTTACGGTGAATCCACTAAGTGGTTCCCCGACAGAAACTTCCTAGAAGCTTCTTCTTCTAAATGTTGACTTTTTCACCCTTAAATACTGAACTCTCAGTGCTTAAAAAGTCAGTTTCTCATCATTTCTTAGGAAACCTTTTCACGTTTTTGTGTCAAACTAAAAATATATTGTTTAGTAAATAACATTTTCCACTTTATTTCTTCTTTTGGTTGTCCTTATATTGTATTAGCACTATGCTATGTTCACGCCCGGCTTGAATGGACATGCTTAAAAAAGAATTTTAATAAGCAGATTTAGAGTTTTCCCAGATCTTTGTCAGTTATATTTCTTCATGAAAAGTCATTGAATAAACTCCTAAAGTCTCAAAAAACAAATGATGAAATAGTTTTTAAAGTTTTGTTTATGTTGTGTAAATAAAACTCCAGGCAGAGACGATCTTTAACACAGAAAAACTTCTCTCTAAGTTTCTGAAACAATAGATTATTCGTTTAGTCATGAACTTCTCTTTAGATTTAAAGACTTTGCAATTAAAGAACAGTTTTTCTTTTTTCAGCATTTAAGTAAAAATAGAAACATTTTAAAAGTTTTTAAAAAGTTTATTATAATCCTATTTATGGTTTATTGTGCAACCTCTCCACACACACACAAAATGTAAGAAATCTGTCAGTTATTCAGTATTTTTAAGCATATTTCCAACTATAATGCATATTTTCTTATGAAGACTTTTATTTTGAAGTTGCCTAATTATAAGTAGCTTCCTGTGGAGTTATAATAGAAAATGCACAAAATTAGCACTTTTTATGGACAATAGTTTATTAAGCAAAACTTATACATTCATGTATTTTTTTTATTATTCTTTTTGCTTGTTTGTTTCTGGGGGGGCTTTATTACTGCTATCCAAAATGAGCAAACAAACTGAGTAATTGTTAAATTAACTTAAAAATCTCTAAAGAAAACCCCCCTAAATGATTTTATGTTTCAAAACTTTTTCCTTTTTGGATTTTTTTTTGTGTGACAAGTTTTGCTGGATGTTTTCTCTGGTTACAGTTAGAATAGTTTCTCTTGACCTGCTGTGCTGCAGTGGATGGTTGGTGACACAGTGAGTGTCCAGCACTCGTTCATGTCGACGCTGGCAGTTTTGTTTAGAAACCCTCTCTCAGCGCTCCGGACTGGGTATAAATTTAGCCGCGCATTAAATATTAAAAACCTTCCATCAAGCTGAAACTCTTCTGAAAGGACAAATATTAACCCGGCGCTCCCACGTTTGCACCTCTCGCTCATAAAGACGCTCCTCCAGAGTGTTTTTAGTCGATGGCGTTATTGACAGCCTGCTGGAACCGGCTCTCCTGCTTTTGAAAGGAGCAAATTCATCTCTGGCTGTGACTGATCTTCATTTTCCTAGCGTTTGCTGCCGGTGTCAGGCTTCCCCGACACCTTTTTGTGAGGAGATGACAGCGCCATCATGGCTGGGTGACGCCTGTCCTCTCCAGAGAGCCGGGCAGAGCCCGTTTGGAGCCTGGACTCCTCGTGGAGAGGCTCACCTCCATTAAAAAATTAAAAATAAATAAAAGTGTGTCTTTTACTGTCACTTGGGCCGACAGTTGCCCACTCAGGGAAGAAGGCCCAGATTCATCCAGAGTTCACCTGAGACGTCGTCCTCACCAGCATTAATTCTCATGCACACTCCGGCTGACATATTGCAGTGGTCGGCACTTTGTGCAGGTAATGAGGAGGGGGGAGTATAGGGGGATGGTGGGCAAGCAGGTCATGGGTAAAACGAGATTGGAGAAAAATCCTGGCTCAACCAAGTGGAAATTTACACTTTGCAGGTTTTTGATGGGCTATAAAACAATGCGACCACATCTCAGCAGAAGCAGCTGCGACAAAAGCAGAGGATATTACGTTTATTAAAACAAAAATCAAAAGCTACTGTTAGATCTTTTAGCTCCATCCTGCAAGTGCAATGCAAAGTGGCTTTGAGTTAAACAGATTTTACCGCGCAAATAACAATTAAACACAAATAAATACAATGATAGCTCTTTAACAACTCACTCCAATGGTAATGGTGTTTTTAACATGTTCCTGTGACATTTTTCCCATGATGGAGGACATGTATTTTCTGATTATTTCTTTATTCTTATCATTGTGAATCAAGAGCAGAAGAAAGAATGCAGTTGGAAAGTGATGTAGGTCACCACAAAAAAACAAAATGTACATATATTTGCCGTGACCTAAGACCAATTAGTTGTTTTTTTTTAAGTTCCCGTCGACGTCTGTGCTGCGCATCTTTTTTGCATCCGTTTTGTGGACACAAGAAAATAGAATTGATTCATTGATCGGTCTGAATGCTTGCATCCCCTCCGTCACGTCTGCGTCTGTCATCCGTCTCTCTGGAGTGCTATGCAAACCTTACGCAGGAGTTCCAGTCTGTTAACTCAATGTCATGGCAAAAAGACAGAGAAACAGGAAACGGGTCCAGTTAAAAAAAAACAAAAAACTTTAAGGATGCGAT
This sequence comes from Oryzias curvinotus, assembly GCA_023969325.1. NCBI lineage: Eukaryota > Metazoa > Chordata > Actinopteri > Beloniformes > Adrianichthyidae > Oryzias > Oryzias curvinotus. Next base: position 17,323,585 of record CM043728.1, read on the forward strand.
AACGCACGTTAACACTGCAGATAGCACCAGCAGTGCAAAAGCTTAACTTCATTTATGACACAAATGTCTTTACAAGAACTCAGAAAGGAAAGAGAGAGGACATGGAGGCTGACCGCTTTGGATGGTGGAAGAGAGCAGGACCAACTACTTAACACGGGGGTGGCAGAACAAACCACTCCTCCGAGAGCTAGGGCGCAGGGTGACGGACCAGAGATGAAACTGAGACGATGTAAACTAACTAATGGTCACTAGACCAACTCCTCAGGCAACACAACAGAGATGCAAAGCAAAGAGCCTGCGGCCCCGCCCAGCTTCTTTCCACGTCACAAATACATTCCTTTTCAAACAGCATTTCTTCGTCTGGTTCTGATTCACAACAATTAGAATAAAGAAATACTAAGAAATGAAATGTTGAGCTTTATTTACTTTATTCGTGTGCCCCATCATCAGAGAAATGCCACAAAACAGCTTTTAAACACTCTTTAACCCAATTAAAGCCACATCAGCCATGGTGGCAGGTGTGCTCATCAATCTCCCCATTTACCCCGAGTGGCTCTGTTGCACCACCTGAGCTGCTGTAACACAGGTGCGCTCCGTCACACAGACTGTGCATTTTCCCTCCTTTGTTTACTTTCTCCGTCTCTCTTTTTGTGCTCAACAGGTAGTTCCCTTTTCTTCAGCCTCCTTTTTTTATTGAATTCTTATTCAGATGGGGTGCACCCAGAAGGAGTTTGCTCGAAGTTCTCCTTAAAAGCAAATGTTAAAAAAAAAAAATGCAGATTTAAAAGTTGTCGTCGCTGAGATAAACTGTTAGCAAGTGTGGTTAGACTTGTGTTTTAAGCTGTTCCTCATTTGAAATTCATTACTGAGATATTGATGTTGTCTGTAGCTTCACTGCAAAGTGATGCAGTGTCCCTGTGTAATGGAATTGTAAACAAGAATAGTGGCTGACTCACAATATAAAAGGAAGTTGTGCCATAAAACTTGAGGAACGGCTGAGGATAAAGATGGAAAATGCTTTTATTTGGTAGATTGTTTTTGCAGTTTATGATGGAAAGTAATCATCATTTTTTTTTTTTTTTTTTACTGTGGTGTCCAGGCACCAAAACTGAAAGTGAAATGTTGTTTCAGAGGAGCTCACAGTCTGTCAGCTGTCCTGACAGGCTGGCCTTTGGGAAGAGGCAGTGTGGGGAACATCTGCCCGCCCCCCAGAGGTCGCAGGCTTCTCTGTAACTGGCCTCCAGTAGGACAGCTTTAATGACGAGCTGCAGAGACGGCGGGTTCTGTCATTGGCTGCAAACAGGACACATTTGAAGCAGTGATGGAGAGGAGGTCACTGAACAGACTCCTTTCAATCATGGACAACCCAGACCGTCCTCTTCACCCTGTTCTGGACAAACAGCGGAGCTCCTTCTCTAAGAGGCTCAGACAGCTCCGCTCCAAAAACTGCCCGGTACCGGAAATCCTTCCTACCCAATACAATAACCCTGTACAATAACTCACAATGCAGAAGATAACCTTTGCACATTTTCTTTTTTCTCTTCTCTATTTTGCACATCTCTTCATCTCTTTACCTACACTGTTTTGTAAAATAGCTTTTTAAATTATACCACATTTTCCTTGTTCCTGTTTTTATTTTCATTTTTTATTTTTATTTTATTTTATTTTATTTTATATTATTCTTAGTCTTTTTTTCCCCTGTCTGTTGTTATGGTAGCGAACAAATTTCCCACGTGTGGGATCAATAAAGTATTTCTGATTCTGATTCTGTTTCCTAAGAAGCGGATGCTGTCGGAGAACCAACTGCTGATTCTTGGGTCCAAAATGAACTAAAGCAAATTGTGCAATCTGCAGCGGGGCGTGTTCTTACGAGGAGGTGACTGCGATTAGCTGCAACCATGAGGGTGGCTGATTCTTTTTTTTTTTTTTGCACATGCCGCACACAAAACCACATTAAAAAATAAAGCAGAGATGCTTAAAAAGTGGCCTCTGTAGCCACTCATGGATGCAGGAAGGACATGAAATGACGACGATTCCTTTGGGAATTTGATGTGTACTGCAATACAAAAGAGTATAAGCGCCACTAAAAAAAAAAAAAAAAAAAAACTTTATGAGAATAAAATCTGTTGCAGCCGCGTAACGCCTTCCCAGGTTTGGATGGTTAAGGACACCAAAAACCGAATGTGCAGTGTAAAATAAATAAAAATGAATAAATAAAAAACAAGATATAAAAAAATATACAAGAATAAAGTTGTTAAATATTAGGGAAAAAAGTAATTTTACAAGACTGAAGTCAGAAAAACTATGAGGAACCAAATTGTAATTTTGACAAAATATAATTGTACGGAGAAAAAAGTAATGCTCAATGAGAATAAGGTTGTAACCTTATGACAAAAAAGTTTAAAATTTACGAGAATTAAGTTCAAAATTATGAGAAAAAGGCATAACTTAATAAGAAGAAAGTCATAAACTTTTGAGAAAAAGGTTAAAAAAAAGTTAAAAAAAAATAAAGTTGTAAATTTATAAAAAAAATATCAACAAAATTACAATATTATGGGAAAAAAATCCTAAATATATATGTACAACATGTAAATTTATGAGAGTTAAATCGTAGAAATATCAGTAAAAGAGTCAATATTTTATGGTAATAGAGTCATAATTTTATTATTACAATTTGAGAATTAAGTGATTGAAGTCATAAAATAACGGCATTAAAAAAAGCCATATCGTGTCTCAGTATAGTAGACGTAGAGCGCTAAGAACATTTTAAAGTCAACATTGTTTTATTATAACATAGAAAAGAACTTGCAGGAAACTGGACCTCTTTAGAAGATTCTTGACCCAAGAGACTTGGATATGCGGCGGGCGAGCCGTTTGCGTTGGCATGGAGGTCCAAACGCATCATGGCACATGGATTCCTCTGTTTAAAAAATGGCTGCATTGACGGGTTCAGTCTGCATGTAACGTGGATGGAGGCTGACACAAAGCTGTATTTTCAAAAAGCACAGCTCTTCCCCTGTTCACTTACAACTTTTTTCTCAGAAATGATTACTTTCGTTTCATAAATTTGCTACTTTGTTCTAATAAAATTATGTGTTTTTACTCATAAGTTCATTACTTTATGACATTAGTTTTGTATTTTATATATAATTTTAAATTATATCTCATAATTCCTTCCTTCTAAAGGTATTTATTTATTTTTATGTTGGCTCTTATACTCCGTCATACTTGAATAGAAATCTATAAAAAAATATTTAAAATTAGGGAAAAGTCTTTCATAAGCTAAAAAAAAACCAAATTTGGTTAAAAAAAAGCTCTTACCAGGAATTCTTATTGTAAGAAAGAAATTCTAGTCACTAAGACGTGTTTTCTGATACGATTTTTTTGCTTTTGATAAATTAATTGATTATTGTTCTTGCAGGACATAAAATAAGACATTTTTTATTTAGGGTATTTTTACTCTCTTAGGATTTGGTTTTAGCATTGTGAACTTTATCTGTAAGTGCAAATACTGTATGTCTATTTATAATTAGGAGCTTTTAAAATGTTAAGAAGAGGGCATTTATTACATTGTCTTATCAATTTAATTTATTTATTCTTGTCATTTTTTCCCCTTGTTTTTTGAATTTGCAGAACCAATCAATTAACAATTAAAGAAGCAGTGTATTTTCCCCCCCCTAAAACCCTTTACTGCTACATTGTAGGTCAACTCTGCAGAGAAGACACCCACCCTGCCTTATTTCTTGTTGCCATGGTGACGTCTTCAGTCTTCGCTGACCTTAGCTTTCTCTTTGGATAAACTAGTCATTAAGGAAGCAGGTCTGCGCCGTACATAATAAGCGCATTTGTTCTGACAGTTTGACCCTTGACTCGCGTGGTTTGTGTGGATTTGTGGCGTTCAGCGGCTGACTGGTGGGAACGGCCTGAACAGGCGGCACTGGTGCTGAAGATTCACTGCTGCACGGAGTTCAGATAAGAAAAGAAATATTTCATCCAGATTCCTGCCGTAAACACAAATTAAAACAGGATCAGCATCTGTTGCTGCACAACGCGCCCACACAACTCTACCCATAATGCAGCTCAACTGTTTTCAGTGATTACGAATAAAAGATGCTAAATAAATGTAACAAAGACATCTGTAAAAATAAACATTTGGGATATTTTTTCTTAATTAAGGTCAGGAATTAATTTTTGTATTACAATGTTTTCAAAAAATAAAAGTAATGGTATTTCTTGTAGGTTCTAATAAGTTTAAGAGTAAATGTTAGTATTTTTCTTTTTTATCAGCTAATAAGTAAAAAATATTTATTTTTAAATCTTTTATTTGATTACATTTTATCAATCGCAAGTAATTGACGGATTGTCGGACTTGTTCCGTCTGTGGCTAGAGGAGTGGATTCTCACTAGAACTGGGGAGTTTTCGGATGGGCATCTTCACTCGATTCTCCTTACCTGCACTTAGAGGTTGGTGGTGTTATTGCACAGGATTGCAATCAACTTGAACTGCAAACACCTGCAGTGGCCTTCAGCATGTAACTCCATCAAGTTTGATTAAAAAGGTCTTCTTGTTTGTTGTTTAACTGATTTAAATTGATTGTAATCAAACATTTTGCTGATTGTATTCAAATTCAACATAAAGGCTTGAGTCAAAACAGTCCCATCTAGATCTTGTAAGGTGTCTTTTTATTTTTTTTATTTTTTATTTTTTGGTAAGAAAGTCCTTTTTCTTGATGGTTTTTGATCAGCCGAATGTTCATTGGTTCTGATACGTGGGGCTTTGAGACCCGAAAGAGTCGGAGGATTTGTTGAGCCGCTGTCTTTGAGATGTAGAGCCTCTCTGCTCCCTGGAGTTTGTCGGCAGCTCTGAGTTATTGTCTGGGAACCCCGAAGGGCAGGTCGAGCGCAGACCCTTATTGTGTACTCAGATCACCCGTAAACCTGTATCCGTTTATGTTGTTTCTCCTGCAGTAGGTTGAGAAGAGAAAAACCTTCAAACTTGTATGGATTACCATAAATTATTGATGAATCCCTGCTGTATTGTTTTTAATCTTCAGCGTTAATCTTGTCCTTAAGGTGAGTCAGGCATAGCTGTTACTCTAAGCAGACTTTTTCTTCTTTGTTCACAAAGTCTGAGCTTGATCAAAGTAGCTAATGGGGGGGGAAATAAATCAAAATGAGTCATTTTTGAGCAGTTTTTACTCAAAACCCCATCTCTACACAGACTTCTACAAAAACGTGTGTTTTTGCTGATGCAACCTAAATGTCTGCACATAGATGCAAAAACAAAAAAGCCTTCTAAATCCTTTTTTTTTTTTTAAATATTGATTTGCTGTGTTTCCATAATAGCTTACCACCTACAGCTTGATGCCACACTTAAGAGGGAATTTCGTGTTATTTTGTGTGTTTTTCTACTTGGTGGGCCTTTAAATATTTGATGATTAACTTAATGTGAACTAGGAGAGAAGCAGGGTCACACCTAGAACCAGTGATGTCCATGGTACTGGTTGGGTGGGGGGGGTCTCCTGGAAGAGCTGCAGGCAGCAGCTGTGGAATAAAAATCCCAGGTCTTTTAATAACGATCCAGTTTTTATTCAAAGAATATAAATTCAAATAAAAACTGTCATTTTTTTGGGAAATAGTTTCTGCAGAGCAGCTGGAGTTTATTAGAAATTTGCCTCTAAGTTGTGGGCAGGATTGTGAGTAAACCCACCCCCCGTTCCCGTCATCCGTTCCCGTCATCCATGCGCTCTTGGAGCTATGCAGCCGTACAGTTTGGCGTAGCTCTTTATTCTCTGACCATCACAGGCTGCTTCGAATGGAAAGCTCTGCGAAAACTGTTGGTTTAAAAGGTGAAAATGCCAAAGGGGTTTGGATGTGCGTCAAGACCAACAAAAAAATGTGTTTTGACACGGTCTTGTAGCATTTCTCTCACAACACACATAAAGAAAATTAAGCTTAAAATGGCATTTTTGAGTATTTCTTTATTCAAATTGCTGTGAATCAGGAGCAAACGAAAAGATGCTCTTTGAATAGACGAATCTGTGGGTCATAAGCTCCCTGCTCTGCTCCATTCTGATCTATCCACTCGTAGACGACTAGATCCATGTTCGTCTTTGTTTTGCTCATCTGAGCTGGAGTCTGGCGCCAAAACTATACGGCTGGTTTGCTCCAATATTGCCATTTTTCTTGCAGCAGTAATAATATTTCGTGGGTGTGAGGGGCTGTAAGCATGCGCGGGGGGGGGGGGGGGGTGTATAAACTGATGGAAGATGGGAAAGGGACCAGGTTACTCCGTGCCAACAGTCCCGCCCACAACTCAGAGGTGAATTTCTAATTAACTCCTGCTGCTCTGCAGAAACTATGTCCTAGAAAACGACACAGGACTTTCTTGCCAAAAAACGGCATAAACATAAATAAAGACCACTCGGACGCTTTGTATGTCAAAAGAAGATCAAAGTGGGTCTTTAAATACCACCTATATATGAAGTTAGAGTTGTTGCATTGTGCGTCCATAAAGAGGTTTTGTACTTGCAATAAGATTTTAAATTTCCTTAGGGATTATTAAAGACCTATTCTATTCTAAAGAGATTTGTGTGTCTGTTTATCAACACAAAGGGAATTGTGCGTCTGTAATGCTGTTTTGACCGTGTGTGAAACACATTGATGTACATAACAAAACTCAAGTTACAAAACAATTCTTTTGCTTCTCAATAAAACAAACCAATCAGCAGTCTCTCACTGTCAGCCAATCGGTGCTCTGCTTAGGCCAGCTGATCAAATCCATGATATTCATACTAGGAGGAGAAAAACAAGATTCTATATGACTAGACGAAATGTTGAAAAATTATTGAAATGTGGTGTTTGATTAATTTTGCCATGACATTACAACAAAACAAAAATAATGTGTTCTAAAAAATTCTGATGAAATTTCATCTTATCTCCTTAGTGAATTTTTTTTTTTCCTACGGACAGGCAATACCTTTGCAACAAATCTAACTCCATACCTTCGAGCTTTTCTTTAAATACGCTCATGAACTTTTGAACAAAGGTGTCAAACTTTCATGTATTTGCCTTCACCTGTTATGAGCACACAGAGAAAATGCAATGATGTAATCCTGCTGTGTTTGCCGTTGCATCAGTTTCACCTTCGGGGGGGCACAGGGCCTCTGACCGGGATCCTAACCTGTCTTCCTCTTGCTTTTCTCTTTTATTGCGCAGGAGTTTGCTGCACTGACCAAGGAGCTGAACGCCTGCAGGGAGCAGCTGCTGGAGAAGGAGGAGGAGATCTCCGAGCTCAAAGCCGAGAGGAACAACACGAGGGTAGGTGAAAAAGTTGTCCTGAAACGTTTTGGTTAACTTCCTGCTTCCATACAGGGGCGCTACTGGCGCTACTGAAGAGGCTGCCTCATTTGGTTTCCACGCGGCAGTCCGAACAGCATAGATGTCCTGATGAGTCGGAGCAAACGGATTCAGATAGAAGAAGAAAAACATCCTAGTGGATCAGTCAGGTTTTGTTAAACCAAAACATGTTTTATAAATAAAAAAAAAACCTTAATTTAGCTTTTTTTTTTTTTTTTACAATCTGCTGTAGACAGATAAGACTGTTTTCCGTCCTTGCTGTGATTAAGTTACGTGTAGCTACATGATGGCTGTGCTGGCGGAGAAAAAGAGGATGAAAAAGTCCAAAGAAAAGATTCATTTTCACTTTATTATCACTTCAGATCCTCCAATGAGCTCTCGCAGGCGGACTTTAATTAAGCCGCGTTTATCTGCCATAATTCCGTAAAGACAGGCGTGTTCAGACAGTCGGCGGCGCTGGTTCAGATTTGAACCAACTCAGGTGGAAGAAAGAAGAAGGAAGGCTAGAAAATTAAGAAAAAGGTTAGAAAAATATTTACAGAATGCAATTATTCTGTTTGTTCTGAACAGACAAGCAAGAAAATCTCTCCATTACTGATGCAGCGCCGTTTGTTTGGTTTGGGTGCAGCAGACATGAGCTGCAGAGCCACACCAACACTTTTTCCACAGGAGAATAACTTCTCCTCCTGCACTGCTTTCTGCTTCAGAAAGATTCCCCCATTGCAGTGCAGGGGAAAATATGGCTGCAGGTGAACGCAATCCCATGTCAAAATGAATTAAATTAACTCCAGACTGATGCAAATACTTGAAACGCAAATTCTACACTTCAGATTTCACCAAATCTAAACTATCGTTTTTTTATTTTTTTAAAAATGAATGATGTGTCTGAAATATATACGGCGTTTATCATTTTTTCATGGGGTCCAAATCTACAATTTTAAAATCCAGTGCTCCAGTAAATTTCCCAGAAGTCCATGCGAGAAAAAACAGTGTGCATCGATGCTCACTAGATTGGGGAATATTGACCACAGGGCATTAAGAAGGCCAGAACTGGAACCGGAAATCCCCCCCATATCCTATCAAAAAACTTTATTTAAACTAGCAACCCTCGCAGTTAGGGGTTTTCCCCTTTCTTAAGCTCTACTAAAAGTTTTTTTTTTTATATATAATTTTAAACATTTTGGTTTGGGTTTGGGGTAAATTGTATATTTTCCCCTTCTGTTCTATGATGTTACGCCCCATCTTGCTATCTGGTCCTCCTCCAAAGCGTTGCCTTTGAACCGTTTGTTATTTGAAAAGCTGAATTTGATTTCCTTTTTTAAAAATTCTCCAAGTTGTCATTGTCCAAACGAAGTTAATGTAGAAATCGTAGGGATGTCCTGATTTGATTTCTGTGGCCCCGATCAGATTCTGAGATTCTGATAACTTTAGTTTGGTGACTGTAGTTGTAGGATCTTCCGAACTATTGAAGTATTTTGATCAGATGTGTTTCGTATCTCCATAAAAATGTATTACTTTCTTTTAAAGTCATTGTTGTAGCATAAACATGAGTACTAATGATTAGCTTATACCATATAGTTGCTGTTTTTTATGACGTTATAGATTCCGTTTTTTTTTTTTACTATCCCCCCCCTGAGTTTGCGATTTGTAGACGGTCCCTTAGCAGCCGTCTCATTGCAGTCTCTCTGTCGGCAGCCCAGAAAGAGCCGTTCTCGTCAAAAAGCAACAACAGACTGATATAGTTTTCTCGATTGTTTTTGGCATTAAAAAAAATGACGAGACCCTTGCTGTCAGACTTTAACGATTATCAAACAAAATATTGAACCCAGAAGTCCACCTCTGTGAGCATCTTGCTAACTTTAGTGAACTGTTAGATCTGCAGACTTTTACTTGAGGATTTAAGTGTAATAATAAGCTTTAAATATAAAGCACTGATCATTGTACGAATAAAATACATTTCCAGTCACTGATATCGGTATAGCATCTGTGTAAATGGTTTTATCAGCCTCAATTTGCAATGATTTAATCAAATCGGGACATACCTAATAAATACACAATCGTCATATTTTCATATTTAGTACACTTAGACTTTGGCAAATGTTATATTTGGAAAGTAAAAAAATGAGCATGTGTAGAAATTGCATTAAAACCCCAGGCACTGGATTGTCCTGCAGTAGGGTTTAGATCAACCATTACTTTTGCATTTGCAGGGATATAAACGTAAATTAACCCTCCAACCATCACTATCTTGCAAATACAATAAAACAATTCCTTAATGATTCCTCAGAAAACTGCTGGAGTGGTGTGACCTGGAAGTCAGCTGAAGCTTTATGTCTCCTTTACTTCTTGCTCGTTTGATCTTTATTCTCATTTTGCAGCTTTCTGTTTGCAGTTGACTTGACATGGCATCTAGCAAGTGGGATTAGTGTAATCCTTTAGTGCACTGTTGCTGAAAGGATTGCTTTTGAGGGAGATTGTTTTTGTTCTGTCCGTGTATTTTCAGCCACGAGGTGTTTCCAATGACAAAGACTGCCAAAAATAAACGAGGAGAAAAGCATTTCCCCGTGTCAACTTATTTTGTTTGTAATTTGATCTTTGGCTGTAGATAAGATCTGCACGATATGAGGGAAACTTGCGATATGCGATCTTAGCGATCAATATTGCGATGACGATATAACTTGCGATATATGATCAAATAGCAAAACAACTAAACACGTCATTTTCATTTGATTGCAACAGTTTGATTTAAATAAGAGTCAACATAACTTAAATTATACTCCAGATCACCCTCGTCTTCATAGGAGGCGGGCGTCTCATATCAAAGAGGTTCATCTGATTGGTCAAATGTATAAAAGGATTCAAGCTGCCATAAGATTGTTTTCGCACATTAAAGGTACCATTTATCGCAATGTTTGCTGACTTTTGCGATGTGCGTAAATCACAGCTTGATAACGCGATAACGATAAATTTGCGATTTATTGTTAGCTGGACTGATTGGCCCCTCCCCCCCTGGCGTTCCAAACAAGAAGTACTTGCTGTCTCCAAGAAGCCAAAATCCCATAAACTTCTATAGAGAAATAAACAGCTGTTACTCATTCTGATTATCAAAATAATCATTCTTACTCTGATACATTTTTTTCAATATATTCTTACTAATCCTCGTTTTTTTAATGAAACATTTTTCTGTAGTTCAAGTTATTCAAGTTATAGACTGACCAATCGGCTGCTTCGATAAAAGCAGATTCTCTTGAGCCTGCTGTTAGTGGACAGAGTGTGGCCATCTAACAAGCTCACTACTGATTGGAGAGAGTAGTTGCCACAGAAACGTAGACTCAGACCGACTCGGATCAATCACTGCATACTGATGTTATCTAGCACCAACATGGCGGCTTCCATGTCACAAGAACAATGTGACTGAGTTGGCTTAATTTGGTTGGAGCCTAAAGCAAACCATTTTCTTTGGATGACCTTTACTCAGTCCAGTTCGTGTATACAGTCAATGGCTTAATTATAAATTGGAATGAAGGAGAGTTTCAATCAAATTTACTGTCCGTCTTTGATCTTTATGGGCTCAATAATTGGTTCCAACTGTCAAATTAGTTTTATATTATTGTGTTTTTCCAGCTGTGTTTTCATGTTTACTTATTTTTGTCGTGAGCCAGTTGCTTCTGGAACATCTGGAGTGCCTGGTATCCAGACACGAGCGCTCGCTCCGGATGACGGTGGTCAAGCGGCAGGCTCAGTCTCCATCGGGGGTCTCCAGCGAGGTGGAAGTCCTCAAAGCTCTCAAGTCTCTGTTCGAACACCATAAAGCCCTCGATGAGAAGGTGACTCTGCTGCCTGTGTTATTTTACTGCCAAACCTCTTGACCTTTAGCCTCTGCAAGGTGATAGACAGGCCCTGTTGCTGAACTGAGTCATGATGTTGGAGATGATGAAGGCAGAAGAGCAAAAGTAACCACAATGGAGCCACATAAGTTTTTTTTTTTATAAAACCCAAAAGTAAAAATAAGTACAAATTTCCTCCTGCTGTTTTATTTTCTAAAATTGTTGGGGTTTTATCCTAGTTTTATTCTGAAAAGCCAACTAAATGTGATGTTTCTGTTTGAAGGTTAGAGAGAGGCTGCGAGTGTCACTGGAGAGAGTCTCCGCCTTGGAGGAGGAGCTAACTGCAGCGAATCAGGAGGTAGCGCCAACTTTATTTACAAAATCATACTGTGACTTTTATTTTTGCCATATTCTGCTGTGCTTTCTTGTCCATGGGACAAGAAAAACACAACCTACGTTTTTTTTTTTCCCGTTTCATTTATAATCTGATTCTGAAGAAAGTTTTATTTTGGAAAAGCTCTGGATTCTTTCCACCACATCTAAAAATGTCGAAAATCCCTCCACTACTTTCTTAAGCCAACCGGTAAATAAAATCCCCAAGCTAGCAAATTTATAAAGCATAAATAAAAAATTAAAAAAAGCAAACTCACCTCTGGGCAACCCCGCCCGCCCTTCCTCTCTCCAGGGCCTAGAGTTCCCTGTTCACATGCTTACCCAACGTATTTTCTACGTCACAAATGCGATCTTTTTTAAACAGCCGCATCTGTTTCACAACAACTTGAATAAAGAGGTCCTCAGAAATACTATTTTAATCTTAATTTTCTTTCAATTTGTCCTCCATCCTCAAAACACCATTTTCATCAGACGGGGTCTTTAAGGTCGCAGCACTTTAAGGATTTTCTCAGCTGTAGTGAAGGTTAAAGAGGCTCCACCGCACATCTGTGTACGGTGGAGCCGCTCATAAACGAAACACTTGTCAGCCGCGGACGGATGAGTGATTGGACCTTGAGCCGGAGCTGCTGAATGGAAACGACTTCGCCTCAGATGCTCCAGGGAAAGTGTGAAGCAGCAAACTGGTAATTGATTTGCGATGGAGCTCCGTTATAAGATCTGTTTCCCGGCGGGCGTCTTCACCACACCGCCGTGCCTGATGGAACCGGCGGCCTTTGACCTCGCACAGCCGCAGGTGTGAAAGCAGCGGCACTCTGATTCCTGTCTGTTTGCGATGGGATGTAAAGTATTAAGATGGTGATGGAATCGACTGTCATCAGAAATCAACAGATCATTTCTAACAGCTGGAAATGAAAGATTTTCTAAAACTATTATTACAGCATTTTTCGCCATTTAGCATTCGTTCAGCGCAGGTGCTCATCAGTATTAGGGAAACAGTGACATCTAGTGGGAAAAAGTATTAATGAACACCCCCCCCACACTTAACCCAACAGAAAAAAAAGGGAAATGGCGCCCCCTGTTAGACACGGGAGGATGAGAAACTGGGAAAGAGCGACACTTAGCAGACGATGGTGGAAATGAAATGGGAAAATAACGACCCCTTGATGGATGAAGGCGAAAGAAAAATGGGGAAACTGTGACAATTAGCAGACGATTTCTTTGAAAAAAAAATTTGGCTAAAATAAGAAGGGTAAAGAGCGACCCCTGATGGACATGGAGGGCAGAGAAACCGGGAAAAATACGATCTCTAGCAGACTATGGCAGGAGAGAAGCGAAGAAACGGCGGATGTAGAGAAACGGGGGAAAAAGGAGATTCCTAGCAGTCAAGAGGAGTGGCAGCAGATTCGCCCAGATGTAATCGCAGACTTGAGGTTGTAGCTCTGAATGAACACATGCAAAATGATAATTTGTCGGTTTTAATGTAATTTTTTAAACATCACAGCAGAAGACTTTTACACACAGATGCAGATTTTTGGTGCGCAAGTTCTCACATGAAATCTACAAGCTCATCCATTTTGGAACATTATTGCCTTCATAGAAGGGATAGATTCTAATTTAAGTAATTTACCCAAAAGTAAAAGGCAGAAATGAAAGATTATCCACATCCAGGTCAGACACCGGTTCCTACATCAATCTCAGCAGCTGCACCTTGACGTGTCCTACGCCAGTGGTCCCCAACCACCGGGCCGCGGACCGGTACCGGGCCGGGGGACACTTGGCACCGGGCTGCAGGAAATTTTGGCACCGGGACGCACAGAAAGAAAAAATAATTTCCATTTTATTGTTTTTTTTTTCCGACAAAAACGTTTTATTTTGAAAAGTGACCGGATTCTCTCTGTTACATCTGTCACACTTAACGCACGTCAAAGTCGCGACACCAAACATCAGGTGATACACCCCGCCAAAATTAAACCCAAACAACCAAAATGAGCAAAAAAGAAACTTCTTTAGAAAGTTGCTTTGACAAGGAGAAAATTATTATCAATATTGCTATTATTATTATTACTAAAGAGAAAATACCACCCCCGGTCCACGGTAAATGTGTCATGCGTTTTTTGAACGTAAGACAACCCCCCCCCCGACCGGTCCACGGTAAACGTGTCCTGCGTGGTACCGGTCCACGGTGACAAAAAGGTTGGGGACCACTGTCCTACGCCACGGACAACAGATCAACTCTTCTCGTTAGTTTTGGTCAGGATGTTTCCCGTGGGATTGTTCTGAGTCTGGAATCTCTCCGGCTCAGATCAAACACCAACACCACCTCTGACATAAAAGCGAACCCAGTGATGAATGGAGCGCTTCACCTCCAGGAGAAGTTTGCCAGATGCAAAACGAACAGAGAGCTTGTTATTTCCGTTTGATCCTGTTGATCTATCTCTCATCAAAGACACGTGTGGCATGAGAAAAAGGCGGGATAAAAATGCAGAATTAGGGATTTTCCTTGCTCTCCGTGAAGCTTTGATTGTTTTTCTTGAACACACAGAGAAAGTGAACCCGTGTGAGGAGTTGAGGGGAACGTTTTCAGAGCCATGGGCTGTTTTGTTTTTCCCGTTAAAGATTGATGATGTGGAGGTGAGAGCAGCGGACAGGACTGTGGCTGCAGAGCACCTGGAACTCTGCAGCAGCTTCCTGCTCAACATGAAATGTCATCTTCTGTTTGACCTCCACTCCATTAAACACAGTTTCAGTTTTTTTTATTTTAGCTGAGAAATGTCAGAGAAACTGATTTCCTGCTCAGTGTTTGGGCAAAAAATGTTCACCTTGAAGGATTTTCTGGAAAATGTTGTGATATTTTTAATTGATATAAAGAGGATCATCTGTCAATCAAACACCGAGGAGCAGCACACACGCTTGTTTACACGCACAGCTCCTGCTGAATCTCTGGAAAGCACAACTGCTGAAGGGGATTTAGCAAAGCAAAGAATTTATGAGCTGTTCTATAAAAAAGGATCTTTACTTACATGCTTGAATTTTCAGTCTAGGGTCAGATTACTGTCAAAATGAAACCTTTGCTCATAGACAAAAAAAATAAAATACACTTGGTTTTATGTTTTGACATGTTTTCCTCTGTTTTAAATACAAATATTGTTAATTTACAGTCAAAAATGCATCACATGGTCACAGGCATTTTTATCATGTCATGAACCATCAATTCAACAAAGTGGTACTGACTACCACTGAAGAACGTCAGGAATAAAAAACAACCAGTTGACAGGATTTAAAAACTACTTTAGTATTTTTTATAGTTTAGCATCACTATATTCATATTTTGTGTGGACCAAAAAAGACAAAACAATTTTGCAAAATGTTTGGAAAAAATGTTGCTGCACTGGGATGAAAATACCCAACTTTCTTTCTTTCCTTTTTTTTTTATTTTTTTTGTGGCGCCGTAGTTTTAATATTTTAGGGTTGGAAATCTTTTATCCTAAAGGAGCCGTGATCCCGTGTTGTCTGTGTGGAAAGCACCTCATCATCTGCGCTGCTGGATTTATTGGTGAAGGAATAAAGAACAAGGCTTTCAGAACATAATTATAGTGTTTGTGTGAGCGGCAGTTTCACGCCTATTCAAACCTCACTGTACTGTAGGTCAACGGTGCTGCACTTTTCTGTTTAACTCAGACCTTCATTTAAACCCTAAATGCCGAGGTTTTTTAGGTTAATAGGATATTTTTGACCTTTTATTTTTAATTTTTGCATATATTATAAAGGAAATCTATTCAAGGATAGGTGGAAAACTAGCTCAAAGTTTGTTTTCCCTTCTACAATAAATCCGATTTAAAGACTTTTTCCACCTTTCCCACTGCTTGGCCTGCAGATTGTGGCCTTGCGGGAGCAAAATGCTCACCTTCAGAGAAAAGTGGCAACTGGAGATGGAGGGGAGGACCTGCTGGAGGGCAGCGAGGCTCAGCAGAAGGTGCACGGAAAGGTAAGATTCATGGGAAAATAGTTTCTCTCCTGCAAAATTGTGTTATTTGGGTGTCGAGGGGGGGGAAGAAAAATAACACTTTTAAAGAAAATGAGGGGGAATCAAACTGATGCAAGGCATTCTTTGAAGTCCTGTTTAGCTGTTTTCTTGTGGGGTTTCGTTCTCAAAGTGCTGCGGTAAATGCCACTTCAAAGCCAAAGAAAATTCACACTCAGAAGTCTCCAGTTGGAAGTGACAGAAAATCCTCGCCTAGATACTCCAAAGTTGCTAAAAAGAGAATTTTGCTTATGATGTTTTTACCTTACACGAATTTCCATACGTTTAAAGATGCAGAGATCTAAGGAAAAGCCCATAGTTACAAATATTTGACCAACTTTCATCAAAAAAAAGGTTTTTAGTTGGTGAAAGTATAACCAGAAACAAAGAAATATGTTTTATATGGATGTATCTCTCATTAGTTTCTATTCCAAAAACAATCATTCTTTAGAGGAGTGACGAATACATTTCCTTGTGATCATGAAGTTGCGAGGCGTGTGAGGAGCATTCAGAGCCTGGTTTTGCATTCAGACAGCAGAAGACACCTGATAGATCAATGGAGATGCTGTTTGCTGGCTGCTGGGCTGCGGGATGCAGCTCAGGGACAGGAAGGAAATTGATGAAGAGCGTGCTGAGGAAGGAGGTAATGAAGACGGCTATCGTGTGCTCTGTTTCCAGCAGATAAAAGACGGGAATATGAATGGCGTGTTTTCCACGTGTGCGTGTTCTTTTGTGGTTCAGATTTCATCTTCTTGCATGTCTTCACACAGACTTTGTAAATAATTAGTTTGATTACTCTCAACTTTTAAATGTTTTCTTTAGTTTTTTGTTCAATTTGAGGTTTTTATTATTTACAAAATCCTTACAATAAATCTCACGCTAGGTGGAGAAAAACGAAAAGTTGACTCGATCTGGAAACCTTACACTTTGTGGATAAGGTGACCTTTGACCTTTCTGAAGGTATTGTTCCAGGTTTTAACGCTCATGACTAATTTCTAAAGAGCATTGTTGGCAAAAAAAAAAAAAAAAAAAAAAAAGAAGATGAATGGCCAATCAGATGCCTCAATGACAGTAGGTGTTACCTGCTGGCCCCCACATCCAATGTTAAAAAGGTTTGATTGACAGACTTTGTATATCTTCGCTTTCTAGCGGTAGGGGTGTGGTCACTCCTGATTGGAAAGAGTGGTTGCCATGGAAACGATGACTCAGACTGACTGGGATCAACCACTGCTATAACTAGGGATGTAGGGAAAAATATGGTCATGTGGATGAACGATTAAAATACGTGTTAGAAAGCAGAGCCGTCATGTAAATAAAGCATGTTAGCCACATTAAATCGCTCTCCTTCACCGCGCCACGTTGCATCATCACACTTTATTGTTTCTGGAAAGCATTGGCGTCTTTTTTTTCCTTTTATTTTTGAAGCACCGTTCAGGCTCCTGGACCGTTGAAAAGTACTGGAGAAGCTACATTAAGCAATGCCTTCTTGGTTCTTTTGTTATCAGACACGGGTTACATCTGAACATACTTGACGCGGTCCGTCTGCATCAGAATTGTCATCAGGTGGTATTTTAAGTTACTACGAATTTGCTTGGGTAAAAGCAACTTATGGGCTACAGTTGCAGTGCTTAACATTGTGATCATTGAATAACTTCATCTGGACTTGGTTTCTCTTTTATTTAAAAGAAACCCAGTTCAGTTAACTGCTTTTGTTTACCTACTACTTTGAAGAAATCTGGATAAATGTCCTTCGTTTCTTTTCACTATTCAAGGATCAGTTTTCTTTATTTGTTGTGAATATTTTGGTATTTCTGCTCGCTTAATTGAAGTATGTCCAAAAATAAATGTAAAGACAGAACAGATTTCAAGAAATGTCCCTGAAAAAAAAAGCAGGACTTCTTCACAAACCGGCATTTTAGCTGCACAGCAGCAGCAGCAGCATTCAAAGGATGTTTTGAATCCTGCTTGATTCATTTTTCTTTGGAAAAAAAAAAAAAGAGTCAAATCAGGACTGGCTATAAATCCATAGGAGGTGCAACCTACTTTTTTTCCGAGGACTAAGGTGAATCGGGGTAAAATAAACTCAGCTGTGATCTTCATGGCAGTGATGAATCTTTCTTTCCCGCTTGTGTAGCGTCTCTCCAACGGCTCTCTGGAGTCGGCCCGAGAGGCGAGCCAGGTGGTGGAGCTGCAGGACCTGCTGGAGAAGCAGAACTACGAGCTGGCCCAGATGAAGGAGCGCATGTCCTCGCTGTCCTCCCGGGTCTCCGAGGTGGAGCAGGAGCTGGAGACCGCCCGCAAGGACCTCATCAAGTCAGAGGAGATGAACAACAAGTACCAGAGGGACATCAAAGAGGTGACGCGCACTCGGACTGGAGAGGGAGACGCTTTGAAGCTGCTTGACGCTCACTTAAGAAGGCGTCCGTTTGCATGCAGCCTCATGTTAATGCACAACGAAAATGTACAAGAACATTATTTTGCTGCATCTGCTGCTGCGTCCATCATTAATGAACACAATAGGTCCTTCAGCTGGAATTACAATTGATTCTAAACATGGTGGCGACACGCAGGAGCTGTGGTCCCATCAGGAGGACGGCAGCAGTTCTGTTTAGTCCTGACATTACGTTTCCTCTAACCCTGGAGAACCCAAGAACTATTCTGTCTGGGCTTCTGAAGTCCATATTTACTTTGTTTCTTCTTTTGAATAATAGCAGCTAAAAATAAAATAAATAAAAAATAAATTGGGAAAAAAAGAAAAACAATGGCCATATTTGACTCCATGGGTTCTCAGAAAGGGGCTCAGAAGCTGTTAGATGGCGCTGCGTGGCAACTTTGGCCTGTTGACAGACTTTTCAACTAATATGTTAAAGCTTTTTAAAACAACTAATTTCAAAACAGCTTCAGAACTGTATTGCTTCATCTAGTTTAGGGCTGCGATTCTGGTTTTCTTCCTCAGTCCAAAAACATGCTTCATAGCTTCATTGGCGTCCTCAAATTGTTACTATATGTGTGTTTGTGTGACTGTGTAGTCCTGTGACAGACTGGAGACCTCTGCAGAGTGTATCCCGCCCTCGCTAGTATAGGCTCCAGCAACCCAAAAAGGCTTCGGTGGAATCTGAAAATGAATGGAAAATTATTTATTGTGTGTTAGATTTTTTTTTTTGTTGCTTTTATTTATTCTTTTTTAACTATTTAAAGGTTTGAAATAGTTTGAACTAGTCAGGTTTTAGATGAACTGAAAGCTAAGTTAAGAGGCAAACAATTATACTTTTGGCTCTTGTCTTTGGTAATTTTGTATTTTTAACTTTTTAATTTTTCTTTTTTCCTTTTTCCAAGTGTAATTCCAGCAACCCTAAAAATGTCTCCCTAATAATCTTCCTCAAAATGATTCCTACTTGAAAGTTTTTCCTGCAACACAAAGTTTCAATTATCCTCAATCTTTACGCTAATTATCTCATAACTGTTCTAAAAATGATTGAAATGAGTCATGGGTTTAATGCTCTCCATTAACCTGCAACTTTCTACAGTCACTCTTTTTTAAAAAAAAAAAAAACATGCAAAACTAGTTAACCTGGTTGTAAATCATCCCAAAAACTTTTTTATTTTTTGCTTTACTATCAAAGGAACCCATAACTCAGCTGTTTGAGCGTCATGTGAAAAGGATGGTCACATTTATTCACTTTCAACCATTCTTTAGTCTCGCTTCACCATTTTAAAGTCTCAAAGGATAAATTCAAAGCTGCTTGTAGTTAATATGTCTGCTCCTATGTACAGTTATAGCAAAAACAGCCCCTAGTTCACCTTCAGTTCAGTTTTTGGTCATCAGTTTTCTGCTGGTTTTCATGCAGGCCATGTGTCAGAAGGAGGACATGGAGGAACGGATCGTCACTTTGGAAAAACGCTACCTGAGCGCCCAGCGAGAGTCCACCTCCGTCCACGACATCAACGACAAACTGGAGAACGAGCTGGCTAACAAAGAGGCCTTCCTCAGACAGGTCTGTAAACACACCACTCACTCCTGTAAGCCACACATACAGAAGATGTCCGACCGGTTTGTAGGACGCCATCAGGATTTTGAGAAGCAAAATGTTTGATGTGACCGTTTACGTCAAGCATTTGGCCGTACGTTATATGTCGTATGTCAGTTATGATCAAAAAGTGGTCTGTCTTTGTCCTTCTGATGATTCATCAACTGAACGCAGAGATCCTGTCCTGAAGGACAAACACAGGAAATAAAAACACAAACTGGTGTCCTTATTTGACTATTTTTGTTTGTTTTAACTTGTTGAGGATCAAATCTACTGTAAATACACTTCAGAACTTGTTTATAGAAGTGTTTACGAATAAAGCGACAAAGAATTTTGATTTTCTTGAAATCAAAGCAATCTAGGAAACTCCTTGTGGACTTTGTTCCTTTCAAACAAACGTTTGCCTCATCCCTCCGGACAAAAACAAGCGCTAAAACTTGAACTTTCCCTTCGAAATGATGCTTTGGCTCACTTAACACGAAGTTTAGCGGTTAGCTGCCGGTTAGCCACAGCAGAACGTAGTGCAGGCTTGGTTACCATGGCAACATGTATCAAACAGTCTGCATCTTGAGGAAAACATTGGAAGTTGCATCATTTAATCAATTAATGCAACTTCCTTCTGTGTAATTATTGACAGTGGGGGGGGGGGGGGTGCTTTTATTTCTGTTGAAAACAAAATAAATCTATTTAAACAGTGATTGATTTCATTTATTTCGCGAGTGACCCCAGTATAAGCTGGACAATGCCCGAAGAGGAGTCTATTACCAGAAAAAAGCCGTCTTTGGAGAATTCCATTGACTTTTCATGATGGACACCTGGTTATGTATTATCATTCTTTTGTTGTTTTTGTTTAAAATTGTGACTATTATTTATTTTTTGAATTTTTTAATCTAAATAGTATGTAACATGATTGTTGTTGTTATATTTGTTGGTTAATTTTAGGATTTGTCATATTTCAAATGTGTTCAAAGACACTTATTGTTGTGACACTTGTCACACTGACCAATATCGTTAGATTTGTTTTTGTTTGTTTGTGATCTTTGATAAATACTTTTCTTTCCATTCGTGTCATGTATTGCTTTTTGTGTTTGTCGTTGCACATGTGACGTTTCTTTGCGGTCAGTTTTCCTATGAGAATCCTAAAGCTTTCACCATCCACCGCTACACACAATCCTTACTATTTTGCCGATTGTGTTCAGTTTAAAAAAAAAAATACACTGAGAAACTTTACATTTATGTTTGAAATGTTTCATCACAAATCCATAGGTTTGAAAACAAAATTGCACTTTTATTAGGCATGTGGTGTTTTTTTTAATGCCTTTACATATTGGAAAGAAATACAATAGCTCAAATCAGAAAAGTGTTACATTGTTAGCATTGTGTTATTTTTACATAAAGTATTCATTTTCGACAAAAACAACAACACATATTTGAATCAACTATGTAATAAAAAACTGCCTTTAAAGTCTTCTTTGTGTCTGTTGTTGTGCAGATGGAGGAGAAGAACAGGCAGCTGCAGGAGAGGCTGGAGCTTGCGGAGCAGAAGCTCCAGCAGACCATGAGGAAGGCGGAGACTCTTCCAGAGGTGGAGGCAGAACTGGCACAGAGGATAGCTGCCCTCACAAAGGTGGGAGCGCGACAGACTTTTCTCCTCCCGTGTCCACCTTTCTGTGATGATGATTGATGACGTTTGGATGTGTCCCTCTCCTCTTCCGTATCCACGTAGTCTGACTCCAGCTCCTCTTCCTCCCCCGATGATTATCACTTTGTTATGGAAGCTAAACTCCAAGACATGAACTCCATTCTTAGGAAGGTAGTCCCTCAGGACTCTGCTGCTAACGCCAGCTCTCGTAGCTTCATCTTATGAGTGTTTCTGGGACTCTGCTGGCTGTTCTGCCACCGCAGGAGAGGTGCATGGCACTTCCGGCTGCCAGAGAAGCCTCTTCTTCTGCATTCTGTCCTTTTTTAGAGGCCCTTTTCTCCATCTGTCTCCCTGCCACTCTTCTTTTCCCGTTAGCTCTCCTTCCAAGTTCTGCTTTAGAACAATGGGTTTGCATCTTTGAGTTTGGGATAGGAGCTTTGCCTCGTGTTGTTGCCACCGCCTCTTTCTCGCGTTTGGCCCGTCGGATGGGCGCATCACCGCGGCCTCCTCCGTCGTCCTGTTTACGCTGTGATCCATCTGTAGGCGGAGGAGCGTCACGGGAGCATCGAGGAGCGAATGAGGCACTTGGAATGCCAGCTGGAGGAGAAGAACCAGGAGCTGCTGAGGGTGAGTCAGTGCGGAGGCGTGGCGCCAGGCGAGCGGCGCCGCGTGAGCGTGACAGACAAACAATGGCAGGCTGGCAGGATTTATCCCGGCCCGTTGAGCGTTTGACACTCTCTTCTGAGAGTGTGGTTTGTGTTTACAACTGATGCTGTCATGCATTATTCACTTTAGATTATGCAGCATTATTCATCAGCTACTGCATCATCTCAAGATGATCGTTGCACACTTCCAAACGTGTGCATGCTATCATGTTCAGTTTTTATCATAAACAACAGAAAAAATCGAACTAGAGTACAAAGAAGTAGATTTTACTCTTTTTTTTTGTCTGTTAGATAAAATAATTGGATCCAGTTGATGGGAACCAGAAGTTTTTGTTTTCAAAAAGACCCACTCCAATTGGAGTGGCTTGACGTTTTAAACATGTTTTTGTAGCATCTTTCTGATGATGATGGAGAGCACTTCTTTGATCAAATAGTGGATCTACGTGAAAACCAGTTTATGTGTGACGTAGAAAATAACACTGGGCAGACAACAAGTTAGTTAGTTAGTCACCTTTATTCTACCAGGTAAAAAAAAGATTGATTTTTCCGGGGTGACCTTAAACGTCACAACACGTGATCACAAGATGAAATAAAACAATAAGATGGAAATCATTACAGTTTAGAATTAAGGTGCAGCAAAGACACTTTTTCATTTTTTTTTGTTGCAAATATCTTTTTATTGTTTTTAAACACATGAACAAAGTTGGAAGCATTGAAACAGCATATATTGAACAGAAAAAACAAAAGAAAAAATAAATAAATAAAAAATCTTATATCTGAGTATTTCACATATAGCAGAGTGGATAGTGTCCCAGAAGGGCTTTATTTTCTCACATTCCCAAAAAATATGTGTCTGATTTGAGTCCTTGTCCATGCAAGTTCTCCAGCAGAGTTGCTGAGTTTGAATTAGTTTGCCCTTGATTTGTGGTGTTATAAAATATCTTATTTGGTTTTTCCAAGCAAATTCTCGCCATTTTAGTGACTGCATAGTGGTTTGGTGAACTTTCCACATATCGTCCCACATCTCCTCTAAGATTTTTTCTCTCAAATCCTTTTCCCATTTTGCTTTGACATATAGAGTTGACCTCACTTTTGATTCTATAAGGTGCTTATATAGAACAGATATGACCTTGGGAATATTTTCACTGTAGGCCTGTATAAATGTCTTAATTATTGGGTGTATTTTGTGTTCCTCTGTTTTGATTTGCTTTTCATAGTAGTCTCGCATTTGCATATATCTGAATAGGTCCTGATTTATTAGACCATATGTGTCTTTAAGTTCCTGAAATTCTCTCATTTCACCTTTGACACTTTTTCATTTAAGGAGCAACAGATGCATTATACACAAGATGGGAGGTGCACTAATTGATAGTGGCAAATGAAAAACGCAGACGGTCCTTGATGATAATGATAAAATCTGAAGTACTTATGTTAATTTGATATTTTGCTTCCACTAAAAATGACAAGTCTACAGTGACTCAATGAAAACCTGAGGAAATTGGATGTAAACATTATAATATAAGAAAATCTGCAGCCAAGTTTTAATAAACAGTCAGTGAACACCATGAATGTATGATGTCGTTTTTTTATTTGTATAAACCCCTTTTTTATTGAAGCCAAACGTTATTTATATTAAATACATTTGTATATGCATAAAGTTTTACCCTCAAAAAGGGTTTTATACAAATAAAACAATTCTACAAAACAAACTTGGCGTACAAACACAAATGTAGAGCATTTCCTTCTGTTACGCATACTAATCGTGCTAAGGGGAGCTGAGTTGTAAAAAGGGGAGAGACATGTAGGTTTTTAGGTTGCAGCACAGTGGTTATCAGGGGAATTTGGACATTTCTGCAACATGTTGGATACAAGAGTCGCTCTGGTGCTGTAAAGCATGGTGGGGGCTGAGACATAATATGGGATTTTAAAGATAGATACAAGAGAGAAAAGTATGAAAATCTTTATGTCCGTCTGGGGGGAAAAAATTAGATAAATTGTGTAGTGAAGAATTTTGCAGCTTTAAAATATCTCATAATTGGGAAATAATATCTAATAATATTTGACAATTATTAGATAAAAAGAAAACTAAAGATGACTCTTTTGAAAATATATTTTAGGACGTAAATTCTGCGATAAATGGGAGGAACACTGTACTTTGATCATGCAAAATAATCCAACTATCTCATTCAGATGTCTCAAAAATATGTAAAATCTTAGAAAGTAAAGTGTTTTTTCTATGTTTTCGTTAACCTACTTAAAAAAATTCCTCTTGTTTCTCACATTTAACGCTTTTGTCTTCAGGCTCGACAGAGAGAAAAGATGAACGAAGAGCACAACAAGCGTCTGTCGGACACCGTGGACCGGCTCCTCACAGAGTCCAACGAGCGTCTGCAGCTCCACCTCAAAGAGCGCATGGCGGCCCTCGAGGAGAAGGTTGCAGATGATTTCCGTGACATGTCAGACGTTCCCAGCAGCATTTTCTCAAGGCCGCTTCTCTCTGCAGAATATGTTAATACAAGACTCGGATGGATACAGGAAACAGTACGAGGAGTCGCTCCAAGAAAAAGTAGGTTACCGAGATCAAGAAACGACCATTTCATTTCATTTTCAAGCTTTTTATTCTCCACACTTCACATGCGTTTGCCCTAATAACTGACTTTTAACAGTAAGGATGGTTGGCAGAATTAGTTTCATTTATTATTAAGTCAAATTCATGTTGATTTCAGATTTTAAATCATTTAAGATCTGATTGATTATTTATAGCTCTTGTTGGCGATGTTAAAAATGGATTGTTTTTGTCCAGTCGCATCTGGCAGAGGAGATGGAGAAGCTGAGAGCAGAGCTGGACCAGTACAGGCTGAGGGCAGGCTCCCTCACTGAACCCACTCTGTCACGGTATTTTGTCTCCAACCCTCCCCACACACAAAAACAAAAAGCAAAAGAAAAAACGTTAGGAAAACTCTCTAAACACTGCGTATCCGTTCACACAAAAAGCTGCCATTTAAGGGGCTTAAGGTGTAAATTAGTAGTGGTCTTGCTCTTTCTTCATCTCAAACTACAAATGAATTCCAGATCAGATTTTCCCTGAAAATTTGAGCAATCAGAACAATTGTAGGACACAAATATTTAATTTATAGACACGTTGGCAAGAAGGCCACACCCCTTTTTGGCCTGTAATTTGAAAGATTTACATTAGATATTGAATCCCAGTATTTTGTCATGGTTTTTTTTTTCAAACATGAAGCTAAATTTCTGTATTTTAACACAACATTAATGAAAATATGGAGTAGATGCTCGTTTACGTTGCCCCTAGTGGTCACTTTGTGAACTAAAGTGGCTCAACTTAAAACTTTAAGCCCCATACCAAAGTGCCAGATCCAAAATGTGTGCTAAATTGATTCAATTGCAATAAAAAAAACACCCACCTTCCTTTAATCAGGAGAAAATTAGTCAGGAAGCCTGACTTTTAACTCCTCTCTGATATATTCTGAGCATCATGCGGTTTTCTCAGTCATAGTCTTTATTATTTAATGCTCAAATATTACAGTGCTGATACAGAAGTCTTTAATTTCATCTATGGGCTTTTTGAGGCACAAAGGCATCCATAAAGCAAGCGCGCTGTGCACTTCACACTACATAACCAGGACTGTCGTATTGTATTAGGTTTCTGTCAGAACAGAACAGATTCTGGTCTTTTCTCTATTCCACCCCTTTGCTCAGAAGGTGTCTCTGTAAAGGATTTGTGTTTGTTTTTACTCTGGTGTTTTGGAGCTAAGCAATTCCTGACATTTGTCGCTCAGGTCTCATCTGGACACGTCGGGGGAGCTTCGATTCTCCATGGGGTCTCTGGCTGAAACGCAGTCGGACCACTACCGCTCAGCCAAAGTTATCCACCGACCCAGGAGAGGAAGAATGGGTGTGCGAGACGCGAAGGTGAGAGAGTCAGACGATGGAATGCAAATCCTCCAAAGCTTTTTATGGGGTATTTCCTATTAATTCTACGAGTTGCAGACTACTACATTGGTACTACCAAAGAGAAAAAAAACACAACCTACACTTTTTCTGTTTCATTTTTAATCTGATTCTGAAGGAAGTTTTATTTTGCAAAGCCTTTGGATTTTATCCACCACATCCGACTCATTCTTGATGCATGTCCGGTTGCTTGGTCACGTGTCAAAAATCTATCCGCTACTTTGTTTGCTAAATTGAAACCCCCAAGAAAGGTTAACAAAAAAAAAAACAAATGAATTTGGACAGTTTCTTTTTGTAAAATAGAGCCAAAGAGGTACTAATAATAAAGCACAATATTCAGCAACCGGCTGTCTACTGTTACATGGATGCTGCTAATAAAGTTGTTCAAATGGTGGAATAACCTTTATTATTGGATCTGGAAAATACTAGTTTAGAGATTTTTTTTTTTTGCTTTTATATTTATTCGGTGCATCTTAAAAGTCAGATGAGACTAAAATTGCTGTCCATATTATTATTTTTGCTTCAACTTTGACAGTTATGGATAAAAATCTACATCACATTTTAATGGTTCATACACAAAATTTAGTGTACAAATAAAGTTTAGAGCAGCTGCAGATAAACTTTACCCTCAAAAGTTATTTTTTCAACGCTAACACTATTGTAAGAAAATATTAAAATTCCTAAAGAGGCTTTCTTTTTTACCTACCTAAAATGTTAAAGGTTGTTTATTTTGTATTTGGTCTTCAACCTCTTTTTCCATCTTTATATTCAGGCCAAATCGCTGGGGGAGCATGAATGGCGCTCCCAGCAGTTGAGCGTCCTGGGGGGCCACCCCTTCGAGAGCGACACGGAAATGTCGGACATCGACGACGATGACAGAGAAACCTTGTTCAGCTCCATGGACCTGCTCTCCCCCAGTGGTCACTCTGACGCACAAACGCTGGCCATGATGCTGCAGGAGCAGCTGGACGCCATCAACAAGGAGATTCGGTAACAACGCACCGCGATCCTCACGGAAAGATGCTCCTATAAGAGACAGACGCATTGTCTTAAAGGGTCTTGCATTGACTGTAGATGAGAACTGGACTGAGTGACCCTGCCCCCCTGGCAGTCAAACAGGAAGTACTTTCTGGTTGCAAAAATCCAAAATCCCATAGACTTATAGGGAAACAAACAGCTGTTACTCATTCTATTGATCGGAAGAGCCATTCTTGCTCTGCTACATTTAACATGTTTCTAATAATATTATTTTTTTACTATTTCTTTTTCTAAAGTTCAGGTTCACACCAAACTCAATTTGCGCGGCAGAGGCGTCCAGTTTCAATGTTGTCAATGTACAGACGTGATCAGACAATCTGCAGTACGATTTAAGCGCTGGATGCGGTTTCACGCGGCGCGTCCAGAGTTCTGAACTTTGGGAAAGAAGACGTGTCACGTCCACCATTTTGGGATCAGCAGGTGGAGTCCAACACTATGACACAGACAAAAAACTGACAGTTCACTTCCTGAACTCTAGGATATTTTTGGTATTTGCTTCGAGACAATTATAGAGTTTATTCTTATTTTCATTCTCCCTCCTTGGCTTAATGCGGGACAGCAGGTCAAACTGGGTCACAGACAGACGAGAGCACAGCTGAAAGCGGCCGTCATTTCCAGTCAATGGGTTCCTGGTTTGTTTGTTTAATATAATTTTAATATATTTTCTTTTTTTTTTTTGGTGCTTCTATTTCTAGTAGATTTACTAAATCAGGTTGATTCTAAAAGTGTCAGTCCACCCCCCACCCCCCCCACCTACTTTAATCCCCTTTAGGAAATACCTGTGCAAAATTAATAAAAGTTGCTAAGAGGGATTTTTTTGGATTTATTTCATATTTGTCCACAGTATTTTTAAGTCATGGATTAAACTTTTGCGCTCATGTTCAGGTTTTTGTCTAACAGTTACTGCTCCTAATATCTGAAGGAGTCTGAGCTTCTTAATGCTGTAATTACACAGAAGTATTTAACCCCCCCAGGCGCAGCATCACTTTGTTTCCAGGGCAGTGGGGGTGTTTCCTGCTGAGGACTAATTTAAATCCACTAGAAATAGAGCTGCTTCTTCACCAGGGTTCCTTTAAATCTGGATTTAGGTGATCAGGAGTCAAAGGATCTGAGTTCAGCTGAATTAGATCCAAATACAAACGGATGACCTTCATTTTAGCCGTTCATTTTTTCGCCTCATGCTGTAGTGAAGGGATTCGATTACAGCTTTTGGTACTGGAGAATGAAGTCGAGCAAATCTCGAGCCTTCACCTGTCTTCCCCGTTCCTCCTTCAGGCTCATCCAAGAGGAGAAGGAGTCCACCGAGCTGCGGGCGGAGGAGATCGAGAACCGAGTGGCCAGCGTGAGCCTTGAAGGCCTCAACTTGGCCCGGATGCACCATCACGGAGTCTCCATCACCGCCTCCGCCACCGCCTCCTCCCTGGCCTCCTCCTCCCCACCCAGCGGACACTCCACCCCTAAACTGGACCCGCGAAGCCCCGCCCGGGACATGGAGCGCATGGGAGTCATGACGCTGGTAGTTTACCAAGAGCATTCAGTCCAATTTTTCTGCATCTAAATGTTAGTTTTTCTTTTGTTTTCTGGAGATTTATTTTTAAACAATTACTGAGGTTTTCTAAAGTAATAAATCAGAAACACATTATAGCAAATTTACCCAGAGGTTAATGAGCTGCTGTTTCAAATCAAACTAAACTTTATTTATAAAGCACTTTTCACACAACAGTAACAAAAAGTGCTTTATAGGTTTAAAACAACAAAACCTAAAGCTTTTAAAAATTATGAAACACACAAAAATGCCCTGCCCCCTCCACACACACACACGTAAAACATAAATAAACATAAAAATTATGCAAAAATAAAACATAAAGTATAAATAAAGACAGAAACAGGAGTGGAAACCTCCAGAATAATTCAAGAATCATGATGGTTGTCCTTATTAGAAGTTACTGAAGAAACAGCAAAAACTAAAAGGTCATCACGTCTAAAGGACATTAATACAGTTTTTCTAATAAATCCCAAATCCTTATGATAAAAAGGATTGAATTTAGCAAATATTCTGGGAAAAATTTTTTTTGCATTTATTTAAACTTAAATTTCACTATAAAATTCTTGTTTTGTCGTTATTAAAGTAATCCCAGCCAATAGCTGTAACTCTAAAAGTGTTGCTGCCAAGTCAAGGAGAGGAAATTCATATTTTGATCTTGATTGTGTTTTATTTTGAGTTTGAAAAGATTGATTTTCTATCAGGGTCAGGTCTGGAGCATCACCCAATCAGATCTTAAATAATTTAAAATCTGAAATCAACATTTCTGATTGTATTTTTCACTCTGGCTTGATATTTTTTTGTTTTGTTTTTTTTACAAAAGGTGAAAAAAGACGCCTTCAGACATAGATGTTTGTCTCATATTTATGATTAATTATTTTAACAAAGAAGTGTAATTTTCTTTTGTTACAAGGCAGCAACTCATTAAAGGACGTTAATGTGCCTTTATTTAATCCCCTAAATGCGTTTAATCTACTTTAAAACTGTAAAAAGACGACTTGAAGAGTCAGCTTTACATTACACAGAAAATACTTTCAAAATGTCCCCTTCTTGGGTGCCATTATTTTGAAATTTCAACTGACAGTGTTTTCCAGAGCAGAGCAGTTAAGTTCAAATGAGTCATTAAAGTCTTTTATTGGGATGCAAAAAATACTACCACTAAAGTTTTTTCTTTCCAAGAATACTGTAATTGGACATCAGCGCTATCACTACTGTATATTAAGCAGGGTAGATGTGGCCATCAAGACAAACACACCTCTCTAAAAATAATCCTGTCACACCGCCACGTGCACAACTTCATAGGGCTGTAATGTGGAAATCTCTTCCTTTCATTTCATTGGTCCAATGACCTCTTCTTCCTCTCTGTCGTTGTTTCTGAGCAGAGGCAGTGGCCTCTGCTAAAGGTTGCCAGGTTTTTTCACGGTTCATCCTTCATCCAGGAGTGTTTTGTTTAAAGAGCCACTCTGGTGAAAATGATGTTTTGGGTGTTTTTAGCATGTTCTTGTGGTATTTTTCTGATGACTGAGGACATATACACAGAAAATAGCAAGACGGAAAAAAAAAAAAGCTTATTTGTGACGTAGAAAAATACGTTGGGCGGGGCCACAAGCTTGTCCGTCTGTTTTCCTCATCTGAACTGACATCTGGCTACAGCTGTACTGTTGGATAATGCCAATATTGCTTGCCATTTTTGTCTCAAACCAGTAAGGTTAGTCTGGGGTTGTGAGGGGCTGTAAGCTAGCGGGATGATGGGAAGTCAGGGCTTGCTTTGTGCCCACGACTCTGGATCAACTGTTGCTGCTCTGCAGAAGCTACATCCTAGAAAATGACACGGGTTAGCTAAAAACCGTATAATAGAAATGAAAAAACTACTAGGGCTGCTTTTATAATAGATCTATGTACAATAGATAGATTTACAGTAGATTCGTAGATGGATTAAATGATCGGAATGGGTCTTTCAAGCAGCAACCTTTTTTTTTAGTGGCACTAACTTTGTGTGTTTTTTTTTCTCCTCAGCCCAGTGATTTGAGGAAACACAGGAGGAAGGTACACAAAGCAAGACGTGTTTTTGTTTAAACTTTGTGTACATTTGCTGTAACGAAGGCGCACTGATGGACCTTTTCGTCGCTGAGGTTTGGTTTAATGCAGCACCTTTGCCCTCCGTCAGATCGCAGCGGTGGAGGAGGACGGCCGAGAGGACAAGGCCACCATCAAATGTGAGACGTCGCCCCCCCCAACGCCACGCACCGTCCGAATGACACACACACTGCCGGCCTCCTCGCACAACGACGCGCGGGGGTGAGTTCCTGACGGCGGAGGGATCAAAGCACCTCAGAACTAATTTAGAGGCCAAGTTTGTAGGCTGCTTCTCTGCTTTATTCCCACTTTGCAGGAATAATGTGTCCAACTGAATATGAGACGCTGAAAACATCCTTATGAAAAGTCTCTTATCCTTGAACTTTGCCTTGTTCTGTCCTCAGGATTGTAGCCTCCCTGGAGGCTGATGCTAGTGCGCTAAGTAGTGTTGCCAGCAGCCAAGACTCCCTTCACAAGCAGCCGAAGAAGAAGGGTATCAAATCCTCTATCGGACGGCTGTTTGGCAAGAAGGAGAAAGGCCGACTGGCACATCTGGCGCACAGACAGGTCATGGTGGATCCCCAAGGTGAGCTCTGCTCTGGGAGTTAGATTTGACCTTCTAAACTTGCAGCTTTTAAACATTTTGATACTCCAAACTCGGATCTTTGAAATTACCTGCATGCATGTTGCATATACAGCTCTTCAGCTACGTTTATTCCAAACGCAATTCGCCGGCCAGAAACGTCCAGTGATGTTAAGTCAATGTACAGACGTGATCAGAGGTTTTTTTTGCCGGGTTTTGAGTGTCAGGTGGGGTGGGCTAAAATTTTGGCAAAGAGTTTGCATCTCGTCAACCAATCAGCTTTGGCCAGTGGCGTGTTGATGATGTAATCGACGGGTGGAGTCCAAAACCAACATGGAGGAGAATCTGGTCATTCCCCTCCTAAACACATTTTTGTATGGAGACAATATTAAAAAACTTCTTCTAATTTTTTTCCCCTCGTCAGACTAATGCGGGACAGCAAGTCATCAAACTTGGCGATAGAGAGACGACCGCTGTAACATTAAAGTCCCAGTCTGATCGGCTTTTGATCCGTTTTATAAGCGTTCCCAGTGGTCTTTTAATTCTGAATAGGCTATTTTTAGCCAAAATGAAAAACCCGTGTTGTTTTCTAGGACCTAGTTTCTGCAGAGCGGCAGGAATTTGTCAGAAATTCACCTGAGTTGTGGCCGGGGCTGTTTGCGTTGCTTAGAGCTCTCTGTTTAAGGGCTTTCCTGCGAGCTTACAGCCCCTCACACCCCCACCCACAAAAATGGTGAGCACTATTTGGGCTATCCAGACGTACAGTTTGGAGCCAGATTCCAGCTGAGACGAGGAAAACCAAGACGTTCGTGGATCTATTTGTCTGCAAGTGGATGAGAATCAGAATGGAGCAGAGCAGGGAGCTTGTAGCCCAGCGTACTGTTTACGTCACAAATACAATCTTTTTTTCAGCAGCATTTTTCTTTGTGTGCTCCTGATTCACAACAATTTGAATAAAGAAAGACTCAAAAATGCACTTTTCAGATTAACTTTCTTTGTTTTCCATCATCATGGAAACAAGAACATGTTATTTAGTGTGCACATTACATAGTAGGGATTTGGCTTCAATGATGTCAGTTTGGCAGCTACCAATCCTTAATGATTTACAGCTTTTACCAATTTAAAAGCCTTTTGGAGCAGATTAAATCCAATCAAATCCAGAAAAGTCAGTTAAAGTGTTTGACAGTTTTTTTCACGTCTCTCCTTCTGTTAGCCACTCTGATGGACTCGGACGTGTCGGGCCAGGACATGGGGGTGGGCAAGTTGGGGACTCAGGCTGAGAAGGACCGCAGATTGAAAAAGAAGTAAGCTCTCACTCCACCCCCACCTCAGCTCCACTCAACAGAACACATTTCCCCTCCAAAAAAAAAAAAAAAAAAAAACACAGAAAGAAGCGGGCATCCCCACTTCTGCTCCAGTGAAACACACAGCCTCCACCTCTTGTTCTATACATCTATATATAAAACCCCAAAGCCACGCTGAGACCTGGATCAATAGGCAGCAGAAGCTGGATCGGTGTCCAGGACTGGACATCAGACACAGAGTCAGACTATTGATCCAAACCCAAAAGCCAATTAATCCCACCAAGGTGCTTTGTCAATGTAGCAGCTATAGGCGGCCTTTCTAACACACTGCACCCGGGGGGCCTTCCACAGAAAAGACCCCCCCCCCCGTCACAAATCCAATCCCCTGGAGGAGTGGTTGGAAACATTTCTGTCCGCGTCTGTGTGCATTTGCCAAACGATGAATGTCATTTGCTCGAAGTTGCCATGACCAATAACTTTGCCTCCCATGTAGTTGGTGGATAGCTAGTGTTGTTCGTACGTTGACAAATGTTCTCTCCACCCCACCGACTCCTCCATAGCAGTGTCAGGGACTCGGGCCCCACCTTTGCATCTTGGCGCCTCCTCCACTCTGCATGCCATCGAGCTGCCTGCACCGTTTCCATTTCAGCATCTTGGTCGATCAAATCCGCTGTGACCTCATTCTGGAATGTGTTGAAGGGTTGTGTTGTTTGTTTTTCTTCAAAAAGCATTGGAAGTGGGATCTTTGGGGAGTGTTTGGGTGCATTTCTCATTCCTTCTGCTGCACGAGATGTGGTCAGGACTGCCATCCTTCACCGGCCCACAGACGCCCCCCGTCACTGAATGCCCTCCATCGTGAGGTGTCCGTGTGCGTGCAAGCACGTCTTTTTGTTGAAAGCTGTATTAAAATGCAGATGAATTCATTAACATTTGTGTACTTTTGTCTCCCCGCCGCTCTCTCTCCCTCCCTTCTTGCTCTCTGACTCTTTCCTCTCTGACCCTTCCTCTTCCTCTCATCACCCTCTAACAAAGCGGGTAAGTTGTGAGGATAATCACTGGTGGATATGAACATTGTTTCAGCCACATGTTGCCCCTCTGTCCACCATCTCTCCTGTCCGTCCTCCATCCTCCCGAAAGACCAGTACCAAAGCTGACTTCTCTTTCTATCTACCTATCTATCTATCTACCTATCTATCTATCTCTCAGTCATGGCTTCCCACAAAAGTTGTCTTTTTCGTTTGATTTTTTTTCTTCCATTTACCACACCGAGGCCTTTCTTCCCCACTTTCTACAGTTCGATGGCAGCTGCATCCACGGCTGGACAGAGAATGTGCCAAAGCTGGGGCCAGTTTTTTCAGTGTCTTCCTCTCCTTATATGTGTGTATTTGTGTGAAATAACCAGCTGTAATATCTGGTTATGGGAATGTCAAAGGTTTGGTTTTTTTTTGCTTTTCTTTTCGGTTCGTATGATTTATCATAACCGTTTCCTTCCCTCTACCCAGCTATGTTCAGTGGATGTTTTCTCACATTGCATTAGACCTGACCTGAACATAAACATGAGCTCTCCTCTCTTCTGGATGAGACCGTGAATGTACCTGGATGAACACATTTCTTCAATCACCTGTCGGCATCTCATGTGTGATTGAGGTTTTTAGCGCCGAGGTGCCACATCTGTTGTGTTTATCACAAAGCCCGTTCCTTCGCTTTGTCAAGTCCTTTGACAAAACCCTCTCAAGGAACGGCTGATTTCACTTTAAACTGGGAAATGTGTTCACACGTCAGAACAGGAAGTCGGGCCTTTTGTTTCCTTTTCTGCGCGTCTTGATGTTGTGATGAATGTCTTGGCTTCTTATCGGTCCTGCATCTCCGTGTGGGAGGATTCCTCACAAATAGCTGTGTGTGTGTGGAAAAGCAGGAGGATGCGTTTGCTGCTTCCTGTCGATAAGGTGCAATTTACATCGCGCTGACGAGGTCAGCAAACAAAGAGCCTCCTCTAAGGACACACTTCACCACCTGCTTAACAAAACCCTGCAGCACAGTTCAGAGGAAGAAAAAAAACAGCTTGTTCTCAGATTAGCTGGGTGGTTTCTAATTCCGGTGCTTTTCTGATGCAGCACGCCGCCCTCCAGAGGCCAGATGCATAAAATCTTTGCAGGGAAGTAACTGGAATCATTTCTGATAAACTAGTTTGTGTGTGGAGAAAATAAAATATTCCTTTTTTGATCTATTGTGGCAGAAACAAACTTTTTTTTTTCTTTATCCCGATATTTTACAAAAGCATTAACAAAGTTGGTCCATGCTATGTTTTACTTTATTACTTCCATTATAAGAAGCTGGATGGACCTTTAAAAAAATACTGTTGGTCTGAGGTATAAAGTACTTCATTCTAAAGCATAAAGTACAGATTAAAGTAATGAAAATTTTTCTGTTGTATGTTTTGGGAACCATTAATTGAAGTGACCTGAGCTACATTAGTTAAAAGGACACCTAATTAAACAGAATGTAAATTCTTTAATAAATCAGTAAAAAAGAAGCTTTTTCTGTTTGACAGTCTGGAAATTAAAACAATGAACAAAGAAAAATAATCAGCACCATTGGGACTGTTAAATGATTCTTTTTCTCTTTAAAATAAAAATAAAAAACTAATAAGACCTGTTTGTCTTTGTATGTTTAGTTTTTTGCATCTGACCTCAGGAGTGTGTTCAATCAGGACTCGTGGCTCCAATTTGAAGTCAAAAATGGAACGAAAGTTCAGAATAATAGTATAAACATTATAATAAAGCCTTAGTCGCAACTGTCTTTACGGCTGGATATGTGCTGTCTGCGGGCGAAAAATGGGCAAACCTGTACAAGAGATGCACGAAATTACTTTCCTCTGTGAGCCCGTAGAGTGAAAATGTTTATGTACATTTTTCTACGGGTATGCTTCAGGCAACAGGTCCTAGCGGACACTTTAACAACATGCAAGGATAAAGTAGCTACAGATTTTTCACTTTATTAACGAACTGAGAAACCTGTGCACTGCCCAAGGAGATAGGTATGCGCCCAGTAAAGCAGACTGAAAGTTAGAATTTAGGAAACTATACAATACATACTTTCCTATGACATGCATGTAGCATTTGCGGTCAGTAAGGGGGTCAGTAGTCGCACCTTACTAACGGCTAGATTGTGGCGTACAGACACTCATATGTCATAAGTCCTTGCAACTTACTTCACTCTCACACTTCATGATAAACTCACTATACACACAACAGTGGCACTTTCCATTTTTATGACACCCCTTAAGGTGGTTGTACTCGCAGCACTTGTGCAGGTCAACCGTACAGGTCATGTGACTAAGGCTTATCAGGAGGTAAAGGTCTTTGTCAAAGCCAGTATGTCTCAGTGGATCTAAAGCTGGACTCTGGCTCCACTCGAATACCACAGAGAGCTCCACACGCACACGATAACCCATATTATCGCGGCCATGGTAACCAAGGCGTCTGTGGAAACGAGAGAAATCAGAGGATAACAGATTTTTGGGTGATGTGCCGTCCTCTGTCTGTCTCCTCAGACACGAGCTGCTGGAGGAGGCCAGGAGGAAAGGGTTACCTTTTGCTCAGTGGGACGGCCCCACAGTGGTCGCCTGGCTAGAGGTGAGTCCATTCAAACTCTGGGATGGTTTACTAGAGTCTGATTTGGTTTAAATATCAATAAACAAGAAAACATGGTGGACTGTTTGGAGAATAATAGGGCTCTACTGCCCCCTGTTGTTCACTACAGTACATAACAGCCATCTGCCTGCATCAACAATGATCCACAAGCATGGCTCAAATGGGATTATCAAGACTGATATTACATTTTTGAAATATTGAAAAGAAAATTTTGTCTTTACTTAGTTTACCAAACCTCATTTGTGTCCTCTTCCTCTGCGATGAAGCTGTGGTTGGGGATGCCAGCCTGGTATGTGGCAGCGTGCCGCGCAAACGTGAAGAGCGGCGCCATCATGTCAGCCCTCTCTGACACTGAGATCCAGCGGGAGATCGGGATCAGCAACCCTCTTCACCGGCTCAAGCTCCGCCTTGCCATACAAGAAATGGTCTCCCTGACTAGCCCCTCCGCCCCGCCCACAACCAGAACCGTGAGTTGCATGGAGAACTGCTTTAGACCAGAACTGCACCACTCTCGTTGACTGTATAAGATTACTGGACTGAGTGACTGTGACATCACCAATAGAAAATGACTTGTACTTTGGACTTCAACGAAATGGCGTCAATTCAGTCGCCATTGTTTCAAGATACAGACACGGCCATGTTGGAACCAGATGGCGGTATTCATTGATCCCTGTCGATCTGAATCACATTTTCTATAGCAACCACTCTCTCTGATCAGGAGTAAGGTTGTTGGAAGTTCACAACACTACCGATTGAAATTCGTCAAACATTTTGAATGTTGATTTGGGGTCAGGAGGGCACCACCTACTTTTACTGTGGCATCTATCTGGTAAGTTTATGACTTGAATAACTTGCAATAAAGAAAAAAATATCATGAAAAAAAACGAAGATTATCAAGAACATGTTAAAAAAGGTATCAGAATTGTTATTCTGACAAATGCAATGACTGAGTGAAAGTTGTTTATTTCTCTATGGGATTTTGGCTTCTTGGAGCCAACAGGTACTGCCCATTTGGAACATCAGTCCAGTTCTCATATACAGTCAATGTACAAACAGCAGCTGGTTTTTAGCCCTTTTACACATCCTTAGCTCCAGTCTTTACTATCTTTCAACTACTGTAACTCTTCAAGCATTTATGCGATTTACGTCATTCCAGTGGATTTTAAACCTGAGAAAAACAGCCATGTGGCGATAGGTTGTACTTTGCAATAGCGTCCCTTTCCCACAGTGAAGCACTGAGACTTTATCTCTTTTAGTGTTAAGTTACTGTAGGCCGTAACCACGCCGTACAGCTTGCCCAACAACTCTTTTCTGACAGACAGAGGGAAAAAACTCCCTGCACCAGTCCTCCCCATTTGCTTTATTTTGCCAAAAGCTGCATCTGATTAGCCGAAAACCCCCAGACGACAGCTGAGTGACAGAACTGAGGGCCAAGCAGCGTCTCTGCCTGATGCGTTCAGTAAACTCTGGAATTTAGAACGGGGCCCAAACAGCCCCCCAGCACAACTCAGTCCACTATAGTACAGTGCTTACGCAATCAACATAAAAGTTGAAAAAAAAGTGAGGTAAAGGTGAGCTGCAGAAACATCAAATTCTGCCATTTCTGCTGAGTCATGATGAAGATCAGAGCGGTCTTCCTCGCAGTTTAGGTGATGAAGCTGGTGTCTGGCTGGATAGCTCCAATATTATGCCCTTCATTTTTTTTGTACCTCCACTAATGTTAGCCTGGGGGTTATGAGGTGCTGTGAGCTAGCGGGAGTGCCTGTTAATAGATGGATGATAGGAAAGGGGGACGGGCTTACTGGGCGCCAACAGTCCCACCTACAACTCTAATGAACTCCTGCAGCTCTGAAGAAAACACGACTGTGGTTTAGGCTGAAAACAGCATCATCATGATAAAAACCACTATCTACTAATGTTAAAATAAGGGGGCGGAGTCACTTTAAACGCTGTTTCCGACAAATGACAAAGTTTCATTGTCGATGTAACCAGAACTGCTTAGAATTTCAATCATTTGTTGTATTTTGTCGAAGGACCTGAAGAAAACGTCAGATCTAAAATGGATAAAGAAACGTTTACTTTGGTTAAACAGAAACGTGAGACAGAAAAACAGATTAATTCATTAAAAACTGGAAATAAATGAGTAAATGAACTGGGGAGTATTCCAGAAAGCATGTTTAAACTACCCTGACTTTAACTCTGAACTCTGGCTTAAATCCGCCTGAACTTGCTTACTCTGGGTATGTTGGTTCCAAAAGACCTTCTTACGTCTATAAAACTTAATTAGTGTTTATACTACACTTTACATATTTATCTAACTAAATGTCATATTACTCCAATTCAATTAAATCTTTTCCATCTTAATTTATTATAATTTTTGAACTCTCATATGTCTAAGTTTGAGCCGGCAGATATACTCATTTTTATAACAATAAAAAGAAAGAAACAATATAAGTTGAGGACATGCTTTCATTTACCATTTCTCCAACATTCTCATTACAGAATTTGCAGTAGGGGTGCTAAATAAACTCATCATCGTCCCCCTCCTTCTCACTCATGGTGCAGAGGCTTAAGCATAGTAGGACAAAATAACTCGGCAAAACACAGTAAAACAGCTAAACAAGTAGACTCATTTGGTCAAAAAGCCACACTTCAACCCAAATCCGTCCAGACAGGCAAAGGCAATGGTATCCCACAATTCCTTGCGCTTCTGATTTAACAGCAGCACCAAAGTTACAAGTACTTAATTGAATTAATTTGAATGAAAGTAAAATAACTGTCTGATAACTACGTGCTATTTTTAAGCTGCCCTTACAAAAAAAATGATTTATCTTAACAAATAATTAAATTAGATCAAAGTAAAAAAGTTTATCTTTCCAACATCCATATGTGGTCCTATCATCCTCTCACGGTGGAAAAAGTATTATCTGAGCTTCTTCATCCACTAAATCATCTTCAAATGGACATGCCATGGTGCTTCACCTCTCTCAAAACAAACTAACCTTCAACTTAACCTGCTCCAGACCAGGTTATGTTCAGAGCATGAGTTGCTATGGCAACTTGACATACCCTGAAACATACATCACCTTGGGTGACCTGAAAGGCGCTTGAAATAAATGTATTATTATACCTCCATTTCTGGAACCGAAAGCTGAGGTTATCAACTTTCTTAGCCTCAAACTTACCGTGGTAACACGTAACCTTCTTTCTGGAATACCCCCCAGGTTAATTTCAAAATAAAATAATTGTTGAATGCTAAAGTCTGAGGTTAGCCTGATCTTGTTGACGTTAGCAAAGCTCATAAAATGGAATAAACATCTCCAACTTATTTTCAATCAAAATACAACTTTTGTTCTTGTTGTCAGGAGAAAATGATTCAGTCATCTCCAGCTGACCCCAACGTTTCTATGAAGCAGGACAAATCTTTGCAGCCGTACAAACATACAATGACCACACTGTGTGTGTGTGTGTGTGTGTGTGTGTGTGTGTGTACACCCCGTTTTCTCTAAACAATTCAGTGTTTCAGCCTCTAACATGACTAATCATGAACTCCCAGGAGAAGCAGTGGGAAGAGTCTACCAGCAGGTGGCAGCAGAGCCCCTTTCCCTCCTGTGTGTGTGTGTGTGTGTGCAGGTGTGTGTGTCCTCCAGCTGAGGGGCTGCTATTTATAGTGAGGGAGGGAGGAGGGTGAAGAGATTCCTTCCAGGCTGAAGGATTTAGAAGAGCAGCGCTAACATGATCGATGAGACCAGCTTCTCGTCCTGGCCAGGACGCTTCACCAAAGCCTCCATCCACCCGTGATCTACTTTCAGGATTTGAACCAATGCTCTTTTAAGGAAGAAAAAAAAAACACTTCCGGTAAAGCCGCAGCAACTGGTCATGTGAGGTCATCACAGATGTGAAGGTCACCTGTCAATCAAACTTCATCTTCAAGGTTTCACTGATGGAGATGAAAGGAACCAGAGCTGCTGCTATGGAGACAGTAGAGCAAGGAGGTGCTGGTTCAAATCCCAGAAAACACCAGATGGAGGAGAAATGGTGATCGACAAAGTGCTGACTGATGTCCAGAATAGTGCAATGGAAGTGACTTGATCTCCTAAGCAGAGAAGCGCTGGTTCAAGTCCCTGCCTCTGTTTTTTTGTTGTTGGTTTTTGCTGCTCTTTGAGAGTCATCAGCTCAAAGGAACAAATCAACACAGTTCTGCTGTAGACAGAGTAGCACAGTGGGAGTGTTTCTGTTTTTGAAGCAACAGAGCGCAGGTTCAATTCCCCATCTCTGTTTTTTTTGTTGTCGGTTTTTGCTGCTCTTTGACAGTCATCAGCTCAAATGAACAAAGCAACACAATTCTGCTGTAGACAGAGTAGCACACTGGG
The DNA here is from genome assembly GCA_023969325.1 of Oryzias curvinotus. Classification (NCBI taxonomy): domain Eukaryota; kingdom Metazoa; phylum Chordata; class Actinopteri; order Beloniformes; family Adrianichthyidae; genus Oryzias; species Oryzias curvinotus. Next base: position 17,364,062 of record CM043728.1, read on the forward strand.
AGTGTTTCTGTCCTTGAAGCGGGAGAGTGCTGGTTCAATTCCCCGTCTCTGTTTTTTGTTGTTGGTTTTTGTTGCTCCTGGACAGTCATCAGCTCAAAGGAACAAAGTCACACAGTTCTGCTGTAGACAGGTTAGCACAGTGGGAGTGTTTCTGTCCTTGAAGCGTGAGAGCGCAGGTTCAAATCCCATCGAGGTGTTCAGTCGCCTCACAATTCATAGCTGCGGCTAGGAGGAGTCCTGACGAATGGGGGTCTTGCTTCCTTGACCCCCCCACCCCGAGGAAGGAGGACCAGAAGAAGAGGATCCCAGAAGAAGATGTGCATTTAGATAGGTTTAGAATGCAGCTTGGATGTGTGGAGGGTCTGAGCACTGAGATGATGCAATACTGGTAGAGAACACCTGGAGGTGGGGGAGGTGATGGTGCAGAGTAGCGAGGGAGGAACAATGGAGATATGACAGTGTTGGTAAGTAAAACTTTTATTTATAGATACTATTTTTATTTTGATATTTTTATAAATAAATAACCACCAGCAAGTATGAAAGAATGAAAGATTTATGAAAGATTTATGAAAGTATAGTAGCATAAACTTGTACTACTGTAGCATGAAAGTACTATCTGATCTAAGATTGCTGCTTCTAGCTAGGATGAAAAATTCACCCCCCCCCCAATAAATAGTACACCGTTGAGTATGGTTTAGCCTCCTAGTCTTCTGAGGTACCTGTCTCAATATCAGTTAGCAGTGTCTCCAGTACTACCCTTCGTCATCTATCTCATAGCACGGAAGTCGTTGATCACCAACCAGACTAAAGATGAAACGGCCCCCTTTCCCAGCATCCCTGACTCTTCCTCACCACAAGCATGAATTGTGATGCAACTACACCGGAACTTGAACCTGCAGTCTCCCGCTTTAAGGACAGAGACACTCCCACTGTGCTAATCCGTCTACATCAGAATTGTGTTGCTTTGTTCCTTTGAGCTGAACACGCTCCACATGTTTCAAAAATCAACAATCAAGTTTAAAGACAGACTATGACATCTACTTCCTAAGGACCGTTGTTCTAACTGGGAATTGAACCAGCACACGCTCACTGGAAGCACATAGACACTGCCACCACACTACTCTATCTGCATCAGAGCAGGGAGGTTCTGGTCCATAAAGGATCTTCACGCAGAGTCAACTTTTATAGCGACGGTTTGTTAACGAGTCGGGAATTGAACCAGTCACTCCCACTGCACTACTTAAAGCACCACACAGGTCCATCCTGTGCCTCACTAAGGTGCAGTACGTTCAAGTTATGTCACTTCCTGTTTGCTGGTTTTGTCCTGCACAACACAGGAAGTGTGGCTGTGGTTGGTTCAGCTGCTGCAGCTTTAGTTCATGCTCACTTTTCTTTCCTGAGCGTTGAGCCAAAACAAAGAAGTAGCTCAGTGGATCAACCGGTCCACTGTCATGCGTTTGGTTAGGGGTTCAAACCCCAGACTTCAGCACTGTTTTAAAGTCTTCATTTATTTTTCAGCCTTAAAGGCGATCATGAAGCTACATTTCCTTTTAATTCTCTGTTGGTTCATTTGCAACTCAGTCCACTATAGGACAGTGCTTATGCAATCAACATAAAAGGCTTCATCATCAACGAAGAAGCTGACTAAAACGTGTAGCTTCATTGAAACTCATGTCTAAAAATTCTTAAAGAAAACTTTAATCTTTGACAGAAATTTAACAAAAGTCATTTAAAAATGTCAAATTTAGTTTTCAATTGGCAAATAATTCCTTCATTTTAGCTAATTATCCTTTTGTTTTTCTACACAAAGCAGCTTCTGTCAGTGTCAAACATTATAGCTTTAGGCAGTTTTGGTGCTAAAATGCAAATGTCTCTTATTATAGACATAACCGGATTAAATCATTTTGTTAAAGAACGGCATTTTGGAGAACTGTGTGTCTTATGTGTTATTAAAAATTGTTGTGCATGCTAACTGTGAGTTGGGATGTTTTGTGTTGTGTGTTTGTCCTCTGTGCACCCCCTTTGACCCCTGGCGGGTGTCATTCTTCTGACCGTGATGCTTTAACGCTATTGGCTTACAGTGGTGCTGCTCTTCTTCTTTAACACTGCTTGCCCCTCCCACCGGACCCATACTACCAACCCTGCTGCTGCTCCGTCTCTCGGGCTCCGCCCCTTGTAGCCGTCAGGCAACGTATGGGTGACCCATGAGGAGATGGAGACTCTGGCAGCCCCCTCTAGAACGGTCAGTCCCACTGTAGCCTTCACTGCTCCTATTGGTTCGTCATAAACGAGACTTTCGAATGTTTGCATGCGATTATTTGCCCCCACCCAGGATTTCAACCTTTTGTCAGTACTAACAAAAAATCCTACAGCTTTGTGCTCCTCATTGTTCACAGTTTAGACTGATAAGGAAAAATTATAAAACCATACAGAATTGAGAGCAGGGGGGTCTGCAACCTGCTTCTCCTGTTGGGGCTCTGCTAATGGACGTTAGCATGGCGAGCTCCAAAAAGTGGCATTTCCCTTTTGCTCGCACAATTTTTAACAGAATATTTTGAAAATCTCATACAAGAATTCCTAGGTCTAGCTGAACAAAATGACATAACATAGGATGTAAACATTTTAGGAATGTGGGCGTGGTTAACAAAAAACCTCTTGCAGAGGAAATTATAAAAATTTACTTTTGCTGATTCTTCTAAAAATTACATAAACCAATTTGTCACCCTCAGGCAACCAAATGATAAAATGGTTGCTATGGAGATTAAACCAAAAGAAAAAACTGTTACTTGAATTTGTCATGTGCAGCTCAGACTGTCGTATTATTATGAATGTTTCAAAGCTACATTTTATAAATGAAAGACTTAATAGCCATAAAATCATAAATGACGTGTATTTTTTTTAAACCATGAAGTGGGACGTTGCAGCTCTCACTGGGTTTTGGTCTCCAAGAAACTGGACCAAATGCTTATATGGCGCACATATCACGTTAAAGTTAAGTAAGTGACGCACGAATCACCAAGGAACAGCGTAATAATCGGTCACGGTTCATGTTCTACATTGATTTACGTGTTCTTTGCGTGGTTTATCTGCACGTCTTCCGTGGTTTGAACATGGTTCCTTTGTGATACATCAGTGAACGTTTTAGGAAAAGACCACAACTTTTCTCACGTTTTCCACGTATATTCACGTATGAACAAATGTCATTCGAGCAATAAGCGCAAAATCTACGTAGCGGCTGTGTGACACGACCTTTAGCACTAAAGGTTGCAGACCCCTGACTTAAAGGCTCACACTAACTGTCACAGTTGGTGGTTAGAGTAATATAAGGAATAATCCAGGTATGAACACCTTTCATTTTAATTAATGATATATATATATGATTGCCAATGTGATCATGTTATTTGGCTCATCAAGACCTGCTGAACCCCAAAAAGCTGCCTGACAGTGAAGGCAAAGATTCTCAAAGAGAAGCATTGTTTATCTGATCATTACAAAGATGCAACACATACAATACACACACAAAATGCATAAGGAGGCTAAAATGTTTTACCACCCTGTAAAATATATATTTATTATGGAAATATACATTTTTTTTCTCTGCTAAGTAATGTTTGCATTTTTGTGTGTTGGAATCAGAAATCTGACTCTGAAGAGGGAAGCTGGGCACAGGTGAGTCTGGCAGCTGTTGAAGACCAACGTGGTTCTTCTGCTTTCTGATGAGATGCTGATGAGACGCTCATATCTTCTCTCAGACCCTCGCCTATGGAGACATGAACCACGAGTGGATTGGCAACGAGTGGCTGCCCAGTCTCGGACTACCTCAGTACCGTAGCTACTTCATGGAGTGCTTGGTGGACGCTCGCATGTTGGACCACCTGACCAAGAAGGACCTGAGGGTGCACCTGAAGATGGTGGACAGCTTCCACAGGTACCGGCGTCACCTCGATTATTCCACTTCCTGCACTCCACAGCAGGCTGTTTAAACAAACCTTTTGCAAAACGGCAGAACAAGTTTACAGTACGGGATCATGTGTCTGAAGAAGCTCAACTACGACCGGAAAGAGCTGGAGAGGCGCAGAGAACATAGTCAGCACGAGATTAGAGGTGAGAACATTTTAAATGTAACAATGATCCAAAATAAGGATGATTAAAGGGTCGCCCCCCCCCCTCAGATGTGCTCGTGTGGAGCAACGAGCGGGTCATCCGCTGGGTGCAGAGCATAGGCCTGAGGGACTACGCCAACATCCTGCTGGAGAGCGGCGTGCACGGAGCTCTGGTCGCCTTGGATGACAACTTTGACTACAGCAGCCTGGCACTGCTCCTCCAGATCCCCAACCAAAACACTCAGGTGCTGCATCCTCAGGAGCAGGCGTGCACAAAACCATGCATGTGTCGCAAACACTGGGATCCGAAGCTTCAGGAGTCTAAATCGGAACATTGGGAGCTTTGGGATGCAGACGTGTGAATTTTCACAGCTCAACGCCAATATTATGATAGAGTAGTTAGAGCCACCATAAAAAAAGAAAGTGAAATATTTTCAAGCAAATAAAGGCCTAAAATTATGGGGGGAAATGTGTCGTAGTTTCACAATACTGAACTCGTAAAACTATGAGGAAAAAGGTGAACATTTTTACGAGAATATACTAAAAGAGTCAGTTATGTACAATAATAAACGTACAATTTCATCAGTCACAGAGTTGAGAATTTACGAGATTAAAGTCATACATTTATGACGCAAAAAGTCTGTTTTCTAAAATATAAACAAAAAAAAGCACAAATATCGTGTTTCAGTATGAGACGTAGAGAGCATCGTCAGTGGTTACTTCAGCTTTGGTTTCACTAATAAGGAAGTCCTTTAGCAAGGCTGACACAACCAGCTAGCTGATATTTTGGAAAAACATCTATCTGTCGTAAAACTGAGACTCATTTTTCTCTTGAAATTTCGCCTTTTTTTTCGTGAAATTTAGATTTTTTTTTTCACATGAAAATCTGACTTTTTTTTTTTCTTATAATTTAATTCTCATCTATGTATGTATGTATTTATTTATTTAATGGTGGCCCTGATGCTCTGTACCTCCTAACGGTCCTTTCTGTTGGAATTGATCATAAAAATCGTGTCAGTCACATAAAACAGCTTTTTTTCCCCGTCCCGTCAGGCACGTCAAATCCTCGAGCGAGAGTACAATAACCTGCTGGCGTTGGGCACCGACAGGAGGCTGGATGAGGTGATGTTGGGGTTTTTTGTTTTTTTCTTTTTGCAAGGGCAAGAAACACATTCATGCTCATTTCATGGATAAAAATAGACGGTTTACTTAAATGCTGCAACTAAACTCCACAGTTTTGTCTGAATTTGAATGAATACCTGAAGGAGGTTGTAACAATTGAAGCATGAATTGGTCAAAGGGCTGAACTGTACTCTTTGTGAGGAGTAACCTCCTGTTTGTGAACTTTCCTAATCCCAGATTAAGATTGAGGCTGGTACAAACATGTTTTTTTGCACAGTTGAATAAAGACTTTGTCTTTCTGGGATTGTCAGTGCGATGACAAAGACTTCCGGGGCCCGTCATGGCGGAGGCAGTTCCCTCCCCGGGACATCCACGGCATCAGCATGATGCCCGGGTCGGCAGAAACGCTCCCCGCGGGTTTCCGCCTCACGACGACGTCCGGCCACTCCCGAAGACTGCCCCCTGAGGGTGAGAGCCTGTATCACACGCAGCTTCTATTTCCCTTTGAAGTGCAGAGAAAAGCCGGCGCTGACGTGCACGTCTGTGTCGGAGCTGTCCGGCTGAGAGCGGGAAGCTCTGCTGTCTGTGAGAGCGCTGACTGTGTCTCTTGTTCCCTCCGGCGGCTGCTCTGCAGTCCTCTATGAGGTGCTGGACGACAGTCCTGATGACATGTATTTGGACTGGTTTCAAGGTCAGCTATACTTCTCTGAAGGTTCCTGGGCTCGGTGGCCCAGTGTGCACAATGATTCAACATATTCTCCCCCCTCATCACATGATCTGTTGCCAACTCCCCTGCTATATTCCCCCCTTCTGTGGTTTTTCAAACCCTTCAGCATCTAGAACTGAACCTCCATAAAGGTTGTTTTGGAGAGCTGCAAAAAAGGTTTTCTTATCACCAAAGTGATAACGATGCATGTTGACCCGATCCTGTAAGGGAGTGTCAGGTTAGGGCTGCGCCTAACCTGTTTTATTTTAAACTAATCTATCAAGTCTTTGTCAATGTATCCCGTAAAAAGCAATTGCATCCACTGCTGCCAGGAAATAATGCCCTATAAAAGAAGAAAGTCAACTGAAAAAACCACTGCCAGGAATGAATGTTAAAACCAAAATCAACTACATCCATTACTACTGCCAGGTATAAATACTCTCTGGAAATGAACAATGACAGAGAACTGTATTCATACATTTCCTTTAGGAATAAAAGAAAGAATCAACTGCAACCACTGTTGCCAGGTTTAAATTCATGTAAATGCCCTCTGGAAATAAGAAAAATCAACTGCATCCACTGCTGCCTCGAAAAAGACCAACATCAAGAGCAAAAACTACTGCCAGGGATGAAATTTACCCCAAAAAACAAACACTGAACTGCATTCACTGCTACCAGTTTGCTACTTTTTTATGTTGCTCTTGATACTTTTTCCTTCCATTACTAATCTTGTTCCTCCATGGTGCAAAACATCTGTAAATCAGTGTACTTTTAGTACATAACCAAATAACTGACTTATTTTTAAAAATGATTACGTTAGATGGCAAAACAGTAAATTGACCTAAATACATATTGATGTTTTCATAACAAAAAAAAAGATAATTTGTTGTTTCACTTCAGTTAAAGGAGGGAACTGGCTGAAATAGGCCTTTTTTTTTTATCTCTCTCTGTTTCAACTTTGGAAAATTGCAGGTTCAGCATCATCATGTGATAATCGGGTTCCAGTATATGTGATCATAGGCCAGCACTGATCCATCTGACATGAACAAAGGCACATTTACTTGTTTGTGTTTTTTTTACTAACTTCTCAAAGACACTAAAACAGCTCCCCCGTGATCCTTCATCGCTAATCTCTCCAGTCTGAAACCCTCACAATCGACTAAACAGCCCTTCCTTTGATCCATGGTTTTGTCCACTCACGGTGACGTCGTTGCGTGGAGTAAACGTGTTCGTCTGGGAACAAAACTGGAGCTTCTGGTTCTGTGTCAATAGTGGTCGTCTCTCCGTCTCCCCCTGCAGTTGGACCTTGTGCGGTGCAGCGGCTGGACACCTCCACGGTGAGAACCTACTCCTGCTGAGAGGAGGAAGAGGGGGACCTTAAACTGTACGCTGTATGTAACACAACTCAGACTGTCGCTGTGTCCAATGCAAAGCTTTACTGAGGGACAGTAAAAATAGATTTTGGATGAAGGAGTGCCGAATGAGGACAGCTTGAAGCGAGATGAGCCAATGGGAGCCAGCAGAGCCGGCTGCACGCTGCAGCTTCCTCCTGACTTCCTCTGATTCATATCTGTCCAAAAGCTCCAGTCTGGTCCTGTAGAATCTGCTCATGAAAGGTTCAACGTCTCGCTTTCTTCTAAACAAAACAGATTAGTGTGCCGAATACATCGTAAAGAAACTATACAATAACGTAAAAAAGAAAGTTTTCCCTAAATAAGCAATACAAAAAATGAAAAAAGTGTTTTATGTGAATTCTTATGAAAGTCTACTTCCTATTTACATGAAATCTGTTCCACAGAAACAATCTCCAGCCCCGAAACCACACTATAAATGTCATGAAATTAAATGATCAGCTATTTTTTTTAAGTGTTATGTTTTTGTTACCTGGTGTCTTCAAGTTGATATATTTATACCACAGATTTGAATCCAAAACATTTTTTATATCAAATCTTTAATGTAACAAAATAAAAAAAACAAACTTACAAAATGTACATTAATTTGTCATAACAATTTCCACTGTTGCATCTGCGGTTCCGTCATTCTGAATAAACATTCTGAATGATTAAATGTTTATTAATCATTCGGCATATTTACATCGCCTCTGTCCCTCTGCAACGCAGGCTTTACGCAGGAGTCCTAGTTCCAGTGCATCAACGTGTACATTTCACGGTAAAAACACTGGAGAAACAGGTTTCAAAAAAAAACTTCTGTTGTACTTTCAAAATAAAATTCTATACATTTTATTTCACCGCAGATAACACCGTGTCTATTTTTTCCATACATACGTATTGGATGCTGATGACACGGGGATAGCAGGACAAATTACCCCTCTGGGGGGTGGGGGGTGATGTAAATGAACTGACGGTATTGAGGCAGACTCCTCACACGACGCAACCAGCGGAAATTTGAGGTTGAAGTCCACAGCACTCCGACCACAGTTACATTTGCACTGCTGACAAAACCAAATAAATCCAGACAAATGAAAGAATCCTCTCACCCAAACGTTGAGTGTCCTGACGGAAGGTAAATCCAAACCAGAACTGATGACTTCGGGCGATAGATCCGCTTTTTTCTCTCTCTTTGGTCCCTGGTAGACACTCTGACAGGAGGGGGTCCCCTCTCTTACTGCGATCCCATTTATCAAATCAGTACGTCAGTCACATGACCTACTGTTGACGCGTCAATAATACAAAACATGGACGATAAAAATCACATGATTCTTGAGGAGAAAAAGGCTTTACATTGTCATGGGGAAACTATTAGTTTGACACAGGATTTATTCATCCATTCATCCATAACGAAGCTACTTTTTATGCACTAAGGAAGCAATATTGATTTAAATATAAATGCATTAAACTCTCATGAGTCTGTTAGCAAAAGCTATCACCATGAATCCCAGCTTTAACCACCATTAAAAGATCACTGGGAACGCTTTGAAAAATGGATCAAAAGTTGACACCCCCCACCACCCCCCCCCCACCAAAGTGGGAGGCACCAACCAGACCAGTGTGAAAGTGACCTCCGTGCAACTGCGTTCATTGACAAACTGTCTATTCTACTGTGCAGTTACAGTTCTGAAGGGGAGCCAGACCCGTCGAGGATCCTAACAATCTGATGACATGCACTGCCAAGAAGCCCCGCCCTCTCGCCCTGCACCAGGCGCCGGTGCTAAACTGTCCTGCAGGCTGCCCCCTGTGTCACCATTTCTACCTTTTACATGTACAGTAACTTGTCAAAGCATAATGTACTGTGTATTTCTTCTACAGGAGATGTGTAGGCTATCTGTAAAATAATATAAATATGCCATTTTTAATATATACACACATAAATGTATAAAAAAAAAGGTTTGTGCAAAAAATAGTCCCTTCCACCCTATTTAGTGGACCATAGATGAATATATGCTGCTCTTTAAACTATATGACCCCGTTCCTCCAGATCATTTTGTATATGGTTTTATTTTTTCATTTTAGTTAGTTGAGTCGTGGATGTCGTGTGAAAAGCTGCCCTCTAGTGGTGCCTCATTGAAGCACAGGCAAACTTCATTTTCATGAAACAAAACAAAACAAAAAAAAGGAGTTGAAGAGGACGAGTCGACGCAGCCAAGGACAACACAAGAGGCGCTGTTGCACAAACTTCCTCTCGGAGAACAAAACAATAAAAGCAGTCCGCCGTCATTTGTTGAACTGTCAGGAGACACAAAGTACACTTACAGCCGAGCTGGCCTTCTCTCCCACCCCCCCACAGATGAAATAACTGAAAGACAGACTGCTTTAGCTCATAGTGAAGTGTATCTGATCCTGTTGAAGTGAGGTGACTTATATTTTTCCAGTCCTGCCATCTGTCTTTGAGTTATTTCCAGTCCAGGACAGTCTTTCGTTTGTTTTTACATCGTCACTTTGCACGAACAAGGAATCATTTTGTTTCCATTTTTTCTTTTTTTTATTTATTACTTCTTGTACTTTGGTCTAAAAATATGTGGTGAGCAAACAAATTTTCATTGTCAATAAAAAACAGAAAAGCTTTTAGCGATTGGTCATTTGTGAAGTCCTATAATGGAATCAGTCTTTGATTTTTCGCGTTAGCCAACCCGAAAATCCTTCCAGGCTAACTTCTCTGAAATCTGCCTACTTGTCTCTCGATGTCTTTGAACACTTCTGGATCCTCAATGGTTGGAGTGACCTAGAAAGAAAATCACAGAGAAGGATTTCACATTAAAGTTTATGGTGGTACTTCGTGAAAACACCGTTGACCTTTCGCTGATTTTTGCAGTGCATTGTGTTCTGCATCCTGATTGGCTGAAGACTGTCATTCTATGTCTCCTGCACAGGATCCATTCCGTTTGAAACTCTGACTTAAATCTTTGATTACTATCAGATCTTTGTTATTATTCTATAATACTAGACTTGCTTTTCTATGGTTTGAACTCAGCGATTTCTTTTAACAAGAGAAAAGTAAAAAAAATTAGGCCTGTAATGATTCATCGACTTTCGCCCTTGTGCTATCCTATGACCCCCCACCCTTACATTGACGTGTTCTCCCTACCATGACAAAGGTGGATAAAGGTGGAGAGGATTTCATGTCATCCATGGACACCAGTGAAGATCACAAATCATTGAAGAAAAAAGGTTCAGTGCACTGTCTAGTGGGTCTAGATGACCCAACTCCCAATGTTAAAGTGCCTAGAATAGCACAAGGGTTACAGGTGAATTAATTTCTAGTCTTGTGATCCAATCAGATTGATCCGTCTGAGGCAAGTTGTAAATAAAATGGACAAGACCATTAAAAAAAAAAGATTAAATTGATATTGGAAAATACCATTTGGATTGAGACACGGTAGGTTTATTTTACTATAATGTATAAACAATAAAGTGCATCACAGCGGACAACACACAAGTGAAGACAGCAAAAACTGATCCAACCATCATTCCAGTCCAATGTGTGGAAATACTTCGAATTTAGCAAAGACGTAACCTTTCAGTGTGGTAGAATGTTCTAGTAATTATTTGGATGTGGAAAAACAACAGTGGAATGGACTTTGGGAAACTAAAATGTGAATGGATTTACCATTAAGTCTTGTTCACTTGTTTGTTTGTACACATTTAATGTAGACTTGATTATCTTGAAGAAATCCAAGGAATGTGTAAAACTTCACCTGCACAGGTACCAGTATTTCTCTCTGAGTCACACTGGTGGAGGTTTTGGCTAAAGACGCCCTGGAGTCTTAGGAGTTTTAGGTCAGTGAATCGGGTTGTTCATCATGAACTTATATCGTCTGTGAACCCTATTGGCAACCACACATAATATCATTCAAATGATTTGTTACACCCCTAATGACTATTGTTAAAAAGAAGATTACTAAATTGCAGAATTTTCCCGATCTCAGTTTGTTCTTGGAGCATAATTTCTGCTGTAAATGGGGTAGAACTATATTGCATTTAATTTTTTTTTTCTTCCTTCTGCTCCAACAAAATGTGCAGGGGGGATTCCATGTCTGTCTTCAGCTCTGTGTTGGAATGCTACATTTACTGAGCATGTAACATTTGCTGTGAATGACAGGCATGCACCCCTATTGGAATATGGAGTAAACCAAATTCTTATTTGCCTTGGTAAACATAAGCATATTACAATTAAATAAATGTTACCTCATTTATTGCGGGTGTTAAAACTGACCCACATCAGATAAAACAGTAGCCAACTTCTTTTTCTATAATTCTAGATGTTTTAGGGCAATAAAACTCTTCACTACACACTTGATACACTCTTCTGTCTTGTTTAAACTTTCAAAGGTCAAACCTTTGTAGAAAAATAAGAGCAGGATTATAGAACCCATCAAAGAGTCTAAAAGGAAAGAAGAGAATGCATTTATACACACCACTTTATTTCATTCTAATAGTTTTGAATCTCACAGAAGGAACAAACCATGGCTGCTTTACCTTATAGGGTTTGCCGTTGATCAGGTTGGATAAAGAGGAGCGGGGAATTTTTCCGGAGCGAGTCTTTGGAAGTCCTCGAACGAAAAGAACGTTCTTAAAGGCAGCCACAGGCCCAACGGTGTCCCTCACCAGCTTCACAATCTCTGTCCTCACTTTCTCCTCAGTGTCCCGCACCTCTGAGTAGCAAAACCATCACTTTTAGATTGAATCATGAGGAAAGGCCGGCGGGGCGACTCCCCCATCCTCACCATTTTTAAGCACACACAGCGCTAAAGGAATGTGACCCTTCAGGGAGTCCTCCAGACCCACCACTGCGCAGTCTCCCACTGCAGAATGCAGCAGCACCGACTGTAGACAGAACAGATCCACAGGTGAGCAAAACCGGGTTCCCTCCGCGCCGCGTCTTTATGCACAGCCTGCGCACCTCCTCCAAAGCTCCGGCTGATAACCTGTGACCTGCCACGTTGATGACATCATCAGACCGGGACATAATGTAGAGGAAGCCGTCTTCGTCCAGAAAACCTGCATCCATGGTGTCATAGTATCCCTCAGGGATCACAAAATACATGATTATATTTTCAGCAAACAACTTTAGCAATGCCAGATATCCACACCAGGGGACAACCTTCAATCTATCAGGACAAACGGACTGTTTTTCTGTCTAGTTATGATCATGAAAGCTTACAGGGAACTTAGAGAAGTAAAGTTTCCTGAACAAACTCTTGTTCACCCACAGCGACAGCGCTGCTCCAGGGGGTAAAGGCAGCCTACAACAATAAAACAAGAAAAAGATCAATAACAACAATAAACCAACCTGTCAAACAATTAATGGGTTTGCTGAAAGGTTTTAAATGCTGGAAGAGACTGTAAAAGAGAACTGGACAGAGCGAGACTGACATCCCCCATATCAACCCAATCGAGTCAATGCAGTCACGAATTTTTCACGAAATGGACATTGCCATGTTGGAGCAAGAAATCTTTAATGTTAGGGATTGTGAGTCAGTCTGAGTAAATGTCTCTATGGCAACCACTCTTGCCAATCAGGAGTGAGCTTGTTGGAGTCCACACCCGTACCACAAGAAAGCAGGCTACATGAAACCTGTCAATCAAACTTTTTGAATACTGGAAAACATAGTGAAAATAAAAAATTAGAATTATAAAGAACATGTAAAAAAAAAACAGGTCTCCCATCAAGAATGGTTATTCTGACAAACATAATGAATGAGTAATAGCTTTTTATTTACCTATAGAATTCTTGGAGCCAGCAGGTAGTTCCTGTTTGGAACTTTCCTTACTCTTTGTTTACAAAACATCTTTACGTCTTTACCTAAAATTTTACTTAATTTAGATTTCGCATAGAATCAACGTTTTTTTTTTTTTAAAGACAAAATAATGAACGTTTTGAATTGTGTTTCTATAAAAAAAAAGAGAAAAAAAAGGAATAAACCCAGGTTAATTATATTGCAACACAATACCACATTATTCTCTTTCTTTCACCCCAGCAGCCAATGCTTTTCTATTCAGCAAAAAGAAAAACAAGGTAATAACTTTATCTGTTTGCTTGCTTGTTCTGTAAAGAAACACTTCAAAACTCACAGATTAACTAATTATTAACTTATTCATTAATTAACTAATTTTAAACTCAATAACGCCTAGAAACTCATCCTTTTGTCCATCAGCTGTTTTTCTTGATAACACTTGTGTGTGTTTGCATATAACCCTCATTAGAACCCCCCCACTCAATATAAATCTCCCATGATTCTTTTAAAACATTAAGAAGCTGCTTGTGTGACTTACCTCACCACAATATTTCCCAGAGTTCTCGGCTTCACCTCCTGCATTTGGTCATCAATGACTGTCACTAAAAAAAAACAACAACACAATACAAGAGCTGATTAAATAGTTATGTCTGCAACTGCTGGTATTTCTCCTTTTAAAAAATAATAAGAAGAAAAATAAAATAATGAAATAAAACATATTTACCATTGTAACCTGGAACGGGTTTCCCAGCCTGGCCTGCAGGTGGCGTAAGTGAGCCTCCCAGACCCATAAAGGAGGCTGTAATGGCAGAGCCGGTTTCTGACGAAAAGACAAATGAATCTGTTGAAATTCTCATCTCATCCAGCTGTAGGTTTGCTCTAAAACCCCTGAGCTCTGGGTTACCCCCATAATGCAACAGCTCAGAAACTATTTCATAGCTGGCGTGGCCTTTTGAGAGCGTCTTTCTGAAAGGCACCCATCTGGTATTGTGCTGCTTGTTTGAGGCAGCGTTAACCTAAAATACACAGGACTGTGGGGAGCTCCTATAGGCTGGTCAGCTAAACCCAGAAAATGTGCTCCATCTCCAGCCACGGCTCGCCTGGCAGGCCTGCTCGCCCACCCAGCACAGCAAAAACAGAATCAATCCAGCTCAGCGGGAAGATTACATCACACACAGATGCTCGCGTTCGCTAACGTCTACTGTGTTCAACACATCTGATCTCCATCTCACTGTTCAGTCTCAGCGTTTCCTTCCATCCTAAATCCAGTAAATCTCACTAAATAGATTCTATAACAGCAGTTTATGCTTAAATTTAACCCACAAGAACCTATGGTAAACTGTGGTATTATATGTCTGATGCAGGTGGGTAGGAAGTTTTTTTTTAAGCGCTGATTGTTTCACTGGTGGCTTACATGGCGAAGAAGTGTGGACACCCCGGCTATATACTCTATTGACACTGATTCTACAGGCTCAGCCACACAGATAAGACGTGTGGAGCCACGTTTCTTTGAGGAAATGTGTGTGGGAGCTGCAGGTAAAAGTACTTGAATCTTCAAAAAGAGGAGAACTAAAGGAATACGGAGCATCCATCATTTCCCTCCTTAGGCATGCAGTGTAAATTTCAGGCTGTGGTGACTCATGCTCCCCGTGAGGGACTTTTCTAGCCCCAATAAGAAGCTGTTTAAAGCAACCAGGAAAACCCAGTCGATGCCTTTACAGTCCAGACTGCACGACAGCCAAATCTGACATGCATGCAAAAAGCAGGATGCTTATTAAAACCTGGAGGAAAAGCCAAGGCAACAGGTCCCTGCAGGGATTCCCACCTGAGCTGCAAAACCTCTTCAGAAGGTACACCTGAGATATTGCATGAAGGATGAAGCTGCAGATTTGTAAGAGGGGGGAAAAAAATCATATATTTGAATGATTTTGTGTTCAAAATCAGCACAGGAGTTTATTCGTCTACTGGGATAAGATGCTGGAAATTATCCTGCTTTCAAATGTGTGAAATATTATTTTTCCCCCACAGCACAACAAACTTCAAAGACACGAAGTGCTGATGGTGGAGGAGGGTCGGACATGTTCAAGAGGAGGTGGGCTTGAAGGTGGCACCTCTATGAAGTTACCAAAGCTCAGCATTGAGCGTGCCAACACACCTACGTTACGTTTCTTAGGACATTTTAAGGTAATTAGCCAAACGTTCCTCTGATTTCCAGACAGAGCTGCTCGCTTCCTGAGTCACTTGGGTTCCTGACTCAGATTCAGAACTTTATCAGGGATGGTGAGTCAGAGTTCTCTGTCAACCCCAATAGTTCAAGTCCTGTTGTTGTTTACAAATCCATAAGAAGTCCATGGTTACCAAGAACTTTTGGAAGTCAATTACAACTTGGACTCTGTCAATTCCATTCACTGAGAAGTTTAAACTCACATGAAACTCTACTAACCTAAAAGATCACAGACATTCACTGATTTCACTCCAACATCAACAAATTCTACCCATCTGAACAAGAACTCTTTAGTAAAGCCGGGTGTATTCAGACTGGACACATTTGGTTCACTTAAAGTGAACCAGAGTTCGTTTCCCTAGATAATCTGGAACAAATTTTCAGATAATCTTTAGAGGTGGTCCATATTTAGCGGACTGGGTCCAGATTAAACGGTTCTTCTAGTCTGAATACACCCGAAGTTACCTGTACGGGAGGTTGACCCGTACGGCCGCAGCCTAAATCTTGCTATTCTTAAGCCTTTCAGAGTAAAGTCTATCCATCAATCGGCACACTAAAGAACATTTTTTTAATGAAATATTTGATATTTTATATATTTTAGCAGCTCATTTTCCAAGCTGGAAATAAACAACTCGATATCTAAGGCACCGCCTTTCGCTCCTTGTGGGTGCTGCCCATTTCATGACGTCAACCTAGATCCGTCCTCAGCAGCGTGTCTGTGTTTCGCCAACAAAAATAAACTACATCTGAACTTTTGCAAAGGTAGATGTATTGTGATCACCGCCTAGCTCCACAGAGAAAGCGGGTGTGTGTTAGCCTAGGGGTGGTGCTGACAGTGCAAACTCTTCCTGGAAGGGGCTGTTGTCACTGGTTCACATCACAGTGTGAGAAACCGCTCGTTTTTGTGGGTTGGGAATGGCTGGTGCTCAGAGAGCAGGGTTTTAGAGGAATGTTCAGAGATGCATGAATTAACCAAAATACAGCTTTGGGATTGTTTATAATGTGGAATGAACATTTTACTACACTTAAAAGCTTTAAAAAAGTTGATTTTGCATGATATAGACCCTTTAAAGGGAGCAAAGGGGAGTTGCATTTCCCTTGAGATTCATTCGTCCAGCTTTGGGGACATCATGAAAATGGAACGTACCATTGTCATTTGTGTTGTAAGTGCATTATGAAGTATTTATAAGACTACTGGAAGTTGTACCCACATACATTATGCATGGGTGAATGCTTACAGGCAAAGCCTTCATAACAACTCCCCTCACTGGTAGTTGTGATTTTGCGGGCCAAAAATGGGCAAACCTGTATGAGGCATAAAGGTCGTAGGCCGATCGGTGAGCCCATTGAGCGAAAATGTCCATGCACATTTCTTCCTACAGGAATACTGCCGACAACAACACTGATACAACCCGCGAGGGTCAGTAAGGGTAAAATAGGTGAAAAACAGGCGTGTCGTACAGATTTTTTATTTTATTCATCTTCCCCCAACCCTGCACACTGGGCAAGGAGTCAGTTGGTGCTGCTAATACATTAAGGCCTAGAGTCGCCTCCAAATCCTGAGAAGACTGAGGTCCTTTAGAGCAGTGTTTTTCAACCAGTGTGCCGCGGCACACTAGTGTGCCATGGGAGATGGTCAAGTGTGCCGTGGGAAATTGCCCTCATTAACTGATCTAGAAACATTTTCCATCTCCAGGAAATCAGCACTTTGTTCATCCAAACAGGCCCTGATAAAACACTAATTAAGAATAAGAGTAATTAAGAATATAAAAGATCATAAAATAATTTTTTCTTTGTGTTTATTTGATTCTATTAAAGACATTTTGATAACAATGATGGTACCGCGATTTAGCTACAAATACACATGTCATTAGTCTGACCAATCAGAAGTGGTTAAAGTCTTAACTTCCTTGTTCTGATTCTGCTCATAAAGTCTCTCAGTTCTAACAATAATACCAGCTAAAGCTCGTCTTTAGCCGTGTAGCTTTCCACAGAATCCGGTATCAGACCGTGGAACAAGTGAACAACACAATGAAGCTCAGAGACGCTGGTCTTTCTGCCCTTTTACATCCGATCTTACACTACATCTCCCATGATGCATTGTCTTAAAGGGACAGCATCTCAGCGTACAATGAGTCGTCCTTGTTCTACGTCTTGAAACCAAAAAGAACACACATCAAACAGATTTTTAATTTTCGAACGTAAATTTGATTTCATCTCTTAGAAAAAACAGCTGCAACTTCCTGCTTTTTCTGCCACAATTATCACGCAAATGCACTTGAGATTGGGGGGGGTCTGGCCGTCAATACAGACACCGAGTTTCTGCCTTTTCTTTTTTTTTTTTTTGGATGCTGGTGTGCCGCGGGATTTTTGTCAAGGTTAAAGTGTGCCGTGGCTCAAAAAAGGTTGAAAAACGCTGCTTTAGGGAGTGTAGGACACTGCTTAGAACTGTTTTGGCACTGTAGGTACATCAGTCTCTTTCTATGCTGTGATCTGATGGAGTAGTGGGGTTAAAGAAGTTGGACAAACTGATGACGGGCTAGCTCCATCCTGGACTCCACGTGGAAACAGAGAACCTTGTGAAAGAGTGGCGGATGTTAGCAAAGCCTTTTCTCCCCCCCCATTGCGAGACAGTGGGGATGTTGGGGAACTCCTTTACCCACAGACCACTGCACCCTTAATGCAAAACCCAACGTTACCGCACTGACATCACATAGATGACTGACTGCTGTTGTGTTTTTATCCCTTTCTTTGAACAGCATATTGTTTAGTTCTTTCCCATTTCAGAATTATTTTGTTCCATTTGTATTGTTTTATCCTATATATACACTTTAGTTTATAGTCGGTTTTATTTATTTTATTATACATACCTTAACAATAGCATCATTTTTAGTACATCTAAAGTTCTTCATGATCTAATGTCTCTCCGGGGATCAATGAAGTCTTATCCGTCTATCTATCCCTACATCTAAAGGGAGGATTAGGGTTTCATGGCTCCTGCTGGGTTTATGCCATTGAGGAATGAGCCTAAATGGCCGCTAGAAGGTCGCAGAGGCCTAATTTAGCCCGTTTGAGAACCATGAGCTCAGTATACGTATGTGGTTTCTTGTCAGCTGGAGTTCAGTCCAGTGATATTACAGATGTTCTGTCATTAAGTCCTTACTAAGGACAGGAAGCATTGTGCCGCCTCCTGTCTTTAGACTGGCATCAATAACACTTTGGTTCTAACTGTTTGAGAAAGCATAAATTAGAAAACTTTTAATGAAAAGAAAGTTGCAGACATTTCTGAAAGAACTGATTGCTTATTGATCTTATAAACGCTTTATCAATAGTAATCATAGTAGCAATGTTCAATCCACTTTGAATAAAGAAGCAGGTCCAGCGCGTCAGGGAGTCTAACCCTGAAGGATGCTGTGAGGGTTTGTGTCCGAATCCCTCCCAATTGTCGATGGGACTTTGACACAACTACTGGACCGTGTCAGCATGAGTGTGCTGTTTAAATCTTGCTGTTTACAGCAGGAGTCTGGGCTCAGTGGCAGAGATTAACAGTCAGCCAGTAGACTTGGGGCTCAGATGAAAATAGACTGCATATTTTACAGGCGAGCAGGGAGACGGAACAGGCGGCACGACTTCCCTGGAATAAATCAAACACGTAGCAAAGACCTTTCCAATCTTATCAAACTGCATCAAACCAGTAGCTTTACAATTTACATAAATCCTTCTCACAAGATGATCACTTAACCCTTGTGCTATCCTATGACCACACCCTTACATTGACGTGTTCTCCCCACCATGACAAAGGTGGATAAAGGTGAAGAAGATTTCATGTAATCCATGGACACCAGTGAAGATCACAAATCATTGAAGAAAAAAGGTTCAGCGCACTGTCTAGTGGGTCTAGATGACCCCACTCCCAATGTTAAAGTGCCTAGGATAGCACAAGGGTTACAGCCTTAACGTTTTCCTCAAACAGTGTAGGTATTGTATGAGCCAGACACTTTCATTTAAACTAATAGCCTCTGAGCTCTGGTTTAGGTGGACTACATTTAAGTCTTCTGTTATTCCCCTACAAGGACCAGCTGGCTAAAGACCAACTCCAAACTCCAAAAATTGTGCTTTTGCTGTTTTTCACATGTTCTTGTGGCATTTTTCTCATGATGGAGGGCAAATACATTGGATATTAAACCTATTGTTTCTTTATTTAAATTGTTGTGAATCAGAAGCAGACGAAACAGTGCCATTGGAAAAAAAACCTGTAGCAGCGAAATAGGTGCCACTATTGTTGGGCCACAAGCTCCATTCTGATGGATCCGCCTATGAATGACCATATCTAAATCTTTGTTTTCCTCGTCTGAGCTACAGCTGGATAGCTCCAACCCTTTTGTTGCACCGGTAATGATAGGTTGGTTGTGCGAGCTACTGTAAACTAGCAGGAGAGAAGGTAAACGAAGGGATGATGGGAAATGAGGATTATCTTACTCTGCACCAAGAGTCCAGCCCACAACTGAAAGATAAATTTCTGATGAGCTCTTGTTGCCCTGCAGAAACTACGTCCTAGACACAGGTTCATTGATTTTGGCTAGAAATGGCATAATCATAATGAAAAGACCACTGGGAATGATTTTAAAATAGATCAATTAATCTTTAAACTGGAAAAAAATGAACATGTCTAACATCATGCTTTTGTTTATTCACAGCATCTATTTACTGTGTATCACACACTGTCACTACATTGAATTTATAGCTCTGAGGTTCTTGAGCAATTGCAATATGATAAATTGGATTTAGCATGATTAGAAAATGTCTCCCTATATATCTTAAGTTATAAATCACGTGTAGTGACACAAATTAATACGTAAGTGCCTCATTTAGTTGTTTTAGTCTATGACATTATTCACACATGCCAATGGCATTGTCTAGTTAACGTCTCTAGTTCTGCTGTGGAAGACCTTGCGGAGCCTCAAACACGGTTCAGCATCAAATTGAAAACTCACATTTTTCTACCTAGTTTATGTTTCTTAAACCAGCTGAGAAAGTGTGTACAAAAATAGGCCTAAATAAATAAGGCCCCTACTTTTCAATGCTGATACACTCTAATAAAAGACTATAGGAGAGCTCCAACAATTTAGTTATAAAGCTTCAAGCCCAGATGAATATGTTTTAGCTTCAGGGTACTATATCAGGGATGAATGGATCTTTTTTGGTGCCTTAGGGCCTTTTTACAGCACAGCAGTTGGGCAGTGCCATAGTCCATCTGGACCTAAAGTACAACTCTTTTGGTTACTAGGATTGCTTTGGGCCGTCCCCAAGGACAGGTGGCTGGCCCACCCTGCAGGGGCGTGCCACACAGCCCCAACCTCTGGATTCCAGAACAGAATAGTGGGGCTGTGACAGATCCCACAGCCAAAACAAGTAAACGCCTCCCCTCACTGTATCGCCCTCTGACTGATGGTAAAAAGAGTTGATGAGTGGAGCCGGGGTTGGAGAACAATCAGCCCCCTGCGGCGGTGTCAGCTCGACCCCACTGCTGTGCTGTGTGTGGGTTCTTAATGAAACCTGCAAGAGACTTTGTAACAAATAACTGCCAATGGAGAAAAACTGAGAATATCTTACAATATGACTAATAATAAATTGATTGTGAGACTTTGAACCCACAATTTCTTTCAATATTTCACCCAAATTCAAGTTAATTTCTGATAATCCAACCTGCAACTTGTTCTTCTGCAGTTTCCTGTATGCACACATCAACTCCGATACAATAAGTGATAACCATAAAGGCTTAGAGCAGGTGTATATTTGTTAAACTTCTTTAAGTATTGATATTTGATACTTTCAAAATTCAAGCCACCATATCAAAAGTGCAGCAATGTTTGTTACACAGTTACACTTCTCTAAGGCCTTAGTCACAGGTGCCCTCACGGGTTGATACGGGTTATTTAGCGGGCAAAAAATAGTCAAATCTCAAACCAAACTTCAGGTTTTTCCTTAGGATATCAAAACATTTTAGATTCGATTTGAACAAATTACACCTGGTTTCATTTACAGTCCAAACCATTTCTGATAGAAAATGAACAATTTTCAGGTTAAAAATGCACCTATTCTGTTTTAACATCTGCTCATGCTCTCCCACTGTCTTGATAATTGGCGACTCGAAAGACAGGATAATATATGCGAGCTGCAGTCAAGAACACACACATAATTTGCTAATTAGTCAAGCTGTGTCACTTTGTCTCTTTTACTTGTGTACAGTACACACATCTTGGTTTCAGTCTCTTCTATTTCCAACCTTTGCCTTTTCAATTACAACCTCCCCCGCCTCCTTCACAGTCTCTTTCCTTCGGTACACAAGCAAATCAATCTTCCTCTGGCCTGTTGAACATGAGTTTGTCCAGTGAGATGTGCTGTGAAAGTGATGAATGGGTTGAGGAAAGAAGGGGTAGTTGGATGACAAACACAGAGGAGTAGAAAAAGCAATGTGTTGGCACCAAGAAGAGCCAAAGTCTGGCGGTGAGCATAGAAAATAGCTGGAGTTCATAAAAGTTTTGATCTCGACCGCCTTTTCTCTTCACAAATCCTCCAGCCTGACACTTTTTTTTTAAAAATCAATGAAATCTCAGCCCTCACAGCACACAGCATGACCCTGTTTTTCCACTCATTCTGCAGAGCTGACTTGACAGCCAGGTAATGTTGACTGAAGGGCGGCTGAGGAACTGATGCTGCCGTCAGGGCTGACGTTAGCACAGGAAAAAAAGAAGAAGAAACTCAAGGATATCATCATCTGTGCAATATTTTTGCATAATTGGAAATATTGATGAAATGATTACATCAGAGAAGAGAGCGCCTGAAAGGGGAGAATTTTCAAAGACAGGAAAAATTAAGCAGCAATGGGCTGGAGACAAATGTGTAATTTCACCCTATGCAGCGATGCGGGAGGAAGGAGGGAACAGAAGATAGATACCATAGAGGAGAATAAATAAAGAATTTCTAAGATGTTCATAGCAGAGAATCTTTCTATCAACTTCCCTTTAGAATATATTTCATTATTTTCTGAATCAACAAATCAATGGAAAAAATATTGAAACTTTTCTGTAAAAATGACTATTCTGGTATTATTTTAAGTAGCAAACTCTCAACTATGAGAGACTAAATGAGAAATATTAATTCAGCTTTAAGTAGCCTAGTAGTGTTTGTTGCATCAGATGGGTTTGAACTTGTTCACCACTGTAAAAAGAAATGTAATTATCATGTATGGGTGACATTTCCTTTTTAAATATTAAGGTAGAAGCTCGGTTTACAAGTTAAAGGAAACCATCTTTTTTAAAAGAAGCTGGAATACAGCCAAATTAAAATTGCCATTAAGAAAGATATTTACTCAGACACTAATTCAATGCATATTGTGTAAGAACAAACCAATAAAAAGTCTTCAGTCCTCAATCAGTCCTCAAAGGGAAAGATGAAAACAGCAAAAAGATTTGGTGGCAACGTCCTTGCAGCTGCAAAAGGTTATTTATGTCATCTACAGAAAACAGGGGAGGAACAAAGAGGAGAAATGTCCCATCTTACTTGGGGTCCAACCTCTTTCCATTACCCAGAAGCCTCTCCTATCGGCTCTCAAACAGCTCTCCTCATTTGCTCAGAACTCGGTGTATGCATACAAATGTAATACCTAACTTTCCAATAAAAACTATAAGATAAATTCTGCAGGAAATATTTCCAAATCCACCTCCCTCGTTAAAAAAGGCAAATCATAAGCTCTCAATAAAAAAACATGGTAGCACAAATGCGGCATCTCATTCCACAAACCTGATTGTAGAAGTCACATCTGTCGGCAGACACACACAAAAAATAACGTTTTAATGAATGCAATATGTTTCCATGATTCAAAACCATTTGAATAAAGAATAACTTTTTACTCATATATGTCCATCATGAGCAAAAATGCTACAAGAGCATTCTGTCCTTTTCAGGTCACCTAAAAAGGACAGAAGTGTAAAAGTGAAGACTTCTTTTAACTGTTTTATATTAAGAAAACAGCTCAAGGGGTAAAGGGAAAAAGTGCATCGTCAAGTAGCACCATCTCCTCTTTCAGTTCCTCCTTAACTGCTGCAGAGCACTGATACTTCAAGTCTAGAGGAGAAACACTGCGACCCTGGTTATTGTGCAACCTTGTCCATGTTTTGAGTAAGTGAATACTTGAAGCTTAAAAGCTCATTTTCTAAAGAGAGAGCCATTTTCACAGATGTGTGAAGCTTTTCTTGGCAAACCCTCACAGAGAAGGACAATGTATGAAGGCCAGTCCTGCCAGCTCTACTTTCGGCAAAGTCAAGAAATTTTAGATAGCTGCTTTCAGCGGGTAAGGTTAACTTTTTTTCCAAGATGACTCGAAGCCTCAAAGGCAATCGCCGTCTGAGGGGCTGAAAAAACACACAACAAAATGAAGAGAGGGAAAGGCCGACGCTTCAACACCTGAAACATCACATCAGGTTCTTCTTTCACCTCTTCACTGGTGGAGCAGCCAAAATCTGCCAGCTGAAAACACACATTTGTTGCTAGGCAACAGCCGTGACATCAGCATCTTTCATCCTCAGCACTGTCAGCCCTCCTACTAGTGGCATTCGGGTCTCAAAATAGAGCTCAGATTAATACAGAGCTTCAAAATGGAATAGATTGTCTCAGTTACACGTGAGTGAGCTCAGCTACCATCGGGAACAACTGTGACCTTCTTTTATTTTTATTTAAGATGCACACAAACAGGAGGATAAAAGTAAAGGGGGGTTAAAAAGAGCAATTTGTCTGTTTTGTGCTATAATGAACGAGGATGAATCAGCACAGGAGGTGACGAGGGAGATGGAAAATGATTGGGGCCGCAGCACAGAGGGAAAAACAAGCATCAATTCTAAGAAAAGTCATCATCATCAGGAACAACGGAGCAAAACGTGATGCTGACTCGGTCAAATTAATCACTGCCGGCTCCTGCCGGCTTGTTGGTATAATTAAATAATTCCAGCAAAGTGGGCATTTAGCAGAGCATGAGTGTGATGCCAAAAATTACATTATTGTTCTGAGTAAAGCAGAATTAAAAGAAATAAACCATGTTGGAGGCTGTGACCTTCTTCTCCCTCCAGCGTGTCATGTGACCACTGAAACAAACTGGCTGCTTTTGGGTCAGCTAATCGGCTTTCATTTATCAAGTCAGGGTCTCACACAAACCTAAAGGGAGCCGGCTCTTCTATGAGACCTTTTCCCTCATCAGCAGAGACTCACTGCGAGGCAGACGGAGCCTCGAGGGAGAGACGGATAAATGAACCAAACCTTCAGGCATTTCATAGTTTCTGCAACAGCTGAGGAGCTGCTAGAGTGAAAAGTAACACCACAAGAAGACCCAACGCTTTAGGATTAACTGACAAACAATACTGACTGTTAAGTGGTGCCGGAGATTTTAGAATAAAGACAAAATATTCAAAAAAGTAAAATACAATTTAATTTAACTCAATAAAACTAGATAAATAGCTTTTTGATGCAATACTAGTAGAAAAAAAATTATATGGGTGGAGTGCTAATAAATTCAAGGTAAATTACACGATATTAAGTATTCTAAAGGAAAATCACTGAAATCAGCAGCAGTTGAAAGAAAGTTTTGCATGACAAATCCTTCAAATTCTCCACTTTACAGTGCAGAGATTTTCCTATAGCTCCAGTCAGTGTGCACATGGAGGCAGCTTCAGGGCTCGGCCGTATTGCACAGAGAAGACAAATTGAGTCTTTAAACCGATTTCCAATGAGGCAGTTTTCGTCTCTCCTGTTGGAGTTGGGAGACGAGGGACAAGACTCCTATATGGGTTTCTGTCGAGTTCAGCAAGCATCAGTACCCGAGGTCATCCTGCAAACGCCAACAGCACTTTCTCTTCAGTGTAACTCTATCCAGTAACAAGCTGTTTTTATGCTTCTGGAAAAAGCTGAGGAATAGCACCTTTAAGTGGATTACAGGTCTTCACAATGACTGCATTTATTTGAATCACTATGGTTTGGGCGCTTTTTTTTTCTGCAGTCAGTTAAATCTTCTTAAAATAAACTATCAAAGAATAGACATGTAGTATGCTTAACTCAATGTAAATTAAAAAATATAAAGACACTAAACTTGCAATAAAAATATACCTATATTAACATGGTTTCACTGTTTTTTATGCTATTCAAAATTTTAAAAATTAACAAGGATCAAACAACACTTGAGACAATATTTTACCATTTTGCTGGAATTTTCATCCTAACGACCCCATTGATCCGGAATCGGACGAGAGGGCCAATCTGCACTCAGATCGCAGGTACGATGATTGAACTAACGTTGGAGGTCGATGGGTTTACGGCTACCCAACAAGATTATTGATTTCATATTTAACACAGATACCTCACACAGCATTGATCCTTCACCCCTGCAGGCTGGAAAGTGCCAGAATAAAAAGAGGTGTTTAGGAGTGACTCTTTGCAGGAGCTGACACATTTTTCATGCCTCACTGGTACATTGGAGAGAAACCAATCAAGCCGAGGGAGGTAGGGGAGAGGGCATGACATTAGCATGATGGCACACCAACCAGACAGCAGACTCCATTACAAATCAAAACACTTTCACTTAAGAATCAATTGAAAAGGGGGTCTGCGGGGGAAAAAAAAAAGGCGTCACAGGGGCCGTGACCCTAGAATTGCAATTAAATTATCAAATCCCACACCCCCCACCATCCACAACAAGTCAACTGTGAGACAGAGGAGAAGTACCCTCTCCCCCTCTCAAGTTACAACCTCCAAACTGAGCTGCAGTGCTTTGAA
Organism: Oryzias curvinotus; assembly: GCA_023969325.1. Lineage (NCBI taxonomy): Eukaryota > Metazoa > Chordata > Actinopteri > Beloniformes > Adrianichthyidae > Oryzias > Oryzias curvinotus. The sequence continues at coordinate 17,390,230 of CM043728.1, forward strand.
AGGGCAAGCAATTAAAATGATTTTCGTGACTCACACTCTGTTAGGATGACATTAATTTAATGTGCAACAGTGTAACCCCGGCCCTGAAATATTGGATGTGATAATGGAATTTTTAAGCAGAAGAAAGTCATTCTGCTTGATTACCCACAAATTATTTCAGTAGTGTTGGAAAGAAATAATCTATAAAATTAAGTCTACAGTATTCAGTATAGGATTCATATGTGCATTTCTTTTCTTTGACATGGGTGTATGTTAAAATTCTGTAAAAGAACATTTAAATTAAATGACAGATTCTGTTCTTTGCTCCTCTTTAGGGACGTTTCCTGGTCCTCACACTTCTACCTGAATGGACAGCAAAGTCACCTTACATGTATACTCAATTAAAGAACCAGTGAAGCTTCTTATATAACCATTTTTGTGAATTAAGGAATTACATTGTCCGGAATAAAAATACATTAGCTGTACTTCAGGCTTAAGCAAACAATAATACTGTAGTTTTAGATGTGCTTCAAACAATGATCAACTTGTTAATGTTGACATTAAGCATTAAAGCAAAAATCTATAGGTGTATTTCCAAAAACCACCTTTTTGGTTTGTGATTTTTTTCCCTATAAGTTAGCATTCAAATCATTTTCACTCGATGAGGCTGTAGAGTAGAAATGTTTACGGATATTTTCTTTCTACGAGCGTGCTGTGAGGACAGGTCCCAGCAAATACAACCACAAATTTACATACTATATATATATATATATATATATATATATATATATATATATATATATACATAAATAAACAAAAAAAACGCAACGCCCCTCTCATCCTCCGCAGGTGGTTTCTCCTCCAAGCTCGGGTCCTCTACCAGAGGCCTGGGAGCTTGAGGGTCCTGCAGTATCTTAGCTGTTCCTAGCACTGCGCTTTTCTGGATTGAGATGTCTGAGATCTTTCCAGGTATCTGTTGTAGCCACTCCTCCAGCTTGGGGGTTACTGCCCCGAGTGCTCCAATTACCACAGGCACCACTGTCACCTTCACTTTCCAGGCTTTCTCCAGTTCTTCTCTGAGTCCCTGGTATTTGTCCAGTTTCTCGTGTTCCTTCTTTCTGATGTTTCCATCACTTGGCACTGCCACATCCACCACAACGGCTTTCCTCTGTTCTTTATCCACCACTACGATGTCTGCTTGGTTCATCATTACCATCCTATCAGTCTGGATCTGGAAGTCCCACAGGATCTTTGTCCTCTCATTCTCTACTACCTTCGGGGGTGTTTCCCATTTTGACCTTGGGGTTTCCAGTCCATATTCTGCACACATGTTCCTGTATATTATTCCAGCCACTTGATTGTGCCGCTCCATGTATGCTTTACCTGCCAGCATCTTACATCCTGCAGTTATGTGCTGGATTGTTTCAGGCGCCTCTTTTGCACGCACGCACGCACACACGCACGCACGCACGCACGGACGGACGGACGGACGGACGGACGGACGGACGGACGGACGGACGGACGGACGGACGGACGGACAGACAGACAGACAGACAGACAGACAGCACATTTCTCAAACAGGCAGTTTCCAAAGTGCTCTACAGTGACCAAAAACCAGACAAAAGATTAACAAACAAAACAAAACAAAATAAAAACAAAGCACACCAGTAAAATGAATAAAAATGAAATAAAAATAAAAACACTGATAAAAACACAGGTAAAAACACAGAGGACCACACAACTCACGCGGTGTTAAACGCTAGAGAGTAAAAATGTGTTTTAAAACCGGACTTAAAACACTCCACAGAGGGCCCTGTTCTGACTGGTGAAGGCAGAGCGTTCCACAGCTTAGGGCCGACAACAGAGAACGCTCTGTCTCCCCTAGTTTTGAGCCTCGTCATGGGCTCCACAGGCTGGAGCTGGCCCTCCGACGTCAGAACACGAGCTGGTTTACAAATCAGAACGACGTCAAAGATGTATTTTGGAGCCAGTCCATGTACAGCTTTAAAAACACACAATAAAATGTTTAAATTAATCCTAAAATTAACAGGAAGCCAGTGCAAGGACGCAAGAATGGGTGTGATGTGCTCATATTTTTTGGTTCCTGTTAAAAGTTGTGCAGCAGAGTTCTGGACTAACTGCAACCGGGAAAGTGCCTTGTGGGAAACCCCAGTGCAAAGTGCGTTGCAGTAGTCCAGTTGTGAAGAGATAAAAGCGTGCATGACCTATTCAAAAATATTAAAAGATAAAAAGGGTTTAACTTTAGATAAAAGCTGCAAATGATTAAAAACTCGATTTTAAAACACCATTTAGCGTTATTCCGATATGAAGCTGTGTAATACCTGTATCATAAAAGATGGGGAAATGTCTGATAAATGCTAAGCTTAAATGTGCCAGAACAATCTTATGGTAGCTTGAAGTATTTATTAAATCAAAAAAATCCCTTCACGCATTTGACCAATTGGATGGAGCCCTTTTATGTTTGATGTTCGCCTCCTATGATGATGAGGTATATCGTCATCGCAAATAGCGAGTTTTTCTCAAATTGTGCAGCCATAATATATATATTTGTAATCTTGGATTGCCTCATAACTATGTTGCGTTATTCTATTTTAGTTTTTATTGCGTATTTTGTTTTATAGCATTCTATTCGGCCTCTACTCGTGTCAAGGAAGTATAGTTTTGTATAGTATATAGTATAATACGTCTACATGTACATTTTTTCTAACCTATAGCCTGCACCTTAAGAAAAATTGCCCTTCAGGGAAAATAAAGCTGTTTGAATTAATGGGTTTGGATGGGATGGGATGGGATGGGATAGGATAGGATAGCATGGGATAGGATGGGATGGGATGGGATGGGATGGGATGGGATAGAATGGGATGGGAAAGAAAAGGAATAGAACCGGTTTAACTACCTACCAGTCTGCCACCAGTGATCCAGGACAGGAACCCCAAAGCTCTTTTTTGCCCACTCTAAAGTCTCCACGTCACATCGCTCTCCTGCCACAAACAATGACTGCAGCCTGCAATGAAACAGGGCACATCTCAGTCACCGTCTAATCTAATTTGAAGCATCTTTATCTGAAAGAATCTTTCATTTTTAATGGAGTCATCTTTGTAAAGTATCTCCAGCTAACTGAGACTGAGTCTCAGTATCTGGAAAAATTTGAGGTGTGACAGATTATCCTGATCTCCATGAAAGTGACTCTAAATGTGACAAAAGCCGTTCAAGCTCATCACCCAAAACCAACCTATTCCTTTTTTCTTGCAGACTTTTTAGAACATTTCAGCAAAAACCCTAAGAAATTGTGAACTTCTGCAAAAAAAGTCATCCATGCCTGAGTAAATTCTAAAGGGAAAAGTTTTGAACCACATCCAGTTTTCCCCTTAGCCCCTCCAGCTTTACCAGAAGCATCATTTCGATTTTCTTTTTTTAATCCACATTGTGAATCATCTTTTCACCTTTGTCACATCAGTCTGCTGCCTTGACAATCGGCCTGCTTCCAGGATTTGGTCAGACTTCTCAGGGGAGTGAAGGTATACCTCTGAATGTAATCACCTCCACTCCCACAGACTGCAGTCATCAGCTCGATGCCATAAATGTCAAATAAAAACACAGTTTACGCTTGTTCTCAAGTCTAAAACCTGTATTTTAGACATCTAAAAATCCAAATTGTTTCTTAGTCTCACGACACAAAAGACACATTTCAAAGGGAACTTATTCACAAAATCAACAAAAGTTATTCAAATCCAATCTGATTTGAATAATTTAAAAAATGACTATTTCTTTCTGCTTTATATCTTTAAAATGTGAACACCTACTTTGTCTAGCAAGTGCACTTTCATGTCCTGATGATGACCCAGAACAAGCCAGACTTTCTATCTGGTAATTTATCCAATGTCTTATCTAAAACTTCAAACTGAGAGTGTTTTTGCCCAATGGAAAGCTGTGAAAGGTCATTTTAATCATCTTCAGGTCACAAACAATAAAAAGAATGGTAAACTGTGCAAAGTCTTAGGGAAAAAGCTCCTTTTTTATTTTAAAAATGTTCTTTTTTTATTATCAGTGCTTTTAGTAAAGGTCGAGATTTCCCTTCAATTTTTTGTTATTCTCTGTCACAATCGGAACAATCTTTTACTTTTATCCTCATCATTTTATATAAATTTCCTTTGCAATGAACAGATTTGATAAAGACAAGGTTTTCTTTTGTCTTTTTTATCCTTGAAGCAGCAACTCTTACTGACTCTTTGCACAGTCTATCAGTTTGGTAAGCAGCCAAAACGTTATTTCTCTCAATTGAGTTTCTGGAATCAAGTATTTCCTCTGAACTCTTCAGACAAGAATGGACGAGAGTCTTAGATCACCTTGAATGACTGGAAGTGTTGCAGGGATTGACTTTCATTTGTACTATATCGAGTTCTGGAAACATTAATTTGTTTAATCTGACGTATTTCATTAAAGCTGATGCCCCATCAGCTGCTACACACCTATGTGTGTGAAATTTGTTCTGTGCATTTGACCAGAATCCTCTCCCGGAGTAGCGATGAGCTACAGTCACAGCCGCAATCAGGAACTAGTTGGTTTAACCCCTTATCATCTAAGGCCTTCGTCTCAACTGCCCTTACAGGTAGATGGTCCAAAAAAAAGGTCAACCTTTAAAGGCCCCACGCTCCAGTTAAGGTGTAGCTGCTCTGCTCTATGACCCTCCACCGACCTGGACAACCCAAAAACCCACAGCACCCATACAGGTCAACCCCCTATATGGAAACATGTGACTGAATGTTTAATGCAGAGACTGAAGCAGGAAGACATTGGTCCCCATTTTTGGTAAATGTAATTTAGAAGCAAAAATTACCTGGAGCCAGGTCAGTTCACCAAGGCACCTACTAGGTGACTCTTAAATAAGCTGCAATCAAACATTTCGAAACATTGGAGGTCGGGGCCATCAGACAAGATTACTTTTATTGAGGCATCTGATTGGTCAGTGTATAACTTGAATAAGAACGTGTTAAAAAAAAAAAGTATCAGAGCAAGAATGGTTTTTCTGACCAACATGACTGAGTAACAGCAGTTTATTTCTATATCCCTTGTGTTTTCCTAGGCACTTTAACATTGGGAGTGGGGTCATCTGGACCCTTCTAGACAGTGCGTTGAACCTTTTTTCTTCAATGATATGTGATCTTCACTGGTGTCCATGGATTACATGAAATCCCCTTCAACTTTTTTCACCTTTGTCATGGTAGGGAGAACATCTCAATGTAAGGATCGGGTCATCTGGACCCCACAGGATAGCACAAGGGCTATAGAAGTCGATGGGAATTTGGTTTCTTAGAGCCAGCTTCCTGTTTAGAACACCAGGGGAGAGGGGGTCACTCAGTCCAGTTCTCATTTACAGTCAATGCCTCTAACACAAAGTTTAGATAGATTTTCATAATTACAGCACACAGATCAATTTAAAAATGTACAGAATATTTAACAGAAACAAAAACAAAAAGTATCCTCAATAGTTTTCCTGGATGTTCAATTTAAACAGAAACATATGAACAAAATTTAGAGTTTGTATGATAACTTCTTTATCGCCTCAGAGAAGGATTCAATGAATCAATCAGATAAGGATTTTCTTTGTTCCAAGAGCTACATTTGACACAACTGACTATATAGTTTTATTGCTCAAACTTGAACACAGCATTCAGATCAAAGGACAATCTGGAGCTAAAAATAGATCGTATCTCTCAAAAAATCCAGCTGTGCAAAACATTAGGTTGTAAACATGTACAAAGTGTGTTAAGGAGTTCCACATGGCACTAAAATTGGCTATTGTCAGTTTTGTTTTCATCATTTAAATGAAAAATATAGCAAAATAATGTAGTGGAGACCACATTCAGCTCTACCTCTTAAGCATAACAAGAGTTTGATATTAGCTGACAAAAGTGCCAAAATATGCAAATCAGTGACAATTTTCACCTGGAAATCACAAAGATTTGTAATTTTAACAATCCTGATATGATGACGTTCACACAAACTCTCCAATTTGTTCTACTAAAAATCCTCAGTGCTCAAAAACTAGCCTTTATGTCAAACTGCAATATAAAAAAATTAATAAAAAAATAAACTGTCATGTGTGGCCATCCTTACAACCTCTATGAAGGTTTGCTCAGACCAGGAAATGCTGTAATCTTGTTCCAATCTGCTTCCCCCATGGTCACAGCTCTGGTTAAGATCTTGATAGTGTGCTACAGTGAATGCCTCACACTAGGGGACAAACTGAGAAAACAACCGACAATGTTTTCGGTTAAAACATGCAGAAAATTCCCTCCGTCTGCAGGAGCAAAGTTTAAAAAGTGGCTGCGCATTCTGTGTTCCAAACAAGCGAGTACTCAGCAGAGAATGGCAGAGTCACTGAATGATTTACCAAGAGGTCAGCTGCAGACAGAATTGCTTTATGATTGTGGGCCAGGAGGCATTTTCATACGGCTGAACAGAATGAAAGAAGATTCTTGAACGACAAATCGCTCACATCCGATTTTTCTAACACAATTAACCAACACGGTTGTTGTATTTAACTTTAGGCTACAGAAAACAGTCACTTTAACAAGAAGGCCAAGAAAAAGCTGCCAGATTTGACTGACCGCTGCCAGATTGAACTACTGTTGTGATGGAGACGCAGGCAGGCCGAAGTTTGGAGCTAGGACTCAGCAGATGGTCAGAGACTAGCGAACGACTAGCCGTGTTCTGCAAAAATCAGTACGAGACTTTTGATACCAACAGGATCCGCAGATCTAAAGTCCGGAGCAGATTACCCCACAAATTTTAGATCATATCTTTATGATGATGGAACAGGCGAATAGCTCAGGTTTACAAGCGGATAAAGTTACAAAAACGGAATTCTGAGAGGAGTCTGTTAGAGTTTTAACTTACTAATATCTTTTCATTTGAAAATTTAAAAGAAATCAACTTTCCTCCTATTTTGCTTTTTACCCTTTTAGTAATAATTGAGCCAAAAATAACCTAATAAAGCAAAAACCTTAATTATTACATCATGTAAATCTGCAATTGGCTTTTTTTATGTTTTTTAACTGCATTATAATTGAGGCCCAAAACCTACACAAGTCTTTTAAAAATAATTTTTCAATAAAGCCAAAAAACCCTCTTTTTAAATACGAACGTTAATTGTTGTATAAAACGAATACGCTTTCCTTCTAACTTTATTTCCTGAATAAAAAAAATAAAATCTCCCACAATTCAGAGAAATTATTTTATTAATATTTTGAGTTTTTAAAGCTTAACCGATATATTTTGAGTCAATTTAGAGATACGCACATTTAAAGACCAGAGATTCAGTGAATAACAGACAAGAACTGCGGATCGTCACAAGCCTGGCTTTTCGGTTTGGGAACGATTTCAACATGCTTTAAAGTCCAGCTGCTCAGAGGAGAAACCACCATGGGAGCAGGCAGCCATCAGCCATCTTAGAAAGAAAAATCAAAACCAAAACAAAAACGCAACAATGAAAGGCATTTTAAAGCAAAGTTGAAACTCCTGGGAAAAAACAACAATATACATAAAATAAACTTAAGATGTCATGAATAAAAACGACAACAAAAAAACGGTCTGAATAAAACTAACCCTAATCATGAAGTATGGAGGTGGCAGCATGACCCTTTGTGGGAATATTGAAGAAATAATATTTATTTCATCCTTTAAATATGGAATTGGTGGTTTTGCTAAATTCTTACTTATGCAGGCATCAGTTTGCTAAGATGATGCTGAAAGTCCAAGAACAAAATCTTTAGAAATTGATTGATTTGCAGTCTTTTAACTAACTTTCCCGTCAACAGGAGATGGTGCGGCAGATGTAGAGTACATGTCCAGAAAATCAGCCTTCCTATGTCAAATATGTTTCAGATTTCTATCAGATTTAAAAGTGAGGGTAAACATCAAGAGTTTTTATAACTCTTGATGTTTTAAGGCTGTAAAACCCCTCACTACACACTTTATCCACAGACATAAACATTTTCATACTTTTCACTCTTGTTTAAACTCTCAAAGTTCAAACCTTTATAGAAAAATAAGCCCAGAATATAGAACAAAAAAAGGTCTTATCGCGATAAAAAGAATTTATGTAGGAGTGGCAAACTGTCGGGTTGGGCGGCTCATGGGTTCTCAGGGCCCTGGGTTCGTCCTAGACCCGCGTCTTGTTGTCCGGCGCCCAGTGGTCCCCATGGCTGCCACCTGGTACGCCTAAGCACGCCTGTCCTGTGGCCTAGGGGCCCAGACGCCGGGTTCGCCTATGCCTCTCGGCGCCTGGCTGGGTGGGTTTCATGGTCCCCTCCTCCCGAGCTGCTTGGGTCCTGACGCCGGGGACGCTCCCGGCCTGGGGATCTCTCCTCCCCTCTACTGGTCTGGCTGGTCGGGCTGGGGAGGATCTAGTTCCCCTTATGAACACACGGTTCACTTCGGCAGCGTGCATGTATCTCCACACCCACGTGCACGTGCACACTACTCCCTGTCTGCTTCATCCCTCCTCCTAACCCACAGTGTATTGATGGACAGATATTTTCAGCTCATCTTCGTGTCAGAATTTCACCTTTGGATGTAATATTTGTCTTTCCAGCAGATCTGGTATAATTGTTACAGCTTAAAATAATAACTTATTCAAATCAGTGCTTGTATCCCCCACTTTCTCACCTCTCTTCCTTTTATTCTCTTCCACCCCCACTCCACACATTCTTCCCCTCTCCCTCCCCACACACACTAAATGTAACAAATAAATACAAATAATAAAACAAAAAGGGGTTTATACAAATCTACACTCTGGTTTCTGGAAGTTATATAACCTATTTTTGTGAAAGTAAAACCTGTCCAACACAAAAGGCCTTCAGCTCTGATCTGTTTGCTCAGCTGTTGGACAGAACAAGTTAGAAAAAAAAAAAAAAGAAGTGGCAAACTGAACAAATTCTGTAAAAGGAGACACGGCATGAAGGAGATTGTTGACAAGGTCTACAGCCAATCAGGACGCAGAACACAGCAGCGTGAGAAAAACGTCTGCAAGACTTCAAAAGGTGAACTGTAATACAGCAAAGGACTGCTGTGACATACAAAAATGGTAATTAAAAATATAAAATGTCTTAGTGGTTTTTCATTTATAAATATCTGTGTAGAACTAAAAAGATATGATTCACTTAATGGTACCAATCTAGAGCTACAGAAAACAACACACTGCAGGATAAAGATGGGCCTCTAGTTGGTCTACCTGTTCAGAGCATATTTTTTCCCATGCGCGGCGTGGGGGTCCTGCTGGCGAATGGCCCGGATGGCGGTGGGGGCTGTGAACATGGAGGAGGCCCCGTGTTCCGACAGGACACGGAAGAATGCTCCGGGGTCGGGAGTCCCCACGGGTTTTCCCTGCGATCACACCGACAGCTGTTCAGCTGATGACATGCAGAAGCGCTCCGGGGCCGTCACTCAAAACAACTGCAAAGAATTCACGCCTCAAAGGGAGAATATCCGATGCGGAGGATGCTGAGAGGCCCAGACTTGGTAGGGCAATATTTACACAAGATGCACACAAAAAAAAAACAAACGTAACAAACGTAAAAGTGACCCAAAGGTCTGTTCATCAACCTGTCGCAACTGTGTGAGGCAGAGTGTGGATTAAAGCTGCGAGCAGCGTCGTACGGCCTGCAGGTGATACTCGCCTCTTTTGACCCGCCCTCACTGGCTGAGCGGCTGCTATATATATACATGCCCCTCACTTTCCTGTCTCTGCCACTGCCACCCCGCTCAGAGCTGCAAATTCATGAAAAACACTGTGTTTTTAAGATGGCGGCTTTCCTGTTGGTTTTATCTCCATGGCAACCATTTCATTTTTTTTTCCGGTCAACAGGGGGTGACGAACAGGTCTATGTAATTTTTAGAAGAATCGGCTGGAGTAAACGTTTGAATTTCCTTGGCAATGGAGGTTTTTTTGTTAGCCACGCCCCCATTTGTAATACATTCATATCATGTGTTGTATTGTTTTGTTCAGTTTGAGCCGAGGATTCATGTACTACAATTTCACCGTGTTATAGAAAAGCATCAGGGAAGCATCACTTTTGCTAAGCTCACCCAATGACGGCATTCAAAACCTTTCAAAATCTTTCTCAAGTAGTAGGTCAGCCAAAGTTCGGTTGTGGTTTCAGACTTAACCTGGTGGTGTGTGAAATTTTGAGAAGATCGCTGTGATGTTGCTCACTATGTCCAAATTCATTTTCACCGGGTACTAGTTGGGCGCAAAGTTTGGTGAGTTTCTATATGACGGGGGTGAAATTTTCCCTCAAACACGCAGTAAGAAAAAAGAATAGCAAAAACAATGGGGTCCCTGCAGTCTAGGACTACTGTGGGACACAATAAATAAATATGCCAGTGCTGCAGCAGCACACCTAGGCTCCAACTTAAATAAATATGTATGAGCGTGTGGTGCTCAGATTAAAGAGGAAAAGCCTGGAGACAGACAGGCTGCGTGCCAAAAGCCAACCACAACACTAGTTAGAAAGAGTGATTAAACAACGGACTAAATGCCTCAGAAAAGAAATGTTGACGAAGAGAAATCCAGATGCATGCATTATGTTTGTTATATGTGTAATAAACTGTGAAGGTTTTAGGTATTTTTCTGTGCTGTGGACTCACCTCGTAAAGGATGGTGCTGTTGCCGTGGAGCAAAGGAGCATAGCAGATGTATGAGTGACCGACCACCCAGCCCAGATCGGAAGCTGCCCACCAAATCTGCATTAAATGAATACATGTATGCAATTTTCTTTAATAAGAAGAAAAAAACATTACACCAACATCATCTTTAAATCACGTAAGCATGCTAAGAATCATTAAATAACCTGCTTGAAAGAACAATAAATGCAAATCCAATATTCAGGCAAAGGTAAATATATTTTGGGACTTTTCTGCAGTATTCAAATGAAGACTGAGAGCCATGTTTCTCCCCTGCTAAGCACTTCTGTTCTAGGAAAAAGCAATAACTCAGACGGGGATGCGCAATCGCCTTACATCTCCAGGTTTGAGTCCATAAATATTTGACATGGTCCATTTCAGCATTACAGCGTAGCCCGCGGTATCTCGCACAACACCCTGGAGGAGGAGGAGGAGATAAGAAAACATGAGACTTCTGACAGGTTGTCCTCAACGCGAGGAGGCAGGAGTTTGATAATATCAGTCCAAACACTGGCGCTCAGCCACGCAGCGCTTATAGAGGGATGGGATTCTGTTTTCCACATAACCGCTCCTCTTACATACATCAGTGTCTGGCTTTTGTTTGGTAATAGGGCAAGTGGAACATTTCTTTAAGCAGCGCAGAAGCTTAAAGTTGTCCAAAAAGTAGTTCAGCAGCAACAGAGACTGAGATTAGAAGTCATTAGAGTTCTGTCAAAGGCAGAGATATGTTATTAGGAGGAAGTCAGTTTGATTGAACCTCCAGGAAAATTGCTCCTGGTTCCAAGGAAAATTTCCATCTATTCTTATCTGAGGTGTTTAGATCATTGGCTGGAAAGCTTTTCACTGGCAAATACAAGATTTCTTTGATTTATCTGTTTCTACAAATTAACCATCTTCTTTTGAGCATTTTTAAAAGCCTTTCCAGTGGCCTTTTAATTATGATTAAGCCATTTTTAGCCAAAATTAAAAAAAATCTGTGTTTGTTTTCTGGGTCATTAGAAATTTGTCTCTGAGATGTGGGCGGGACCATTGGCTTGGAGCAACCCCGCCCCCTTTTTCCCAGTTACTGAGAGCTTGAAGCAGGAAGCTAATAGCCCATCCAGTGCATTTTCTACGTCACACCTACAATCTTTTACAGACAGCATTTTGTCGTCTCCTCCTGAATCCCAACAATTTGAATAAAGAAATACCCAGAAATGATATTTTGAGCTTCATTTTCCTAATACATATCCTCTATCATCAGAAAAATAACACAAGAATATGTTACAAACTGCTGCTCCCAGTTCTCAGCTATGGAGAGGGGAAGGAGGCGGGGTTTCTCCACGTCAACTGCCCCGCCCACAACTCAGAAGAAAATTTCAAATGAAAGAATGAGATAAAAACAACAAAATCATAATTAAAAGGCCAGTGAAAACACTTTTAGAACAGATCAAAAGATATTTGAAGTGGGACTTGAAGTGTTCTAAAGCATACTTTTGGAGTCTTTTATGTTATAAAAACTAATTTTAAATCTTCTGAAAAAAGTTAAATTCAATTATTTAGAAGGCTTTCAAAGTGCAAAATGCATACAAACTGATACCTTTGGGGTTCCAGTGGTTCCAGATGTGTAGAGAACGTACAGAGGATGATTAGAGGGCAGAGATACGCACTCATGTGGCCGAGCCGAGGCCATCTCTTCATCCCAGTCTAAACTCAATTCTGGACTAAGGAACACTTTCTCCTGAAACCAGAAAAAAACTTTTGAAGTTCGGACTCCTTATCATCTCAGTGAAAAACCCAGAGATTAAACCTTTTATCTTTTGAGATGAAACATATCACAGAATACTTTTACTCCCACGTGTATTCACCCTTTTGTTCCACAGACAACTTTGGGACAAAAAAACATTCATGCTGCTCCGGACACTAAAATAACTTCATCAGGACTTAAACCCTTAAAGTGAAAATGGTAATGCATTCGAATTTTAATAAAAGTCTTCAATGTACCAAATGCTACCATCACAGATGCTGCTTTAGCAGGGAATGAAAGCTTTTCTCGATGGGCAGCAGTGACAGCAGCCTTCAAAGTGAAGCTCCATTCATGGAATTAAGGATCCAGTGAATTCTGTCAGGTCTGGACAGTAAAAACCTTTAGGTTAGTTCAGAGCACATAAATGGGATCAAATGAATCAATTGGCGTTAGTTTATTTGCGTCACAAATCCAGGATTTGGCTGATAAACCTGAGCTTTGTCTAGAAGGCTTTGACTCATCGGCCTTCAGATCATTGACTGTATACGAGAATTGGACTGACTGACCCGGCTTACCCTTGCATTTAGAACTGGAAGTACCTGCTGGCTCCAAAGAACCAAAACCCTATAGACTTCTAATAACCATTGATACCTTTTTTTTAACATGTTCTTAATGATACATTTTTCTGTAGTGCAAGTTATTCCAGTAATAAACTGACAAATCAGACGGCTGAACAAAAGTAGGCGGCGCCAGCTGGCCCACACATTTAAAATATTTAACTGACGGATTTCATGTAGCCCGGTTCCAAATGGCAGGGGTGTGGATGAGCTCACTCCCTTTTGGCCGGAGTGGTTGCCATAGAAATGTTGACCCAGAGCGACTGACCAATCACTGCTTACTTACAAGGTCTGGCTCCAACATGGTGGCATCCATGTTTACTGGAGCTGGAATTGAGCCATTTTCAGGGGGTGAGGTCAAAACTCACTCGTTCCAGTTCTCTTATAGAGTCAATGATTCTGATTTATTTAGCAAACGTTTTAACAGCTTTTATTAATGTTGGACATAAAAAAAAATCTGATGAACGCCCAAGAATGTTTCTCGCTTAAGCAACAGGTTGCTTTATTTTTCTATTCATTTAGATAGACCTGCTTTTATTGTTATTGTCCACTGTACAATGAAATTGAAGACACGCATAACAAAGGAGCTGCACCATTTTTAAGAAGGAGAAAAAAGGTTTTAATTATTAGAAAAACACAAGGGGTTTGTTTTCTTTCCACTGACTAATTAAGCTTATGGGAGAGGGGCAAACTTACAGGCTCTTTTTGACCTTTAAATCCCAGCAAAGGTATGGACACAAACCTCCATCCTCAAGGAAAAACAAACTTTTTTTCTTCTACTGTGTTACAGTTTGGTAGCATTATATACTAACACCAACATATTCAGGCTAACTGAGGAGAAAACATTAAAAACAAAAACATCTGAATGCAGCAAAATGATTTTATAAATGAAAAAAAAAAACCTGTTTCCTACCATGTTTGGCCTGTTGTAGATGAGGACTTTGGAGGGTCTGTGACAGCTCATCTCCAGGGCCTTCTTCACCAGAGGGATGTAGTCCACTCTCCTGCCAGGCTCAATGCCAAATGAAGCTGTAACCATCAGCTTAGGCTACAAAACAGAGGGAAAAAATCTTTAAGACAGTTAATGTGTTAAAACCTAATGAGGTAAAAGACGCAGGAATGCTGAGGAGCCAAAGGTACATTTGCTGTTGTTGCAGCAAAGCGTGCCAAATCGGAAAAGGGAGCAGGTTTCCAAAGGCTTTCTCTGAATTCTACCTGCCTAAATTACATATCAAGGTGAATGTTTTAATGAAGAAAACACTTGTTAACACGCTGATTTAATTACATTTGAGCACTTTCTTACTCCTGTGTTTGTTCATGTAAGTTTTTTATTGTTGTCTTCTTTAGTTGTTTAGTAGATGAACCTGGTTCATTCCACCATCAGTCGCCTCACACACTGCATTTCATCTCATACCTTTCTCTATACTTTACTGAACAATATTAAACCTATCAGAGATTTTATCTTTATCAAACAAAAGGTTGCAGTTTCTTACATGACCACGAGAGATTGGTTTCAAAAAGGTGGCAATTTTACATTGAGTTCTATATTAAAAGTCCAAATTTATAACTAAAATAAAACTTAAGTAAATCCTGGTTTCAAAATCATTTTACTGACTTTTTTCTTTATTTACATCAACTATTAAAGGGACAATTTTATATCAGCCATTTCTATTCTACATAATTGTGCATTTTCAAGATTCATGTTTCTTCGGATTAGTCCTTCATTGTTTTTGTTTTTCATACGTCACTACCTCTCTTTGCTTTACTATACAGTATTGCATTTACACTGTTGCTAAGGAGCAATAGTTTTTACTTACAAACCCAAAAGTACAAATGTTGCAGTTCCTTATTTGACCACTAGAGTTGTTTTGAACCCAATGGCTTATTTTTAGGCACGAGGTTGAGGTGGGCAGAGTAACTTAGGCCCACTTAAGCCCCGCCCACTTCAGTCAATATTTTAACTCTTCAGAACGCTATGACACAATAACTTCAAAGGATACTGGTTTACTCTATATTTGTCTACGAAAAGAACATTGACTCCTAAAAACAGGTGGTGCTTGCTTGGTCTCCATCAGAGTTCAGGTAACTTTTTGCAGGTTTTAAACAAAACTGTGGTGTGGACCAAACAGCTTAGTGTGAATGGATTCTAAGACACTTTAATCAGGTACAGGAGCTTAGAGCTGTAACATCCCACAAGACTTTAGCAAAGCATTAGGAATGACAGCCTTATTTATATGCAAGTATTTTAATATCCCTTCTAGGATCAATGACACATTTCCAGTTAAGTACCGCAGTTATGTAGTAGGAAACGAGCTCATAAAATTATGTCAGCATTTAAGGTGGGGCAGAATTATGATCTGAGGCTGTGTTCATTTATTAGGCTATAGCTCAGCAGCCCCAAAACCTTCAAAATAACACGTCAGACCAACTAGATCCACTCCGATGAAAAATTGGGTTTTTGATGTTTTGAACGTGTTCTTCTGGCATTGTTCAGATGATGGAGGACAAATATGAAGAAAATTAGGCCTAACATTGCATTTCTGAGTATTTGTTTATACAAATTACTGTGAATCGGGAGCAGATGAAAAAATGTCATGAGAAAAAGCATGTCGGTGTGATGTAGGACCTACAGCAGCAAGCGTTCCTGCTCCGCTCCATTCTGATGCATCTGCTTGTAGACATCATGATCAATGAATGTCTTTGTTTTCCTCGTCTGAGCTGGTAAACTTCATGGATGGATAGCTCTATTTTTGTTGCACCACTTATCTTAGCTTGGGGTTTGTAAGGGTCTGTAAGCTAGCAGGAGGGCATGTAAACACAGGTATAGCGGGAAAGGAGGGCAGGCTTCCTCCATGCCACAAATTCAACTTAATGAGGTAAATTTCTACAAAAATATTACTGCTATGCAGAAACTTTATGCTAGTAAAGAACACCGTCCTTTCAATTTATGCTAAAAAAAATTGGCATCATCATAATGAAAAGACATTAAGACACTCAGAAAATAGATTAAAGAGGATTGGAGTGGGACTTTTCCCTTTTTTTTTAAGATTACAACAAAGACGTGATCCATTAGCATGGATTGACCACAAAGTACAGATCATGCCTCTGCTAAGAATTTTTGGCACAACTTGGAAAAAAAAAACTTTTTTTATTCACATCATCAGTACAATGAATGTAAATTAATTAATTATTACCATTACCTCCAGCTAGGCAGGGTGTTGCTGCTAATTGATACCGTTCTTGTAATGACACAATCATCAACAGAAGTCTTTGTTCTGAAAAACATTCAGGCTGTCGGGGGATTTTCTTCTTTCTCTCCATCTTTCAGACATCTCTGGGTATTCTGTGCCGATATGATTCTTGAGAGCGTGCCAGCTGCCGCAGAGACTCAAGCCAAAAGCTCTCCTTTGTGAACGACTCATTTTTGAGCTTAATGAAACAAACAGGCCTCAGGCACCCAGCCTTTCAGTATTCCACACATTCTACAGGACGAGTGCCACCCATTCTTAACAAAGCATGAAAGCTGCTACTGTGAAAATCATTAGCTGCACACATTACTGCTCTGCTTCTTCAGAAATAGACACTTAGCAGGACTCAAATCACTCACCAGATTCTAACCCTCTACAGCGCACTACATCAAAGAATGGGCAGAAAATTCCATTTATTTTTGGAATCTGAAGGCTTTTAAACCTTTGATGAAATAAAAAAATTAAAGCATATTTTTTAAATTAGATATAGGTATTGTTTAAAAAGTAAGTTAAATTTTTTTTTATTTCAAATGACTGAAAATACCAAGTTAAAGAGCCCGGATGATTTTTAACAGGAAGTGATGTAAACTAATGGCTCTGTCAAAATAAACTTCTTACTTGGAAAAACTTCTACCTGAGTTGAAATAAACTCTTAATGCTTAACAATAAAACATACATCAGAATAAGATTTTCTAAACGAATATATAGGAATGCTTTAAAACCTTACAATGACATCAAAGTAAAGAAATGCTAACTTTGTTTTTGTTTGTACATTTACTTTATTTCTAACTTGCGTAATTTAGACAGGATATATTTTTACATTTTTATTTTATCCAAATATTATAAGATATTTAATATTTAAAGACTGAAAATCCTGTTGTTTTTTTATTCATAGTTATATTTAAAAAGCTATGTTTTAAAAGTTTTAAAGTTTAGTTTTAGTAAGTTCAACAAACGTTTGTCCTGTCCGGCCCGCGACCCAAAGTATGTTTTGGATTTTGGCGCCCAGTGCAATCGAGTTTGACACCACCGCACTACAGGGCAGAAAACATAGATCAGGTTACATAAAATGGGTTTTTAAGGAAATCTTGAATCCTGCTAATGGAATAAGGGTCTCAGAAATGCCTCCATCAAATATAATCCCAATGGTTTACAAAGGGTTACATTTGGTATAGTTTCATAGCTTCAAAAATATTAATCAAATGACATGAATTCTTACTTTGGCATGATCGATACGGACGGAAAGTTCTTTGGAAGCAAAGCCTCCAAAGATGAGGCTGTGCGGGGCACCGATCCGAGCACAAGCCAGCATGGCAATCATAGCTTCTGGCACCATGGGCATGTAGATGACAACGAGATCTCCTTGGCGAACCCCATTCTTGACGAGGACTCCTGCTAGTTTGGACACCTGAAGGATGAAGCAGAAGAGCAAGGATGAGTCCCAGACAGAACTCATATCAGGTTATGAAGGAAAAAATGAGGCAAAAAGCCAAAACTACTGATAAATTAAAAACACCTACTGTAAGACATGGTTTTCAACTGAGTGGGTCTTTAAACCTTTTTCTCATTTCTGAAAAACCTGACCAGATAATCTAGATATTATATTAATAAAGAGGACATTTTGGTTTGTCCAACCCTTCTTTTCAAGATCTACCATGTTGTCTGTTTTCCAGCTCTCTTCAGATCCTGCAGGCTGTTAATTAAACTGACTTCAGTAAGCACAAGCAGAGCAGTTGTCACCATTATGTGTTTCTCACATGCTTTCTGTTTTCCCCATCCACAGAAATCTTATAACAGTGCTACTCTATCAATAACAAAAACAAACAGAATACCTTCAACTTCCATCTCTGACGGCTTTGTCCCATTTCTGATTGCAAACTACATGCAGGTTGAATAATAAAACACATTTCTGACATGGTTTCTTTAAGCCACCGCTGTAGATTTTACGACATTCCCACAAAATTAGTTGACCTTTTAAAAAAATGTAAATTTGATACACATATTAATTTTTTAACAATTCAGAAATGCTTGTAACTTTTTTTGCTTTAGAGAAAAAAATAATAATAATTTATTTATTTTTTATTTTTCATGTCATGGTGGAACAAATGGTTCTTTCATATTTGACTCATTCTAACGTTCTGAACAAAACGTTGAAACTACTTCAGAGTGTGAACATGCCTGCTAACTTTGACCATTTTAAAAAATTACAACACGGGTCAGCCCAATTAAGGTTAACAATGTGCTACTTTTCTGGGCTCCTCCTCCATCTTGGGCCACTATTGAGAAAACTACAACATGTGAGCTTCCTCTTAACTTATAATTATATTCGGCCACCCCTGCAAGGTTAATTAGGTGAACAAAGAACCCTTTTGTTAAAAATTCAACTTCAATATGGAACTCTTCACGTAAACATGTTGGAGACACACCAGTTTTATCACATTTCTCACCTATGTGGGCTAATAACCATTGTATACCCGGCAGAGCAGATGGTAGATTTAAGACATGGTTCACCAAAGGCAATAAAAAAGTTCCAGACCACTACGCAGCTAACAACCAAATGTCATTTAGTCAGCTGTGTGAGAAATGTAATATTTCAAAAAAGCCAGAAGCGTGGAAGATTGACACGTATCAGAAGACATTTCTGAAGAAATGGCGTGTTTGAAGGCTCAGACACAATCAATTAACACCAAATTTATGCTGCTACAATGTAAATGGTTGATGCGTACTTTCCTTACATCTAGCGGACTAAACCACATATTCCCAGACATTCCCGTGCAAAGTGGACAAAGGAACTTTAATCCACTGCGTGTGGGAATGCCCAGTGATCCAATACTTTTGGAGGAGTGTAACTGGATGTATTGGTCGTATATACCCCAGAATTGAAATGTTTTGTTTTTGTGAAGTTGTTTAAAGCTTTGAAAATCACAACAAAGATATTTTGGGGGAAATAAATAAAATGAAAAACCTTAAATCATTTTATCAAAAGATCCAAGGCTTTACTAATATAACCGATGTGCCAGTGACTCTGGTATTTTAAGTGAAACTTTTACCTCGGCTTGGAGTTCCCTGTAAGTGATAATCTTTTTAGTTCCAGTCACCGGGCTGTCGTGAATGATGGCAGGCTGCTCTCCACGGCCACTTTCTACGTGACGATCCACAGCGTTGTAGCACATGTTCAGCTTCCCTCCGACAAACCTGACAAAGTAAAGACACATTTTCAATCAGACAGCACACAAAGGTCATGTGTGAACAGGTAAATCCACAGTTCTTCTGGTCCCTCCACCTTTAAAGTAAAAAGCTCTTTGCTGATGATCTGAAGCTGCTTTGAATGACAAAAAAGACCAACTCCAATGAAAATGGTGATTTTAACATGTTCCTGTAGACCTTTTCTCATGATGTAGAACATATATGAAAAATTAAGATGAAAACGATGTTTCTATTTCTTTAGTCGAATTGGGATGAATTAGGAACAGATGAAAAAATGTCGGAAAGAGCTCTTTCGTGACTCAACCATCAATCGTCTGAGCTGGAATCTGGCATTGTTGTTTATTTTTGTTCAGTTTTTTGTTCGTATTTAGAGAAAATATTGTTTATAAACTGACACAAAGACACAAAGAAAATTATGTAAACTTTTTGGAATGAAACAATTAAGGCTGGTGTCAGAGTGGTTACATCCATTTTTCCCTACAAACATCATAAACTAGGATGGAAATTTTCAAAGTCTTTGATTTTGATTTTCGGTGAAAACATTATGTCTGCTACTTTTGTGACAGATGAAGAGATAAAAACTAAGCTCTAAAAAGAAAATTGCCACAGTGAAACACTGAGGTAGGAGTATAATACTATGGGACTGGCCTTCAGCTGCAACAAATCCTCAAAAACAGGAAATTGTTTTTTTTTAACTGATGACCGGAATTCATCTCTACATATTAGTTATTATAATTATTGAGTTCAGTCTTATTTTTTACTGTTAGTCATTCTGCAGACTCTGATCTAAATCATCAGCTGAATGAGCTACATAAACAAAAAACTAAGTCAGAGTCGACATATTTTAAGTTAGGAGCTGAAATGTCAAAGGTTGAACAAGTAAGTGCATGAGAAGATATAGATAAGATTAATCATTGGTGTTTCTTTAATGAGTAATAAGGCAGCTGCATGGAGCTGATTAGTTCAGTTCTCTCACTGTGGACCACAGCGCTAAAGCCTTTAGCTTGTAATCTTTTGCTGTGTGTTGCAGGAAACCACCAGTCGCCGTTTGTTGGCAGAACAGCAAAACCGGAAGGATTGGAGACCAGGATGAGGGAGTTTAGCTGAGAAGGTGCCATTAGGTTGACCACGTCTAGTCTTTTCGTCTAGCCTTTTCGCCTGATTAAAAACAAGATGTGTAGCAGAATCTTAAAATCATCTGTGGAGGATTTGTTCTGTAGGCTAGAATTGAACCACAGGAATCAAGCAGCCAAATGTTGGATTGCACCATTGACTGCATATAGAGAACTGGACTGAGCAGATGTGACGTCACCACAGAAAAGGCCTTTCCTCCGGCTACAGCGGAATGAAGACAATTCAGTCGCCTTTTTTCCACGATATGGGAGTCACCATGTTGGAGCCAGACAACAGTGATTGGTTGAGTCAGGTTTCTATGGCAACTACTGTTGCCAATCACAAGTAAGTTTGTCCAAAGTCCACACCTCTTAGACCCAAAGCGCCTCAGGAGAATCCGTCAATCATGCTTTTACTGAGGCATCTGATTGGTCAGTTTATAAATTTAAATTGGGTATGATCTTTTAGTAGGGATAAAACAATTCACTTCCCCATAATTTATTTTAAACCTCTGTTTTTTGGGTCATGTATTTTGTTTTGGTTCAATTTATGATTTGGGAATTACAACACAACATTTTGTAATTCACAAATACAGACATCTTTTTTTGTATTTGTTCATATGCAAAAAAGAAATTAAAAGAAATCTTTCAACTGGCCTATACTAAACCTGGTGTGATGTAATTAAACAATAGATTAAAAATCCTGCTTCAATTTAGCACAACAGGTGTTTTAGACACGTTCAACGTAAACATACTGTTATACAGCAGAGGTGCACGATTCAGTTCAATGGTGTAAAACATACGGTTTGGTGTCAAACCAAGAATTGTGGCATCCCTAACTTGCAGGTATGGCAAAGGTCAATCTGTATCCCAAAAGGTGGAGAAACGTATATTTAGGTTGTCTGTAAAATTGAGTTGGTGTTGAAGATGAATTTCTATCAGAAATTTGCAGGAAACATCTCAGGAGAAAATGACACAAAATCAGGATAAATGACAATTAAAAAATACATTTGATTCCCTGCTAGCAAAACATAATCTGTGTTGTGAATCTGAAAGTGTGGGGAAGTGTTACATGTGTGCTTAAAAACATTTATATCTTAAAGCATTATTTCCACAATAAGCAAGACCAGGATTTTCAGGATGCTCATGTTTTCCTTGGAAAACTTAACACAAAATTACTGTTTAAAGAGGATTTAAAAAACTGTCAATTTACATTTTTTTTGTTTAAATTGCAGTGCCTTATAAACTCAAGATATGCCTAGATATGTATTGTTTGTCTTGTTCTGGCCTGCGGGTGTTTCCCATGAGCGTCACTTGGGCTGAGAACCTACCAGTTTGGGAACACCGGGTCCTCAACGTGCAAAGTTTTGGTCCACGGTTCAAACCAGTCTATATCGAGTCCCTTCTCCCCCCAGTAAACTTCAGGCTGCTCTCTGGCCGCGGCGAAGGCTCGGCTGTATGCGCAGTCGGATGCGTAAAACCTGCAGCTCCACGCTCCCGCACACTCCTGTGCACCCGCGTGCGGTCGTGTTGCAGTTTCGCAGCAGGACCAGAGTTTCCTCCAGGGGACCCTCCTGCGCTGCACAGCGGCGCGGGGATTCAGGCGCACCAGGTGCTTTATTTGGAGCTGCATCGCGGCTGCGCGTTTATCCTGGAAAGTAGCTTCCTTCTGCAAAGTCAGAGGAAGTTTTCCTCCGCGGCTGAACTGAAGGCGGCGTCGCTTGAGGCCCCTTAAAGGGGCAGAAAAGCTCTGCAAGAATTCCTCCACTCTGCGTCCTGCAGGAATGTGAACTGTGGACCGGGAAAGAAGTCTACAGCAGGAACTGTTACGAGACTGATCCCGCGGGTCTGTGGGTCATGAAGGGGGCATGGATGCATGAGTCATGGGTGTGTGCGACAAATTTGAAAAAATAATGAATAAAAGCGCATCGTCTGAAATCAGAACAAAAGAGCTGTTGCTGTTCATCACATAAGAATTCAGAGTTTTAAAATAAAACTTGTTATTTTAACCAAGAAATTAGATTTTTAAAAGCACATTTTTGATTAAGGGCCATCTGACCTATTTTAGAATTCAGTTTGAGCACAAAAATCCTGGTTTGGGTTTTTTAACATGCTCTCCTGGTAGGGGTTGTAACAATTTGATTCATATCATAATATGAGATTGACGACACTATTCGAAGCTGATATTGGTTCATTTAGAATGGTTCGATTCACTGACCTGAAATAGATCCAGGACATCTTTATAAACAGTACAGGCGAAGTCAATCAAGTGATATATAAACCAGTGTTTTTCAACCAGCGTACTGTGAGAGATGGTCACATGTGCCTAAATTTTACCAAATCGGTATAAAAAAACCATTTACCATTGCCAGAATATCAGCAGTGTGTTCATCCAAATAGGCTCATGTTTCAGACTGAGTATTTAATTGTTTCTTTTGATTTATTTGATTGAACAAGTTGTGTTACAAACCTGTGCCGTGGTTCACCTATCATCATTTCAGCAGACAATATGAGAAGAATGCAGTTTTGACCATAGGTCATGAGATGAATAATTGTAGAACTGAAATTCAGTAGTTTGCAAAGATATCCAATAGGTTCAACAGGATATCTTTATGTGATGTATTCCATAGCTGGTTCTAATGTAGAGAGTCAATATTGAGCACATTGCTAAAAAATTTGCAGAACAGGAAGTTATACCACCCCGCTTATGGTTTTTGAGGTGCAGGACATTTCTGTGGATTTATAATTCAATGCTAAGTACTGTATCAGCTTCCAATACTGGATGTTTGGAACAGTGCAGGGTGCAATGAAACCTCAAGACTACCAAGGACATTTGGGGATGGGCTCATGCTCAGCCTTAGGCATAGATCATGAGCCTCCCAACTGGTTATTGACCCAAAACAAACAGCTAAAAAAAACATCCCAGAGGGGCTCAGAGCAAAACCTTGGAACACATTCAACCGGCCTTTTATGAGCGCTATAAAATTACCAGCATCTTTACAATTACCGGTATGAAGCCCATTGAGATGACTGTTGTTGCAATATTGGGCTATATAAATATTAATACAATTTGAAATTGAAATCAAAATTAAATTAAACATCTGAGGAAGAAGATGAAACATGCCAGGTTCCCTTCAAACCTTAGACAAACAAAAATATCAACATTTTAGGCTGACAGTCATCATTAGGATTATTAACATTTGGCTGTAAGGCAAAACAGCAGACTTTAGTGTAACTAACCACTATTTTTCTCCAAATGTAGTTAATAATTTTTTCCCAAGATTTTGTTGAACAACAACTCAGAAAAATATCAGATTTCCAATTTTAAGAAACTTCAATGATTATTGTATGTGTGTGTGTGTGTGTGTGTGGGGGGGGGGGTTAACAAAGGGGCATCAACATTAATTTGTCCAAGGGAAGACCTTAAGTTGGGCTTAACAGCTGCTCAAAACATTTTAGGTAGGTGCTACCTCTGTCTTCGTCTACATGGTAACCCACCATCCTCATTTACATTTGAATAGTTTTCAGAATATTTTCTTGTTCTTGAAGAGGTTGCCTTGTTAAAGGGATGGAAAGCATATAGACTTGTTAACAGCAAAGCCAATGATGTCATGTCAGTTTTTTTCAGGTCAACGATTATCGGTGATTCCAGCGCAATCCTGTGAACAGCATTTAAACTGAAAGTACCACAGGAAATTTCCTGCACAGTGAACTGATAAAAATCTGATTTTATATCATCCAGTGACGCAACAAGCACCTGAATAGAAATTATTACACAACACATGAAGCTGCTCTCTCACTACATTTGGTCTGGAGGGAAATTGATTTTTCTCTCAGCTTTGTGTGCAGCTTTTATTGATCTGCAACAACCAAAGCCCTGCAATAAAATTATCACTGGAAAATGTCCATCCATGGTTTGAAATTTATAAACCAGACCAGCAGAATTTGCAATTATTGAAGAAAATAGTAAAATATTTTCTGCCAGACTTTGGAGTTGGGATGGTTTAGGTCCTTTTTAGGCCAACAGAAGCTTTACTGTTATTGGTGGAGAAATGTGTGGTGTGCCTCAAAGTTTCCTCTGTAGTTGCTTCCTTTAGGATTAATTTTTTGTGCTTTGGATTTGTTCTTTGCTTGTTGATGGCTTCTTTTAATATTTATACGTTGCTTATAATTATAAAACTACTCAAATAAGCAAGTATTCAAAGTCCATAAAGTCTATTAAAGTCTATAATAAACAGTTTTATTAGGTATTAGTAGTATTATTAGGACCAGGAAAATTTTGTGACAACTTTTTTTATTCACATTTTTTAACCATATATTGAAAAACTGGGAGTAAAACTGGAAAAAATAAAACATGATAGGTCATTGCAATTACAAAAGGCAAGGTTTTTTCAAAACTTCATCGAATTGCCAAAACATAAATGATCATTTCTTAATGTGACTTTAACATGTGCATTACCCTTTTACACTATCAGTAAAGGACTATTCTTTTTGCGTTTGAATGAAACAAACTTTATTGATTAAAAATTCAGCTAATTTTCCAATATCTACCTCCAGAACGCATTTTTCTCTGTTGCAGGATTTCTTTGGTCTTATATTTTTTTTATCTTTTCTTTTTAAAGATTTAACCCTGGAGAAACCAAGAACAATTTTCTTCTGGGGTTTTATAGTTGATTTAACATTTTTTTGTTTTGTCCATTTATTTTTGGTAGTGGCAATCAACAGCTGCCACTCAATCAATAACTTTTTAAGCAATTGGTTCATTTAAATTTAAAAATAAAAGACAGAGGGGCCACATTTGACCTCATGGGTTCTCCAGATTAAAATTAATCAAGTCTCTCACCATCTCTCTGATCTGCTTGAATCTCGTTCACGTCAGATATTCTGAGGTCAACAGAACAGAATCTGTTTGCCGTTCAAAAGATTAAGAGGGACATTTGATGTAATCACTCTGTTTCTGTTGTTGCCTCTCGACTGATGCAAACTGCACTTCAAAACAATGAAATTGAATTCACGAGTTTAGACCTTTTCTTGAACTAACACTTTTAGTCCAGTTTATAAGTTTTTTTTTTTTTTGCTTTACATATTTTATGGACCGTATTTGATGGTTGTTGTGTTCTTTTTTGTTTTTTATTGTTGTGTGTACAACCGTTTTGATTCTCCATCATTCTCCATATTCTGGCCTCCTGGGTTGTTGAGTAGTCCACATTTCTACTAGTGCTGACAGCATTCAAGCTGCTGGTAAATACCCGTAATCCAGCTGGCTGACCCCATCCCGACACGACCCCTTCCAAGCAACTAAGCAACTCGTCCATCTGATAGTCTACCTCAACTGCTTCCTGCACTCCTCTGGAAACATCGGGAGCTCTCCAGGGTAAAGAATCCCATGCGACACCTTGATTATTCTTTCAAAATGTGATTTTCTTCCTATATTCCTGTGAAAATCATCATTCTGTCAATAATGCTATTGTATTTATTTGTTCTACATTATTATTTTTTTCTTACTTCTAATCATTTGAAAGCCCATTTCTTTGTTCTTGTCCTTTACCCGTGATAAATCTCAGCAAAGCCCATGAACTGCAATCTGTATAGACATTTATCAAATCCCTGGCAGAGAAACATAACTTGCTGTATTTTTTTTTCTTTAAGATCTCACTGCATCACTTTTTTCCCTTAAAATGTGCCATAATCTTTTTCCTCCCACCAGTGCCAACACCATTGGCAGGACATGTATCATTCTTATGCTCTGTGGCAGCTGACGTGCACGGAGCACCAACTACAGTAGCAGCAGCTTGAACAGGCTAATCAGACCTAAACTGGGGTCTGGAGCGGCTCGTAACAGCTGCTTCGTCTTGCCCTCTCTATTTCACGTCGAGAGTGAGAAGATTATGAGACCGAAATCACTCGTTCTCACTTCAGAAACAGTTAGAGGTAATTTCCCAAGTATACCCTGCAAATGATTCATCCTGAAGTTGCAACGACGTCAAAATATGGATTTATAATCTAATTAGTGCAAAGATAATGATTGCCATTTCACATCTCTGACTCAGTTTGTCAGTGCAGCTGATTGGAGAGAGGTTTTACATTACTCCAGTTAATGTCATTAATAGCAGTGATCCCCAACCTTTTTTGAGGCCACAGCTTGATTTAATGTCAGACAATATTTTCACGGACCGTCCTGGATGAAACTGACAGGGACTTCAGATTCTTTTTTTCTTTTTCTTGTTTTTGCTTCCGATTAGATTTCATGTAGGACCCATTAAAATGTGATATAGATTTTCTCTTGACCCGTAACTGTCACAGTGGAAGCTAAAAAATCTGCACCAACTTCAGCCTCGTGTGGCTTTTAAGGTGGTTTGAATAAATGCAAACAGAAAACAGTCACATGGTACCAACTGTCCCATGGACCGGTACTGGTCTACAGCTAAGAGACTAGGAACCACTGATACAAACATTCATCAGACCTCAATTAATAAGTGGATTTATGAGAGCAGTGTGTACCGAAGAAGCAAAGAATTTTTTTTTCTCCTCAATGTACTTATTAAAAAGGGATTACATCAGAGACATTTAGCTATTTTTAGAGTCAAGTCTGCTTCTGAAGATCCCCAAAATTAAGCTGCAGTTACACAATTTTGCTTTAAATCCTTTTTCCAAATAAAATTTGATTAAAGAAACTTGTGCTGTCAATTAAAGAAAGAATCACTACTAAACTCACTCCAGTAAAGTTGTGCCGGATGTTAGATCAAGAGACAGAATCACAAAGGTTTTAACTCATATGCTTTTTGCATAGTTGTAAAACTGGCTCCCCTCAACTTGGTTGTCTTTTTCATTTAAAAAATGACAGCTTCTTTAACCCCAGCAGAGTCATTGGAGTATGGCAGCACAAAACACACAATGTCCCTGATTTAGAAGCTCAAACAATCGAGGAGATTTAAACCATCATCTTTGTCTGTGGCTTTTTTTCAAACTTAAGATAAAATCAAAGGTGTGAATTAGAGTGACAACCTCTCCCCTGGCAATCCAAACCAGAAGGACCTTGCTGCAGATATCAACATCCAAAAATGGAATTCCTCAACTGGAACCAGACATCTTCCCATATCATTAAAAAAAAAACGTTAACTGGCCACCCTATCAGTTAAGGTTGTCACCATTTTAAGCCTTAAAAAGGTTTTCCAACTATTCTGAAAACTTGTGGGTAAGGGGTCAGTTGCATAATATCCACTTCTAGCCAATGAGGTTAGGCACCATCTAGCCTGTGCCAGGTCCAGAAAGTGCCAGCTGGCTCAAAGAAGCCAAAATCCCAAAGATTTCCACATGGTCACTCCTGATTGGTGAGAGTGGTTGCCATAGAAATGTTGAATCAGACCAATCACTGCTTACTAACGCTGTCTGGCTTTAACATGGGGACATGAGTAAAAAATGGGTGACTCAATGTACTGCATTTGGTAACGGAAGTAAAGCATTTTTAGCATATGGGTGATGTCACATTCACTCAGTCCAGTGCACACATACAGTAAATGCTTAAAGATGTTTCTTTCTAAACCAAAGATGTGGTGAAAAATGTAACCTTCCCTTTTCATGTTCACACCAGGTTTGAGTTGTAATCACAGTAGCTTCCCGTTTCTTGATTATGCTGGATAGATAAAGCTTCAAAGTCTCCTAAATTTACTTATCTTGTTTAGTTGCCACCAGTCGAGTCATCCTTTCTCTGATTTTTACTCTGCGATTGTACATCAATCATTTTTTGATTGGCTCTACGGCTTGTTTCAGAAATGTGATATTTCCACATTAACCTGAGTCTGACTTTTCTAACATTTTGATCTTCTGTCAACTCTAAGGAGCGTTCGCTTTAACAACAGTTCAGGAAGCGACGCTGTTGCTTATCTCAGCTGTTATTGAACAAGACAGACAGTTTTCAGCACCAGAAGCTTAAAAAAAACATCCAATTACATTTCAGAGAAACAGAAAGTCTAAAACTTGCATGTTTTTTTCCAAAGCATATCAGTCTATAAATAGATTTAAAACTCCTCAATTATGTAAACTTTAATCTCTGAGTGTAGTGTGTTAGTCCTCTCTGTGTCTTCTGGAATCTTCCACAATTAGAGGCAGGAAGACCTTTCAGAGCCAATGTCTTTGGAGCGAAAGGCTTTTAAATCCTGCAGTATAATCCCACCTCTTTAAAAAAAACTGTATTAAAGCCTGCATGGATGGCGGTCTGTAATCTCACCGTGTCCTCTTTCTGCGTGCTCTGTAAGCCTTCATTCTCTCCATTCGTCCCTCCAGCCTACTACAGTTTACATCTGCAAACAGCTGGATAGGACCAGAGGCGGCTGGAATTTACTGTCACATATGGACGGTATTTATATATAGTTTGGTAGCTGCATATAGTAAAAGCAAAACAGATTCAAATGATGTTCGAGCAGCTGGGAAAGTGAGGGGAGGATTGGTTATTGCCTCCCACATTCCTGACAGATAAAAATAAGCCCATGTTTTGGTATGCACTTGATTTCAGTTGTCTCAGAGTATCCATAGGTATCTGGAATTTTCTAAGAACAGCTGTGAAAATGACAGGACCACGGTTTGTAAGCCACCCAGTGATTGGCGTCCTCCTAACCAATTCTTCTCTCTGCTTGCGTACAACTTCTGTCAACTGTGGGGACAGGCCATGTATGAAATGTGCCAGGACAGCACTCGCCATGAGGCAGCAGAGCTACAGTAACCTAGGTGAGGATTGACTTCATTTTGAAATCGCACATACACATTAATCCTTAAGCTCTTTGACTCCAGTTCGCTGGCGCCGTTCAGTCCTTATCGAGCTGCACGCGGCGCATGCAGCCAACAGAGGAGATAAGAGGCTGCATGGCTCAGCAGTTCACAGTTTACCTTAATGGCAAACATGCATGCAATCGTCTGATCTCTGAAGTGCAGCTGGTTGTATACAGTGAAGAGGATGAAGCCTACAACCACACGCATGCATGTCATAGCTAGTTTCAACGCTCAGTGACAAACCCTGAATGGGTTATGGCTTTTGTTTAGCTGCTTGGTTCTAAAAATGAGACTCTGCAGTAGCTTCTGTAAAGTTTGAGCACTGTTGTGCATTTTAATTCTTATATTACCGCTACAAAGTAAAGTTATTCAAAAGTACCTCTCTGAATTTAGATTGTTGTAAATTTTCTTTGAACTCAAGCTTGTTTGATCAAAAGGAAAATGTTTTTTTTTGTGGTACTTAGAAATTCTAATTACTACAAAAGTTGATTTCTCACTTTGTTTACATCCATGCAAGACTTACGATGACTTAAGGTTAATTAAAGATAAATAAAACCATTTTCAAGACGTGGCTAATCAGTTGTGTTTGAAAAAATTGGTCTAAGTGGTAATAATAATAATAATAATTGCTTGGATTTATCTGAGCTTTTCCAGATGCTCAAAGTTCTTACAGTGTGTCCATTATTCATTCACTCCTTATTCATACTTGGTGATGGTAACTACTAATGTAGCCTCAGGCTGCCCTGGGGAAGGCTGATAGAGGCGTTACTACCTCTATTCCTTTATTACTTGAGTTTGCAGAACTAGATCAATCTAGAATTAACCAGCTCTTCTATCTGTGTTTCAAATCATGCTGCATTCAAAGTACCTCGGAAAGTTACACCACAAAGCTGACACTCCCATTTAAACAATGAAAATTCGTGAAAGCTGAAAAGTCATGAAGGACAGAAGATGTTGTCTAAAAAGCAGCAATTTATAGAATGTTTTCTGCTAGGATTTTAAGTAAAAGTTAATGATTTTTGAAATTTGTATTTTGCTTAAACATGTTTTGATTGTTTTAAATGTAACAAAGCTGTTGACACTGTGCTTTACTTTGCGAAAGGAAATGCGCCTTTAAATGGAATTTAATTGATCAAAACGCGTTTTTTTTTTTTTTTTTTTTTTTGTCGTTGTTGTTGTTTGTCCCAGCAGACAGTGACAGGTGCTGAGATGGAGATGGAGGCAGGATAAATGCCCCCGTAACCACTCCCACCCTCTCTGCGCTCCTCTCTCCCTCTGTCTGTGATGCTGCAGCTCCTCTCGTCTCTCCAGTCTCCGGTAAACAGCAGCCATGGCGACAGTGGTCCAGCCGCTCACACTGGAGCGAGGTAAGGCGCTCGGGCTTTGCCCATTTCTCTCCTTAAAACAATACAACACCTGGCGCTTCTTTCACTCGTTTAAAATACAAACTTCAAAGATCTGGCAACCCAGGATGCCTGTAGATCCGTCGGCATGACCTAGATGCGATCTGCGCGGTTTTCAAGGCGAAACGGCTCATCTGACAGTGGAGCTTCCGTGTGCACGCGGCTCTCCTCCAAACGAGCGCGTGTCCCTCCGCGCGAACATTTTACGAACGCGCTCTCTGCTCTTAGCATCTAATCTCCACAAGTATTATGTAACCCCGTGGGTAATGTCATCATGTGACGGATCGCGCGCGTGAAAAAAACTAATTTGGGAGACAAGTTTGGAGGTCTGGTGGTGCCTTTGGGAACACCCGGAGGGTCATCCATTTCTCAGGTTTATTATAGAAATATCTGAAAATTACCAAATACTTTCAGTAAATCTGCCATCTGTACTTAAATTTTAGAGACTAATCTGACAAAAACCCAACTTTAAAGAATTGTGGTTTTGACTTGTTCTTGTTTTCCTGAAGGAGGACAATCTTAAAATGGCATTTTCAGTATTTCTTTATTGAAATCAGTCAGTCAGGAGCAGACACAAATGGGAAAAGCTTGTAAGTATGACGTAGACGCTACTATGGCAAGCCACAAGCTTTATTCTGATGCATCTAGTTGCAGACAAATAGATCCACATAGGTCTTCGTTCTCCTCATTTGAGCTGGCTCCAAAGTGTACGGCTGAATAGCTCCAACATTGCTCAACATTTTTTTATGCACAAGTAATGATTGGGGTTGTGAAGGGCTGTAAGCCAGCGCGAGAGCATGTACACAAAAGGATGACGGGAAGTGGAAGCAGCCTTACGTCTCACCAAAATGAATTTCTAATAATCTACTGTCACTCTGCAGAAACCGCGTCCTAGAACAAAACACCGGTTTTTGATTGGCTTAAAAGGGTATTGCCACAATTAAAAAAACACTTGGAACACTTAAAATATATCAAAATGTGATCAGAGTGGGACTTTAAAGAAATCCTTCATCTGTACTGAAGTTTTAGAGGCTAAACCACAAGTTAAACACTTGGAAGTTATCCTTAAATGTCTTGGATGGTTGAAATCTGGAAAACACAAGTGTCTCCATGGCTGTTATCATTAATGAGATTACCGTGAGGCAAATATGTTGGTTATTTTTCCACAAACAATCACTAGAGGACACTGTATGTGTGTGGATCAGTATTTGATATTGACATTAACGGCCTATGCCGGGCTTGAGGTATACAGAAGTGCTGCACTTTTCTCTCAAAAGTACCACTTATATTTGATTTTTTTCTTCTTTACTATACATTTTTTGGCTGCTGTGACTTATTCTCCGAAGCAACTTCTAGTGCTGAAAATATGTGCTTAAACAGCATTAATTCATCATCTTTCTCCAGGAATTGATCTGACTGAAGTCATTTGGTATTGATGAGCCAAAACCAATTGTCTGTATGTGTAATTTTTTTTTAATCATAAGTGTTGGGAAGTTTTTGCATGGTTGCTGTGTACAGAAGTTAACACTGAAATAATATTATCCTAGTTCCCCATTCCTGCACTCATCTGAAAAAAAGACTCAAATATTGAGCTTGTAAAGGCTGGAGTTTTATGGTGAGCGCGGAGCCATGTCTGATCTGAGCCATTTGCTGCTTCACTTCACTTGTGACCATGTATGCATGACGTGGGAGGGCTGAGTTTGGGATTTCGACCAGTCAAAGGTTGGCAGCTGAAGCACTAATGATAGTTGAGCGTCAGAATGAGACTACGCTACAGTTTCCCTTTTTTTTTCCAAAGAGCTGCCAATTTGAAGAAAACACTATAATTGCTAATGAGAAGGTCTTCTGGAGTTGGGTGTGGGCTTGAGGTTGCTGACTTGCTGAGTTTGGCAAACACACACAGGGAGGAAGTGGGCAGGGACTTTTCATTTTTTGAGCTCCCACATGGATCAGTGGGTCACAGCAGGATGAAAACATCACATGTTCCCCCGTCTTCCTGTTGTTGTGTGCGAAATGACTGTGAGGAGCACGCAGCATGGAGAACAATGGATCGGAGCATCTGTGCGTTTTCTAAAACCCTGCTTTTTACAGTTCATCCAGCGTTAAATTATGAAAAGGTTATGGATGAAACGGAAAAGCGAATGCGCTCTTGTCCTGGATTCCTGATTCCAAAGAGAATAATATGACCCACATTTGACTAAATAAATCAATTTTAATGCTTTGATAACCTAATGGGTTTTTCTTTTGTTTCCTTGCAATATATCCAACGCACAAGTTCGCACTATAGATAGTAATGCAACTGTTACATCTTTTTTTTCTTTGATGCTTTTTTGTTTCAAAAGAACATTTATGCTTTGTCTTTGCAACTCATTAATATATAAATATGTATTCTGTTTAAATAAAAATGACTGAAACAAATCTGTTCACTGCTGTTTAAATTAGAGATGTAGTTTAATCTCAGACTGAAAAACCAGATCAACAAACCAACAAGTTGTAGGCAGAAACCAACTACTGGATTCAATTGCTGCAGATGTGGCAACTGGTAGCCCTTTGTATAACTCGGTACCCATTAGATAGCTCTCAGTTTCAAAAAGGTTGGTGACCCCTGATCTATATGTTGGGCTTTACAAAGACGCAGCAAATAACCTGAAACTGGTTACTTTTATTTCAAAGAAGTTTGTCAACCTAATGATGACCTTCATTTTTGGTGCATTTTCATTCAACACCGCCATTTTGTTTATCTGGATTAACTTAAAGATGGAAGTTGTTTCCGAGCGTTGGTCTAAATGTGTCTGGTCTGTTTGTATTCAGCTGTTGAAAAGGTGAGAGCACAGGCTGCCGTTGCAGAGCAGGGCTGTGAAAACCTAATATTTTTAGGTTCCCTCTGTGAGGGAAAGAGGAGTTGTGTTCCACTGGAAAGTGGATTCACTGCAGCATATATCTGCCTGTGAGGTTGTCATTTGAAAGCAGCATCTTTGACTGTATATTTTCCTTTCAGAAAGCTTTTGAGGAGAATAAAATCCTGAGCGCCGTCTTTGCAGGGTCAGTTGTGGGATTCAAAATGTGTTTAAGTCAGACTGTCTGTGTCATATCGGTGATTCACGGGATTTAAGAGGTGTGGGCAAGATTACATCAGTGGTACCTATTTCAGTAATAAAAGCCTTCTGAGTAATTGTGTCATAAAGACACTGCCCACTTATTTCTAATGGTGGAAAGACGTTATAGTGGGAAGGTTTTGCCTCTGTTGTCCCTGCAGGTTCTCATTTATGCTTCTATTTGTTATGAGGAGATGGCTTCAGTTGGAAAATGATTAAAGCTAATGGAATGTTTTTATTTTCCATAGAATTAGGCGGCAGAGTCTTTGAATCCGTCAAGGACAGCCGGGTCAACGTGTCAGAGGCAGATGGCGAGGCCCTTCCAGGACAATTTTGTTCTTGCATGCATGATATTCAGAGAGTATCTCTCCTGAACTGAGGTGGAAGTGGAACAGCAGAGAGGTTGTTATTTTATGCCTTATTTCTTCCTCCAGCGGAAAAGATGAAGCAACATTTTCAGCAAATTGAAATGCTTCAAATTGGATGTCCAGGTGTCAAAATGTAACCAGTAAACTTGTGCTTAAACAAGCTCAGTTTCTGGCGAGGATGTGTTTGGTTACACGACTGCTGTTTTGTGAAAATCCCTCTTCTAAACACTGTCAATAGATTACACCAAGTTCTCGCCTGAATGGAGTAATTATAGCAGAAAAATCTGGAACGCTGCCCAGCATAAACACATCTCCACAACAAGAGTGTGTCATGCGTCAAAGCCTTCATTACATGTCATTGTGGCTTTGTTCAGCTCTGTGCCTTCTCTGTAATCAGCGAATGGTGAGGATAACCTTTTTTAGTCGCAGTGGCTAGAAAGAAGAGCAGAGGGAAAACACTCCCAGCGTACAGCGCCAAGCCTGCATTAATTATCATATACTACATCAGCTTTATGCATTGTATTGACAATGCTGTAATAGATTGAAACTATTAGACTTTAATTGAAATGAGCATTAATGTGTGTTCAAGTTAGCAGTGTGTGTTTTGATGTTACTCTGAAAGATGACCACAGGACGTGAAGCTTTTTCTTTTAAACAAAAACATTTTTTTTTTATTTATGGGCCACTTTTGTAAGACATCAGAGTAATACAAAAAAAAGAATATGATTTAAATAATATGGATTCTCTTTACATCCTGTAAAATACGATACATGCTTAAAATCATTATTCTTTTCTCATTCAAATATCAACTTCTTCTGACCAACTACAAATTTGATCTCTATCTTGAGACACTTGAGGGTTTTCTGCTTATGTTGCTATTTAACAAATGTAAAACATGGATTTGCATATTCATTTTCTATTGTAGGAGTTGATTCATTATACTGACCAAGTAGGCAATCTTGATATGTTTGAACTTTCTCTCCGATTTTAACACTACATTGAAAATATTAAAAAAAAGCATGTTGAACATTGTGTTTCTCAGAAATCTTGAACATGGCATACATCTCCTCCTCCTTCGACTGCTGCTGTGATGATATTTTCCTCGTTCCTTGCTTGTTCTTTGTGTCACTTGTGCCACACTTAACACTCATTCTGTATTCTTTAAGTTATTTGTTCTTGGTCCCAAAAAAGTAACTTTTCTTATTTCTTATTGTAACCATAAACTCAAACCAACACATAAAGGATCAGATATGTTGAATCACATGGGCTAGAAGTGAAGTTTGAGACCTTTGAAAATGGTGGCAACAGTAGCAGATGTCCAATGTTGCCCATAAAGTAAGTAAATCCATGTTATTTAAACTTTAATTCAATTCAATTCAATTTTAGTCATATAGCCCAATATCACAAAACAGTTGTCCGAAGGGGCTTCACACTAAAACATAGAATCTCTCATAAAATATGAACAACAGCTAATTGCTAAACTAAGCAGACCCTGGACATCCTCGTCCTTAGACCCTCCTTCTCGATGAGGAAAAACAGATTACGGGGGAGGGTAAAGAAAACTCATGGATGTCTACATGAAGGAGGTGATCCTCTCCCAGGACGAGCAGGCGATATGACTGTTCAGACAACAGTGTTGCTCTTTGACGCATTATTTTTGAATCAGGAATGAAGGCTGAATAGAATCTGATAGAAGGATTTCACAGAGATTGGTTCTTAAAGTGATGGTTTGGGTTGTGAAACATGGAACCTTGACAGTCTTACCACTAGTTTGTCCTTAGTTGTTGTTGTCATTTGTATTCAGTAAACACAGATTTTACCATGTAAATTACAAGTGAGTATTGGGAGAGTCTGCATTCACTCATGAATAAAAACACTT
Organism: Oryzias curvinotus; assembly: GCA_023969325.1. Taxonomy (NCBI): domain Eukaryota; kingdom Metazoa; phylum Chordata; class Actinopteri; order Beloniformes; family Adrianichthyidae; genus Oryzias; species Oryzias curvinotus. The sequence continues at coordinate 17,426,337 of CM043728.1, forward strand.
GAAATTTGCTCAGTGCATTATGTCATAACATCCATTTTGTATTCTTAAAAAGAGAGCATAGCTTCATAAATCTGTGGAAAATAATCGTAGAAACAGATTACTATAGAGACTCGTGGATGCGATTTAAGGTTTACCAGAAAAAGAAATCAACAATTAGAAGAATAGTTCTTCATTTTCATCCACACACCCATCAGAAATCCTCAGGTCAAACATCAAAGTTACTTCTAACCGCCTGTCGCCCTTGAAACCCAGCAGCAGCCGTTCATGACACGAAACTTAGTATGGAAGTCTTTGAACAAAAGGGAAAAAGAATGATACATTAAACATGGTGGAGAGAAAAACATTTTCTATTCTTTTTTCATATTCAGCTAAACTGAAAGTCTGAAATGGCTGTTTAAGTTCTGCAACTAATCCAGATTTATAGAGGCCCGGTTAAGGAACTGGTCCCCTTGTTTTAACACAACTTTGAGCTTGTATTAGCAACAGATGTGACACATCAGCTTGGAGGACTTGTTCCGGGTCCTCTGAGCTGCCTGGCCTGCTGTGCCCACGTCGAGCACATTGGACCCGGGGGTTGGGAGACTGTGGGGCGGAAGGTGCAGGGGATCGTGTTGCTTGGATGCTGACACCCCAGCCAACAGGGGGACAGGGCAGACTGGCGCCTTCTGGGTTCTCTCTTTTTTAGCTTTTTATAATCATTTATCTTTTGTTTTTGTTTGATTATTTTATTATGTGGGACTTATTTTATTATTGTATTGCATGTGTGGGGATTGGTGTTTGTGTTCTTCAATGTTTTTTTGTACAGCCCTTTAAGCTGTTCTTTTTACATGAAAGGTGCTACAGAAATAAAACCAATTTGAATTTGGCACAACCCTATTGAAACAGGAGGTATCACTGATTAGAAAGGCCTAATCCAGGATGCAACCATAGGAAATAAGCTTTTGTGATCACCTCATCGCTGTGCTTGATCTTATGTCTTTTCATTTCACCGTTCTCCTTACTTTAATGTTCTCTTGACCAGTGTAAAAGCTCCACATGTTTTTTCCCTTTAAATCTTTGATAACTTGCTGTGTTTCATCTATTCCCATTGATAATTAAATTTAAATTAAAAAAAACTTTGTGGGGTAAAAAACGTGGCATCTGAGTAATCTGTCAAAGTGAAGTTGATTTAACTGCATTCGTTTTATGATGTAAGTGTTTTGTTGAGATTTAGTAATACCGTAACAAGATGCATTTCTTACTGAACAATAACTTAAAGGAAAGCTAGGCTGTTAATTTAAATAAAAAGTCTCAAAAAAGACCAAATATAAAAACTGAAACATTCAAATCAGCTGTTGTATTGTTCATTTTAAATCAGTTGACTTTTTTTATAACTCCACATGCAAAAAACGGACTAACTGCTAAAAGTGGCTTTGCATAACTGCGATAAAACTGCTTTTCTTTATGTCGAAATCCACTGATTTACGTTGATTATGTGAACACTTCACTACTGTAAAGTGTTGCATTTCAGCCCAAAGATGCTTCAAAATCTACTGGAATTACGTTAATTGCATAAACGGTTAAATAGTTATAGTAGTCGAAAGAATGTAAAAACTGGACCTAATGCTCTGGTGTACAAGAGTTAAAGATATATAGGGCCCTTGCAGGAAGTAATTCATTCATAAACTAGTGAGATATTTGCCCAAAAAACATATAAAACCTGCGTGCAGACACAAAAACAAAGAGCTGCTGCAACTTTGCGTAACTGTGATCCACTCTCAAAAGTGCAATGTGAAAAACACATTTTGCATAAAACTGATGCAAATCCTTAAAGTCCCATCCCAATCATCATATCTATGGGAAAATTATTCCCAGTGTTCCTTTAGTTATGAATATGCCATTTTTAGCCAAAATCCAAAACCCTTTGTCATTTTCTAGAACATAGTTTCTACAGAGCGGCAGGAGTTCATCAGAAATTCCCCTCTCAGTTGTGGACTGTTGGCTGGCAGTAAGCCTGCACACATCTCCTATCATCCCTTTGTTTACACACCCTCCTGCTAGCCTTTTCCAAAGTTTTCAAACAGGATTCTTTTGTTTTCTCCTGATTTACTACAGTTGGAATAGAGAAACACCCAGAAACACTGTTTTATCTGAATTTTCTTTATATAAGTCTTTCCACCATGATAAAAATGCTACAAAAACATGTTAAAAAAGACCAAAAACAATTCAAAACATGACAATTGGAATGGGTCTTTGATGAATTCCAAAGCAAAAAACTATCCAAACTGTTGTGTCTTTATTTACCTAGCACCTTAAGGAGTGTTGTGATAAAAAGCATGGCAGTCAGTCCCGCCGTCATCATACACGTTGCCTCAGCAGAACATGGATGGTTAGTAAAGAGTGCTAGCATGCTTATATTTCCCTCTAGCTGAAGTTATTCATAGAACATGGATCTAACAGTTGCACTGTGTGGGCGTTGAACACAAATTCAGTGTCATCCGGAACTCATTTGTTCTCCTTTCTTCACTCAGTTGAGGTCTCTTCCAGCTCTGTTTTATCACAGTTGTAGCAGTTCAAAGTCATTCAGAGGTGCTCCTGTTAAATCCTCTCAACGTCTGGCCATTAGTTAATTTAATATTGTCATTTTCCTGCACACTGATTCAGGAATTATTTCCTTGGTCATTTCCTAATGGGATGTGACCCTGCACTCATTTAAAAAGCACCTTCTCCCATAAAAGGTGATAAATTGTTAAAATGTTCACAGATTGAAACATTTCCCAGATCTTTTACTATTTTTGGCTCATATTCTTTGCATACCTCCTTTTCCCACCACTCTTACCTTACTTTATTACATTTTACTGCCAACAATCTTTGAGCTGACTCTCCTATTCAGTTTTTTTTTTTAAAACAAAACTGATCAATGACATATGATTAGCAGAGGTAGTTGTCATCTGAATGCATTACCATTCGCATCCAGATTTTTAGTTTTGTATTACGAAATGTGTAATGTTTTTAAACTGAATATAATTTGTGCTAAAAAGATTCTATCAAAAAATCAGCACCAACCATTTGTGTGAATATCTGAAGTCTGCATGCTTGATAAGGTTTTTGACTTAAATGAACAAAACTGCTCTAATGAGGAAGCAAAAAGTGGCAGTAAAGAGGGCAAAAAACCTGCATGGCTCTTGACCTTCTTTTGATGAGATGGAACGCTCATAATCCTGTCAGACCAATGCTTGTAGGGAAAGTATCAAATCATTTGGAGCTATAGAGAAGAAGTGTTCTTGGTCGCTTTTAACAGATTTCCCAGAAAGTCTGTCACCTTTGTAGAAAATAATATTTGACTTACGTTAGGTTAATATATGCGTTTAGATCGAGGTGAACTTAAGACTAAATATGCTTCTCAAGTCTTCAAAACTCCGTTTTCCTTATTGTATGTTAAACCAAAAGGTTCATTCCATTGATGTCAGCTGTCAAGATGTCAGAGTCTGAAGCCCCAAGGTTACTGAGACTATGATGGAAGCTTAGGATGTCTAATGGCTCAAGGTTACAATGAATGATAATGCAGAGGGGCTTGGCAAAGAAGGGAGCAATGAACCTCCTTTCGTGTACATTAAAAGTCATCTGAGTGCAAGGACGCCCCTCAGCAGGAGAGGTACAGAGTTAAAGGCTATATGGATGGGTACAGGGTGTGCAAAACCACTCATTGGTTTGTAAATGAAATAGGAGGGACAAACAGCCATCCATGTTGCTGGATAGCGCCCAATGAAGTTGATTTTAGTACAAAGGCTTCAATGGTCTGTAATCAATTGAACTTCTTAGGTAGAGTTTTGATTTTAGTCAGTTTTGTCAGTCTTTTGTAAAAAAAGAAAAAAAAAATTATAATGTTTTGCCACCATTGTCAAAGTATTTTTATTTGTGCTGTGATGTTGTGCTGTGTGTTTAATAGGAAGTGCAAGTGTTGCCCCTTAGTGGTTATTATATTGGAGAGTGACAGAAACCGATCCCCACAGTTTGATGTTGAGTTAAGGCTCAGTCAGAGGTTATAGCAGGTTAGGTTATTAAAGACAATCTCCAGTTCAAAGTCGACTAAAAGAGATGAGACTTTTCTTTAAATGTAACTAAAAAAACTCCACAATGAAAACTCACTTCCATAAAATCCAGACCACAGTGTTGCAGAAAACATTTGTATGCAGAAATCTGTTGAAAAGATAGTGTATGAAATCTAAGGTCTGAACGTCAGAAGCGATGTCCCTTGACGCCTGTTGGTTCAAATATGTATCAAACCACTTCAGCTCCGAATGTTTACTTAATTTTGCGTCAGCATAAAAGCAAAAACATACGTTAATTTTTTTTTCATAGCAGGAAATAAATTCAAGCGTCAAGGGGTTACAGGAAGTTCATGCAACAGACCAGGCTCACTTTAACAGGGACAAAGACAATAGACAGCCTTAATTTAGTAGAAACATGGCCAACCTCAGGTTAACATAAACAAAAATGTGAACATGAACTGAGATGGGAAGATACAGAGGACGCACTGGGGTCGGGGAGACTTATTGGATTACAAATTTTTAAAATGTAAAAACTATGCTGCAATGTAGTACCAAATGCTGTCTTCATATTACAAATACATATGACAAAACAATTTGTTTGTATGCACTTAATGACTATCAGTCTCTAAGTTACCTGTAAATGCTAAAGTCAAGGCCTGACTTGGCCCCTGTCTCTATGGCAATTTGAAGGTCTGGGTGATGCTGTGTGGCTGAATGCATTAGGACCTGTGCAATTAAATGACAGAGTTATAGTGAGGAAAACCACAACAGGGGGAATCCTGATTCCTGGCAAATCCCTGTACTCCATGTCCATGCTTTGTTAGATCATCTTTCCCCCTCTTGGCAGTTCTTCCCCTTGAAAAGTATAAACTCAACAAAGCTGAGCTATAGTCTGACTTGGAGGATGACAGTGATTATTCAATAAAGATTAACTTTAGTTTGAAAGACTTCTCTGTATTTTTTGGTGCCTGATTTGGCAGAGAAATAAAATCCAACAGGCTTGGGCAAATGCCTAATAAAAGGCTGAATTTTTTTTATATTGGTGATAAGAGAGTGTACTCAGTGGGTGCAGTTAAAGTGGTTGTACAGCTATTGTAGCCAGTAGCATCCTCCTTTATTCATAGAACACATGGATGGAGTACAAACTCTGCCTGTTGGGGTTTTGCAGTATTTAGATGTAAAGATATGGCTGAGATGAGACTCTTTCTTTCTCTGGGATTTCCTGCATTTGCCTGCTTCACATCACTGAAATCAATAACAGCAACAAGAGCCGGTTGGGCTGGATTCCCCGCAGACCTTGGTTGAAGCACTTTTTATGCAAGCCCTTCTTTTCAGAACTAGTAGTAAATTTGTAAATTTTATTAATTTTTTACTATTCAATGTATGAAAAGGTTAAGAAAAAATAGAAGCTTAGCTGGGCCTTTCTAGACTGAATAATAATCAGAAGATTTGCATGACTTGATGTAAAACAAGATAAAAAAAAAAAACGAAAAGAAAGATTTAACCAGAAAGCAAAGATTTCATGTGTCTACAGCCAAATACCAAACTCTAGCTTTCAACAGAACATTATGTGCCATAGCAACAGTTACCAGGAGGGTTGTGCCTCAGCAAACAGACCTTCTGTAGAAAACAGGTGCGCAAGTGAATGTGGAGATCAGGTAACTAGGACTGGTAAGAATTTATAGAGTAAAAAAGGTAGAAGAAATCTGGAATTCATTCACACATATCCATATAAAGAGAATTATAAGGATTTTTTTGTATTTATTTAATTATTGTAAATACCATCTTCTGTTCTTACACATTTTGCCACAAGATTTTTTTTCCACTGATCATGTGAACTGAACTTGTAATTCCAAGAGGATCACTATAATCCTGAAAGCTTTAGGACAGAACACTTGAAATAGAAACAGGCATCAGGTTTCTATCAAGCACTCTTGCAACACTTATATGTAATGTGACGTTGAAATGCTTTAAAGCACACTGGTGATTGCTCTTTGCATGACAGCCATCTGAGTTTGACTCTTATTGCTTTTCTCTGATATATACCACTCAATAAAAACTCAATGTATTCCTTATTTTTTATTAATAAGTAGTATTTTCTCTATAGTCTCATGAAAATCCTGCAAACAGCAGGACCCTGAACCTTGTAACATGATATATTTAGAAGACTTGGTGTAAGGTCAACCTAAGAACTATAAAACAATAAAGGCATAAAGACTACTGGTTCAACTCATGTATCTGAAGTCGTCAGACACGTGTGACAATAATCAAACTCATAGACTGCAATCAAGAGAATGTGCACACGACTGTTTTCTATTGACTCATCCCAGCTGGAGAGTTGGATTGGAGCTGCAGGTCATGAACACACAAGGTGTCGTCACTCGATACAGATGCATGAACCTTTCACAAATCAGCTGCTGGTCAGAGCGGCTGTAATTGATCTGGAAAGACGAGGCAGAACCTTTTACACTGGATATTTGATTCCTTAAAATATATAACTGCCTGGCTAACAATTACAACATTCAATAAATATAGTCAAACTGAAGTCTTGAGATAAAAAATACCTGGAGATTTACTCAGTAAAGCTCCATTGCTCATCTCTACATGTGAGAAGCACAAGGTGAATAAAACATCTTATTGACCCAACTCAGGATCTACGATTGAGTAACAAATCACTTCTCTCTCCTTCCATTATGTATTTGTGTTTGACCTTTCTTGTGTAGAGGGCAAAGCATTAATCAGCCTTGCTGGCAGACACACTTTGCCAATAAAGACCTGTGAAACAGCCTTTGGCTCCTTTAGCTTGGCTTAAATGCTATGTGATGTTTGATGGTTAGACCATTTCCTGGATGGGTTATCTTTGATTTAATGAGTCTCTGGTACATTCCTTTTACTCCCTGTTTTTTTACTCAATGAGATAAGTCCATGCAATTGTTCTTGCAAATACTGTTGATGAGTCAAATATAGAATAGTGGTTTAGTGTCTTTGTTGGTGTTGTGCTGTTGATATCACTCCAAGGGACACTATCTTAACTCAAACCAATTCTGCCATTTCCAACCAGATGTTGCAAGAGCAATAGAGCTGCTGGAGAAACTGCAAGAGTCGGGGGATGTTCCTGGACACAAGCTGCAGTCCCTGAAGAAGGTCCTTCAGAGCGAATTCTGTACAGCTATCAGAGAGGTGAGTCTCCACCTTTGCAACACCTGTGATATGATAACAGTTTGACTTGGAGAGAAGTTATCAGGCCACAGGAGGGAGAGGGGTACAAAAACACAAAGTTGGATTTGTCAGATAGCTGCCTCTTCAGTAAGGGGGTATTTAGTAGGTCAGGAGTCTAGGGAAAAAACGTATGAGTGTGTCAGGTTTGTGTTTACAAAAACAAATAGTGTACGTATATTTTCATGTATTTATATCTTTGAGCGTTTTTAATTAAAGCTGCTCTGCCCTTTTTTTTTTTTATCTCTTTACAAATCTCCCCCACCTGTGTGCCCTTCTCTGCTCAAATAGAAAGTTAGCTCCTATCTTTGACATCGAAGCCTTAGCTCCAGTGCTGACCCTCTTTAAACTCTCTTCAACAACTCTTCAACCATTTAAGCAATTAACTTAATTCCAACAAGATTCTGAAGCAGAGAAAAGCAGCTTTGCACTGATACGCAACACTAAACAGCAGTTAGGTTTACGCAATCAGCGGAAGCAGTTTTGAGGCAATATGGATCACAATAACTTAGTTTTGTGGCAAAGCTGCTAGTCTGCACTTGAATTACGTTCATTGTGTTAACGGTTGAAGAGTTATGGTAGTTGGAGGAGTGTGAGATACTTCCTGTCGCCGGCAACATCTCCAGAGTTAAACAATAAGTTATTTTTAATAAAAGAACTAGCATTAAGTGCAAAGTTTGAAAATAGCCGTGTTACCAGAGAACATTTGGCCTAAAGTGGTGACTTAAAACTGTCTTATGTTAAAAAGAAGGAGGTGCTAGTGAAGCAAACAAGATCCACTTATAACATATAGAAACTTTTTTAACCAATAAAAAAATATGTTTTGCTAGTACGAAGAAACATGATTAGAATTTGAATAGACCTAAAACAGTAAACCTTTATATTTAGTTTTTTGTACCATTTAACTTATGAGCTGTTGTGCGCTTATTAACAGATAGATAGGTCCTAAATTCAAGTCTTCTTTGTATTGTGTTTGAACCTATAAATAACCTATAAATTAATCTCTACAAAGGGGTTTAAAGATAAAATAAACAGTGATTCCCTCTTTGTCATCTGTCTTCTGAAAGGATTTTATTTTCCAACTGAAAATCACACATCTTTGTCTGCAAGGTTTTAATATGCAGACATTAAAAATAGCACCTGCCGACGATACGCTAGATGAAGATAAATTGATGCAAAGATTATCTTATTTTACCTCTGCATGTAAACAGTCATAAACAGCCACAGTTGCATGTTTATTCACATAATTTGTCATTTTAAACAGAAAAAGATGCTTTTCGTTATTGTGGTGAGATTGCACTTTTACTGGTTGTTTTACAACACAGGGAGATCTGCATGTAATTTTAAGAATGTTTCTGTCAGATACTTTTCTGTTGTTTTCACGTAAAAAATTATAAATTACATAACATGATGTGATGCAGGAACCCTAAAACCAAGCAGAAAAACAAAACAGTACCTTTAAGTCAAAGTTGTGCTGCATCAATCAGCAAATAGCTGCAGCACTAATGAAAGTGTCAGAGCTTATCGCTCTGCCTCTTTGTAGTTCAAGCTAAACAGAGAAGTCAGATACATGTTTTTGTGTTATTATTTTAACTCCTGGAAACAAGAGAATTTGGTAAAAATTGAGCTTTTCATTAAAAACCCGATGAACTCTTTGCCCCAAATTATCATTAGGAGAATTTTTTAATCACACTTTAGCGGCCAGGGAATCCATACCCCTTGTTTTGTTTTTTCTGTTCTGAAATCCTTTTATTTTAAAGTACCGATATCAAAAGCAGGCTTCTGCTGATCCAACATCATAACCATTTGTCAAAAGAACAGGGCTCTACAGCAAACAAGAGTGTTGATACGCATGACACGACTATACAGGCTGATAACAAAAAAGATGTTGTACATTTAGTAAACTGTCTACTGTGACATACTGTCACATTACAAAGTGACAAAATTTTATTAAGCCAACAGCCGTCTGAGAAGCAGGCAAGCCAGGCCTAAAATTGGCCTCTTAATTGTAAACAAAGTGAAAATGAAAAAAAGAGAATTAGTGGAGTAGATCAGTGAGTTTGAGGGAGCTTATCCTAATTTTCTGGTGGTAAATGTTTCAAAAATTAAACAGACTCATAATGAAATGTTTATGTTGACTGCAGGGCAGCCAAGCACAATTTCAGAATTTAAAACATTCAGGATTTCTAATGAGTTTTTTGGAGCACAGAAGATCATGCTTAGGCCCCCAAAAAGGAATAAAAAACATACCCTTAAAAGTGTTAGGTAACAGAAGAATTAATGATAAATTATTATAATAAAGTTTTCATGCATTGGTTCAAATCATCTGAATTACCCTTACAAAGGACAGTTTGTTGGGATTTTAAAGAGCAAGCAGAGAACGCTCTCGCCTGGCTTTACTACACACTTAGATTTCGGGCCCTTTAGGCATTAAATTTAACCACAAGCTAGCCACTTTATATTGTAATCGCAGTACTCAAAAGAAGCTGATGGATGAGGCCAAGAGACATTAAACAAATAAGTTAATCGGATAGATAATTGATTGTAACATTGAGCCCAACCAGGATGTTAAAACATGACATCTTAGAAAGAATTCCATTAAAAATAGTTTTAATTTATTTTCTAGTCACTTTATTTAGAAATATGTGGACAAAACATTTGCTTTAAATGAAAGGGAACGGTCGTAACAGAAGTCCTGTTTTCTAAAACCCCTTGAATACATTTATTGTCTGGCCAGAATCTACTGATGATATTGGAGAGTTTGTCAGTGCTGGCAATGACACTAAATTCATTTGTCTCTTCTGGCAGAACATTACATAAAACTGTTAACACCCTACAGAGCGACATTGAGGACGAAAGCAACAGTCTACTGCGCTGTCTGGGTCAGCTCAGGAGAGCCTGGCACGTCCTGGCACCCAGCATCAGTGCCAGTCCCCGCAGTATGGTGACAGGGGTACTCAGAAGCCTCTGATAAAAGGCTTTAGCAGCAATTGCAGTAAACATCATATCACTTCACCTGCAGAGACAGATAATCATATTCACCAGGGAAACCATGAGAGACGCTCAGGGAATACTGTGCTTTTTGCAGAAAGTGATGCAATGGTAATGCTGAGCCAGCCTGAAGAGCATTTCTATAAGTACCAGCTTTGGCGGTCTGTAGATGATTACTGTTTGTATGCATTAAAAAGTATTATAGGAGGTCTTGCGGAATTGCAGTGTCATCCGATGCTCAGTTCAAAACAGTGTGGAGAGGAATGGAACAAGTCTCCGTTTCTGGGGGGTGGAGGATAATTTAACGGTCTAATATGCTAAAGTGGTTTAGGGTATGCTAGTTTAAGACATAATGAAGTGGCTATCTGCAATTATCTGCAAATCTTCACAGTCGTGAAGATGGCGGGCCTAATTTAGCCTTTGAACAGTTGCAGGTCAAAGAAGTTCATCTGTACTCTTGTAAAGTTGTTTGGTTGTTTCTGGCTTTTTGTGGTGGTTTTTGTGTAAACTTTCTGGATTTATTTAATACGAGTAGGACTGGGTGATATGGCCAAAATATTTAATCTCAAATTATTTTCAAACTAAATTCAATTTGCATTTTAAATCTATTTTTTTTCTCTATCCCTTTTCTTCCGAAAACAAAACTTATTGATAAAATCGATTTATCACTTAGACCTATTTAAGACTAACCTTCAGCAGTGGGACTCTTTTCGAGTGCATTAATTTGACTCTACTTCCTGTCAGCTTGTTACCAAATTACCACAAGTTGTCACAATTGTTTCCCATTTGTCCTTAACCTTGCATTTAAGTGCTCCTTGAGATAATCTTGTTCATCTTCCTGCCTTTGTTTTTAATTATTTTATGTCCTTACCTTAATGGCAGCCTATTTTTTTTTTTCTTTTTACTTTTAGTCTTCATCCATCTGCCTTCAGTCCTACTCAAGTTGTCCATCGTTATCACCACAACCTCTAAGGTTGTTACAGGAAATACAGTAATACAACTGGAGCATTTCCTGTAACTGCCTTTTGTAATAACTTTCATTATAGCAGGGTCTGGGTTAATACTTGATTCTGATTGGCTGCTGGGTGTGGATTAATAAGTGATAATCCACAGTAATAATACACCTAAAAAAGAAGTTCCGGTCACATATCTTAAATATCCTCCATCACTGCGCTGGCTTCTTTAAAACAAACTTTAGCTTCATCATCTGGACAAAGACAAGTAGTGAAAGGCGAACTTTCTCTCTGATCTGATGCTTTATTTAACCTATCATGACAACCAACATATATCTTTACTTTCCTTATCCGCGGCGCACCATGTAACAAATAGTCCGCTTTTTGTGAAAAAAAGCAATCTTAACCAAAACATAACAAGAGTAAAGTACTAAAAACAGTTTGATTATTTACTTCTTTTCTAAGTGCCGTGGTATAAGCAGGATAATGGCCTTTGAAGTATGCGCTAGCAGCATTAACGCACTTCACATCGGACGGTTCAGGCTTCCACGGCGTGCATTATTTCATACATATCCTATTCCTCTGCCTTAACATGACCAAACGCGCATGTTTGTGGAAGTAAATTCCTGAGCAAGATATGAAAAAGAGACAGAAAAAATTCAATGTAGGCAGTTTATGGGTGTAATATTCCCAAACGCAGCAAAAAATAATTATAAATATTGCTTTTTCACTTTCCTGACTATAGCTCATCTCAGAATAACAATATTAAATAACATATTAGGAACTACAACTTTCCTTAATTTAAACCTTATGTTGCCACTACTTTTAATAATGTTATGATTTGACGAGTGACAATTTGCTTTAAAGAAAAAAATTCAAAGTAGTAAAAGAATAGGTAACATTAACAGTTGTTTTATTTCTTGTTATATAATGAAAGCTAGCTTGTGCTGATGTACGTCCCTATCGAGATAAAAGAGCCATGAAATCAGGTTAAACTGTTAGTCCAACCCTTCTCTTGTTCATGCTGATCTTACACACCTGCTGACATTTCATTAAAGAAGATGACCTTTCCTCCAGAACAAGTATTCCTCTGTCAGTCTCTTGTATGATTCCCTCCTTTCACATATTGTATGCCTGATGCAGCTCATTTCACAGTCTGGTGGCTTGCCTCCCAGCCTGACGGGGTGAACATACAAATCTTGCCTGTAAGTGCACCTCCAAACTTTATCTACGAATTTAGAGCCAGTGCGGTAGAATTTACAAAACATGGATCAGGCTTGTTAGGGATGACAAGTTAGCTGTCAACGTGCAGAATGATGATCCAGAAATAACAGCTTCAGAGAGACTAAAAAGGAGACAAAAGGGTAGAGTTTGATGAGTTGGTTGTATTTCCATGCCAAATTCACTAGGCAAAGTGAGAAAGCAAGTGAATGTGCGTTGTTCTTGCTGTACCACCATGAATGAGTTGTCAGGGTCAATCAGCCCTGCAAATGGAAAAAGGACGCAAGAAAAAACAACTTGAGGAAGTAAGCAGCTGGAAATGATTGAGGGCAGATAATGCACACCTTATTGGGTTAGTAAGGCGGCTCAACAAGCGTTGGAAGGGCAACGAGCAGGCTGCAGCAATCACTGTTGATTTTCTACTTGAGGTTCCCAATAATTGACTCCTTTTTCAACATAAAGAAACTAAGGAATGGCTGTTGATATGCACATTTCCCAAGGAGCCCATTACTCTTTATGAAAAACTAAAACAAAAGGAAACATTTAGAAAATTTTGGACAAGTTGGGGCATTTCAGATACAGCAACAGCTTCTTAGAAACTGGCAGCATTTCTGCTTTCAGGACAAGTGGCCTTTTTAAGAGAAAAGTGCAGCAAAAGGAGCATAACATTCAGGAATGCAAAGTTGCTTTTTCCGTTGAATGCACTCTGCTCGGTTTCAGTCCATGCAGACGTGAAAATCTAAATGTCTCTTCTTTTTGTGAAAATGTGAATTGTAAAAAGAGGGCAAAATGACAGTAATATTTTTAGATTTAAAGTCAAACAAAGGGATTTCAACTTTCAAGTTGGCTTTTTTAACTCAACATGTTAACATTAATTGTGCACAGGGTGGTATGTGTTGATGTTCAATGAAAGTCATGTACCACTTGTAAGAAACCCTCAATATAATATAAGGTTGGGTCTGGACTAGAATGCTGAATCAATATTTAAACATATAAATAGTTCAAAATCTATTTAACAGAGGCCTCAAGCATAAAAAAGGTTAATGAGGGGTTGACATAACACTACTAAAGGCCCAGTAGTGTAATACAGGGTTCACCCTGAATTAACGTAACACTTTACAGTGATGATTTGTTGCACATTCATGTTGACTGCATGAACAGTTGAAAAGTTACAGTATATCAAAGAGCGTGTGTTATTTAGGTGTCGCTGGCAACATCTCCAGTGTTAAAGGGTTAATAGGTAATGGACATATTTTAGCTTCTACAATATCTTCTACAGCATTTTATTTTGACTCCATTTAGTTTAGTGTAAAATACTTAAACTCAAAGATAGTGGTGTTTAGGACTGTTGCCTCACTGCAAGACGGGTTGGTTTGAAGCCCAGCTGGGACCTTTGTGTAGAGTTGCATATTCTTCCAGTGCATACGCAAGTTCTCTACAGCAACTACGGCTTTCTCACATGGGCCAAAATGGTGCTTCATAGGTTGATTGAAGACTCTAAACTGAGTGTCTGTCTGTCTGTCTGTCTGTGGCCCATGGCTGCAGTTGATTGGTAAACTGTGTGGGGTGTACTCAGCTCATTGTGGGAGCACAGATATCCTAGCCAGTTAAACTCATGTTTTTGCGTCATTCATTTTGGATTTTTGCTTCTCAGTCCTCCTATAAACTTTTGTATTTGTACAAAAACAAAGTGAAACAAAAACAAAGTATGGCCATTTGCAGTAAAAGCTTCATTATTGGTACTCTTTTCCAGCTTGACACATTGACGCAACTCAATTAAACCGAGTTGAATTAACCTTAATTTAACCCCCCCCACCCCCACCCCCTTTCACCTAAAAATCTCAGGCTAAAAAATTTAAAAGTCTTCCAGTTTAAATGAGCATACATGTGCCAGTGTGTAAGCCAACATTTGTAGCTACTTCTATTACAACTAAATCTAAAAAGGGAATTAAATGGGACCTTGTAATGTGGCTTTTGGACATTTTATTAGAAAGCTACTTTGAGCCTAAAAAAAGTGACACAGAAAGACTTAATGTATTCTCAAGTGGTGTGTTGAATTAAAAATGCGATACATGTGCACAGACTGAAAAACCTGTCTCTAATGGAAACTAGTAATTATTTGTAATAACATTTTTTGTTTTGTGTTTTAAATAAAAGCCACTGCCAACTCTTGACATTCAGTGATTGCCAAAATACTGTAAATCCACAGCAGCTCTCCTGACACAGTTCACTTCAACCATTATAGCACATTTGCATTACAAATAGCATGTATGATGTTTAGAAAGACAAAGATGAAGCTTACAATGATGCAGAAATATTTACTCACAGTATAATGAATAGCTCAAACTAGAAATTTCCTTTAAAAAAATGAGGTCAGCAACTCTATGGGGAAAGAAAAGATATTTTTTGGGATCTATAGACTTTAAAAAATTACACAGGTGGAAGGAGTCATCTGGAAAAGATGTCCTTAGAAGTGGAGTTTGCAGAGGACTGGAGCGTCATCAGCCTTAAAAAAAACAACAACTCCTCTCAGGCAGGGCTGCACGCTCAAAACCTGCTCATTTCTTCTCAGGGATTCATAAGCAAACAAGTCGATAGAGGCTTGGGGAGATTTTTTTCCTCCTTCTCTGTGATCTTGACATACAAATATTTCAGTATACACACCTTTGATGACTCAGGGAAGCAAGGGCTTTGTAATGTTGTTCATCTAAGCTACTTCCAGTGTTCTCTCCCAGCTTGTCTGCTTTGATGTGATAAAACTGCTGAATTTTTTTTAGAAAATCATGTCAGGTTTCTTTCTTAGAGATGCTCATTTTCATTTGGCTCACTTGTTAACTGCCGTGTTTAAAGGGCTTATGTCATGCTTTTCCTAAGCCTTTCAGAGTAAACTATATCCATATATATAAGATAATATGTAATCTTTGGCACATACATTTTTTTTTTATTAAAAATGAGCTGTTTTTGCAGCCCCTTTTCCCCTATCCGGAAGTAAGATGACTCGATCTCTGAGGCACCGGCTTTCGCTCCTTGTGGGTGCTTCCAATGAAAGAGCCAGCCTCTGCAGCGTGTCTGTGTTCCACCCATGAAAGCAAACAACATTTGGACTTGCAAAGATGGCTGTGCATATTGTGCGTATAAAAGGAAAAAGGAAAGCGTTTTGCAGATTACGGCTAGCTCCATGGAGAAAGTGGGTGTGTGTGTGGCGCTGGCAGCACACACTCTTCTTGGATGGGGCTGTTCCTCACTTATCTACGTCACAATGTGGATTGAGAGGGGCTGGTTCTCAGAAAGCAGGTTTTTCGAAGATACTCAGAGATGCATAAATGGATCAAAATGCCGCTTTGAGGGTGTTTTGCGTAAAGAATTAACATTATAAGACACTTGAAAGCTCAAAAAAGTCACATGATACAAGCTCTTTCAAGTTTAGGACAACCATAGTCACTGATAGATGGGAGATTTTGCTCCCTGCAGACTTTTCTCTGTAGAATATGGGTTTCATAAAGTCAGTCTTGCCAGCAAGCAATTTTTTTTTATTAAAATCCGCCCATCAATCATTTTAAACAACTGCACACTTGTGTGGTTTCAGTATCTGACAGCAAGGTATCAGACTGTCTTACCTCTCATAACTCAGTCATGTGTCTCTAATAGATGCTGCATCTGACTGTATTTAAAATCTGAAAGCTGCTGTGCACTATTTGATAGAGACAGAACCAAAGCTAGTATGTTTTTATTAACACGCATCTTCTTTTGCCTCATTGGTTTTCTGACAAAAACTAGCTTACAAAGGTGTCACAAAAAGCCCACATTACAACTGATTCTATCTGCTTTACAAAATGAATTTTTTCTTCTTTTCTTCTCTCTTTTTAAACTATTTGAGAGTGTTGAGTCTATCTGTTCTGTAGTTGAGTATAGACAGGGGTTAAACCATTTTCTTTATTAGTGTATTCCTCACCACAGTCAGTTGTCAAATGTAGGGACACTGAGAGCAAAGAATTTGTTTAAGGCTCTTTATTTTAGTTCTTAAGAAAACAAAATTTGCTTGTGGCTGTTTAAGTCTGGGATATGTTTTAGGGAACATTAGTTTTGTTGTTGGTGCAAACTCAGGTATTAGAGGTAATGGGTTATTTATGTCATTCAAAATATCCTGATTGCTGTGCAGGAATTCTTGGCTTAATATTTAAGGCTAAATATTTAGTAATAGCTAAGCTCACAATGACAGCACAAAGGGCCTACTCACACCACACCATTAGTTCTGTAACCAAAGTACATTTCACCTCAAAGTATAGTTTGCTTGGTTTTTATGGTCACTGGTTTTGTTGTGATACAATACAGTCTGACACATGACCTTCAGCCTAGCAGCCATACATGGGCAAAACATGAGCTAAAAACCATTACTTCAAGTACAGATGTTTGTAGCAGCTGTGCCTTTACAAATCGTAAATAAAAATATGGTACTGCCTGTGCTGTAAGCTTTCATTCTTGTATCATTTTACCATGTACCAATGGTGTCATGAGTGGAGCTTGACTCAGGCTTGTTTTTAGGTACTAAATTTCCTTTACTTCTTGCCTTTTCTTCATTTCCAGTGATTTTGTTCAAGCCAGACAGAAAATTTAGGTTGACAGGGTTTCAGGTTTCACGGTTCCACCTTTGCTTTTTTGCAGATGTTGTCCTTTCTGTATTATTAGGCCCCAACCTCTCAATGGAGATGTTTGCAGCTGAGGGCAGAGCTGCTTGAATAAAAATTAGCACCCTAAAGCATCTGGCCATGTTTGTTGGATGGAAAGGAGTGGGATTGGGCTGCTAAAAGGTTACTCCTTACAAATGAAACACATTGTGTATATTCATTATCTAAGAGTTTGGTTCACAATCAAGGGACGAATGGTACACGTGACAGATTTTTGTAATTGTGCTACTATGCACTTTTCTTTGGAAGATATTGCGCATTTGTCTAACCTGAAGGGGGGGCTTTTGACAGCCCTAGTACTGAGTGGAAAGAGTACATCTCTTGGTTGTCCAGAGAATTATTTGATGTTGTGTTGAAGTCGATGAAATCTCCAAGGTGAACTCGAGATAAATATTTGGACCCATCATTATAAGATTTTCTACAAAGTCATGGTTTATTAAACTGTGAGTAAGTCAGTCAGTTAACTATAATAAAGTATAAGTCAGAAATGCCAGCTAAAAAAAACAACTATGACTATGGAAATGAGGTTGGATGTAATTTAATATTTAGTCAGAGTGTAATTAAAACAGCCATCTCTCTTCCATTTATTCAGGTTTACCAGTACATGCATGAAACCATTACAGTGAATGGATGTCCTGAGTACCAAGCAAGGGCGACAGCTAAGGTAAGACCTGCTCTAGAAATGTGCCATCCATTGTCATAGATCCATAGATTTGGGTCATTGCTAAAACTATGATCAGAAGATGTTTGGAGTGGGACTTTAAGTATGTTTAATGTTTAACTGCATAATTCTCCTTCTCCCCTTTCTTTATACTACTGAGAGAATGCCACTTAAATAACCACATTACTACAGAACACTCTTAAATGTAGCCCCTATATTTGAAAGTGTCTGGTTGCTAAGAGTAATGATGATCCCCCGTTTATATTCAAGATTCAAACTCTAACGGAGAGAAACCAAAGAAAATGCACAATTACCTCCTCTCTAATCTCAAATTACTACTCACCAAGACACACTATAGTTAAAAGCTCCATTAACAGCTCCTGCTTGTAATCAATATGGAGAATCTAAATGCAAATCTAGATGAGCTTCCGTAGAATAAAAATAGATTTATTACAAGCACTCTGGAGAAGGCTGGGGGTTAGTGGGGATAAAGATAAAAGCAAGTGAAGAAGGAAAGCTAAGGAGAGTCTGTGGCTGGTGTATGGGACTGAGAGAGAAGGGATGCTGGGAGGATGTGGTGCTGAGTGAATGTGAAGCAGGAAGGCTGGTGAAGCAAGACTGAATGGAGCAAACGCTGGGGAGATAAACTTGGTGAAAGGCAAGCAGACAGAGGTATATTGGATCTGTGGGTCAGATAGGAGTAATCAGAAAGTCAAAAGCAGCAGGGTCACAAAAGTTAGTCATGCAGGGAGGCCAAAGAGTGTTCACAACCATGCTGGGTGGAGACGCTGTTATTTTGCAGAGGAAATGGAAGGCAGGTGCAATCTTCTTTCATTTTTCCCTAAAGTAAACTTGACTGTTTTATTAATTTATTTTTTGCATGAGAAAAATTTAGACCGACAATGGCAATCTAAAGTAGAAAGAAATTCAACACGGTAAAAATGAATAATCTAAAAGTTTGAGGAAAAGCTTTATTGTTTAGTGAAGAAATCCAACAAGTTTTTTAATATTTTGTAATCATTCTTTCAGATACATCAAATCATTAAAATCCCTTTAGAAAAAAAAGATTCAATCTAAACAATTTGAGGAGGTATAGGTGACTGCTTTGCCTGCAAAAATGTCAAAAATTTTGTTCAGTTATTTCTATTGCTACTTTTCTTATTTTCACTACCAAAATATAGTGATTCCACTTTAAATGTTAAACAATACACTCAAATGAAATTTTCTATTTAGATTTTTTATTATGTCTTTAAGTAGATAAGTTGGGGTGTGCTAATGCTACCATTAAATAGAAGCAAGGCTAATTCTGACAAAGTATGAGGCTAATGCTGCGTTCACACTAAATGTGACCTGCGCAGCCAATTTGTGTCTGCCACCTCTGTTTCGATGCGCGTAAATTCGTTGCTGGGTGCTTGTTCAAGAGGGTGTTCATAAGTGTGTCGCTCCTGCCATGTGTGGGAGGAGCTACCGTCAAAAGTATTTACCCTCACTGCTAAATTGAGGATACGAATGAAGGTTTGTTTATTTTGAAGAACTCCACAAAACGTCTGTAGTCATGTCTTTATTTCTTGGTTCAAATGGTCATTGAAAATTCTCTAGTTTAGTGACTTTCACCATCTACTGCTGGAGCTGTGTCTGAAGTACAGTTGCTTTCAGCTGTACTTCTGTCTCTCTGTGACCCAGTTACGACTTGTTGTCCTGCATTAGTTCAAGGAAAGAAAAAATAAAAATAAAATTTGAGGAACTTTTTCATTGTATCAGGAGAAACAAGGAAAATATTAAAGTTCAGAAAAAGTTAAAAAAAAACATCAACAATCAGATTCTCCTCCATGTTGGGTTTGGACTCCACCCAATATTTACATCATTAACATGTCACTGCCCAAAGCTAAGTTCCTGATAGTGTGAATTCATCAGCAAAGTTTAAATATTTCAACTCTAGAAAAATCCAAATTTTCGCCTTGTCGTGTTGCTGCACTCCCAGAAATATGCTACCTCTAGAGAATAGCTCTACGCCGGCGCTAAAAGGCCTCTCATAGTGTCTGTGCATTGAAAAAACATTGAAACTGGATTCCCCTTCTGCGTTGAATGGTTGAAGAGTTACTGTAGTGTTAAAGGGTTAAACAAGCTGCAGTAGATACTCTATATGTAAACGCCTTTATATTGTTTTGACGAATATTTATATATGTTCTCATTTTCCATTAACTTGGTTTTTATTCATTACGGGTGTTAAGAATTTCTCAGTCAGGTTTCCAAACATCAAAATGACGTATCCACACATTTCCATCAGCACTCGTATACCAGCTGATAATAAACAGGCTTTGATAAACCTGGCTTGTAGGTACAGTGTCATATCTACCAATTATCCTGCAGCAAAGCCATCATTTATAAGCCCTCCTGTGTCTGAGAGGCGCCTACCATCTGCCAGATTTTCGTTTTTGTTTGCCGAAGCGCAGATAAAGTTGTGAAGGTGGATGTGTGGAGAGGCCTGAGAGGCGGTGGCATGCGTGCTGTGGAGCTGCCTTCGCAGCGGGACAGAAAGGGCAAAAGCAAAGCAGCAAGGGAAGAGAGGGTGCAGACAGAAAAAATGGAGGGTGCATTGGTATATATACAGATATAAACTGTGGGAATACAAATAAAAGACAACAGAAAATGTCATAGCATGCCATCTGCATGGTACAGAATGATGAAAGGCACCCGTGGATTTGTCAGTGAGAACAGAGTGTTTCCTCCTTTTGTTCCTCAGTCATTAGCCTTCCTAAGCACAGTTAACAAGCTCATGGGGGCTTTGTTCTGACGGCAGAGGGCTATTGCTTCAAAGAAACCCCACAGCTGGTGGAAATTCATGAGGCGACAGGCTGCTCCTCTGCAGTGAACTTGGATGTGATAATCCATATGCTCAGAAAAAATCTGAGTCTTTAGGTAGCAACTACATCTCTTCACTTTGCTAAAATGAGATCCTGCAAACTCTGATTCACTGTCACTGTGTAATGCTGCTGGATAAAGGTCTTCTATTGCTTTTAGTCTGATTGCATTGAAGGAGATGAGGAGATTCTAAAGAGTAAAAATCCAAAATGAACATTCATTTTAGTGAACACACAATTACCTAAACGCAGATGCCTTCTCACCCTAGCACCAAAATGTGCATTGGTTTGTGTGAGTTTCCATAGACATGTATAAAAATGTGTGTGGTCAATAGTAACATGAGAGCTTTTTTGTGTTTGTGCAGATGTTACAGTGTGTGTGCGTCCATGCGTACTTGAGCAGAAAAAAAAAAAAATCAGCCGTTTGGTAAATATTTGCATGTGTTAGTGATGATAACCCATGCAACTTTTGGTGCCCGTTCCAGTTTTAGAAACCTCTTTTTTTCCTTTTGCTATTTTATGTCCTTGGGATTGATGATGAAAAGGCCATAAGTGAGAGTATTGGTAGCTAAAGAGGGCATATATGAGGGCATATCTGCCAAAAAGCATATCATTTGATATGATACAAGAAAAGAAAACTAAAAACATTAAACCTCTGTGAGAAACTGATCTTAGACCGACAAAGTTTATAAAACTTAAGTAAACAAGGCTTTTGTTGCTGCTTTAACCTCACAACTGTTGGTTTCCAGCCTTCTCTTACCCTCTGTTCCTCTGCATTCAGGCCACAGTCGCAGCCTTCGCAGCAAGCGAAGGTCACTCTCATCCTCGGGTGGTGGAGCTACCCAAGACGGAGGAAGGGCTGGGCTTTAACGTAATGGGCGGCAAGGAGCAAAACTCCCCGATTTACATCTCACGCATTATCCCAGGGGGCGTGGCTGAAAGGCATGGCGGCCTGAAGCGTGGCGATCAGCTTTTGTCTGTCAATGGGGTGGTAAGTTTGACCTCATCGGTTGTTTTGACCATTTTGGGAAAGGACCAAAGGACCAAACTTAAAAATAAGGAGCTGCATGTTATTTGATATGAAAGACGTTTGAAAAACTTGACTTCTTGTCAAAGTGTTGTTCTGCCCCTTGAGGGGTTTCTCAACGCTGAAAGTTTTATAAGAATTCCCACTTTTCTTCACCTCTGTGGCCCCTGCAGAGTGTCGAAGGAGAGCATCACGAAAAAGCGGTGGAGCTGCTGAAAGCGGCCAAGGACACCGTGAAGCTGGTGGTTCGATACACCCCCAAGGTGCTGGAGGAGATGGAGGCTCGCTTTGAGAAGCTCCGCACAGCGCGGCGGCGTCAGCAGCAGCAGCTCCTGATGCAGCAGCAGCAGCAACAGAA
Source organism: Oryzias curvinotus (assembly GCA_023969325.1). Taxonomy (NCBI): domain Eukaryota; kingdom Metazoa; phylum Chordata; class Actinopteri; order Beloniformes; family Adrianichthyidae; genus Oryzias; species Oryzias curvinotus. The sequence continues at coordinate 17,448,341 of CM043728.1, forward strand.
CCTGAGCTCGCAGCAGAACCACATGTCGTAGGTGAGGCGCTTCATTGTCTTACGGGTGGTGGGAGGGACGGGGGGAAGAAATAAACATGACTGCATGTGTGTAAATATAGTATACACTATCAATGTTGTGTATATTTCATGTGCCTAACATTTCTTAACACATCAAATATTGAAAATGGAAGGATCTGCAGGTTCTGTTCTTCCTTATAAAATGCTCCCACCATGTTCTGATTTAAATACGAGCTCTTTCTTAAATACAAATACTTTACACCTCCAAAGCGCAGCCTGAAACATCGCTGGTGTTTTCTGGAGCAGCCAAAGTCCTTTGTGAGAAAACACTTCTGCTCCCCGTTTGTTCTCCCAGTCCTTCCGTTGTGAGGCTCGTGAATTATTCAAGCTGAAACTGATTACATCTGTGGCTCCAGCTCTGCAGGTGCATGGAGAAGCAGGCACAGCCTCGAATGTTGCCGTTTGCCAGCTGAAGCTGGATGCAGTGAAAATTTATAATGAAGCTCCGCAAAAGTAAGCCGAACTTGGGGGTATGCAACCCCAAAAAATAAAAAACCCTGACATGCTTCAGTAGAGAGCCGAAAAAGTCGTACGACCATTAGGCAAAGTCACACAGTCTGGTACCAAATGCTGTGCAGACGTTTTGAATTGTTCAACTGTTTCCCGGACACATTTGATTCCGCCGTGTGTCCAAGATCTCTGTGGTCTCGTTGCTTTGAAGCTAAAATCCCCCAAGCATATCTGTTGCCTTGTACTTGGCAGCATGCAGCCTGGGAAGGTATTTTGGAGCTTGTAAAAGGGTGCTACAGCCGAGCTGCAGACATTCAACTGAGCTGGGATATGGTTTTATCAAAGCCCGCATTCCGACCGCCGGGATCTGCTTTGGCAGCCAAGAAAACCAAAAGACCATCGCGGTTGGGGTGTTGGGTTGGCTCCCTGATCTAGCATGAAGGCATTGCCCTCAGCTTTTTTTCTGCTCTTCTATCAACAGGGTGTTTCAAAAGAAGAACAAGTAAGACGAGTCAGCAGATGGATCCTTTCAGGATGTGAGAATCCCAAAGGAATCTCCTTAACGGAGAAGTAAAAGACTATTTTATTCCATTTTCTGTGTCCCTTCCAGTTTGCCACCAATTACTGAGCAAGAACAGAGCATTTATCCTGACGTTGGTGTAGAGAAAGTATAAGGGATGCTGAAATCTATCCGGTTTGGCTTCGTTCCCCTTTTCTATGTCCTTCTTCCCAGCTGTGCATTTTACCCAGACTTCCTTTTTATTCTTGTGTTTGCCGTTTTCTTGTTTTGACACTGATCCATTAGTTCACATCTGTTACGCAGTCAGACATTTGCTATTTTTACCATGGATATCATTTGTACAGTGGTGTTTCTATCGATTCTTCAACTGGTGCTTGTGTCGGAGCGAACATTGATTTCCTGTCCTGTTTTGGATAAACTCTTTTTTACCTCTGATATTGTAGCAAGAGAAAAAAAAACATTTTTTGTATCTTGTAGATTTAGCAATAACACACACACACACATTTTGGTTTTGAAGCTGCATTCATGACGCGTACAACACACATAAACAGCATTTCTGTGCAAATGTGAAGCACTGTAAAGTAAGCGGGAAGGCAGCTCCACGATCCAAACCCTCTGTGCCAATCAAAGAGATTATTGATTCACAGGCGACATGTACATTTTAAGTGCAATAAATGCAGTTATTTTGAGAATTTATTCAGCAAAATTAAATGTATTTAGAAAGTATACAATACAGTTGAGCGCTTTGTTTTGTTCCTAGCACATGAACAGAATGTCACCTCATCATCTGTGAGTGAAACAAAATGTTAAAATTATTTTTTCTGAAAATTTACTAGATGTTTAATATACATTTTTATCATCCCCTTTAAATAGTATATGTATTCTTTATAGAAAAAACATACAGATTATCTCAAAATTTATATATATATATATCACACGAATTCTGTCCTTTTTTTTGGCGATTATAGTGTAAAGTGTTTGATCATGTGGATTACTTTTTCCTTTTTTTTGTCAAATTTTAGAGTTGAAGTGGTAACATTCCACCTTTGTGTTTCCATCCTCGTCTTTAATGCAGATTATTTTGGGGGTTTTATGTACTCCATGCCAATGTTCCCATCTTTAAGTTGAGCAGCCAAACTTTCTCCGTTGGTGCAACTTCAGCAGCTTTACAAACCACATGTTTTATATTTAAGACTAAAAAAAACACTCCAAAAAAAATCAGATTTAAAATCCAAAACCAATGATCCAAAAAAATGTAAAATGTCAAAAAGAATCTTTAGACATTGATCTTTTGAGTTTTGTGGAACAATCTATTTGTGGAACAATCGCACGGTTTTCTTTTCATACTGTATATAAATGCATAAAAACATTTTAACCTTCACAAAGTTTAAAACAAATTACATCTTTAACCCTGTCAACATCAGTTTTTGTATCTCTAACTCACTCTTTCTTAATTGACTTAGATTTTTGAAGCTGTTAGACCTAAAGTGATGGAGCAGAAAAACAACAACAATTCTGTTGATATGCAATTGTTATACATATTATATTTGTACAAATAAATCTATGTGCTTGTGTAAAGTGAGTGTTTTGTGGTTTCTTCCTTCATATTGAAAGTTCAGATGCCCTGAGCTGTGGATGCATACATCAGATCTATGAGAAGAGGTGATAGCTTCAATTTAAAAAACCTAACAACATTGTGTAAACAGTTACTTCAAGATTTTTCACTTTTAAAACCATTTAGAAAGCCACAAAATGTTATTCTGAGCAGAAACTACAAAGATGGTGTAGTCTGAAAAAGTGAGTATTTTGGGTGAGGGAGGGATCACTTCAGGAGTTCAGAAATGAGCTGAGGCCCAAAATTAGTTTCAAGTTTTAGGGCAGATGTAAAAGAAAAATGATTTTTTTTTTTTTCTAATTGAAACATTCAAACAACAGGATAAGCCCCTGTAATATCTCGTCCCTCCAAGAGGGTCCGCTGTATCAGATGCTAAAAAAAGGTAGATGAGAAACTCACTTCAATGACATCAGACAACATAAACATCATTCAAAGTTTAAAGCAAAAATAAATAATACAAAATAAAATTATGACTTTGCTACAGCTAATTCTAGCTGTACGTTGTGCCAGAAAACACAAAACAGATGTGTAACTTTGTGAATTACGATAAAAAAAACTGAAGCTACAATTAGCATAAGTAGATCATTGTAATAAAAACTGCAGTTTGTGTCACAAATCTGGGATTTTCTGTGATAGTTTGACGAAGTTTTGTAATCAGTCCTTTCTTTTGTCCTTCATTTTCTTTCAGCCTGTCCAGTCGATGTCCAGCTATTTATTCTGTCTTGGGTGTGATATTGGGTTTTTTTTTTTTTGATAGCATCCGTGGCATTAATGCTGCACCTGCCAGCCGACCACATCACTGTGGAGTCCACCGCCAAATTAAAGCATCTGATCTAAAAACGTAACCTGTTTAGCTATTTTTTTTAGACATCAAATGTACAAGGCCCAATTTGGATAATTCATTTTACAGTTGTTTAATATATATTTTACAGTTAGTTGTACTTTTGAAAAAAAAAAAAGTTAATTATAAATGTTTCTTGAAAAGAGCTTTTATTCACAACAAATTATGATAATATTACTTTTTTTATTTGAACAAAACAAAGTATAAATATGAATTACTTATTTTTATCCAAATAAGGAAAGTATCTCATGTATGGCTGTACATGTAGTACCTGAAATTGATGGTAATCAGCCAGAAGCAGATGTTTGTCTGGAGGCACAGCTGGACCCACATGAGGTTTGGGATGTCAGTGCAGTGCCCCACATCGGTCTGACAGCACCGCCAGAACCGCCAGAACCTCCAGCAACTCACTCTGTTTGGCTCTGAAGAGAATGTGCAACAATGACCAAAAAACAATAAAATAACACTTTGGTTGATAAATCACTAAATGATGCACACATATAACATTTAATTAATGGTACGCTATTTATTAACTAAAACTACAAAACATTAGCTCAAAGTTCTTAGTAAAATCCATTTAGCCTCACAATAACATACAAACATATGGGGTGAGTTTAAATAATCCCTATGCTATTTTTTTTTTGACAAAAATATTAAGTTTTCTGCTTCCTTTTCCAACTTCAGGACGACACAGAATGAGCTACAGAAATAAATAAGCTAACGAGTTTGTGTGACTGCACCAACCTTTAGGAAACACCAATCATCTCTCACATCCGCCTTTCAGTTTCGCGCCGTCGCCATCTTAACTAGGTTTCAAGTGACGTCACCGAACTTTCTCTTCGTCCAGACGCGCTGGGGGGCGGGACAAACAAGACTGACAGCCTGAGGTTCCTTAGCGAGGGTTCGGCGGTTATCTGTCAATCAAGAAAAAAAAACACGCCCAGACGAACTTTTTTTTTTTTTTTTACATCTCACCTATATTTTTTAATTTTAAATAGGAAAATGCCCTTAAACAAATGTTACAACTATGCGACATAAAACATGTTTTCACTGTGAGTAAAGTTATTCTATTAAACATTTTGGCATTTGTTTTGTGGCATTTTTCTGATGATGGGAGACATGCATTAAGTAAATTTGGCTTAAAATAGCATTTCTGAGTATTTCTTTGTTCAAGTAGGGAATCAGAAGATTGAAAAAAAAAATACTGTAAAATAAGCTGCTCCCCTCCATTCTGATGCATCCACTTTTCTTTGAGAATGGACCCAGCTTCACTTTTTCTCTTTAAGGTCACTTCAAATAGGAGTTGGTTAGCCTGTTTACATGACAATAAATACATCTGAAATTCAGTCGTCATTGGTAGATTAATATCAACACAGCAATGTCAACAAAGCTGAGATTCTCAGAATTTATGTTACTGAGATAAACAAACTAAAGTAGCTCTAACCAAGAGCCTTGAGGACCTCCACTATAAACTTACTGTAAACTAAATATATTTTATATATACACTAAATATATATATAAGCTGTCTAGTACAAAGCTCCTCATTTTATATTATTTTGAATAAACTTTAATTGTTTTCATTTGTCACTTTTCAAGTTACTTAAGAGTCTTTTTGAGGTCATCACAGAGGCCATGGAACCCAAACAGGAAATATGAGTTGTCAATGTATGTAGGTCTAATGTTTAAAAACACATCCTCTGAATTTATATCAGAGGTTCTGCTTTCAAAATGTTAGTTGTTAAAATATGAATTCAAAATGTATTCATTTTCAGTTTAAACTTAATAAAAGACAGGATCTGATAACTGAATCAATTCCTGGTGGGGCACATTTCCTAAACATAATTATTTTAATTGATCAGTGAGCCTTCAGCTTAATTTTGAGTTAACTTCATTATAGTCATCGGAACTGCAAATGTTGTTGCTGTAATGAGTGAAAATGTCTTTAATAAAAAGATTTAAAGAAATGCAATAATAGACGTCATCTTTATGCTTTTATTAGACAAAGTCAGAAGATGCTTCCTAACACTCAACTTTGTGTTTTATTCATATTCAGTGTAAGATCTCAGTTCTTCAGAGAAAAAGCAAAGAGGAATCAGTCTTGACACAGTGAGTGATGAAACTCACATTAGCTATGCCTTTTTTAGACAAGTTAGAAAGGATGTGATGGAGGAAAAAAGGCTTTTTATCATCTTCGCTTATGTTGAAAGGATTTGACACTCACCAATCATTCAAATCAAGCTAAAATATTAAATTGCTACAATCAAACATACACTCAGATTATTCTTGATACAAATTCTACTAAAATGTCATCATGAATGTTATCATGAATAAATCCCAATTAAGCAAAAGGGATGTAACTGATTTACACAGAATAGCTAATTTTGGTAAGTTATAATATACTCGGTCATAAGAGTTAATACATCTCTGCAGTGATCTATATCTCAATCAGTGTGATCCATAATTACAACAATGATTAAACATCAATAAGACCAAATGATTTACCAGTATATATTTTTAAGTCAAATCCCATTAAAGAGTAAAGATTTAATTGAGATTATAGATTGTTTGTTCTGATCAAAAGAATTTAAAAAACTGCAAAGCCTCTCTTGGACAGATTTGCCTGAGGGTTCATTAAAGCCCCCAAAGACCTCAGACTGAATTTCAGCTTCAGCACAGCATGATCACTGTGCTGCTTAGCAATCATAGGAAGCCTTGAAACACCCCTCTCTTGTGGTATCACAGAGTATTACAGGGACTCCACCGCACTTTCTTTCACGCTTTCGACCAAAATATACACATTAAAATTCACATTTCATATGGAAGTGATCTGAAGGAGCCAATCAGTTGTCCATGAAGAGGAAAAAAAACACACAAGGAATGGTTGCAGTAGTGACATATCTATTGATGCAAGAGGAAAAAACACGAAAAGAATCGTGTTTTCTGGATAGCAGACAGACATATTTATAATAAAATATTTTAAAAATTAAAGCCAACATAACACTTTAGTCTTAAGTAAAAAAACCTCGAAAGTATCCAAGTTACCAAAAACAGCAACAACTAGCTCCACTTTTAATGGACTACACTAAGGGTCTGCAACCTATTACACTAAAAAAGCCATTTGGTCCAGTTTATTACAGACCAAAACCCAGCAAGAGCAGTAAAAGTCCCGAATTACTGCTTCTAAAGATATGTTTTATTTTTTTGTGGCCATTGAGGCATTCATTGATCAAATTTAGCTTTAAATATTGACAGTAATTGATTTATAACAGGCTTAAATTTTTCTAAACATAGTTTTAACATCTTTTACTTTTGACACAAGTTCCTTTCAAAATAAAATACACCTTGTGTCAAATGTCCTCCAGTTGAAGATTTACATGCAGAGAAGTCATCTTCTATCATTATGATTTAGGTTTACCTTCATTCTTTTTCTTATTTTACAATCAACAGCTGGGAAGAATCCTTGTATTTTTCCTTTATACATGGAAATGGAAATATGTACTTGAAGAACTTTGTCTCTGAACTGTACCGGTGTTCAAGGTGTACCGCACCTTTGCCCAAATGTGGCTGGGATAGGCTCCAGCAACTCTCTGACTACAAAAGGAATTAAACAGGTTTAGAAAATGGATGACAGCCTAAAACTCCATCCATCCGTACATATTCCTATGCTGCTGTATCCCTTACGGGGTCACAGGGTCTAACCTGACTACTGTTGGGCGAAGGTAGGTGACGCCCTGGACAGGTCGACAGCCTGTCGCAGAGCCTAAAGCTCAAAACTTGAATTAAGAATCAAAATGATGACGATCACACATGTGATGGTAAACAGAAATATTTCTTAATGTATTTGTGTAGATTGCATCAAAAGGTGTGTGAATTGTGTTATAATGTGTTTTCGTTTTGGGATGTTTACATGCTTTCAATTGTCCTTAGAAACGTTTTGGATTTATGTTTTTAAACTGGTTTCATGAATTCCAATAAAATAAATGTTTACCAAATGTAGTTTTAGTCTTTAATTTTCTTTCTAAGTTTTTTTTTTGTAACACAGCAAAAAATGAGTTTAAAAGATTTGTAATTAATATTGTTATAATTTTTGCCTAAAATGTGAATTATTGCTAGAATCCCTCTGCAAAAAAAACAACTTTGAAAGTAATTTTTTGGACATCTGAACTTGAAATTTGAGCATATGAAAAACAAAAATGTTTTGAAGCTAAATATTTTCACTTGTGATTAGTTTTTCATTTTCAAGTGAAGGATTTTTTTTCTCGTTTTCTGCCCGACGACACATTTTTCTGAGCATTGTTTTTAGTTTGGTTAGTCCAGTCGCTTTCTACAGATCACTTTATTCAACCAGACTATTTTTGACCAATCAAAATGCCTTCAATTCCTAAACATGGGAGAAAGAACTCACAGCACAACACCGTTACACCCCCGTCTTCCACCCCCCAGCCATGAAACGAGCTCTATAAGGGGCCATCTGTTCTCGACAGTGGTGTTGATGGTAAAATTGAGGGTGTTAATGATGACTCACATTTGGTGGGAAAGAACAAGCAGGTACACAGAGTGCTCCCCCACCCCGACCCCCACTCATGAACAAGACAAAACCTTGAAATATCACCATTTTGTCTGGTTTCTACTTTAAAAGTTCTTTTCTACTTGATAAGTGACATTTCAGTAATATGGAACGACTTGTTTTAAGTCAAGAAATCTTGAAAATCTTCAGCTATTTGATCTTGAAAACATTTTATTTGAAGAAAAATCTCTGTTGAAACAGTTTTTTATTTACTTTATGTTTATATTTTTAAACAGAAGCAATGGTGTGCGATCTTGTTTCAAGAAAAAGACTTCTTTGATTTAGGAAAACTGGACATTTTAATACAACTCCTAGACATATTTGACCTTAAATATTTAATTCCAGTCCTTTAAGATAAAAAAGAATATACATAGGGGGGGTATAAATATACCTACTCATCAGTGTGTGAGCCAATCACATTAATTGTTTACAATAGCAGGAGAAACGCCATAAGAGTAGTTTTATTCAAAATGTAACTTGAATGATCAAAAAGGGCTTATAGCTTTGGAATAGTAGGTTTAAAACCAACATAATAAGGGTTATGACATATAACTGTGATGCAATAAATCCTTTGAACAATACTTTAGTGAAAGTTCGCCTGTTTTTTCATACTTTTTTTATACTTTTATACTTTATTTTTTACTTTTTTTGGTTTGTTTTACAGCTTTTTTGTCTGTAAAATTTTAAACTGTTGTTATGGGACATTAAAAGTGTTTGTTCACAAGTTTTGCATTAAAAAAAGACAGAATTTACTACTTGGAATTGAGTTTTTCATACCATTTCAAGTGTATTCTGTAATATATTAAAATATATATATATATTTTACAAAAGAAGCTGAGGTTTACTAACAAAGATTGGCTCAATAAATTGATTTAACCCGTTGACAACTGAATTTATTTTCAGCTATGAAAAAACAAAAAGTTTACTCATGTTTTTGCTTAAAAGTAGATTACGGTCATTTTAGAATCGAAAGGCTTTGATGTATATTTCCATCAATAGATTGAAAGTCAATACTAAGAGCAAATTCTAAAGTAAAAAACACTCAAAAAAGCCCTGAACCACTGAGGATTAAAGATACAAAACTCTTTTTTGATCAATAGATACTCATCTTAAGACATATTTCTAATTATTAGAGCCGACTATTGGAATTTGAGCGTTTAGAATTTCCTTTTAAAAGGGTAGGACAACACACACTATTTAAAAAACAATTTACTAAAACAAATTTGACCAGTTCTATTGCTAGATTTTTTTTTACTTATCACAAGAGAAAATCCTCTTATTTTCTTTATTTTTTACTTGTTTTAAGGGCATTTTTCCCATTGAAAGGGCATATATTAAAAACAAAACAAAGAAACGCTAAGATCTTCAGCACCGACCATTTCTTCAGATTGATGGGTGACATCATGTGACCTCCACTGCGCCCCCTCCACCCTGTTAGCTGCAGCTCGGGATAAACAGCTTCCACCTGTGAGTCGGCCTTAGCGCTCCAATGACTCAGCTATCTTCAATCAGTAATTTAGTATTTTCAAAGCCAGACCGGAGCCGCCTTGCATCAGCCTGTTTCTCTGATTAGCTGCCAGGCTCGGCTGAAAGAACAAACTTTGAAATTTGTATTAAAAAAACAAAATTTAATGATCCCATGACATGTAAAGAGCTACAAAACGGCTTAAATATGACATTTCTGAATAATGTACTGTTACATTAAATATGCGTCAGTGGGTATAACAGCATAAATGGGACATATTTTACATATTTACAGTTCTTGTGCATTTATTGAAGGTTGCCGCACATCCGGCGAGTCATCCTCACGCAGAATAAGTTCTTCTCGACTGGCGTGTGGTCGCATTTTCTCCTCAGAGGGAACCGTTTTTCACAGGACGTGGTAGACGGGCCTGGATCCGGGGTTCTCAGGAGTGCAGGGCTGAGAGTCGGAGCTGCTAGGGGGAGAAGGTGGCCGGCGTCCCTCAAGTGCAGCCACTCCACAGCTGGACTCCACGGAGGACAGGCGGTCCACAATGCTGGACAGGCACTCCAGGCTGGAGGCGCCGGCTGTCTTGTTGTCCAAACTCTCTGGAATAAAAAGGATGCTCAGTCAGGTTCTCTCTGCAGACACGGATCTCCGTGAATTCCCCTTAAAGCAGCACATGTCAGACTGCAGCTGCTGTCAGAAAGTCTTACCATTCTTTGCATAAGAATAGCTGTTGCTGTAGTTTGCATTCAGCTGTTGCCACACCGGACTACTGCTTCCTGCCTGGAAGGGCACAAGAAATGAAGAACTGTCCTTGAACTTTGGAAAACACAGAAACACACACACAACGGCTGCTGACACACAAAAAATGAAGATGCAGTGGAAGCACAAATGCTTCCAACCTCCTGTAATATTCTGGACAGGCTTATAAATCCTGAATTCCAAAGCTATTGGCTTCTTTATTTCACCTTAAAGTCAAAGCCCCCCCCTCACCCCCTCGCTTCTCCATGCCCAGCTCTGACTGTGGCGAATTGATTGTGTCAGTGGAAGCAACACCAGTTTGTGCAAGATGACACTTTCTGCGAGTAAATCTGCAGAAAATCCTGGCAGTGGCGCCAAACATGCAGTCAGGATGGAATGCAGGAGCGCGCCCGCATTTCCAAGCCAAACTTCCTAAGCTGGATTTACTTTGGTTTATTGAGGCTATAAAGCGCCCAGAGAGCATCAGAATCTGAGGCGTTATTGTGTGATCACACTAATGGGTGCTAATGAACGGAACAAACACAAGAAAATGACCAATCTGAGGCTGCAAGATAAATGAAAAGAAGAAAACCTGCATGAAAAAGATCCCAAATCCATTTTAGCTGTTTGAGTCTTAAGTGGTCGGCATCCATGCAGGCTAAGTCGGAGCCTCAGTGGATGTTTGAACATGCCTTACCATGCCATCGGAGCAGCTGGACAGAGGACTTCCAGGCTCCGAGCTGCTCTCTCCAGGCAGGCCGTAAAAGTTCTCCACCTGCTCCCGCAGCAGCTCCTGCAGGCTTTCGATGTACTGGATGGCGTTGCGCAGGATCTCCACCTTGGGAAGGCGCTGACTTGGGTTGGCTGAGGTGCAGCGCCTCAGTGCTTCAAAGGCGTGATTGACCTTTTTGAGCCGCCGGCGCTCCCGCATGGTGGCCGCCCGTCTGCGGTCCACAAAGCTGGATTTGCGCTTGCAGGCCTTGCAGGCCCACTGGAGGCAGTGTCCCGGCTGGTGGGGGGCTCCGGGAACCCTGACGTGCTCGTCCTCCTCAGAGCCGGCGAGCTCTAGGCTGGAGCCGAACTCCAGGCCGTCTGGGGACAAAGCACAAGCTCTGTCGTAGAAGGCCTGGGATGGGGAGAAAACATCCATGGCTGGGAGAAGAAGTGGATGGCAAGATGGCCAAAAGGGAAGGAAGGAGGTGCTGGATGAAAGAGAGGAGACTTCTGAGTGATATGAGGGGTCTGTTGCCCCAGGCCCCCCTTATATGTCCCCAGGCTGAAGCCCAGGGCCCACATTGGCCAGATCTAATTACCATGGCCCATTGGCCCAGGCTGGAGTTAGTTCAGCTCCCTCCCTGCCCCGTCCCTACCTCTCACCCCCCAGTACCCTGCCGAGTTTCCCACATCTGCACTCACTGGTGTTTTACTACTCATCCCTGTATTCTCCTGCTCTTCTTCAACGAAGATGGTGTTTTGAAGATGCCTCTGCGCCACCTTTCGCAGTGACACCCTTAATGAAGACGGCGAAGGCAAATTGCCTGGAAAAATAGTCCGGACCACTCTCGGGAGCGCGCAGGCCGCTTTTTATGGCACCGACGACAGCGTTGCAGATGCACCCCAGCTGCAAAGAAAGGTGTAACATTTCAAGCCCCATGAACTCAGAACGGCGGCAAAGCCCCTCTAAACACCCAAACCCCATCATTCGGGGTGAAGCCATCGCTGGGCCCCAAACACAAACGACACCAACCTCCATGGACCAAATTTGAACCATTAAAGGTTATTGCTGCCGGTCAGTTTGGGACACAGATGGTCAGGATGCTGCAGCAGCTCAAAGAAAGAGCAAGTTTAAGGAGGTTTCCTCCTGCAGGCAGAACTCCTGACTTGTGTTCACAAATATTTGTTCACATAAAAATAAAGTGATATTAATGGAAGTCTCCCAACATTTAGTTGGATGTATGTCTAACCTTTAAAATGAGGTGAAATGCATCTGATCAGCTGCATTTGGAGGAATCTAAAGCACCATCTGGATTTATTTACATACTTCTTGTATTAAACACTCACAGGAGCAATGACATTTTTCAGATTTTAGCTTTTAAAATATAAATCATGTTAACTGATCACCATGTTTGTTTGAAACAGCAATATAGATGTTGTTCCTTTTTCTGTTGGTATTACCAAAAAGAAGTCATTTTAAATGAACTACAAGCTTGTTTTATGTTATCTATTTTTGGTGTTCAGCATTTTGTACTGTATTAGAAATGTAATATTCCAATTAAATAAATATTGATTTGATTTGATTTGATTTGATTTGATTTGATTTGATTTGATTTGATTTGATTTGATTTGATTTGATTTGATTTGATGAAAAATACTAAAATGTAATTTGGCCTGACTCTGTTTACTGTAAAACATGTTTTTCAGCAGGGTTCTGCTCTGCAGTACATAAATCTCAGAAATACAAAGTTTTGATTTTTTATTTTATCTAAAGAAGTATTTAGTAAGAATACTTCCTACGCACACATACATGGTCTGTATTATACATTCTATAGTCATGTTTGCTTAACCACCCTCAAGTCTACTACCTTTTGCGAAGGGGAAAAAGAATTATTCATGATAGATAGATAGATAGATAGATAGATAGATAGATAGATAGATAGATAGATAGATAGATAGATAGATAGATAGATAGATAGATAGATAGATAGATAGATAGATAGATAGATAGATAGATAGATAGATAGATAGATAGATAGATAGATAGATAGATAGATAGATAGATAGATAGATAGATAGATAGATAGATAGATAGATAGATAGATAGATAGATAGATAGATAGATAGATAGATAGATCTCCATACCAATTGATCGATATACCCTTAGCTAAAAGTTTTACACCTGAAGTTTATTTTTTTAAGTATACTTCAGTATAAGTGTAGGTCTACTACAGACCCCATACTTGTAGTGTAGGAAGTATACAAATGAATTCTTCTTTAGATTGTATGAAAAACTAAACTTTAAGTATACTGCTTCACTTTTAGTACATAGTTATACTTGTAGTACACTTAAATAGACCACTTTTTACAATGGTTAATACAGGTAAATTGGGTTTAAATATCTCTAGAGACAATAAAAACATTACATATTTTCTTTGTTTCTTTTGAAATATGTTTGTAATCCAGTTTAAATCTTTGAACTCTGAGCTGAAGATTCTCTTCCAGCCGCTTCTCCACCAGGTGATTCGGTTGGTGACAGCTCACATGGATACAATGCGGATGTTTCTCACAATGTGCCAAAAGCGTTTGCAGCCGCACGCACCTAAGAAAACAGGCACAGCCTTAACTACGGCCAGGAGTTTGGGTTTGCACACAGCTGAAGAAGACATCGGTGTGCCTGCGCCTGCAGAGGATCAAAGGCTGTCCGAGAACAGTGTCAACAATGAGAAAAAAAAGAGCTTGCACGGACCCAGGGATAAGTGGGTGAGATTGGGCGAAGCACATGGCGCACGCATGGAGCTTCGGAGGAAGCGCGTGCATGGCTGGACATGTGATCTGTCCAAACCTGGCTCTCATGGGAACCCTCAGAGGTCGTTTTTCTGTTGTTCTCAAGGGTCAAAGACAGAGTTAAGTGAAGGGCAGGGGTGATCTTTTATGTCCACCTCCCTCACGTCTGAAAACCTTATTTCTTCCTCGTGCTTGGACCATGTCTGGTTTGGTCTGACATGAACATGTTGGGAGTCTTAGGTTGTTTAGAGCCAAAACAGTCATGAAATGATGTGAAAACCCAAAAATGTAGAAAATCTTGAAGAACAAAACAGCTTTTCTCTTCTCCAATTTACATTTCCAGAAGAATAAGAGAAAGAAAAGTAGAAAAAAAAACAAAATATTTTGAGTGGCAACACCATTTGTTTGGCAGAGAGCAGAAAGCGGTGGACTGCCAGCTCTGCTGAGCCTCTCACATAGCCGGCCGGATCCTCAAGGAAAGTCCTGGAAGAAGTCAGAGCATCCAGGGTTACAGGCCTGCTTTCATCAGCTTTACTTTTTGGAGGTTCTCAGCCAAATGAGACTTTAACGGTGTTGTCAGTTTAAAACAGCTGGACACACAGAAAACACAATTCACACTGCAGGTTTGGAGAATTGAGAAACTTAGACAAAGATCTCTGCAGAACCAGACATCAAACTTCTCAAAAAAAACTAAAAATAAATGAGGAGCACAGCTATCAGGCTGAGCGAGCATGAGCCCATTAACAGAGTATTAATGCTGGGAGCTCTCAGGTTTCTGTCTGCTCTCCACACAGAAACTGGATCTTTATGAAAGAAGTGGAAAACGCTGCATCAGATGCTGCTTTTCCGGATATTTTAGCCTTATAATGCAGATCAGGCTTAGAAGAAGTTTTGACACCATGAACACAACTGAAACTACAAAGCAGTAATAAAATAAAGGTTATAATAATTCTCTCATGTTATGTGTGTTGTCTGACCTTTATGTGCTGCAGAGCAAGAACCTGCTGAAAAACAGTTTTTTAAACTGAGTCTGGCCAGATTTTTTTTTGCTCTTTTATCTTTTCCTGTTAAATAAATCAAATCCAAAAATAAATAAATAAATAAAGTCTGAGATTGAATTAGATTAGGCAGCTTTTCAATTGTGTGCTTGATTAGGAATGTGTAATTTATTGTGTTACTATTAAAATGTAAAGAGTAAAGAAAAACACAAAAGCCTAAAGGGGACATTATTTTAAAGATCAATTAAAAAAAATGTAAACACTCACAAATTTAATTATAAAAAAACATTAAAATATATATGTATGTAATTGAAGATCTTTTTGTTTAGATTATAAACAGAAGTGAAACATTTATGTTAAAAAATGAAACAAAAACTTTAAAACTCAAATAGAAAAAAATACAAATTAAATAAATGATCAGGACTGTGAAAGTAAAGAACATAAACTTCAGTGAGTCCAGTGATAAAAAGTTACAAATGTTCAACAGAAAGATGCACGGACACAACAAAAGCGTAGCTAAAATTAGATCAAAGGGAATCAAACTATAAAAAAAAAAGGCTATAAAACTTAAAAGCTTAACAGCTGCTGCAAACAGCAAAGGCCCTTTAAATAGAATTGAAGTGCATTCTTGTTTCTTTGTGTGCTTATTAAATATCTGGTTTGGGCCATTTTTTGTGACTTTAAAGAGGATTTAAAGTGTTGTTTTCATTTTGTTTTTTAGATTTATTGTTTATAAATCTTACGAGGATTTCAAAAGCTTTATCTGTGTCCCCCTGCAAAGCAGAAATAAGACTTGGAGGTCAAACAGGTCTGTGTGACGTCTGCAGGAATCAGAGCCCACAAGCAGCGACCCAAACACAAAGTGTATGGATTCTCTTGGTATCAACGTCGTCTTACGTGATGTCATGAAGGCACAAGCAACGATACATCCAGGTTTAATGGCTCAAATAACTCCAATACCCCAGTGGGCTTAACACCAAGCCTGCAACTTTCCATGCCCAACATGTGATCGGGGCAGGAGGGGAGGAGTCAGGGCAGGAGGGGAGGAGTCGTACGGAGGAGACTCAGGTTACCCTGATGTGTCAGACTTTAAACAAAGAGACGCTGCTTCACGTTTGGCTTTTTTTTTTTTTGTCATATTCATTCATTTTTATGGACAAAATAATTATATTTTAAATCATTTGGAATCATTCAAAAAACAGCAAGCGAAAATTTTAAATCACATTCTTTATTTCTGTTGGTCAGCAATATGCACAAATATTCTAACCAAGTGTCACGTTTCTTCAAGCTACTGTTGGCTTTGAAACATCATATAAATAGATTTAGCAAAGAAAAAAGTATGTACAGATTAGAAAAAGAAAAAACAATGACAATTATTTCTAGGGCCTTTACAAAAGTTTCAGTTTTCTGACCCCCCAGCCGGGAAGTGGATTTTCTCGCCGTTTGTGATGCTGTTTACGATGGAGGAGAGACGCAGGAGGCTGGAGGATGCAGAGGACTCACTGGAACCTTGGAGGAAAGACAGGATTGGTTTTCTGTGACGTTTCAAACATTTACAAGATTTTATTCAACATTTGTCAGATGTCTTTGAGTTTTACTGGAGTTGAAATGGAAAGAACTTTTCCAATTAAAGTTCAGGTTGACCATGTGTTGGTTCAACATTAAAGGCTTTTTAGAATGGTTCAGCATATTTAGTATGCACAGTCAGAGCTGCTAACATGTTTTACACCTTTATTTGGTTTAGTTTGGTTTCACACTGCACTGTTGAGAGTGGACCAAACTACCTGGACATTACATGTAGTTACAACAGCTTCTCTTTAGGGGGCAGTGTTTCTCAAAAGCAGCACTGGCAAGAAAAACATAAGCTTGAAGAAGAAATGTTTTCATTTTGATGACACAATGAGGACCTAGTTGTTTCCTAAAATCAGATACAGCATCTATATATCACATCAAAACATTAAAACAAGAAATTTGCAAACTTTCACAAACTAGTCTCAAATTTGCCCTAAAGTTTTCTATTTCATTTCATATCATTGCAAAAAAAAAAAAAAAAGAAAGGGCAGAAAATTTGGAACAGCTTTATGGAAAACGTAGCCACCAGTGATAAATTTGTGACTGATTGATACACGTCATAATTTGGATGCACAAGTTAAATTCATTATCATTTCATTTTGTAAACGGTTACTATGTTCACAAAGTTTTACTGAGCTTTATTAGGATTTGTCTTACTAGTAAATTGATTGAAAATATTCAAAGCCACATCTTTTATTTGAAAATAACTCAACCCCGTTGTAGGATTCCCACGATATGCATAAAAAAGTTCCTGAATTTTTAATGTTGGGTTTTAATTTTTTGGTCTCAACTCAATTAAGTCCAGTTTCAGAAATCTTCGAATACTTAAAAAGTTCTCTCACGTGTAAAAAACCTAAACCAAAACGAAGCTTTGGTTGAAGAGATGCAGCACAAACGCTTCAACCCGGTTCTGTTCTTATCAGCCGTTCTATTGACTTCCTTTCTAAATGCATTTTTCCAGTTTTCCACTCTAAAAATTCAGAAATGATAGAAAATACAAATAAAAATGACATTTTGTATACTTGTAGGATGTTTTACCATCAACTACAACTACAAACAAAGTGATGTTTGGTTGTGCTGTCACAAGACTTTTGGTCCTAAAGACAACACGTTTTCTTTCATAAAATATCTCTTTAGATGTCCATCACTGTGGATTTCTAAGCTCATTTGCAACCTTCAAAACACAACCAATCTAAACCTCTGTGAATTTGCATGATAAAGCAAACATACTGTATATCTACCCTTCAGCAAAGAGCTTTCTGGAGAAAGAGACTTAGCAGAAAATCGGATCTCCATGGCAAAACTGGTTTTACAAGTGTGGTTTTTTTTTTCAGACTAAACTCTTTGGCTGTATTCAAATCATTTGGTCCAGATCGATTTCTGAACCTTGTGCTCGGTCTGTATCCAGACGACCATTTCTGTTTCAAACCAAAGCCAGTAAACAAAACTACTAAAGATCTCCTCAGTTATTGGCCAGGAATTACAAGGGCGGGGCAAAGTAACTGAACGCAGAAATTATGGAAGCTCTGTGCTTTGCAGTCCTTGTCAAGATAGTTCATTCAAACTTTAGATTTTGCTCACAAGACTTCAGTATCAACGTCAGGCTCAGCACTTTTTAGTGGCTTTTTTTGCTACGGTGGAGTCATGCTGCAGGGCGGTTAGTAGCAAAAAAACAGCTAAGAAGGTACGCTGATGAGTGACGTATAGATTGTCAGGAGAACAGTGAGAAGCAATGTGCATCACGTTAAAAGTTGTTTTGATGAGCCTGCATTCATTTGACCACATTTGAATGAGTTGCTGTGTCTGATCGTTGTGGTGTTATGGCATTGTTTTAAAAGAATTCTGTAAAGAAACTACAAGGTAGCTTTTGGAATGACTTGTTGGTTGGTGCCGCGTAACGAGACACAGGAAAGCATGTAAGAAGCGTTTTCAGCTGTGTTAAAATAAACGTTCTAACAAATAAGCAGTTGGATCCTTTTTTCTGTTTGCTTCATATTTGTTCACAGCTCATCCGCTGCGTCTTCTCTAATCTGTTTACATCATGACTGGCAATGGTGGCTGTTTTGGTTCTGTTGTTCTGCTCCAAGGACAGATTGTCTTCAGACTGAGGAATCTCAGAGCGAACCGAAGCTCAGTCCAATTGGAAACTAAGCGAGACCACTTTGAAAGATGGGTCAAAGAGGGGTTTAATCCTGGTCCTGGACCAGGATTAAACCCCCTAGGAATTGAACCTTGGTTTCCCATGTGACAGTCCCATACGCAGAAGAAAGTGTAGGTACATATGACTTTTATGCTACTTGGAATTCCTTCTTAAATTATAAGGAGAAAGGAGATGTCACTACTGTTACATGCACTTTTGCCATTTGGCAATTGATATATTTATATTTTTGTTTCCAAGAACATTGCACTTTGTTTAGTCTTTGCACCTCATTTTTAAATGGTGAGTTCTAATAAAAAGACTTTGGTCGAATCCCAATTGCTTCCCTATCACCCTTGCTTCTTCCTAGTGCTCCAATTGTTGGGGCATTTGAAGCTGTAGTGGTGACCGGAAATGTTTTTAAGGACTTAGGACTGGCCATTCCTCCGCCGGCAGGGTGATCCACATCGCCCTCGTCGGTGGAGGAAAAACGCATTTCTGAATGTGGGTGTGCTCTAACGCACAGACGTTTACATCTAAATGTCAGTAATGAGCTTTTGTTTTTATGTGACTTTTTAAAGTTTACAAAAAAAGTTAAAGTTATAAAACTGATGTTACGTATTTTCAAGTGCTGGCAGCTACCCACTAACATGGATGACCGGCGACTATTGATGACATCATCAAGAGGCAGTAACGTCTGAATTTGAAGACAATATGCCTCTCCGCCTGGAGGGATTAATGTAGTAGTAGGGACAAGCCGTAAGGGTAGGGGGGCAATTTGGATTAGGGCCTTGGTGTAAAAAGGAGCTATGACAGTAAATCTGAAACAAACTGTTAGCCAACAATCTGTAAACTCTGAGTCCATAAATTAGTACCTTTAAAGGAACCTAGTTAGAGTTCTTCTCTAAAGCAAAACTGTCCTTTAATTCTTAAAATAAAAAACACATTGTCAAACTCTCCAAACTTCCCATCCATTGAGTTTAGTGCATTTGTGCTGGTCTAGATCAGATTTGTTTACATGTTCGTAATAGTAGCTAAAAAGCTAAAATGTTTTTAAAAAAACTTCGATGGGAGTGTTGTTGGGTTTTTTTTTTTTTTTTTGCGGTGTACCTTCACTCTGGTTCATTGCTGCAGTGGAATGATCAGCAGAGGTTGGTAGGATTTCAGACGATGTCTTCCAGTTGTACTCATCGTTTGCTACCTGTAAAACATAAAAATGATCATTGGACAGGGATCTACATAGTAATAGCAAGGACACAACTTTGATTGTTCTAATTTAAAACAATTGAATTGGATTTATCTTTGCTTTTCCAGAAACTCAAAGCGGTTATAGTGTGTCCATTATTCATTCACTCCTCATTCATACTTGGTAATGACCAAGGCGTGGCTGCCAGTTTGCGCCTACAGCCCCTCCGACCATCACCAGGACATTCATGCACATTCACACACCAGTGGAGCCGGACTGGAGGCAGGAAGGGTGAAGTGACTTGCCCAAGGACACAACGACAGGTTGACTGGGGGGGAGTGAGGATCGAACCACCGATCCTTCAATCTTTGGACGACCTGCTCAACCTCCTGAGCCACTGCCACCAAATTGTTACCATGTGGTCCTGTGTTCTTGATAGAAAATGCTATTGGAAGACATCTGCATAACTTTTCAGACCCTTTTGGGTCTAAAGACCATGTAAGCACCAACAGTTTCTTCCTGATCGTGTTCTTACGTTGTGATCTTTGGTGTTGAACGAAGAGGCACTTCCTCCCTGTTCCTGCTCGTCCAGAGTTTGCAGCAGATCTTGTAGCCTCTCAATGTAGCTGATGGCGCTGCGCAGAATCTCCACTTTGGGCAGTCTCTGGTTGGGATTGGCCACAGTCTTCCTCTTCAGGGCATCGAAGGCCTCGTTGATCTTCTTGAGCCTCCTCCTCTCCCTGAGCGTAGCGGCCTTGCGTCTGTCCGTAGGCGCGGACTTCTTCTTGCAGATCTTGCAGGCCCACATGAGGCACTGGCCCTCACAGTGCGCCTGGAGGCCCGGAGGCGCGAGCACATGCTCCTCTCCGCTGCTCTCCCCGCCAGTCTCCGAAGGAACGTTATCCTGGCCCGGAGACAACGGGCTGTCGTTGCTGTTATACAGAGGAGACACTCCTGCTATGTCCAAGTGCTGTAGCGGTCCATGGTCGGCCTCCTCCAAGTACCGCAGGTCACCAAAAAGATAAGAGCTGGTCTCAAAAAGGTCCATCATATTGTTGCACCCTTCTCTCTGTTTGAGACAGAGGAACTCTGGCATTTAAATAGAGCAGCAGGGACACAGTCAACAGGCTTATATATAGAATGTGAAACTCTATCCAACACGGGTTGCCACATTGCAACAAGCATCTTTTTTTTCCGTCTGCATGTGGAACACACTGACTTTGTGGGCAGACTAAAGCATGTTCAGGATGACAAAAAGGTTTTGTGTCAAAAATCACAACTAATGAAAACATCTATGCTAGAAAAAAAAAACCCTTTTCCAACCAAATCTTTAAATTGTTAAATTATTTCTGTTTTAACCCATGAACAATGGATCTTTAGCTTTAGTGGAGCTTTAATATTTTTTGAATCACCATAACCCTTCAACCATTTACACAATTAAGCTATTCCAATGGATTCTGACAACAAGAAAAGCAGCTAATATGCAACACTTTACTTTGGTAAGTTAGTAAATTTGGAGTTTAACCCCTTCATGCCGCACTTTATTTCCAATTATTGAAAAAAAAAAAACATTTATATTGAGTAAAGTTGTGGTTTAAGTCGTATGTTCTGAATTAGCGACATAAAGCATTGCTAATTTGAAGCAGTTAACGAAAACTTAGTACAATGAAAGGTCAAAAGTTTTGAGAATGACATAAATATTAATATATCCAAATTGCTATTATAAATACTTAAGCCCAACTTTTCCAATTTTTAATATTTGTGTAATTTGCTCAACTTTTGGCCACGACTGTACACTTGTTGTTTATGCCTGACTTTAACACAAAAAATAACTACTCGTTAGAGTTTTTTTCATTCAAGGTCATGCTGCATTTAGTGAAGTTCTGGATGAAATCAAGCTTTTTTTTTTTTTTTTTTTTTTAAAGCATGCGTTTTTCATGCATCACAGCTCAAAGCGCTTTACAATTAAAAGCAAGCACACAAGATATTACAAAAAAGAGAAAAGGTTAAAACCAACCCTTTGCCCCCCTCCCCTCCATTCACACACACACACCTCATGACGTCACACAATACATACAGGCACGAAAAAATGACTACAATTATAAAATAAACGCAAATGGGGCATTGTAAAATAGCAACACACATATATGTGTGAAGGAGTTAACCCTTTCATATTGTAACTGATGCAAATGGAGGAATGAGCACACTGCAGACTATTGTAACTTCTGTCGTTTTTGAGATTAACTGGATTTGATTCTTTTTTATTTAATGATGATTATTAAAAAAAGGGGTGTGTCCTAATAACTGCAAGTCAAAGTAAGTGTTAAGCTTGTTTGTCTTGCAAATTTTTGGGAAAAACCCATGTTGACAATTTGCTCTGCAGAAACCAATGGACCGCATCTTTGGTCGATCACTTTTAGAGATAATAGCTGAAACTTCAAGACTTTGAGTCACAGCTCCCAAGTATGGAAGCAGAGGAAAGAAATTGTTCGAGTCAATGAGTGGGTTAGGACCCACTGACACTCCTTTGGTCAAATGAAGATAGAAAGAACTCTAATTTGCAGAGTAGCTGCGTCAACATCCATCATTTTTCAAAAACGGGATAAAGTCATCTTTCATTAAGGCAGAAAAAAGGGCACATGTGAACTCCCCTTCATATTACAAATTACAATTTACACAGGAAAGACGTTTAGGGCACAATCTGCCTCCCACACTTCACTGCACTGCAGTTGCACACAGATAAACTGTAACTGCACATGTTCGTGTAACAAAACCCAAAAACCTTCATGGGTGGGTTTTAGTTTGCTGGGAGACAAACTGCAATCAACAGGAGTGCAGAGGTGTCTGTTGCTGTGTTTCACCTCCATGCTGCTGGAATTTTAACACATTTAGATAACTTCCAAAACAAACTTTTACTAAAACAAAACTTATAAAACCATTTCTGCTGTCGAAAGAGTCGACACTGAGTTTCTGAAATCACTGAAAACATTATTGAAAGCTTTGTTTCTGGCAAATAAAACTGTTCGAGATTTGTGAGGGGGCTATCAGAAATCTGACAGTATTTACACACACATGAGACATGCTGTGAATTCCTGCAAATCTGGCCTCCATGAATCTTTGTGCAACAGCAGCACAGGTTGATCTGAAGTGAAATTTATCACTAGTTCATATTTTTCTCAGAATCTTTTTTTCAGATCCATTTACCTACAATTTTTATTAAATTCCGTTCTATAGATTTGCGGCTTTTTTTGGCATCTGCTGTTTGCTTTATAGGTGAACAGCACAAATTCTTGATAAATGGCGACGTGTTGAAGCTCTTTTTCCAAAAGGTGGACAATTTGATTCACAGCACGGCTCCAAAATGACCGAGCAATTCACGATTGATTGCCCCAGACACATCAGACTCAGATTTAAAGCCTGAAAATCTGACAGCTGTCCTCATCTTTGACATGTTTGCATATTTATGCTGCAATCTTTTTAAAGGGCCATCAGTTATGGGCTGGGTATGAGGGAAGCATTTTTTTTGCTGCATCTCTGAATTTCTGCATGGTTTAGAAAACATGCAGTCTGTTGTTTTATGTGGAATCAACAAAATATAGTTAACCAGCTCCTACAGATGACTATTGTTTGATGGAGAAGTTAAAATATACCATAAATAATCAATATAATCATTAAGAATAAAAGGACTTGTGATTTACCAAAATAAAAGACCAAACTGTGGGTTTGGTGTCGTCATATCAAAAGTTAGCTTCCTGAAGGGGCCGCTTTGAGAAACGCCATCATAAATAGAAACATGGCTCATTGGAGTGAGAGTCTGAAGGAAAGATAAAAGCTCAGGAGCAGGTGATTTACTGCCTGTGGAGCTGCAAACTTCACTGGGGGGAATGCGAGAGATTCCTATTTCTGTGCCTCCGAATGACCTCATGCAACGAAACCAATCAAGGTGAAGCAGCTGCCCGCCTCCCGGGTTCTGATCATTGTCCTCCAAGAGAGACGCGTCAGGAGAAATCACCTGACACGGAGGTGAGGAAAATGACTGACGGCTTTATTTCAGACTCATGAAGTTGAGAATACATAACAAATGGAAAGAAAATGTATTCAAAGGTCATTTGGGGTTATGCCACCGAAAAAAGCCTTTTTGGACGATCAAAACAATGTTTTTATGTACACTGGATACTTGTTTGGCCATTAATTTTTAAAAGTTTCCTTAAAATACCTTCCATTTTATGTTAACATTACTATTTTTAATACATCTATTTGGTTTCTAATTATTTGCACACTTTATGACCTGTTTATCATTATATTTTTTATTATTTATTGGTTTACTTTAAGATTTTCAGCCAATTTTAAACTCTTTCCATTTTCTTTATTTAATATTTCTGTTACTGTTTCATTTTGGATCAATTATACTTTAAAAACACTTCTTTTTAGAACCTTCTGTACCAGAAATTGCATGTAAATCATTCTAAAAACTAGACATTTTTGCATTGTGCAATAAAAAAATTTTGTTATGATCAACATAATTGAAGTGGAACCAGAACGAGCCTTTGTGGAACTCCACAAGGAATATCAGAGCAAAGTAATGAAAACATTAAGTAAAAATCTTACATTTTTTTTGTCTCTTTGTGCACTAATTTTGTATTTTAAAGGTATAAATTAGGAAAATAAAGAAGCTCTTCCTAACATGTGATTAGGAAATGTTTTGTAGCATTTCATTGGTTCCCAGTTTGCTCAATGAAAGTGGTATAAAAATATTGCTATCCTTCAGCAGAAGAATTGTCGAGGTTTCTTTTTCATGCTTTTCAGGGTCACGAGAGAGCTGGAGCCTAGGCCAGCTGTCATCGGTCGAGAGGTGGGGTGCATCCTGGACAGGTCCATTACGGGGGCCACACAGACGGGAAAACAAGCACCCTCTCCCACACTCCCTCCTATAGACAATTTACACTCACTAATTAGCTTCACATGCATGTTTCTGGACTGTGAGAGGAAGTTGAGAAAACCGCGTAGATGAGAAAAACTCCCGCGGTGAAGGATGGGACTGCGATAAAACATCATGGCTGTGATTTGAAGTTTCGTCTTCATGCAGCACAAGTAATATCTGGAGCTCAGGAAAACAGAGAAACTGCAGAAAACGAAGTTATTTCACTATTTTCTATAGAGATGGATTTGAATTTTTCTTGCTGCCTTAAAAAGGAAAAAACTATTTAAGGGTGTTTATTTATTTATTATATAAAGAAAACTCATTAATAAAAATAAAAAAAAAACAGTCTCATGTTGTTAAGTCTTAGCACTAATGCTAAATATATAGTTCCCTTTAGGTGAAATGAGCACATCTTAAAGATGACTGCAGCGGGGTCCCTGCTGTGCCTCCGTGGTGGATCCCTCCCCAGGGCTACAGTGCATCCTGAGCCCCATCATAAATTACGGTCAGTGTCAAGGGGTTGACACTTCAGCTGTCAGGGAGAATCATGGCATCGCCTGTGCAGAAAATCAAACTGGAAGATCTGGCTTCTCAGGAAAAGTCCAAACGGACTGCGGGAAATGTAAACCTCTCCGGACTCCGAAGAAGCATGGAGATGCGGCCCCGAACGTTCAGTCGTGAAAGCTGCTGGGTTTCAAAACACCGTAGTGAGGGTTGGTCCTCTGGCATCTCTGCTCGGTGTGTTTTGCATTTTCCCCGCTTCCGCATATCGGAGTCAGAAGCTGGCGAGCTGAGTTAGAGCAAAGAAACTCGAAGAACATGTGGAGATGAAGTGAGAGGAACATAAAAAACACATTTCATTTTCAGATATGGATGCTCACAAGTCATTTACTCAGGTTTAAATTAATTCTTAAACCTATAACATCAGAAATGTCGCCGGCGCCAGTGAAATAAACCCGTTTTGAACTAACATAGGAAATTAACTAAAAGAGTCAAAGAAGTAGCATTCATTTAAACAAATACAACAAATGTAGATATAAACCTCTGCAGGTCATTCACTAGGTCCCCCGTGTGGTTCTGGGATTTGTGCTCACCATTCTTGTGATCATTTTGACCCCACGTGGGTGAGATCTTGCAGGGAGGCCCAGATGGGGGGAGATGGTCAGTGGTCTTGTATGTCTTCCATTTCCTAATAATTGTTCCCACAGTTTATTTCTTCACACCAAGATGCTCACCTATTGCAGATTCAGTCTTCCCAGTCTGGTGCAGGTCAACAAATTGGTTTCTAGTGTCCTTAGACAGCTCTTTGGTCTTGGCCATAGTGGAGTTTGGACTGTGACTGTTTGAGGTTGTGGACAGGTGTCTTTTCTATAGATAACCAGTTCAAACAGGTGACATTAAACAGGTAATGAGTGGAGGACAGAGGATCCTCGTACAGAAGACGTTACAGGTCTGTGAGAGCCAGAAATCTTGCTTGTTTGTAGATGACCAAATACTTATTTTCTGCCATAATTTACAAATGAATTCTTTAAAAATCAAACAATGTGATTTCTCTGGATTATTTGTAATCATTTTGTCTCTCATAGTTTAGGTAAACCTAACAATTGGTGGCTGACTAAATATTTTTTGACCCACTGTCTGTACAGTGGAGCAAAAAACTTGTCCCCCCATCTCCCTAGATTGGAGTTAAAACAAAGTACTAAATGCTGCCCTTCCTTAATTAACAACTAGGGGCTGGTTGCAAAAGAAACCATTATCCCATTAACTCCTATTGTAAAAAATGAGATTTTTAAGCCCCCCAGAAAATGATTACCAATCTACATAGTTTTGTCGTTGTTGTGCTTATATACAATTCAGTTCAATTCAATATAGCCCAAATTCACAGCAACAGTCATCTCGATGGGTTTGGTATATTGATTGGCAGGTGGGTAGATGCATGAGTGGACTTGACAAAACTTCTTTATCCTGTCAAGTCACGCCTCAACTTCCCAAGGTCGGTAGTGACTATAACGTTTCTGTAGTCCAGTTTGAGGCTCATCTCCCAAACATTTGTTCTCTATAAAACGCAAGATGAGACTCTCACAGCTAATTTTAAACACATAATGAGCCTTACAAACATTAAAAAAAAAAAACTAAAGTGAGAATTCAAGAATTTCTGTTTTAATTGGTTGCTAAAAATCCAAGAAGAGAAACACAAAAACAGGTTTTTGACATCAAATTACTTACAAAGACTAGCAGAAAATCTTTTTTCAGGGTTTTTGTTTCTTTGCTGTGACATTATGAAGAGTTTTTAAAGGGCAACATGTGCAAACATTGCCTGTTGCAGCACATTAGGATGTCCATTTGGCTTTTATTTTGATTTCCACGCCCTGTTTCAAGTTTTGCAGACGTGCTATATGCTGGTATTTTCCTCTGACATTTTTTTTTCTGTTCTTTTGTTTGTTTTTGGGTTAGTTTAAGTTTCAGTCACACATTTTTTGTCATTATTTGTCATTTATGAGTTAAAAAAAAATGTCCTCCTTCCTCCAAACTGCTTGTGTGTTCAGAATTCTGTCTTTAGCTAAAAAGAACACTCAACTATTACCTACTTTGTTCTTTTATTCCTTCATGTCAAGATAAAAAAATTTTTTACCAACCTGATAATCTGATAAGAAAGTAGTTTTGTAGGAATTAGAAACAGGGATGAAAGGTCTTTTTTTTTTTAAGAAAATCTGTCTTTTTTGCCAGCTCTTTAATATCTCGAACACTAAAGTAGGACACGATCCCAGCAGGAAGCCAAAGTATCTTATCAGGCTGATTTATCAGAAAAAAGCAGCAGTAGTGCTAAAATACTCAAAAAATGTTACCACACAAGTAAATAGAGAAAAAATAATATTAAAAACATAACATTTTCCAGTATGTTATGGACAATTTATTTATTTTGTTAACATTTAGTAAAAAAGAAGTGATATTTTTTTAGTTGAAATACCAAGTATATTCATTTTTGTCATTAAAAAACATTTTTTATATAATAAGTA
The DNA here is from genome assembly GCA_023969325.1 of Oryzias curvinotus. Lineage (NCBI taxonomy): Eukaryota > Metazoa > Chordata > Actinopteri > Beloniformes > Adrianichthyidae > Oryzias > Oryzias curvinotus. The sequence continues at coordinate 17,475,944 of CM043728.1, forward strand.
AAATTTGAATTAAAAAAATAAGAGTCATATTTTTTTTTACAGTTTCTTGAAATATACTTTTTCTTCCTCCCACGTTTTTCGCCCAGTCCCTGAAAGCATCGACCCCTATCATGTTCTCCAGCTCTTGCAGCTCGTTGGGACATGTCACGTCCATGTGATTTTAGGGGTTGTTAGAAGTAAGATCCAGTTAGGGCCAGCGCTGACATGGGGGTCACAAACAGTTCTGATAATTAACAGGAACTGTAGGAGCCCCTCTCCGCCCCCACCTCCGCCTTCCTTCACTGTACCTCCCGGCTGAGACAGCCTGCACACTCGTTTGAGAGGAAACGCTGAGCACCGTGACGGACACACAGCATCTAACCCAGCTCCACACCTGGGATATGAATTAGCCAATCAGGGGTTAAGTACTCTGGTCATGGGCTTGATGACAATGCTTCACCTGACTCTACGACCTTTTGACCGCCAAGGTCACCGGTCCTTTGACTCTTGCTGAGAAGAGAGGCCAGTGGAAAGCAGACCATATCTCAATATAGTTATGAATCGTTTGAAACGGCCAAACTATCAGGGGATCTCACAAATGAGTAATAACAAAACAGGGCCATTTGTTCCCATTATTCACCTTCATTTATTTTCTACGTCTATAAATAAGCCAATAAGAACAGAAGAGAAACCAAAGTGGATCATTCAAGTGAGCATTCATTCTCTCTGTTCCCCTAAAGGTGATAACATAACATCAAACAGATGTTTCTTTTTATGCTCTACTGTTTGACTCGCTACACTTCCGATGCTTAGCAGCTAGCGAGAAAGCAAAAACCCATCTGGTGCAATGTAAAGTGGGGGTGCAGGTGCAGTTCTCAGGATCACTTTCCAGTTTGGCCCTTTACATTATTGAGTCTTAACTTTCTGCGTGTCTCACTTAAATATGAAAACATTTGGTCTGTTTTGAAAAGACACTAATAAGTCACACGGTACGCTAGCTAAGTTGAAGGAAAAGAAGCTAGCTGGCTAACTGTGTCCTTTTCTTGTTTGGTTGCTCGTCTCTTTTGTGTGTCTAAAAACTTTTTGTTTAATCAGTTTTTTTGTTTTAAATGTATAGAAGTGTATTGCATTCAATTTAAAAAAAAAAGGTGAATTTTTGTTGTTATTTTTTGCTTGTTTTTCGTTCCAGATTTTTTAAGAACCACAGAAGAAAAGAACTACAAACAGACTGGGCACTAACCTCATCCGTGTCCATTTTGTGTATGTGTTCGCTATGATATCGCCAATCGGTTTTGTTCTTTCTGCTTTATCCATAAACATTCCTGGTTGAGCTGCAAAAAATTATTTGCCACTCTTGATTTTACATCTAAACTACTGCTAAAAAGTGCTTCTATTGGCTCTGTGTCATCAGGAGACACAGCTATGTACAGCTGGATATCATCAGCGTAGCTATGAATCTTGTAGCTTCTGGTGACGTTACCCAGAGGAAGCATGTCAATGATAAAGTGCAAGAGGCCAAGGATGGAACCTTGAGGTACACCACATTTAATTTCACGGACCACAGAAAAGTGTGTGTCCATGTTTACCATAAAGTTTCTCTCAGTGAGATAGGAATTGAACCAATTGAGAACAGTTCCTGAAAGGCCAATGCTTTAAAGTCTGTTTAACAGGATCCAGTGTCAGCTGTGTCAAAAGCAGCACTTGGATCCAGTTGAACTAATACTGAGATCTGACCTGAATCCAAGGTCACCTGATATCATTAATTGTACATGTCAACCTCGGTACCAGTGGTTGTAACTAAGGCTTAAACTGACCTTGGTGGAATTCTTTGGTTGATTTAGATTTAGCTGTTCACTAATCTAACCGATTGACGTAAAAAGGCTTTGATAAGTCTGGAGGTTCTGCTTTTTATGCTCCAGTATTTTTTGCCCAAAGGCAAGAGTGAAGACAGTTTGAGGATTCCTTAACCACTCCCATCGTCTTTAAATCTATTGTCAAAGTGTTCCCAGTGGTCTTTTAATTCTGATTATGCTGCTTTTAGCTAAAATGAAAAAACCTGTATCATTTTTAGGACAAAGTTTCTGCAGAGCGGAAGAGGTCGTTAGAAATTTACCTCTGAGTTATGGGTGGGAACTTTGATGCGGAGCAACCCCACCCCCCTCCTTTGCTAAGAGCTTGCCCAATGTATTTCCTATGCACAAATAAGCTCTTTTTCATAGGGCTTTTTTTCGTCTGCTCCTGATTGACAACAATTTCAATAAAGAAGTACTCAGAAGTGCAACTTCAAGCTTAATTTTCGTAATTGATTTCCTCCATCATCTGAAAAATGGCACAAGAACATGTTAAAAACACCAAAAAACATATTTTCCTATGGAGTGGTTTTTGAAATATGGCTAGAGCTGTGTTTTTGTAGATATTTAAATCTTCCTGCTCTCCTGACTGTCTCTAAGGCTTTGTTTAAGACTTTATCTTAATGAATGCGAGCCGCCCATGAAGCTTTGGTTGAAAATGAGCATTTCTCACAAGATGACAAACTTTTTTAGCCTGTAAGAGATCTTTACATCCACAAGACGAAGAAGAGACAAAGTCGGAAGTTCTGAATCTGCAGCAGGACAGCCTCTATCGCCATAATCCTTCAAGTCTGTATCCTCCCTCAACTCTCAGTCGAGGCTCGATGGTGGTCAAACAAAGCAAAGAGAAACTGTCTTGGGAGCTAAGCTAACAGACGGGTCCTCTCACTCGTGCCCCGAGCCGTGCTTTAGCCTGGGGTTGAGTTTCAAAGGCTAAAAGGGGGCGGGTGGACACCGATGGCATCTGCCTCCTCTCTGCTGTGCGACGCACAGATTCTGTTCAAAGGCGCAGCGGCTGAACTGCATCAATTAGCGAGGGAGAGAGCTCGCCAGAACTTGTCCGCTTGCCAGCCAACTCCATTTGACCTCAGAGCATTACATTATGAGAGTGTTGCACGCTGGTCGGGCCGCATCAATAACCCCCGGCAAATGGACTGGTAGTGATGGACTGGCTTAGAGGGTTGTTCCCGCAAATGGATGCAAAGAATAATAAAACCAGTGTTTGGTTTTCTGAAAACACCTATGACGGGGGGCAGATTTTCACAGCTGTTCATCTTCCGGTTCCACCGTCGTGCCATCGGGACGCCGTTGTAATGAGCACTGAGGGTGACCCTCTGCAGCTTATCACCTGACATGCAGCGCTGATTTAGTTGGGCCTGATCCGAAGTCCCCTCCTGATTGATTCTGTCCTCGTTCGGGAGAGTGACGGATTAGCCTCCGGCCGCCCGGTCTGTGGCGTGTTTGGAGCCAGGCGAAGTCGAAATGACGGGGAACTTGAAGAGGCCGCTGGCCTTGACCCGTCAGACGACAGAAGATCCTTCGTCTGGACAGTCGACCCCGCTGCCCTGTCTGCGTCTCCCCCTTACAAAAACGACAACTCAATTGTTTCTTAGGATTATGGGGGGAGAGTTAGGGTGAAATCTGATGTGGCCTCCTGTAAACGACACCGCAGAGCATCAGGACAATGTCGACAACAACACGGAATCTACTCAATTATCAGTGAGTGTGACTGTTACCGTGGCAACAATTCCCTCTATATTAGCCTTTTCCTTTTTTTTTTTCCTTTCTGAGCCCAGAACAAAGCGGGTTCAGTTACAAGGAAAATTAGAGCGCAGCATAACAAAAACAGAGGTCTTTTTTTGCGGGTTGGGAGGGGGGGGTTAAATGCTCGGCTCCAAAAGAAACTTAACAGGATATTGATAAATGTCTGCGCTGACGAGTGAAGAGAGGCGCACCGCTAAGCCCTGTTCAAATACGGGGGTCCATCTTCTTTAAATTTGGTTTAAAGGGTCAAAGCAAAGCGGACACATGATAGCAGATGATGGCAGATGATAGCCGACTCACTGCTGAGAGAAACTTTTGCCTTCTTTCATACTAGCTTCTATTCTTCTTATGGTTTTTGAGGAGGAAACACAAAAATAACAGAAAACTAAATCAGCAGATAAACAGCAAAGTCTGAACTCACGGGTCCGTTTGCCAATCACATCCGTCTATGGAATGTCATAGACCTATATCATTTTTATTCCAAATTTAAATTACATTTTTTGTTTGAAATGAACATAAGACGTGTGAGACGTATTTGTGATACCTCTTGGAATAAATCCTTGAAACTTTGTGTAGAGTGTAGTGTTTTTAGACATAGTATTTATAATAACTGTGACATGTTTTTCTTTTTGTGATTTTTGCAGTAAGAAAATGACAAAATTTACTACTATAGAATAGAGGTTTTTGGCCAGTTTCAGGCTTTTTATATTATCGTGCAATATAAGAAAAAAAGGATGGACATCCCACAAAAAACAGTTTTAAAGATACATTTTTTAAAAAGGTTTAAAAAAGGCCCCATATTTAATATTTAATTTCTTAAGACTTGACTGGAAAACATTGAATAGGTTAATGTGCATGAAATGTTTTAAATCAACAGAAATGTCAGCATTTATCAAAATTAAAGCTGCGATATTTACAGACACTTCCAACAAAGGCTGAAAAAAGGTGAACTAAGATGAAAAAGATGTGGCTTTTGAAAGAATATTGCTGTAAAAATCGCTGTTGCTTCATTCATAAATCACTGTTTAAAATTCAAAGTAATGTTATCTGGACATGAAAAACCTACACTATAGAAGGTTTGTGGATTAAAATTCTTTTTATATAACATTTTTACTTTTATTTATTAAGAAAGTGATATTGCCTATGTTAATGAACAGTAAAAATCAAATGTAATTAGCCATTTAGGCTAATTTCTTTGGCAGGTTAAAAGGAACTGCAGATAAAAACATAAAACAGGGGTAAAAAAAAACCAATATACAAATAGAAAAACTAAAACAAATCTAAAATTTTTGTGTCTATTTCTGTTAATCCGCATTTAAAACCCTTTTTTTTTTTTTACTGCTGCTTTGCTCTAAACCTGCTTGTTTTTAAAAGTTGCTTGTCTTACTTGTTTTTTGTTCAAAAATTATATAACACATGATTTTCATTTTGTTTTTTTGTTTTTGGTGTTTCAAACATGTTCTTCTGGGATTTTTCTAATAGTGGACAGAAATATACATTAAAATTTCAGTTTACAATTTCTGAGCATTTCTTTAATCAAATTCTGAATCAGGAGCAAAAACAAAACACAGTTTGAAAAAGTTCGTATTTGTGACGTTCAAAATTCAAGTGGCAGTCCCAACACATCACTCCAAACCCCCCCTCCCCCCCATATATTGACGCTTTGGGTGAACCCGACGTTTTTGTCGTTTTTCAACATGCTGAAAATAAGGGATTCCAAAGCGCTGGTGTTGGATTTACATTTTGAACCATAAGACCATCATAGCTTTACTTTCATTTCTGTTTTGCATGTCAATAAAAATGTGGGGTATTTGAATTGAAAGCAACGCATCGAGAGCTTCAATATTGCTCGCCATTTTTGCTGCAGCGGTGATGTCGGGTTGGGTGTCTAAGGGGCTGTAAGCTAGCAGGAGAGAATGTAAACAGAGAGCTCTCAGCAATACAGACAAAATGTTATTAATGTACCTCCTAACAGGTTACTTCATATCAAAATATCAAATTTAAAGCTTTCATATAAAAAAAATTTCTATTTTCTTTTTAATGGAGGAACTGTTAAGGATCACAGATCTACATGTAAAAAAATGAACCCTGATAAATAACTACCCCTTTGGTTTCATTATTTACGATTTTCTGACTTGGTTGAAAGCAATAAATGAAACAGCATTTACAATTGATCCCCATAATGTTGACAAATGGTGCCCATCCACATGTGTGTGTGTGTGGCCTCCAAATGTAAGAGAACCCTGACATTCTCACATTTGACACTCGCATGAATTATTCTCAACAGGTTTGCTCTCCGTGCCCAAAAAGACTCTAGCGTTACTGTCCAAACACACCGGCGTGTAACTGAGCATGAAAGGTTGCACATCTGCATCCCTGCAGGTTAGGTGTGAGCGCATATTTGCATAACAAACGCCGCCGCTCAACCCGCTGCTGCTGGCCGAGGTGGTGGCGTCTGATGCATTTAAGCATGGAAAGGCCCTGAGGATCAGCATGCGTGTCCGTACGCGCGCACACGTGCAGCCGCATGCCGCAGAGCACGGCCAATGCCACGCATTTCACCAGCCCCGAAGATCATCACCACCTGTTCGATACAATAAAAGCTCTTGCATTACTGTTGTGGAAGTTATTGCAGATTCAGTTTCACTGCCGGCGTGTAACGGACGTGCAGGTGCATGCAGGGAAACGTCCATGTGAGTGCATTACTGTTAATGGAGCACGCCTTAAATTAGCATATTAACCAGGAAGGCCTCATTTTAGCAGAGGATATGATGGTAATGAAGGGGATAATGCAGCGTGAATGAATAATCAATCTGTGTGGAAAAGGCCTGGAAGCACCGAGCATTAATTGCTGTGAGAAAAGAACTTTTATTTTTTTTCCAGAGAAAGTCCCTGGCTGGGGTTTTAGGGGAATGGTTCCCCTTAATGACTTAATCCGAGTTCAGTCTCTGTGTTCCCAGGTCCATAATCCCGGCAGTGAGATGGGAGTCCAGAGCTGACCTCACTGTTTGGTTTCACAGGGTCCCAGGGAAGTTCTGGGGCTGTTTCTAACCGCAAAGCGCTCTGAAACACTGACATGCAGGCGGGGTCCGCAGGGACCGCCAGCCCCCGGCTCCTGTTACCCGCCGGTTAGTCACGCTCTGTGAGATTTATGTGTGGAACAGTAGTGCAGGCTTGGGTTGCACGATACCACCAAAGTGTCGCGATGATAATCCCCAGCAGAATTGAACTTGTGATGCCAAAGACGCCAAAGTTTCAGAGTTTTGACGCAATTCTTACATTGTCTCGTGACAAAATAAAATGTTATTTATTTCAGCGTTAAAGTCCAACTTTGATCAAATTTGATCTGTTTTCAAATTGTTCCAAGTAGAATTTTAAATACGATGAAGCCGTTTTTAGCCAACAACAAAAAACTGTTGCCCCGCCCCCTTTCCCTTCCTCGTTGCTGAGAGCTTTCTATTTACACTCTCTAAACACCAAAAACACCATTTTCCGTTTGAATGGGTCTTTAATGGTACAGCTAATAAACTCACAAGTAACCAACAGATTTAATTGAAGTTTATTTTTCAATATAATCTCTGTTCTGAGGAAGCAAAAGGGAGAAAAAAATATATAAATGGAAGATTAGAAAGAAGCAAACAGAACCAAACTCAGTTAAAATATCAATCTGCTGCAAACGTTGGTAGTCTAAGAGATAAAAATCCAGAATAAAATAATTTAGAGGAAAACTTTTCTTAAGGAATTTGTTGGTAAACATCATATATTTTGAAACCCAACATGATGCATCGACACAATCTGAAAATGCAATTTATAGAAAATAATTCTGAGAACAAACATGTCACAGTTCCAAAAATGTGACTAAAACGATTTTCCAGGAAGTCCTTACTATGCAACACCTTTAAAAAATAAAAGCCAGAATATTAAAGGTTATTTTTAGTTAAAGCAAACATCCTAAAGAGCTTGAAAACATTCAGTAGAATTTTTTTCATGAGGTTAAAAAAAAAGGAAAATACATGTTTATATAAAATCTCTTGTTTCTGGCACAAAATTCTCCTGATGTGAGAAAAAAATCAAACATTTTGTGTCTGTTCTGACAAAATAATGAGTGGAGACTTTAAGATGTGAAAGGTCGAGTCCTACTTTCTTCAGGATGGCAGTGATGAGTGCACAAACATCAGCAAGAACTCCTGATATTTCTATATTTGTTCATTTTTCTGTTTTACAGACACCGAGAACAAGGACAAAAAAACTATTTCTAATGTCTAAAAACATTGGACTAAACCATTGTTCTAAATAAAAGAGGAAACAAACACAGGGAAACTCACAGGAATCCACATTAGATACCATTAAATAAAAAAACTGCTTTACCGTGGTCTGATTGAATTGTAAATAAATAAATCAAAGTAACATTTTTTCTGTTCTTGCTTTTCCTTGACATAGTGATTGTACGCACCAGGCCTTCATCGGCCATAATCATGGTCATGTTTCCATGACAACACAGGAAGACGGACCTCAGAGGGAAAGAAGAGTTAGAAAAACAGCGAGCGGAAGCCCAAGTCTGACCAACCAAACATGGAACCGGTGGATCCGTGGTGCAGGTTCTACCTGTTACTCTCACATATTAGAGCACATGTTTCAAACTCAAGGCCCGGGGGCCAAATGTGGCCCTCCATGTCATTTTATGTGGCCTGCGAAAGCATAAAAGTTTTTAATTGCTTAGAATAAAAAATAAAAATTGGGGCGTATTTATTCATATTTAGGGGGGATCAACTTGACTTGAAATATGGGATTGGGCAACTATACATTAGGACTTCAACACTGTCCATATAACCTAACCTGACAGAATCAAACGCAAAAGGATTTATGCTAGAGTAACAAGCAAACATGTGTTTACTATGCACCTGTAATTGTCACTTCAAAATGTTATAATACATAAATAATGAGTTATTTAACATTAAGGAGTAGTTACATTTATTTTTCATTACATTTAGTTACATGTCCAAGTTATATCTGGCCCTTTGAGGACAGCCACTATGCTGATGTGGCCCTCAGTAAAAATGAGTTTGACCCCCCTGTATTAGATAATCAAATAAGATATAAAAAAAAATACAATTTCAACCAACTCAGTGTTATTTCCCTTTTTTTGACTAAAATTTTTACACATTTAGGTTCATATTTGTCGTATTCCAGCCCTAGAGAAGCCTGACGGTTCTGATTTTCTGTGTTTTTAGATGAACTGATAATAACAAATCGAATAAAATCAAACCACAGAAAACCAAATCGATCTTTATTTCCATAGCATTTCTCCAACCTGGTTACACAAAGTGCTGTAAACCAGAATAAATCTCACGAGGTTGTGAATTAAGGGACAAGCTGCCAATTGGAGCGACTTTTTTAAATATCAGTGCACAAAAGAGAAACTTAAAGTGCAGCAACAGCAAAAACCTGCTGTTTGAGATGTCTTCAAGTCCAATGATTCAAGACCAAACATCCAGAGGACATGGTTTAAGACATCTTGATTGCATCAAAACTAAACGTTTCTCTTTTGAGTAGATTTGCAGCCCAAATAAGAAAGAAAGAACAAACAACTATAACATTTAACGGTAAAAGTTTATCAGTTTAACATAAAAACAGTCCAGAAAAAAGACTTTTAATCTATAACAGACACATGAAATGCAACAAATAAAAAGGCTTTGCTTTGATACAACCTTACACCGCATGGAAATGGTTAAAAATGATTCACTTTGTTGAAATCTCTGCTGCATTTCGAAAATAGAAACCGCTTAGTTTGTAGAGAATACGTCAATTGTTTTTTACATTTTGCAGCCTCTTCTTATAAGAATTTATTTCCAATTTTGACATAAAAGTGTCCTCTTGTTCAATCTTGTGTCCTGGTAACCATGCCAACAGGAGGATTTTAGAGGTTTTTTTGAACAATATGATTCATAAAAGATTCAATTGTTGTGATAACTTTGTCTCAAAGCATCCGTAAAGTTTGTGCAGGACCAGGAAATAAGAGGGATTGATATCTGTGTGCTCACATTAGAGATTATTGGGGTTAACTAACAATTTACAGTCCTTCAAAAAAAATAAAAGAAGCTTAGAAGTTGAAGATTTAGATTTTTTTAAAGAACCAAATTAAAAGAAAAAAAAACTTAAAACATCAGAAACATAAGAAAATTATCGTCAAACATCCCATTAATTTATTTTATTTTTGTTTAACATAATTAACATTTTTCTCAGTATTTTCCTTCCTGTAGCTGAAGACCAAACAACAACATATTAGCGTAGTTATTCCTGTTTTGTTTGTTGCACAATCTCATGCATGCTTTTTTGTCCTTTGTATGGACATTTACTAGAATAAATATTGTAGTTATCACAAATAGCTGAGAATTTGTTTGCTTTTTTGCTCAATTTAATGGAGTTTTAATATTCCCAATGTCCAATTGGACATTTGAGAGCCTTAAGTCTCATGAGAAGTATTTTAAAAAGCAAAAAAAAAAAAAAAGCTAAAGTAAAACCTGAATTGCATTCATGTTATTTCTGAAGTTTTTCAGATTTAAAATAACAGGAAATCTTCCTCTAAGCACCAGTTTCTGATACAGATGAACGCCAGCTGCCATCTTTTCCCTGAACCACATCCAATCCAGAACACTTGCTCTGTTTGTGCCATGAGGAAGTGACATCAGGAGAGCCCAGATTTCAGAATAAACACGGTAAACCAGCAGAAGTCCTTCCCTTCCTTCCCTTCCTTCCCTGCGAACGACTCCGGCGGCATTCATGTGTCAGAAGTCCAACAACGTGCGTTTATGTGGAGACCACACAGCGAGACAACTGGATGTGTGGTGGTCGTTTTTAAAGCCCGCACTTGTCCCGGCTGACATTTGGACAGGCCGCTAGTTAATGTGTTGTTTCACACTGTTTAGCGTTGATAGGGTGGGCTCGTGGATGGAGCCAGGCAGGACCACCTCTCTGGTAGCTGACCCTGGGTGCTCGGGGCAGGGGGACAGGTGGGACGAGACCCCCCGTCTTTAATCATGGACCTTCAGTAAGAAAAACCTTGATGGTTCGACAAAAACGTCTTACATTTCTTTGCTTTTCCACTGAAATGCAACTGTTGGGCTTAAAATGTTATCTTTCAGTCACTTTTCTTGACAAATATCAACTTTTTGTGCTTTAATCTTAGTGCTGGGGGGTTAAGTGACCCCCGCTGCACATCAGAGACAGAAGGCCAGCACACACACACACACCCTCCTGCATAGATGCAGACCACAAACAGGCAGCATAAACAACGCTGCCTCATGTTTTATCTCTGCGCCACCCACAGTTTGCACCCGCAGGGAGCTGAAACCTCACCAACTTCTCTGCAAGAGATCATCACCAGCCCAATCACAGAGCACCATTAACTCCTCCCCTGGCTTACTGCCAAACAATCAAAACACAAACTGTAACTTTAAACTGGTCATCGTTCCCCACAAAGCCCCATCAGGCCAGTCTCAGCCAGTTTTCTCTGCATGTTTGGAGCATTTCAGACGCTGTTTTTCAGCAGAGCAGTGCGAATGTTTAAGACCGCTGAGCTCATTTGGACATTCTTTGAGGGTGAAGACTTCCTTTGGAGGTTTGACTCATTTCTGCACGCCTCTAGAAGGGGGGGAAGATCGGGGCGAACAATAGAAGGAGTCATCGCTGCATGGCTGGGGGGATTTCTACGGTGGGCCTGAAGTGCAAATCACTGATCGCAAAGACATGTTAAAGACCCGCTCCAGCGAATATGGTGTTTTTTGGTGTTTTTAACACGTTCTTGTAGAGTTTTTCTAATGAAGAAAGACGTATATAAGGGATTAGTCTTTAAATTACATTTCTGAGAATGTCTTTATTGTTGTGAATCAGGAGCAGATGGAAAAAATGCTGTTTGAAAAAGTGTCGTTATGTAGAAACTACAACCGGCAGGTCACAAGCTCCCCGCTCCGCTCCATTCTGATGCACAGACAAATAGATCCACGAACGTCTTTGTTTTCCTCTTCTGAGCTGGCTCAAAATCTGGAAATATCCAATATTTCTCGTCATTTTTGTTGCACTGCTACTGTTGGGTTGCAGGAGAGAATATAGACAAAGGGATGATGGGAAATGAGGGCATGCCGACTCCGAGCCTATACAGTCTCGGACACAACTCAGATAAATTTCTAAAGAACTCCTGCCGCTCTGCAGAAACTTTGTCTTAGAAAAACAACACAGGGTGTTTGATCCGGGCTAAAAACGGCATCATCATGACTAAAAGACCACTGGGAATAATTTCAAAATAAATCAAAAGATGATCGGAGTGGGAATTTAAAGATCTCACTGACGATCAAAAAAGCAAAACCAATAATAAAAAGCATTCCATTTTAGAAATTAAAACAAAATTCCAGAAACTAAAACATATTGCCAAAGAATTTAACAAGAAAAGAAATGACAAAAATAATTTCCAGAAATGAAAAAAAGAAAATGAAACAAAATAAGAAACTGGAAAAGATTCATATTTTAACCTGGAAGTTATTTGACATCTGCCAACAAAAGATATTTAAAGTCCCACTTCAATCATCTTTAAATGTATTTTTTAAAATGTCTTTTAATTATGATTATGCTGTTTTTAGCCCAAATCTAAAAACCTGAGTCATTTTGTAGGACACTGTTTCTACAGAGCAGCACAAGTTCATTAGAAATTAGACAACTCCACCCCCCTTTCCTCTCCCCGTTGCTGAAAGCTCTCCTACAAATACAATTATTTTCAAGGAGTATTTTTTCATCTGATCGACAACTATTTGAATAAAGAAATAATGAGAAAATCTATTTTAATCTCAACTTTCTTAATATCTGTCCTCCATCGTGAGAAAAAATGCTACAAAAACTTGTCAAAAACACAATTTTTATCGTAGTGGCTTCTGACTCCTCTTCTTCAAAACTTAAAGTCATCATCCAATCAGGGTTGTCCCACAGTATCTTTACCAGTTTTTTTTAACTTTCCGTCTGCTTTTGTTTTCCTAAATGCTGTTTTTTTTCTTTTTAGCTTTTGGTTTCTGAAATTATATATTGTTTTCTAAAAAAATTATACTTTTTTATATTCTTTTTTTTTAATTGTTGTTATGATTTGTCGACGGGATTTGCACTTCGGGGCCACCATAGATTTCCCTTTTGTCCCCACTGCTTTGCATGACTGACTTGTTTCAAAATAAAAGCCTCGTCTATCAGTTCGTTAGTTTGGTCTGGAACTACTGCTCAGCGCCTCTTCCAGAGATGTCCTCCGAACTCTCTGTGGCTGCACGGCTGAGGCAGATGAAAGGTGACATCGCTTGTTGTTTGTCAGACGTGTTTCCCTTGATTCCCTCTCCTCGTGTGGTCTCCACTGGCCTGCTTTCACAAACACACTCCTGACTCCGAATAAGGAGGGCAGCAGCTGAGTCTGAGCTTGCCAGAGAGATGAGCCAGCAGGACATCACTGCACAAACCCCCCAAAAGGCCCTTCTTCATGTTTTTTTAAGATATAAGTCAGAGAACTCAGCAAATTAATCTGATAAATGATAGCTGATTGAATCGTGTGATTAGAGTTTAAAAAAAAAAACGCTAGCAATGTACGGAAGTCACCAATAAAACCCAGAAGATTGTTCACAAACATGATTTCAAAAAGTCTCCAATAGTTTCCAGAGGTCTGGATTTTTCTTGCCAAACAATCAAATACATCAAAGCAGCTGAAAGCCTCAAAAAAAGTTCTCATCTTCTCTGAGCCATAAAAATAAAGTTTGAGTGTTTTAAGCTTTAAACTGAATCAGCACATTTTCCTCCATCTCCATCTCCAAAGCACTTGTTGTGGATGCAGATCTAGCCAGCTTTTCTGCAAAGCAGCTTGTCAAAAGTTCAAGTCCCAGACTGACTGTCCAATGTTTCTCAGACACGATGGATTCACATTTGTATTTTATTTAGAAAATATCAGTTTTATGACGCTTGTGTCGTTTAATTTTGTTTTATTTATCCGTCACGCCTTAAAAGTTGGACTAAAGTTAGAGTCTGGATGTGAGCCTCTATTTGACATTAAGGGAAAATATTCGTGATAAAGTCTAAGTTTAAACCAACTCCACCTGTTTGACAGAGAACAAAGATTCAATCGAATAAAGTTTCCAACCTGCTGAAGATGTTTCTGACCTGAGGAGACTTGTAAAAAGGGACATTTAGGAATTTTTCCCACAGAAAGACTGAATTAAGCAGAAAAGTTCCAGTTCTGAAATGAAACCTTGATGGACTGAAAACCTTCAAACATGGATTCAAATTCTTCAGGGAGGTGTTAGATTTGTGGTTCTAGGGTTCCTTTCGTGTGTGTGTGTGTGTGTGTGTGTGTGTAGGTGTGTGTGTGTGTTAAATACTGTCAAAAAGTTTGAAATTGTACTGAGTTCATTGGAAGTGAGGGTTGGATATTAATTACATGCAGATTCTCAGCTACTTATAAATATATTACACTGAATATTTAGACTTTTTTTCCTCCGGACTTTAACTTCAATCGTTTTTTTCTAACTGGACCTTTTCATATTTTAGTTAAGGACCCCTGCTTTGGACAGTAATTTATGGGAAGTCATTTTTTAATTAGATTTCCCAAATAATTCCCACCCAACAAATTCATTGTGTTCTTTATCTCCAGGGAGATGTGAATGGGGAAATCTTTTTTCTGATTTAATTTACAAACTCCTGTTCGCAATGTTTCAAGAAAATGTTCAAGAAAAATGGTGACAAAAAGCCGGACGTCCAGAAAAACAAAGTGGAAACTGGCCCAAGTCTGCAGCCGATGCAGCAACAACAGACAACAGTAAAATCCTCCATCTATTCAATGAACATCATCCCAATTCTGTGTTTTGTTTGTCAGCAAGGGTCTGATTGAAGCCGGGAATGGTGGGTAAAGAAGGAGGAGCTGTGGGACAATATGGACAAACACGGCGGGGTCGTTTGGGGTTCAAACCCTGGAATTTTACTGTATTTCCTTCTTCTTCTGCTCTAATATGGGCTGAGCTCATTTCACCTGTCCTGGCTTCTATCAAACATTTCTATCACGCTGCGAAGGCGGGATCGCTTGTGATACTGACACCGTGCCGCCAGGTGAGCTCCGTCCACGGAAAGAGAGGGAATCTCGAATCCTCGTCTTCTTCGCCTGGAACGAGGATGATTTGCACTCACTTCACTGCGCTGTGTCCCTGAAGTTAAAGTTACATGATGAATGACGGGGCGATCAGATCAACTTTCCAGAGATTCACCGCTGCTCTTCAGACACAAAGAAGCAAAACTTTGGAAAAAGGTTGATCCTTTTGAGGCTTAAACACCAGAAAACGGACGGTAACGAGCGCAGTTTCACCAAACATCAGTTTTCTTGATCTCATTATGAGAGGTGTGGTTCTGGGGTGTGCTGGGGTGACGGGGTTACCAGGGGTTGGGGATGTCACCACCCTGCAGAGCCTTCATTGAGCGCTTGATGGATGCTCTGTAACCAATGGAGATAGAGTGCCCTCTTAGCCAGGGCCGGCTCACAGTCTTCTCAGCAGATTAACTCCCATTGATTTATAGAGATTTACTTCAGGAACCAAAACAGCTGGCCAAAGGACAAATACCACAACTAGCTCGACATAAATTCAACTCAAGAAAGGCCAGCTCATTTGTTAAAAAGATCACTCCTGCTGCACCAGATGAGGGAGGGATTCCTTCATGGGGACTGGACGAGCAGAAAACGATGCATTTCATCAAAAGATCTGCAATGATGTGATCAAAACAACTGGGCCTGCTGGGAATGAAATACTTATATTTCTAATTATATCATTGTTTTGTAAAATAAATGTTAAAAAAAAATCTGTATTTGCTATAATGATATTTAATTTAAATGTAAATGTTTTTGGGGTTTCAGTTTTGAGTGGCATCCATTAAAGCGTTGTATGACTCAATTCAATTCAATTCAATTTTATTTGTATAGCCCAAAATCACAACAACAGTCGTCCCGATGGGCTTCGAAGTAAAACATGAACTCAAAAGGATCATGAATACAAAGAGTCAATAGGAAAATACTAAAATGAACTAACAAACTGACTAAGCTATACTGGCATCCCTGCCCTTAGACCCCCCTTCGTGGTATTGACTCAGTCAATAGTTCAGTATTAGTACTAGTAATAGTTAGCTTTGACTCACAGGCAAAACTGCCTTTTTGACCCCCCCCCCTCACTGGCTGAGCGGCTGCCACATTCACCTAACTTCCCCCCCTTTGCCCCTGACACCCTGGTGGGAGCTACAGGTGGCAAATTCTTTAAAAAAAAACAAACAATAAAATATAATAAAACTGACGGCCTTTCTGTTGGTTTTATTTTAGCAACCATTTTAGTATTTGGTCACCTGGTCACCATGCAGGTGCAGGTATACTGCTGACTATAAGGTATCAACATGCTAATGTAGCCAACTTAGCATTAGTACAAAACGCTATAGTACTAGCATAACTGTAGCTGTGTTTCCATTGACTAGGAAACTTCTCAAATTGAATTTGCGATAATAAATTCATTAAATGGAAACACAACAATTTGCAAAAAACTTACATTTATCGAAAAAAAAAAAGTTTCTGTGCATGGGGGAAGTGTTTTTTAATTTTTTTTCGAGGCGATTTGAAATTGACATATTTCGCTACACGGCAATGGAAGTAAGGCAATTAATTCAAGGAGTCCCGTGACCAACAACCAGATGGCCATGAGCTTCTTGGTACTGGAACTGACGGCCTTGGGGCGATGCACAGCGGACGCCACAAGAGGCCCAACAGCATCACACAGTTCGTCAAAATTGCAGAATTGTTGGATCCACCGCTCCTCTGAAAAAAATCGCCAACCACCATTTCCCAAAATGGCTTCATCTGTAGCCACTCCCATGTGTCCCAGGAGCTTTCCGCTCTATGGCCTGAAGAAGACGCCGACGTCTCCTTTGATAGATGATGAGGAGTGCTAGAGCCGTGGCAGAAATTTGAATGGATCTGCTGTCAGTCAAAGAATTGTTCACCATCCAGTGCCGTGTTTTTACTTTTTTTTTTTTTTTTTCATAGTTATCTGTAAGTTGGACATTCTGAATTGCGTTTTTCTGGCAGTTGGAGCTTTGTCACAGCACGTCTGCTCCTGCCGCCATCTTTCCCATCTTTGGGAAAAATGGCGATGATAACGACTTATCCTGTGAGTTGGTTTGTGTTTATTTGCGTAATTGTGACTAATGGAAACAGTGTGATTGCGAAATTGTGTTTTTATATTTTTTTATACATTTATAGAATTGCGATTAAGTTTTGCACATTTGTGTACTGGAAACGCAGCTAATGATGCACGATCAACATGCTAATGCGGCAAACCTGACATTAATTTGTCAAGCTGCTACGGTAGCAGACATGGCATTAGCACATGTGCAGATTCAGTTTTTTGTTGCTCCTGTGTGTTTTTTACCGATAAAAGATTGAGCTACCAGTCTAGGCAGGTTGCAGAAGACAGAATCAAGGATGCAAAGATGATGAGCAGTTTGTCTGCGCAACACCCCTATCTGAAGTAGAACAGATGAACATCTTTTTAAAATTAGCATCCAGCCACTAATAATGCTACTGTACGTAACAGTCTAGACAACTTAAAGGAGTGCTTGTTTCTGAGAATTGATGCTTTTATTTTCATTTCTTTTGATTCGATTTGATTTGAAATGGTTTATTCAAGCAATTAAGTAGAAATAATACACAAAAGCAATATAATCATCAGTTGTACATTCATACAGTAACTAATCAAACTTAGGATAATTAGACATATTAATAAATATTGCTTGAAAGGGAGTGGAAGGAAGCGAATAAGAAATAAGAAACCGTCTTCTCTGATAGTCTAAATGCTTTGGCAAGTTGCTTCATATAAAGATTTCATCTTTGATTTAGGATGTGCAGCTGATTGCTGTTAAAATGTGACGTTTTACAAATCAAACAGTTAAAAAAGTGTCTCCTATGAATCATGCAGCATCCAGTCAGCAGAGAAATGAGGGGATTTTGAAGGAAACTGCAGCCCCCGGTCGCTAATCCCCTTCAGGTTTGTCACACAGCAACACCTGTGACATGTGTTTATGCGATTTTATTGTCAATAAGAAAAATATTTAGTAGTGTAGCTGTAGCTGGCAGCAGTCTGATAACCAAACGGACTCTTATCTCTCTGCCAAATCCTGATTTCACACGGTTTTAGGAATGCTATTTAAAATGCAAACTCTTGAGGAAGGATTTAGGGTGAAATAATCTAGTCTGGTACAGATCATCTAAAAAGCTGAAATCAGGAGGTGAAGCTGGAGGAAATCTATATGGGATTTTCATGGAAAGAACATAGTTTTGCTTTTGTTAAGCCCGAGGATTTATCCTTTCCTTCCACTTCACACTCTTAACGCCCCTCCGTTTAAGTGAAATATCAGATGTAGCTGAGTGTTGGGCCAACGCGAAAAAACGTGGACTTCATTTGCTGGCGAGTTTACATTATTCATCATTAAAATTCTTGTCTCTCGATGTAAAACAGCAGGGAAGTACATTTCAAAAGTTTAGCTCAACCTTTAGGAGATAATCCATCGAGTGAAGGTTTACCAAACCAAGTTTATGATCCATAAATGTGACTCGCATTGTGTTACGGTTTAATGGTCCCACCTCAGGTTGCATTAAGATGTGAAGATCCTGCTAAAGTCATCAGGTTGTTGTTTTACCGTAAAGCGTCTTATACGGAAGCATAAAAATACACACACACAAAAAAAGAGAAAATCAAAAAGTCTTAGGACCGAAAGTTTTACAAAAAGTACAACTCAAATTCAAATACACTTTATTAAAAACAATTAAATGAATGAACAAATTCTATTATTAGCTAGTTGTTATTGTTTGGTGTAATTTAGATTTATATACACCTTTTGTTAAAAATAAATTAAGCAACCTGTAAAATATCAGTGGAAATGGTAGATTTTTTTCAGTAAAAGCTGCTGAAAACTGCTGATTAAATCTACAGAATCAGTACATATAACTATAAAATGAAAATAATATTTAAATGAAAAATATGAAATAAACAGATTGATTGCAAACATAAGCAGGTTATCTTTTTTTTTACCAATAACTGAGATTTAAAGAATAACATGTTAAAATATTCTATATGTTATAAAAACGATTGTATTGTTTAGATTAAGAGATGTTAAGGTTTTCTTGATCAGCAATGGCCATAAATTTGAGACTGAAATGTACTTTTTGGTAACTTTTTTTTTTTTTTCTTTTGGAGAAATGACTGATTTTTGCTCGATAGGTTGGAATTTTTGTTCGTGGTTTTGTTTTCTTTTGTTTCTGGACTGAGTTTGAAAAAGATCATATCATTAGTGTCATTATAATTAAATTTTTTTTTACAAAATTTTAAGATTTACAATGTTGCACCACTTGACATGAAGTATAAAATAAAATAGAATTCCTTCAGTGTAGTCAAAGCTTTCATTTTAAAAATACCATGAGAAGGAAATGGGAAATAGAATATTGTTCCAAATGAGCAGAAAGCGTGGCGGGTAACAGGTGGAGGTTCCTGTGTTTGTGCTTTAGATGGGGTCCAAAGATGGGGTCCAAAGGGACCCGCAGTGCTCGGCAGCAGCAGCTCTCCTGGATGTCGGCTCTCGGCTGCAGCTGCATTCAGACGGGCCTTTCTGGGTCTGGTGTGTAATAAGGTTACACGCCGACGCTCCACAGATGTGCTCTTCCCTCCGTCTGACTTTGGAGTTCAGAGCAGCCTTTTGAACAGCCTTCCACACCTTCTCGGACGGGCCCGGAACTTCCCCGTGTGTTTCGCCGCGGTGGGCTCGCTTTGACTCATGAGGCTGAGCGAGAGGGGTCGCGACCCACGCTGCCAAGTGCTTCCTGTTTTCTGCTGAAGAGGTCTACCAGGACCTGCGGTTGTCACATGGGAGGCTTCTGGGTAGCAGCTAATTCCTGGCGATGCTGATGATGATAAAAAGCATCCATCAGCTGAGCAGATGCTCCAAAAGGGGAGAAGGCAAATTGCAGTTCTTTTTTTTTTTTTTTCACAGCTGTGAGGAACGTAGGGGAAAAAAGGTTCTGCACATTAGTTGAACTCAAACCGCGGGAGATCGCATTGAGCTGGAAGCTTACAACTTCATGTGGAAGCTTCCACAATATTAGAATGTAGGAATCTTAAACTATGTTCAAGTTATTGTAACATCAAGACTAAGGAATGTTATTTACAGAGACATTTACTGAAGTTAATGTACCTTGCAGACCCTGTAGTCATTTAAAAAGTGTAAATTTAAACAGACAAGTTCAAAAATGTGTTTTCAAAAATGATATAAAGCACAACCTGCAGTGATTCTCACACAAGGTCCATAACTGTACGGCTTATGATAGTACATATTTATTTGTATATGTTTTGAAAATAGTCAGATTATAGGGGGCATTAAGCATGACAATGTGATTTATACTACCCAGAATTCTTAGAGGGGCCAAAAGGCAGATGATTAGTCAGCGGGGTTGATGGGAAGTTTTAGTTTTTAAGTAAACTGTGTTCTTTGTTTTCAACTCCTTATCTGCAGTAATCAGCCTTTGCAAAGAGAGAAATATAGAAAAGTTACACTTCATTGACAATAACTCTCAACATTGTCCGGTTGGAACCATTGACTGTATGTAAGAACTGGACAGAGTGGCCCCTCCCCCCTGGCATTCCAAACAGGAAGTACCCGCTGGCTCCAAGAAACCAAAATCCCATTGACTTCCATAGAGAAAGAAACAGCTGTCACTCAGTCATTCTATTTGTCAGAATACCTGTTCTTGCTATGCTACATCTTTTTAACATCTTCTTGCTAATCCTAATTGTTTTTCATGGTACTTTTTCTTTATTGCAAGTTATGTAAGTTACAAACTGACCCATCAGATGCCTCAGTAAAAGCATGTGGCCACCACCTCAAAACGTTTGATTGACAGATTCTCCCAAGAAGCTTTCAGTGGAAGGGGTGTGGCCTTCAAACAAGCTTAGTCATGATTGCCAATAGTAGTTGCCATAGAAACGTGGACTCCGACCGACTCGGACCAATCACTGTTGACTGACTCAAAGTGGCGGCGTCCGTATTATGGAAAAAGGGCAACTGAATTGGCTTCATTTCACTGGAGCCAGAGATAAGCCTTTTTTTTTCTGGGTGATGTCAACCCCGACTGTATCCAATTCTCTCCTATACAGTCTATGCCCCAAACCTTCAGAGGAGGGGGGCAATTCCAAAGAGCATTTTTAAATTATTTTATAAACCGACTGCAATGTGCTCAACAAGCGATAAGGTCACTTAGAGCAGTGTTTTTCAACCTTTTTTGAGCCACGGCTCACTTTAACCTTGACAAAAATCCTGTGGCACACCAGCATCCAAAATTAAAAAAAAAAAGATCTACAGCCCCTCCACAATCTCACGTGCATTTTTGAGATAATTGTGGCAGAAAAAGCTGGAAGTTGCAGCTGTTTTTTTCTAAAAGATGTAATAAAAGTTAAGTTAAATGATTTAAAAACTGTTTGATGTGTGTTCGCTGTGGTTTCAAGGCGTTTAACAGGAAACACTCATTGTGCACTGAGACGCTGTCACTTTAACCCAATGCATCATGGGAGATGTAGTGCAAACAGCCTGACAAATGCAAACAGACTTGCTTCTCTGAACTTCATGGTTTTGTTCACTTGTTCCACGGTCTGACACCGGATTCTGTGGAAAGCTACACCGCTAAAGACGAGCTTTAGCTGGTACTTTTTGTTAGAACTGAGAGACTTTATGAGCAGAATCAGAACAAGGAAGTGAAAACTTTAACCACTTCTGATTGCTCAGACTGATGACGTGTGATTAAGCCTCCAAGAATGATTGGTGGAAACAGTTAAAGGGGCGGGACTTTTCCAAAAACAGCTGTAGCTGCTGCTAAGTTGTGGTACCGTCATTCTTATCAAAGAGTCTTTAATAGAATCCAAAACACACAAAGAAAAAAGTATTTTATGATCTTTTTTATTCCTAACTACTAAGTTTTTTATCAGGGCCTGTTTGGATAAACAAAGACCTGATATCCTGGAGATGGTAAGTATTTTTAGATCAGTGCAAATGGGTAATTTCCAGTGGCACACTACACACCGGTTGAAAAACACTGACTTATAGAGCATGTGTTTTCAGAACTACCAAGAACTTTTTATAAATAAAGTTTGATTTGGTTTGATATGGACAGACATTGTGCCCATGTGGTCGAGCTGGGCATAATTTATTGTTTTATCCTCCTCTGGATATTTAACAGTAACATTTTCTATAATTTAATTGTTAAAGAAAGCAATTACCTGTTTGATTTTTAGTAGAAACAATCATGTTTTACCACATTCATCTATTAGCGCAATAGAACGTTATTGGATGTACATATAATTGGTTTCAGTTTTTCTTCTGCTCTTATCCTTTCAGATGAAACCACACATGTCCAGCTCTTCGAGCATAGTCAGACATTCTACAACCAAAAACAATTGATTAAATAGATATTTGTGATGTCATATTTATCAGTTTTATTGTTGAGGTTCTAGAAAGAATAAGAAGTTTGTTTTGCGTTTCTTTCAAGAGTGTCTCCGTTTCTCAGATTTATCACAGCCCTAAACAGGTGGGGAAGAATTTACAAGAGGAAGAAAACAGATGTCATTGTTTCTTACCAAAAGCTGGATCTCAATTCGTCAATAAAAATGAAAACTTCTTTGCTTCCTATTGTTACATTGAGCATATTAAAGGTAACGCCTCCCGAGGAGATGCCGTGTAGATGCCTCACAGCACCAAATCTGACAAGAACGGCACATTTTTCATTCCTGACCTCCTGATGCCCCACTGACATCTGCCACGCTGTGATTTAGGATTATTTTTAAATCAGGAGCTGTCCAGATTTGATGGGACGAAGATAGGATATCCTTATCCCTGGAGGCCTTGTAAATCTCGACAGTTTACTGCAGAGAGGGGGGAGGAAGTCGGCCCGTTCTCTCCTCGTTCCTAATCCCGCCACTTCCTCCCCTGTGCTCTGTAGCCTGCGCTCACGCCGTAATGCATTTTCTGTAACTAACAGCCGTTGTTTCCCGATTGTCACGCTCCCATCCCTTTCTCCTGGAATGTGTGTATATATACACTTGGTGTGTGGGTGTGTCACAGTAGGACAGGGTGTTGGGGAGGGGGGGGGGGGGGCTCTGCTGGTTGGAGTGAAGCAGTAGAAGGTCTGGAATAGCAGTTAAAGTTAACACTACCCTCCTACGTTACCGTTTTACCTCCTCTTCCTCCGCCCTGCGGGTGCTTTGCCCCATGACTGAGCTCTGGTCGTCAGGCGGGGTGCCAGCGATGCGGCCTCCCGCTTCCGTCACGCTTGCCAACCCCCACCCTACGCCACCCGAAACACATGGGTATCAAGTCCTCTCGTGTTGGCAGTGTCCAGCTCCTTTCAACAGGTTTCACTCCGTTTAATTAACCATGTCTGCCACAAAAAAAAAAAGAAAAGCCCCCAAAACGAACTGAAACCCGAAGGAGTCCACACAGGATAGCACACCAAGGTGGTTCTGCCGTCGGGCAAAGGGCCTAACGTTTCTCACATCGCTTCCTGACAGGTCCGAGGCAGCAGCTCATGTTTTCTGAAGTCTTTGGTGAAGCTCAGGAGGCCAAACATCTCGCAGGGGTCAAGATTAACGAGAGTACTGACAGAACAGATTCACCTGCTGCCCCGATGCTGCTAACACTTTACTGTTAACAGATGACTCGTCATCAACGCTCTCCCCAAGTCAGACTAAGACGGATTCTGTTTGGTCAAAGGATGCTACAAACTCCTGCTTTGAATTCAAACATTTTTTAGAAACTTATTTTATGTTTCTTTAACTTTTGAATTGGCAAAGGTGTCTCAAATCTGTCTCAAAATGTTCCTAATTTAGTTTTTAAATAAAAAAAGACTGAGAAATGCCAGTACAGTGGTTCCATACTGTAACAGGGTTTCCCAGATATTTTTGGAGGAGTTTTGCATGCTTTTTTTTAAGGTCTGCAGCCTATTTGGCTGAAGCTACTTGTCAATCAATCTCATTCACACCGTGTCTGCTGTTAGGACAGAATGCGATAAGCTTTAAGTGATTAGTACCAGTGAGACTGAAGTGCCGGACTGTATATTTGCAAGTTTTCTCCCCAACCAAACCCCACAATGTTGACAAAACAATCTACACCGTCAAAGGCAACCACCACAGCTTCCAAAGGACAGAAGTAGATGCTAACTGTCGCACAAAACGTTGGACATGCTAATGGAATGTGGAAGTCATGCATGTCTAAACAATACAGAAAAGTGTGAACATTTCCATGTCTGCCTGAGACAAGTAGATAAAGTGTCCAATGAGGAGTTTTACAGCCTTAAAACATCTAGAATTATTGTAAAAAAATCAAATTGATGACTTTGCAGATTTTACTTTTTTGCAAGTCATTTTTAGAACATAATTCCCAATTAACTAGGGACCAGTGATTCTAAATCTGGAAAATGAAATGAATAAAATCAAAATCACAAATGGAATACAGAGATTATGCAGATGCAACATTTGTAGAACGTTATGTGGATTTGATCCCAAATAATCCCTAACAACATGCAACTTTCACTTAACAGCAAACCTGTGCGGTTTTAGCTCAATTCAAAGACCCAGTCCAATAAAAATGGTGCTTCTTACATGGTCTGATAGCATTCTCCCTTACAATGGAAGACATGTCTAAAAGAATTTAAAACTGCATTTCTGAGTATTTCTTTATTCAAAATGTGATGGATAAGGAGCAAAAAAAAATCTGCAGTTTGAAAAAGCTCTGGTTTGTGACGCAGTAACTGCTATTGGTGGGCCAAAGTCTCCCTGCTCCGTGCCAGTTCTGATGCATCCACTTGCAGACGAATAAATCCCTTAACCTTGTCTGAGGTGCCCTCTGGCTAAAGATTGTATGGCTGGATAGCTCTGATGTTGCGTGCAATTTCTGTGCTAGGTTAATGCTACCTTGTGGTTGTGAGGGGGTGTAACTTAGCAGTGGATGATGATGTCCAGTATGGCTTCATGTCAAATAACTAAAATAATGGACAAACATTATCATCCAGTCAGTGATGTCCCATAGTACCTACTTTTTCCAGTTTCTCTTTGTGTTTCATTTTATTTTGATTTCTGGAGAAGCCTTTTGCTTTCAAAAATGTTTTTTTTTTTCCCTTTTTTACAGGAAATGGAAATTATAGAACACGTACTGAGTTTGGATAAATGTGCTTTTGCGAGTAGTGGCCAATAATGGTCCGATGCTTCCACATTCTGCGACTAAACTAAATCCTCAAAGGTGAAAACATTACAAAGCTGACTAGATACCCTGGAATCTGAGAGTGGTTTGGGGTAAAATGACTTGCCAGCAATCTTGGCCTCAACCCCACTTCACAGTTGTGGTACCACCTTGGATTGTTTCTGTAAGAGCGACCAATAAATACTGGTCAGTCACCACATTTGACAAACTTTACCGATACTCTAGTGCTTTTCCTATAAATGTGTCTTCCTTACCAATATGGTTCAGTGTTGAAGAAAAATCCAGAATATTTTCCATCCTAGAAGCATTTTCTTTATTTGGTGTGTTAGGCCTGCACAATATACCACAAATTTATCGTTATCGCAATATCAAGCAGTGCCATATCCATATCGCAAAAGTCAGCAAAAATCGCAATAAATGGTTACCTTACATGTGCTAAAACAATCCTACGGCAGCTTGAAGCATTTAACGAATCAAATAAATCCATTTATGCATTTGACCAATTGGATGGACCCTTTCACGTTGATGACCAATCAGATGAGCCCTATCATGTTAGATGTTTGCCTCCTACATCAACGAGGGTCATTTGGAGTATAATTTTTAACCTGTTGCCATGAAATGGTAATGATGTTTTTGGTTGTTTTGCTATTTGTTTAAATACCGCAAATTATATCGTTATCGCAATATTGATCACTATTATCACATATCGCAAGTTTTGCTCATATCGTGCAGCCCTAGTGTGAATTATTTTCATAATATAACTAATCAACCAAACACCAGTGTCCTGAGTTTTTGTGCTAGTTTATTTGTTTGTCTGATCGTTTGCAAGTTTAGCTGCTTGCTATCTCAGAGCTTTTTCTTTTGGATCCACTCAATTTGTTTGAAGATACACTTTTTTCAGCTGGCTTGGATCCTGAAGTAAACCAAATCAAAGGTATTTGCATGCTCTGCGCATCGGAACAGCGTCTGCTGCACTGTCTAAATAAAAGTATGTTGGACAAACTTGTAATACAGAGAAACTCAGCGGCAAAAATCAAAAAGAGAAGCACTGCTATGATCAAAAGATTACATTTGTGTTTCAAAAAGAAGCTTTTGTGCATTTTTAATCACTTTTTCCAACAAAAACAGATCCTATTTCTTTAAAAGTGAGACAAAACAAACCATTTCTTCGCTAAAGATAAGATTTGCCTCCATGCTCTCTGATCGGCCCGCAGATGACATTACAGTGCAAATCTACACCGCTTTAATCATGACGTTAAGAGAAAGGAAAACACAAGTGACAAAAAAGAAAGATAACCTTCATACTTCAAAGCTGTCTGGAAGCTCACCTCCAATAATCTCCTCCCTGCTGGAGCACAAGAGGTGGGCGTTCCTGTGTGTTTTCATAAAAATAGATCCACGTTGACCCCTGAAGAGGGGGATCATCGCAGGTTGTCGGAGGGAGGGGTAAAGGTTGGAGGGTGTGAGGTAGCCTATGACCCTGTGATTTTGCTCGGGCACAACAGCCCAGATCTCTGGGGGGAAACCCCTGCATGACCCGGCTCGCCGGGTTGAGGAACCGCAGCTCCTCGGCCTACTGCACAAACACGGAGGAGGAGGCATGATGAGGCGAGGCTATGGGCACATTTTAATGGGAGACAACGGTTTCGTCCACAGGATCCCGCTGGGACCAATTCTGCTTTAGTTCAAGTCTAGGTTGAATGCGTTGAGAATGAGTCAACGCTGGCTGCACAGAGTGTGACTAACAGAGCGGTGAGGCGACCAAAAACAGGCCGAGAGGAGAGCCAGGAAGGCTTCTTTGTTAAACAGACGAGATGAATCCATCATCAGCTCCATATTCTCTCTCAATCCTCGATGGTACAGGAGGGGTACTTTAGGAAACAGGCTGGGGGAGGGAGTTAAGTAGAGTGAGGGCTTGCAGAATAAACAAAAAGAGACCTGACTTCTAGACTGTCAGCTGTGGTCTTTAAGAGCTTTAAACGTATGAAGCTGGAACAGGGGGGGAAGCAAGAACTAAACATAGTTGAAGTACAGACGGGTCCTCGTCTTTAATGATCCCATTGACTTCATCTAAAAAGTCTGATCTGCTTTGTGTCTTTCACTAAATCCCAAAGAAGGATCAAAGATGTCACGTCAAACGCTGCGTTTTTGCGTTTGCTAAAACACACACGTTGGCTGCACATGCTGCTAACCATCTGCAGAGCTTAGCTAATGATGGATAAAAGCTTTGAGAGTCAGCAGAAACTTTACTGGACCAATTTGTGCAAATCTCCGCAAAATTAATAGTTTTGCCAAAAAGTTCAAATAGTGTTCTTTGGCTCAGACGAGATTTGATGTGAAGTGTTACCTTTGCAACGTAAAATTTTGGAGATTTGGAGGCATGAGGTTTCTAGATTTCTAGATGCTAGACTTACATGTGTGTAGATATAAATGTATACATGACATGTATATGTATGTACATGTTTATATAAGTGGACATGTATGTGTGTATCTATACATGACATGTACTGTATGTATGTGTGTACATATGTACAAGTGTATCATATGTATACATATATACATATACACACACAAGTGTATATCTGTGTCTATGTATATTCATCTAAGTGTTTTATTTCCCTCTCTCTTTTTGCTTTTTAATTATTTCATTTTCTAATAAATTCTTGGCTAATTATGCTAGTTTTGGTATATCTATGTATTCAGTATATATAAATATATATATGTTTATATATACTGTATATATTGTTTGTTGGTTTATTGGATTCTCCCCATTAAATGTTATGTTTAGGATCTTTGGTTTTCACTCCAAAGTTTCTTTGCATTTGGTCTTCAGTCACAAACAAAGCAAAAGTCTTCATTTAGAATTTCAAAAGCCCAAACCATAATACCTCCACCATCTTTGCCTACACTGCATTTCTCACATGTTCATTTTTTTAAATCTAAACCGTTGTTATATTATACCTTTGTAAAGCTGTGAATGTGACACAGTGTTGGGTCTGAAAAAGACTTGGTTTTCCAGACACTTTTTTCCCTTCAGTATAAACTTTCTAATGTGATGACTGAAGGTTCCTGTTTATCTCAAAGAGAGAGCCAAGGAGAAGGCTTTTCCAAAGCTGGCCGGTGTATTTCTAAACGATCTGCTCATTAAAAAGCCCCCAAAAGCCTTGAGTGTGTCTCCATGTCAGACAGGGGGAGTCTGTTGAATCAGGAAGTGGGCGAAGAGAAAAAACGACGAGGATTTTCTCCTATCAGTAAACATGACTCAATTTCCCTAAATTGACATTTTTGAAACACGTTTGAGACAAAAAACGGATAATAACAAGAGTTTAGTGAATTTTACCAAGAAAATTATTTTTTCTATCTTATTTTTGATGTCAGGTTTTACTCTTACTAAATGGCTTTAAGTTGAAAAAAAATGTCAATTTTAAAATGTATTGTCTCAGCACAAATATACAAAATATAAGGTTAAACAGTTTTAATAATTGTTGACACATTTAAATGAAGGTTGTTTATATTTTTGAGCCCCACACAAAAGGTGTTTTCTTTGAAAACTCTAAACAAAATATAAAAAAAAAAAATGTAGCGCTGAAGTTTAAATGTAAAAGTAGCTTCTAAAAAGTAGCAGTAAAAAAAAAAAAAGTTGGTAAAATAAGAATAAAGGGGAAAAAATGTAATAAATAATTTTGAAAAGACAACATTAACTCATTAAACTACCAAGAGCAGTGCTAAATGTTAAATTCATATAAACAAAAAATTATGCTATAACCTTAAAACGGTATATGTAATGCTAACGAAATAGTAGCACTGCTAAAAAAGCTAAAAGATGTTAATTTTTGTGCTTGTTTATTTTAATCGTCATGCTTGTTTTTATATTTTGTTGTGTTTTAATGTAAAGCACTTTGTGTTATATTTGCATATGAAAAATGCTTTATAAATAAAATTTTGATTTGAATTGTGGTTACCGCCCATTTCATGACGTCAACCTAGAGGCAGCCTCAGAAGCGTTTCTGTGGCTGTGTCCGCATTTCAAAGGAAAGCGTTTAGCAGATCACCGCTAGCTCCACGGAGAAAGTGTGTGTGTGTGTTAGCCTGGGGGCGGAGCTGGCAGTGCTGACTCTTCCTGGAAGGGGCGGTTCCTCACTTTGTGATGTCACAATTTGAAAACCGACTCTTTTTTTGTGGATTGGGAGAGGCTGGTGCTCAGAGCGCGGGGTTTTAGAGGAATACTCAAAAATGGATCAAAATGCTGCCTTGGGGTTGTTTTTTGTGAGAAAGTAATATAAACAGTTAAACCAGATAAAAGGTTAGGAACCAGATAATGATAAATCATGTAATAAAATGGTTACGGTAGAACAGGGCTGGGATTATATAAAATCGCTTCCTTCCACTCCCTTTCAAGCAATCTTGGATTTTAATGTCTAATTCACCTAAGTTTGATACGTCTTTGTATGAATGTATAAATGCTGATTGCATTGTTTTGTGCATTATTCTTGCCTTGATTGCTTGAAATAAACCATTTCAAATCAAATTAAATACACTTAAGAGCTCAAAAAGTGGATTTTGCATGAAATAGGCCCTTTAAAAGAACAGTGTTTTCTGCTAAAACTGTTCAGTTAAATGCTAAATGGCAGCAAATTGACTAATTAAGTTTGAATATTGGCAAGAATAAAACATTCATAATGTTAAATTAGCTTTTGACAGCTAAAAGAAACAGTGCTGTTACTGTTAGACACTATGCTAAATGCTAATTTAGCCATTAAAAAAGTATTTTAACAAATAAAATGATCATTTCTAATTATGAGTGAGAGAACATTTACTGAGAAAGCGTTTTTGGAGAAATGTCACCACTTCACTGTCACACACAGACACAACCCCGTTGTTTGAGAAGCCCTCAAGGACAGAGCCGCCCATAAGCAGCTCGGCCCTCATTACCGCCCTCAGCCCAAACGGCAGCGCGTCGCTTTGCCAGGCTGCACTTCCTCTGAAACGAGGCCAGCATTTGCTGCTACCTGCCACAGTCCCCTGATGCTGAGCGGCCGACACCTTTACCCAGTTGTTGTTTACTCGCTTCTCCCAGCCATCACTCCTGCAGGGAGGAGTAGTCATTAAATGTTGTTTGGCAGAGGTAAGGGGAGACACGAACCCCAGTGTGATGCTGACTGTTTCTGCAAAGCTGCTAATAAACGCGTCACGAGGTAATGATGAGGTGCGAGGGGTGACGAAATGCAAAGAGGCTGCTGCCCCTTTAGCCCCACAGGAATTAACCTTTCACACCTGATTACAACCTGTTTCTCATTGTTCTGGAATAATTCAGACACGATCGGTCATAAGGATCAGGTTAGCTTCAACTTCCTTGACTTTTTGTTTCGTAACCATAAATAACCATGCGTATCATATTTGATACACATTTCTATCATCCCTATACAATTAGCATCATCCAAACTTTGTTAAGAACCCATTGGTGTCATGCTTCTTCTGCCCTGTAGTTCATTATCATTCCACTAGGGGCAGCAGCGGGGCTTTTCCTGCTCATTTCCAAATACCTGCTTCTGTGAAATCGTAAAAACACTTGGCACACTTGGTTTTGCAAATTGCAAAGTAATGCGAATAAAGTCGTAAAATTACGAGAATAAAATATTAAGATTAAATTTAGATTGTTTAAGGGGTAAAATTATTAGGGAAAGTTAAAAATTATGAGAATAAAATAGCAAAATATTCAAATTAAAGTTATAAAATTACTTTGAAAAAGTTGTTAAATAACAAGAAAAAAAATGAAGAAAAAAATTGTAAAGATTATTTGAAAAAAAAAGCAGTAAAATTATTAGGCAACAATTGTAGAAATATGGGATAAAGGGTGTTTAATTATGAAGTCTAAAAATGGTTAAATAAATTAATAAAATAAAAAATAAAAAAAGAATTAAGTTCGTAAATTATAAGAAAAATGTTGGGAAATTTAAAAAAACGAAATTATAAAATCATGGGGTATAATTTAACGAGAAAAAGTTATGATTTAAGAAGTCATAAGTTTGAAAGGAAAAAGTCATGTTTTAAAAAAAATAAACTCGGTATAATGAACAAGTCTATTTAGAAAGAGCAGATTTAGGGCGATTCTTGGGCAGTGTGAATTTTTCTGCAACATAAATTGAACAGGTTATGTTCAATGTAAGCCTTCCCGTTTTTTACTTTGTGTTTTGAATTGTTTTTTATGACTTTTGCTTTTAGCATTTTTAGATGCTTTCTGTTGTATTGTATCTTGTATAAATGAGTGAATCTTTCTGGTTGTATTTGGGATCCTGTCATTTGGACCCCTAATACTAAATTATTCATCCGTTCCTTCAATTGTCTTTGCTGAAACATTTTTAAAGCCAAATGTAACACTTTATTCTTGAAATAAAACGTCTCGTAAGGAAAAAAATTAGTCTCTAACACCCTGATGAGCAATCACCCTATTAGATGATCATTTTCTGCAGGTTTCTGTTAAAAATCGTTGTCTTTAACACTTCAATATGCAAAATGGATTCAGAAATATATGGGGTTTTCAGAGAATCACAAATATTATTTATCATTTTCATTTTTAATTGTGGACATTTTAGGATTAGATTTAAAGAAAGGTTGCTTAAATTCTGCTAAACTGGGGGTCACAAAGGAAACATTTTCCCCGTTAGCCTTTTCCATAGGGGCAGTGTCTCTGCACGCCGTGTTGCGGCTTCTAAGGGTGATGCAACAGGCAGGAGCAGAAAACAAACTGTGGTAAACAACAGCAGCAGTGGGGGAGTTGGATCCCCCACTGTGCTGATTATTGGAGGGCTGTAAACATGCCTGACCCCAACCGTCCCCCCACGGGAGCGGGAAAAGGTTGATGCAGACGGTCCAGCAACATCTGGGCCTCCATCACCTCACTGCGGTCACGGGACTGATGGGTTGGTGGCAGGAAAGAGCAATAACTGCACGTAAACACGTCACCCCCAGAGGTTTTTTTTATTTTTTTTTAGGATCAACCGCTAATTAGTCCAACAATAACGGATGTAAAGTTTAGCCTTGTCGGAGGACATTGCTGAGCGTCAACTGCATCCATGTCTGAACATAACAGAGAAGCACAGCTGTCACATGGGAGCGAATACGCCAGATCAGTGGAACCTGAGGGACAAATGCAGCAATTATTCCTCGTTTCTTTTCATTTTCAGGCATTTCAGGCTTTGCCAATGTTCAGATCGTTATAAAATGTCTGCTAAATGTCATAGAGCTTGTCCAAATGTCCAAAAACAGACAAAAATTGCCTGTAAAAAAAAAAAAAATTCACCTAAAACCTGAAAATATCGAGCTTTGTTAAACAGCACCATCTAGTGGCAAAAAGCAGCAATTACAAGAAAAGATAAATGGAAGAAAATGATTATTTTTAAGGTGATGAGATTGTTCCACTGTGGATTTTTACCAGTTACTTTATTTAAACCTCAAAGTATTTTTTGCAAACGTCTTTTCACAATAAACCTGAGATTAATCTATTTACCTGCGTGTGCATTTAAGAGGCAATTCACATTGTTAATCTGTCTGTGGGACGTAAATCTTCATCAAAAGTTGCCCCTCGGTGACAAATGGTTACTTGAATTTACTTCATTGTTCCTATCAGTTACACTTAACTGTCAGTCTGCTGCTTTTCACACTCACATATTTAAAAATCTTTTTGTCAATCCGGGAAAATCCCCAAATGTGGATTTTCAGTGTAACACAGGATTTTTGCAATTACCTGTTTGTAGATAGTCTTTAAACTATACCGCCTTATCTGTTTACATTTCCCCTACAGTTTCTTTTTTTTTTATTATTATTGTTCTTATATTACTGCATTTTCTCTGTTTACTGCTGTGTTAACACATAGACTTCCCACATGTGGGATCAATAAAATACTTCAGATTCTGATAGTAAAGATATTAATGCAGCTCTATTTTTAAATGTTTAAAATCATCTTTTAAGAAATACATTCAGAAAAAAAATTAAAGAAAAGAGCAAACATTTAGCTTTTAAACCATATTGTTTCACCCAAAAAAAAGCAATGCTTTTAGGTTGATGGCAGGTTTACAGCTACATCTACGTTTGAATGATTGTGGGATGAATAGTAAAAATATATTTTTAAAAAGTAAACAAAACCCCAACAGTGACATCCTTCTTTCATCCAATTTATTGTATAAATGTACAGAGCGATTAACGGTAGGACTTCTGGTAGCGGGCACGAGCTCCAGGTCCACCGAACTTCTTAGACTCGCAACGACGTGGATCAGCGACCAGCAGGGTCCGGTCGTACTGGATCAGGATGTCTTTGATCTCCTTCTTGGAGGCTTCATCAACATCTGTGGAAGAAAAAAAAAAAAAAAATTCAGGTTATTATAAGCTTAAATATCTCAATCGGCTGATGACTGTCGCTACTTTTCTGAATATTTTCCATCTTGATTGCATTTTTAAATAGATCTTTTTCACACACTGTCACCC
Source organism: Oryzias curvinotus (assembly GCA_023969325.1). NCBI lineage: Eukaryota > Metazoa > Chordata > Actinopteri > Beloniformes > Adrianichthyidae > Oryzias > Oryzias curvinotus. The sequence goes on from CM043728.1 coordinate 17,509,351, forward strand.
ATTTAGGATTTTCCACCGTTCATGGATGGATTTTTAGAGGTGAAGCAGAATCGGCGGCATCACTTTTTCTTTGACGCCAATCTTACATCTGGATCAAACTCCAACTCCATCATAAAGTAAATAGAATGGTCAATCAATGAGTAAATGTACAAGCCAGCAATAAGAGAAGTCTGCCTTCATTTTTACCCACAGATCTTTGCATAAACCAGGTTTAAATAAGCATAAATTGAGCAAACAAATGTCTCTTTTTTTTTTAAAAAACATTAATGGACCTTTAACGTATTAAACACTTGTTTGTAAACATGACACTGTGGTTTGTTTACTGAATAAAACTTCACACTTACACTTCTGGTAGTATGCAACCAGAGCCTTAGAGATGGCCTGACGGATGGCTGTAAAAAATACAACAATAAAAGTCAAACATTTGGGGAAACAACTGGCTAACACTTCATGCCGTGTTGTGATCTTACCATAGACTTGAGCGACATGTCCACCACCCTTCACTCGGACTCTGATGTCAACTCCAGCAAAACGCTCCTTTCCCAACAACAGAACTGGCTCCAGAAGCTGATCACAACAGCTAGTTTGTTAATGGATTTGCTCCATTTATAGGCAAATTCTTGTAAAGTAAAAAAAAACTAAAACATGCACTTTAGCTTGTTTTGAAGGGATAGAGGGCATTAAAACTACTATAACTAGGTTTTAAAGTTAGTCACACAGATGATGGAAAAAACCTTTATGATCATGTCATTCAATGCCGTTTTGGGTCATATTTAGCGTCCAGATCAGATGGCGTTACAAAGTAGATTAGACGTTAAAAGAGCGTCAACTTCTTTAGGTGTTACTTCAAATAAAGGCATCACACCTTCTACTTCACCAGAATTCAAGGAATCAAGATACTGACCTTGTACTGAAGTGTAGAAGGCTCCACCATCTCCAGGGGTCTGCCGTTCACCTTGATCAGGCCATTGCCCCTCTTGCAGTGGGCAACTGCTGTGGCCGTTTTCTAAAAGAAAAAAAATATACATTACTTTTATAATGCCAAATTATCCACATTTGACGGCAAATTAGCTCAAACGATATTATATTATGTAAACATAACATATCATTGATGTGTAGCTCTAGCTGTATATCAAATGAGGTGCGGTATTGTAGCAGATTTAATACTAAACTGTTATTTTGGGTAAAGCTAATTAGCTAAGAGCTAAGGTAAAGCTACACTGACTGGTGGCTAAACAAACCACACGAACATTGTAAAAAAATATATATATATCAATAATAGAAAGTGTTTGCGTCTGTCTGACTGGTATATTAATACGTAACATTTAAGCCACACATTTACAAAGCCGTAATATCTTTGGTTATGGCCTCTTCGCGTTCGCAACTTTAGCTAGCATTCGCTAGCATGGAAGCGAAGCCAGCAACACCACACGTGTAATAAACCCCACATTTTTACTTACTTTACGTCCAAACACCTGGACAGACTGCAGAGGACCTTTAGCTGGCATGTTTCTGAAACACACAGAAAGCAAAAATTTATAGATAAGAAACACTATAAGGGTATATTTAATGTGATTTTGTCGGATCTGTCTCTGAAACACACCGCCTTCAACTAGGATGCCGCAGGAAGAGGCCGACGGGGTCTCACACGCCGAGAATCAGGGGTTGTTTACGGCAGTCCAAGCTCGTTTGCGGCAAGATTTTCGACAGTTGTTCACGCTCGCGTCTAATCTTCATAATTTTACATTTTTAATACTGCCTCATGTTTTGGATTTTACTTAAATGTTCCAAACGGAAAAAAGTTGTGTAATTTAGATTTTTGTTTAAAAGAAATTACAAAAGAATGAACTTAAAAATTCATATATATTTGTGCTTATTTATTTTTATATGATTTTATTTTATGTGTTTTAAAATTTAGGGTTAGGGTTATTATGAAAATGGGCTAAATAAAGCGCAAAAATAAAGTTCAACTGGGGTGATTGGAAAACAGGTTAAAGTATTGTTAAATTTAGCCACATACAGTAAAAGGTCAATTAAAAAAATAAGGTTATTTTGTTTACAACTCATAGCTTAGTTTTGGAGATATTCAGGAAAAGGGAAAAAAGCTTTAAATCAAATAATTAAATAAATCTTTACATTTTAACACCAGCATTCAAAGAAAACAGAAAGTTTTGAAATAATACCATATTTGTTAAAAAATTAAATCCACCTTAAAAGATAAAGATTTTGGGGTTGCTGTGGCTTTTTCCACATTTTAGTTTCCAAATGTTGTTTTTGAACACAAATATCTTTTTGTATTTGTATTTATTTTTCTTTTGTTAGCTACTTTCCTCTGAGACAAATCAAATGAACTTTGTAGATCAGAGTGAAAAATTGGGATTAATTTGAAGACAGAAGAGAAAAACCACATAGTAATCTGTATTATCTGTTATCTCTGTTCAACTGTTTAGGGATAAACACAGCGTCAAACAGTAGAGCACTTTAGGGATTTGAAGACAATTATAAATGTTTTATTCTATGAGCTCTTTGAAAAGTTTGCTTACATGTTCACAGAGGGAAAGTATCTGTCTAAACAACATAAAACAGAGGAAGGAGCCGCACTGAGACAAAGGTAAATCACACTATCAGTAAAAAGAGTAACGTCATCTTCTTCAAATGAAACTCTCTAAGCTGAGTTCATAAACCAAACTGATCTGTTAGTGTTGGAGCACACTATCTTGTCCAGGCATGTTTTGTTCACCTTTAAACACCAGCTCCCTCTAGTGATGCTTTCAAGCATGACAAACAACAAGTTGTCTTGGAAAAAAAAAAAAAAGCCCAGAAATGAGGCTTGTTTCCTTCAAAGCAGTTTTCCCCTCTATAAGCCTGAAACCACAGAGACAGAGCTCAGCTCTGCCGGGGCCACGGAGCAGGGGGTCAGCGTCCCGGAATGGGACATGACATGGGAAAGAGGAAATGGGGATCTATTCAGGAATCAAGAGGCGGCCTTCGTTTGATCTGACCACAGCCTTGAACAATGTTGATGCTGCTAAAGTGGATTCTGCAGATTGTGGGAGGACGCCGGCGCCAAAACTGTCCCTCGACACTTTTTCATGGAAAATGTCAAAGGCTTGTGGACAGATGCCTGAGAGAGAGAGACGCTCAATGAAGGCAGAACACAAAATAAAAGACCTGAATATGCAGTTTTTCCCCACTCCGATCTTCTTTTGATCTATTTTAAAGCAGTGGTCTTTCAATTATGACAATGCCATTTTTAGACCAAATCTAAAAACCTGTGTCGTTTTGTAGGACATGAACCTCATTTCCACTGAGCGGAACGGTACAGGGAATTCAGGTGAGCGTTTCCACTCAGAGTTGGGCCATCACGTGTAGACCGATTGCGTCATAGTAGAGCAACTACACAAAAGTGAAGCTATCAACGACAACAATGGCCGTCATGCGGCAGCTCGTTTTTTCTCTGCTATGGTACTTCCTATATACAAGTCATTTTAGAGAAGATTGTGGGCGGGGTTTCCAAACTGAGTTAGTTTGGTGCTTTCTTAGCTTCATAAAGGCCTTCCACCTATCAATGGGTTTCATCGTGTGACGACAGTAGCTCCGCCCCCACAGTTCCGTTCCATTTTTTCATGGATCTGCAACCAACGGGGGCCCCAAAGGTGGTACGGTTTGGTATAGCTGTCAGAAGTAAGAGCTCTGTCTCCCCCTCTGGTCACCGGCGGGAGCCGTCCCCAGAGTTCTAACCACACTACAACTCCCAGAAACCCTGGCACACACTTCCTGGATGCAGCACATCTGACTCTCACTCATTCATCAACAACAGCATACTCAGTGAAGCTCTGCGAAGTATTGTTTGTGCCACTATGCCTTCTTTACCGAGCGTTATAGCTGGACCTGAGCTTCTGTTCCCTGCCCCAACTCTTACCTGGGTGTTGACCATGCTGTTTCTCCTCTGGTGAACTTATGCCTGTTATCGACTCCTGCCTGCCGGACCCTGATTTAGCTTTGTGGATTTTTATTTGAGCTAATAAACCTTCTGCGTTTGGATCCAACCGACTGCCGGGTTCATGTGACAGATGTGACAATGGTTCTACAGGTTCATTTTATAATAGAAACGTTCAAAATACTAGATCCGTTATGATCAAAGCAACAATAACAGCCTTATGCACAGTGGAAATGCAGTTTGTTAGCGGCAGGAGTTCACTAAGAATTCGCTCTTGAGTTGTAGGCTGAGGTAGTCGCACTACTATGAGCTCACAAGCTCCCCCACTAGCTCACAGCCCCTCACACCCCAAACCTTACATTACCAAAAGTGGTGAGCAATATCGGAACGAAGCAGCCGTGCAGTTTGGAGTCTGGTACCGGCTCAGACGAGGAAAACAAAGACGTTCACGCATCTAGTCGCTTACAGCCTTCCTCACAAATACAGCTTTTTTTGTCTGCTGCTGATTCAAAGCAATTTGAATAAATAAATACTCGGAAATGCAATTTTAAGTTTAATATTCTTGATATCAGTCCTCCATCATGAGAGAAATGCTACCATAAGACATTAAAAACACCATTCGTCATCCGAGTGGGGCTTCAAATGCAGAGGCTGCGGGGTCGCTGTGAGTCAAACTCACACTGAGGAACATTTTGGGGAGCTTGTATACAGAGGTGCTGCAATGCCTACGTATGTCTGACATTTACTGCAGTGAGAGCCGTGTTTATGGTGAACAGGCACCTGGCTTCTTTTATGGTCACGCTGCATGTGCGTTCTTCTCAGGGCTGATGACGTTTACGGCTTTTCACTTTCTCTTCGCTCACTAAACAAAAGAAATCCTTGTTTTCTTTCAGTTCCATCAGCTACTTCCCACTGACATTTGTTTTGTCACAAGCTTGAACTTTGATGGTCAAACCTGCGAGATCTGGAAACAGTGTTGGTTCACTTTTTGGCACAGGGAGGCGCTAAATATAGGGAGGCGCTAAGACAGAAACTAACCTTTTTTTTTGTTCCAAAATGCAATAATTATTTATCAAAAACTCAGATTTTCTTTTACTAGCTCAGCTTGGTTACTTGCTGTTAAATTTTTTTTAGAAAGACTTTTTTTCCAAAGAAAAGCAGCAAAACAAAAAAGGTTTATAATTTTGAAATTAAACCATTTTAAGGAAGAAAAATGTTTTATATATAAAAAATAACCTCCATAGAAACCTTAACTAAAAGTTTGAACTGAAAAAAAGATTATTGATCAGAAGTGGACATAAAGTTGAGAGTGGTGATCGTTTCGTCTGGATTTCCTCACGTTCGCTTCCCTTTTTTGGCTCTAATTTAGTGTTTCATGCGCACTGGCCTCACTTCCTTGTTCATTTTTGTGGTCTGGCTCAGTTGTATTTTGAATTTCCTCTCCTCTCCATGCCAAAGTTGGTGTAACTTCCACATTTATTTAGATTAGCCTTGCCCTTGTGTGTAATGTTTGGGCTGGATTTCTCTGTTTATCGGTCAGTTTTCCTGTAGGTGCTGCCACCTGGGCTTCATCAGCCCCACATGTCTGGATCCAAATCCTTTTCTGTCGCTTTGTCTGTTCGTTCTGGAAAAACTTTTAGTTTTTTTTTTTTTTTTTTTTATTTTTTGCCTCCCCGCCTAGTGATTTCATACTTTTAGCTCATCAACAGCAAACCTTAAAGACAAATGTTAAGACTTTTGACTAAAAATGAAATCAAATCCAAATTTAATTTAACTTAATAGTTTTTTCTTTATGACTTTTTGTTTCTTTCTTATTTGCTTTTTTATTTAAAATGTCATAAAAATATAAAATGCATAACTTATTTGTATAAAATAAATAATGTATGAAAAAATGTTAAAAAAGTATGACAAATATATAAAAAGAAGAATAAAAAAATACATACAATATAATTTTTTTAATCAAATCAAACCAAAAATAGTCTAAAAACAGCCCCTATGTTTCTTGTACACTGAGATGAACTGATTAATAACCAAAACCTGTTTTTTTCCCCTGTTTGAACTGTAAAGGACAAAGACTTTGAGTCTAAAATACAGTTTTAAAGTTTGTTCGTTGACATTTTGTCCATTCGCCATGTTAAGCTGCTCGTCATGTTGTTTCTTGATGAAATATGGAAACAATATGATGAAAATAACATTAATTTATGACACAAACACAAAGATTTTTTAAAAAAAACCTTACGGTCCCACACTAAACATCTTTTGATCTACTGTCAAAGTGTTCCCAGTCGTCTTTCAGTTATGATAATGCCGTTTGTAGCCCAAAAAAAAACAAACAAAAAACGGTTGTTTTCTAGGACATAGTTTCTGCCGAGCAGCAGGAATTCATCAGAAATTCACCCCTGAGTTGTGGGCGGGATTGTAGGTGTGGAGCACCCCCGCCCCCTTTCCCATTCCCACTGCTGTGACCAATCCGTTTACACTATCTCCCGCTAGCTTACAGCCCCTCACAACCCCAACATTAGCGGTGCAACAAAAATGGCGGGCAATATTTGAGCTATCCAGCCGTACAGTTTGGATCCAGAAGACGTACGTGGATAATCGTCTACAAGTGGATCGGAATGGAGTGGAACAGGGAGCTTGTGGCCCCCCCGGCGTATTTTCCATGTACAGTATTTTTTGTCCTGATTTGCAAAAATGTGAATATAGAAATACTCGTGCAATCATCAGAAAAATGCTACAAGAACATGTGAAAAACACCATAAGCAGCAACTTCATCGAAGAGCAAGGAGGCATTCTCCTAAAAAGGTTTTTTCTTGATGTTTCGGTAGTTTGTCCCGAAAAGATAAAAGCACGAAGCCGACTGGTCTGATTGGACACCTACATGTCAGATAAGCCTTTGCTTGTGTTGTGGGTCGCCAGGCCGCCAGCGCCAGCGCCGCTGTCTGCTTAGGAAGCAGGTCAAGGTTGCTGAATCGGCCCTGATTTCCTGCTGCGTTCAGCAGCAGCCTGATAAAGCCGACGGTCCCTCAGTGTGACTGACTTACAGAGTCCAGAGCCTACAACTATTTACACTTTCTGATTACAGCTTTTGAGGAGTTTAGACTACACTTTTTACAAGAGTACAATCGCTTTTGAATTATTCAAAAGTACACACAAGATTAAAAAAAAAAAATCCCTCTTTTTTGAGACCATGCTGACATCCCACACAGAAGATCCTCTTCACTGCTTTTGAGGAGAATCAGAGCTCACAGGAGCTGAGAGGTAAAATAAAAAAGAGCACACAATAAATACAGGTTGCACCATATATGTGCATTTCCTCCGCGGGGCCTTATGGAAACACATCACCTGGAGGCGCGACCCCGAGACCTTGTCCTGTCACCGCAGCCTGAGGATGAGGCAGAGCCCAGAGATTTACAGAGGAGGAGACGCCGTTCCCGAACGACCGCTCTGTCTCATTTGACCATAATAGGCTGCGCCGTGGTTGAAAACTTGTTGGAGGTAATTGGAGTTTGGCTGAGCGGGAAGGGAACATCGGCTAAACCCGGTGGGCGGAGAGGGTGCGAGGGGGCGGAAAAGAAGAAAAAAAAAAAGAGAGGCTTTTGTGAGGGATACAGAAGTGAGGTCTCCATGGCAACGCAATTGATGGTTGATGAGACGACGAGCTGTGTTCTTTAGGTTTCATTTAAGGCAAGAAGTTTCCAATCTTCTCCTCAAATTGCTCATATAGTCTGGAACTTTTCTTTTTAATTAAGCACCAAGAAGTGGAAGTTGCAACAAAACACAGCTTTTTATGTTTTGTTTGCACAAATCTCATGAAAAATGGGATCGTAAAGCATCTTTTCACACCCTTCTACTTAACATTGATCACATGTGTCTCACCAATCCACAAAAAATATCGTTTTTTAAATAAAAATCCTCTTCCAAAACAGCTGTACTTAATATTCTGATGAATGTCTTGTAGATGACAGCTCAGTCTATAATTAGGTACTACAGAGCTGAACCCTGTAAAGTCCACCACATCAAAGAATTGACAGATATATTTTTTTTATTTTTAAGATAATTTCAAACCCTTTGATGAAATCCACTCAAACAATAGAATGTTGATTAACATATGGATAGTATATTTTTGAACCAGTCATTTAACTATTTTATCTACAGTTCTTGGTGTAAATTTTACCCTTGTTCCCAATATTTGGTCCTCCGGACCCCTCGCTTCCTCCGCGTCGCACACAAAAGGATATGATAGCTTTCACATTGCTAATAATAGCAAGACGTCTCTCATTGTTACACTGGAAGGCTTCCAAATATCCTGTCTCCCATTGGCTTAGAGATAATGTGTTCTTTCTAAAATTAGAGAAAATTAAATAAACTTTAAGAAGAGGCTCAGCCAAATTTTACAATAAATGGAAATACTTTATTGATAATTTTTCAAATCTGATTGAGTCCGTTTTACTGACTTTGACTATGTTAAATCCCCTTTTCCTTTTTTATATAATATTTTTTCTCAGATAGGCTTGCTGGGATGGAGGCAGGGCAGTATGTTCCTCGTTCTTCACTTGGCGTTTTTTTTTTCCGTTTGCAGTCACTTGGATCTTGCATTTATATAAAAGTGCTATGTGTCTACTCATATGAAAATTTTTACCCACGTAGCATATTTGTATAAAAAAAAAAAGTTTAAATGTATTTTTATACATTTTACTTAACATAATTTGGCATACAAAATATGGATAGTATGATCTGACATGTGGGGGGATTTGGTAAAAATTAGGTCACAACAATGTTAGTTAAATAGGAAGAAATATTGGGAATTATTGTGAAAAAAACACCTGTCTCAAATTAGATCCACAATTTTTTTAACATGGTGTAAACTGTAATATAAATAAATAATCGTCAAAAATGTTTGCAGTCGTTCTATTTGGCATGCAGCTTAAAAAAAAACACCAGTGGATAAGGTATTCTCTATGACAGAGCAGTAGAGCCAACATAAAAGATGAAATATGAGAATAAAGTCAGAAAATTCTTAAAAGTCAAAGTTGTATGAAAATAAAGTTGTAAAATTATGAGAACGAAAAATCAAAATTTCCAAGAATAGTTGTAAAAAAGTTGCAATTTTATGAGAAAAAAAAGTTGTAAAATTGAAAAAAAAAAGAGTAAAAAGTGGAAATTTGGCAAAAATAAAGTCACACCATTTTTTATCAAAATATTTCAAGAATAATGTCAATTGAGAAAAAATGCAAAATTTTTCAATGAAAATACAATTGTAAAATTCTGAGACAAAAGTCAACATTTTATAGAAATGAACTCATACTATTATGAAACAACCACAATTGAAATGTTTAAGAATAGAGTAAATTAGGAGAAAATTTTGAAATTTTATAAGAAAAAAGTTGCAAAATTATTAGAAAAAAGATAAAAAAAAATGTAATTATGAAAAAAGTATAAATTTTATGAAAATAAAGTTCTACTTTTTAACACTCACCAATGTAAGGTACATAACTTATATATATCAGTGCCCTATATTGAGGTTTTGGTACGGTGGCCTTTTTCAAGTTTTTTCAATCGACAATAGTTTTAGTTTTATTTTTTTAAGTTTATGATACTTGGTAATTTTATGTCACTGTTTTTATACTTGTACTACCATGAATGCTTTTATTTCTATTCTTAAGTTTTTTATTTGTGGCAAATCAACATTGAGTCTCGTAAAATAAACTAAATCTAGTAACAAACTTCATCTTGTAAGTATTCTGAGAAAACAAGTCAAAATTTTACAAAAATAGGGTTGTACAATTATGAGGAGAAAAATAGAAGTTTACAAGAATGGAGTTGTAAATTTAGTGGAAAAAATAGTAATTTGATAAGAAAAAAGTCACACAAATATTAGGAAAATGTAAAAAAAAAAGTGCACTTCAAATTTTTCAATTACGAAAAAAAGGTCATTGGAGTGACCACTTTATAATAGTAAATTTGTAAATTAATGCTTCACTTAAAAATGTCATAAATATACTTGATGCTTGCCACTGCAGAGCAGGATCACCAACTACAAAATAAAACTTTTATGGGCAAAATCTGGATTCTCGTGTTTATTTGATTTTTTAAACTGTACATTTAAGGAGGTCTGGCAGCTGTTTGAGCATGCTCAGTGAGGTCATTGGCTCCTCATTTAAGATCACATTTAAAAGAAAATGCAGAACAGTGGTGATAAACAAGAAATCAAACCACAAAACAACCTTGATGTTTGTTTAGTTCATTTTTGGTGCATTTTACATCACAGTGAATAAAATGGATATTTTGTCAGATAACGAAGATTATTTTAAAAGTAAGTATTACCAGGTGCTGTTACAACTCAAAATCACTTCACACACCTTGTGGTTAAGAGATGTCTATAACAGAACAGGCATAATGCGAAAAAAAGAAACACTGTCTGACCTTTAAGGCCTGAGTCAGTTCTGCATGACAAACCCGTCATGCAAAGAGCGATAAATCAAAAGCCTTGTCTTCACTCACCACATTCTGCATCCTGAAACGTAAAACGTGAAACGGCATCATGGGAGGAGGAAGCTATATGTCAGCTCTCAACAGAAACCTCTGGCAAGCTCAGGAAGGTCGCCGTGGTGAACAGAAAGCCAGTGTGTTTTATTCAGATGTCAGAGGACTTCGAGTGGGGGGAATAGCATGCATGTCTTTGATGTGGGGGTGTCTCCCTGTCAGGTTGCGGGGGGAGCCCTGTGACGGATGCAGACCTCTTCTTTTTCATCATCCACCTTGACCTCCGCAGAGTCCACGTGTCTGTTTTTATGCGCCTCCTTTGTTAAGGTTCATTTATGGTTCGTTCCAATTTGATCCCAATCATTGACTGTATGGAGCTGCGTTCACACCGAACGTGATCACGCGGCGAATGCCATCCACACGTCTCTGGCTAATCCAAGTCCCTGATTGGTCAAGGTTTGACCTGGTTTCGCTGTCAGCGTTCGTTGAATGGCTGCGTAAACGCATGTTTACTCACGTTTGCATACACTTTTCACTGGAAGCGGTCACTCCAATGTCCGTTGAGGGCAGTGTGAGTCCACAACACTTGAAAGTGGACTACATGAGTCAGTCAAATGTTTCGAATGTTGGACGTGGGGGGCCAGCAGGCTCCGCCAACTTTTATTGAGGCATCTGATTGGTCAGTTTATGCTTTCAATGACCTGCACTACAGAAAAAATATCATGAAAAAAAATCATATTATCAAGAACGTGTTGAATAAAGGTGTCAGAGCCTGAATGGTTGTTCTGATCAATAGAATGACTGAGTAACAGCTGTTTATTTCTCAATAGAAGTCTATGGGATTTTGGCTTCTTGGACCCAGTGGGTACTTCCTGTTTAGGGGTCACTCAGTCCAGTCCCCATGTACAGTCATTGATCTGAACTAAAGTTTGTGTGTGTGTGTGTGCGGGGGGGGGTTAACTAAATTTAAAAGTTTATTTTTTTCCTAACTAATCAAATTTTATATAACCGCGGCATGAGTCTTTTCTAAAAGCTCTATTAGATTTAAAAACCTGATCAAAACAGTTTTTTCCAGAGCTCCATTTAGGTTTTTAATGACCTTTGTTGAATATTTTGTTTGTTTCATCTATTTAGACAAACAGCTAAATTCCATTTTTTTTTGTCCTGCCTGCGTATTTTAAAAGCGTTTGATGCATTACTGGATTGTCAGGATTTAGAAAGACCCCATTATGGGTTATAGTTCATGATGTGGGGCTTTTATTGCAGCGGGATGAAAAGCTGAAACTCGTAAATGTGGCAAAGTCGCCAACATCAGCTTCATCTCACCCTCCGTCAATCATTCTTCCTCGTTTCCTCCATCATGTTCAGAAGTAGACACACATGAATCCCATAAATATGATCAGTCCTCCATCTTTGATTCACCTGGATCTAAATTGTGTTCCTGCATACAAGCTCAGTCACAATGTGTTCCAGGCTGCTGGGGCGGAGAGGAGGTGAGGCTGGGAAGATCTGATGGGAAAGTGGGCCAGTTCGCTCAGCCCTCCACTGGAGAGCTCCTTAAAAGGCCTGGAGAGGTGATGTCGTGGTCTCTCCCTCCCCACACAAACTCTCCTTCTGCTTTTTTCATCTCTCCGACAGCAAACGGAGAAAAGCCCTGGAGCAGAACCAGGCTCAGGCCAAACTCATCAAGCACAAGAAAGAAACACACTAATCTGATGACTTCACAGAGAAAAAAAAAACTTCCACCTATCTGAACTTCTTATATGTTTTCCTGAATTTGTTTTAGTTTTTTTTTCTTTCATTCGAATAGTCGAAGTAGCAATTTATTTCCGCTATTTGCTATTAAAAAAAAAAAAAAAGCAGATGTAATTTTAGCACTGGCAATGCAGAAGTATGCTTTTGAAAGGCATGTTTGGCTAAGAACAAAACCTTTATATTTAGATGCTAGGCCCCAGAGCTGCTGCTTTCTGCTGGCTTTGGCCAATCAGAGCGTCGCAAACACAGTAAATAGCAGATATTTCCCTCACGCAGCTGCTGGCCTCTAAGTTTCAACCAGTCAGCTTAACGTTTTTCCATTACAGACTGTGTGCTACGGGTCACTGTATGTACACACATGCCGTAAAGCTCCAAAACAAACCCGTGTGCACCCTGTGACCCCCTACACGGCACCTTCACTGGGCTCTTACCTTTTCCCAGGTGAGTGCGTCAGCAGGTAACGGGCGTGCAGAGGCGGGCTTTTCAGCCTCTCCTCACAAAGCTGTAATCCACCAACCATCTGCTGTTATCTGGGGGAATGTTCACCGCACATGTCATGGACAAATATGTCCCAACGCTTTGACATCTTTGTTATTTTTAGCAGCGTCCCTCCGCTGGAAGGTGTAATTATGGTGTCGCAGACTCTCAAAAATCACTTTTTACCATTTTTATGATGGCTTTGCTTGTTTGATTGCCAGTCAAGCAATACAAAATACTAATATTTAGTACAAAATGGAAGGAAGCATTTTATAAAGTACAATTTTTGCCTTTGTTCGTAATGTTTTACAATTCTGAATCAAAAACGTTTTTGAAAATGGCAGAACAGTTTTATTATAAAATGAAAAAGTGTGACAACAATTCAAAAGAACCTGTACTATGATATTCTTTAAAATTTTATAGCAAACAATATCCTTGTATATCATGATATATTACCTTTGGCACACAAAAGAACACGTTTTTTTTTAGTTAAATATTGTTTATTTTTACTTTCCTGAGTTCTTTTCCAACCTGGAAGAAGGACGACTTGATCTCTGAGGCTCCGCCTCTCACTCCGCCTATTTCATGACATCATTCTGTCTGCGTTTCGCCCACGAAAACAGACATCATCTGAACTTCTGCAAAGATTGATGTGAATCTTGTGCACATAAAAGGAAAGCATTTTGCCGATCACCGCCAGCTCTGCAGAGAAAGTGGGTGTGTCTGTTAGCCTGGGGGCGGTGCTGGCAGTGCAGACTCCTCCTGGAAGGGGCGGTTCCTCACTTTATGATGTCACAATGTGAGGACCCGCTTGTTTTAGTGGGTTGGGAGAAGCTGGTGCATAGAGAGCAGGTTTTTAGAGGAATACTAAATGCATGAATGGATCAAAATACCACTTTGGGGTTGTGAGGAAAGAACACTATAACACACTTAAAAGAGGACATTTTTAATTTTGCCTGATAAAGGGCACTATTAAAACACTAAACAGTAAAGTTTGATGCTTAAAAGTGTTTAAAAAGTAATACAATATTGTTTAATGTCATTCCATCTCCCTAAGTTATGAATGATCAATTATTAGATGCTTTTTGTTTTAACACTAAACACTAAATAAGTTCTAATTTTGAGCATTTTTAGCATTTGTTCTGCCAAAAGCATTTCAATGTGCTTCACATAATCAAAATAAATCAAATACTTATTAATCAATTCAATTCAATCAAATTAAACATGGAAACATGGATCCAATCAACATCGGCCAGACAAGCCCTCACATCCTCAGGCAGACGGTTCCACAGGCGAGGTCCACGCCGCCGGAATGTGGCCTCGCCGTGGGTTTTAGCTTTGACTTTTGGGACCACCAACAGACCTGCACCTGAGGACCTGAGGGCTTTGGGAGGGTCTTAAACTAAAAGTACATTTTGATCAAAATGAAGGTCTAACTTTTATAAACTAATAAAAGAACCTCAAAGTTGATCATTTTCCTTAAATAGGATCAGGAGATCTTTATTATCATTAGCTCTAGTACAATGAAATTCAAAGTACTTCCTAATCTATGCAACACTCACCCGTGTTAAAACGTGTGACTAAAAGTAATAAAAAAAATACATAAAAATGCATAAAAAGGGCAATATCCGGGCACCAAAAACAGAAAATTAAAATAAATTTCTTGCCAAATAAAAATGCATTTGTCACTAAAAAAACAGGATACACAATTAATAGTGTTAAAATAAATTAAAAAAAAAAAAAAAACTCATCTTAACTCAAGCAGTCCAGATAAATTTTAACGTTTCCCAGGCATGTTTATGATTTTTAATACACATTATTTTATCATAACCAAGACAACAAAGTAAATATATGTTTTGTCGATCTGACAGATTTTCTTTGTAATGTTTGAATTCATAGCCTCACTGTCAATAATCGCAGAAAAAAAATGTACAGTTGGGAAACAAATACACCATTTTCATCAGAGACGCTGCTAAGACTCTGCGTGTGACGACCAGCATCCGTCAGTCATCACCTCGTCAGCCGAAATGCCGCCACACCATTCTGGAGAGACGTACGCCTCACTGATAACAGTTAGATGAAGCGCTACTGTAGGTCACAGCAGCTAAAGCACAAAACCATTAATTTTTCTTTCTTTTAGTCTTTCTTATTGCATTGTTTTGGTCAATATGGGTTAATTACTGTCATTATGAAAATATTAAACCAGTAAAAGAAAGTTTAAATATCTATAAATGTCAAAAAAAAAGGATCTTTTCCTGACTGTCTTTGCTCTGAAGGGACATTTTCTTGTCCTTTCCTCAGTGCTGATAACACTGTGAGATGGAGGGTAATAATCATATGTGGGTGGCTTCACTGCAGCTGAGTTGCACAAGCAATCACTTATCTATTTTAAGCTGCTGCTTGAGGGCTTCCTTTGTGAAACATGCGCCTGGAACACTGAACATTATTTCTCTGCAACGCATAGCTCAAGCGTTGATTGAAAGGCAGCAGAACGCACGTTACTGAAACCATCCTTGCCTCGTTTTTTTTTTTTTTTTTGCTAAAGCTTACAGACCTTTAAGGAACACAAAGGTCATGGGAAATTAACAGAAACAAGATATATGACACCTGTTAATTGAAAGATGAACCTTCCAAACGTGAGGGGAAAATTCCCTTGAAGTTCCGTTGGTGATGAATTAGACCGTCTGCGACCGTTGACCTCGGAGAATTCCCAAACCCTGAGCTTCCACGGGGTCCGAGTTCACTTCACAGCATGCGAGTGGTATTTCAAGCTGACAGGGCAGAGGCTTTAAAGACTGAATACAGCTCTGTTTTTCCACTTACGATCCTTTTCATCAAGGTGGATGGAAATAATGAGGGCAGAGGGTTTCTACGGCTAAATCAAGAACTGTAAAATAGGATAAGCTGAGCTGGAGGAGACGTGTTGCCAGTGGAACAATAAAGTGAAGTCGAATGTGGTTTCAGCTGCTCTGGAAATCATATGGAGGTTTCAGTTTTTTTCTTTCACTGTCAAACTAAACACAAAAAGCTTTAAATGGGAAGACTTTTCTAAAATATGTGTTGCTACGTTCAGAACCATCTCTCCATATTGCCTGTTCCTTTCATTTAAAGTAGAAATCTCGACGTTGAAAGTAAAATTATGACTGGTTGTTTATTTGAGGCTGAAATGTTTTAGTGTGTTGCATCTTCACTCCTAAGATTTGGTAGAAATTTGAACCAAATTCTGCCAATTGTTGTCTAAACTCTAAGCTAATGAGTTAGATGAGTAATCAACAAATCTGTAGGTATGAAGCGTTTTTCCCTTCTTGGGTGGAAAAAGGCTTAAAGATGTCATCTTTTCATCTTTTTTTTTAAAGCGGTGGTCTTTTAATGCCACTTTTAGACAAAATCAGAAAAGCCTGTATTGTTTTCTGAGACATGGTTCGTGCAGAGCAGCGGTGGGTCATTGGAAATTCCAATTCCGACAATGAAACACGCTCTTTAACTAATTGTAACTCTTTATGTTCAAAATCTTTTTAATTTGACTTTTCCATGACAAAGACATACATAGTGCAAAGTCAAAATAGCAAACAGTAGGATTTTACAGATCTAAAAATAATAACAATAAAAATAGGAATGAACATTAAAATATATATAATAATAAAAATTTAGAAAAATAATTAAATACAGTCAACAGCACCAAAACAGAACAAAAAACATGAAATAACCCTTACCCTCCCCCCTCCCATTCTGTCACTGCCCACCCTTTATCTGGGTACCACACTGGCACCGCAAAATAGGTTTAAACTAATTGTGACTCCTTGACGCACTAACTGTGAGTCAGCAGACATGGAGAGAAGCTGCTTTTTTATTATCGGCTTTGCACCAACATGCAACACTTTAAGTCAGTAAATTGTTGCATATTGGCACAAAGCTAGAATCTGGGGGGTATTCCAGGAAGCATGTTTAAACTAGCCTGACTTTAAGCCTGAACTCTGGCTGAAATCCGCCTGAACTTGCTTATTCTGGGTATGTCGGTTCCAAAAGACCGGATACGAGTTGGCGTAATTACGCTCGACTTGGTAACCCTGGGTTTACGCACGTGCACGTCGTGTACATAAAGACATTCTCAATAGATCGCCGATTTCTGGAGTCACCATGGAAACGCGTGGAGAAAAAAAAAGAAAGCGCGACACTTGAGACGGAAGTGAGACGGAGTCTGAGATTTTAATGACGGCGTATGAAGATTATACGTCCAACAAAAAAGTAACACGGCTGAATCATCCAAAAAAAAAAAATTTCTGCTTGGAGAAAACCAACAGACAAAATAAACGCACGAGTTTCTGATCTTGTTTCCATTTTCCTTGTAAATTGAACTCTCATATGTCTAAGTTTGAGCCGGTGAATATGCTAATATTTATAACAATAAAAAGGACGGTAAAAAATGCACGGAGTGCAAAAATTAATTAAAGAATTTCCCATCAATTCACTTGCAATACAAGAGTGTAGGGGTGCTATAAAAACTCATCATCCTCTCCTTCGCTCTCACTCGTGGTGCTGAGACATAAGCACAGTAGGACAAAATAACTCGACAAAACACGGCAAAACACAGTAAAACAGCTAAACAACTAAACATATTTAGTCAAAAACCCACACTTCAACCCAAATCCGTCCAGACAGGCAAAGGGAATGATATCCCAGAATCCCTTGCGGTGCCGATCTAACAGCAGCACCAAAGTTACACCTACTTAATTGAATTAATTTGAATGAAAGGAAAATAATTGTCTGAAAACTATGTTATTTTTAAGGTGACTTAACAAAAAAATGATTTCTCTTAACTGAAGCAAATAATTAAGTTATATCAAAGTAAACAAATTTAATTTTCCAACATCCATATGTGGTCCTATCACCCTCTCACTGTGGAAAAAGTATTATCTGGGCTTCTTCATCCACTAAATCATCTTCAAATGGACACGCCATGCTGCTGCACCTCTCTGAAAACAAACTAAGCTTCAACTAAACCTGCTCCAGACCAGGTTATGTTCAGAGCATGAGTTGCCATGGCAACTTGACCTACCCTGAGACATACCTCCATTTCTGGAACCGAAAGCTGAGGTTATCCACTTCCTTAGCCTCAAACCTATCGTGGGAGCTAGCAGAACCTGCTTTCTGGAATACCCCCCAGGTGATTCCCCTATTGATTGAAAAAGTGATGCACTTCAAGGCAGAGCCACTTTTCTCCGCCTCCAAATGTGCTGGAATTAATTGACAGTTGAAGAGCAGTTGAAAGAATCTAAACTCTGGAGCTGAAGCTCCGGTGTTTGAGGGTTAGGGCCGGCTGTTTGAGTGACGGTTCCAAGCGGCAGTCCCTCTGGATCAATCACACACGTCTCATTTGATCTTCTCTCATCAGCTGGTGGTCAGTGGCCACTTTAAAGCTGATCTACTCCGTGAGTGTCACTGAGGATCACCTCAGACAGAGAACTGCTGCATCACTGAACAGAGACTGAGCTTTCAGAGATCCTTTGATTGGTCTGACCCACCAGGAGTCACTTTATTACAGAAAAAATTACTTGAAAAAGTGGTCCTACTGCCCCGTTTTACTTTTAGCTGATTTTTTGTTTCTAGTCAGACTGTAAAGAAAGGGATTTTATGTCACGCTTTTATTTTTTAAATATTTGAAAATATTTTTTTGTCTGAATTAGTAAATAAGCTCCAAAAAATGAATTACATGCTATGATATCGCTGTTATAATTTAACTAGTTGTTTGTTATTTTTTACTTGAGTCTAAATTGGTGTAAATTATTTTTTCTCAACAATATCAAGCGTGAGAGTGAATGGGTGTGTGATTGTGGCCCTGCGACAGACTGTCTCCGGCAACCCTGTGACGCCGAAAGGGATAAAACGATAGAAAATGAGTGAATGAATGACTGAATAACATTTGAAAATAAAATTGAAATGACTTTTTTATTTACTTAAAATCATGGTTCTTATTTTGCCTGATTTTAGAGAGGACACTTTTTGTTTTTTATTGTTTGTTGTTGTTGTTGTTTTACATTTTTCCATATTTGTGTCTGTTTTGTGGTTCTGAAACTGAGAAGAGAAATTAAAAAAAATGTAAGCATATTTACAAGGAATTCAACATCCAACTAAAATTCAAAAAGGACATTTTTTAAAATATTTTATTCAATTGTAAAAAAAAAAAATGTTAAAAATAAAAATAAAAGTTTAGGTAGATGTAGCTAAAGGGAAAACAAAATAAGTATTTGAAGCTGATTTATTTTAAGAGTTCTTTATGTTCGCCTAACCTTCATCCTCCTTTGTGTGGTCCAGACTTTTTGACTTTTGGTTGAAAATGTTTACATTTTTTAACACTCATGGGTCAAATTAACAAACAACTTGTGTGTTTCTGAATAAAATAAGTTCAAGGGAAGACAAAAAATGTTGTTTGGAGGCCTAAAAAATTGCTGATTATTCTCTCTTTTTTGACGGCATTTGTTAAATTATGTAAGACAGCCTTCATTTGTACTCAAAAAATGAACCTACAGAGTTAAAAACACCTGCTTTACTGCGTGCAGCTTGTTAATTTGTCTTTTGGATTAAGAGATGAATCATTTTCATTTTAGCCTGAGACCAAATTTTGACAGCAGGGATGAATGCTGTGTTTTTTTCCACGCTGTGCCTGCATGGAATGATTCATCTTCCCTTTAGCTCGAACCCATTACAGGCTTCAGCTCAGCTCCAGATTTTGGGCTATTATTAGCCTTTTTTCTCTCTGCAGAAGAAGGTCACTCAGACAGCGTGGTTGGTCTCATTAGTCTGTCAATCCTCACCGCCTTATAGAAGAATGCATTTGAAACGGTTTCCAGTATAGCTGTTAATGTGGATCACCTGATAAAAGGCAGTGCGTGTAGAGGACGTTCCCTCAGTCAAGTGTTCATGGTCACTGTTTCGGCATAATTATCTGAGAGTGAGGCCAAACACTGTGATGCTTTGGCTCTAGAGTCTATTTTTCTGTCTTTAGTTCTCATCACAGCTCCTGCACCATCCAGAAGGACCAACAGACTTGGACTCCTCCCTTCCAAAGATCTTCAAGATCTCCAACATTTTAGCTTTGGAGTAGTTATTCAAGCAGAAATAGACACTTTTTTAAGGAAAAAACAAAATAAAAATATATGGCGCATTTAGTTTTTTTTTTGCACCATTTTATTTCTTGGTTCAGTGCACTTTGTTTAAACTCTTCTGTGGACCAAAAAGCACGCTCCAAAAGAGTGAAGAGAGGATTTTGGTTTTCTTGCAAGTGAATCCTGCATTGATTCAATAGTACGAATCCAGAGGAACTATCTAGAAGACTTGAGTGGAAATTAACCAATCAGAGAAGATGATGTAAACACTGAATAAAATAAAACTTTATTCATCCCAAAATGGGGAAATTACTTTGTTAACATAGCTTTATATAAAAAAAATACACATAAAAATAAAAGTACACTTTTTATAAGTAAAAAAAGAACACTACAAAGTTATAAGCTGGCTAATATGATGCTGTAATTAAAGTGGGCAGTGCCTGCTGGCCCCCACGTTCAATTTTCAAAAGTTTTGATCGACACGCTTTCGAATGATAGGGGGTGTGGACTTCCAATAAGCTCACTCCTGATTGGTGACAGTGGTAGTCATAGACGCTCAAACCACCTGGGACCAATCACTGACGTCCTCTGGCTCCAATATGGCAACGTTCCGTATTGCAAAAAAATGGCAACTGAAGCACTTTTATGGGTGATGTCACACTCACTCTGTCCAGTTCTCATATACAGTCAGTGGTGGAGAATAAACGGCCCTAGAAAGTCTCCAAATGCACCACAGTAAGAGGACTGCTGATGCTAGACTGTGTTAGAAGTATAAACACTTCATTTCAGGCTACTCTTCTACTCAGTATGTCTGAGTTTTACAAAATAAGACTGAATCCAACTGCTCACGTCTACTGGAAAAGGAGGATTATCTGCAGCGTTCGTCCTTCACGTGTAGTCTAAAGGAAGCTGGCCCTGTATGAAAGAGTGACATGTTTTCGCGTATCCTTATTCCAAACACGGAAGCCAGGGTTTCAGGGGAACGTTTGATAAATCAGCTTACTCTGGAAAAACTAACTGGAACCTGTGATGCAAGAGCTTGAGAGCTCACTGTCTGCCAGTCTACGACCTACTTATGCTCTTATGTGGTTATCATGCAGAAAAGAGATAGCTTGACCATCAGAGATTCCCAGTAATACACCTCTTACAGTAAATCTTTCTCCAGCCTGCTGGCTATGAAATCCTCTTTGAAGAATGTTTTTTTGTCTCTGCGGCTTCAGGCTCTCTCGCCTGATAACACAGGCCAGGACAGGCTTTTTAATTCGCCGGTGTCTAATTGAGAGGGTCGGGAGGGCCGGAGAACATGACTTTTTAGAGGTTTTCTGATAACATCAAAGCGGGGACTATTTCTATCAGCGTGATAAGGCGGCTGCCGGGAAGGGAGGTGAGTGTGTGGTGGTGTCGCAGGCGCCAACAACCGGCTTTGGGCGACATGCTCGGGTGCTGTCTGGCTTCCTTCAGATCGGACCGGGTTGTCCACACTTCACCCATCACCTGTCTGAGAGTGCTGCTTGTCTGGGTCACCTGCACTGACACGCTGGTAGAGATGACTGGATTCAGTTACTGTAAGTGCAGTTAAAAGAAAAAAAAAATGACAACGGTGTTTTCCACATCAGATCTCACCTACGTGGTTTCTGGGGACGTTTTAGCAGATTATTGGTCATTGGTTATTTCATACATTTTCAATATCTTTTTATAATGAAACACGTAGAACATACATTGACCCTTTGACCTCAAAGCTTTAGCTCCAGTGTAAACACTCTTTCGACTATTGTGCCTCTTCAACCGTTTATGCAGTTAACATAATTTCAGCAGATTTTGACAGAAAAAAGCAGGTTTGTGCCATGAAGCAACACTTTAGGCAAGTAACATGTGACGTATTGCATTTTCTCTGGGTCAGAATTCACTGATTTCTCATTGATCGTGTAAAAGATCGAAGAGATACGGTACGTCAACGAGCGTGTGCTATTTAGGTGTCATCGGTGACATCATCAGTGTTAAAGGGTTGATTTAAATCAATCAATTTTTCTCTTTTTGTATGTGTGCCATTAAAAATTGTATTGGAAGCACAAATTGTATTGGAAACTTGTCTGTAACTGTTTTTGTGTGTCCTTGAATGATTTCAGTTCAGCTTACATTGTCAGGATTGTGCACTTAAGTTTGCTTTTCGTTAATATTTCTGGCAATGAAAGAACTGAGACTAAGACTGTTGCCCCGGCAACCCAGCCCTGGATGAGCAGAAGAAAATGGACGGATCCAATTTCTTGGTTTTGTTCGCGTTGTGTTTAAAATTGTACCCAGTCCACTGACTGTATATGAGAACTGGACTGAGTGACTGTGGCATCAACCATAGAAAATGGTTTATGTCTAGCTCTGACCAATTGCAGCAACCTTGTTCACTGAGATTAGATAGATAGATAGATAGATAGATAGATAGATAGATAGATAGATAGATAGATAGATAGATAGATAGATAGATAGATAGATAGATAGATAGATAGATAGATAGATAGATAGATAGATAGATAGATAGATAGATCGATCGATAAAAAAATAAGTGAACAAAAATATCAAATTGAATAAGTACAAATAGAAGTAACATAAAACATGTGAGAATGAGTGTGTGGACCTGCAACAGACCTGTCCAGAGTGTACTCTGCCTTCACCCAACAGTATCTAGGGCTCCAGCAACCCTATGACCCAAAAAGGGACTCAGCAAGTTATGAAGATGGATGGATGGATGGATGGATGGATGGATGGATGGATGGATGGATGGGTTCGATGATACCACACCTTCTCTACCTTGTGACATGGGACATTCAGATCCTCTGGATGTATCTTGTGTCGATGTCAGCTGATGCAGGCTTGGAGTTTGGCTGACTTAAAAATCAGTTGGATGCAAAGGTTTGTTATGGATCCTCCTGTTAACCCTCAACATCCATTGCTGTAATTAACTGATATTTGCCGGAGAATATTCCTCTTAAAGTTGGTGTGGGAACAAAAATCCTGCATGGATAGCTGTCTTTACAGCACTCCAGACTCACTCGCTTCATCAGGAATCATCAGCCAAAAAGTCCCTGAGGAGATTCTCAGTTAACGTGGTAAACAAGGGCCTCTTCTGAGGGATAAGTCATAGCTGCTGAGGGGCATTGGCACTGCTGTCATACTGCTGTGAACACGCCCACACAGTAATGGTTTTAAAGTCCCACTCGTTTGTGAGTGGGATTTTAAGGTGCTGATGCACTGGAGACCCTCCTCCCACAGAGTTATTCTTTTAATTAGCGGGAGCAGCAGATCAAAGGGACGGCTAATGAAAGACAAGGATCTGCATGACGAAGACAACACGGTGATGGATGCTGACGAAGCCTCTATCTATCCCCCTGATGTGTTTAATGAATCATATGGAGTCACACCACTAATCTCTATTATTTGAATACTGGATGTGAAAAGGCGGTGAGCGAAAGAGGCCATGAAGTGAGCAGATCCCCGATCGCCATCCTAACGCCAGAAGATTTTGTGAGAACAGCAGGCAGTTGAGAATTAGCTTAAGCGTAGCCTGCGCTGTTACCAATGTCACTGAGACAAATAGAGCAGCACAGCGGTCAACACAAACAGGAGGCAAGACAGCTGGAGTTAGCAAGAATAAAAGGAGTTTCAGCTGTTTGATTAGCAAGCAAAACAAAAGTTCAAGCTATCAAACACCCGCTCCAATGAAAATGGTGTTTTTAGAATGTCATTTTTAGAACGGCATTCTGTTCCTGTAGCATTTTTCTGATGATAGAGTACATATTGAAAGAAAATTCATCTTAAAACTGCATTTCTGAGTATTACTTTATTTTAATCACTGTGAATTAGGAGCAGACAAAAACATGCAATTTGAAAAACATCATATTTGTGACGTAGAAAATAGTCTGGGCGGGCCACAAGCTTCCTGCTCCAAGCTCTTAGCAATGGAGACAGGAAGGGGGGCGGGGTTGCTCCACACCAGCAATCCCACCCACAACTAAGAAGTGAATTTTTAAAAACGATAATAATCCCTTTTTTTTTCCTTTTTTTTGGTCGATCCAATCAATGTTTTTTAAAGCCTCTCCTGATCTTTTATCACAGTTTTGGAGGTAGGTCTGTTCTTTTTTTTTTGTTTGCATTTGAGCGCCTTTTACTGCCATTTCCCTTCTTTAAATTTCAAATTATCTTGTATTTTTTTTTTATAAATGTTATAATTATAAATATTATAATAATTATAATATTATAAAAATTATAAATTTATAATCAAAGCAGCCTTTATTAGTACAGGTCTTTTATTGTAATGTAACACAAAGTGCAAACTAACAACTAAACAAATAAAAATTACTGCTCAAATACTACCCACCCCTTGAATCAGTGGAGGTGAATATTGGGCACTAGGTGATACACTGAAATATGCAAATGCATTTGTGTCTAAATTAGCGGATTCAATTAGATGACCATGTGAAATGCTTGGCTTTTCCCAATGCTGTGATCACTGCCTGTCTAAAAAGATGGATCTGGTTTTCCTCATTGTGTGCCTGTGTGTGAGGAGGAGGAGGAGGAGGAGGAGGAGACAACAAGAGGGGGCAATGAGACCAACTTGATGCAATTTTTTCTGGTTTTTAACCTTCCACTTAAGATGAAAGTAACATCCACAAACCTTTAAGGTCCCTGTAAACCAGAAGATTTAATGACATTCTGTCAATCAAAAGATCTCCCTCCCCCTGACACTGTTTCCTTTTCCTTTTATTTTAGCCTAACAAATACAATGAACAATTTACTTTGTTGTTTATTAAGATTCCTTTCAAGCTTCTAAATGTTCTGCTGCTTTTCCATCTTTACGTCGGGTTCTGGACGTGTTCTTCACACTGACATCACATAAATTCATCTGAAGCCACATTTTTGAAGTAAGACAAAACAAATCTCTGCATAGCTGATTGTTAAAAAATCACTAGAGATCAGCTGGTCACTTTATCGTGGGTGTTTGTGATGGACAGTCACAAATCTCACATCTTGTTTTGTTTTGTTGGTCTGGATGTTGAATGTGATTATTGAATTATTGATTATTATTATTGAATCTTTCAGGTTTAAGGAGATGGCAGATTTATGGAGATTTACAAAATAAAAGACAACATCTAAACTGGGTTTTCTAGTGCATCAAATCATTTTGTTTTTTAAATATATGCTTTTGTGACACCTGTGTTGGACTTGCTCCACATGGATTAAGGTCTGTTTCTCTGCCAAACAGTGATTTCCTCATCACTTTCCCCTCAAACACTACTAACATTAGCGCATTTTAGGCCAGCAGCTTCCTGACACTGACGTTGGTGTTCCACATCCCCGTGACTCAGACGAACCGCAGCAATTTCCCACTACAACTTCTTAAGACTGAGCATCAGCTGAGCTGCTCCTCGGTGTGCCTCAGCCTCATGTGCACAACATCTGCAGACCGTAAATAGCCTCTTTGCAGTTAAGCCTCAGTGACACATAGAACAGCTTGCTGATGGGAGACTGTGTATCTTTGCACATTGGCTCATGGCCATCATTTCTAGTGTTTGTTTTGAATAATCGTTCTCGCTGGAGTCGTTTTTCTGGACGTCGGTGGGTTGGTTGCATCAGGCATTTACAATTTTCGGGCACGTTTTCATGTGTGATGACAGTTCCATGCTGAGAAAAACAGCACTGAATGCACATTTTATCCCTATGACTTGCGTGCAACAAACTAATAGCCCACTTCCTACTGAGTACACTCACTTCCCTGCCAATAATAACACAATTTAGTGCAAAAAAAATAAAAAATAAAAAAGGAAAACTGTTTTTAATACAGGTCGATGTGGACCTCCTTTGTGCTTGAGACTACATTCCAAGCTCACCAAGTGCTATCCATCAAATCACTGCAGGTAAAACTGATTTTATTTTCACTCTCTGAGCACCGTGTTTTCTTTTAGACGCCAAAAAAACATTGCATATGACAAAGATAGAGGAGAGATTTTTGGATGCACCCATGCATGGAACAAAGGGATCAAAAAGGGAAATACCTGTACAGTAATTTTGTTTAGTTTGCAGGGAAAAAAAAATCCTTTTGCTTCCTAAAATGAAAAGAACAGGAAACAAGTCCCCTCCCATATGAAAGACTTTGATAATAATACAAGTGCGTAAAAACAAGATGTCTAATAGAGTGATATGCAACTCAGTCTTTACAATGGAACAAACAGATCATCATGTGCTTTAGCCAATAACAAGTACTTTTTTTGCGTGTTGGTAGGAAAAAAAAAGTTTTTGTTTTTGTTTTGTTTGTTTGTTTAAAACTAAAAAGGCAATAGTTTGTGGTTTAAAAAGTTTTCAGTTTAATAAAAAAAACGTTTTCTTCAAATCTATTTGTAATCATTATCATACATTTTTTAATTTGGCTGCATTTAGCCTACCAATAAACACCTTTTTTGTATAGGTTACCTTTACACAATGACTATGACATGCCGTTACTTTTCATAATAAAATACTCCACTACATAAACCTATATAACCTATTTTAAAAGCCATTCAGAAAAAAGAAAGGAGCTACTAAAGGAAAGCAAGAAACTTTATTTATACTTAGCACAACCATTCAAAGTTGCCCAAGGACTCAATGACAGCCACACCTGGGAGTTGAACCCCCAACAGATTGCCTGGTAGATGACCCCTAGACCCATAAGCTACAGTCATTAATATGACACTTAAAAATCACTAACTATTGTTAGGATCAGGCTCCACTAGATTTGCTCTAAGATGACTTGATTTCGGGTCCAACATGCCCACCATTACACACAATTGATATTATAATGTATTTACTCATATGTAAAGAAAAGATAACCTGAAGAATCCCAAGAACAGTAGCATAGAAAGTACAGGCCAATGTGAGAAGATTTTTTTTTCTTTTATTACTATTGAACAGTCTTTAAAGATGTTGCTTTTATTTGTTAATTTATAGTTAGCTAATTTGTCAAAATCCCCCCCTTCATTTGTTGGGGTAAAAATATTTAATGTTAATTTTTAATATTTGAAAAAAAAGATGTTACGTCATACGTTTATTCTTTTTTTGTAAAGTTTTGATCATTTCATTATTTTTATAATGTCTCTAAAATTTCATTTTTTTACTTTTATTTTTACTTAGCAATGATGTATTTAAAAATTCTTAAATTACTAATTTTGTTCCTAGGGGCTACCGTATATTTCCTCCACTTTCCTCATATCTGCTGATGGTGACGTTATACTGCAGAGCCTGGATTTAGGTTCTCGCGAGATTTTGTCAAACAATTCAGACTTCTTTCGCTTAGTTCCCCCTCCTCTCCAGCCCTCCCTTCCCACGCCCCAGTGCGCCCGTGGGATAGTGGCACTATAAAGTATATCCTCTCTCGGAGAAAGATAAGAAGCCCGAGACAGGAGGGGGATGAAGATGGCGGACGCCAAGCAGAAAAGGAATGAACAGCTAAAGCGATGGATGGGCTCGGAAACGGACCAGGAGCCTCCTGTTTTCAAAAAGAAGAAGACGAAGGTGAAGTTCGATGATGGCGCCGTGTTTCTGGCCGCCTGCTCAAGCGGCGATACAGAGGAGGTGCTCCGTATGCTTGACCGGGGTGCTGACATCAACTATGCCAATGTGGACGGCCTCACAGCGCTCCACCAGGTCAGTGCTCGCCTCCTGTCGCCGTTAAAAAAAAAACCCCAGCCTGCAGCCCCTGCCGCTCTCAAACGGGGCTTTAGCGAGCAACTGCTTTCCCTGGAACACCTGTCAAGTGGAAGCCATTCTCATCCCGTTGTTTACCTACCCGAGCCCTCTTCCTTTCGACGCACCACCAGGGAACAAGACGTTTGCGCGGGGGATACCCCTCTCAAACAGCTTTCACACACCTTGGCGAACACACAACTGACGATTTTTAGCTAAGTTTCCCTGAAATGAATCCCCCTTTTACCTCGATAAGCGGGTCTGAGTATTCCCTGCTCTGGGTGCAGTCTAATTACAGTACATCATGTTAAAATTGGTACATGATCATGAAAAGCCCATTTAAAGGAAACGTCAGTGTTTAATTTCTTGTCTGGTGAAGTTAATAACCATCAATTAAATGTATGTCATAAAGTATCGACTTTAGTAACAAACGTTTCCATTGATAGACGCATCCCTGTTTGAAATTGGTTTTAGCAGTGGACGGCTGCTACCTCACCTGGTTAGCAGTAAAGTCGTTCTGTTGATAACCCCAAACCACAAATGTGGCTACCCTTTTAAGACAGCACGACGACCTTTTTTTCTTCAATTATTCTTTTGAAACAATCCCAAACACGTTAAAGTCGAGTTTTGTTCAAAGGTTGGTTTAAAATCGAGCTAAACATAATGCTATTTAAACTTGTATTTTAGGGTTAGCTTAAGGCTGCTAGCATGCTAAGATGACTTGTTAGCTGTTTTTGGACTAGTTCATCGTCGCTTAATTCGTTCATTTACACGAATTGTTTTCGATCTGTCGGTTCTGAAATGGGACTTTTAATGGCTTGTTTTTTAAACAAACATCACTAGCAAATACTGGTGTTTGGTTTGTAGGTTTGACCGGAAAGTCAGCCGTACGTACGTAGCTATAATGTGCCCGCTAACTACCGTAGCTTCGCTCCGTAGCTTCGGGCTCACTGGATCGCCAGACTTTGTTAGACTTAAGCGGTCGGATCGATGTTGGTAAGCCCCAAACAACTAACAGATTTAAATTCAACCTTTTAACCGACGATAGTTAATTTCTAATTTTACCCAGTCATCACTTAATTGTGCCATAAAGGAAAAAAAAGCGTGTTCTCATAGCAGCTATTTGCTTTTTTGTGCCACTCATATAATAAACTAAGTATAAACTCATCTTTTTGAAATAAAGATGTCCATCTATTATAAAGAATCTCCATCCGTGTTTTTAACAACAGAGATAAAGGGTTTGTTTTTGTTTGTGTGCTTTTATTTTCTTAAGTTTGGTTGCCTACATTTTGTTTGTTCTAACATTTGGGACAGTCTGAGCTCACATTAATTGTTTAATGCTTGGTCATCAGCCATGTCATCACATTGCTCACATTCACATGTCTGGTCATAGATAGCTGCTCTTTTTCTGTTCTTTCTACCTGTCATTATTGTCCATATGTTAGAAGATTTACAAAACCTGGCTTTACCTCCTTTTCTATCTGATGTCATCGCTGCTGCCAGGCGGAGATTGTTTTATTTTTTGAAGTCCGTCGTGAGTTATTGGTTTATAACTTGAATAGAGCAAATATGGGGGGAAAAAAGCTGCTTCAAATCAGTGTATTTCTAGCAGTGAGAAGTGGGTGTTATATGCCAGCATGTGATCTCTGAGCAGTTAAGCAATAATAATGTGGGATTTAAAGATAATCTGCTCTTTTGCAGTCCAGGTTGGTTAACAGATGTCTGAGACATTATGATTTCTAACATTATACCCACTAAAATCTACAGAAATGGACATGAGATACTGGCTTTTGTCTTATTCTGTCGTGATGGTTCTCTGCATGGTGCAGCGGTGTCCCTCCCATTGCTAGTGACTGGTGCGTGGTTATAAATAACCTGTCCCAAGTTCTCCTAACTAGGTTTCAGGGAGATGATACTAAGTTTGGATATGACTCACAGTCTGAAGCTCTGCTTTGTGCTGAAGCTCTGATATCATTCAGGCCAGAGGTTGACTTTGTTTGTAAATCGCAGACAAATCCAAACTTCAAAAATGTCGTGTTACTGAAAGGCCTGTAAACATGCTTCCAAACTGCTGCCCTGAAGTCAAAGCCAACGGTTTGAGCCATTCCCAGGCTGAACACTAACAAAAGGATGCTGTGCATCGGAGATCTTGGGCATACTTGCTTAAAGACCCATTACGATCCTCGTTTAACCTAGTCTAAAAACATTCCCACTGGGTTTTCAGTTATTATATCGTTTTTTAGCCGAAATCCTGTCGTTTTCTAGGACATAATGTCTACAGAGCGGCAGCGGTTCATTAGAAATTGGCCTCTGCGTTTTGGGTGGGACTGTTGTTGACCGTTGCTGAGAGCTCTCTGTTTATGCACTCTCCTGCTCGGTTACAGCCCCCAACACCCTCAATCTAACATTACCGGTACAACGAAAATGGCGAGCAAGCTATCTAGCTGTACAGTTTAGAGCCGTATTCCTGCTCAGACGAGTAAAACAAAGACGTAGGTGGATCTATTTGTCTGGAAGTAGATGCATCAGAATGGAGCAGAGCAGGGAGCTTGTAGTGTAGTTTCGATGTTCAAAAATGATCTCTTTTTTTTTTCCAATGAAAAGTTTTTGTCTGCTACTAATTCAAAAAGATTTGATTAAAGAAATACACAAGCATGCAACTTTAAGCTTATTTTTTTTAAATATATGTCTTATAATGAGGAAAAACATGCTATAAGAACATGTTAAGAAATAAACACCAAAAACACAACTGTAATCAGAAATGGGTCCCTAAAACCCAACGGTAGAGGCCAAACCCAGGCTGCACACTAACAAAAGGATGCTTAAGACTTGAGATCTTGTGGTCATACTGGCCTAAAAGTCCACATTCTTCTTTTTTTCCATACATGATTTGTTAATAAATTAGAAAATACTGTTATTTTGAACAATGTTTTCCCCAGTTTTCAAAGGAAACATGTTTTTTTTGTTCAAAGGGTAGGTCAGTGTTACTGAGTGTGCTTTCAAGACCTGAGTTGGTTTCAGATTTAATTGACCAGAAAATGTCAAACGTCTGGCTTATATCCCTTCATTGGTGTGGATGGAAAACTGAAATACTCTCAGTAGACTACCAAATTTCCTAAAAAAAAAAAATAAAGGTCACATTATGGTCATTTAAGAGCTAATAATGAAGATAATTTGATAAAGATAACCGAGTCAAAGAATCTCATTACCTCACTGTAACATCGTTATGATGAAATCCTTAGCGACGTAGGAGGAAACTATAGAAGCTATTTGCATTAGTAGAGATGAAGGCTTGAGCATCATGCCATTGTGCACAAACATTTTTACAGAAGTTTGAGCTTGAAGCCCAGGCATTCTCTCATGACTGTCACTGGAAACCATAGCAAGGAGAGAACAGAAAAGACATTCCTCAGCTGTCACCTAAAGCCCTCCCTTCCACGCAGTCTTTTGGCTTTCTATCCTTTTCACAATGCCAAGGTCCAGCATCATCGGTGGAACGGCGCTAGAAAACCTTGAGTCTCACTTTGGAAAATCCTCAGACTAACCAGCACCAGAGTGGTTCTGCTAGTGTCATAAACTCCACCAGTGATTCAGATTCTGATGAGACGGCTCGCTTAGTGTGAAAAATATATTTCTGTTCCCTGTTGACATTGTACTGTTACTGTAGCCTTGAGGTCCTCAAACATTATCTTGCACAGTCTCCATGGCAACGGTTGAGAGGGTTGCTAGTTGCTTGTATTGGAGGATTTGCATGGACATTGTGGGAGTTGCATAACAGACTGCGAGTGGTGAGTGTTTGGCTGAAATGAGAGTCGGCCTCAGCAAATCTGTAATGGAACAAATCGCAGAGCACGCGGCGGAAGATGTCAAGATTGGCTGCATTTCATTTGATCCAGGTCATATCAACACGTTACATAATTACCGTAGAGTTCCTCGCAGCCTCTGAGGTTTGTTTTGACCATGAGAGGAGCAGAGAAACGACTTTGACGTGTCCTTTTCCTCCTGATAAAGCCTGCATGACATCCACTTATAAGCCCCCAGAGCTGCCTGACTGGCCCAGATAGGAAACGAAACCTTACAGACCCACATGGACAGTCAAATTAGCTTAGACTGCCATAACTAATATTATTGCATCATCTTGACTTTGCAATTCAATGTTTTTTTTCTTTTGTCATTTACTCTGCAGATCTTCTGATTTATCAGGCGTTCAGGTCAGTGTTCTGCTTAGGAAGTCCAAAAGGGAAGTCACTGCAAGAATGACATTTTGAATTATTTATTTTTATGCATAAAATATTAATATGAAAGCATCAAATTGAATTCAAATAGAGTTTACCCTCTTTTCTTGGGGATTGAGACAAAATGCAGTTACACAGTAGTCACTTAGAAGAACCTTCTGTTCAATTTACAAATGATGTACGTAATGAAATTTAGAGTCAACACATTTAAGGTAAGGTTTTGTAAGTTTGTAGCATTACTTAACACTTTTTAAAAATATTGTAGTGGTTTTACCTTAATATTGTGAGTGCTTGATCCCCTTATGATACTCTTTCTGTTCTGTTTTAAACACATCACAGCTATGTGACGATGAACAGAAAGAATTGCTTCCTGGAAACAGATTTGGAAAAATCTTTTGTTTATTTTTGTCCCTGTACTCCTAACAAACCTTTCTTAGATTTTACTCTAAAACTCCCAACTTTTTTGAAACAGCCGCTATTTCTATCACTGTTCTCTACTGATTTGAAGTACAGCCCTTTTTTTGCTTTTTGTATTGCTGATGTCCGAGTGAATGTGTTGACATATGACATTTCAATACATGTGAAACATTATTAATTTCACATAAATCCAAAATGCAGTATTTTGTTCAGCCGGTAACCATAAAAGAACCAAGGAGAGACTTAAAGAAGGTTTAAAGTAAAATGTTCACAACATTCTACCAAGTTTTTAGAAAGAAATATTTTTTGTTCTGTCGTTAAATGTTTTAAAGCCTTTTTAAGCATTATTTTCTTGCAGACAGGGTGTCACTTTTACTTTGGTGAAATCCCATTTTACATGAGCAGCTATCTCATGCTCTATCTGTTGTAGTGAAGGAGCTGAGCCAAAAGGCTAAACTCTCGGTTTCCCTCACCTCAGTCACCAAGGAGGAGCTCAGAGTTGAGCTTGTTCACATTCAGAGGAACCTGTTGAGGAAGCTTGGCCATCTCTATGGGATGCCTCCTAAATGCCTCCCTAGGGAGGTATTCGGGGCATGTCCCATTATGAGGAGACCCTAGGAAGTCCCAAGACAGTCTAGAAGAAGAGTCGGTTGAGATGGCTTGGGGATCTCTTTGGGCTGCCCCCTGAATACTTCCCTGGGGGAGGCATTCTGGGCATGTTTGACTAGGAGACCCGAGGGAAGTCCTGGGACATCCTGGAAGAAGAGCCAGTCGACATGGCTTGGGGGATCTCTTTGGGATGCCTCTTGAATATCTCTATAGGGAGGCATTTGGGGCATGTCCAACTAGGAGGAGACCTAGAAGAAGTCTCTGAATGGCTTTGAAGGAACCATGTCCCTCAGGTGGCGTGGAAGCCCCCTGGGGTCCCCTTGGCAGAAATGGTTGAAGTTTTTGGGTGGATGCATGGATAGAACTTGCCAGCTGCTCATAAATGTCTAATGTAATGTTGAATATATTTGAATGTAGCTAAATAATTCATTGTCTGGAACCGACAGTGTCTAGGTTTTATTGTTCTCGTCTGACTGGAGGAGTTTACCCCCTTTGTCCTCTCAAGTCTAGCCATCCACGTACATACCTCCCTTTTGTTTTTGTGTCCAAGCATATTATAAATTAGTATGTGTGATGTTTGATCGTTAATCATTATTTTCCAATTTAATACTACATATTACTTATCCTGTGATATGTATGAGGCACATATAAACTGAGTGGTCTTCTTTAGCAGAAGCAGACACAAATGCGACAGTGACCTGACCATAAAAACATCCATTGTCCTTTTTCCTGATGTTGCTAATACATTTATACTGTATATGCAGACGTCTGACGCATTTTAGTTGACGCCATAACTTGAAATGCGTCTCGTCAGACACCTTTTTCCAAACGGACTGCAATCTTTTTGGTGAATCACTTGCATTTGTTTAACCTTAGCATGCCTTATGACTGATGTTAGAAATGTAGCTCTGCAACATGTATAAATCATTTCTACGTAACTGTCAGACGTTTGCGGTTTCAATCCACTCTAGAGCAAAACTATAATTAACACAAGGAAGTTGATGGCGTGTTTACGTCAACATTCCTGATTGCTTTCTTTGATCGCTTTGATTTTGATTTGATTTGAATTTTTGATCTGAAATGGTTTATTTCAAGCAATCAAATAAGAATTGTTCACAAAAACATCACAATCATCAGTTATACATTCATACAATCAGACTTTGCATAATTAGACAGCATGATTTAGAAAGCTGTTAGGCTTTCTAAAAAAAAAAAACACAGGCGACTTGAAATGTTTTCAGTTTGCACTGTTAATTCTTTAATACATCACTTCATTTTTTTGTGTTAGATCTATCTTTTTTAAATAGTTTTTTTAGGAATAATTTTTAAAACTAAAGATCCTGAGATCTGATGCTTTTGACACATTTTTATCTTGTTTTTTGTATATTTCCAAACTCAAATATTACTGATAAGAATATCTTTTTTTCTCCTAATGTTTTTATAACTACTAACCCTGGACTTTATTTGGAATTCACCTGTCAAAAGAGCTTAACTTTCGGCCTCTTCGGGGTGGAATGAGCTGTACACTCGGTTTAAAAATATTCCACTGTCTTGATCTTTATGAACTCCATCTTGATTTATCGCACTGCTGCAATATGACATTGAATGGATAAAATGCGAGAGGCATCTGCCTCATATGGTTTGAAATAATAAGGATTAGTCGACTTCGAGTTAAGTAAACCTGCTGCCGCATTTTTCAGCTGAGCTGCAGACAGATGAGATCTGTTGCAGAAGTATCTTTTAGGCTGTAAAAAAAAAAAGAGATTGTAACACGCCCACATTTTCAGTGCAAAGTGATTATTGCTCTGCTGCAACATCAGAATGATCACTCTGGAGAGAAAAATGAAGCTCATACTTGCATGCATTCAATATCTTTGTTAAAGGTTCAGAAATGCTGTTTCGTCTTATTACCACATCAAGTGACACCTTATATGTAGTTAACAATTTTTTCCCTGATGAATGATTTGTATTTCATTTTGAAGCAGTCTGCTATTTTTGTCAAGTGTTGCAGTGTAATAATCTTAAACACATCTTTTTCCAAATGCCTTTGCTTCTTCAAACCTTAGTCTTCTGTTGCTGTGAAATGTTTGTGGAGTGACTTCAGATTGTCTGCTTTTTTTTTTTTTTTTTCCTACCCTCTGGCACATAGGGCCTGCCTTAAATTTAGGCCAGCCCTTCTTGAAGCCATCCCGCTATTGTTTGCGTAGCAGCAATCACACACCTCATGCTGAGCATTTCTTTATGAGCTGCTTTTGAACCGAAAACACCTGGACCCTCATCCTGTTCATTCCTCATTGACTTATAGAGCCGCACAATTAAGGGGAAGAAGGAGCACGTGTTGTCTGTTGGAAAGAGGATGTTGCAGTTTTTCCGTTGTTGTGTTACAACTGAAAAGAAAAATGAAGATCCGAACACTGACAGACCTGTGAATAGAGTTCTGTACTTCAGACGGTATTACAGTTTTTTGCTGGACTAGGGTCCATAGGTTCTACCATCAAGTCGTGTCAAGTTTTAAACTTTTTGGGTCCGCTTTTTGCACTCTATCAAACTTAAACGCCTCCTCAGGGGGCATTCACAGTGCCAGGTTTGTTTGCATGGATTGCCTGCTTTGTCTGACAAACACGAAAGCTCACCTGCACCCTGGCACACATTGCACAACTGAACCCAGGTCACTCGTATATTAACTCTGGTGCAGTTCACTTAAAGGTGAATTTTCTAGCAGAAATGAACCAACACTGAGTAAACGACGTGATGGAAAAGTGTCTCTGAAAAAAGTTCAAACATGTCTTGTGGGAAAATGTGGTGTATAGTGAGAAGGTATAAACGACAGAAGACTGGTGGAACCAGTCAGTTCGGTAAGAAACTAGCACGTTAACTCTATAGCATTTCATCTTTACAAGTTTGCTTTCTTGGAAAGTAAGATTTGTTTGGCTTTTCCGTACAAACATCTGAGTTCTCTTGGTCCAGTTCATATCAGTGTGAACGCTTACACATTTTCTGTGGAGTAAAAGATGCAAGGATGGAGTTTTATAGGAGGTGGAGTAACCTTGAGGGTTAACCAGAAGACGTGGAAAACATGAAAACGTGGAAAATGCCTTGTGTTTAACCCTTTAATATCAATGCTGTTGCCTGCGACAGGGAAATAACACGCATTTGGAGTACTGTAACTGTTCAACCATTTTTGGAATTACCTAAATTCCAATGGATTCTGAGGCAAAAACAAAAAGCAAATGACTTTACTAATGGAAAGTGTTGCATATCTGCGTCATTTTTTTGACAAAGTGTTGACAAAGTGTTTAAAGCCACTTGTCTGCATCTGATTAAGGTGTTTTACGTTGATTTGTGTAAACACTAAACTACAGTTAGGTGTTGCGTGTCATCGTGAAGCAGTTTTAAAAAGAAATGTTTAACTAACATAAAGTGGCACATGTCGTCACAATCTGCTTTTCTCAGCTTCAGAATCCATTGGAATGACTTTAACTGCGTAAACCGTTGCAGAGTTATGGTAATTCAACGAATGTCAACCCTGAAGTTAAAGCTTTGCTGTAAAAAGGTTATATATGTGGTTTTGAAGCCCTATTTTTTATATATTAATCAGAGGATCAGCTGCTCTTGTTAATGCGTTTTCCTTTTGCTGTTTAGCAAACGTAGTTTGCAGAACCATCAGTGTGAACGCTACCATATATGCATAAAATCCACTTATTAAAAAAAAATGTTTGAGCAGCTAAAAATTAAATCAGCAAGTTGTTGGGTCCTTTTCTTTGAGTAAAAACTTTCAGTTGTTTTTCTTTTGATAAAAATGAAAGACTTAGTCAGTGAGTCTGAGCCCCAAGCAGCGCTAGCTGACATTGTTTTGTATGATTACATCTTTTAATGTTGACACTCCAGCTCATTACACATTTATTTGCGGTTAAGAATTTTATCAAATCAAAATGCTACACTTTCTGATAAAACATTTTTTGTCCTTTAAAAAAAAAAAAACAACGTATTGTGTTAGTAAATGCAGCAAATCAACCTCTTTTAGCCTCCAACAACACTTCATGTTTTGTATGTTATAGGGCGAAAACTGAGGTCAAAGAGTCCATCGAAGCCAGCATGTGAACAGACTGTAAAATTGAAAAATTAATGAACAGAAACCTGTCAGGCCGCTCCACAGAACACCAAGTGTTCATTATTGATACACATTAAGCTGTTAAAATTGTGACTATCGAGGCCAACGGTGCTTTACATCTTTTTTATTTCACGTTTTGTCATCTTTTCAGTTAATCTGATGCATGTTTTTGTTTGAAATGAGTTGTGTTTTTGTGCCTCATCTGCTTCGTTGTGGCGGTGATGCTAGCAGGGTTCTGTGTGCTGGAGATTTCAGGCTACAGAGGAACAGGAAGTGGATGTTTATTTTTCTCATTTCCTCGCTTGCTCCTTCCACTCCCTCAGCTTTTCATCACAGACACGAGCGTAAAACGGACACATGGACATGCGTGCATTATTCACATGTCCCTCCAAGGTGTCTAAGCCTTTGGGTTTTCCTGAAACTTGGATCTGGTGTCTGTATTCAGGATGAGTTTGGAACACTTGTTCAGATATTCTTTATTTTTACTTATAATACTTATAAATAATGTACTTTTATCTTTGGACTATCCCTGATGGAGTGGCTGTTAACGTCATTATCATGGTTGCTGTGGCTTTTAGCTACCCAGAATCCTCGGTTCCACACAAGAGCTCTATTATTTGAAAATATCAACCGGGGTCGGATCTCTCCATCGCCATCTGACCTCTCTGCTTGACCCGACTAGTGTTGGATCACTCACATGGAAACATGGACCTGGCTCAGTTGGGTCCATTGTTTTGGTTGCCCAAGTGAAAGCTTAAAGTGAAACATACAGTTACAGTCTGGCTGGCGTTTCCTTCCCTCTTGCCACAATCCCGGACGTCTCCTTTCCATGGGAATCCCAGTGCCATATATGGTTGTCCTTAGTAGCTGCAGCAATGTGTGTGTATATCTGCTGAAGCACTGAACTGAGCTCAGTTTAGGGACCCAGCTGGTTGTCCTGCAGCACTTTAACAGCCCCCCACCACCATACCCTCTGGCCTCCCCAACCCTGCCAATTGCACAGTAGCAGAAAGCTTTTGTCTCCCAAGTAAACACACACAGGCGTATTGATGTACACCTCATTTGGAGAGGAAACGTAGTGCTCTGATCCAAATGTAGTCGCACAAAACATCTAACGTTTCTGAAGTGTTGCTTGACTTTGCTTTCTAATGTTCTAACTGAGCTCAGTTTGACCCGTCCAACACACACACACACACAACTGCAAACACCAGAATGCACACGCAGGCGGCAAGAAGGAATTCCTTTTGTGGAAGTGGCTGTGCGCTTGTGAGCCAATGACGTCGCCAGCGAGGAGTGGTCAGAGCACCCATGCTTCAAGCCCCAAGGCTAGGAGTATTACTTATCTGGGAATTTCTTCACTGGTATGCTAGTATGCTAGTCCACAGCCTTGATTCTTTTTGGTTTGGAGGTTGTAGTTGAGCTCTTTGAAGGGGAGGGATAGGAGTTTGAAGTCATTTCTGAGGTCCAGGAAAAGCTGCTTTGTTCTGAATGTTTTTGCTTAAAATGAGAGACAGTTGTTTCTTCTTTTGTATGAATAAGTCTAAAGGTGTTTATTACTTCAAACCCTTTTATTTTTTTCTTAAGGTTTCTTTTTTATTGTGTAAATGTAAAAAAAGAAAAAAAAAACAATTGCAGTGTTAGAAAATTCCGATGCATTCCGATGCATCACTTGTAGACAACTAGATCCATGTACATTTTCGTTTTCCTCATCTTAGCAGAAATTTTTTATGTAACCTTTATTGTACCAGGTAGTCCCATTGAGATGAGATGCACCGGTGATGTTAATGTTAGGTGTTGGGTTGATGTTAATGTAACGGTAATGTTATGTTTGGATTGTGAGGGGCTGTAAGCTAGTGGGAGAGAGTGTAAACAGATGGATGATGATGGGAAGTAGAAGAGGGGTTACTCTGTAACACAACTAAAAAGTGAATTTCTAATGCCCTACAGTCGCTATGCAGAAACGATGTCCTAGAAAATAACTTTTTTTTTTTTTAAACTTTGGCTAAAAACATAATTATAATTAAAAGACCACTGGGAATGTTTAAAGATAGATCAAAAGATGGTCAGATGTGGAGCTTCACTCTTCTGTTTTTGTAGCTGGCTGTTGCGGTTTCTTTTTGTTTTTGAAAGTTCTATCTTGTGGCTGCTTAGACGGTCCCAAGGTGATCCCTACCCACATCCATCACAGCTTTAGAACACCGGCTGT
The DNA here is from genome assembly GCA_023969325.1 of Oryzias curvinotus. NCBI lineage: Eukaryota > Metazoa > Chordata > Actinopteri > Beloniformes > Adrianichthyidae > Oryzias > Oryzias curvinotus. The sequence continues at coordinate 17,548,397 of CM043728.1, forward strand.
GTGTTGCATGACTTTTCCTTTGATGCTGTAATTGTTTAGATTATTGTTACTTTTTAAAATGCATAAGTTACTTTCATTTAACATTTTTTGTGTTTTTAAAGCCTTACTTATAGGTGGATAAGTTATGTCTGCGGGTGAAAAATGGGCAAACATGTACAGGATACCGCTCACTGAAAGCAAAAAGAGGCATGCACTTTTTTTTTTTCTACGGGCATGCTGCAGGTGACAGGTCATAGTGAACACAGTGAACACTTATACAACACGCAAGGGTAAGTAAGGGTGAATTAAGTGAGACTCAGACAGGCCCTCTGGATTTCATATTTTTTTTCTCTCTCCCCCAATTATGGACTGTGCAAGGAGTCCATTAGTGCTGTTCATGTTATAAGTGCATGCTCTTGTGTCCAGTCTGACTGTTAGAATTAGAAAATTAGACGGAGTGTAGTTTGTAGGCATCCTACCAGGGTCCTATTGGCTATTTGCTTATGGACTCTACTCACACCTTGATAAAAAAATATACAATGTGGCGTAAGGGCACTGAACAACGGCATCACCCCTACATCACAAGTGTGAGCAACTTGCATTACCCTTACGAATACTTAAAGATACGCTTACCACACACAAGGCAAGGGTACATTCCGTTGAGGTGGCCATTCCGTTGAGCATCAAGGCAAATGCAAGACTCACTTGTGCACTCCTCTCTACGACACTCCACAGGCTGGGGCAGCCCAAAGCACCCAAATGGGTCAACCCTTGTACAGGTGGATTAGACAAAAAATCAACTAGTATGGGTTTCTATAGGACTTGTAAAACTATATTCCCAGAGCGTGCAATAAGCTGAAAATCCAGCGTGGGTCCTTTGGCAAGACCCTTCGTGCTCGTGCCTATCAGGGTCTTATACAGGGTTGTCAGAAAAGGCATCCAGTGTAAAAATTCTCTATCAAACCACCTTGTGGCGAGCCCTAATAGGATAAACCTAAACGTGAACAACATTAGGTTTCTTTGGTATTTATACATTTTTGCATTATAGTTTTTTTTTTTTTATCGACCAACCGAAGTCATGACTTTTAAAACATACCAGTGAGGGATTCTATCGTTGAATTATTTGCTCGCAAAGTTTTGCTTTGCGCTGAACTGAACCCTGTCATTTGTGTTGACAGCTACAGTTATTAACATCATGTTTGAGCTTTGTGTGAAATTAGATATTTTTGTAACGGTGGTCTCCTACATTCACATCATAAACATCAGCTTCTCTCATTGATGAGTTGCGGTTAAAGATGAACGTTTAAAAGTTTGCAGTGAAGCGTCCATCAGCTGCTTTTATTACTGAGGCTAGTAGAGAAGTTTTTAAGTGCCTCTTTGATTTGGAGTGCTTCTAAATTAAGGCTGGACCTCTTTGTCAGGATTTCTCACTAGATAACAAACCAGCAGTGGTTTCACTCTTGTTACAGCTGTAGATTTAGCGTTGGGTCGCATACTCATCCGTCTCATCTGTGGATAGATGAAAGGTATATGAAAGCTGACAGTCTTAAAAGGAAAAGGAATAGTGTTGCCAAGAAGAGAAAGATTGGAGGCTGAAGATAAGTTCAGATTAACATCAGTATGTTGACGCTATCTCATAGTGGAGCGCTTTAAGCAATGCCTTGGGAGGGGGAGATATCCATGGAACCCCATTGTGTTCTAAAATGAAGACCTCTCTATTTATTTGTGTTTCTTACAAAAGCCCTACAAGGCCTGAGTCCATGCTTTTCTTTCCGACTGTGCCGTGGTAATAGACAGACCTCCTTTCTTAGGTCCACATCACTGCTGCATATTTGGATGGGGGGTTGAGTTTCCCCTTATCGGGCCAGAATTAAACGTATGGTTGTAGCCTGTATTGTTGTCTGTTTTTTTTTCTGCCTCAATATCTCTGTGGACATGGAGTAGTTTAAGTTGATCTGCATGACCATGCTTCTAATAAGCCTCACATGGCTGCATGATCGAGTTATAGATATGTATGTTGCCCTGTGTAACAACATCTTGGGGGATTTTGTTGGTCGCTGCAGATTTTTCCCTTTTTTTTTTTTTTTAAAACATCTCTATGACTAAATAAGTTTATTTGGTCTGACAAGGTCATGACTTGATTACGTGTTTACCATGTTTGCTAATGCAAAACTTTCCAAGTGCAGCCAGAGTTCATCGCCCCTATTTTGTGTGTTTTCCTCCCCCCCTGCTGTTTAAGAAGTCATAATCGCCAATAACAAAAGTATTGCTTTTTTGTTTCCAACAGAAATAATGGTTGGTCTTTTATGAGTAATTAAAAAAAAACGTTTTTTGAGTAGAGATTTTGATTTCTGTAGCTGTGTTTCCATTGACTATGAAATTCCGCTGATTGGATGTGTGATACTAAATTCGGCTAATGGAAACACAATTTTGAAAAAACTTTCATTTATCCGTAGAGGTTTTTGCGCTTGGAGGAGGTGGTTTTTGAAATTGACATCTTTTGCAAAAATGCAATGGAAACACTTTTCTAATACAAGGAGTCACGTTACCAACAACCGGATGGCAATGCGCTTCTTAGTAGGAACTGGCGGCCTTGGACGCTGCACGGCAGGCGCCACAAGAGGTCCCACAGCATCACACAGCTCATCAAAAGTTGAGCGTGTCATGTGGAATTGTTGGATCTTCTCTTTTGTAAAATCCTCAACCATGATTTCCCAAAGTCGCTTCATCCGTAGCCCCTCCCACGTGTAAGGGGCTTTCTGCTCCATGGCTTGTATAAGACGCCGACGTCCTCTTCGCTAGATTATGATGATGAGCGCTAGAGCCGTGGCAGAAATTTGAATGTATCTGATGTATTGTTCACATCTGTCGCAGTGTTTTTGAATGACTTATCACGTGAGTTGGTTTGTGTGCATTTGCATTATCATGATTTAATGGAAACGGTGTGATTTGTAAAATTGTGTTTTTTTCGGCATTTCTAGAATTTCAATAAAGTTTTGTGCATATGTGTGTGTAATGGAAATGCAGCTAATCAGATTTAAAGGCTGTCATTGATTTACTTTGAGTTTTCATCCGGCGTTAGTTTCCAATTAGAGAAAATTAACTTTTTTTTTTTTTCTGTGTTCTCATGCAGTGCTCAAGCCCATACTCCCATTCCTAATGCAGTAGCTGCTTTTAAAAGCGCGCCACTCACTGTCCATTAAACTGTAGAGCAGTCAAATGGTGTCCATTGATCTACCTAAGTGCTGTATGTTGATTTTGCTGACCGGTTTCCATTGTGGAACACTTTTTTTTTTTACCAGAGCAGGCATCAAGAACTTGACTTGTTTGTCTTTCAGGCCAACTGAGAGCAAACAAAGTATTATCTAATGTGAGAGAAGTTTCTTTAACTAATCTGTTGGGTTCAGAAGGGTTCATGTGGAGTTTACTCTTTAAAAAAAAAAATCCCACATGACATCACACATTTATCTGGAATCGAAGTGTTTAAGTAATTTTTTGAAAAGGATTCCATTTAGGAAAAGTTTTTTTTTTTTAAATTAAAATATGCATTCCTAACCTTTTAAGTAGTTCTAAAAAAACATCCGTCTGATCTGCTTGGGGAGTAATCCTTTAAGATACATTTAAACTAGGAAGACAACAATTCACAAAACAACAACAACCATGTAACAATGAAGAAAAACCTTTCAGTTAGCTCATACTACTAAGACTGTTGTAATGTGATAAAACAATAAATATGAAATCCTTCTTAAATTTAGCATAGCAAATGTTTGATTGCTTTAAATGTAAACATACTTGTATGCAGTATGAATGCAACAGTTCATTTCACCACAATTTGGTTTAATGGCGTAGCATATGTTTTAGTTTTTGATCCAGACTTGTAGCATTCCTGGTGTAAACTGTATTTTGGGTGAGATATATATATATATATATATATATATAATATATATAAAATATTTTTTTTCATTGTCCTGATAAATCCTGTTGTTTGATTTAACACTCCTAAAGGTTGGGAAAATGCTGGAAATCCCTTTAGAGGAACTGAAATAAGAATTCTGCACAAACGGAATTTAATGACTCCAAAATATTTACTGTATATGAGCACTGGATTGAGTGAGTGTGAAATCATCCATAGAAAATGGTTTACTTTTGGCTCTAACAAAATAACATTATTTTTCTTTTGTTTTTTGGCTACACAGACATTGCCTTGTTGGAGCCAGATGTCATCAGTAAGCAGTGATTGGTCTGAGTCTGTTTCTATGGCAACCACTCTCTCCAATCAGGAGTGAACTGGTTGGAAGTTTACACCCCGACCACCTGAAGGCATGCTACACAAAATCCGTTAAATATTTGGATCGTTTGACATGAGACCACCCCCTTTTATTGAGGCATCTCTTTATAATTTGCGCTACAGAAAATAAAAATAAACAAATAGAATAGAATAGAATGACTGAGTAAAGTTGTTAATTTATCCATTAGGGTTGTGCCGATGGACGATATCATTGTCCATCGTGATGGGTGACTGACATCCCGATGGAGAGACCACCATCGTGATGCCACGCCCCCGCCACGCTGCGAGTCGACACCATAAGCCGTGGTTACATGAACAAAATATCTTGATGGGATCATTGGTCGGATTAGAATCCAACTGTGTACATGGGCCCAGAAAAACTTTTTCAGAATATAAAAAACGTTCCCATGGGTGACGCTTGAGGTCGGAATAAATCATTCGCACATGCGCAGAGTGTTTTCAAACCGGAAGAGAAGATTAGTTCCGCCGAGCGGCTACATAGATAGATATGGCAGCTCGGTAATATACTAGATGATCTTCTAAACGTGCTTTTATTAATGTTACGGTTATTATGAATCGCCTGTTCGCTCATTTTAAGTGTAATCCGTGTGGTCAGTGCTTTTTCTGTTGAACGGAGCCGGAAAGAAGCCCGTATTAGCAGTATGCTAACAACACAGGCTAACAACATAAGCATGAACATAAAATGTATCCATGCGGGAAACGCTGCAATCTGCATCTTAATATGTGGGAATAACATCAGCCTTTATTGTGTCGAGACATGACTGGACACAAATCCACGTGATTGTTTGAACGGTTTTTTAAGGACTGAGCGACATTTCTGCTTTGAAGCTAACAGCGCTCCTCAGCCGCTGTGTGTGTGCTGGCGCTCCGAGCCCCGACACACACTTTTACCGGGAGACCCAGTTCTCCTGAGATCGGTAGCTCGCTCACGTACAGCGGCGGGACAGATCACAGTCCTAAGTCTCCCACACGTAACGAAGCACCCCCCCGCCCTTCCCCTCACAGCTGTAAGTCCGTCTGCTCTGCTAGAAACGCGGTCGCTGCTCCACTGGTCCACCTGACTAATCAAGTGCAGGAGGAGCGGACCACTTCTATTCTATTCTGTTCTGTTTGTTTTACTTTTTTTAAAGTCACTTCCCTCAGTTTATACTGGATCATCGCGGATGAGTCATTATTTGGGAGATCAAATAAATAAAGTAATAAAGTAAAATAACGAATAATAATTATATAATAACGAAAAATTACCCCCCCCCCCCCCCCCGGACGATATCATCGTCCATCCCGATGGTTGACTGCAAACATCGTCAACTGCCAATTTAAGGGACATCGCCCAACCCTATTATCCATAGAAGGCTGTTGACACCAGTGGGGTACTTCCTGTAAGGGGAGGGGGGATGGACTCAGTTCAGTTCTGATATACAGTCAATGATCCAAACATACAGATGGTATTATGTGGGTATCCATTCATTCTTCAGGGAGTTATTCAGCAGCTCATTTTGTGTGTGTGAATTGTGTGTGTGTGTGTGTGTGTGTGGGGGTCATTCTATTGTGAAAACATCATGTTTTCAGTAAACCATCCATCTAATTGCCTTCATTTTTGACAAGGCCTCCTTTCTTCTCCACGGAGACGCACTCACCAAACAGGTTTAAGTGGCTACGTGTCTGCTTGGGAGGGAGTCGCATCGTGTTTTGCTGCAGGCACAGCACAGGCCCTCCTCATGCAGCGGTGGGAGGGGGGGGTGAGGGTTTGATTCCGATTTGTAAAACGGGATTAGGCCCACAATGTTTCCCAACAGATCTTCTATTAATCTCCAGATCCCCTCTGCACACTTTCTGGCTTAATCCTCCTGCCCTCTTCTTGTTGGAAATGGTGGGGCCTTTTTATCCTTTCTGCATTGTGATTGGTGGGACCTATAGTGTGGTGATGAAATAAGTAAAAAAGCCTATATGATTTATATGGAACGGTTTGCATGCTAAGGTTGTGCATTTATGGCATTAAAACAGACATGAAGTTGTGATCAAATGATTGTTTTTATAAGTGCACACTGCAGTTTTATAGCAGCTCATACAGAAGGAGCATTACATGCTTTCAGATGCTGTGGTGTTCTAGGATGACAGTGATGGGATCATTGGTCTTAACTGGGTTTTTTTCTCCTGATGTACCCACGGCTGGTACACTCAATCCTGACGCATGCTGTCTGTCACCCAGCCACCTCAGAAAATGACTATTATTAAGGATATACTTCTGCTAGAAACCAGTGGCTCTTGGGAAGAATTGGTGGAGCCGGGTGGTGACTTACTGCGACGGATGCTTTCAGGCATCATTGTGTTCACTTTCTAAAGCGTTTCTCTCCTATTAGACATCAAAGCATTTATGGGAGAATTGGGTCAAAGCAGAAAAGCTTATTAGATTGGGCATTAGTTGTTTTTACCGCAAGCATGATCATTTATTATATAATTACTTAGGTTTTGCACATTAAAAAATGACGCATTTAAAAGATTTATCGAAGATAATTTTTCTACGTTGCTTTCTGTTCTAGTTTAAAAGAATTCAGTGGAACCCAAATTAAAAGTAAATGATTTTACGTCCATGTAAGGTGAGAACTCAAGATCTTTTTTGATAAAGAAAGTGCTTTAATAAAGACCCACACTGATCATCTTTTGAGTTTTTTTCTCCCCAAAGCGTTCTAGCTGTCTTTTAACCATGATTTGTTGTTTTTGGCCAAAATCATGAAAACTGTTGTTTCTGCAGAGCGCCAGCTCTGAGTTGTGGGCGGGACTGTTGGTGCCGAGCGATCCCGCCCCCCCTTACCCTCCCTGTTACTGAGAGCTAGGAACAGGGAGCTTGTGCCACTGCCAGCATAATTTTATGTCACAAATATGATCTTTTTCAAACGGCATTTAATGAAGGCATTGAAGCATTTCAATAGATAAACGCACATGATCCTATTATATGTCCTTCATTTTTAGAAAAATTCCACAAGAACATGTTAAAAACACCAAAAACTAATTTTTCCTCTGAGTGGGCATTTAAGGTTTGCACATTTAAGTACGGTAGTTTTTGGGTAATATTTTTACAAAGATGGCTTTTAAAGACTTATTGAAGATTTTTTTTCTTTATTGCATTCTATTCTAGCTTGGAACATAGTCAGTGCAACCAAACTACAGTTCAAAGTTTGTATATGTCCATGTGAGGAGTATTTTAAAACCGAGACGATACATTTTTGGTGTCTAACTTTAAGAACTCAGGATCTTTCAGGGGGGAAAAAAAGCAATTTATAGAAAATTTGCCTTTTTATTTTTTAAAGTTAAAAAAGGTTGTCGTTAAGTAACATTTACTGCATGTCTAATTTAAACTCCTTTAAATGATCTGACTTTGTAAAAAAAAAATATCCACAAAAATAAACTAAATCCGCATCAGGTTAAAACATTCAAATCTGGGTTTTCTTTAGCCAGACAGACCACATGCCGACAGTCCTGAACTGCGTTCTTGAGCTGGCACCAGACCCCCGTCTCCCGTACCAAACACCAACACGGTGACCTTTCCAAAGGATGAGCTGCACTAATATATTTTCACACACAAACACACGGAGGCTGTCTGATAAGCTCGCAGAAGCCTTTGCAGGCTCTCTGCAGCTCTGCTGCTGTAAACGGCCCAAATTTGGACAAGGATTCCAGCCAGATAGTCGTGTGCCCTGAAACAGGAGGCCGCCGCGTGTTCATGTGGATCTGTTTCCCCTGTAGTCGCTGTTGTTGTCATAGCAACCCCAAAAGAGAGAAACTCTGCGTGGATATCCTTTAAATACCTGCAGAAAGGGCAAGGTTATTTCTTGATATTGCTGAGTGGGAGTTATTTTCCATTTTTTTGCAGTTCCATCCTTCTTAGTTATTTCTTAAACTGTGGATTTTTTTCTTTTTTTCTGCAGAATCAAGTAGATAATTTATTAGCGCTGCGAAGCATCTTGTTTTTCAGCTTTGTTGTGAAATGGCCTCTTGACCTTCGAGACCTTTGTGCATACTAAATCAAAGTGCACCTCAGCCTCACTGCCACCGCCTTTGTTCCACCTTTGTGGACTCCCTATTGCGTAACGCACATTTTAATGCATAAAGCCATCTTTGTAAAAATATTACCCAAAAGTTACTTTAGTGTGCAAAACCTAAAATGCCCACTCAGATGAAAAAAACATTTTTTTGTTTGTTTTTAACATGTTTTTGTGGCATTTTTCATGTTATAGGAACATTGTTCTAGTTACATTTACCTATTTAAATGATTGTGAATGAGGAGCAGACAGAAAAATGTTTTTTGAAAAAGCTCAAACACGAACAGGAGCCACTAAAAGTGAAGAGAGAAGTTCAAATCACTGTTAGATTGGGATTAACTGTTGTCTTTTTTCTGAATACAAAACATGTTAATCTGGGTTTCATGGACTTGGACTGACACCGTCACAGGATGGGAAATCCCTAAACGAGAAGTGAGTGACCATTGGAAAGGCCAGACCTCATGGTCTATAGTGGCTTTTTCCAAAAATGTAAAAAATGTTGGTCTCCATGTTTGGGCCAAAGAGTAGGGGGTGAACATGACAGTAATAAGAGTCGATGTTTGCAAAGCTCTTAAAAACTTAAAGATTTAAAATCAATTCTGAATTTAGCTGAGGACAACAGCTGAGTTATGTGTGTATAATGTTATGTGTTTAAACAAGTAAAAAGAATTGCAAGCATCTAAACAAGAGGAGATAAAAACGAGATGTTATGAAGACGAGGTATCGAGACGGCTTCTCTCCGGTGCAGTATTTGAAGCACCCCTGTTATTTGTCGGCATTTTGGGAATGTTCCAACTGGCCGAATTCCCCAACCGTTACAGACTAACGGAGAAATCCTTCCCATGGTTCAAAGCGGTCATGCTTCTTTTTAATGTTCATCCTGACAAACGGCTGCTCCTGCTCGCCGCTAACCGCCCTCCTCTTTGCTCTTCAGGCATGCATCGACGACAATGTGGACATGGTGACTTTCTTGGTGGAGCACGGAGCCAGCGTCAACCAGCCGGACAATGAGGGCTGGATCCCCCTCCACGCCGCAGCGTCCTGCGGATACTTGGATATCGCAGAGTAAGTCTTTAAAAAAAAAAAAAACCAAAAAAAAAATTCTGTGTGGCAGCTTCAGTTGAAGTCCTTCATGGCTTGATGTTCAAATGTTTTCACCAACCAATAACATATTAAACTGTTTATAAAATGTTTAGATTTATTAATTTATTAGGCTTTTACTTTGCAAATGGGTGACGCCATTTTTTCCTTAAAAAAAAAAAAAAAAAAAGTAGTGAGCATGTGTCCGAATTACGTTAAAGTGTAGGGCCCTAAATAGTCCTGCATTAAATAGTCTTTTGAGAGTAGTGAGGGAATTTGGACATGGCCTTGGATCTTCTTCCTAAAGCAAGACACCTGTTTTTTTGTTTCCAGACATTTTAATTTACTCATAAGAACTTAACTGATGAATGCATCTCCTGATATTTTTAACTGTCTGACAGTCCTACCCCTTTTTACCCCAAAAATAATCTCCGTCTCATTGCTGCTGGATGTGCTGCCTCTCAGATTAGTTCAATAAGGTCTCCTAATCCCTGTTTTACAATGGTATTGTGGTATTGTGGTCTCAGGCTAATTTCGTAAGTGTGAACAAATCAGACACTTTGTTCCAGTTTGACTGGTTTCTGATCAGAGTCCTGGCAGTCGAGTGCAAATCCCTCTGATTTATTAGTTATTGGCCTGAACAAGCAAATATGGTGGGGTTAGCTCATCCTTGTTGTATCAGTGTGTATCTACCCTTTTCACATGATTCAATACTCATCTCAACCATTGGCTGTAAATGAAAGCTGGAATGATTGATCCCTCCCCCTTTCGTTCCAAACAGGAAGTACCCATTGGCTCCAAGAAGCCAAAATCCCACAGACTTTTATAAAGGAATAAACAGCTGTCACTCAGTTAATGTATTTGTCAGAATAACTATTCTCGCTCTGATACCTTATTTTCAATCATGTTCTCTGGTAATTCTATATTTTCCCCCATATTTGTTTTCCCTGTAGTTCATGTTATTGAAGTTATAGACTGGCCTATCAGATGCCTCAATAAAAGTAGGTTGTCTCACGCCCAACGTTCAAAACATTTGCTTTACAGAGTTTGTGTAGCCCGCCTTCAAGTGGAAGGTGTGTGGCTCATTCCTGATATGTGAGAGTGGTTGTCATACAAATGTTGACTCAGACCGATTTGGAGCGATCAGAGCTTACTGATGTCGTCTATCTCCATCGTGGCATCAATAGTATTTGGAGGAGGGGGGCTGACAACTGAATTGACTTTACTTTGTTGCCAGAAGTAAGCCTCTTTCTATTGGCGACATCCCACCAAATCGGTTCAGTTCTTGTATAAAGTCCACGGTGTCGACACATGTTCCACGAAACGATAGATGAGACTCTATTACGTTTGTGGCGATACCATACAGTCCAATTCTATAACCTAAATGGATACAATCTACATATACATTGTTCATTTGGCATTTAAAACTGCCTTTTAACAGAGTAACTTGTTATACCTGACTCTTTGTTTCCTTAGAAACAAAAATAAAATGCCTAAAGGACATAACTGGTTCAAACATTAGAACCTGTTATGAGTCTTTTAGACTGTTTTTTTCTTTGTGGTTAATACAAGTTAATCTACTCAGGTATTGTTTACAGTGCTGTTATCACATCCCTAACTGGGGTTCACCTTCAGCCAATTTTAGTTGATCCAACTTGGTAGAAGCAAGCTTGTGATTGGACGTCTTTTTATTTTCTTCACATATACATGTAAAGGCAAAGACTGAGACAAAACAGGAAGAAAAACAAAAAGTTTGACAGAAGTCAGTTATTTATTTCCCAATTCGATTTTATGCCTAATAGATAATCTTGCTTGTATCTGTGGTTTTAAACTGATGCTGCTATTACACTCAGTACTCTATTTCATGTCTGTATCCTTTACATCCCTACGTAGAAGTCATCATTTCATTTTTAATAAAGGCTGTTTTAAGCATGTGGCTCGCCTTATGAGCTCAATGACACGTTTTTGTTCTGATGAAATCAAACACGAGGAGATCGGAGTCACACATCTGGAGTTACAGTGGTGTAATTTTCTCTATTTTTTATTTTTTTTTACTGCAGTCTTTTGCACGTCTGGCGATGTCTCATACGACCAAAAAAAAGCGCGCAGAGATATTATCAGAGGATATTTAAACGGGCTGAAAGGGCTGAAGGAAGTCATTGTTCAGCGTGTTGGGAGTGTGCTGTGACCTGCTTTACTTCTGTGTTACATTTCAGGAACCTAGCTGGGGATTTACACCCCCCTCTGTTGTTTGGTTTTTCCTCAAACTGTAGAGAAACAAGCTAAGAGGAGATTCAGTGGTTTATTGTTAGCAGTAATGTGGGAAATTGCATGTCTGCTGCAGCGTATGGGCTGCACAAAACAAAACAACTTTTTTGTTGGGACATTTCCAGAGAAAGTGTCAAATGGTTATGCCGATTAGGGCTGACTAATGGAGACAGAAACGTATCCACCTGGTTTGGGGCAGTCAGTTCTGCGTCTTTATCCACAGTAGCAGGAGCTGCTGGGCATCGCTGGGCTCCGTTTGGTCTCGGTTTCGCCACGGCAGCTTGATTGCAGGGTTGGCGAAGAAGCCCCGTGACGGAGCTGCAGGCCACAAAACCGGTTGTTGAACCAACCCAAAACAGGCAGAATAGAAAGTCCAATCGGGAAGATTCCAAAACGCTAGGATGTAATTGTCGTCAGCCATTGGGTGGGAGTCGTCAGCGCCGAGCGCCTTTCAAGTGGTTTGTTTGTCTAATGAGAAGGGCCTGAGTCTCACCACGGCTTTAATTGGAAGCAGCTGAACTCAGAATGCCCAACAGTTGAAACGCCTTCAGTCTGTTTTAGTACAAAGGGTTAAATCGCTAAGCAGCTATGACTGCAGCAGCTCTATATGCTGCCTTTGTTCCTCTGATATTATTTGTAAGTAGGTTTATGGCTCATTTCTCAATCTTTTATGCAAACTCAACCATTTGGTGAAGTGTAATGCTGCTTAAGCTGGAGTTCACTCAGTCCAGAATATACTAAAAATGAGGAATTATTCATCTGATTTAAGAGAGGACAGCACATCTTGACGCATTTAGCAGTTTTGGCACTGAAGCAAAAAAACACCCCACACTCCTTTCAGCTGTTTTCTTATCTGTTGAAAGGAGTAACATTTGCCTTGTTTACTTTCCAAATGCTACAATTAAACCTGAACGTTGTTTTAGAGTGACGTAAGGCGCTGTGGTTTTCCCCTGCAGACTAATTCTTATCTGGAAACCTGTTGGAGAATGTTTTCTCAGACGTTTCTGCCGCCACACACCTGAATGATCAACATGCTTCTTGTTTTGCCCCCCCGCCCCACAGGTACCTCATCAGCCAGGGTGCCAGTGTTGGCGTTGTGAACAGCGAGGGCGAGACGCCCCTGGACATCGCAGAGGAGGAGGCCATGGGGGAGCTTCTGAAAAACGAAATCAACAGACAAGGTGAGGTCGTAGGGAAAGGGGTCAAGGGGTCAGAGTCCACCACCCCACAGTTTAGGTTGACACCCCTTTAAGCCACTATGTACATTTTGCGCATATTGCACGGATGAAAATTGGTCATAAATCGTAAAAGTAAGAAAAGTTGTTGTCTTTATGAGAAATTTTCACAAATGTACCACGTTAAAGCCACGGAAGAATTCCAGATGAATAAAGAACATGAACCGTGGGGGATTATTGCGCTGTTTAAATGCAATTCATCAGTGATTCGCTCGTCAGTTATGTAATTTTAACTTAATATGTGCGCCTTATACGGGATATGAAACCCGAAACCCTCGACAGACATCTTTGCAAATCGATGAATGACAAACACAACAGAGCACTCATGAATTACGTGTATCACGCGTGTATCGCAAAAAACCAAATTTTCATATGTGGAAAATGTGCAAAATGTAGTAGGTAGTGGCTGTGAGACACGGCCTTTAGCTTTTGTTTTGTCCACACAGCAACTGTCTATGATGCAGAATTACCCAATTAAAAAAAGCATGCATATCCCATCCATTGACCATATAAAAGAAGTTAACCGAGGGTGACGTCACACGTAGAACCTGGTTCTCCTTCTGCCTTCAATGAAATTAAGTCAATTCAGTCGCCAGATTTCATGTTACAGATGCCACCATGTTGAAGCCAAACATCATCAGTAAGCCGCGATTGGTTCAAGGAGGCCTGAGTCAACGTTTCTATGGCAACCACTCTCGCCAGTCTGGAGTGAGCTTGTTGGAAGTCCACACCCCTATATTGGAAAGCGAACTAGACAAAGTCAAACGTTTTGAACGTTGACCGTAGGGGCCAGCAGGCAGCACCTACTTTTATGAAGGCCTGTTTAATTTCTCAATAGGAGTCTATGGCCAGCAGGCACTTCCTGTTTGGAACACCAGGGTTGAGGGGTCAGTCAATGGTCCCAGTGCAATTAACATAAGCCATACTTTCTAATTATCTTGGTTATAAAGCCAAAGTTTTGACTTTATTTTCTAACATTTTGCCATTCAAAAACCTTGAGAAGGTTCAGGAGACCGATGGGGTGTATAATTTATTCAGAATGAATAACTCGCTGTCGCTAACATGTTTACACTTGTTGCAGCAGCAGGAATATTCCCTTTAAAATGCTTTCAAACATTAAGTGGGGTTAAACAAATTTTACTTTTTTTTTTTTTACGTTTATTTTGACAAAGTTATGGAGAAAAAGAGACCATCAGTCTGGATTATGCTGCAGGAAGTTTCTATTTGAACACTTATTTTGAAACACTAGAAGTGGAGAAGCTTAGGAGGCATCCAGACCGTCTTTTTTTGTGTGCAGAGATCCTAAATACATGTTAGACACTTTTATGCTGCAAAGTTTGTCAGCAAATTTATATAATTTTTGATTTGTAAAAGATGTTTTCATTGTGTATAGCACTTTGTGTTACGTTCATATGAGAAGTGTTTTATAAATAAAGTTTGGCATGACTGAAGTGAAATGGTTGCACCTTGACGCCTCTTCAGATGCTTTTTTATTGAGGAGAAAAAGGTCTGATAACCGTCCGAATCAGACCAGCATCCCCTCCATGACCTCCTAGGATTATTTTAGGAGCAACAGCCGTCAGGAAATGAGTTTACTCAGGATCAGATCAAAACATTGTTGTGCATATAAACAAACATGACGCTAATAATTTTCAGAGTGACTCAGAGTAATTGCGAACTTCCACAGAAGTACCAACAGGAGCCAAGTTTACTCCAAACCAGACCTTTGGTGCGGCCTAGGCTCTCATGAAGAATCAAAAGTGAAGCGCTGAGTGTCGGTGGGAGTTTTCGACGTAACGCCCGCCCTCGTAGCAAGAGGCCGTGCACCGACGTGCTGACTGGCTCCAGGCCAAAGGGATGCTCCACTCAAGCTTTTCCGGCCCATGCTTAGCATGTGCGTGCAGCTGGAAAGGTCACCTTTAAAAAGCCCCAAGAAAACCTACATTTAACCCTTTAGTCTCCTAATTGGTGAACAAGTCTGAGGCTTTGAGGGATTTGAATTGTGATTTATGGAAGTCATAAAAGGCCGTCTATTTCTAAAGTTTCTCTGTTTGAAATCACTTTTTATTATTGGTCATGTTATGCAACAGCGCTTGCACTCACACCCACCCAAACCTCAGGCGTCTCAGCCAGCAGCTGCTGCTGCTACCGTTGATTAGGCGAAGCTTGGTAGATGCTGCTCATTCTGCGTTTCTCAACATGTGTCAATAACTGATTCTCAATGTCCTTTAAACCCCTACATGTGTATATTTTGGTGAATATCAGTCAAAAACCATAGTCTAGATGCAGCTGAAGTGACTCTGCAGTCGGTCGGGCTAGAGGGCAGCCGCAGACAAATGCAGCAGCACTCAAGTCTTTAGCATTATGCAACTGTTGTATAATACCTCTCAATGCTTGTCATTTCTTTTTTCCTTCTTAAAAGACATGACGTTAAAGTTCCTAACAAGAGGTCGAGGTTTGCGTTTGCTTGGAATAACTTCTATATCTTCAGTTTTGATCAGTAACTCTGAATAAATTCCCTTCAACAAAAGTTGGAGCAGAAGTTAGAACATCAACAGCAGTGTGTGTGTGTGTGTGTGTGTGTGTGTATATATATATATATATATATATATATATATATATATATATATATATATATATATATATATATCCATCTCAGAGCTTTTTGAACTTCCTGGTTGATACACATCCTGCATTACAAGCAGCCTCCCAAGAGATCATGTGATGTCC
The DNA here is from genome assembly GCA_023969325.1 of Oryzias curvinotus. Classification (NCBI taxonomy): domain Eukaryota; kingdom Metazoa; phylum Chordata; class Actinopteri; order Beloniformes; family Adrianichthyidae; genus Oryzias; species Oryzias curvinotus. The sequence continues at coordinate 17,564,038 of CM043728.1, forward strand.
CACCTGGCCAGCCCATTCTCTTCATTATCTGAGCTGCCTTGACCAAGTTTAGAAGATTCAGAAATGTTGAATTTAGCCATAATTGCGGCGTTTTTTGTTGTTGTTGGACGCCTTAACTCGATTACGTATGCAGTCCTTTTCTCATCCGGGTTTCACTTGTTTACATTCTGTAAATCTCATTAGTTAACAAACCTTAAACAGTTTGCTTTCCTACACAGATCTGTTCCCTGTCTGAAGTTGTGGTGATAGAACTTAAACTTTACTCCCAACTGTTGCCAGACCAGACAGAGTCATCACATTTGGTTTCAGTTCTCCTGTGAACCACCACGACTGCCGTGTGAGCCTCAAAAAGAAGCAGAAACACAACAAATTCATCTCTTTTTTTGCTCTCCAAATGCATGCAGACCAGAAAACCGTACTTTAAAGGTTTAGTAGGATGAACAGGTCCTCCCCAGAAAAGTTGATCAGTTTAGATTTTGGACCTTCTTGTGAAACCAGGTGTAAAGAAGACAATAGAGCCTGTTGTCCTTGTTTCTATGCATGCAGACCTGACATGCTGACCCACTGAACCAGCTAAGAAGTGTCCGAGTTCATGGTTACGAGTCCCATTTTTGATTTTAAAAAAATTCACACAAAAGACGAAACGCGTTCCTGAAAATAGGTTCCTGTGGAGTCTTTCAGATATCAAGTGACACCTGAAAAAATGACATTCATACGTGAAAAATTGACTTTAGTCTCACATATCAGCATCTGCTCTGTAATTAGTGCTGTTTTAAGATGTTTTCAGTCATCCCTGCTTCAGCCCAACCATTGACTGACTGTACATGAGAACTGGACTGAGTGACCCCGGGCTTTCTAAACAGGAAGTTCCCATAGACGTCTGTAGACAAATGGCTATCACTCTGTCATTCTATTTGTCAGAATAACCATTCTTGCTCAGATACCTTTTGTTGAACATGTTCTTGATTATCCTATCCCCCCCCCCCCACCCCCACCCCCCCATTATATACATATTTGTTATTGCAGGGGTGGACATCGAAGCGGCCCGAAAGGAGGAAGAGCGGATCATGCTGAGGGACGCCCGGCAGTGGCTCAACAGCGGTCAGATCCAGGACGTTCGGCACGCAAAGTCGGGAGGCACGGCGCTTCACGTAGCAGCTGCGAAAGGTTACGTGGAAGTTTTAAAGTAAGTCTGCGTTCAGCCCAACCATTGACTGTACATGAGAACTGGACTGAGAGACCCCTGGCTTTCTAAACAGGAAGTACCCGCAGGCTCCAAGAAACCCAAATTCCAAAATAGATGTTTGAGCGCAAAAACAGGGGCTGTGATGTAGGGGTGTGTATTGGCAAGAGTCTGGTGATACGATGTGTAGCCTGATATTTTACCGGAACGCTGAAAGACACCCAAAAATTATTAAATAGGTATCGTCCTGAATGCATTTTGAATCCATACAAGTATCGCTATATGAACTATTGCGATATATCGCCAAATCGAATTTTGTTTTTGGTTTTTTTCTTCCCCCAACTGTGATGAGTATCTGAAAACCCTGACATTCTATTCTTGAAGGATTTAGTACAAATACTTGTGATATCGGAGATCCCTGGTACTTTGCAAAAGCCTTTAGTTCTCCCACGTAAAAAGATGAGAGGTCTGTAATTTTCATCATTGGTAAACCTCAACAATGAGAGACAAAATGAGAAAAAAAATCCAGAAAATCACACAGTCTGATTTTTAAGAATTTATTTGTAAATTATGGTGGAAAATGAGTATTTGGTCAATAACTAAAGTTCAACTCAAAAGGCAATGACAGCAATTCAACGTTTTCTGTAAATCTTCACAAGGATTTTGCATTCTGCTGAAGTTAACCAGGAACTGATGAGCATAATAGAGTGCGACATTGTTTCAAGTGTTAAAAACCATTTCTTTCTTTTGAAATCTTTGTTTTTTATCTGTTGGATTTTGCTGATTCTGATCTTCTGTTCAAACAAAAAGGCATAAATGATGGTGTTTAAGCACACATTTAAATGTTTGCCTTTTGGATGACCAAGATTATGTTTGAGTAATTTCTATATTCTGTTAATCTGACTGAAGGGTGGGGGTGGGGGGGGTTACAATGCTGACGCACTTCTGAAAGCTTGCACCTTAAAAGATTAGTTTGCAGAATCAAATCCAGGATTTGCAAATTCACACAAACTATTTTTGTTTCTCCCACCCCCACCACTTCTAAATCCCTCTTTTTTTTTCCTGTTTTTTTTTTTCCTTTTTCTTTTTTTCAGGCTTTTAATCCAAGCAGGGTATGATGTAAATATTAAAGACTACGACGGCTGGACCCCCCTGCATGCAGCAGCACACTGGGGTAAAGACGAGGCCTGCAGGATTCTGGTGGAGAACCTGTGCGACATGGACGTCGTTAATAAAATGGTGAGTCATGCTATGAGCCCCGGAAAAACGGCTTGTTTGGAGATGCCGCGTCATCTTTTCAACGTCTTCCTTCCCTTCAGGGCCAAACTGCTTTTGATGTGGCAGATGAAGATATTCTGGGATACTTAGAAGAACTACAAAAGAAGCAGACTCTTGTGAGTCAATGATCTTTAGTATTGTAATTAAACGTTAAGATGTTATTAAAGAATATCTTGCCGTGCTGTGATTCCAGCTGATGAGCGAGAAGAAAGACGTGAAGAAATCTCCTTTGATTGAAACGACCACAACAGGGGACAACAACCAATCGCTGAAACCACTAAAGAGGTAGACGAGGGAGCGGCGGAGGAGTGGAAAAGTTTAGCCTTGGCTGCAACGCTAACGCGAGCTATTGTGTTCCGTAGCAAAGAAACGCTGCTGCTGGAGCCGGAGAAAAGCGCGCCGTGCATCGAGACCCTGGAGCCGGAGAAAGTGGACGAGGAGGAGGAGGAGGGGAAGAAGGACGAATCGAGCTGCTCCAGCGAAGAGGAGGAGGATGAAGATTCAGAGTCGGAGACAGAACCAGGTATTCTTGTGTCTATCTGTACAGAATCGGACACGCAACCGAAGCGCGACAGGAGTGGTGTGGAAGACCAAAACTGCACCATAAAAGAAGAAAATTTGGCAAAACGAGAAAAATGAAACCAAAGAACATGTACTGCTATCAAGAAAACTTTTAATTTGTGCAGAAACATAGTCAAAGATGTCTGCCTTCAGTCTAAGACCAATTAAAAAAAAAACATTTTATGGATACATTAAGCCACAGCATCCTCTTTATCCTAGTATTTCTGTCCTATTTCAAAATAAAATGTAATTCATTATACTGCAACCTGACGCTCCGGATCCACATGAGACTCTTTGGTTAAAGAAAATAATAGTTTTAAAAGGGTAATTTTGAAGTAAAAAGTAAGTGGTAAAGTAATGCAAGTATAGTAAAGTAACCCAACAAGGTTCCTGACTATGGTAGCCAAAATCTTCATTAGTTGTAGTCGCATTAGGACCCTTTGACAGATTTTTGAGCGCTGTGTACCACAGAAAATCAATCAGTAAGCACAATTCCTGCTTAAAGCACAGCAGATTATCAAAATGATTTTCTATTTTGGGACAAATTCAAAGACTTTTATTGTGCCTCTTGGTTCCAAAAATACGGTAAAAGTCACTTGATTAGCTGGTTCCATTTTATTTAGTAACTTGAAACGGTTTTTAATTGCTGCTGACATCCCACTACCTACTGTTACATTTGCTGAATAGAGATGATCCTATGTGGCACCGGAGGTCTTTTATTTTGAAAAGATGTCATATTATAACCCTTTGTCAAAAGTGTTTTACGAAGAAAACTTTCTCTTTTTTTATTCATCCTAAAATATAAGTTGTTTTATATTAATCATAATAGCAGCATTTACATAAATACAAATCAGTGTTTTATTTTTCTAATGGGGTGATCTAAGACTTTGTCAGCGAGAAATCAACCTGATTGGCTGTTTGGGTGTTGAAGGTTGCAGACCCCTGGATTATACCACTTATTAGTTACATTGAGGGGAATCCCAGCATTGCTGTTGGAAGACACTTGTTCTCCTGTGCTTCTCCCCATCCAGAGAAAAACAAGCCCTCAGCAGTGGTGAGCAACAGCACGACGCCCACGTCCGCCAGCGTCACCGTGTCCTCGCCATCGAGTCCCACCAACCAGGTGACGACTCCCACTTCGCCCGCCAAGAAGGTACGAGCTGCTGGAACGCTTTTTTTTTTTCTCCTCGCCTGCTTCTAAAAAGCTTCCAGAAAACCCAACAGCCGCTTGCTGTGAAAAGCCCTTTGAGGAAGTGGCTCACCTCGGTGAAGCTGAGATCTGATACGGGTCTTTGACTTGTTAAAGTCAGAACCGGACTTCCTGTTCTGGCTGTTCGCATCTTTGCCTCATCACTGCAAGCGTTTTCGTTCTTGTTCACTTGTGGCAACCCAACTCGTTGAAATGAAGTTGACGCCTTTTCTTATTTCGCAATCCTCAGTGTTTCCTGCTTTTGACCAAACAAACAAACAAACGTCTGTAGAATCCCAGTTTTAGCAAAACTGTCTCCCGATTGAAGGAGGAGAGGACTCCAGGTAACTTCCGGATGATTGAGGTCCATAAATTAGGTTCTGAAGGGTTAGGATCTGGAAAATAGACTGGAGTTTGCTGCCCTCTGCTGGCCAATGAATGTGCAAGCGAAGGCTCCAGTGAAAATCAAACAAAATGTTTGCTAATTCTATATTTATGGTTGACAAATGTAAAAAAGTTTCCTTGTAACAGCTGCTGTTCTGTATTTTCAATTATTGGTATTTTGTTTTTCTCACTTTTCGCTTTCAGTTCTCAATTTACAGTTTCAATTCAGCGTTTTTTTTTATTTTTTGGTGTGTGTGTGGGGGGGGCTTTGAGCCAATTGACATGGGGGGGAAAAGAGGTTATGATGATGTCATTTCTGCTGTTTTTGGAAGATCTTTTCTTTGTTTCCTTGGTAATAGTTTTAGGTTTGTTGCTCTTTGTTTAAATCAGGTTTTCAGTATTTCTACAAATTAACAACTTTTTTTTTTTAACATTTACTTCATTTTTTCCCCACATTTTTTATATTTATTTCAAGTTTACAATGTTTAGTTATGAGTTAAAAACGTCTTTTGAAACTTTTAAATTACATTTTATTACATTTTTAAATTTACAATCTGATTTTCATTCACTTTTGGCCGATCCTGATTTAATCCAATAATTCTTACCTCATTTAGGCCTTTTGGAAGCTAAATTGAAAGCATTAAAAAGTTTGAAATCCTTTGAAATGTCAATAAGGATTATTACATTCAGAATTTTTGGAATTGCTTTATTTCAAGCAATCAGAAACAGGAAGTACTAAGGAAATCAAACAAAAGAGACACACATCTATACATCGATAAGTAAACTTACGATGATTAATTAGGATTTGATTGGAAACTAGATCCACTGAATTTTTATGGCACTTTTCCAACTCGTGTTAGTCAAAGTGCTTACAGAAAAACATGACAGAGTTTTAAAAACTAAAAGCAAGACATTACACAACAAACGTGTAAAAAAACACACACACACACACATCATGGTAAAGCATAAAATGATTCACTAAAATGATGCAAAGTAGAAATCTGGCTTTGCACTAATACACACACATGATCTCATTATAAAGACTCCTAATCCTTAGTGTGTTCTGCATACGACACATTGAATCCATTTAATGTGAAACTAGTTGCTTGAAAAGCAGTGGGAAGAGGTTCACTTGCATAATCCCACCACTAAAACGCTTTCATTGAATCTTGAAGTCGGCATCTGCTTGGTCTTTAAGCCCCCCCCCCCCCCTAATTTTTTTTTAAAAACCTCCATAAAAATGCTGACAATATGACCGTGTTTCAGATCTGACTGCCCCCCCCCCATGTGACCGGGCTCCCACGTGGCTTTTCTTCTCCATGAAGTCTGTTTTTATTTTGCTGCTGCTTCTGTCTTACTCTGCATTTCTCTGTTTCCAATCTCTGTCCTACTTTTCTGCATCTTTATCGACCCCCGGGCTCTGGTCCTTGGTTGCCTGTTTAGTTTGATTATATCCCCCCCCTCATGCCTGTGGCGGAGCCAGGCTGTCCTGCATTGTGGCGTCAAGGTTTGCGCAAAACTGGCATTTCTCTTGTGCCCAAAAAACCCATGGTGAGGCATTGGTGTGCACCAGAGTTTCTCCGCTTCTCCTACATCCACCCGTGCACTGACCAAACACTAAAATCCCCCCCTAACACCCCCCCCCCCCTTCACGCCTGATCCAGGTGAAGCAGGATATTTCCACTCGCTGGGGTTTGATTTTCGTTGATGAATTCAAGTTTACAAATCTGAAAATAATTTTAGTTTGAAATGCAATAAACAGCAAAAACCTCAGTGGGAAAAATCCAACTTTAGTGACTAACCCCCCCCCCCCCCCCCCTTCCCTTTTTTTTTTTGTCTTCTTTTTACTCATCAGCATCATGTGGTTCTTCTGTCACTGATCGCTAATCTCGTCTTCACATTGTGTCGGTGTGGCCTGTGTGTTTTCGGTTGCCTTTCATAGTTATTTTTTTCTTTTTTGTGAAGTGTTTTTGTGGACAGACATAAACTACACTCTAAAAAAAGAAAAACACAGACGATCAATTTCAGCATAAACGGTTCCCTGCAGATCCTCCAGCCTGAAGATGGAACTTTTTTCAATGAAGCGACTCTGTTTGGTTTCTTCCTCCTTTAAAAAACAAACAAACATTAGTTTTGGGTCTATTTGTTAATCTAAACCCCCTTTTCCCCCTTAATTAAGACAGTTAAAGTCTCAGTGAACGCTGGGAGGCTTAACCCAGCTGCTTCTGTCTCCTTTAGGTCGTCCAGCCTGCTGTGAAAGTCTCAAGTAAAGTGGAGGAGGACAAGAAGGACGAGTCTCCGGCGTCGTGGCGTTTGGGTCTGAGGAAGACGGGCAGCTACGGGGCGCTGGCGGAGATCACGGCCACCAAAGAGGCTCAGAGGGAGAAGGACACGGCGGGGGTGATGCGCTCGGCCTCCAGCCCCCGACTCTCCTCGTCCCTGGACAATAAGGAGAAAGAGAAGGTCGGAGCTCCGAGGAACACGGATGCTGTTACAGCTGACATGTCCAAAACACTGGGGTTTAGAAAAGGGGGACCACTGCACTTAATTACATTGGAAGTGGTAAATCCTTTGATTCGATTCTTCTTATGTTAAATTAATGACATCACAGCAGGCTAAACCCTAAAAAACACGAGTGTAACATTTCATTTTGAAGAAACTACAACCAAATTTCGTTGACCTTTAAACTTGGGAAATCTTGAATTTTCCATTAAAATTGGGTCTTCTACAAATTCAAACTTCTACAGATTTCGATCTATCTGCTTATAACTCCTCAAGCATCATTTGTCCCCAGATTTTGTACGGCGTGAGCGTGGCGAGCTCGTAGAAGTGACGTTTCCCCAATCCTTTTGGTTTTTTTGGTTTGTTTTTTACCAGAATATTGTGGAAAAGTGTCCCTTGGCTCAAGCTGAACAAAAATGATTGGACTATATTATGAATGTGGGTGTGGTTAGCAAATCCCTCCGTTGCCAAGGAAATCTCAAAATTTACTTTTGCCGATTCTTCTAAAAATTACAATGACCTGTTCGTGACCACCAGGCAACCAAAAATCTGTATGGTTGCTATGGAGATAAAACCATTAGAAAAGCTGACGTTTTGAGAATTAAAAATAATAAAGGAATTAGTCACATTCAGCTCGGACCAGAGTGGAGGGCCAAAGGCGGAGAGTGAGGGCAGGGCCTGAAACATGCGCCACTTGCAGCTTGAATTTGATATATTTTCTCGTATTTTTTTTGGTGATTTGCAATGTTAACAGAGATAGAAATGACAAAATCTTGGCTTTTTCTGTTCTCAACAGGAAAAGGACAAAGGAACCCGTCTGGCATACGTGGCTCCCACAATCCCCAGGAGGCTGGCCAGTACTTCAGACATAGACGAGAAGGAGAACAGGTGAGGCCAGGTGGCGGTGGGTGTGTGCAGACACGCTCTGCTGCTCCCAGCTGTGTGTGTGTTTCAGGCTAAAAAGTTCGGTTCTGCACGCTTCGAGCAGTAACAGAAATGTCCAGCTGGAATCTTGTCGGCCGAACATTCAGGGATGCGAGATGCGGCACTCTGTTTGTCCGTGTTTTAGAACCAAAGCGCGCTATTGTGACTTGTGGATTTCCAGGGACTCCACCCCCTTGATCCGCAGCGGCTCTTACACCCGGCGGCGCTGGGACGACGACCTGAAGAACAGCGAAGGGAGCTCCTCCATCAACCGAACCTCCAGCTACCAGCGCAGGTCAGCCGCAGCTCCCTGAACGCCGCATCGTCACTCTGGATTAAACCCAGCGCTGATGTAGAAACCACAGATTAGTCATTAATCCGTAATTGTCATCACAAATGCTCGCAGCTCTTGGGAAAGTGACGCCACAGAGTCTGCTGCATGAACGCACATGTCCCGCCAGCCCTCTGTGTCCCTCCAACGCATCACTCAGATATTTTTACAAGGCTCGATAGCGTCTGCTACAGCAGATGAATCCCTTTCTCAGAGCTGTTGTTGGACCGATGCTGTAGTTTAAGGGAGTAATGCTGGCTGTGAGCCACCTAATGAAAGCCTGCCAGTTTTCATGCTCTAGAAGCTGCTGGAGAACCTGTTGGTTCTTGTGTTTCTTCAGGCCGCGGCATTGTTGCCAACCCAAACCGCCTTCAGTCATTTGAAGACCTTTCCAAAAAAAAAAAAGAGATGATTATCAGCAGGTTTAAGTGGATAATGTTGATTTATTGATGCTGTGGTTTGTCAAAGCGTAGTCGTCCTAAACGTGTTTACTTTTCAATGTCACTATGAATGTTTGTGTGTGCGCTTCCACCGCTAACATGCCCTCTCTCACCCGCCTGCCTGCCTGCCTGCCCAACACGCTAGCACGTCCCATACGCTAGCGCTCGGGCGGAGCGGCAGCACGCGGGACGTGCCGGCCAAGTCTTCGTCCACCTCCAGCTTGGACCCTAACACCTATAGCACTAAACTCTGGCAGCCGCCCACCACCCACTACCAGTCTTACAACGTTTACCGCAGGTACAGCGGCCTGAAAGGCCAGCACGCTCTCCTCAACCAAACTCTGTCTGCATCTCCGCTCTTTTTGTCTATGTTTTGACAAAATTCTGAGTTTTAGGACTGATTTAAACCAGCTGAGATTGAGCAGAAAAGTTAAATAGATTTATACTGGTTTCGTAAATGTCAGTAAAAAGTCGGAACAACAGTGAAAGTTGGGATTGCTGAGGTTTTTGGTTGACCTGTTCTCTCATGACCCTCGGTGAAGAAACTTTTCATTAGATCTGCAGATGGATCAGTCCTTCACGTGAAGGAAAACGTCTTAGTTGATGTGAGGGTCAGACATGTTTGTGTGCTCCTCATTGAGCTGAGGCAGGCCTTATGCTACACTCACATCGGCCTCGGAAACCCGCGTTCAGACGACCGCCGTCTATGACAACTCGCATTCACTGGTCCCTAGGCACATTTTTAAGTCCGTTTTTGTGCTCTACATACAAAATGCGTAGCAGCTGATCGTGCGTTGAATTAAAGTTAAACCAGATCAAACCTTCGTCAGTCAGGAACTCACATTTGGTAGTGATGTGTGGTTGGCGTCCTTTTTAAGGACGTGCCCGGCTGGTTCTATGACACCAAGTCTTTCATATAGCAGAACAGAGGTGTGACAGACGAAGCCTGTAGCAAGATTCACGAGATCTGCACCGCTTCAACATCTCACACCACGCCTCTTCCAACTGTAGGGACATGCGCTAGTATCAGGTAGCGACAGTTTGGTGTGAAAGCCATGTTCACATCAAATTTGTTTGATAAAAGCAGTAGGATGACGACCAGCTAAGCAAACTGATAATAGATTATGTGCTGTTGTTGGATACATTTTACTGGTACAGTTGGGGGGGGGAGGGGGGGGTTATGTATCTTTGGACACAGGGGGGGTATAGTTGTGTAAACCTCTTTTAAAAGATCAAAAGCTATTTTACAAAATTGATTAAAATTTCAATAAAAGCAAAATCAAACAAGCATAAAAGTTGCATTAGTAAAATATTTGCAAGGATTTTTTTAACAACATTCATTAATGATTTTCCTGAAACCAGAAAGACCTTAACTGTAATGCTAAATCTCTACTGCAGTACTACTACAGTAGTAAATAAAACATCCTGCTGTTTGCCCTCTTGTCAAAAAACTAAAGTGAGGTCGTTAAGGTTAAAGCTCTGTAATAAACAGGCTGTCAATCACCAGGCTCAGTAATGATACTTTTACAAACTCCTCCTTTTCATCCACGGCTGTTGACCTTTTATGTTTCTGTTTTTCGGCAGTGGCTCTTTCGACAGAAGACATGTGGACTTGAGCTCCTCAACCACCTCGTCTTCCTCCGCAAGCACCGCCACCACTGCCGCCGCCACCACCACCACCACCACCTCCTCCTCCTCCTCCTCTTCATCAGTTACCTCACCCACAGGCCACCGCAGCCTGTTATCCAGCCTGGGCTCCTCCTCCACTCGAACTGGCTCCACCAGTCTCACCAGCAGGTGCACATTCTCCTCTGGTACACACCATCTGTGCCGTTTGGACACGGCCAGTTGACCGATGTTGCACCTCAGACGCAGGCGTTGTAAACCCATCCTGGAAAAAAAAACCTTCTGTTAAGTTTTTAGTTTTTTAGCTGAAGTCAAAGAATGAATGAAGTCAAAGTTCTGTTTGTACCATTTTTTTTTTATTTAAAAGGCTTTTTAAATAGCTGAAGAAACCATCACCTTGTCTATAAATAGCGGAGGCGTAGCTGAGGTGTTCGAACCACACCTGAGCAAACCTGATTGGTGTCCAGACCAGAGTAAAGAATGGAAAGCATGGAGGTGGAGGGACAATTATATGGGCTTGTCCTTTACCCCTTTACCTCACAGCCAATGAGTTAGTCATAAATTCCTCTGAATGCCAAAGTATTTTAGAGTCCGGTTGAGTCAGACTAGCAAACCTTGACCATAATTATGTCATGCAGGAGAACCAAACTGACATAAATGCAAACTTTATTCACAAGAGGGCAGAACTAAACTTCAGGGATGATGCGTTTGAAGCAGACAGTTGAGTATTTTTAGGCATTTTTGGGGTTTCCCTGTAACCTGTGGCTTTGTGGTCAGGTACTGGTCAGAGGAGAGTGCAGAGAGGGAAAAGGAGAAGGAGTCTGCTGCAATCATCCCCACAATAAACACTGGCTCCACCACCACCACCACCACCACCTCCACCACTACCAGCACAGCCACCTCCACCACCACTGGTACCGGCATCGGCTCTGAAAAGCGCAGGTAACAAACCCGACTTCAGCGCAACTTTTCCTTCCCGTGACCCAGTAAAGCCACTACATCAAAGAATTGACAGAAAATTACATTTTTGGGGGGAATTAAGATGATTTTTTTAAAACCCTTTTTTTGAAATAGAATGCAACATTTAGCTTTCAAAATGTTTCAACAAAAACCATCAAACTGTTTAATTTGTTTTAGACAATTTAAATGAACATCAAACAGAACAAGAATCTTACTAAATCTTCTGTTTTTTTAAATGTCCTTTATTTCCACGAAATTACAACTTCATTTTTTAAACATCTGTACTGGTGACATTTTATTCTCGTAAAATGTTGGACTTTTTTTCTCACAATTTTTCACTTTTTACTCAATTTTATGAGATTTTTGGACTACGTAATTCGCTACAACTTTGACTTGAAATTATGATTTTATTCTCGTAAAATGTTGACTGTTTTCTCTTAATTATATGACTTTTCCACATAATTTTGCAGCTTTATTGTCATAAAGTTTTGACATTTTTGGTCATTTGGTACAACCCTTTTCTAATAGATGTACAGCTTGTTTTTTCCATAACTGTACATTTTCATTTTCATATTTCTACAACTTTTTGTTCATAATTATGCAAGTTTATTGTCTTAAATTTTTGACATTTTTTGTCACTTTTTTACAACTTTTTTCAACATTTTCTTTTTTTTTTTTTTTACAATTTAATAACTTCAGTCTCAGAATTGTACATCTTTATTCTCATAATTTTGACATTTTTCTAATAATTATGCAACTTTATTGTCATAATTATGGGTCAACTTCTTTTCTCGTAGATGTACACCTTATTTTTTTTCCATCATTTTATGACTTTATTCTCGCAATTCTGCTGCTTTATTCTTACGATTTTAGGAAATGTTTATTTATTTATATATTTGTCTATCTTTTATTATGGTAGGCCCTAACTCTCCGGTCTGAATTTTCACCATAGATTTTAGCAAATTGGCAAAGCTTTTCGCGCCCAAATTTCGTGGTAGGCGTTTTGAAATGAGCAGGAAAAGTCCTTCTACTGCCCCTAGTGGAGGGATGATGCCCTACAGGGCAGAAAACACGGACCTACACACATTAGGTTTCTAAAGGACGTTTGGGTCATGATGATGAGATTGAAATGGTCATGTAGGGTTATAGATTGTTGTTTTTGATTGACAGTAGTTTAAACTATATGAATTCAAATGATGTGACGTCACCAGGAAATAAGCAGCTTCTAACGTCTCCTCCTTTTGGAAAGAGTTTGATCCAGAGCCACTGAGGAAAACAGAGCGTGTCCGTTAGCGAGGTGGCGTGCACGGCTGCCTGTGGCTGCACTGAAATAAGCCACCTGTCACGGTGGGAGTGGGGCCACGGCCGTTTCAGCTCCAACAACTTCTCCAAATAAGGAAGATGGACAGAAGCAGCAGTTTCTGCTGAAGGGCAAAGGCGCCATTCTCCTCTGAAGGAGTTCAACCGTCCGTGTGGCCAGCAGAAGCTCCGCCCTCTCGTTTTACAAAACTGTAATCGCTGTAGTTGAATCTCTGTTTTAGAGCTCTAAAACGCTTTGTTGGCCCAAGGAAACATTTATTTTAGAAATGTCTACAATCGGTCTTTACAGAACAAACACGCATCTCTACTTCAGAGGTTTTCTAAGAAGCTGAGCTGACATGAAGTTGTACTAATTCTCAATGCATATTTTTAAACACAGTAAAGCTGTTTTACAAAAAGAGACAAACAAATGATCTTTTTTTTATTCATCTCTTAAGAAAACACATACAGAAATACTTTGTTTTTACCATACTGATTATTCTGCAAATATACATTTTAAAACGTATATATAAAAAAAGAGGATGTCAAATCTCACTTTGTCATGGAGAATTGCTGCTAAAGAAGAACTTCAATGATTTTGTTTCCAAACCCAGAAAAACAGTGTTGATTTTGGGGTTTTTTGTTGCAGAAACTAAAGATCTTTCCTTTTTTGTTGGGTTGTGACGTCTTCGTTGACTTGTTTTTGTGCGCTTTTATTAGGTCCTACCTGACTCCGGTGCGAGACGAGGAGTCCGAGTCTCAGAGGAAAGCTCGGTCCAGACAAGCGCGCCAGTCCAGGAGGTCCACCCAGGTTTGTTAGCCCCCACTTTGAACTAAATCCGAACTAAAGCTTTATTATAAAAACTATTAAATAAAACTAATAAAACTAATAAAAACTAATAAACTTTAAATGAATGAGTCAAACTATAGCAAACAGCTTTCTGTTTTCAGTCCATTTTGTTTCATCTCTTCTGCTTCTTCTTATTTTCTTTGGTACAAAAAAAAAAAATGACACATTTTTTCAGACCAAGCTGGGTTTACATCATGAGAATGAACCTTCAAGTGTGAAAAAAGCTGTAAGAAAAAGGATAAATACCACACACTGTTTTTTATTTACAGTGTTTGTAATAAATGGCGCTGAATTGCTCTGCTGTCTTAAGAGTTACAAAGTCTTCTCCATGCAAAATAAAAGCTTCCCTTTGTGTCTAAAGGCTGATGTTCAGCTCAGTCTTTTCAAAATAAAAGCAGTAACATTTATGATCTCGGTAGAAAACATTGGACCCAAACGGTGACATTCAGCCCCTGACAGACTGAGCTGTATGTCTAAAGTGTTCCTACAGTTTGTCCTTATCTTCTAAGTGTGCAGATCATGTTTGTCCTACATCCACTGAACATCTGTGGCTTCCTTTAGACATGTTTTTGCGATTAAATAGGATTTTTGGTCAGAAGTTCAAACTATTTTCGGCCACCATCTTCAAACTGTGGATGAGGTTCGTACCATGAAGTCTTAACGGAGGTGGGGGGGTTCTTCCTTCAGGGAGTGACTCTGACGGACCTGCAGGAGGCTGAGAAAACCATCGGCAGGAGTCGTCCCCCAAAGACCTGGGAGGAGGAGAAAGAAGAGAAAGAGAAGCAAGACAAGGAGAAACAAGAGGAGAAGAAGGAGACTGAAACCAAGGAGGACGATTACCGGTCGAAGTACCGCAGCTTTGAAGAGGTACAGGTCTCGTTTTTGTCTCATCCGAGGTTCAGCCTGTGCTTCAAAGTACTTTATATATCAGTTTTACTGTTTTTTTTTCCCATTAATTTTACCATGAAAACACTTTGATTTGATCAGATTAACATAAAACTTAATGTCATCTGTTGTTTTATCTTGTTTCTACAAAACGTATTATTTTTCTTTTAATTTTTTTAAACTACTGGTTTTTTTTGTTGTTTTTTTGTTCACAGTATCTGTGCTGAAATCTGCATGAAAGTGTTCTTTGTGTGTGTGAAAGTCTGCGGTTTTTCCCTTAAAAAGTCCTGCTTTTTCTTTGTCCTCCAGCGTTACCGGCCTTCATCCTCGCTCGCCTCCGCCGTTTCCGCGGTAACCACAGCCTCCTCCACCTCCTCCTCGAGCTCGCTGTCCTCCGGTTCCGGCTCCCTCTTCAGGCCCAACAGTCTGTCGGGGATCACCTCGTCCTACAGCCGTTCCTCCAGGGAGGCAGAGAAAGGTCAGAAAGGGTTCATTCATCCGATCCGATCGCGTGACGCGTTCACGGACAGGCGCCAAGAATCGTAGAAGTACGAACGCAGGAAGTCAAATTTCAGATGTATCTCATATATGTGAGTTTTGTGGGAAAACTGGAGGCCGGTTTAGAGCGCCGCGCCGACGGAAACACTCGCCTCTTTGTTCTGGGACAAAACTCTGCCTCTCCTGCGGCTTTGGGCCGTTTGTCCTTATTTCACTGAAAGGTCAAAGGTCGGATTATCTGGGTTTAAGATTAATGTTTAACTCAACTATTTATTTTCCCTTGAACAAAAGGGAATTTCCATATTTTCATATTGATGTTGATGTTTTGTTTTACAAAATAACAATAAACTGGTTAAAAAAAAAACACACATTTTCTTTATAAGTCACTTTAAGTTTGAAAGTCGTACAGTTAAAATATTGTCCAAAAATTGAGATACGCAGGAAAAAATGATCTAGTCAAGACTGAACTTTCTTTCTAGAAATATTCTAACTAGAATGTACTTCTCTTATTTATGAAACTTGTTCCTGTTGGAGGTTCCACGTTAGTGTTTAGCCACAGGACGTTTTGACTCCACTAGGAGGAGGAGGAGGAGGAGGAAGAGCAGTCATGATGTAGAGCAGGGGTGTCAAACTCATTTTCACTGAGGGCCACATCAGCGTAGTGTCTGTCCTCAAAGGGCCAGATAGAACTTATACAGGGAACTAAATGTAATGAAAAATAAATGTAACTACTCCTTAATGTTAAATAACTCATTATTTATTTATTTAAAAAAAAATTATTTATTCTAACTTTTTAAAGTGACAATTACAGTGGCATAGAAAACACATGTTTGCTTGTTACTCTAGCATAAATCCTTTAAAATTTTGACCGCTTATTAAAACCCACATAACTGCATTAATCAAGGATCAAACTGTCCAAGTGAATAAAGAAAAATAACATAAAACTGAGTTAGAAAGAACATGCATTACACGTGTTACATTTGACCATAAAAGGCTGCACACAGCCGTGCATCCAATGGTTTGATGACAACAATTTGTCTGCATCCACACATAAGAGCGGCAAACATTGAATAATTACAGCAGCTACACATCAATCACATTTATTCAACTAAATAACATTTTTATTTTAAGAAATTAAAAACTTATATGCTCTCGCGGGCCACATAAAATGACATGGTGGGCCAGATTTGGCCCCCGGGCGTCGAGTTTGACACATGTGATGTAGAGTTACCAGTAAAGCAGTGAAAGGAGATTAGGGGTTCAGAAGATCAACTTACATCTACGCGGCTCTCATGATATAGAGTCAGGATTTAAAATGTACCTATTTATAAACTTAAATTCTCTCAGACTTATTAGCAAAAGTATATTTCAAAGAATCAGGCAACTACTTTGAATTAATGAATGTAGATAAATGGTCACAATTTGATAAAGCCTTTCTGTCATTTTTCTTTTAACAGTTTATGGATTTGGACCCGTGTGTTTGTAGTTGTCGTGTCAACGCCGCCACAGGGATCAGAAATGTTCCGTTCAGGGTTCTTTTTCAGCGCCTGACCTCTGGTTAGTCGAGAAAAATAAGTCAGATGGGCCCAGCATCCACGGTTAGGAACAGTAAAACTCCACATGTGCTGGCAGAGCGTGACGCTTAAGTGACGTACTTCACGACGAGGCTGACAATTAGCTGACAGCAACCGAAATGTGATTTATTTTATAAAAGAAGGTGACGCTTAACACAGAGCCCAGAGGAACCCCTGATGTGATTGTGTGGGGCGGGGATGCGACGTTCCGCGGGATACAGAGAAACATTACAGCAACTAGACGGAAAGACGTTCCGGTCGGTTTAGCCTGAACACGTTTAGTTTATAAAATACTTAGCGATCGTTTTTCTTCTCTTCGGACAGAAACGGACAAAAAGGAGGACGAGAAGGACGGCGAGGACAAGTCTCAGTTTCGCTCCATACGGGATCGCAGGCGGCCCCGTGAGAAACGGCGCTCCACCGGAGTGTCCTTCTGGACTCAAGACGTAAAGACCGATCCCTCTCTTTGACCGCCTGCACGCCGCCAAGCGTCGGCTAACATGGTTTTCCGGTTTTTTCCAGGGTGATGAGAACGACCCCGACCAGCCGTCGGACTCGGAGGAGAGCGGCTTGAAGGGAGAGCTGCAGGTGAAGACGACTCCTCTCATTTTGACACACTTTTGTCCAACGCCCAAGTTTTTCTGTTGCCTCTTTTTGAGCCGTTTTCCAGGTGATTGTTGCCGCGGCGACCTTGAACTTTTCCAAAAACACAAAGCAAAGGAAGCCTAAGTTTTAGCATAGGTGCAGAAATGTACGAGTTTTTATCAAGGTGACGTTTCAACAATAGAAGACGATGAGAAGAAAATCGTCTCCAAAGAGCCGTTGATGTGAAAATAGACTTTCTGTTCAGACAAACAGTGAAACAGAGACGATCCACATCCGCTTGAATCTTCCCCCTACAGTCAGTTTGAAGTGTGCTGCAGCTACAAAAGCACTAAAGAGCAAATGGAGACTTCTCTCTGCATTAAAAAAAAACATCAAGAACAACACAGGAAGTCCACTGTGGTCACTTCCTGTCCAGGCGTCTTCTTGAATTCTCAGAACAAATATTTGGAGAGTAAAATGTTTTTTCTAATTGATGTTTCACACAAAAAAATCAACAAAAATGTTGATTTATGAAATGATGAAAAAAGCTTCTAAATGAGATCAAAGGAGAGCATGTATAAAGAAGGAACTTTAAACATGTAAATCAAGATTTTAACTAAAGTATATAACATGTTTTAGAAATCAAATGTTTCGTCTTATAATTGAGTTTTAGGTGCCAATAAAACTTTAATTAAAGAATATTATAAATATATTTGACATTCTAGAGCCAATTTCAATGTTCGATCATATTTGTTAGCTCATGAATGATTTTATTTTCTTACATTTAATTTTTTCCAAAAGGGATTCTTGATAAAACGATTTATGTCAATGAAGTAATGTAAATTAAACCACAATCCCATATCCTTCTTTTATGCACCAAAGTCAATCTTTATGCTCATTCTCATTATTTTGAATAAGAAATCAGACAATATGGAGAATTATTGACTTTTTTCATCTTTTTTTATAAATGCATACTAAACACCTTATGAGTGAGCAAAATATTCAACTTCTAGCACTGAAAATCATCATTTTCTGCTTTGTAAATGCTAGTGGGTTAAAGTTGTGTCATATTTGTCATCAGTCACTAACTTTGTGTTGTTGTTTTTTTTGTTTCTTCCAGAGCGACAGACTGTCCAGGTAAGAGTCCCCCCCCCACGCCGCCCTTCCCGCCGTTGACTGACGCTCGTGGCCCTAAAACTCTTTCCTCACTGACGCAGGAATGAGAGCACTTCATCTTTAGATCGCAACGACACTCTTCTGAGCCGCAGCTATGGAGAAAGTCGAAGGCCGTACTCCAGCCGACTGGACAGAGACGACGCCACCGACTACAAGAAGGTAAACGGAAGCTTTTCTCTATCTGTGCGTTTCGACGACCCGTTCTACTCGGCCATTTTTTAAATTCATATTCATTATATTTCTTATTTAAATGATCGGTTATCATTAACAAATGTTTTTCAGAACTTATTTCAGTAAGTTGAACTTCACTTTTGTTACTTTTTACCAAATAAAAAACCCAATTGGTAGTTTTATTTTGAAAATAAGGGAACCTTGACGACACTTTACTTTGAAAATGCATCTACTTTACAGTAGTCCATTCAGTTTGTGTTGTTTTATATACTTAAAATCCAACATTATTCTGCAATTGTAAAGCAATAATTACGTTCTTAAAGTTTATTTTTACTACACTCTACAATAATTACAGTCGTCTCTAATATTTATACTTGATGTTTTCAGGAACAGCAAATAAAAATACTATAAATATTCTTGCGAGTCTTTTCTTAAACATATTTTTGTTTAGTGAAAGAAATATTGCGTTGTTAGCATAAAGCTATCGGCCATTTTATTGATCTGCATTTGTCAATCAGAAACGCTGGATTTCCTCATCATTTTCTGCGTTTTCATGTCGGAGCGTTCGGTCAGGCCTGTTCCTCCTGTGACGGATCTGTCTGTTCCAGCTCTACGAGCAGATCTTAGCCGAGAACGAGAAGCTGAAAGCTCAGCTACGCGACACGGACCTGGAGCTGAAAGACTTGAAGCTACAACTCGAGAAAGCCACACAGGTACGGGCCAGCCCTGGAATCTGAATGACGGCGTCAGTCGGTCCGCTTCTGACGCGTCTCGCTCGTGTCTCCGCAGAGGCAGGAGCGCTACGCCGACCGATCCCAGCTGGAGATGGAGAAAAGGGTAAAGGCGGAGCCTGTCCCACGTCTACTTTTTATTTATTCTATCAACATTTGTGCGCAGCGTCTGGGTTTAGAAGTGGAAAGTGGGGATGTTGGTTTGATTCGTGTGAAGCGTCACAGTAACGCTGCTGCTGATGGCTTTATGTCTGAAGGTAACAAGCAGGCCCCGTTTTCATCCGAGCGGTGGTATGATCCTCCCCTGTTTTTGTATCGGCCTCCCTTCTGCTGCCGGCTGTGCCACTGTGAACGGGGACCCGCCCCCCCCCCCTCCAACCCTCCACCCTGATCACTGCCTTTGTCTTTCACCGGGTTTTGAACCTGAGCAGCAGCGTTTGTGTGTGTTTGGGATGGAGCGGCGCTGCTGCTGCTGCTGCTGCTGCTGAAAGCTGCACCTGTGTTTTTGTGTCGTTTCCCACCAGTTCGGCGGCGGTCTGAAGCCAAGCGTGGCGCCAAACAGGTTCAACGTGAAATGAATGAAAAACAAGATTGTTGCAGCTTAAAAAGGATATTTTTCAAATGCTAAAAAATTAAAATAAACCAGAAACTATTACAAAATGAAAAAAATAAATGTTTATGTGGAACTGCTGCTAGTTGTATTTAGAATTTTTTTTTTTTTTCATTTTTTTATCCCTTTTTTGTTTTATCAATCACTGCTTCAATTCAGACCTTTAGTAAACATAGACCAAAAAACCAAAAGTGTCCTCTTACTGCTATTTTTTTATTTAAGTTTTCGGTATTTCCTCAAATTTAAAATATGTATTTTTTAAGACATTTTTCTGATGATGGAGGACATGTATATGATATATAATATAATATACATCAATATTAATAAACATATAATATATATCTCCTATATTATGGACATATTTTAAGAAGATTTGGCTCAAAATTGAATTTCTGAGTTTTTTTTTTTTTTTTTTTATTGTTCCGAGTCTGGAGCAGGTTTTAGTAAAGTTTGTATTTGTGCAGTGGAAAATACTACTAGCTCCCTGCTCCACTCCATTCTGATGCATTCACTGCAGCCGCTTACATGTACAGCTGGATAGCTTCAATATTGCTCGCCATTTTTGTTGTGTGATGTGTACGTCTGAGTTCAAAACAGTTTTCAAAGGATCTGGTGTTTTTCTAAACTCTGGTTTTTCATTCACTTTAAGTCGATCCTGATTTGACCCCATAGCCAAGGCGCGTGACCTTTAATCCATGCATCATCAGCTTTCCCAACTCAAAAATGTGCGCCGTGGTTCAGTTAGACCGTCGGCACGACCCCCCCACACACACACACACACACACACCGACGTCCTGTTATCTCGACCCAAACCTCCATTTGGACGGCCTGTGGCGCCCATAAACGGCGTTTCCGGTCTGGCTGCTGCTTGTAGACGCCTCACAGAACATGCGTGTGTTGAGTGTGTGTGCTGTCACTCCCCCCTTCTCCACACGACCTTCCACTGCATTTTTCTGACATTCTGGCGATGGAGGTCAGAGGTCATGCGTATGTTCTCTTCCCCACAGGAAAGACGAGCTCTAGAAAGGAAGATTTCTGAGATGGAGGAGGAACTTAAGGTACCGCACACACGGTTCTGTTTCATTTATCGACGTTTTATCATCTGAATATAGTTTGTTTTTACAGATGTGATGATGATAAATGTCATTTACAGCTGAGATCATTGTGTACACAAAACGATACAAATAAAGATTCAGAGCATTGAAGCTTCAGGCGAACAAACAGTGACATCTAGTGGTCAGCTAGAGCAACAGCAACCTCAGTAGAGCAGTTTAATCTAGTATCATTGATGAAGAAAAAGGCTGAAAACACTTGTTTTATTATTCAGACACACTCATTTAGATCCACAACAAAAAATAAATCAATTCAAAATCACAAAATGCAAAGAAAAATTCATGCTCGGCCCCGAATTCGAGCTGAAAATATCAACCAGAGATGCCAACAGAACATTCTGCTTTAGATCAATGAGTAAAGATGATCAAAAATGAATTATTTCAAAATAAAAGTCATTGGAGGTCAAGATTGCTTGAAGAAATGTCTTTCCTGGTTGAGAAGTCTAATAAACTAATTTGTAATTCTTCATTTGTCAATTTTATTAATTTAAATGTGTGAAAAGCGAATTAAGACAAAAATCATTTTTGAAAATGTGATTGATAGATCTGCTGTAGCTGGAGTTAAGTGCACTTTTAAGCCGTGGGAAAAACGATTAGCTGCTGATCTGAGGAGCTTTAACTGAAGGTGAAACTGAGATGGTTTTGAACAAAAGATGCAGCAAAAAATCCAGTTTTTTTTTTTTTTTTGGTGGCTCCAAATGCAAAAATAAAGAAATGAAGTATATTACACAACAATTAAAAAGGCAAGTGAAATGAAAAAAAAAAAAAAGCTTCAGGGCCACCGTCCTTTTTTTTCCTGAAAGCTCGTTATTTTGTTTTTAGGAATCTAAAGCTTTTTGTCTCGCTTGCGTTTTACTCTGAAAGGATAAAGGCTTCTAACATATCAGTAGTCAACCTGGAAAAAGCGCTTGAGCTCCCGTTCAGAATCTGGAAAGTGATGTCAGAGGAGAGGAGCATCCCCGCTCGTCTGGCGCCGGACCTTTTAGGCTGCAGAACCTACGGGTCGCTGTCCCGCCCTGCCTAAAAACAAAAATCATTTCATCTTTTTCTTAAAATCTATCCCATTTTCTAACAGTCTTCCTCTTCTGTTTCCCCCTCTTCCTCCTTCTCGGCCCCTTCTCTTCCGTTTCCTTCCTCCTTTTCCTTAATTAATTCTCTTTCTCCACCGCCATGATTCCCTTTTTTTTTTTTATCTCTGTTCCCCATGTTCTACTTCTTGTCCCCCCCCCTCCCTGCAGAACCTCCCCCAGGTAAAGCAGGTTCAGGCCCTGCGGCAGGTCAAGGAGCGGCTGCAGGCCGAGAACCGGGCCCTGGCCCGCGTGGTGGCGAAGCTGTCTCAGTCGGCCTGCAGCCAGCTGCCCAGCGCCGACCTCTAAAAGCCACACCCACCTCCACCACCACCACCACCACCCCCCTCCACTTCTCTTTTCTCTCTTTCTGTCCATCTGCGCTCTGCTCTGCACCCATAGACAGGCAGGTGACCTCCCGCCCCCAAACGTGACGTGGTTGTTGTGACCCCCCCTCTTCCCCTTAATCCCCCCCCCCCCCCCCGATTTGAGGAGGATGGTTTTGTTTTGGCGGGAACATCACTGTCAGGTGTCCTCCACGCCTTGTCAGTGTGGGAGGAGGGAGGAGGGGGGGGCGGAGTCAGAAAGCATTAAGCCGCCACAGGTAGTTTGGTGCTTCCGTCGGGGAGGGGGAAGCACGCCGGCGGGGGTTTTGGCTTGTTCGTGCATGAATGAACCGCCTTCACTTTCCTTTGGTTATAAATAATCACGCCCCTCCTTCCCCCATCCCTCCTCCTCCTCCTCCTCCTCTTATATTCCTGTTTTCAAAATAAAAGTCTGACATCGAATGTTGACGACGACTGCATGCACGGTCAGGTTTTATACCGACACCGATCGCACCTGCGATCAATAAAGGTTTTTTTTGAATTGGTGCAAACTTTGAAAGTCTGTCGTTTAAACTGCAGAACTTGCACAAGTTCTGCAGTTTAAACTCGATGCCACCTTAAAATCGACTATAGTGCCCCCTTCTGGCCACATAAGGGCCATGCAAAAATCATCGACTGTATATGATAGCTGGACTGAGTGAAGAAGACGCCCACTACAGAAAATGACCGACTTTCGGCTCCAATGGAGCGAAATGAAGTCCACGCGGTCTCGTACCAAGACCGGAGGACGTCAGTAAGCCACGATGGGTGCGAGTCGAGTCACTGTTTCTATGGCAACCACTCTCTGCAATCAGAAGTTCACGACCTCTACCACTTGAAAGCAAACCCCACCCAAATCCAAATAGAAGAAATATAGAATATTCTTCCTCCAGAGTTCTGGGTGGAACAGTTGGAGCAACCCCGCCCCCCTTTCCCCTCCCCCTCGCCGAGAGCTCTCTGTTTACACGCTCTCCTGCTAGCTTACAGCCCCTAACGTTACTGGTGCAACAAAAATGAGACTTGGATCCAGATTCCAGCTCGGACGGTTCTGGTCGTCTAGAAGTGGATCACATCAGGATGGAGCGGAGCAGGGAGCTTGTGGCCCCACCCAAAGCGTTTTCTACCATCTCAGAAATGCTTTACTTTCTCTCCTTTCATTCCCACAAATGGAATGACTATGTGATTCTGACCTCTTGGTCCACTGAGTCCAGTTTTCATATACAGTCAAGGGTGTACACTGACAAACAGGAAGCAGTTCCTGTTTTCACCTCAACGTGTCCAGTAAATGTAGCCAAATTCACCAAAATAAAAGCTCAGTCAGCGTTTCTGTACTCATTCGGCCTGGGGGGCTCACGGGGGAACCCTTACTTTGTGTGTTGTATTTTATTAACACATGGGTTAGCATGCTAAACGGACAAACTCGGGATCTCCTGCAAGTTGAAGTGAAAGGAGGGAAAGTCTGGTGTTCTTCCTCTCTGCTGTGTGAACGGGACTCCTGCGCTGCATGGCTTGGTCAGAACCTCGGCCCCCCCTCCATTTTTCTCCTCTCAAACCCAAGATGTTCTCATGTTTTATATGAGAGGGGATGTGTCCTCCCAGTCAACAGGCTGCTGTGGCGTTTTGGCGAAACTGGTCTAAGCCTGATCTTTTTTTTTTTTTTTTTGTCTCCTCCTTCCCTCGTCTCCTCCCCCCTTTTTTATTTTTATTTTTCCATTTCTCCATTTCAGATGCTCCCAGACTTGAAAGCGGACAACCAGAGACTAAAGGACGAGAACGGAGCGCTCATTCGAGTCATTAGCAAGCTTTCCAAGTAGATCCTGATTGCCCCACCCACCCAGCCTGCCACCCTCCCCCCACCCGCACCCCCCCGGCAGAGACTAATGGAATTGCACATTTAGATAGAATTGCAGCAGACATCAGAGATGAGACTCGTCCCGATCTGTGCTCCTCTGTCATCCATCCTGCTGTCTCCATCAAACCACAGTTTACAGAGCAAAGACGTACAGGAAAAAGTCCTCAGTCAGCATGTGAGAGCCTGGTGGGGGGGTGGGGGGGGCGAACTATTTAACCAGTAAGCCTTAGTTGTACATACAGAAAAAAAAAAGTCACTTGCATCCCGTCTGCTATCACCCGAACAAATATTATTGCGCCCCCCCTCCTGGTTTTATTTGTGCCACACTTCCTGTTTCCTCTCTCTCTCTCTCTCTCTGCTGTGCTGTGCTGTGCCCCCCCCCCCTTTTTTATCCCGTTGTTGTTTTTTTTTTTTTTTTCCCCCTCCGCCACACTCGCACGCAGCCCCGCCCCCCCCCTCACGCAAACAGGAGTCTGGCTTTAGCGGAAGGAGGCGGTCCTAGTGGAATTGAAGCTTTCACCGTATGTGCAATATGCTTTTTTTTTTTTTTTTTTTTTTTAATGCTTTAAAGAGTCCATCATGTGTAGGATTTTTTTCACCTCCACCGCTGCCATCACTCAATCTCCCTCCTTTTTTTTTTTTCTTTCTTTTTACATTCGCAGTCGGTTTATACTCATTTGTTTTAGCAGGTACTGAGTGCTGCTGTATATACCTGTATGTATTTGTTTGAGACCAGCACATGGCATGCGTTGATGGTTCCCGTCTGTTACTAAGCAAAAACAAATTTCAAAGGAACAAATTGAAAAAAAAAAAAAAAAAAAAAAGTGTGTTTTAAAATATTTTTCTTTTATAGCCTGAAGACATGGGAGGAGGTTGGATTTAACGGGCCCCTCCTCCGTGTCCAGGTCTTTTTTTTTCCCCGATTACGTGTTCACAGGATTGTGAGATTTAAAAATAAAACGACGCGTTTGTGGCTTCACCACATATCCCCATTCGGTGCTGCCGGTTTTTTGTTCCCAAACTTTTAAAAGCTGTAGTTTTCTCGCCAAAGTGTCATCACCTAAACATGGAAACCTATTCGGGAGGAGCGGCGCCCCCATTCATGCATCCTGACGCATTTCAGTGGCCTTTTTTTAAGGATGTTTTAGTAAAAGAAGTCTCTGCTGATGGACCAACAGCCATCTGGGTTTTTTGTTTTTGTTTGTTTGTTTTCTTTATCCCCCCCCCCCCTCATCTTGTAAAATAGGTGTGTGGCTTAATACATGCAAGCTGTGCTGTGACTACAACCACTGAAGAGTTCATTCAAAAATAAACTTGTACATTGTAAAAGTTCCTGTGCGTCTTCATTTCCACACTGGTTGGATTTTTTTTTTTTTTAATTCTTAAAGTTTAAACAAAATAAAAGTAAAAAGTTCACAAACAAACTAAAGTTTTAAACATTTTATTTTATTTTGAAAAAAAAAGGTCATCGAGGTATAAATCTTCAGTTAGTAAAAAAACAAAAACTTGTATTTCCAGATTGTCTATCTGCCAAATATGTGACGAGTATTGAGATTTTAATTTGGAAAATATGTCTTTATGAATTTAACACCCAAGTTTGGTTCTTGAAATCTTCCATATGTTTATTGAAATTGAGGTAAAAAAAAATAAAAAAAGCAAATATTTCCAGAAGTTGCTGCTCAGGTTCAAAGACAAAATAATTGTAGGAAAAACCTTTATTTATAAGCAAAAGTTACATGTTTGAGTTATTATTACTATTATTTTATATCTCATTGATATTAGTATTTTTTTAAGCTACTTTTTACATTTCTGTCAAATTTTCATCTAACATTTTTTTAAAATAGTTTTTTCTAGATGAAGTCTTCAAAATAATCATTTTTTTTCCCATAATGGCTTTTCTTTTCAGCTGTAGTTCCTTCATCTCACCGCTAGATGGTGGCACATCAGCTATTTTCTCCTGTCATCCATCTCTCCCCTTAACATGAACCCAAACGACCAGCTGACGTCACAGCCGCTCTGCTCTGTTATACCTGTGGGATGTCACTGTTTACAGCAAAAGAAACAAACGAGGTTCTAGTGAACATTACTAAAGCTTTAGGAAAAATAAAAATAAAGCTTTAGCAGAACCGCCTCGGTTAGAAATTGTTGGTATATGTTGTCGAAGTATTAGGTCCAGTTTAAAAACTTTTTTTTTTTTAAATCACGGCTTTAAAGTCATAATTTAATGAGAACAAAGTCTAAAATAGATCAATAAAATAAACGTCTGTGTATATATATAATATATACTATAACTATATAATTTCTGTCTCTACTTGCTCCGCCCTCGTAATCCTTGACCAATGAGTGAAGAGATGTTTTTTTACTCACATGGTTTTGTTTACTTGTTTTGGTTCAAATCAGGAAAGGCCGCTCGATGGCAGTCTGAACACAGACCAAATGCAAGGTTCAGAGCTCCATCCAGACCACATTTGGCGGACTGGATCTGGAACAAACTGTTTTCCCAAAATCCTATTTTTATCAAGAATATTGAAAAAAGAAAATGCCTAAAACTGGGCCTCTTCAGACAGAAGCATCACACAGACTCGGAAGAAAGGATTGGATTCCGATGCCTTCAACGGTCTGCAGAGATCCTGCAAGCCACCAATTAATGAAAAAAAACATGAATAAACCCTCAAACGTTTATAACTTTATCAATCAACCTTCAGTTTACTGGTTCAGATCCAACACAGTTTGACTAAACTGAGTTTAGTAGTTCTGCTCTGCTGCTGCTTCAGCTGCTGAACTGCCTGTTCCCTTCCACCTTCATCCCGCAGTATTACTTTTTAATTTATGTTTTTGTCGCCCTAGTACTCCACCGCTCAACACCACAAAACTGCGTCTTTAGAAAAAATGAATTAATTAAATTTTCTTAATGAAAACACTGGAGTTAGCTTGCGTTACTAAAGGTGTTCCTCTAGGTTCCCTTAAAGGACTTGTTGTTTTCACAGCCATCGTTTTTAATGCAAAAGCTGTAATACTCTTGTTTTTGTCCATTTCAGTCACACTTCCTTAATTGTAAACAATAAGATTTTGCTTTTACTTGATGAATTAGCTTTTAGACTCGATCAATAAAGCTAAAACCAGACTTTAAGCAACTTACAGGATTGCAGGGTTTAGCATCTTTTCTTGAGAACCTCAGAATCAATTTGCAACTTCCTGATGTTCAAAACCCGACTTTTTTTTTTTTTTTTTTTAAGTAAATATTGGATTTAAAATTCCTAATCCAAACACTCTTCTATCTGAACACAAATCTTAGGTATCCAAACAGCGTCTTAAAGGTATTCTTAGTTATAATTATAATCAGAGTGAAATAAATGCGGAAAAATCTCTGTATTCTTAGTTTGGAAGTATTGCAAACAAAATAAAGGTGGAAAAAATGTAAATATGAAAGAAAAACATAGTAATTGAAAGGATTTCTGGGCTTATTTTCAATTCTTTTTCAGATTCTAGACTTAAAAACAAGCAAATTCAGATAAAAGAATGAGAACAAAGATCACAATAATCTTCCACACAACCTTCAATAACATCTACTGGATGGTATGTTTGTTTCTGCAGGTATTTTTGTGAAATTCCACTGAGGGAGGGGCTAAACATGTCCCATCACACAGCTTCAAGAGCTGCAGTTTTACTGTCTCGCCACTAGGTGGTGCACATCTTTGCAGTTTGTCTGGTGAAGTTCACATCATTTTCAGAGGAGGAAGTGGTTTTGACAGCTGATGCAGCCCTCGTCCTCCATCCCATGTCAATAGAACATGAAACGCTGTGTCCTGACCGCCTCACGGCTCTGCCGTGTCACCACGCGTGACCGCATGTCCACAGCAAACAAAGTGCAAACAGCATGCAAGCCAGCCCATGGCGAGCCGGGGTTGCGGTGACAACCAGCCGCTGCTTCCAATCACTGACCAGACTTGACCAAACTCCTGTTCCTACATGTGTCCGTGTCTGTCGATGGTGGCCTGTGAGGGTCAGAGATTTCTAGCTCTTATTCTGCAGATAAAGCTGTGAGGATAAGCAGCAGCGTCTGCCACCAAAAACGTCTCCTGCATTTTCTATCGCCTGATCCTGCGGGGGGGTTATGTCACGTCTACGTCCAACTAAGCAACTAAGACTTTGACAGGAAATAACCTGTAGAAAATAATTATAGTAACAAATGACTTTAAGTAACGGTGACTAAGACGTTTGAGTGATTCCTGTTGGTGTGGAGTACAGTACTTACAGGGTATTTGAGTAGTACTTGTATGGTACTTTTGTTGAACTTACAGCGTACACCCCTTCGACATTTCACACCCACTGTAGGTGACGGACATGCGCTGGTAAACAGTTGAAAAAGAAGATGAAGCCCCTCCTTGCTCATCCAGTGTGAACGCCATGCCCCCCCCCCTTCAACAGTCGACCTAGACACACGGGATGAAGAAACGCCGTCTTTACCGAAGACTCACAGCGGCGTGTTTTCTCTCTGATGACAGAGAGTGACGGCTCCAGTCTGTCAGAGAGACGAAGATAAACGCTCTGCGAGAAGAATGGGATTCCACGCCGGCTGGCATTGATGGGGACTTATGTGGAAAGCAGGATATTATGGCGTTCCTCACACGCCGGCTTTGTTGTAACAACCTTCATCGACAGGAAACTAAATATCCTGCACTGTCAGGGGAGCAGATTAGAAAAAGAAACTGTAGTCTTTTACATGAAAGGTCAATTTGTAACTCTCATTGTCTTTTATTAGACTGTAAGGCAGCTTTAACACAGAAAAACTAAACAGGAGTGTTGGAAAAAAACGATGTGATTGAATCATTTTCTTAAATCTGCAGAGTGATTATCATTAAAAATACTACATTAGTAATAAGAGACATAATTGATGCTTTAATTTTTGCTCAGGAGGATTCACAGATCACAAACAAACCTGTTGATTTAATGTCAGCAGATACACTTTACAGTTTAATTTACAGATTCTGGAGATCCTCAGCCATAAATTCACAAATCTGACTAAATAAAATTTAACAAATGCTAAAAACAAAAGAAAGAAAGAAAGTATGCATTGTTAAAAAGATTAAAAAAAAAAAAAAAAAGAAATTTTCTTCAGCCAAAGGGACATAATCGATGGTAAAAACAGCCGGTTCAGCCTCTGAGCCTCGGTAGCAGACACCATGTTAGATAAATACGGCGATTTGATTGGTTGGAATCTGGACCAATCGCAGCTGTTTGATGGCAGCTTCGTCATGCTAAACAGAAACTTATGTCAGCAAAATCAAAGATGGGAAAAAAGCAAGATGAGACACAAGGCATGTGAAAACATGTGTTTTGCAAACGCAAAAATATTTTTTAAAAGAAAAAAATAATTTGAAAGAAACATTTTTTTTCAAGTTTTTGAAAGCAAAAAAAAATTGAAAGAAAAAAATGTTTTTGTTACGTTTATGAAAGCAAAAATTAAAAATTTGGAAGCAAAAAAAATGTTGAAAAGCATTTTTTTAATTACGTTTTTGAAAGCAAAACAAATTTTTTTTCAAGCAAAAGTAAAAAATTTGAAAGCAAAAAAAAAAACAAACATTTTTTAAGGCAAAAATACAAATTTGGAAATCAAAAAACAAAATTGAAAGTGAATATTTTATATTTTCATTTTCAACTTAGAAAGTTTTGTGTGCAATGTGTTGCCATAAATATTACAACATACGAATCATTTTAAAAAGATTGGTTTCTGTTCACCTCCAGATGATCCTAGTTTTGAACTGTAGCACCGGCTGTTCCAGCGCTGCAGACGTTGAATCCTCCGCCTGCCGGACTGAATCAGTACAGCAGGAAGGAAGCCAATTAGTGGGACAGCAATTTGGGTGACGCACGCCCCCAACATTCCTGCAGGGAGGCAGGAGCAGGGGGCAAACCTTGACCAACTTCAGACAAAAGTGGCCTAAATACCCAAAATAAAAGCTGATCCATTACTTGAATCCTTAGAGTTTGCAAACATCCTGATTGTGAAACTTTTTAAACGTTTCTTTTACATAAATATTCAAACTGCAACTGAACCCCAAATCATTATCAGCCCTCCACCATGCGTAAGAGTTGAAATGGGAACACCATCAATTCATCTATCTGTTAAGCCCAGGTACATTCCTTTGAGGGTCTTGGGGTTGCTGGAGCCTATCCCAGCAACTGTTAAGCAAAGGTGGGGTCCGCCTAGAACAGGTTGCCAGTTTGTTTTGGAAATAATCAACAGCAGTAATAAACAAAAGAACGATGGCTCACCAAAGTAGACTCAATGTATTTAGCAATGTTACCATAGATTTTTCACAGCATGTTATTTTTAGGAACTCCTGTGCTTTTGTCCAAAGTAAAAAAAAATTACTCATGAAAAAAATTATATTTTCTCTTTATATTTCAACATTTATTAATGAAAATAAAACAATAGTTCAGATACAAATCTTAAAAAGTGTTACTTCCTGCTGTACGGAGTCGGAGCTGGGACGTTTTTTTCTGCTGCAGACATTTTAATACACTAACATGAATAAATACAAAACTCTCCTTCTGGGTTTTACTCTGATAGAAACGGGCCAGGATGGTTCAAAACGGCAGAATCATGCTCCAATCTGGACCAATCAGCAGCTGTTTGATGGCAGCTTTGTCGCGCTAAACTGAAATGTATGTCAGCAAGATCAAAGATAGGAAAAACAGCGAGATGACACACAACGCATGCGAAAAACATTTGTTTTGCAAACGCAAACATTTTTTGAAAGCAAAAAAAAATTGAAAGCAAATGTTTAATATTTTCATTTGCAACTTAGAAGGTTTTATGTGCAGCGTGGTGGCATAAATATCACTCCATAGAATCGTTAAACTCGTGTTTTTCCTCCTAAAATGTAGCACTTGAATTTGTTAGCAAAAAAAAGTAAATTAATTTGTCAAATCGTCACAGATCAAATGAGAAAGATCCTATTTTAGTCACATTTTACAAAATCTTTTCTCAACAGAGATTTTCCTCAATCTTCCCATGAACATCTGCGCACAAATCCGACATCTGGAAGTTTTTATTTTCCCCTTTCTTGCGGACGGCATACATGGCTTCATGGGGCTGCGAGTGCGATGCAGCTCCTCGCTGCAGAATTACCCTCCTAATAGCTTCTGACTGAAACATTACTGCCAGATAAATGAAAATCTGTGAGTGCAAGAGCAGCCATTATGAGGTGCTATGTTTAATATAAATTTGTGGTGCTCATTTTACAGGCTGGCGAGCGCTTCATTGGCTCTTTACTTTAGTCATGGCTTTCCAAACTCACAATAATAAACTGCGTTTTGTCCTTCTTTGTTTTAAAGCTGTTTGATGCTGACTCTTTTTTTTACCTCCAGAATGAGCCGCTTTGGTGAACTTGACTGGAAGCCAAAACTTCTCACCGGCGGATTTGAAATTGGCTTTTGGTTTGGGGAAAAGAACTCGTGTCTTTTCTTTGCACAGAAACACAGACAGGCAGGTGAGGGATTTGGAACCAAACACAAGTTCCTTTGCTGCTTCAGATGAAACTATTCCACCTGTGTAAATCCTTCAAGTGGATTTACACACTGCAAAATACAACACAATAAACTTTTGTTTTTCTTCACTTTGTGCTGTTAATTTAAAGATGCGCTCTGATAAAAAAAAAAAAAGGGGTTTTTTTTGGTGCTTTAAACATATTCTTGTCATTTTTCTGATGACGGAGTACATGTAAAAATGAAGATAAGCTTAAAATAGCATTTTGAAGTATTTCTTTATTCAAATCGCTGTGAATCAGGAGCAGACGAAAAGCCTGGCAACACCTACACTGCAAAAACCCAATCTTTAGAATTCTCTGAGACGGAATCAGCTGTTGTTGTTTTTTTATGCTTTTTTACTGTAAAATGACGCTTATCAGCGAAAAGCTGCTTTTCTTCGCTTCAGAATCCCCTGGAATTAATTCTCTGAATGTCAAAACTGGAGCTATAGCTATAGCTGCATTGCAAGAAGGTTAAAGGGGTTATATCAATGCAAAATCATTGCAAAATCCCGTACATTAGAGTGGTTATTCCTCACAAAAAGCAACCCCAAAGTGGTATTTTGGTCCTGCGCTCTGAGCACCAGGTCCTCCCAATCTATGAATATGAGCAGTTCCTCCCATTGTGATGTCACAAAGTGAGGAACAGCCCCTTCCAGGAAGAGTCGGCGCTGCCTGCACATGCCTTCTCCACAGAGCTGGCGGGGATCGGCTCTACAATGTCCACATCCATCTTTGTTGTTTTGTTGTTGTTTTGGTTTTTTCACGGGCTAAATGCAGACACGCTGCTGAGGCTGGCTCCAGGATGACGTAAGGAAATGGGCGGGACCCACAAGAGGCAAAAAGGCGGAGCCTCAGAGATCCAGTCATCTTACTTCAGGTTACGAAAACGAGATGAGAAAATAACTCATATTTTGTTTTTTAAAAATAGTTCTTAAATGTGCCAAAGGTACATTTTATTTATATATATATATAGAGAGAGAGAGAGAGAGAGACAGACAGACAGACAAACATAGATAGATAGATAGATAGATAGATAGATAGATAGATAGATAGATAGATAGATAGATAGATAGATAGATAGATAGATAGATAGATAGATAGATAGATAGAT
This sequence comes from Oryzias curvinotus, assembly GCA_023969325.1. Classification (NCBI taxonomy): domain Eukaryota; kingdom Metazoa; phylum Chordata; class Actinopteri; order Beloniformes; family Adrianichthyidae; genus Oryzias; species Oryzias curvinotus. Next base: position 17,596,837 of record CM043728.1, read on the forward strand.
AGATAGATAGATAGATAGATAGATAGAGCTTACTCTGAAAGGCTTAAGAAAAGCATGAAATAGGCCCTTTAAGCAGCACCGAAGAGATACTTAGACATTTCCCCAGGTGAGTACTAAGACAACCAGCCCTGCTGTGTGTTGCTCTACTGCCCCCTGTGGCCTCCTTAGGGGGAATTAGCAAATTCACACTTACAGGAATATGACAAACTTAAACAATCTGGGAACTTTATAAAAGTTACCACAAAACATTTAGCTCAGACATAATAAAGATGGTGGTAGTTTTGCCTTTCAAGAGGAGACGTTGTGGGTCACTAAAAACAAATAAATGAGGACTTGGAAAGTATTCTTGGAATGTAAAAGTGAGCTTCGGTTAAAAGCAGCTTGTGGCGTTGGTGCGTGCTGACAGGAAATTCCCAGGAACAGCCCCTCTGCACCCTTGTCCTTCGTTCTCCTCAACAGCAGGCACAACTATGCTAAAAATGCAGCCGGATGACCTGAGCCTGTAGATGGGGTTTTATTTTTAGATAAGGTTTAGCTCAAAGTTTTCTCATTATCTGGAACAGGGTTGCAGTGATAGCGGCTGGCCTTTCACCCAAAGGAAGGAAGCAGAGGGGTAGCTGTCAAGGTATATTATACTTTTTTTTTTTTTTTACATTTTAGGCCCAAAAACATGAACAAATACACAGCTTCTCCTCAGATAATATCAGCGATAAGCTTCCTTGAAAGTCATTGCACCCTTGGGAGTCATCTCTCTGCGCAAATCCAGCAAAATAAGGTTCATACCCTTCAGCATCACTAAGTTATAGGGTTGTTGTCGTAGCATGAAATTAGATTTGTGAAAGTAAACCCCTATAGCGGCTTTGAGATTTGTACTGTTAGGAAACAGCAGAATAAACAGGGACTGAAAATCCCTGAAATGCAATTTACACTTAGTGAAAGGAAGATGTGCCTGAGCACCCCGCTCACAATGCTGTATTAATTATAGCTCTGCTAAGACGGGCTCATTATGGGAGAGATCCCATGAGGGATTTCAAACGCTGACTCTAAAATCAACAAAATGAAACCGTTTGAGCTCAAAATGAACAGTTTTTCCCCCCCCGGAGAAAGAACCGATGCTTTAACCTTAAATCTTCCGCAAACATTTGCAAACAGTTGGCTGCATGCATTTAAAAGACATCAGAAGCAACAACAAAAACAGCCTTCCTGGTGCTCACTGGACTCAGGTTCTGTTCAGAATCTATAGGAACTGAATGTCTAGGCCAGGGGGGTCAAACTCATTTTCACTGAGGGCCACATCAGCATAGTGTCTGTCCTCAAAGGGCCAGATACAACTTATACAGGGAACTAAATGTAAAAATAAATGTAACTACTCCTTAATGTTAAAAACAACTCATTATTTATTTATTATACATTTTCAATGAACCCTTCTCACCCTGGACAAGTTCCAGTAGATCGTGTCCAGGGTGAGAAGGGTCGGTTTTTGGCACTGTTTTGCACAACCTACTCTATTTATTTATTGTTCTGACCATTGTGTCATTTTACATTTTTGCTTACTGTTGTTCTTTTGTTTTATGTTGCACACTGGCACCGAAGCAAATTCCAATAATGTGAAACTTCACTGAATATGGCAATAAACACTTCTTGAATCTTGAATCTTAATTAGTTGCATAGAAAACATGTTTGCTTGTTACTCTAGCATAAGTCCTTTAAAATTTTGGCCGCGTATTAAAACCCACATAACTCCATTAATGAAGAATCAAACTGTCCAAGTGAATAAAGAAAAATAACATAAAACTGAGCTGCAAAGAACATGTATTATAGTGTTACATTTGACAAAAAAAAGGCTGCACACAGCCTTGCATCCAACAACTTGTCTACATACACACATACGACCTGCAAACATTAAATAATCACAACAGCAGCTGCACATAAATAATATGTAATCAACTAAAGAAAAATTTTATTTTAAGAAATTAAAAACTTTTATGCTCTCACTGGCCACATAAAATGACATGGAGGGTCACATTTGACCCCCGGGCCTTGAGTTTGACACATGTGGTCTAGGCGGAGTCAGGGACTGGTTTGTTCCTCTCTTTGCAGATGATGTTGTCCTGTTGGCTTCATCGAGCCAGCACCTCCATCGAGGCAATTGGGACATGGCTGGGATGGCCAAGTTTAAGGCCATGGTTCTCAACCAGAGAAAGTTTGTCCCCTCCGCGTGGGTGGAGTTCTCCTGCTCCAGGTTGAGGAGTTTAAGTATCCCTGGGTGTAGTTCACGAGTGACGGAGGAACAGAGCATGGAATCGACAGGCGGATTGGTGCAGCGCCAGTTGCTTTACCATTCTATTGTGATGATGAGAGAGAGCTGAGCCAGGAAGCAAAGCTTTCAATTTACAGATCGATTCTCGTTCCAAAACTCATTTTTACAGAAAAATAACTGAAATAAGTCAATAATTCTTAAAATTTGAAATTTTTCCTTAAATAAGCAACAAATCTTCCAATGGGTTAAAAAAAAGAACATCTTACCAAGAACTCTTATTTAAAAAAGAAATTCTAGTCTCTTAGATAAACTATTGAAAAGATTCTGTTTTTGCTGAGCATGAAAAATACCACAAGAACATTTTAAAAAACAACACTATTTTTATTAAAACAGGTCTTTAAAAAATACAAATGGAAAAGAGTTATAATCAACTGAACAAAGAAAAAGTTTGAGTTTTCCAGAAGGAACAGAACATTTAATGAAAGCTTTTCTGCACCACGCGATCCAGCAGCCGTGAGGGTCAGTCAGAGTAAATGCAACACAGCACAAAAAACTGCCCCTCAGTGAAATCCATCAACATATCTGTTAGCATTAAAAGTCATGGAGAGTATTTCCTCCTGCTGAAGAGAAGAAGAGCCACGTGGTTTGTGAAGGAGCTAAGCAGGAGAGATTTCAGCTGATCGTGCAGATTTTTTTTTTTTTTTTTTTTAAAGAGTCTGGTGGTTTTCCATCTGGAAACTGAAGCTGCAGGACTGAACTGGACCTTCAGTCCAGACTAGAACCCACAGACCAACGTCAGACTGAAGATCAGCTGATTCATTTCATGCTAAATCTGTTTTTTTTTTTTTTTTTTTCGTTTTTTTTCTGGGAAATGTGTTGTATTTTTAAAAAAACTGCACCTTTTTTTTAACTTTCACACAATGCCACACCTGTAAATCAACCTGAACCCAGGTGTGCACCTTTCCCAAAACAGCAAAAGAAACGTTTTAGTTTGATGCAAACATCCAGCCCACACCCATTCCCTCCTCAGGCATTGCTTCTGTTGGGAAAACAGTGGAGGCGCTCCTCTGATCGGAGCTGGCTGGGTGACTCCTGCAGCGCCTGGGGGAGTCTGTGTGGGAGAGTTGTGGTCTGCTCAGACACTCCTCTCCGACTGCACTACTGTCGACGTGCTGCTGCTGAAGGAGCTGTGGTGATGTAAGTCAGAGCTGCCAAGGCGTGCAGAGTACTTACTGATGTTGATGGACAGAAAGGATTCCTCCAAATGTACCGCCAGAACATCAGAAACGCTACCGGTATTGTGATTGACTAAATGGGGCCGTCTTTGGCAAACCTTTTAGAAAAGATCACCTTTTTCCTGCTCAAATACAAGTTTTTAGACAATTTCTTGAAATGGAAATGTTTTTCTCAGAGTTCAGCTTGGCTCAAAACAAAGAAAAAACTTGTACTTGTAAATAAATAAATGAATCTCCAATCCTGAGACATCAAGTCTGAGGATAAATGGCAGAGATCAATCATTTTATTTAAATTTAATGTAGGTTTTATTGATGTGTCATTTACATGCATTTCTGAAGGCAACTGTATTATTATTATTATTATTATTATTAGAGGAACTTTATTATACTTATACAGTATTATACTAAGTATTATACTTAGTAGTATTTTATCATAGACTTATACGTTGTTTTTTTTTTATCTTTTCAACCGTAATTCTTTTTTTGCTAGAGATTGCTGTAAAACATTGCAAACTGCTGCAAATTTTTAATTTTATTAGTACTTTCATATTTAAAAAATTATATTTGAAGCATAAATACATTCTGCAGTCATTATTTTGTAACACAAAATGCAGTTGCGTCATCAGCAAATAAAAGAAAATAAACACAAAATTCATAAAATGAATTGGATGATATTTCAAATTATGAAATATTATGATGCAATAACGTGAAATTATATCATGTGAATAAAAATAGAATTTAATTATCCAAGACATATAATATTACGCGTTTTATTTTATCTTTTGCTCATCTTTTTATCCGTGTTTTCGTTGTTCAAAATTGCCGTAGACCGTTGTAAACTGCTGTAAAATGTTACTTTTAAGCGCGCTGTAGGCATGTACGCACTTCGATAATAAAAAAAAGAAAATAATGTGAAAATAATTGCAAAAAAATTAAAAAAATCAAACATGAAAAGCATAATATAAAATACATAAATAACGACAAATAATGTACACAAAACATTTACAAGTAAGTCCTAAAAAAAAAGAAAAAAACTTTAGAGCTTCGGCTTTATCCGGAAGTGTTCGTGTGTTTTCGCCATCACCACCGCGAGGGCAGAGAGAGCGGAGCGCCGCACGCAGCGCTCCGGAGCAGCGCCTCTCATCTGAGCGGAACACGTTCACACCTGGTCGGACAGAGGAGGGCAGTTCGGCGGCAGAAGCGGCGCCTCTCAGGTGAGTCTCCGTCACAGTCTCGCGGCTCCGTCCTCCGCCGTAAGTCCCGTAGTTTGGGCAAATTTGATAAGATAAGAACTTAGAAGACGCCAGTAACTTTGTGAGAGGAAAGTCAGGTGTGTGTGTGTTTAAAAAAAAAAAAAAAAAAACTCCTGCGCGGAATCAAATAGGGCGTCTCGGTTTGGAAAAACGAGCACTTTAAAAAAAGGTGTTGACCTTATTTTCTTGTACCTGTCAGCAGCTCCTGGGTTAATCACTTAAGGAATGCGGTGCCAATAGGACGGGGGCCGAAAGCGGAACACTTCAGTCAACTTTGACTCAACTTTCACCAACTTGTGAGTACTAGAGAAAAACCCGGGGGTCATGGCCACGGGCGGGTTTAAACCAAACGCCACCACGGACTTTCTGGAGGAGTGGAAGGCGAAGCGGGAGAAAATGAGGGCCAAAATGTTGGGGGACATCGCCGCGGCCACCGGCGCCAACAACAGCCGCCACGACAGCCCGGAGCGGGGCGCCTCCGCCGGGAACTGCCACCCCTCCCCTCCCGGCGCGGTGGTTCGGTCCTCCTCCGGCGGCGCTTTGAGGAGAGCGGAGGAGGAAGCGGCGCACCACCCCGTCTCACCGGAGAGCAGCAGCCCGAGGAAGGCCACGCCTCAGGCGGACAAGGCTCCCTGCGCGTCCCCGGACTCCAGCCCCATGGCGTGCAACGACGCCGACAAGGAGAGTCCATCACCCGGCAAGGGCAAGGAGAAGAAGAGCTCCGGCCCCAGCGCCAGGAAGGGCAAGGGGCAGATCGAGAAGAGGAAGCTGAGGGAAAAGAGGAGATCAACAGGTGTTGTCAGCATACCGTCCAATGAGGTGAGTCCACCCGGCCGTCCGGGGCTCCATCATGCACGGCATGAGAGCAGATAAATGTAGTCTGATTTTCATTTATTTAGGTTTAATATAGTCCAGATCACTAAAGTGGACCTGGTCCGATTCCAGTTTGATACCAAGTCCAGATCCAAAACTTAACACATTCAATAAAGAACAAATTAAATAAACGGATCCAGGTTGTGCCCTACTTTAAATTTAATTGACCTGAAGTTATTAGTTATGCTTCATCATGTTGTTTTTAGCCAAAAGTAAAAAACAAAACAAAAAACAAAACTGTCACTTCACTTTCTAGGACATAGTTTCTGCAGAGCGGCAGTATTTAATTAGAAACTTATCTCAGAGTTGTAAGGGAGACTGTTGGTTTGGAGTGAGCCCACCGCCTTTTCCCATCATCCAACGGTTTACGGTCTCTCCCACTAGCTTACTGCCCTTCATACCACCGAGCTAGCAGGCGCAACAAAAATGGCGAGCAATATCGGAGCCCTCCGGCCGTACAGTTTAGATCCAGATTGTTGCACGGCTAACGTTAGCTTGGGGGTGTGTTCAAGCTAGCGTGTGAACAGATGTGTGATGAGAAGTGGGCCGGGCTTACTCTGTGCCAATAGCCCCGCCCACAACTTGGAGTCGGATTTCTAATGAGCTCCTGCCGCTCTGCAGAAACTATGTCCTAGAAAACCACACAGGTTTTTGGATTTTGGCTAAAAGCGGCTTAATCGTACGTAAGCGCTGGGAGCGCTTTTATGACAGATCAAAAGATAATCAGAATGGGACTTTGAAGACCAATAGGGACACTCACTGTCAATTTTAAATATTTCTTGAAAGTTTTTGAGCCTGGTGGTCAAATTCTTTGAATTTCTTGCTAACTTTATTGAACTGTTTTAATGCGTTTTAATGCAATAAAGTTCATGATATGCAGACTTCTACCAAGGCATTTTCGTGAAATAATAATATGAAATATGAAACTAAATGATCTGGCCTGATTTCTGATTGTGGTTGGATTGGGACTACCCTAGTTTTAGGGGCGCCAAAAGACTTTTTCTTTGTTTTTCAAGAGTTAGAAAAGGATTTAACCGTCATCTTTTTCTAAATACTTTCTAGAAGTAATCACATTTGGAGCACTTGTTCCCTCAGAAGCCTCCAAAATTCCTCTCGTGCATTTGTCCGCTTTAATCCACCATCAACAGAAAGAAACGAAAAAGCAGCTCTTGCAGGGGGGGGGGGGGGGGGGGGGGGTAGTAACGTGGAGGCCATAGTTTTGGAATCTGAATGGTGTCCCACTCCTGCCTGGTTCCTTTGGTCTCACACGTGTGGCACTACCCTTCGATAAAGTCTCAACCACCTTGTCCTTGGTAGCCTCCCAGGGTTCTGTGCTCCCAGGAGTTGGAGCTGTTGTCGGTCGCTGCTCCACATCCTGTCATTAGGTGCTCAGCAGGGCCGTTTGAAAACCAGCCAGGCGGTAATGCCGGGCTTCTGCTCTGCCAGATTTGTCTGATGGAGCCCATAAGGGAGCCGGTTGGTGAACAAGCTGTAATTTCAGGGTCTAATCAGACGAGTTGGGAAGTTTTTTTCCCGTTTTCTTTTATTTATCTTTGAAATTGAAACGTGGGCCGCATTTGGCCCCCAGGCCGGACTTTGGACACGCCTGACCTAAAGGACATACAGCTTTCTTCTCTGACATACATCCTAACAGAGTTCTGCTTACAAACAATACATTTTTAACCCTTGGGCTATCTTGTGGGGTCCAGATGACCCCAGTCCCAACGTTGAAGTGCCTAGCATGGCACAAGGGTTGAAAGAAAATATTTTAGTCTTGTAAATGTCTTTTGCCAAGCATTTTTTCTTTCACCTCTCACGTTTTACTGGAAGAATTCAACAATTTGCACAGTCGTCAGAAATTTCGTCATTCTGGTTAAACGGATTACGGATCAAAAAGAGGAATCTTTTTTTTTGCCATAGCAACAGGAGATGCTTCGTCTTCCGGGCTTCACCTCCAACCTGGTTATGATTATAGTCCCTTCATAACACAACACCCATGCAATACTTTATTGTTGGGGTGGGGGTGTAGGCCGTGGAGAAGACTCTTCCTTATCAATGGATGTGCTTCATTGTTTTGGAAAACATCCCATCATTCCTGATGGGGGACGTGTCCTCCTTGACCTTCCCTCCCTGCTCCTGTTGAAAGAATCGAACCCTTCAAGTCACAGAAGCCCCCTTTGTGATATGAATGCGAGCGGACAGGTGTGAGCGGACACGGCTGCCATTATCTCCCTGCCCGTTCCGCGCAGAACAATGGCCGCCGAGCGGGATTTCAGAGCAACCGGGAAACCCAATCTTCTGCCCGTTCAAGGCTGCAACTGCTCCATGAAAGCATCCCACTTCAGGGGAGAGAGCGCGGCTTCAGTCACTGCCACCTCCGAGGGCGTTGCCGTTCTGTTGCTCCGCTCGCTGCCTCAAACTGTCGCTGACCCTTTGACCTGGTTATGCAACCCAGGAATGTGCAGAGGGGAGTTAGGAAGCCTTCCCTCCTGGTAACTCCTGTTTGTGCTGAAGTAGGACTCCCGTCTGCGAGTTTCCCGGTGGACCGTGTCGCTCGTTTATGAGCTACACGAGTGATGAGGTTGCGGTTAGACTCCCGTTGAGGGCTTTGCCTCATGCAGATGCTTAAATGTGCTTCTGCTACTGCTTCTTCACTGAGGAGGTCAACAGGTCTAACGTGCACTCCTGAGCTCAGCACTCAGCCCGTTAACACTCCTGTGATAGGAGGAAGACAAGAGGGGCGCTTGTTCGACCCAGACCTTCATGAAACCAGAAGACGCCTCCGAGAAGCATTTTAGGACGACCCAGCCCAACAGCCGTGTCATTCATTTAAGGAAACCTCACAAATGACCGGAAATGAACAATTGAAACTCTAAAAGCATCGAACTTTTTAAGCCCAATACCACAAGTGTTTTTTATTTTATAGTCATCCCTCTGGTTTTTCCTCTTTTGCTTCGTTCTTAAGGTAGAATTCATCAAAGTCGTCAGCAAAGAAACAATTAGAGCACACCATAAAGACGTCAACATTAACAGTTTTTTTTTGTCTGTTTGGGTTTCTGAGTCTTTCTTGATAATGGACACATCGTCAGGCATTACACCATACATGAATACTTAAAACATGTTTATATTTATATACATTTCTGCAACATAGCATATATATAGTATAGCATATCTAGTTTGAAGTTTACATCAAAGTATTGCTCAGAAAAACTCAGATACCAGCAGTTGTTTTCTTATTTTAAAGTTTTGAAGTCGTACCTGAAATTAAGCAACATGGTTCATTGGTTGTAAGTTTTTTTGAGGTGTGTTTTGGTTTCTTTAATTGATTTAACTTAACTTACACTGAGGTCAAAGGTCATATTAGGAATACATGTGATTTTTGACCCCTTTATTAAAATCTACCTCAGCCAAAAACGCTCATATTTAAGTCATTTCTTCTTTTCCTTTGGGCTTTTTCCTTCAGGGGTCGCCACAGCGAATCGGCTTCCTACGTGATTTCTTCTTTTGATAGTGTTTGAAAGGATCTGTGACCGCACAGTTGTCAACATCTCTTTCTCTGTTTGACATTTATTGTTGACTCACGGCCATCATCTACCCATGAGGTTCAAAGTGCCTCTCGTCCAGGTCAGTGCTCCTCAGCTATGTGTGTCCAGGGGCAGAATGTAGATGATTACCACACCAGCCGGTGGCCACCTGCATGGCTGGAACTGGAATGTGCTTTTCCTGTAAGTCCCAGCCTGCATGCAGTCCTAAGCTCAAAATAAACGTCTCAGGGAGGTTTATCACAGAAGTCAGGATTGTGGAGGCAGCATCTGGCCTTTGTTTGAGACCCTTCTGCTCCAGTGACAGTATTACCATCTTTCTGGCTAATGTTTAACTCTGCATTTTTGCGTAAACCCTGCTTCTGCAACAAAATAAATGGTAGAAGAAGTTTTTAATTTTTTTAAGAGTTGTCCTTTTCTGTCTTCTTGCTTTCAAAGTTCAAGTCAGTCCATCCTTTTGTATTTTAGCCAATCTTTTCCGTTTTTGCTGCTTCATTACTTCAATTTACATCCAGAAAATTCAGAAGCTCCACTTATTGAAGAATTTGATCGGCACCGTGTGGGATTTTTTTCATTCTTTTCAGGGGTGCACTGATGAGCAACAATCAGTTTTGTCCTTATTAAAAATAGCCTCCCGTTGTGTAGTTGTGAGGAATCATTCGGGTCTTCGCTGGTGGGGAGCAGACGCAGATGGGGGGGTCTTTTAGAAAGTTCTGGATTAGAGCAGCAGGTTTGTGCAGTGTGTAATTTGCTTGTTGGAAATTCCTGGGGTAGTTTGTGAGTCACCCTTAATCAGACCACTCTGCATGATTAGGCATTTTGGAGTTGGTCCTATTGTGTTCATTATTCTGTCATGTTTGGAGATGCTTGTCGTCCTACGCTCTCCTGTTTTTGTAGTTTTCCTCCTGTTTGTGTGTCTGAGTGCATCAAGAGTAGGCCTGCACAATAAATCGCAAATTTATCGTTATCGCAATTTCTAGCTGTGCAATATGCATATAGCAAAAGTCTGCAAAAATCGCAATAAATGGTAAACCTTAAATGTGCTAAAACAAACTTGTGGTAACTTGAAGTATTTAATGAATTGAATAAATCCCTTTATGCATTTGACCAATCAGATGGAGCCCCTCACGTTGTTGACCAATCGAATGGAGCTCTTATGTTAGATGTTTCCTCCTATGTAGATGAGGGTTATTTGGAGAATTTAATAATATATATATATGTTTTTTGCTATTTGTTCATTTATCGCAAGTTGTATTGTAATCGCAGTATTGATCACTAATATCGTATATCCCACGTTTTCCTCATACCGTGCTGCCCTAATCAAGAGTTTGATTTTAGTTTAAAAAAAAAAAACAAGTGTCATCTAAGGATTACGTTTACATCTCAATAAATATGAATATTGTCAAAAGGCGCAATATTTTATTCCATTATTTAAAACAAATTCAAACTTGTATTTGAAGTAACAGTAGTTTACACGGATTGAACTATTTCACGGCCCTGTTTCTTTTCATTTTCATTGCTTTGGCTCATAGATAAGTCTTTCTGTGTCGGTAAACTACGCAATTGGGATCTGACTGTTCAAAAAGACGATCTTTGACACCTTTTTACAAGAGTGCTCGAGTTCACAAGAGTTCTTGAATGCTCCCATTCAAGAATTTGGGGAAGCGCCACAAGCAGAGGACTGATGCTTTCTGTACATTAACCCTTTGACACAGAAGGTGTCCGTGGTGCAACAGTAGAGCAGTCAACCTCTGATCGAAAGAGCGCAGGCTTGGTTCCCACCCAGTACCCGCCCATTTGTCGACGAACCACACATCGCATCTGGTCGTTATAGGGTGGTGCCAGAGTATGGCAGCGAAGCCGCCATCAGTGTGTATGTGGGCAAATGTGACTGTAAAGCGCTTTGGGTAGAAAGGAAGGTATACAATATAAGTTTTGTACGTAGAGCCTGGAAACTGACCTAAAATTTGGTATAGCAACACGTGAACACGGGAGTTTTGAACATGAAAGCACATACGCACGTTTACATAGACTTTTTATTGGAAGTGGTTGCTTAAATGAGCATTGCTGAGCCCGGTGTGAACGTAGCATCAGTTGCCCCTGGCGACAGGAAACTGTAAGTCTTTGAATTTTGTTAAGTATGCAAACATTCAAAGAGTTAAAGAACGTTAAGCCAACGAAAGAATAAAAGATCGCCCACCACATAGGTGAATACCAGTCATAGGCCTCAAATGTGGACTGTGGTCCAAACTTTTCTTTACATATTAAAGTAATTTTTGCTTTTTTTTATTTGGAAATCAAGGTCCCAGAGTCTGGAGGAAGAGTGTCCAGGCACAGAATCCATGTTGCTCTAAGTTTAATGGGAAGTTCCCTCACTTGGTGATGGTTTGTAACACCACGTCACCAGACTTCATACCTGCACACTCTACCAAAGGAACCAAAAATCTGTTTGTGATTGTTGTGGTACTGTATTTGATGGGGACGGTTGGCGCAGAAATTAGCCTCGGCTAATTTCCCATCAACCCCTTGTTCGCGCTCTCTCCCGCTAGTCTTAATCACCTAACAAGCCCAAGCTAACCATAGCTTCTTAGCTTAGCATAAAAACAGCAAATGATATCAGAGCTATCCAGCCGTAAGGCTTTGAGCCAGACGGCAGCTCAGACGAGGAAAATGAAGACGTTGATGGATCTATTTGTCTGCAATCGGAGTGGAAAAGGTAGACTTTGGTCTGCCTATGGCAGCTGTTGTCTCACAAACCCCAGCGTTTTTTAATCTGTCTTTTTTTTTTGTCTGCTCTTGATCCACCATGATCTGAATAAAAACAAAAAAAATCTCAAAATTCTTTTATATGTCATCCATCACAAGAAAATGCCACAAGAACATGTTAAAAACACAATTTTCATTGGAGTGAATCTTTAAGGGTTCATTTATAAAATCGTACCGACTTTGAGCTGTACGATCTGTTTGCAGTCAGATATTTGTGCCAGAGATTATTACAGAACTCAGAAGATCTGCCTCAGTTGTTCAAGGTAACTCAGTTTCTAGGAAGATTAGGACTTCACAGTTCTTTAGGACCAGAGTATCCCTTCATAAATGAAGGCAGTTTTGTCTTTGTTTTTTTTTTTATCTCAACCTTCAACGTGTTTCGGTTTCAAACACTGTCTGCAGCTCCAGGTCCGTTCAGTCAAAGAAACCAAAACTCGGTTAGTCTGACTGACTGCACAGCGACGGGCTGATTCTGTGCTGCAGGTTTCACGCTCTGCCTCTGTGTTATTTCTCAGACCCTTCTCCAGTGATGGCGATTGCTTTTATCAGACAAACTGGTTCTGCGTGTTTATCCTAGCCTTAAGACTGACGGACAAACATGTTCTCTTCCTGTTTAGGTTAAGAGGGATGTCAGAACTCCAGATGGGGGCTTTCTTGCTGAATAATAGGTTTCTGTTTTGTCTGATTTCTTTGTAAAAATACTTTTAATTTGTTGGCCTGGAAAAGCCTAACTTAAATTTCTACACAACTGATATTAAACATCTTGACAACTGTTTCCCATCCTTAAACTAGATTTATCTACAAAAAAAAAACCCACTTGGACTGTTTAGACGAGGAGAAAATAGTTTCAACATCAGCATATTGACTTTATTTACGAGTGCAAACAAACGAAGGCTTCTAACGTGTGTGTACATAAGGAACTGAAAGTACTTTCTGAAAAGGATTCAGCTGAACCTTTGAAACGGCCAAACACAAGATCTCTAATATTTTTTCCAAAACAAAGAATTTCACTCAACGGAAGGGACCACCACACTTTCAAGCACAAGGTTTTATGAGTACCCTGTGGTTTCTTTAGGCTGTTTGATACCAAAAATACCTGCAAAATATGGCATTTCATACATTTCCAGGTTTGGTTTTTCTTGTCACGTCACAGTGAATCATCTGCTTCCAACTAACCCAGAGTTTCATCTGTTATAGAACATTCAAAGTGTTTTTCTTTGTTCTATGTTCACACCGGGCATGTGTGGCACGTCCAAGAGTGCACTGAACTTGGGTTCTTAAACGCTCTTTTAGCATACTGTGTTCACACTGGACTGTCGCTACCCAATACTAGCGGATGTTCTCACAGTTGGAAGAGACTTGGTGCAAATCTGGTGAATATTGTTCCAGGGTTTTTCTTTAATGGCTCTATTCCCATATATGAAAGACTTTGGAATGGAAATGGGTATAATTTATACGTCGCTACCCTGATTGGTCAAAGTTTGACTGGTTTAACTTTCAAAGCGTGCTTTTGCATGTAGAGACCCGGACATGGATTTAAAAAGCTGAGACATGTACCGGAGAGTTTTAAACGCGCATAAACACGCATTCACATAGAACTTACATTGGAAGTGGCCGCTCGAACACGCCATGGTTAGCCCAGTGTGACCACAGCATCAGTGAGCCAAAGAACAGGATGCTGCAGGATTTGGAAATTTTTTCCTTTTTTGTACACGCAACATTTTTCCAACTTTTTCTTTTTGATTTAGTTTTGCAGATTATTGTGTAAACTGACAAATATGGGTCTCAAACCTTTAAAAGCATATTTTCATAAACTTATAATTGCTGTTGGTCCTTTATTAATTATTTTTAAATGTATTTATTTCAATTAGAACAGTGCACATTCATTAATATGTCAGCATATAAGATCTTGACAGAGGCTCAACAGCAGCAGCTACACAAATACAATATCACAAGTGAGCAAAAACAAAATGTCCAGAAGATTTACTAAACAATTTTCATGTGTGTGCAGGACTGATTGATTTTTCAAGCCAGTTTTAATGGATCTTTTTTAAGATTGAATAAGCAGCACGGTTTCTAATGAGGACTGGCGGTGAGATCCATAACCGAGCCTCTGACTGACACAACCTTTTGCCTTACGTTAGTCCTGGTCAGTGCCCTTGTGCTTTTACATTCATTTTCTTCCTTAGATGTTGGTTTGGTCTTAGTTTTCACTTTTCCGTCATGTGTATTCAGCGTTTAACCCGTTGTAAAATGAACTGATGCGTGCAGGAATGTAGTCTCACTGTAGACCTTTCCACTTTTCCTTTTACGTTTTAATGCGACAAAACCAGTGCTGCTTGTTTTCCTGTACTTTCAATGCAAGTATGTAGCCAGCTATGATTAGAAAGTATGATAATAATGCAGAGCTGGACGTTGAGCTATAGTTACCCTGTTCAAATTGTGTGAACGCTCATAAATTTGAAGAAAAATATTTGTTTGATTATAGTTCTCTATGTAAACTATTTTGGGTGTTGGCAGAAAAAATGTTTTCCGGATTGTTGACAGTAAAAGAAAAGAGGCAACACAAACATAATTTGTAGTTTATTTGATGAAGTTGTTAACCTCTTCTTCTTTTGCCGTGTTTGTTCCTTCATGCTTGATTTTTGCATAATGTCACAAAACACGAAACTAGACCTTTGGGGGACATATTCCCGCTCTCACCCTACTAGAAGACATGTTTACTAAATCCTGGTTTTAGCTTGTTGATGTGAAAGGAAAGTTGATCGTGGCACAGAAGGCAGAGTGATGTCCTTAAACCCCAACATTCTCTGTTGTTGTTCTAAAATATTCATAGCCAATGAAACGTCTCTGCTCACTGGAGCTGATCGGGTTTTTTTATGAAGTCCTGAAAATTCCCCTTTTGACTTCTCTTAAGGCTATGTCACGCTGTGTACATTTTTCGCATATTACACAGATGATAATTGGTGATACGTGGAAAAGTGAGAAAAAGTTGTGGTGTTTACATGAAATCTAAAGAGATGTTTCATGAATGAACCAACTGCATTAAAACCACGGAAATACAAAAACACCAAGCGAAGACCACGTCAATGAATGTAACCAGGGCGTGATTGTGCTCTTTATGTGCAATTCATTGGTGATTCATGTGTCAATTAAGTAATTTTTACATTTATGTGCGACGTATACGTGATATGAAAGTTAAAAATTGATACATGCGTGAAAGGTCAGTCAAATTATACGTGGAACGGTAGTGGAAAGCCACACATCTGCGTATCCATCTTGCGAAAATCGCACACAATTATGTAGTTTAGACGCAGTATGCATAAACTGTGTAATTCTTAACCAACCAAAATGTTCAAACAACTGAAAACCAAATTCACGTAAAGACTCATCAGTTGAAACTGATGACAAACACAAAAATCCTTTATGAATTATTTATATCACGGAAGACCGACATTTCATATTTGGACGATGCGCAAAATGTGTGGCCTTTCTCTCTTGCCTTGTTTTATTTTTTTATGTACTCCATCATTTACATCCGTCTCTTCTTTCCTTCTCCAAACTAAAACAGTCTGTCCCAGTCTCTTCTCTATTAGATCTGTGTAGTTATTATCGTATCCATTTCAGATTTCAATCGTTAAAGGTGAAAACATTTTTCCATTTCCGACCCAGGAGCTGAATGTTGAGGAGTTCAGAACATAAGTGGGTCGGTGTCACTGGCTTTTTATGACCACAGGGTTTGACTTATCAGCATCAACCTGAAAGGTCATATAATCAAGTGCAAACAGTTGTTGCCTCAACTTTATCTAGAGGTCAGAAAGGGGGTTGCATTTTCCCCTGAGAGTCGTTTGGAGAAGTGCGGCATTTCCTGAATGTTTTTTCAAGTATTTATCAGCATGAAGGCTACACATTTAATAAATCACTCAATGAATGGCCTTTTAGGATTCAAAGAAGCTCCTTAAGCTTAATTTTGTTTGAATATTTACATCCATTTGCCACAGAAGACTTAAGAAACTTGGACTGATTTCATCAATGTAAAGGTTTTGAGAACTTTCTGGCTTTGGTTGAACAGAACTGGATCCATCACCGTGTTTACAAAGGAGCAGAATGTGGTGACTCGTTACAAACATTTGTGAAAGACCAACCTTCCGGTCTGGCGGCTTGTATGAAACTCTCTCCAGTTTTCTTCGTCCCAGTTGTAACCATCCTCCCTCCCCCCCACCTGAAGCCAGGTGTCCATCTCTAACCTCGTGTACTTTTTTTAAGTCTTGCTCATCAGTTTCAAAGCTAAAGCAGGCTCGAATGCTGAGCTGATTCAACAGACAGGCTTTCCTGTCCATGCTGTTAGCGGCGGGGGGGGGGAATCAGACGGTGTTTAGCATGACTCACGGTCTGGTTTGGTGTCTGCCACTGGACAAACACAATGGCCTTTTTACACAATGGTCCCGCTTCTCCGCTGGTGGAATGCAAAACATGCTTGAACAGTTTCCGATACTGTATACAGTTACGCGGTGAGCTAAGCGGGGGGGGGGCACTTGGCTTGTAACTATTTCTCTGTTCTCCCATCAGAATATTAAAAATACTAATATTAAAAATGAAACCATAAAAATCGTCTTGGAACCAAATTTAGGGAACCAAAGCAAGGAGGAATCCACCAATCATCACAGCGCACGAATACATGACCACCAATCACTCCGTGCCGACCCCCATAAACAGCTCTAAGAAGTTTTTACGTAAGCAAAATCAAATGTTACTGTGAATAATGAAACCTCCTACGTGCGGCCTAATTGAGATGTGGTTTGGTAATGTTTTTTAACTTGCAGTATATTGAAATCACAAATAAATTCACTGGACTTGGAAAGTAAACTCCCCACAAAAGAAAAAATCTTTTTTCAATGATCCTGTGCATTATAGTACGCATAGTATCAAAAGTCCCCAAGATAAGTGGTAGTACCTTTCTATGTCTCAAAGGGAACAATATTTATGTCTGGTTGGTCAGCGAAGAGTATTTATGTACTAAAACCCCCTAAAATATCATGTCATAAGCTAAAAATCTGAATCATCTTCTCTTTGAAAGACCCACTCAAATGAAAATTGTCTTTTTTTCTTCTTCTTTTTTTAACATGTTCTTGTTGCATTTCTGTCATGATGGAGGACATGTATAAAGAAAATTAACATTTACCATGTACGTCTTTGTTTTCGTTGCCTGAGCTGGCATCTGGCTTAAAACTGTACGGGTGGACAACTTCAATATTACTCGCCGTTTTTGTTGCACTGCTAATGTTAGCTTGGGGTTGTGAGGGGCTGTACGTTAACTGGAGAGAGTGTAAACACAGGGATGATGGGAGAAGAGTGCAGGGTTACTCCCCACAACAGTCCCGCTCACAACTGTGAGGCCAATTTCTAATGGACAACTGCCGCTCCATGGAAACTGTCCTAGAAAACGTCACAGGTTTTTTAAACATTGTGGCTAAAGACATCATAATTGTAATTAAAAGGCCAATGGGAATGCTTTGAGAATAGAGTTAAAGATGATTGGTGTGGGACTTTGAAAATGAGGAATAGCTTAATATACTGGCTGTGCTTGATATTTGCTAATCAGTTATTTAGTCTGTCCTATACTTGACTGGCACAAGGCCGTAAACATACAAGCTATATTGCTTTAAATACCAGCAAAAAGCAATGAATTTATAACTTTTTCAGAACATTGTTTCATTTGTATTGCCTTCATGTGGTTCCTTTTCAATTTCCTTTGAACAGGAAGTGCGAACATGAGGAAACGGCGCTTCTGATGCCACCAGCTGAAAGTGTAAATCCTCTGGAATTTGTAACACCCTCAAACATGCAATTAATTGATCTTTAGAAACATGCAGCTCAGTGTGAACTGCAGGCTCCACCTTAAAATGTCAACCTTTTTAAGCACTTGAGGTCTGTCAGAGCCCCAGAAATGACATTTACCAATACCCCCCCTTAAGCTACTGTTTACTTTGTTCTCATTTGGTCGAGGTTAACAGGAAGTTGTCTCTTGTTGAGAAAGCGTTCTCCCTCCCAAATAGGCTTTTTAAGTGAAGGTTGAGCTTGTCTCTGCTTGTAGGAGGGGCAATGTGCACCAATTTGGTCCTAGAATGCAGCAAATAACCATCCTTTGAAAGTCTTGTCTCCCTGATAAAGGTTTTTTTTTTTTTACCCATATTCTTGAGACTTAAAAGTGACATCAAGTACTGTAATCCAGTTGTCTCCTCTGAGTTGTTTTAATTGCTTCTTTCTTTGCATTTATTCAGGGAAAGTCCTGGATTTCTTGGGCATTTTTGTATAATCAGGTTTAGTTGTTTAGGTCAGGATTCTTACTCCAACCTCCCGTCCTAAACACGACTGTCTCTTCATGTCAGGATCTGCTGTCTCACTTGAGGTGCTTTCCATTAATCTGTCCCCGTTTTCCCATTTGCATGCAGAGCTCTGACGTCGTCTTTCTTTTAAACCACAAAATTGGCCTTCCCTCTCTAAGTGACACTTCAAAGAGCAGATAAGCAGCTTTAGTCCTGAAAAATTAAGAGTGTCCAATCTGCCGGCTGTGGGGAAATATTATGTGACAGGTGGCGTAACAGAAAACCTCTGTGTCACCAAGCAGGCAATGACTTTCTCATGGTAAACATGTCACAGGTTGTACTTTTTATCTTTTATATTCAAGGTTTCTTTATGTGTTCGTGAGCTACCGAGCATTTCATGAGTGTTTCTAAAAGCATTATGTTAACTGCTAACATCAACGAAGAGGTCTTAACGTCGAACGCTGAAAATTGATCAAAATATTTGAATGGATTGCACCAAAGATTCTTCAATCTAATCTTTTGGCTACTAATACAGTGTTCCCTTATTTATCACAGTAGTTGTGTTGGAAAAATAACCAGGTGAAATCCATGAAATACTTAGGTTATTTATTTATTTTACTATAATTCTAGATGTTTTAAGGCTGAAAAATCCCTCACTGCAAACACACTGCGTGTGTATTTCTGTTGAATGGCTGATCTTGTTCTGGGTTGTACTAAAACCAATTTTAGTATTAGGAGAGTTTCCCGCTATTGTTATTAATCAAGTTAATGCATCCTAGTCTAGTCTAGTCTATTGTAGTCTAGTCTATTCAAGACACAAACATTCTTACGCTTTAGTATCTTGCTTAAACTCTCAAAGTTCGAACCTTCATAGAAAAATTAATCCAGTTTTATGAAATGAAAACAAAGATCTGATGCGATTGAAGATCCATGAAGATTTTGCAAACTTGAAGGTATTCTGTACAGGAGACGCAAGACGGAGGAAACGGATTGACAAGGTCAACATACAATCAGGTAATAGAACACATGGTACTGTTAAAAAAAAAAAAGCATGCACAGTTGCGCCCCAAAAAATGTGCACAACTGTAAGACCAAGATGCCTGAACCGCAATACAGCGAGGGACTGCGGTTTTGTTGTGATTAAAATACAAGTAAGACATTTTTGATACTAGTCTGATAATATATTTCTTTATAATACCACCCCCCTTTTTTAATAGAAATGGTGTAGTTTAATCATCAGGATGATCCCAGTTATCAGATTATGTGGCTATATAAATGCTGTCAGATCTGTTTTGGAACAGGCTGCCATGTCATGTTTGGGAATGTCAGCACAAACAAAAGCAACCACTATAAATGTGAACTTAGCTTAGGACAAAATGATAAATACTTACAGATCAATTTTATCTTTGAATTGCAAACTTGTGATGTTTTCAGTCATGAAGAGGAGCTTGTACCAGACGTGGGAATTCCTGCCTTTTCAATTGTGATAACAAGCTCCAATTACCTTATGTTCTTGGTTTTTCATGGCATCCGGTCTCAACAGTCAAAACAAAGTTGTAGTACAGAAAAAAGTGACTCTGTTAATAATCTTTTTAAGCATTTAAAAAAAATAAAAGGAGGAAAATTTGCATCTTAAAGCACATTTCAAGGCTTTTTTTTTTATCTTTACAACAATCTGCTTTGGCAATTAGCTGTGGGCTCAGTGTTATGTTTGACGTCATGACACGCCTGAAAGCACATTCATCTGCTTTGCACTCTTTGTCTTCATCCCTTTCTCCTCTTCCTGGCTCACTCTCCCCTCCCTGTTCCACCGCGGGTTGTTGGCTTTACTCCAAGTGTTACTATTATCAAAATTCTGAACTAATTCCTCCACTCGGGCTCACGCTTTACCCTCCTCTACACAAATCCACCTTTCTTTTTGTGTCTCTTTACTCTGGTGGGCAAGATAAGCCGCCACGGGGCGGGGGGTCATGGCGCTGTGGATTCAGGCAGCCATTTCTGTTCATCGCCGCAGAGAAAGAGACAGTTCATCAGTCCAGCGCGAGATTGTTCTAGTGTCTCTCGAGGAGAGCCAGCGTTCTCATGAATAACAAACACATCTTTGCTCAGTGGAGGGACGACTTTCTCACCTCAGACCTTAAAGCTACTTTTACCAACTCTAGAGTTATTGCGAATTTCTGGGAAAATCCTCTCTGAGGGCAAGACCTACGCAAAAGAGGCACAAAACGAGAATGGAGTACCTGGTATACCAGAGCAACAAACCCAATTGAGATCTTATCTTTTAGCTTCAGGCAGTGTCCTGATTTATACCTCCCACCAGATTAAAGCAACAAGCTAAAAACCAGACCTTTTAGAGCTATTACCCACTTTTTACCCATTAGACACCTGGAAAGAGCAGCTAAACAATGCTCAGTCATAATATTTGTCTTTCTTTCCCACTTTAAATTAATTTCAGGGTTCTGCTATGGAATTGCAAAGTTAGCTTTTGGTTGTTTCATTATTCACCAAACCCACAACTTTAAACTAAGATTGAGAGGAATTTATTCCCAATTTCCATCACAAATTCACAGTTGCCTCCTATTTTTAGACCAACATTTATCGGTTTTGATCAACAAGAATCCATTTATGCAAATTCTAGTGACACAACTGTCCAAATTGTCTGATGGCTTTTAGATTATAAAAACACTTTTAATAGCACACATTTGAGTGTTTGCATATCAATACTCCTGACAAGAATTATGGTTTAAAAAAAGCTTTGATACAGTAGTGTGTCATCAGCATATTGCCATGACCGTAGTATAGAGACCAAATGCTAATAGCATTGATGTGATTCCAATAGGTTGTGACTCTTGATTGTAGTAAACTGTATGCAGTGAAACCAGGATCAGTTTAAAGTGAGTAAAAATTAGATTATAATTTAAAAAAACCAAAACAACTTTAAAGTACACATTATTAACTTGAAAGACAAATAAAAAAATGTAATTTTGAAGAAACACTGAAAGCTTTATACCTACAACTGTTGCCAAGTCTCTATTTGTATTTTCTATTTTTATTTTTTATTTTTTTGTTTCTCTTCCTCTTTGCTTTCAGTTCTCAATGTAAAGTTTAATTTAAATCTTTCCATTTTTGGAGTTGAGCCTAATTTCATGTGGGGGTGGGGTTTTGAGCCCATTGGCTACCAGGACATGATTGACATCAGGTGGTAGAGGTCATGGTGACAACATTTCCACTTCAGAACAGCGTCTGTCATTGGTGCCATATGTGTCCATACCTCCTTTGATTTGGGGAACAGTAGTGTTTATGCTCTCCCAAAGTTTGGTGCATCACTTTTTTGTAAATTCAAATGTTAAGTTTAAAATCTATATATATTTTATTTATTTTCAATTTTTTTATAATCTGGTTTTTCATTCACTTTAAGCTGATCCTGAATTGACCCCATGGAATTGACCCCAGCATCAGGACCGGACCAAATGTGGGAGGAGATGAACGGCTCTCCACATCCTCTCCTGTGTTTATATATAAATAGATGGATGCAGTGAAGCGTTGAATGAGAGTCGAGAGGACTCAGAGGAGCTGTTTGCTTTAGTTTGTGCATTCAGTGTGTGTGTGTGTGTGTGTGTGTGTGTATATGTGTGTGTGCTGTTATACTGGGTGGGGTGGACCGGTCAGGAATGCAATAATCATCAAACTGAGCTGCTGTGGCCTTACCAGCCGCCCTGCCTTTTGTCTGCATTTGGAAACAAAAACAGAAAGGCTTCAGTGCCCCCCCCCCCCCCACCATCACCATTCTTCATGACACAGAAAACAGGTAAACTCCCAACCAGTCTGGTCTTCTACTCCTGCTATGATGGGAATGCTGAGGCATTATCACTAATCCAGGACGAGCTGTACTTTCACAGAACAATGTCAGGCCCCCCACAGCCTCACACGTTCAAATCCTATCCAACATCGTGGCTTTATTATGATTACAGAACAGCGCTCAGTGAATCATTTTGGAGGTAAATAATTTATGAGACCATAAAATGCTCAGTTAAACCACAATAACCACATTTTGCAGAAGTGGCGTGCTACATAAAACTAAAAGATTTAATCCCAGAAGTAGTAAAACAGCATATCAAATCTAAATATGAAGCATCCCATTGGGTAGTTCATTCTTTTCTGTTGAATATTTAGAAACTTTATTGACCTACAATAGTTGCTATGGTTTTTTTTTTTCAATATTTGCTTAAGGGCAGTCATCAGATTGATTTGGCCTTCCTTGCAATGATTTAATAATGTTGTTTTTTTGTTGTTGTAATTTTTGTTTTTCTACAAATGACTCGACTAATGATGTTTACATTCTTACCACTTTAGGAATTACTGCACTGAAAATCGTTTGCCTCTTTAATTTAATTTCCGCTCTTTTTTTTTTCTCTCCAAGTACATTAAAAGTTCAGCTCAATTAAACATAAACACAATTGGCTTTCCTCTGTGCTGTCGCTCTGCTCGAAAAACATACAGATATGAGTCAGACCGTCACTTTTACTGATTAAAACTGTGGAAACATCTTACGCGCCCACTTTAAAGGAATGACGACCAATATCTGAAATGTATTCATGTTTAAGATAATTGCTTTTGCTTTGACTCATCCTGGTTTTTTCATCTTTATAGAATCTAGGGATGAGCTGAAATAAATGCTTCTGGCCGATGCCAACAACCGATATTTCCCCTACAACTGTGGCTGATAGCCGATACTTGCCGATACCGATACTTGAGTGTCTACAGTAATACAAACTTTAGACTTTGTTTTTGTTTCTTTATTAGAAATGCACAACTTTTCTTTTACTGGACAAACCATTGTACTTGACCTTTTTAACATACAGCAAAGGATCTCATAGGAACAAGTAGTGTCAGTTTAAAACTTTCAAATAAATATATCTGTCAGCATTCAGACCATTTAGTGTAACTGTAAACCAGTGTTTTTCAACCTTTTTTGAGCCACGGCACACTTTACCCTTGACAAAAATCCCGCGGCACACCAGCAGAAAAACAATAAAAAAAGCAGACACTCATAGTCTGTTTTGATGTACAGTAATTTTCTGATCTTTTATATTCCTAACTACTCAGTGTTTTATCAGGGCCTGTTTGGATGAACAAAGAGCTGAAATCCTGGAGATGGGAAATGGTTTTAGATCAGTTAATGAGGGCAATTTGCCACGGCACACTAGTGTGCCGCGGCACACTGGTTGAAAAACACTGCTGTAAACCATAAGCTCCCCATTGCCAGGGATTTATGTTTTTGTCATTTTTGGTAACTTTTTTTACACATTGAAATATAGACTTTGAACCTTTTTTAATGCATTTCACTCTTTTTTTTTTTTTTTTACAAAAGGATTGGAACAGAAAGAGAAAATTGTAGACCCAAACGGTTTCCAAAAAACTACATTTCAAGGGAAATGAAGCACAAGTATCACTTACTTATTCTAGTTGGAAGGTTTTAATTATCCTGATGGCTCCCAAGGCTTTAAACTTCAGCACTCACTATCATTTTTAATTTACTGATCTCTCTGTTTAACCAGCTTCTTTATTTCAGGCCTTAAAATCAAAGTGCTTGTTTTAATTTTGGGTTAATGCGAAATAAGTGCTTAGTGCTGCTGGTGCACCACAATCATCAATATGGTAATCGTGCCATCAAATTACCAGAAATTATGGCCTAAATTTGCTGTTTTTTCCTTTCCCATTTTTTGTCCATCTGGTTTGGTAAACACTTGCTTTTAAACCCCTAGAAAATCAATTGGCTTTAAGGGTTTTAACAGAAAACACACATTATCACACTTTAATTTGAGTGGAATTGTTATGGATATAATTAGCTTAAATGCACCATACTTTAAAAGGGTTCTGGCCGTTTGCTTACATTTTTTGATATGTCCACTTTAAAATCTTGCTTTTTTGGGTATTTAGCAAACCTGCAAGTCTAATGCTGCATTCACACAAAACGCCGTTTTAAGGGGTAGAAGTCACCAGTTTGAATGCCAAGTCAAACCAAAGACATGGCTAGAGGTCCGGCAGTTCGACTTGAATAGCCGGCGTTGCGAAATATATCCGCATGGCGAGTTTATGTAGCCGCAGCAAGAATCATGCAACATATTATGCATGTAGGCAAATATTTGCATCTTGTTAACCAATCAAGAACTTAACTTTGGTTGTAACTTTCAGGTAGAGTCCAAAACCAACATTAAAAACAAACCTTACTGTTGGCGTCATAATCTGCAGACTAATGTTGGACAGTTAGCTGTTAAACTGGGCCGCAGAGGGACAGAAGTGCAGCTGAACGCCGTCGCCACAAGGTCGTGACATAAAGGTTGGCGGAAACTCTTCTTCCATGCAAATTCAAATTTTGAGTATGGCTTTGAAGCACATTTTGAACATGCAAATTTTGCCCAAAATATTAAAGTTTCGCTCTCATAAACATCAAGCTGACACCTGAAGCCATAGTTACGTTGCAGGAGCACGACTGCAGCTCTGGCCCGGTGTCCACCCAACGCCGAGAGGAAAATCTTTAAAAACCATGGTGGTCACGGGTTATAAAATATTTTGACGATTTTATTTCGGACATATGCTTTAAAGGAAAAATAGGACAAGATTAAAAAAAAAAATAGAAATACTTGAAAGGTAGTGAGAAGAATTAAAAGTCTTATTGATATTAATCCTAAATATGTGACATACGTCTATTTTGAAATAAATAGAACGTTGAATTAATACAGTTAAAATTTCTAGAGGGTTAGTGAATTAAAAAATGGTTTACGTTCTTTTGTTCACTGCACTGCTAAACCTAAAATGGTTAAATTGAGTGAAAACCCAAACATTTAAAAGCTGCTAAAAAAAACTACCAAGTTTTTTCCAATCATAAAAACTGGATTTTCTTTAATACTTGGTAATGTAATATTTGAATTGAATTGGGTTTTTTTTTTTTTTTAAATCAACCTGGTGCATTTTTTCCCACCACCAGTTCATTGGTTCTGAGATGTAACAAAATTGAAAATATACTCCACCTCTGCCGTTGCAATTTGGGATAATAACGCGTTTGACATATTTAAGAAGTATTAATTACAAATATTGAAATAATTGTTTGTTGAAGCGACAATCTTTAACTTTAGAACCACATTTACTTTTCTTTGACACAAAATACTAAATTATATCTGCATTTAAATCAACAATGATTTCAACCATAGCTAGGAATAGTAATACATGTAAAAAACCTTAAAAGTAAAAGTAAGTCTTTTCACAGAGGTACATTGATATACATTGAGGTACATTGACATTGATAATATAAGTCCATATGTCATGAAGACCAAAAATTGACGATTCTATAAATTATTTTTACAGCAGTTTACCATTAGTGTTAGCTTTGAGTCAAAATCAGAAGTAACTATTATATTTAACGATTCCCCAAAAGTCGATCAAATGTTTTTCAGAAAGACAAATTTTGCGATTTTTATTTTTTTTTAATGCAATAAAACAATTCTTATAGACTACAGCCTTCTTTGACAAAGGCAGCACTGTAAATATGTTTTTAGGTAAAATTTGCTTAAAAATGTTTACTTTAATTAGACACTCAAGTAAACAGAAGAAATGTGGTTGTTTGTTTCAAAGTGGATCTCCATATTTGAGTCTCGTTTCATATGTGCAGCCAGAACTGATCATCCATTTCTATCAATCATTTACAACCTTTCTAATGACAATAAGCCTGTAAAATGTCATTTGTGTCATCTAATCCAGATTGTAACCACATCAAACTGTCAAAAACAACCTAACCTAACTACCCTTGCCAAGTAACGCGTGTTTGAACAGCCACTGCAATAAAAAAAAAAAAAACGGCACACCCAATAAATAAATAGCTCTCTTCTTGTCCTGACTCTAAATCTTGTGTCAAAAACATAACTATGCATTGGTTGATGTTTGAATAAATTAAGTCACCTCAACTAAAAGAAAATGCTGAGTTGAGAGCATCAATAGAGAAAAGCATGTGAAGGCAGTTTTGTTATTGTGTGGAGTCTCATTCAGAGGAAACGGAGTCATTCTAGCTCATCATGAAAGTTGAGCTCATCTGTACAGGATGACATGATTTACCACAAACCAACACCCGCTAATGCATTTGTTTAAATGCTGTCCAACCTGTTTCCTTATAGACCTCATTTTGAGAACAAATTTTAAAACATTTGTTTTCCGTCAAGTGTGCTGGTAGCTGAGCTAACTTTGCATCACTTTTACAGTCCAGACTCCAGCTCGTCCACAGGCAAGACTAATAAACGCCGTTTTATGGTTGGAATTGCATCGTTGATTGCTCCTCAGAGTTTGCCTCCAGGAGAGCGAATGGTCGCTTCCATTTTTCATAGTCTGCTTTTTTAACTCAGGGTTTGAGGAAAGAAGCCTTATGCTAAGTTAATCGGCATGGGGAGACGGGCCGCTGACCTGAAAAGATAAGGGCACTTTTGACCCCGTTAATGCTGAGGAGGATATCATCAGCGTGGAAAGAAAGGGGGAGAGGTGGCTACTGGCATGATTATATGTCGGGAATTGTTACTTGCAAAAGTTACACAACATTACCGGACACAGTGTCCATACAAACAGTCACACAAAAATTATATCATCTTATATTTGCCCTCCGATAACTGTGGTCACGAAAATTTGGGACGTATTGGGTCATTGCAGCATGTCTAAGATGGTCACCCAACAAATCCACACTGTTTTTAGAAGTTATTACCCAATCATTTAGCTTTTGTGTTGTATTCCCAAGAAATATTCCCATTCTGCACTTGGCTCTAACCGTCTATTTTCTTGTAGTTACTAATTTACCACAGCACGATGTATAGTAAAGTATGGCTCCATCACCAGCGCTAGCAATACTACTACACATTACTGAAGCGATGAAACACACAAGATGATGTTTAAAAGTAGAGCTGGGCGTTAAGTCAAAGTCTTAAAAGATTAATCGGTGTACGAGGTGGATGCTTTGATTCTCAAGAGAAAAACTGCCACTTGTTCTCTCTGTCTTTGAGTCCTTGAACCAGTAGAGCATGTAAGCCTCACTTCAGCTTAATAGTAGATTAAATTGACCTTTAAAAACTCAATTTCTAATAAACTCCTGCCGCTCTGCAGAAACTATGTCAGAAACTACACAGGTCTTTTGATTTTGGTTAAAATGACAAAATCATACATAAAAGACCACTGGGAACATCAGTTACAACAGATCAAAAGATGATTGGAGTGGTACTTGAAGAGAAAATCCGCTTTATTGTTTTGGTACCGGTGCATTAGAATCTTGCCTCTACACAAGTCTGCCAGTTTTTGTCTACATGACCAATGATTTGGCGCTTTGAAACCTTACCAGACCTGTCGGTTGGTTAGGATCAACTAATTGTGTTTTTTCTGGTCTAGCGGATAAGCCTTTCATCTTTCACCTAGAATTGCAAGCACTTTCAGTGGATTATGTTTTTGGGTTTTGTAGCTCTTGTAAATAACTGTAAATGGCTGTAAATAAATCCATGCTTTTGTAGCTTGTTGATCCTCATTGCTTTGTGTTCTATTCTTTTTTCCCTCTTTTTAATGTTTTCCTTTAGTTCATTTTTGTTACAACCCACTCCGAGCCATGGGATGGAATACTAACCAAAATGGAGTAGTGGCAGACACTAACCCACATTTAGCCAAAAGCTAATGTGGTTTGTGTGATATTAAAGCACAAGTACTGTTTTATTTATTTTTTGAAAGCTTGCGTGACTTGTTAGTGAATTCCTCTGTCGCTTTGCAATGGTGAGCCTCTTCCTTCTGTCTTTGACTCTCCCTTTTACTCACAGAGACGAAGATCTGCAGATACCTGCTGTTATGTTTCCTTATCTTGAAGACGACAGTTTTTATGCATTAAAAGTCTGTCAAGGTCATCGTTATCACGCTGCACAGAGTCTATATGCACCTGCTGTAAAGCTGTGTCTCACTGACCCAAGATGCATTTCTTCAGTCTGGGACACGCTACCTATTACTTTCCCAACCACTTGTTTAACGAGAGCAAAACTGTCCATAGTTTAAGAAAATAATGCATGTACACCATTCAAAAGCAAACATCTTAGAAGGCTTAAGATAAAAGATTGTATACTTTTTTATTTTTGATTCACAATGTTTACGTCACTATTTACAAAGAGTTTTAGATTTTGTAACAAGATGTGCGATAAAGTGAGAAAATAGAGATATATGGCCCAACCTTGTTTCCAAAAGTAGTTTTTATTTGTAACATTTGTCATGTCAATAGCTGTGATTTGTGTTTAGATCATAAAATGCTCAACCTGTTGGTTTTTTTTCCTTAGTGTTGATCTTGCACCAGACAGAAACCACCGTGATCTTGTCTTCTTTATCTGTTGTCTTCTTTTGCGTTGCTGCTGAAATCAGATAAGACCTGTATATTGTAATGTCCTTGATACGATCTCCTCACAATTCAAGCTCTACTGGAACCAAAAGCTTGTTTTGTCATCAGAATGTCACACTCTACCAACGCCATCTCTATACTTTACCTATTACTCTGCAGACAGGATAGCATAGGACGTCTGATGTGACCACACAAGTTTAATCTCTCCGCCATATGAAAACTTCAGGTTAGACTCACTTTTTTTTGAGCGTCTGCTACGAGAAGAGCCGACTGTAGAGAATGTGGTCAAAGCTGCCAAAACAAACTCACATAGACTTGATGAATGTCCTGCTGCTTCAACTCAGGGATCAACTCGCACTTAATTCAAATTCCTCTGATATTGAAAGCCGGACTGTTTTTCAAAGCGTGGACTACCCTTTACCACCAGAACTAGACACACACTTTCACGCACCGTTACTACTGAGGTTTTCTATAACTCCTACTGGGAACTGAACTACTGATTGGGGAAGAATTTTATTTTTTTTTAGTACGTTGGAAGAGAAGAGCAACAATAAAACATTGTCTTTGGCTCTACTGGTTTGAAGGGGGGAAATGTATTAATGGAACAAAAATGAGTTTACATGAGGTGAAAGTTGTTTTCTAAAGGTTCCAGTATTTAGCTTTAAAGAGCTAAAGCTGTTCAGAGGGTAACAAAATGTGACCGCATCAAACATTGGTGTTCGTGTGAAACTGTCTCGCAGCAACTCAGTTTGCCTCAAGACCCACAGTCTCCTTACGTAAGGTTAAAAAATGAAATGATTAATGGCTCACAGAAAAGCCCAGAAAGTTTCAGAATATTCTTGGAAAAAGAGTTTAAAGAAATGTAAGGAGTTAGTATCAAATGGCCAGTTCATCAAAAGGGATTTAGTGGTGGTCTTCTGAAATCTGATGCTTCTTGAAATAATTTCACATCCATAATTTCTCTTCATTTGAGAGGTTTTTAACATACAACACACTTGCATATATAAGCTTAATACACATTAAAACACCCTCTAATGAAAAACAAAACCATATCTGATGTGTAGTTAAATCGTTTTATCTTTATTTGTAAAATACTCAGTGCTTTATACTAAAACCATGAAAAGTTTACAGATTCCCCCAAACGCTACAATCTATGCACATGCATAATTGATCAACATAAATATGAGAAGATTAATTGAACAAAAATAATACTCAAGGCCCAATAAAAGAATGAAACCTAAGCAAGTCTTAAAACAAGATATGATTTTGAGACAATTAAACCAACATGTGGGGGATTTTAAGATGACTGCAATAACAATATTGAAAAGATGATAAAGCCACATTTTGGAATAAAAGGATAATGAATTCAAATATAAATTCCAAATAATAAATCAACAGGTCACTATTAAAAACAGGAATTGCATGAAAATGCCTCTAATAAGAAATATTTGGCAGCTTTAGCTCAACTATTGATGTTCTTTGAATCACCATAACTCTTCAAACATTTACGCAATTAACTCAAATGAATTCTGAGGCAGTACCCAACTAAAGCAGCTTTGTCCTGATATGTAACACTTTACATTAGTTAAGTGTTGACACAATTAACGTTAATCGTTTTGGTGAAGAGGTGTTTTTTTTCTGCATTAGAATACATTTGAATTACATTAATTACGTAAACGGTCGAGGAATTATGATAGTTCAGAGTGTGTGTCATTTTGCTGTCGCCGGTGACAGCTCCGGTGTTTAAAGGTTTTCGTAAATTTTGATCAAAGGTTCTGAAACTGTTGTTGGGTTGTAAATGCTATAGATGTCACTTCAATAGAAGTAGAACATCGTGGAGATGTTCCAATGGACACGAAACAGATCAACTGTCGTCCAATTTCCTCATCCGGTTCAGTTGGGGTCTCTCGGTGTTAGTTCTCACATCTGTTGCAGCAAACTTCAGATCTGTCTGTTGGAACAAAATATTCCCGGCTTTAAATGACACCAACATAAAGTATATATTATTGGGTTTCTAGATCAAGTCAAATCTCCTCTTTCCTGGTCCCCTCTCCTTCATCTGCCATGGCTCCACTCTCAGTAGGAGTCATGAATAGAAATGACTTGGAGGGGCAATGATATTGCTTGGAAAGCTTTAAATAGAAGTGTTCCATGTGTGTTCCACTTGTTGTTTTTGTGTTTGGGCTGTGTCAATCATGCTGACAGTGGTCCCAGAGCTGCTCTCCTGCTGTGATGTGCTGTGCGGTAGGTAAATGGTACTCAGGCTGTATTTGTGTGGATGAGCAGGCTCCACTGTGGACTCCACATGTGGGTTCACCCACACAGGTTGTTATGCAACATGTGCCCCAATTGGAGCTAAAGGCTGATCTAATAAGGTACTTTAGTTTGATGGAGCCTTTTCCATACAAACTGCCATAAAGCACATTTGAACTATATTTGGACTTTTTAAAACTGCCATTAGAAAAGTTACATCATTTTGTTTATCCAGTACTTATTTGTCCTTTCTTCTTCATTGAAGTCATCTGAAGCAGCTGTTGCAGACATTGGACGTTAGGGTTTTCATTCTGTTTTCAATAAAACATCAAATAATGCAGATTGCAGTAGTAGAACTATAGTGATTTTTTTTTTTTTCCACAATGCACATATTTTTAGACGATCCCCGCTGAACAGCACTGCATGTGGCAGTTTCTCTGCTTGTAATGAAAATCAGGGGTGTGATATTTGCAGATGAAATCCAAAGCTACAGTTTCGTGGATCACAGTAGGGTTCTGAGTTTTATGAAAGTTGTTTTTTAGTCTTTTTCTGTTCAATTAGGCCACATTTAGTGTTCGATAGCCCAGTAGACTTGGTTCCATTGATTGAAGAAAAAGCTAAACAAAAGGTGCTTCAGTTTTAGGTTAAACAGAACGATTGTTTTGGTGATAGTAAAAGAAATAAAGCCTAATGTGGGCACACTTACTATTTAAATGTAAACAAATGTATTGGAATACATTTCCAATTAATCTTCATGTACATGAACGAAGTTCCTGTTCATTGTTTACTCAACATAATCACGATTAAAAATGTTTTTAGCCACTTTAAAATCATTTCTATGTGTTTATATATGCTATCAACAAGTAATTATCTGCAGCTAGAGCCCTCACCGCTGACTCAGGTATTCATTCACTAGTTAGATTCTTGGTCATCCTTGACTGCTCAGTTTAAAGCTGATGATCAGCAAATATGCACTGAACAACGGGTTATAATAAATAGATTGCATCGTGTCTATGGTGAGTTAATGTCTAATGTCTAATGTATTTTAAAGAAACTGTGCAGAGAAATCAGGTAAATATAGAATATAAATAAAAACTTGCATTTGGTTATTTGGAAAGTTTTATTTAAAAACTCAACGTATACTTCTAACCAGAAATATATGTTGATCCTTTCTGCTGCATCCCTGAAACAGTTTTTTGTCTCATGAAAGCTAAATAAAGGCCATCAAACTAATGAATAGAATAATTATCAACCACTAAAAAGTAGTTTTTGCAGCCCTAAATAGGTCCAGTGCCAAAGCGAAATGAAGTATGACACAAAGCAACACATTTACACCAATCTTTTTGATGTTTGACACTCCTTTGTAGAGAAAACAATGTTTTCTTTTTTGCACAACGGCTTGAAGAGATGAACAATGACAAGACAGACTGACTGGTTATTTAAAACACACTTTGTTTTTTTCCATTTGGATTCCTATAAAAGTGTCCTTACAGATGAGTTTGCTGGGAAAACCAAAGTTGGATCGTTACGAATCGACATATTTACTCCTGCTGTGTTCAAACTTTTTATTTTGGTTCCAAATGAAAAGGCAAAATGTAGTGTTCACAAATAACTGGAGCAGTTGGAGTCGGTTGTTTGGTTTGGAGACCCAACGGTGGTTGAGTTGTTTACCCCACTGCAGATTCTCAGACTACTTTTTAATGTTTTCCCTCTTTGGCAGCCTGCTGTGCGATCCAAGGAAAACAATAAGAGACGCCATGTTTTCCGTCAATCGAAAAGTCTTTATCCATTTTTTTTTCTTCATAAAGTTTTCTTTCAAGGAAAGATGCACGTGGGGTCTAGAAAACGGAAAGACTCGCAGCTAACAGGGCACAAAAAAGACAATTTACTTCCTGTAAAGCAGCTTAATTTCACAGCTAAATTGGATTTTTAGAAGACAGCCTTTGCCTATAGAAGCATTCTGTCTAAAATAATTAAATTGTGACCTGATCTAAAGCAGCAGGGTATTCCGGTTGCCAGAGGTACTTGTTTCGATTCTACAAGACATTATCTACTTAATTAGGCTGCGATTTAGGCTCAGAAATGCTGGGCTGATAGTAGAAAGCCTTTAAAGTGACTGAAAGCAAACAATCTCAGGGGGAACCCTTTGCTTTCATGGCCTTTCTTTACTAATGACTAGATGTGAGCAAACGCCAATACCCGATTACTCTGGCATCTTGAGCGTGCCACAATGTGCTTTGTGTTGTTTTGAATTCAATGCTACGTTTGCTCACTCTCCATTTGCCTCTTTTGTTTCAGCCTGAGTAGCTGTACAAACCTTTCTTGCAGAAAATTGCTTTTAAATAGTTTCCAAATGTCTCGTGAATCTAAGAGACTTTAGCACCAAAGCAGCTCAGAAGGAACAGGAAGTAAGCCCAACAATCACGTTTCACATCAAAGAAGCTGATGGTTTGTCTTGTGCCTGTGAGAACCCCGTCTTTTGCCCGAGCACCAATCAGTGGACTCTGGTGCGGATTGGTGTGACCACTAAACGTGCTGGAGTGCAGTTATCCAAAGCAAGGATGTCAGTTGTGTCACACTTTTTGGAGCTGTTCAAATGTCTTGGTGTAAACAACAATGTGTGTTACACTATGGACAAACAAAACCGTTTTTTATTTCCTTTCCTTTCACTGATAGGCCACCCATGAAAAAAGTGCATACAGCCACCTACTGTGGAGGTGATGAAACTGGTGGAAATATCCTGTTTCAAAATAACGATTATAGATTACTTAAAGTCAGTATAGTTAAATCAAATTGACTTTTTGACCTTAGATTATTTAGCTGCTGGGCGTTTGGTCAGAAACAGAGCCCTGCTATAGGGTGCGCTTGAGCTGAGATTGCTCTGCCCAACAGTTCATCAACAAAATCCCTCTCACACATGGTCAAGCACGCGCTGAATCTTAGGGCCAGGCAGGTCCTAGGCCCTTTTCAGACACGGTTATGACCTGGACTTTTTATAGCAGAAATCTGATCACAAGGGCTCTTTTCAGGAGATTGGATCTCAGCTGTGAATCCAAATAAACACTTCAGACACCGGTGAGTGTGTAGGACTTTTTGCTGTGCTTTAGTACCACAAAGGTGCATGAAAAAACTGATGAGCGACCCTGCAAAATCTATAGTGACATGCAGCCGTGTAGGTGTTGACTTGTATGGGTGGTGCTGGTTTTTAGGTTGTAGAGAAGAGTGGCCACATCTTAAGGGAGCACAGGTGTGTCTTGCAGTTCTTTTAAGGCTTGTTGAAAATGCAACGTGCGATTGTGATGCCGTGACGTATTTGTAGGACTTATGACATTCGGGCGATGCTGTCGCACATTGCCCTTATGCAACACTCTAGTCATTAGTAAGATGCGAGTACAGACTCCTCACTGACCACACACAAATGCTTCACACAAGTGGTGTGTACGTGATGCATAAGTTCCAGTAGAACACCTGGAGGATGTCCACAGAAGCTACACTCCTGAAAAATACCTACAACAGGCCTGCATCTCATCTACTTCACCCTTGCGTGTTGTATAAGTGTTCACTACAACCTGTCGCCCACAGCGTGCCCGTAGAAAAATTAGCATGAACATTTTAGCTTTACGGACTCTCAAAGTATTATATGTCCTTTATATTTTGTGCGGGCCAGTATTGCCCATTTTTCTCACCCCCATGGTTGCCCAAATCCACCTGGTGTGACTAAGATGGAGATGACTGAGCCACAAGACATGTCTCAGCGCATCTGCCAGCAACACAAATTTGTAATTTGTATTCTGAGCCACATTTTGCCCATAATTATCATTAACAGGTTGCAATCTGGTCTCTCTGGTTCAGCAACCATCCTCTAGACATTAAATTATCAAAGCAGAATTCTGCTCTAAACATTTGTTGGTAAAACAAATGTCAGTATTGAACAAATACAAATGTACTTGTTCATTTGGATTCAGGAGCATAACTGGATTATTTATTAAATGTAAATCAGTGTGAACTTAAAATTGCAAAGTTTAAATAAAGTTGAAAATACCCCTCATTTAAGCAAGTGTTGAAAATGTCGTCAATGTAGAAGATGGTAGCTTAAAGATTCCTTCTTCAAGCTTTTTTGATGGTACAGAACTTATGTCTGACACCTTCACACTCTACCCGGATCTGGCTTTCCTTCAGCCCTGCAAGTCTGCCATTCCTGTGAGCGCTCTGTGAAACCCGATTAGTCCCAGAGTTGTTAGGACAAAAAAAAAAGGGACAGGCCAAAAAAAAAAAAAGTTCCAGAAGCCAAAGACTACGATTTCATTACTGGATGGCTCCTGGCCCTCCCACCTCCTCCTTCTATTTACATAAACGGTGAGAGGAAGAATTTCTGCCCTTCATGTCTCAGAGCTTTATAGCAGAGGAAGAAAATGTCTCATCTTTGAGTGGTTTTTCTTTGTGTATTTGAACGTTGCTTGAAGCTACAGGCTGTTGTGTGAGGAGACAGTGGAGAAGTGGAAGCTTTCAGTCGCAGCCTGGGGTCAAGAGTCACACGGTAGTGTTGTGATAAAAGCCCCAGTAAGATAATCTTTTATGATGTTTATGACAACTACAAGACCTGCTTCAAATTTATGTCTGTCACAAGACCAACTCTCTCTGTAGCTGTAATGCTTAATCAAAGCACACTTTTATATAAAGCCAACAATATAAAGAGGTTTTTTTTTTTGCACCTTTTCCCATTAGCTGCTTTTCCATTACACAATAAGCGCATTTTTTGATTGAAATTCTAGAAATGTTGAAAAAAAAGACAAAATTTCACAATTACACTGTTTGCATTAAGTCATAATTATGTGAATAAACACAACCAACACACGCAATAAGTCATTCAAAAACACTCAATGACTTACAGCAGATCCATTGAAATTTCTGCCACGACTCTAGCGCCCCTCGTCATCTGTCGCTGAGGCCATGGAGTGGAAAGCTCCTGGGACACGTGGGAGCGATTACGGATGAAGCCATTTTAGGGATTTTAGGGACACGCTCAACTTTTGATGATCTGTGTGGCGCTGTGGGACCTCCAAGCGCAAAACGTAAATTTGATAAATCTCAGATAAACTCTGAGGAAAATTTCTGATGAGCTACTGCCACACTGTGGAAACTATGTCCTAGAAAACAACAGATTTGGTTTTTTTTTGGCTTAAAATTGGATAATTAGTCATTAAAAGACCAATGGGAACACTTTTACAACAGGTCAAAAGGTCTGTAATATCAAAGTCTTGCAATTTTTCCCTTTAAAATGCTAAATGGCTTCTAGCTACTATATATAGTACTTTTTTACCTTGATTAAAACCCATTAATCTATGCACACAAATTCACACACTGATTATCCTAAGTGTGATATTTATAGGTTCACATTTCTTTTGTCTTTTAAAAAAAATATTTTCTATTTGGGGTCTTTGAAATAAACAATTTCCAAATCTAATCCACATTTTCAGTTCTGAAAAGGAAAGAGACCTTCAGGACTTGTTGCATTTCAGACCAAAAACGAACCAAACCAACTCTGTCTCTATGCATGAGAACTTTAGTTCAGACTCCAGACAGACCAGAAACGTTGGAGCAGCACTTTTACGCTGCAGGGAATTTGAGGTTTATGCTTGGAGCGCTCCAAAAACATGAGAACAGGAAGGAAGGAGTGTGTTAGCCAGCACCAGGGTGAAAACAAGATTAGGGTTCAGACAAAACAGGACCACTTCCTCCTCCACTGCAGTCCAGCTCATTGTAGAAACCCCGTTCCTCCTGGAGGAGCTGCATTTCTTTAAAGCTCTCGCCATGTTTACTCCTTTGAGCAATCTGCACTTTGTGCTTTAGAGCCTGAACAGGTTATATAAAACATCTGCTTGAAGATCCTTTACATTTCATGCATATCTACAAATTTGATTACCTAGAAGGTTGAACAAATATGCACCAAATGAAGCTACTTCCACTCAGCAGAACAGATCTGTTTTTCATTTCCTGAGATTGCAGAGTTTAAACCCAGAGGACACAGAATGCAAAGCACAAGGAAGTCTTACAGGTTTCTTTTTTTCAGGCTTTTATTTTAAATATTTGCTACTTTTATCTCCAAATATAACATTTTTTTATTGTTAATTTCACATTAAAAAGAACAAGCAGATGTTTATTTTTTTTTCTTTTTCAAGAATCCAGGAAAAACACCTAATTTTCCTACTTTTTTTTTTGACTTCCTGCAGTTTTTCCACACTTAGTTCATGCACGGCTGCGTTCTGGTGTGAAATTGTAAAGTGCTTTGCGACATGCATGGTTGGGGTAAATGTGGCTTTGTGCAGTGAGTTGCTGAACTGATATTCAGCTGGGCGCAGCTCATCCAGTAGCATTGCTCTTGATAAAAGCCTGCTAAGCTGCAGAAATCCTGTCGGTTTGTGCATGAAGAGGGTCACAGGCGGAGGAGCGTTGCGGTCGGCTGATGCTCCGAGCTGGAGCGTGGATCTTCAGTGAGCCTATTTAAAGCAGAGCAGAGGGTTATTTAAGGTGACCTTGCTGTAAACTCAGGCTTATTGATAAACTGATAGCTACTCTGAAGATTTGAAATAGCCTAAGCTTTGAATTCTTAGAGAGCAGGAAGTTTTCTTCCTTTATTTTCCCTAACACAGAGAATATGTTTATTGGTGATTTTACAGCTTCTGTGCTGTAATTTAACCATAAAAACTCGGTTATATTAGTAAATAGTCCAAGAAAACCCTCTGAGCAGCGTGGGGAAATCAAATTATGCTCATCCCAGTGCCTGAGTAAAAACTGCTAATGTGATGAAGATGCAGGCATCGTCAGTTCCGCAGTTGCCATGGTTACATGGATTTCTCTTCACAGGGGTGAGATCTGGAGGCGGAGCTGCAGCAAAGTGGAGAGGAGGGATGAAAAAATCTTTATGGTTTTCAACCTCAAAAAAAGTTGAAAAATAGACATTCTTGGTATTTTAAAGCAGAAATGAGCGGAGATTAAAAAGAGAATCCACATGTTAGAAATGTTCTTTTTATGTCATTTCAGTTATTCAGTCTTTGATCCATCAAATCCTTAAATTTTATAATCGTAAAACCAGTTTTCAGTTTTTTTAATGCGAGCATTCAGAATTAGCTCAATCTAAATTGGACCTTTGACTCTTTAAGTTAAAAGTTATGTTAAACCAGTTTTTTTACACTAAACAAAATTGGTTTTGGTTGAAAATTGGAAAAATTAATTACCGGTATATGTATTAAAATTGTTAATTAAATCAAGTCCTTAACTTGTGACAAAAAATGTATTCAAAAAATCAGTTTCTGGCGTTTTTAGATACTGATCTGCTTGATTGTTTAAAGTGTGTCTAAATTGAGGATTTTTTTTCAATTTGTATAAAGGTAATTATTTAGGTGATTATGCAAGAATCAACCTATTTTTGAGTTTAAGCATTGAGGTTTTTTATTTAGGTGGCTGCCGGCAACCATGAATAAATGTTAGCAGGAATTAATAGTAAACAAATGGAGATCTGATTGCATTCGGGTTTCATCTGAAGTGAAAACGCCACCATAAGGCATCATACATCACATATATGCTGATTAAAAAAGTAGAGAAACATAAAGTTGAATCTGTCTCTGGCCACTTTAAGCTTTGCAATCTGAAAAAGTCGAAAAAATGAGGTAAAAACCTACAGAGACTCATGGCTAAACTGTTATCTAAAGCAGTGTTTTTCAACCTTTTCTGAGCCACGGCACACTTTAACCTTGACAAAAATCCCACGGCACACCAGCATCTAAAAATTAAAACAAAGGAGAAACTCACAGTCTGTATTGATCTACAGTCTCTCTGCAATCTCACGTGCATTTTTGTGATAATTGTGGCAGAAAAAGCTGGAAGCTGCAGCTGTTTTTTCTAAAAGATGTAATAAAAGTTAAGTTAAAAGATTTAAAAACTGTTTGATGTGTGTTCGTTGTGGTTTCAAGACGTTAAAAAATACTCATTGTGCGCTGAGACGCTGTCACTTTAACCCAATGCATCATGGGAGATGTAGTGCAAACAGCCGCTGAACGCAGACAGACTCTCTGCTCTGAGCTTCATGGTTTTGTTCACTTGTTCCACGGTCTGATACCGGATTCTGTGGAAAGCTACACCACTAAAGACGAGCTTTAGCTGGTATTTTTGTTAGAACTGAGAGACTTTATACGCAGAATCAGAACAAGGAAGTGAAGACTTTAACCACTTCTGATTGGTCAGACTGATGACATGTGATTAAGCCTCCAAGAATGATTGGTGGAGACAGTTAAA
The DNA here is from genome assembly GCA_023969325.1 of Oryzias curvinotus. Classification (NCBI taxonomy): domain Eukaryota; kingdom Metazoa; phylum Chordata; class Actinopteri; order Beloniformes; family Adrianichthyidae; genus Oryzias; species Oryzias curvinotus. Next base: position 17,636,033 of record CM043728.1, read on the forward strand.
GGGGCGGGACTTTTAAGAAAACAGAACTGAAGCTGCAGCTAAATTGCGGTACGGTCATTCTTATCAAAATGTCTTTAATAGAATCAAATAAACACCAAAAAAAGTATTTTATGATCTTTCATATTCCTACTACTACTCAGTGTTTTATCAGGACCTGTTTGGATGAACAAAGAGCTGAAATCCTGGAGATGGAAATGTTTTTAGGTCAGTGAATGAGGGTGATTTCCCACGGCACACTGGTTGAAAAACACTGATCTAAAGTATTTATCTGTTTTCCTCAAAACGCATGGACAAACTATGGTGTGAAGTTTAAAATTGTGATGAAAAATAAAGCTGAGAGTTTCCTGAGTGAGCAGGTTTCAAGAGTTTAAATCTGAGGGTTTAAAAACATTTGCCTTAAAGAGAAAAGTGGAGAAAAAAAATGGCACCAACGTGTTCCTAAACCACTCTAAACAATTTTTAATAATCATCCCTTTGGAAAATACAGTCTTGTTCCATAAAAGCATCTCTGCAGATTTATCAGAGGTTTGAAGCCACAGCACTGATGGTTGATTTATGTCCCAGAATCTGTTTTTGACCTCAAATAACACGGATTGTTGGAAAAGCAGACGGGAGCTGCTTTGACTTATTTCAGGTTATTAGGATGGATTTGTTAGGACTTTTACTGTTTAGTTAAATGTTCAGGTTAGTGATGTCCCAATCTGAGCATTTGATCGGAAATTGGACCGGATCATGTAGATTCGTACTCTTTTGGACGCTGTATCCCAGTCAGGGATCAGCTGTGTTCCATATTTTCCACCTTAATTTAGGCTGGAGCGTCTCATATTTGGATTCATTCTGGTTGTGCTTGCTGTTGTGGAAGTGACTGTCAAAATGCTTGGTTGGCCGTTATTGTGCGCACGCTAACACTGCTAATGTGTAGCGGTGTCAACCGGTATTTTTGTATGAGTCACTAACAAGGTTGTAGTTAGCGTAGAACTGGGATTCGTTTGTTTTAGTGGTATCAGTCTTTTGATTTTGTACGTGTTGGAAACAAAGTTGGTAGTTACAGGTATGGTGAATACGATGACACTGTTGACTCTTCTAACATGGTAAACGTGTGGGGTATTATGATTTATTACTCTTCATACGTGTTAAAGCACCTGACGTATGACATAATTTCAAAAATAGACTAATCAATGACGGCGGGCCTTGTAGCCTATAGTGAGGAAAGTACAGTATTTTATTTATTTTAATCAGCGTTATTTATTTCAAGGTTATTAGTTCAAATAAAGGCTTTAGTAGAAGTTTGCACATCATAAAGAAATCACATTCTATTGTCGCCAAACACAGCTAGTATGCCGCACTAGTTTGTGCAGGAGGGGCACATGAACAGTTTGGTAAAGTTGGCAAGATAAAAAAATGTGTTCTGGTAAAATATCGCGATATGTATCGTATGGCCAGACTCTTGCCGATACACACACTCAAACTGACAGAAAGTGTCGCTATTGGTTTGTTTGTAATGGGAATTAAATAGAGAGACGGCTCCCAAGGGAGCGTCCACAAAGTGCGAGTGAACCCCAAAAAAAAAAAAACATCTCAAACAACTGAAAGGAAAAAATGTTTATATTGATATGAGCTGGTCATGAATGTTCATCATCATATTCATGCTACGGCAATGATTTAAAAAAAAGACAACTGTTGCATTGAACTTTTAAGAATTTTTGATGGATGTGATACGAATCACATCTGATCTAAAAAGTTTAGTAGTTCTGACGATCCTAAAGCTACAGTCACCAAACTTGTCAAATGGCGAACTATCACCTATTTTTACTAGTTAACTACTTTTTTCTAGTGGATAGTTGCACTATTTAAGCTACTTCACTATTTAGATGTTAAATATTATATAAGGATAAAAAATCAGAATAAGGCAAAACCTGGATCTGTTTATTGAGTTTGTTCCTTTTTTTCTAAACGTTTTACATCAGGACTCGGTATGGGCAGATTCTCAGAATCACAAGTGACTCGGATTGGGGCCAAAGGAATCTGATTGGGACATCCCTAGTTCAGGTCATCCTGTAGATAAAAACAAGTGCAGAAAATTCACTTTTGTCATAAAAGGTGAACACTTTTGCGTTGTAAGACTTATTTTTGCTGTTTAGCTTCAGACAGGAAAGCATCTGCAGGCGTTTCTGTTGGTCTCCATAACCCTGAGTGGAGGCTTGGGGGTTGGGGGTTGGGGGGGGGGGGGGTTCTGTGCAGGTCTGTGGTTTTGCAGAACTGACTCCATGCACACAGCGACAGCATAAACCCGCCTTGCAAACATCGCCACAATCGCTGACTGCTTCCCAGCCGCTCTGCTCCAGCCCGCAGTCGTGGTCATCGGACCACAGAAGAAGTTTAGCAAACTTCTCGGCACACAGAGAGCCGTTTCCCACAGATCCATTAAAGCTCCTGCAGACAGTCGGAGATCTCTGTGCAGCCCCGCTGAGCCCAGCTGGCCCGTCCTCGGGCCTTTGGATCAGGAGGACAAAAACACAGGAATGCCAGTGCCGCTGTTTGGGTCAACGATCACAGCCAGAGACCCTTGTTGTGCGCTCGCCCAAAGCCTTTTTGTTTGCTGTGCCCCCTGTGTGAGGGAAGCTCATTTTGATGTCTGGCTTACTGTTGATTGAAAAAACTGTAGTCTGAGGTTGGAGTGGAAGTGGAAGGTCTCGCAGACTTGAAGTTCAAAGCCAGAAAGCGAAAGGATTTTCTCCTGAAATATGGAGCATTTTGAAGAAAGCAGCCGGGGGCTTTGAGGCGACCGTGAGCTTTGATCATGGGGAAATTTCTCGTCCTCTGTTTGACTTTTCTTTTTACTCCCAAACAGCATCATGACAGAAAATCCTGGTGTGCAATTTTCTGACAGAAATCAAAGGAAAAAGCAACAATTCAGACGCCTGGCTGGGTTCAAATACACGAAGCACAGCTTCACTTCTATTTCCTTCTCCTGCTTCTGCTACAGATGTTTACAGTGCAGCCTGATTAATGCAAATGTTTGAGCCTCCAAATAGAAATTTAAATGTCTAATCTCAGGTCAGTGAGTGTTCACAGTTTGCTCTGTGACTCTCAGATCTGGTTTCAATAAAACAAAACGAGGAAGGAAGCCGAGAGTTTTTATTTTATTTTTTTTTATTTTAAGTCTAAAAACAGAAATTCTCTCAAATCTAGAAGCCAAATTTTGAATCACCCCATGGAAAACTGAACTAAATTTTAGAAATGAGACACTTTTTTTTTTTTTTTTTTGCACAACTAAGCTTTGAAAGATGTGATGCTTTTGTTTGTCCACTTTAACACAGTTTGAACACATCTGGACATCACTTTATGAGTTTGGATGTTGGAACGTTGTTCTCCTTCACGCTCGTCTTTCATGTTTGCTGTTGAACGATGCCAAATGTCTTCTATAGGTTACAGATCTGGACTGCAGGCTGGTCAGGTGAGCAGCGTTCAGTTAATTTAGCCCGTCAGAACTCATCCTATTATGAAAGGGCCTACGTCCTGCTTTTTTTAACCTTTTTAGAATAAAATATCTATACATATATAGATAGATGTAGATATACAGTGAGGTCAATAAGTATTTGATCACCCTGTGATTTAGCAAGTTCTCCCACTTAGAAAACATGGAGGGGTGTAAAATTTTCCTCATAGGTGCATTTCCACAGTGAGACACAGAATCTGAAGAAACATTCAGAAATCACGTAAGATTTCTTTTTTTTTAAACAAAAAAAATCTGTGATTTTGCTGGGTGTGGGTGGCGCCCATTTCATGACGTCAACCTAGAGTCGGCCTCAGCAGTGTCTGCGTTTTACCCACGAAAAAAAACAAAATCCAAACTTTTGCGCAGATGGATGTACATATGAAACGCCACAATGTGAGAACCCGGTTGCTTTTGAGGATTGGGAGGGGCTAATGTTTTTGGAGGGATGCTCAAAATACCGCATTGGGGTTGTTTTTTGGGGATTGTTGATTTTGCGTAAAGTAGGCCCTTCACTAAAGTTGCCACTTTAGTTATAAAGTGCTAGTTATGTGAAAAACGATTGTCACATCTGAATAAAATGAGTTTTGGGCGAAAATGTGTTGATTCTAGCCCTAAAAAAAAGGATTCATTCTGTTTCCAAACTGACTAATTTATCTGTAAAGCAGGAAATTTACTGACCTCAGTAACGATACATCTCTATTGACTTAATCAGTTTAACTTTGAATCAACCATTGATTATCCCAAAGATGACTATTAATTCAATAGAAATGATCTTTTTAAAACAAAGTCTGCATCTGTCTGTTTGTGAGGGAATCAAACCCCCGACCTCAGCTGCTGCCACTCAAGCGTTTTCACGGCCAGGTGCTGTGAACTCACTGCCGACCTGCAGCCAACAAACTAGAGGAGAATGGTAGGAGAGCAAACCAGAGACGGCGGACAGGAAGAGGAGACGGAGATCGTGGTGAAAGCCTAATTTAAAGCGTTTTTTTTATGCTGAGGTGACTGTAGAAACCTTCTGTAGTTAAAAAGCTACGGCCAGATAACTTTTTAACAATCGTATGTTGCTTCTTTTCCGGTTTTTCATCAGAACTGGGATTGAGCATCCAAGTCTTTGAGTTTGCAGCTACATTAGAGGCTCCAATGTCAGAAATACCATTTTGTTTGTGTTATACCAAACCCAGGTCTTTGCTGAGAAAGCATTAATATAGTCCATGATGCAGTTTCCTAATTGTATTGTTTCAATGTTCACCTGTAGGCCGCTCTGCCACACGCCTCCTCTCTCAGCTTTTGTGACTAGAGCGAGTTTTTCCACCTTCTGTGCAGCAGAGTAAAGGTGCATTCCTGCAGTCAGACACGGGGCTTCACAGTAGATGACTGATGACTTTCCTCCCCTAAGAGAGGGTTTCCAGCTTCATCAGGGGTTGCATCAGAGCGTGAAGCGTTCCTCTGCTTTCATTTTTCACGCACACGTAAACCTTTTCGAGACCTACCGATGTCAAATGGACGCGTCTTTTTTTTTTTTTTTTTTCTCCATTATCGCTACAGGAAGTTGCGTTGTAGCTGCGATGTGAACAAGCTTTTATTTTTTTAATGATCTAAACTTTCACATCGTGGGAAGCTGTTGTTATGGTTGTAGATGATGTTGCGTAATAAAGTGATGTAATCCAACTTTGCTGGAGTTGTCTGGAAGCGCCGGTGTTGGAATAAAATAGCTTTCATGGTTTGTAATTAGTCACAGCTGGGCATGCATGCTTCCCAAACCTGATTAGGATTTATAGAGTCTCTGAAAAGACCATTTTTGGGTGAACAGGGACACACATGCCTGCTCTCCTGCAGCCTTTTCCCCGCTTAAAGAAATCCTAAATGCAAACCAGATGATGTTTGTTTGAATGAAGCTATGTGGGATGATCATTTTTAGGATTACAAAACTTGACAGTAAATCCCACCTTGGAATGCATTGTGTGCTGAAACACAAAGCTTTAAACAGATCCATGCCAGCACTTGCACCACTTTATTCTGGCGATCCAGGGTAAGAAACCCAGCCACACATTTTGATGAAGTTGGGAGCAGAAACATCCCATATATGGACGCATGCAGGACCCCTGTATTTGGAATGGATGGAAACACAATCTGCAGGACCGAAACGGGCTCTTTTCCATCCAAAGCAAACTCTGCAGACCCCAAATTCCTCATTTCAGGGAAGTTTGAGCACAGCAGAGTGGTTTGTCACTGCCCCACTCAGACCACTTCTCATAATCGGTTCAAACCACTGATTTCCCACTTCTTTTTTTTTTCTTCTCTCTCCAGGTCATAACTAGAAACATGCAACTTTGTGCAAGAATGCGTCTTAAAAACGCTAATGAGCACCTCCGCTCGTGTTCATCTTCTCCCCTTTTCTGACACGACACGGATGATTCAAACGGAGGACAACAGCGAGTCTGAGTGGGAATCAAAGGGGAAAAAAGGAGCTGGCCTTTTCCCCAAGGACAGCCGATAAACTGTTTGGCAGGAAAGGCCTCGCAAATGAGTGCATTCCTTGTTAACCTTGTAAGGCCGTCTCTGCCAGCGCGGGCTCTGATAAGCTGCCATCTTTTGTTCGGCCTGAAACAGGAAAGGCCAGTTTGGGCTGCGCTCCTCGGGGAGTTTGCCCCAAATCTCCGCCTCTCGTCATGATTCAACCATCCAGCTTTTAATTGTTTGTTTTGTGCGTCTTCTCGTAACTCCTAACTATGCAGAAGGATGAGAAGAATCCAGATTATGAGGCACTTCTTGGGAGTTTTTCCCAAACTGGATCTAAGTTGAAGCATGACATCAAGCTTCTTTGTCGAAGGGATGTTTGCTCTGAGTGTTTATACATGTCCTTTCTCGTGTTTTGAGGGACATTCCACTGGCTTGAAATCCCCTCAGACTGTCCCCAGGAGGTGAAAGGCCCTTGTTCGTACTGTTTTCCTGCTGGAGCTGCGGCTCCTCAACCATTCCAGGAAGTGAACGTGATCACGTCTCATGAGATTTAGGAGGACACAGTGACAGCGCGGTGATTGAGGTCAAAAATGCCCAGGAAGAAAGTTAGATAATGAGCTGCGTTGGTTGGTTATAAAAATATAAACACATTTTTATTGCAGCTTATAAGTCTTTGTTTTACTTTCAACAAGCCAGACATTATAAATCTTCACCAGTAGTTATTCTTTGAGGTTAGACAGTTTTCTTCCCTACTCATTTTCACTTCAACACAAACCGGAGAACGTTTGTCTAGGTTGGAGCTTTTTATAAGCCTCACCGAAAGACAAATATATTCTCCTTTTTGTTGCATTTATAAAAAATACCCCAAAATAATCATGTAACAGTTCCGTATTTGCTGCAATATAATTTTGTCTGGTTTAAGAAATATTCATAAAATGCCTTAGATATAAGTTTTCTGCTTGAATGGAGTTGTGGTCCAACAGCAAAGAACAGAAGTGAAAGTGTTACATAAAAGACAACCAGCTGTTGGAGAGCATCGCTGGTTTAGAAAAAACGTCTGTATCTTTTGTGCTTCCGAGCGGCAAGTCTTCAGCTTCCGGAATGAAGCCAGTTTGGAAAAGGAATTAAATGCAGCAATAGTGCAGTTCCCCGAGTGACCACTGGGGGGCTCGGTGGGCAAGAAAAGCAATATTGAGTCAAGTGTTAACCCTTGTGCTATCTTAGATGACCCCACCCTTCCATTGACGTGTTCTCCCTACCATGACAAAGGTGGATCAAGGTGAAGAGGATTTCATGGAATCCATGGACACCAGTGAAGATCACAAATCATTGAAAAAAAAAGGTTCAGTGCTCTGTCTAGTGGGTCTAGATGACCCCACTCCCAACGATAAAGTGCCTAGGATAGCACAAGGGTTAAATAAACTTGTAGTCTGTGTTCAGGATTTATAATCCAAAGCAAATGTTTTTGACTTAAAAACTTTGCTACCATGGATTGTTGGACTATTGGATGATGTCAAATCTTAAAACCCAAAGGGTCTTTATCGGTCATCTCCATTGACTGTATATGAGAACTGGACCAAGTTGTCAAGGTATTTTGCATCTCACACTATTGCAGATTGATTAGCCAGCAGAGTAAAGTGGTATACAGTCATGTTGTGTTTTTTGAAGTAGAAACAAGTATTCAAGTCCACAATATAAAAAGTGAACATTTTGACATCAAATTCTCTAGCCAATCAGGAATGAGCTGGTTTGAAACACCAGGGGGGAGGAGTCACTCATTCCAGTTCTCATATATGGTCCTAAAAAAACGCCTGGCTGCTATGCGTCACCCCTGTCCCCATTTTAGGAAAGGACATCATTTTGTGACATCATACCAACGATCAGTTAGTTGAGAGAAATGTCTCTACAGAAACTAAGTATTTCATTGAGAAATTTAAAGTCTTTGCCAACATGTTTCTAAAGCTAATAAATCACTTCATTCTTTTCTGTCAGAGCCTGGATGAGCTGGATGATGATGATGTTGGGGAGAAGGACAGGAGGGAGGAAGAGGACCTGGTCCAGGCCAACACCTGCCAGAACGAGGCCATGACAGCCGATCCCAGCTACATAACGGTGAGAAGTCTCCACACGCAGGAGTGGTGTGGGGTTTTCAGCATCTAATGCTCGTGGGGCAGAATTTGACACGGATTGTTGCATCAGAGCTGCCAAACAGAGGCACTGTTGCACAGAGAGACAGCAGGACAGCTCATGAGCGGGCTTTGAGTGAAAAGCTGCAAACGCTGAGGTGTCTCAGCGTTTCATCATCTCCTAAAGCTCTGGATGGAAACAAAATTGCAGCGCCTTGTGAAAGAAAGTCAGTCGTTTGGCATTATTTTTGATGGAAACACAAACAGTGGCAGCCAGTGTCAGTATAGTTGTGTATTCTTGTTAAAAAACATTGTATGGAACAAAAGAATGTACAAAAAGCTACATAACTTCAAAGAAAGTAACCCACAGGAATTCAGTTTACCTGGAATACATTCACATCTTCCAAACATGCTGGCAAACGTTCACATTTATTCCTTTTTGTACTTCTTGTGTCTGTTCTCGCTGATTAAAGTGTTGTTAATGTTTATTTCTCCTAAAGGTATGGCTGTGAGTTTTAGTCACAAACATCCGTATAGGGGTTGACTCGTATCGGTTGTCCGGACCTGTAGAGAGGAGCTGCTGCGTCTTAAGCTACAGACGGACTAGCATGTTTTCTTCTTTGTCGTTTTCTTTTGCTCACTACTTAGTACCTACAGTTGGAATAGGTTTGGTGCAATTCTTGGAAATCTTGCTCCGGGCTTTTTCTTTCACTCCCTGATTTATCCCACGTGTGGGTATCAATAAAGTGATTCTGATTCTGATTTCAGTGTAGATAAAAGACCTGTTGTCACATAGACCTGCACAATTAATCGCAAATTTATTGCGATTTCAATCTGTGCAATATCACCATCGCAAAAGTCTGCGAAAATCGCAATAAATGGTAAACTTTAAATGTGCTAAAACAATCTCCATGGCAACTTGAACTATTTAATGAATTAAATAAATCCCTTTATGCATTAGACCAATCAGATGGAGCTTTTATGTTAGATGTTGGCCTCCCTAATTAGACGAGTCATTTGGAGAATAATTTAAGGTATTTTGACTTTTATTTAAGTTAAACATTTGCAGTGATATGGAAATGTTTTAGTTTTTTTTTTGCTATTTGTTCATTTATCGCAAGTTATATCGCAATATTGATCACTAAAATCACATAATGCGGGTATTGGTAAATGGCGTATAGCCCTTTCTACCCTCTTTCGAAGGCCCAAAGCGCTTTACAGTCCCATTCACCCATGCACACACACATTCACACATTGGCGGCGGCTCCCACCAGAGGCAAGTTGGGGTTCAGTGTCTTGCCCAAGGACACTTTGACACATGGGCTTGCAAGGCGAACCTGCAATCGAACCTGCAATCTTACGATCATGGGTCGACCGCCCTACCCCTGCACCACGGCCGCCCCTCGTATCGTGCAGCCCTAGTGTCATAGAATTCCAGCCGGTCACAAACTGCAATTATTCTTTTCTAGTCTATGATCGATTTTTCAAAAGGCTGTGAATTAAAACGGACGCCATCCAGACGCCACTACCGAAGTCCCGAGTCCCTGAATAGTCAAAGTTTGACTAGTTTCAGTGTTTGTTCAATGGCTGCGCATTTTGTGCGTGCAGCCTGAAAACGGTTGTAAAAAAGCTACTCGAGAGTTTTATACATGAAAGCCCAAAACTACTGAGGTTTTACTATGACTTTTTACTGGAAGTGGTCGCTTGAACATGCGTTGCAGAGTCCCCTTGAGGTCCGTGCGCCCACATTGAGGGTCGTCATGAAAATGAAACGTACCACTGTTGTTCTTGAGGTGTTTAATGAAGTATTTAAGGTCAATTGTTTCTCTGATGAGCTTCATATTAAACTTCAGGTTAAAGGTCTAGCAAATAATCAGATTGTAGTTTTACAAACACTTAAATCATCCTTAAATTAATGCAGTTTTATTTATTTCAGAGAAAATTCATGTTTACAACTAAATATTTCATTTTTAAGCTTTTACAAATACATTTGTACTAAAAGGCAGGGTTTTCTGACATACAAAACCCTCCAAAATCCTTACTTATTTTGAATTTAGAAGCAAAACAAACTGGCTTTAAACCTTGTTGGTGTTCTTTAAATTACTCTTCAGCGGTTTGCGCAATTAATGTATTTTAAGCTGATTGTGAAAGCTGAGAAAATCAGCTTTGTGCCTTTTTTACAACACTTGCGTTGGACTTATGAAGCTCTTATGTTGCTTGTGTATCAAAGACCTGTGCTACAGTCGTACTACAACCATCGGTGCTACTATAGAAGTAGGTTTTTTCCTTGGGTCAGTGTACCGTCACTGATTCAAGCTTTTTTCTGAGGCTCAGAGGTTTTTTGTGGAGCAAAGAGTCCAGCTCAGGAGTTTAACATCATTGGAATTCAGAGAAACTCGCAGAGAGACTCCTCCTCTTCTTCAGACGAGTCCCGCACGCACTTTGTAAGAATCTGAAGACCTGAAGAAGTGAAAAAGCGTTTCCTGTCAGACAGCAGCAGTTTCTATACGGTGAAGCGGGGCGTGTCATTTCACACTTGTTTCAGATGCACTCTGAGGAAATTTCAAAGAGAACTGAGCACAGAATTGATTTGAAAAGCATCAAGCTGTGCAGCGGCGACTGATAAACCCCGTGTTTGTATTTCAGAGTGAAAAATAAACCCTGACTGACATGAAAATTACTGTTTAAAGAAAGGAGAAAAAAAAAAATCAAAGGGCTGGGATGCTGCGCGGATGGAGCTGGGCGTCACGTTCCAGACCGACTGGCTGCTATGCATCAGCGGACTTATTTTGTTTTGGGGCTGGAACTGTCTGAGTTTGTTTACGTGAAGCAGAGGCGTGCGTGCGTGCGTGCACGGACGCCGCGCTAACGGGAAGATTGTGACAGCACCTGCTGAGATACGGCCCTGATTTGACGAAAACAGAGAAATGAATCACATCTGGAGGTGCATGGGATTTCCGTGCAACCTGTGCAAAACAAACGGCAAGCAGTGAAGAAGAATTGTTTTGTTTTTTTGTTTTTTTTTTGCCGGTTTGCAGCACATCTGGTGTAAAGGTGAGATCTTGGGTTCTTCATCTGAAACAGCCCTGAGTGTGATCCCTCGTCTTCTGTGTCAGCTCCAACACGGACCAGATGTGGCTCCAGTTTTTTCAAGCCTCCCTGATATTTTCATTCTGATTGGAGTCCACAGCTGCTGCGCTGAATGTCAGGCTTTAAGAAACAGAAAAAGGTCTGCTTCACACCAGCTCCTGTTTATCAGGAGCAGACGGGGTCTGCGCCATGGCAGCTCCGTGATGCTCAGCGCCGACCTGCCAGCTGCTATGAAGATATCTGCACGTCCTGTTCTTCAGAGTCTGAACCGCCTCCACGCGCTGCTTTCCAGACAAAACGAGCTGCTGCAGACACAATGGAAAGTTCCTACATAGAACTGGCATTTAGATTAGGCTTAAAGCAGCATCTGTCCACCTGAAATTAGCAACATAGAGAAAGCATATCTTATCCGTTTCTGCAGGAAGTAACCTAATAATTAAAGTTTTTATATTTACTCAACTCACAAAAATTAGGGATGTAGCATGATGAGTGCGAAACCCTTTTCCCAGACTCGTCTCTAAAACTAAAACCAAAAGAAATCAACTTATCAGCACAACATATCGCTGCTCAGATTTCTATTGAAAAGTTGAGCAGTAGCTGATTATTTTGTAGATGAGAGGAGCACTGTTGCTGAACTTCACCTGTTCTTTTTTTTTTAGGAGATGCATAAGCCTGCTCTTGGCTGATAACATGGAAAATGTTGATTTTCTACGTCCTTCTTTATTGATGTCTATACATTTTCTTCTTTTCGAATAAAGAGACTTGCTTTCAACAGTCATTTTAATCATAATCATAGGTATTACGAGAGTGTTGTGTAATGGTTTTGGTTGCTAAACATCACTAAAGTGGCTAAAAACTTGGACTTTTTTAACCTTTTAATTATGAACTTATATAGTTTTTCCTTTTGTCCAGTGAGTACCTTTGTGGCAATTCAATATAAAAATCTGATTCTAGTTTCTGTCTGCCTTTTTATACCTGAATATTGAATGAAAACCTTTCAGTTTATTTATTTTTGCTTTCTTCTTTAATCTCGCTAACACTTCTGATGCTGGTTTGTCCGATTTATAAGCCACGCCACACCTATCTTTAATAAAAATATCAACATTTAGTTATAAAAGGATAAAAAAACCACTCAATTTTATGTTTTTCTTTAAAGGTCACAACAGTGGAAGATTAAATAGCGATGCATGACTTTATGCCAGACTATGCCTTTATCTCCTCTTAGATTTGCAGTTTTTTCATCCTTTCATAATGTTTGCATGCAACATGTCATCCTAAAATAATCATTCATTTGTTTCATAAATCTGCAAACATTTTCATACAAGATCTGGATTTTGGCCCTTCTTTAAAATGCCAAGCATGCCCCCTGGTTGCAGCTTTTCCCTCATGAAGCCCGTGAATGCCCTGCGTCAAATCTCCATCTTCATCAACAGTCTGAGCACTCTGCTGTTAGACGGAAATCCAAAGATCTACTGTTTACCAGCAGAGATGGTGAGCTTCAAAAGATGTAGTTTTTAATGAGCGGTCAGGACATAAGTGAGGAAGCGTAGCGGTCAAGCGAGCGCTTGAACGAGGCTTTATCCTTCGTTTAGGAAGATATGGATTGTTTGCAGAAAAGATCACAGATGAAGATGCACATCGAGAAATAATGTGGAGATGAAGAACGAGGTGTTCCGCAGATATGTCAGTGCAGATCAAGCATTAAAACCAGTCGCACAAGTAAGCTTGTGTTGTGAACTGAGTAACAACAGCACAGGAAGCACTCTGAATGTTTTAGATGTGTTCATTTTCCAGAGAGAGCAGAGGTGCAGATTGTTTTAGCACCATTGACTGTATATGAGATATGGATAGAGTGACCCCGTCCCCCCCTGGCATTCCAAACAGGAAGTACCCGCTGGTTCAAAGAAGCCAAAATAAATGGCTAATACTCAGTCATTTATTGGTCAGAATAACAATTCTTGCTCTGGTTCTATTCTTAAACATGTTCTTGCTAGTCCTAATTTGTTTTTATTTATTTTTTTATGTAGTGCAAGTCATCAAAGGCATAAACTGACCAATCAGAAGTCTCAATATAAGTACGTGGTTCAATGTTTGAAACATTTGACGGAGTTCATGTGGTTCGCGTTCAAGTGGTAGGGGTTTAGACTCCCAACACGCTCACTCCTGACTGGGGAGAGTGGTTGTCATAGAAACCGAGACCAACTCGGACCAATCACTGCTTACTGACGACGTCCGGCTCCAACATGGCGGCGTCCGTTCTGCGAAAAAATGGCGACTGAATTGATTCTGTTTCGTTGGAGCTGAAAGGAAGCCATGTTCTCTGAGTCCAGTTCTTATATACAGTCATTGATGAGGACATTTGATGTTTAATGTTGAAAGGAGCTTCAGGCAGGTCAGTTCACCCCCCCAAAGCAATAAATGCAGTTTTCATTCACTCCAACTAGACTGCAGTAGAAATTTTGATGAATTTCGCTGATCTTGAACATCACAGTTCGACAGCAGTTTTCTTCTTTTTGTGTCTTTATTTGAAAGGTCAACTTTTTTCATTTCAGCCAAAGGAAAAAATCTGAAGGAACTAAATGTCAAACCCTGAATGTGATTGAAACATTGAGTGTAAAAGGTTATTGCCATCTAATGCAAACAAAGTTTTTATTTTTAGAGCTTGTTTTTTTATTTTTTAACATAAAAATCTTTTTTAGAAACACACAAAGTAATTTAGAACTAACCATCTAAAAAATAGTAGATCTTTTATGTGTTTTTAATGTGACACCCCCCAAAAAAACCCTCATTAGAAATAATGTTAGAATATTTCTTATTTAAATGTATTCTAATTATTATATATTAGTCATTTGTAGCAAGACACACTATTTCAAAGCTAAAACAAAAAAATGTAGGAGAGGTTTTTCTTTATTTCTAAACGACCCCCCCCCCCCCAAAAAAAAAAAAAACATTTTTAATAAAAAATAAAGTTAGAATATTTGCTATTTCAATCAAAATTTGGGTGTTTCTTTTAAAATATAAAATTCTTTTGTAGTCGCACACAATATCAGAACTTAACCCTCAATAAAAAAAAACTTTATTTTTATCTGAAACAATAAAAAAAAACCCTTGCTAAAAAATGTGAGCATATTCCTTAGCTAGACCTAATTTACACTGCTATCCTCATTATGCAAAGCAATCCCCAACCATGATACTTCTTTTATAGTTTTTTGTGCACCTAAGGAGTCATGTTAGTACAAAGTTTTATTGTTTTATCGCCACATTGTTGTTCCAACAGAACCTATACGTACAGTATATTTTTCTGACATAAGACGTTGTTGCAAAAACTATAAGGTTTCAGCTTTGAACTGTTTGTTTGGCATATTTTCTAAGATGACATGTCTTCTGCTTGTTTTTTTTAAATTTCAAAGAGCTGAAACAGCCCCGAATTTCCTCCACTTATCAACACCGTTTGGAAAAATCTCTCTTTGGACTTTGGGCTTTGAGAGGCTCCAAAGTGCTTCTCTTGATGCGTTAAGAGCTGCTGCAGCTCGTGGTTACGGCTCGACACCCGTCTGGATGGGACCTCAGGTTTTTACGGGTCAACAGGCCGTCATAGCTGTGATCAACACAAACCGCTTCATGCTTTTGTTTGATTAGAAGAGACGGTTGTGTCGTCCAACTTTCACTTTTCTCCTCCTCCATTGGAGCCGTCTCTATGTTTTATTCAGGTATTTAAAATCAGAGTTTAGCTTGGGTAAAAGCAAGACCTTATTTAATGAAAGTACCGTCCAGAAATTTCTCCCTGCAGCTGTAGCGTGTTATGTCTAATAAAAGCATGCATATTTAGGGAATAAACTCCTCTCATTTCTTCTCAGAGAGATGGAGGGATTAGAAGAATGCTTATTTTCTTTGTTTTGAGCGTGCGTGTGAGCGCCGGCACCACAATCCCGACCACCGCTGATGAAATATTCAGGCTCTCTCCAGCAGACTGGGTTTCCAGGTCAGCTGTGGTTTCAAAGGACTCACTTACTCCAGATGCTCGAAGGAGCAAACACACATTTACATTTAGAAAGCCTCTTTTTACTGTAAACATTTTTTTTTCAAGCCTTTACGCTTGATGACGTTTCTAAACTTGCATGAGAGATTGAATCTCAGATTTGATTCATCTCTTTCTGACTTTTAAATATGTTGTGATTTCTGCTTTCGTTACATTTCCCAAACCAGCTTCCATATTTGGTCAATTTTCGTTTTACTAAAAAAAAAAAAAAAAAAAAAAAGCTATAAGAATTAAACCCTTAATCGACTACTCGCCCCTCCTTCGCCACCCCTTTTTGACACGCCATTACTGATTGTGCGACTGCTACACACCCCCTCACTCTCTCCTTCTGCCCCTGCCCCCCTTATCAGAGCTGGAGGTGAAGATTTTATAAAAGCACCCCTTCTTTTTTTTTTTTTTTTTAATTTAAGGCTTTTTGTTGGACTTTATCTCCATAGCAACCATTATATTTTTTGCTTGCCTGCAGGTATCAAACAGGGCCATGTCATTTTTAGAAGAATTGGCAAAAGAAAAATTTTTGATTTCCTTGGCAACGGAGATTTTAGTTAACTACACTAAAATGTTGTGCTATGTTCATGATGTATGTTATATCGTTTCGTTCGGATTGATCCGTAGATTCATGTATTAAATTTTCACATTATTGCAGGGAAGAATGGGGAAGCAACAGGGAAACGCAACTTTTGCAACGTTGCCACGCTAACGCCGTTTAAAATCTACAAACCATAAAACCAACATGTTTTACCCAAGTAGCGTCCCAGAAAAATGTGACACAAATGTGACTTTTTACTTTGTCCGCTCGTGATTCACAACAATTTGAACAAGGAAATGCTCATTCACTCATTTTCTTATCCGTTTTTTCCCTTTCGGGGTCACGGGGCTGCCGGAGCCTATCCCGGCCACTCATGAGCGAAGGCAGGGGATGTTGCAGGGAAGAATGTCAACAATCACACAGCCACTCACACCTAGGGACAATTTAGAATTGCCAATTAACCTATGAAGCATGTTTTTGGACAGGTGGGAGGAAGCCGGAGATCCCGGAGAAAACCCACGCATGCACGGGGAGAACATGCAAACTCTACACAGAAAGGTCCCCCATTGATGTTGATTTTCACGTCCCCCAGCCGGAACTTGAACCGGAGGCCTTCTTGCTGTGAGGCAAGAGCGCTAACCACTGCGCCACCGTGGAAATGCTCAGAAATGCAATTTCAAGGATCTTTTTCTTGATGCATGTCTATCATCAGAAAAATGCCACAAGATAATGTTAAAAACGCCCAAATTGAGAGTGGGTTTTAATGGACTTTATTTCTATGTGAGTAAAGAGCAGCAGCTCGGTCTGTGGGGTGGGGTGGGGGGAATGTCCAGGTTTCGTTCTTCCCCACGCTGCCCTCTCATTGTCCTTCACAACACTGCCACCAAGGTCGGAGCTTTATCTACAGGTGAAGGATGACATGTCAGGGGGAGACAAAGAGGCTTGTGCGTGTGGGTGTGTGTGCGGGTGGGGGGGTGGGGGGGGGACGAAACGCAGCTCTGACTGATGGATTGAAGCCGCATCACGGCTCTTCAATCAAACCCGAGTCACAGCAGACCTCAGGAAACACGGGAGGACTATTTATCTGACACACTTCATTTTTCCCGACAACTCTTTCCACCAAAGGCCGTTAGACTGAGCATCGCTCCTGTTTAGATCTAAACGAGCTCTAGATCAAACCATAGCAGAGGAAATGAGAACACCACCCACCATAACAACACCGCCTTTCACAATGTGGGGCTTCACTGCTGAAGTACCCCAAAGCCCCAAACGCTCCTGATGACTCTGGCACTGAATGTCATGGATGATAAACATCTCTACAGTTCTCTGTAGGCGTGGGAATCTTTAGGCAGATTCAGGAGGCAACGGTTTGTCTATGCAACGACTATCAATTCATCCTGAATGTGTTCCCTTTACTAGACACTGGACCAATATTACTAACATGTCTCCACCAAAGTGCATTTGTAAGTAAAGACCAGATCAAAACAGGGTTCCCTTGTTTATCGTGGTTTTTACCTTCTTTCACTAGATTTGGAGAGCTGCGTGTATCTGTACAAGAGATGTGGTACGGAGGAGATTGATTAACGAGGTCTCCAGCCAATCAGGACGCAGATGTTTAAAAGAAATAACATAAATAAAAGCCGTCAAAAGAACCGCAAAAGGTGAACTGTGGTATAGTATATATAGTATAGTAAGGGAACACCGCACACTTGTTACACTTTTCTAAGGAAGATACACATTTTGAGGTAAAAAATGTTTCGTTTGATAGTTAAAAAGCTGTCACAGCTTCAACAATAGACATTTTGCCGCTCCTTCAAGTAGTGCAGGATTCAGTCCACATTTGCATCCCCACATTCCTGCAAAATGATGACAAGAGAACAAGAGAAACCAGCGCAGACGCCGCTCATCTTGCTATCCCCCTATCACAGGGTTGTTGGGAGTTTTGGTTTTCTTGGGATCTAATAAAGGGCACCATGGTCAAAAGGAGACAAATTGTGTCTGAGGGCTTCCCTTCTGTGGAGGGCAGGGTTATTAAAATGGTCATGTGTTGTCTCTCTGACCCCTTTGCAAACCATTTGTTGTCTGTCAAGATCACGTTTGTTGAAGGCCCATTTGGGGATATCCACAAATATTCAGAAAAAGGAAGAGGTTCAACTCTGCTCTTGTGCACAGCATGACCTTTGTGCAAAGCCGTTTGACCACCGACATTGAAAACGCTACAGTGCTTCCAAACATTAGCTTTAAGCAAAGTCGGGTAACGTCTGATCACGCGGCCTGCAGGGTCAGCCATGTTTGTGTGCTCTTTAAAAATGGCGAAGTGAAAAATGCGTTAAAGTTAATAGTTTTGTGTTAATAGAAATTCATTCAAAGTTAACTTTAAGTAACTGTGGATGTTACATTTTGGAAAAAAAAAAAAAAATCAACTGCAGCTTAGAACAGGTGGGTCTTTAACCTGAAATTAAATGAAGTCTGTTCTAGATCTGTACAATATAGAATCTGAATGCAGCTTCTCTATGTTTGGTTTGGACTCTAGGGACAAAAGACCAGAGAGTTTTGGCGGCTACATAAAAAAAAGGAAATCTTGCATTTTAAAGAGTACAATTAATCCATTTCCCCCTTTTTTTTTTTTTTTCTTCCAGGAGACTCCTAGATCTGGCAGCAGCCGCCACAAAAGGTGAGTTTCTTTTCTGCTGATCAATAATTAGGAAGGAAAGTTTCTGAGTTAGATCGAACAGCCTTTCTGCTGGTTTCTGGCTGTTGTAGTTCAGAGAGAATTAGAGCCGATGGCTGTTTTGAACCATAGGTTGACAGGACACCGTCTGGGCCTGTGACACTTCACTCAGTCTTTGCTGCAGCTGTCACGGATCGCTTCCAGAGGGTTTTTTTTGAGGCAAAAATGAGCGAGTCTACATCAGGTTTTTTTTTTTTTATTTCTTCCCTGCTGAAGAAACCTGGAAAATTATTTTATTACGGCTGACAGTTTTAGTTGAGCAGGTTTTTTTATTATGTTTTTCAATTTAACAGAGGTTCAGACACAATTATAGACTCTCACTTGTTGGTGTCAGATTGTTTCTTTCTTCGCATTCCTCGTCTTTTTCAGTCAACTGAAGTTGTCAGAACATAAGGAAAAATCAATAAACTCCTATAACTCCCTGGAAATTCCTGCAGGTTTTTGTCCAAAGTGACTGTCTTCTTCCTCCTAATGCCCCAATTCCTTATATATAACTTTGTGAATATATTGCAACAATGCATTGAATTACTTTTCTTCTGGTTTTGGACTGTTTTGTGAATCCAGTAGGTGTTTGCTTTGCTTTATTTGCATCTGAAGTGAGCATTGGTGTCCAACCTCAAGCCTGGCCCCCCCAGCTGACATTCAATCTGTGTAATTATGGCTCCAGCCCTCATCAGCTGGCCCGGATGCACATGAACGCACGGCGCTCTGAGAACGAATAACCTGCCAGGTGGCACAAGATGGCCGTCAGAGCGAGCGCAGTGCACTGTTCGTCTGTCCAGAGCATTTCTGCTCTACTCAAGAAACCTGTCAGGACTCGTATTCTCCCCAAGTTCTGGATATTTCTGTCACCTGCCCTCTGATTTGCTGTCTTTTGACCATTTAAAGTCTAAAGTCAGACTTCCTCCAAACCTCCTCAGAGTATCAGGTGAATTGGTTCCAGCAGGAACCAAACAAAACCAACAATCTCCTCATTTGCTAAATTTTGCGTTTTGTACATTTTCCGTTTTAAGCACCTTATCCTTTGTGAAAAAGGATTTAAAAGAAAAAAAGCATTTCAGAAACCTCAGGGGGGTTTGGAGGTTTGCAGCAGCGTCCATTCCCAGCAGCCTTTGCGGCATCTCCGGGGACATCCCAGACCTGCATCTTCAGACAAGCAGCTGTGAATGCGGAGCTGTTTTTTTCTTGGATTAATGTTATGTATCAGGGTTTAGCAGCTGGTTTCCTTCTTTGTGCTGCAGCTCCCAGTGAAGTTTCTGCATCGGCGTTTGAGTTTCTGAAGAGAAGCCGTTTCACCTGCCACGGCTGCTGATGCTGCCTCTCCTTTTGGAGCTTTCTGCCTCCCGCTGAGGCTCCGGATGGCTTTTGATTGGCTCAGCCAGTCTCTCCCCCAGACCTCCCCCTGTGGGGTGCTAATGGGCCACAGTGTGATATTTAGTCTGCAGGCAGTGGATGTTTAGGCTTGGCTTTAGCTCCTGCTGTGCTTCCCGAGTATCCCAGTGTGTTTGGTTTGGGTGCGACAAAAGTTCTTTAAAAGGACAGAAGTCGCAATTTAGCTGAGGTTCTTTAGCACGCGGTGACGCATTTGTTGTTGTAACCTATGGATTTTTCATGCATGTTTGTGCCTGCACTCCTGCTGATAAGTAAAGTGCAGCCGTGAAGATTCTCTCTGAAAGAGATGAATGAAACCTACTTTATCTTGGTGTGGGCGAGCGCCACCGAGAGCTTTTCAAGGACTTCCCTTTGAGGGAAAGAGATGACTGCGGCTTTTTCCAGGATCCGGGAAGAGTAACCTGTTTGTTCTGGAAATGTCAGAGTACAGAAATGGACCTCACGTGCGCGATGATTGATGCCGAGGATTCGTGCAAAAATGGATTCAAATGAGCTGAAATCTCCTCAACGGTTTTAAACAAACATGTTTTTTTTTAGCAAATTAGATCTGCACTCAGAAAAAAAAAGGTTTTATTTATTATTTTATTTATTTTAGATCATCATTTTTTAACAAAATGAAATCTGATCCCTCTGAAGACTTTTTTCTGCTCATAGAAACTAAATGCCGTCTCGGATTATAGTAGTTTTTTTTTGTCTTATTGTCTTCCACCTTATTCCAGTAAACAACGTCAAACTTTATCCAGCTGTTAAGCTTAGATTCTGATCTTGAAATTCCATTAGGTTTGATTTTATACAAAATAATGAACCTTTTTCTTAATGTCTGTGTTTCTTTAATCAGTCAGGGTATCAACTTTAGGGGAACGATTCCTTTTTTTTTTTTGAACTCTTTATTTTTGTTTTCTCATCACAACACAAAACAAACATAACAACTCCCTGAAACAAGTTTGATCGTAAGTCCACATTCAGTATAGCGTAAAGCAGGTAAAACATAAAGATTACAATAAAAAAAAAACATTGATGCAAGATGTGACAATTAAACATATATTCATACAACCACAATCAAAGGTACAAGGAACAGTCACAACCTCAAATAGATTTTAGCTGCATGCCATCGACGTTCAAAGATATCTGATTTTAGTTGTAGCAATGCTGTCATTTTTTCCATCAAATAAACATGTTTGATTCTTTGTTTCCATTCAGTTACAGAAGGTGATATTACATTTTTCCAATTACCTGGTCTGGTTTTATTTGCGACCAGTAATAAAATGCGCATTATATATTTTTGATCAGCATCAAAGTCTTTTGGGAATACACCAAGCAGATACGACAGAGTATTTAAAGGAATGTCATGATTTGCAATAGTTTCAATCTCCCTCTTAATATCTTTCCAAAATTCACAGAAAGCCGGGCAATCAAAGAAAATATGTGTATGATCACCAATTTTTCCACATTGCCTCCAACATAAGGCTGTGGATGAGCCCTTGGCAAAATTAGAAATCAACAGGGGTGTGTGAAAAAAACGCATTTTGATTTTCCAGTCAAACTCTTTCCATAGTTGGCTATTAATTCCTATATGGCTGTCCTCACACAGTTTATCCCATTGGGGGAACGATTCATTTGACTGATTCCATTCGTATCATAAATTGTGGTTGCTTCTCACTGCC
The DNA here is from genome assembly GCA_023969325.1 of Oryzias curvinotus. Taxonomy (NCBI): domain Eukaryota; kingdom Metazoa; phylum Chordata; class Actinopteri; order Beloniformes; family Adrianichthyidae; genus Oryzias; species Oryzias curvinotus. The sequence continues at coordinate 17,657,563 of CM043728.1, forward strand.
AGTGCTTTCATTTGAAGTCAAGTCAGAAGAATTGAACACTTCCTGTTAAAACAAACATCTTATGGTCGGTCACGCGTTCCTATTCCACAACCTCTGTGGTCACATTAAGAAAGTAGTTGGTGTTTCTGCATTCCCAATCCAAAGACTTTATAAAGACAGCTGTTAGTTTTACAGCAGGAAGTGATGTCATGCAGATGACAAAAAAGTGTAAACAAATAAACAAACCTGAAAGCTGAGAGATGATTAGCTACCAAAATAAGTGGCGTCCACTACAACAAAATGAAAGAAATTGTGAAAATATGCCAAAAAATTAAAGATTAAATAATGCAATATTGACTGGTCAGTAATCAGTTACAAAAACGCTAATTTAGTTGAAAAATTTAGTGAGAAAAATCTTACAAAAGTACTAATCAATGGTTCAGCTTACCTTAAAATTTCAAACCTGGTTGTACCATATTATTGTGATATTGATGCTAAAAACGCTTTGTTTTGTGCTAACGTTAACATGAGAAAAACATTAAAGGTGCAACAACAATGTAATGACCAGAAAGATGCGCAGATTTTCAAGTTAAAAGGCCTTTTTTCTTCTAATAAAGTTTAACAAACAAAATGTAAAAAATGCTCCAAAAGTTTTCTTAACTAAACTTTGAGGTGAATGAAGATGAACTAAAAAAACTGAAAAGTTTTCTATTTATTTTAATGAAATACAGAATATGTTAACCATAGTCATTCACACTAAATGTAAATGTTTGGATACCCAAATAATTTTAAAACCTGAAAGAAATCTGAGTATTTTATGTGTTAAAAGTGAACAGAAAATAAAAATGAAATAAGTAAAGCATTGATTTGGTAATAAGGAACAAAGCAAAGCTCTCAATAGCCGTCTGAGCTTCCAGACTCCTTAACGTTTTTGGTAAACTCTTCTGAAAACGAAGGCTTCTCCTCTGGCAGGTCTGTGTGTTGCGTCTTCCAGCAGCGGTTTCAGCTCCAGAAATGCACCAGCGGGGTCCTCCAGAAAGCTCCGTCATGCCTGCAGACTCTTGTGTAATTTGATTCTCAGCAAGGAAGATTTTAGAAACCTGTCATAGTGTTGCTCATATCAGCGAGGGGGACGCGTGGCGTGCCGAGGCAGCCATTTATTTCAAGTTTCCATGCCAGTAATCTTCAGGTTTAAAAAAAAAAAAAGAAAAGAAAACAAACAGCATATGCAAAAGTCCTGCAAAAGAGTTGGAAATACAGCAGAAGTATAAAGTTGATGTACGGCTCGAGTTGTGCTCAGAAAGCTGTGTCATTTCTCAAGACGTGACGCACACACGTTCCCTCTGTTCCCATTCAAGCTGTGCCATTTCAATAGTTTCTTAATCAGAATCCTTTCTGCTCCAAAGTTACAAATCCGCGTTGGCTGCTCCTCCATTAAAGGCATGAAAGGCAGAGGGATGTTAATAATGCATGGCTAATTGAAAGGGCGAATACGCCGAAGATATTCCCACCTGTTCTTTTGATGATGGATGTGTCAGCCCATTGAAGTTTAATAATGTGGCCGTGATTCATAGCTTCAAACAGCCTCGGTGTGAACGCGGCGCCGGACTCTCTGAATAGACACAATGAAAGACAAGTGTGACTCTTTTGAAAATTTGAATAACTTGAAGTTAAATGAATTTTCAGGTGGTGGGGAGTGGGCTGAACTGTGTGTGTGTGTGTGTTTTGTCGCAGCTCCACGGGCTCTGAGGACGAGATCAACGAGAACGCCCGTCAGGCGTACGGCCGCCATGGCCGTGAGGGAGGAGCCGCGGGACCTGGGAGTCTGGAGAGGAGGCTGCACGAGCTGGAGATGGTACGACCCATCAGCGTTATAATTTAATGTTTTACACATCAACAAGCAAAAATTGTGTTTCATCTTGAAATGACCTATGTCAGTGGATGAAATGGGAAGATGTCAGCGTAGGGCTGGGCGGTACAACCACGCGAATGCAAACTTCTATTGGTTCATGTCAAAAGGTCGTTTGATGCTTTGTTCCCAGAAAACACGTTTTCGGTTTACTGTTTCCAAGTAAACGTCGGAGCAAACGCCACACTAATGCGCGTTTTGGACTTCCGCATTCAAAACTCTTGCATTCACACATCGCTATGGAAGTTTTTAGGTCTGATTTGGAGCTCTCTGAAAGTTAAACCAGTTTACTTTTGACCAGTCAGGGTTTCGGATTCGGTAGTGACGTAGGCGTAGCGTCTTTTTCAAAGCACGGAAGTGCCAACCATTTGAAAATTGATCGTGCAGGAGTAATTGTGGTTGGAGCCCAGCCAGAATTATACGACACCAAGTCTTTTGGCCGGATTCATGAAGATCTACACTGTTTCAACAGCCTCTTCCAACTGTAGGTACATGCTAGCATCGTGTAGTGACACCTTATGCTAAAAGCGCTTTAACCCTTGTGCTATCCTAGGCACTTGAACATTGGGAGTTAGGTCATTTAGATCAGTGTTTTTCAACCAGTGTGTGCCGCGGGAAATTGCCCTCATTAACTGATCTAAAATCATTTTCCATCTCCAGGATTTCAGCTCTGTGTTCATCCAAACACCCTGATAAAACACTGAGTAGTTAGGAATATTAAAGATCGTAAAATACATTTTTCTTCGCGTTTATTTTATTTTATTGAAGACATTTCGATAAGAATGATGCTACCTCGATTTAGCTGCAGCTTCGACTGTATTTTGGAAAAGTCCCGCCCCTTTAACTGTCTCCACCAATCATTCTTGGGGGGCTTAATCACATGTCATCAGTCTGACCAATCAGAAGTGGTTAAAGTCTTCACTTCCTTGTTGTGATTTAACTTGTAAAGTCTCTCAGTTCTAACAAAAATACCAGCTCAAGCTTGTGTTTAGTGGTGTAGCTTTCCACAGAATCCGGTGTCAGACCGTGGAACAAGAGAACAAAACCATGAAGCTCTGAGAAGCGATCTCCGGCCGTTTTATGCACTACATCTCCCATGATGCATTGGGTTGTGAGAGTGACAGCGCACAAGGAGATCTGTTGTTAAACGTCTTGAAACCAACGAACACACATCAAACTGTTTTTAAATCTTCTAATTTAACTTTTATTGCATCTTTTAGAAAAAAACAGCTGCAGTTTCCAGCTTTTTCTGCAACTATTATCTCAAAAATACATTTGAGATTGCAGAGGGGCTGTAGATCAATACAGACTGAGTTTCTCCTTTTTTTTTGTTTAGTTTTTGGATGCTGGTGTGCCGCTGGATTTTTTTTAAGGCTAAAGTGTGCCGTGGCTCAGAAAAGGTTGAAAAACACTGATCTAGACCCACTAGACAGAGCTCTGAACCTTTTTTCTTCAATGATTTGTGATCTTCACTGGTGTCCATGAAATCCTCTCCACCTTTATCCACCTTCGTCATGGCAGGGATAACACGTCAATGTAAGAGTGGGGTCATCTGGACCCCATAAGATGGCACAAGGGTTAAAGAATTTGCTTTCAGCGTAGTCTTGAATGCACCACACATGCCTGGTGTGTACAAAGCTTAATGCTGTATTCACACCAGCTGTGTTGACTGCCGTTCAAGTGGCCACTTTCAATAAAAAGTGCAAATGCAAATGCACAGATTTTGGGCGTCTGGAATGCTCCTGATCGCTCGTGATACGCACATTTTTACCTCCGGTCACAGGCTTTACGTGCAAATCGGGCGTTCATTGATCCAACTGGTTGAACTTTTTCTCGTGGCACTGTGACCAATCGGGGACTCTGATTTGATAGTGACGTGTATTTAGCGCCGTATTCAAAACACGGAAGTACCGATCTTTGTAGACATGATCCAATTTGCGTTTTGTTCCCGGCCGGATTAATATGACACCAAGACGGACATTTATAGCAACAGAGCTGTGAAAACGAAAAGCCTGCAGCAAGATTTGTGAGATTTGTACAGTTTTGACGTTTTACATTAAGTTCCCTCCCTCTGTAGGTGGTGGAGAAGCGCTAGCAAACAGTAAAAGAAACAAAAACAAGAGAAGATGAATCCCTGCATGTCTGGTCTGAACACCACCAGCTAAAGGCGTGTCCATGAAACCGCTTATAGCGCGTTCTTGAACGCACCACACGCTACTGGAGTATAAGTTCCTTAACATAGGAGATTTGAAAATGGATCAAAGAACATCTGAGTGGGAATTTAAGACGGAATAAATCTAAAAACAGCTGAAAACATTACACTACATTCTTCTGGCTTCTTGTTTCTCTTTCTTTCTACGTTACAATAAATTCTCAGCAAAAATGTTTCCAGCAAAGGCAGATTACAAAATTACCTCAGATTTAAACCCAGAAGGACAGCTTTTATTTTCCGCCTTGCTGTCAGCGTGTTACTCATGAAGTGTCACTAAGTTCTCCTGCTTGTTTCTGCCCAACAGAACAATGAAACGCTAACATTTCAACGTTCTCTCAGTACAGAAAGATCTTATCGGAGCTTTAGTGCACTGTGAGATTGTCATGGCCATTTTAGAGCCTCAATAAAAAGAGCTTTGTTCAGCTGAATTTTCAATTGAACTCCATTGTTGAGCTGCCAGAGTTCTGATTTTATTCCGTCTGAAAGCTGCAGCTCTGCTCTCGCCTGTGTTTTTCAAAAGATGACCTTTAACAGCGCAGATATTTCTTTTTCTTCTAAGCCGCCCCCATCAGACACTCAACCCTCACTGAGGAAACTCAACTCAGAATCAAATGTCACTTTGGTTTCTGTCAGAGAAAGGGTTTTTAAAGTAAGAACAGGGGTGACCTCTCTGACTTTGGTCCAACGTGGGTTTTTTTAGGTCAGATGACTAAAAGTGCTTTAGAAACTGATTTTCACCCAAGTTTTTTGGACTTTCACATTAACGGTCAGGTGTGCACACAGGTCTGCCCTAGAGCAGTGTTTTTCAACCAGTGTGCCGCGGCACACTAGTGTGCCGTGGGAGATGGTCAAGTGTGCCGTGGGAAATTGCCCTCATTAACTGATGTAAAAACATTTACCATCTCCAGGATATCAGCTCTTTGTTCATCCAAACAGGCCCTGATAAAACACTAAGTAGTTAGGAATATGAAAGATCGTAAAATACTTTTTTCTTTTTGTTTATTTGATTCTATTAAAAACATTTTGATAAGGATGACGATACCGCGATTTAGCCGCAGCTTCAGTGGTTTTCGGTAAAAGTCCCGCCCCTTTAACTGTCTCGACCAATCATTCTTGGATTTCCTAATCACATGTCATCCGTCTGACCAATCAGGAGTGGTTAAAGTCATCACTTCCTTGTTTAGATTTAACTCAAAAAGTCTCTCAGTTCTAACAAAAATACCAGCTAAAGCTCGTCTTTAGCGGTGTAGCTTTCCACAGAATCCGGTGTCAGACCGTGGAACAAGAGAACAAAACCATGAAGCTCAGAGACGTGAGTCTTTCTGCGTTCGGCGGATTATTGAACTACATCTCCCAGGATGCATTGAGTTAAAAACAATAGCGTGAGCGTCTCTCTGTGCGCACGAGTCTCTTCTCTTAACATCTTGAAACCACAACTAACACAAATCAAACAGTTTTAAATCTTTTAACTTACCTTTAATTACATCTTTTAGAAAAAAAAAAACAGCTGCAGCTTCCAGCTTTTTCTGTCACAATGATCACAAAAATGCATGTGAGATCATGGAGGGACTTTAGATCAATACAGACTGAGTTTCTCCTCTTTTTTTTAATTTTTGAATGCTGGTGTGCCGCGGGATTTTTGTCAAGGTTAAAGTGTGCCGTGGCTCAAAAAAGGTTGAAAAACACTGCCCTAGAGGTTTTGGATACATGTGTTGGAGGGAAACCTGCAGCCTGATTTAAGACATAAAAAGACATCCCAACAAGATGTGGTCGTCTGCTCTTCACTAACTAGAGCTCCTCAATGCCAAAAAACCTCCACATTTTTAGGTATGCTCACATCAACAAATAGCAAAAATAAATCATAGATTAATCTTTCAAATTTAGACTTTTTTTTTTAAGTTTTTCAAGTGTTTCAAAGCAGTAATGTAAAAATAATTCATCTTTTTGTTTAGTCTTCGCTTTTGATTCTGAGCATCAATAATGTTTTGTTGAAAGGACCTTTCCTGAACAGGAACTTTTTATTATCAGTCAGGAGGTTCGGTTCTTCCTGCACAGGTTTATCGCACTCAAATAAAACTCCTCAAAAACCAATTTTCTTTCTTTTTTTTCTTTGTAACCCAAGGACAGTTGAAAGTCAAACAATTGAGAGCAGACGCACTGGAGGTCCTGAAGAAATCTGTGTTTGCCTGTGGGGAGAACATGCGAGCAAAACCCCAAAAAAAGGGGAGAGGAAAAAGAAAATTCACGTGTTTGTAGTTTTTCGTCTCTGTGAGGAACAATGACTATGCGTTTCCACAATCTGTTTGAGGAGGTCGACGATAAGAACGCCATTATTTCCTTCACAAGCTCTCCGTGCAGATGTTGAGTTCTGCATTTAGAAAGTCTGTTGATTTGAGAAACAGCGGCCTAATCAGCTAAAAGACATAAACACAGTCGACTGATCTCTAAAGGCTTTCTGAGTCCTTCTTTGCAAATCAAAGAGATCTCATTAAAATTAACTTTCTAATAAAGACATTAAACTACTGGTTATGCTTGAGATTTCCACAAGTACAAGGCCTTTCTGGATCTGATTAGATGATGAAACAGACATCCCCATATCTGAGCAGGAGCAGGTGTTTGAGAATTTTATCGATGCTTTCATCAACCACACATTATATCCAACGCCGTTCCTGAGGTCGGAAGCACGGACGGGCTTTGCATTGGCAGAACACTTCTGGACTCTGCATCAGTAGCCATTAAACATTTTTAGACATCAGACCAGTTCAAGCGATACTTTTTATGGACCCACCTGTATGAGGCTGATGTTGGCGTCTGATTTGGTTATTGGCTTCTGTTTTTGAGAAAATCACATTTTCAAAATAAAACTGTCCTACAGAAAAAAGTGGTCTAAAAAGATGGTTATTAAAGGTCTGTAGATATTTTACAGAGAATGAAGATGCAATAACATAAAATTTGTAAGAGTTGTATCTGAAAATTAACTGAAATTCCTCAAAGGGTAAATTACAGGTTTTTAGCACTGAGACAACTTGATCCAGACTCCGATCATTCTTCAGGGGAAAAAGATTCATCATATATAGATAGACTTTTTAATTAAGTCAAGACCTGTTATATACTCTCTGTTAACACAGGAGTATTTTCTGTGCTAACTTTTTTTAACGGAGGCCTGTATAATTTAGGAAATTCAAATTCCCTTTAACACATTTTCACAAATATATTTTGTTGACTCTTTAGCCTCTTTTTTTGTACACTAGATTTTCTGTGGCACCCATTCAAATCCGATTTTCCCTCATCGATGAAGTGGAAGCTAAAAACATGAGCCAAGATGTGGCAGATAAATAGAATAAAATAAAATAAAATAAAACCGTTAAAACCGGTGTTTTCTAAATATATTAAGATTTGTCGCAATGAATCCATGTTTTGAGTAGAGCCTTCTGGTTTTGCCTGTCAAATGTAGATTCAAAGACTCTACTTCTGTTAACTTTGACTCTTTTCTGTGCGAAGAAACGTTCCAAAGACGTTGTTTTGTCTGCTGACTATGCTACCTGGACGGTTTTATTTTGGCGTGCAAAACGGCTGGTATAAGGAAGTAGCAAATGTGTTTACGACACGAGACCAAAGTGAACGTCCTAACGTCCGTCAAGACTATTGACTGTATCAGAAAACTGGTGAGTGTGACGTCACTCTTAGAAAATGACTTGTAATGAAATGAAATCAATCAAGTTGCAATATGACGTTGCCATGTTGGAGCCATACATAGACCGCAAGCAGTGATTGGTCCAAGTCGGTGTGAGTCAACATCTCTATGGCAACCACTCTAGACAATCAGAAGAGAGCTTGTTGGAAGTCCACACCCCTACCACTTGAAAGCAAAATCAGTCAATCAAGTGTTTTGAACGTTAATGGAGGCCAGCAGACTCCGCCTACTTTTATTGAGGCATCTGATTGGTCAGTTTCTAACTTGAATACCTCTGTAAAAAAATATGAAAAAATTATTAGGATTATCAAGAACATGTTAAAAATAGGGGCAAGAATGGTTATTCTGACTAACAGAATGACAGTAACAACAGTTTATTCTTCTATAGAAGTCTACGAGATTTTGGCTTCTTGTTACCAGAGGGTACTTCCTGTATGACACGCCAGGGGGGAGGGGTCACTCTGTCCTGTTTTCTTGTACAGTCAATGGTCAAGATTAAGTCATAGACAAATGTTGAGGAAAAATTGTGGTAGTTTTACTAAATAAACTCCTCTTAGAATCAGATGATAAATAAAACGGAAACACTGTAAAATGAATATGTTTGTCTGCGAATGTAAAAACATTTTTTTAACAGGAAAAACTAGTTTGGGGGAGAAGAGACTATTTTTAGATTTCAAATAACTACGAATAACTGTTATCAAATGTCAAAGTTGGATCCCAAAGATCCTAAACAAAGGACCTCATGGGGCCGAGCTCCTGTTACTTTCTCTGTCATTATTGTGTCCAGAAACAATGACTTTTGTCTTTTCCTGTTAATTGATGGAAGTTGAGCAGCATCCAGGAATTTAGCTGCCCTAAGAAGCAGCAGCAGCAGGAGTCCAGTGGACCGTGCGGGTTTGAGGAAAGAGCTGACAAAAGCTCAGCTTTGTTGACATAACTGATATGAAGCATTCTTGTGGATGCATGATGGGACTGAGGCAGCACAGGTTGAACAACAGAGGTCCTAGAATTAAACCATGAGGATCTTCCTGGTGGTTCCTTCTGATTTTAGAATAGAAACATACCACTGCCTTCAATGTTTATGAGCTGAGCCTTATTATCACACTCTTTATTTTCTCCTGTAAAACACAATTGTGTTGTTTGTTGTTGTTGCTCAGTCAAATCCTATGTTTAGATCAGATGATGTGCCTGTTTTTGCGCACACACAGATGTAATTTTTAGTTTTATAATTTGAACTTTAGTACATTCAGTTTTAACAGGTCCAACAGCATTAGACTTATCAATTATTTGTTTGTGTTTCTGTATTTTTAGGAGCTGGATTTCGCCTTTAAAGAAAACACCAAGCTGCTGAAGGTCATCGAGGATAAAGAGGATCTCATCGGGAAACTAAAAGAAGAAATCGACTTGCTGAACAGGGTAATTGTTTTTATTAAAGCCCACCTTTGACACCCTTTATACTCACTAATTTCTAGGCTCAACACATTTATTAAAACCTCTGAATGAACATGTTTATCTAGGCTATAGATAATATCCTTTTTTTTTTTAGGAGTTTTTCCTTACCGCGAAGGGGGGTCTAAGGGCAGGGATGTCCAGTTTAGCTTAGTCGGTTTGTTAGTTCAATTTAGTATTTTCCTACTGAATTCTATGTATTCATGATTTTACGTTTTACTTTTTTAATTACCTATACGAAGCCCATCGAGACGACAATTGTCGTGAATTTGAAAATTGAATTGAATAAACAGAAGAACAGTTTTTTTTTTTACCTTTTCACAGCTGTTTGTATAAAGAAATACACAGAAATCCAATTTTAACCTTAAATATCTTTATATATATATATATATATATATATATATGTCCTCCATCATTAGAAAAATGCTACACTAACACGATAAAAACACCAAAACACAATTTTTATCAGAGTGGGTCTTAAAAAGATCAATCATCTTCTAGGGGTGGACCATTCTGTTTCCATCTATCAGCTCAGAACTTTCTGGATTTAGACTTATATTTTTTAGTAACATAAATATACTTTAAGAAAAATATACACCTGTTTTAGAAGATCCTGAAACCAAATGAACAAATAGGAATTTATGGAAAACAAAAACAGTCGTTAGATGTAGCTCTAGAGTGACTAATTCTGTCAATTTTTTTTAGATCTTTTTAATTTATATCCTACACAATTATGAAACTATTTGCTAGTAGTTATTGCAGTGTTCATTAAAAACATTATTTTAATGATGAGAAAAGAACAGAAATTGGCAAACCCATCGGTTCTTTTCCACGCTCCTCTTCTTTTTTGCTCTTCAGGGACTTTAAAAAATCTTTAAAGCTTCTGAATTCAACCTTAAGAGTTTTGTGAGTCTATAATTAAAACATTCAGGGTGAAGTTTATTCTCACCTCCACCGTGTTATTTCACATTCAACAAAGTACAGGCACGGGTGAAGCACAATGATCAGGAAATTACAAGCTTGCCAGCTCCACCCAATCAGTGTGGTATTGTTCGGCTAACTCTGCTGGAAGACCAAGGTTACAATCAGACACCATTATGAACCCAGACACTTTTTTTTGGACTGGATCTGCCTTTAAAAAGTAGTTTGGAGGTTTTCTGTATAAAACAGGGAACAGGTAGATTTTTACTCCTCAATTAATCCTCAATCAGGGTAATTTTTGATGGTTTGTTTCCACACACAACTGCAAAGGTTATGCTCCAGTGACTTTCCTTTTTCACATGTCGGCGTGAAATAATGACTTGTTATGGTTGGACTTTGAAGCCAGAAGGGATGTGTGTGCACTTGTAGGGGTTCCCCCTTTAGTGTAAATCATTGGTGGGGAGTTGATTAAAAATCCGTTTTCTTCCAGCAAAGGTCATGCCCGCTCTCTCCACAGCCGAGACTTAATTTCTGACGCACTTTGTGGGGAGAATGTGTATGCGTGGCTGGAAATTCAGTCCAAATCTGATTTCACTTTATAAATGAGTGAAAATAGGATTAAAAATTCAACACTTGAGATTAAATTTCAGACCAGACTCATTTTATTTCAAGTCAGATGCACAGAAGCATCACTTTGAATGTTGAAGTCGGTCGCATATGAAGACTGGAGGGAGAATACCAAAACTGTTTGTGCACGCTTATTTAAATATCTCTACCTGAGGAGACGAACAAATGTGAACAGAATCAAAAAATCTGAAACTTCTGAAACTGGAAGATTCAGGTTTACAGATACAGATTTGAACTTCAAAAAGCTTCATCTGACATTAATAAACCCTTAATTCAAATCGCCATTACAGATGAATACGAGCAAAAAAAGGGGCAAACCTGTACGGGGCCCACCACAGGAAATGACAAAGTCTTAGACCCTTTGGTGAGCCTGTAGAACCAAAATTCTCATGCACAATTCTGCCTAGGTGCATGCTGCAAGCAAGGGTGTAGGTGAGACACAGACACGTAATTCTGATTTATTTTATTCTTTTATTGCCCAAATCCAATGCACTTTGCAAGGGGCCCTTGCTCCATGCGGACTGTTAGACTTTAGGCCATTTAGGGGTCGTCCTATGGGAATCTCTTTATCATCTGCACACCCTGTCCGTGTGTTATTTGCTTGTGGTCAGTAGGGCCAGTACTTCCACTTTGTGGTGTAAGGGCACCGCATCACCCATACTTCATAAATAGGCACAACTTACATTTGCCTGGCGAATACTTCACGGTACACCTACCACATGCACGCCAATGGTACGTTCCAGACGTCTCTTGACGTGGCCTTAAGGGAACTGGAAATCTTATCTGTGACCCAACTTGCTGAAATGATGAGCACCTTTATTTATGGTTTAGCGTCTAGCAAAGCAAAGCAAAGCAAAGCAAAAAAAAACGTGTCCTTTTTCAAGGACGTCGTTTCTGCAGACATTTGCCTCTGAGTTGTGGACGGGACAGTTGACGTGTCATTTCCCAGCATGCCTTTGTTTTCACTCACTTGCGCTAGCTTGCAGCCTCTCACAACCCCAACATAACATTTCCAGTGCAACAAAAATGGCGAGCAATATTGGAGCTACCCATCTGTACAGTTTGGAGCCAGATTCCAGCTCTGCCGAGAAAAAAACCCCACAGATCTATTTGGATGCATCAGAATGGAGCCTTTTGGCTCGCTTATTGTAGCACCTTTGTCACTGCTGCCGGCCTTTTCCCAACGGCATGTTTTCCTCTTCTCCTGACTCACCAAAATTTGAATTAAGAAATACTCTGAAATGGAATTTGAATCCTAATTTTCTTTATATATGTCCTTCGTCGTGGGAAAATTGATAGAACATTCTAAAACCACCAAAAGCACAACTTTGATTGGAGTGGGGAATTTAAAACAAATGTGACTAAAATGGTCTGAAATATTCAGACTGAATAAGCTCTAGCCGGCCCGTGTTGGGGCCAATCGTATCTAGATGGATCAAACTCCGGCAGAAGACGGGTGGATGTTGCTGGGTTATTATCTGGACACTTTTGTTATGGTGGACACCACAAAACCCATCTGCAAACACAAAGAACGCAATATTGCAGGAGGAATCACTCTGATAGCATCACGAGGACGGGCGGCTGGTCATAAGAGAACGCTCTATATAAGTCCTCCACGAGAGGAGAGCGTCTCTGAAAGCCTGATGTCAAACACCAGATAACAGCGGATCCAGTCGGCATCCCTGCAGAGGGGGATCGGACTCTCAGTCACTGCAGGAAGAGAGATAAAACCAAACAAAGAGGGGGCAAAACAATGCAGAAAGTTTTTTGAGTTTCAATCAGTTTAGCCACTAATGCTAAACACTTGAGAGGGAAAATGTGATCTTTAACCCCCTTAACCCAACCCCTATGGGGATGTTTGATGACTTTTAGGAAGTTTTTGTCTCCACGAACTGCTGTTAATCTAAATTTTAGGGCCAGAGAGGACTCATGGAGGAAGTGAGTTATCAAAGTAAAAGAAAACAGGCTTTAGTTTTAACAACTCTTTGAAACTAAATCAAATAGAGTAAAAAAAGTAAACCTCATTGCAAAGTTGTACATCTGCAGAAGGAGAGTAAAAAAGTATTCCCCAAATTTTCTGATATTTCAAAAAATGTATAAGCCATCCATTCATTTTCTTCCGCTCATGTGGGACCGGGTGGAAGGGAAAACGGTCAAAGCAAAGATGTAAATGGTAAACGGCGTATGCTCTTCTGTCAAAGGCCCAAAGCGCTTTACAGTCCCATTCACCCAGTCACACACACATCCACACAATGATGGCGGCTCCGCTGCCGAACACTGGCGCCAACCTCCCATCAGAGGCCAGGTGGGGTTCAGTGTCTTGCCCAAGGACACTTTGACACAAGGGCGTACAAGGCGGGAATCGAACCTGCAATATTACGATCATGGGTCGACTGCCCTACCGCTGCACCACGGCCGCCCCATGGTGTTCCCAGGCTAGCCAACAACACGTAACCTCTCCAACGTATCCCCACCGCATCTACCTGGGGGGGAAATGTCCAGAACACCAAGAGGATGTGGAGGACGGGTGGCTCTACTCTGAGCTCCTTCCGGGTGACCGAGCTCCACACCCTTTGTCCAATGTTACATCCAAGCCACCACTGTCAATGAAAAGTTTATCTAAGCGCTCTTCTCTGCTACATTTTTGGGATTTGTTTGGTTATTGCTTGACCTAAGTGTGTCCCTAAAAGCTCAGTAACACCTCATTAACTGACTTTCAGAAAGTTATTATTAAAAAAATGAACCAGAACTAGAATGAAAGTCAAGCGTTCGATTATTTTCTTTTGTCCTTTCAATTTAAACGATGCTGCATATTAAATCATGACCTCCTTGCTGTGACTTTTAGAGCTCCTCTAAGTGGCGTTCCACTCATTCCCAACACAATCATGACGGGTGACGGAGAACAAAAAAAAAAAAAACGAGGAGTGGGTTTGATGAGGCAGCTCAGGGCCGAGCTCTCATTTAAAGCTAATTGATGCTGTTAATGTTTCATTTGTCGCTATCAAGGCAGCCTGACAGGAAGTAATCCAGTTTGGACTCTCTGTCAGAAGCAGAAGAGAACTCTTTTCATGTCACCTCATATATGATGCTAAAGTTTCTCACTATCGAGGGATTCACAAGTTACTATCAGTCAGCCTCAATAAAATGGAGTTAATAGGTCAAATATGGTTCGTTCTGAGTCGATTTGTTTGATCTGTCAGGCTGTGGCTGAGTGCCTGACAGATCTAGAGGGGCTAAAGCAAAGACATTCATTTCTCCAAAGTCGGTTTCTGAGAAGTAAAACTGAAGCCAAAAGTGGAACAGGTGCATCGCCAAGAGTTTGCTCCGCCCACCTCAACCGCAAAAGTGGACAGTTGGGTGGGACAAAGTAAAAAGTCTCCCCACCCTTGATATAACTCTGATAAAATGACCCTGGAGAATCCATGGGGTTATAGAAGCTGTTTTATCGTTTTTTTGTTGGTAGAAGCTGCCCGTGGTCTCTTGATTTCCTTCAGTTTGATTCATTTTTAGGTGAGCTTCAGTTCTGATGCCTCTTCCGTCTTGGTTGGTCAACTGTCCTCTCATTTTTTTGTATTCATTAATGTTTTATTGTGCCAACATTCCAAGTTTTTTTTCCCCATTTCTTCAGCATTTTAAGTCTAGCAAGGACAATAATTACCAATTGTTTTAAAATAATAATCAAGTCGTCTTTGATGTAAAAAATGTAAGCAAAGGAAGTTTTGAAGGCAGATTGTGAGTTCAATTTGGCAGATTTCTATTCAAGTGAGCAGGGACTGCTCGAGTAACAAGACGACTACAGCTTCCGTGATAAACTGAGCCGTCACTTTCCTCGTCTGCCTCAAACAGGAAGTCAACAGCTGTGTCTGAATTCACCCACTACTTCCTGGTCGGTGTGCTATATAAGGCTTTTGTCGAGGTGTTCCAATCTACAATTCCAAAAGCCACTGCCCTGGAAACTTCCCAGTGTGCATTGATGCTCACTAAATCGGCAAATATGGACCACAATGCATTGCCTTTTTACTTTGGTACATTGATGACATCATGTTTTATTTCATGTTAACCCCCCCCCCCCCCCCCTCTCCCCACAGGACCTGGATGACATTGAAGACGAGAACGAGCAGCTCAAGCAGGAGAACAAGACTCTCCTGAAAGTGGTGGGCCAGCTGACGAGGTAGAAGTTCTCCACGTTGTTCTGGAAGCCCCCCCTTTTCCTGTCGTCCTTCCCGGAGAGAGAGGGGGGGGGTCATCGATCCCTGCAGCATGGTCTCTTAGCTGTATGAATGTTTCTCAGAGGTGGGGCTGAAGCTGTTTGGAGGCCTTAAAAAAAACCATGTATCCCATAGTCTGTGAGAGCGGCGCTGCATGGTGGGGGATGTCTGTCACCTTGTACGTATTTAATGTAAATGGACTGTATATATATAACATTTAGGTTGTTTGATTTTTGAGCTCTAAAAGAAGAAAGAATCAAAGAATGTATGTGCGACAATAGCTCGCATTGGGACGCTCGTTCTGTCTAAAGCTGACGTTTCCACTCTCCAGTGTTGGAATCGTGTTTTCTGTCCAAACTCAACACCGTCACTGCTACAGTACCAGCAGCCAAAGTGGGCGCCTTGCAATGCGTGGAGGACTTTTGTACATTCTTTAACAAAAAACAAACAAAAAAAAAAAGGAAGCCTGGAGCTTTATTAATGAACACTTAGCTATTCTTTCTTCTCATTCTTTTTGTTGTTGTTGGTACATTTCCATTTGACAGGAGCACGTAGAAGAAGTCTGAATAAAGGAAGTTTTAAGTACAAACCATGAAGTTAAGGGAAGGTTATGCGTCACATCTCCATGCGAACGTCTTTCTGTCAGTGATGAAGTGCTCCAGAGATGTTTACACGTTGTCTGAATGGAGTGGAGCGAGCTGCAGAGTTGTATTTTTTTTTGTCATTCTGGTGTTCTAACCAAACAAACCAAAAGAACATTGTATTTGGAGCGCGCCTGTTGTGTTTACTCAAGGGAGCGGGCTCGGCTGGCTGCGGCGTCTCTGTGTTTAGATCGTTTTTGTACCAGTGGGGAGCTGCTCGGCGAGCGCCTTTACTGCGCCGGATAATCTTTAGTCAGTCAGTTGTGCGGTTTTACGGGATGGGGGGGTGGGGGGAGTAAAGATCAGCCCCTCGCAGACAGACATCACAGACCTATCTCTTTCCATTACATTATGCATGTACAGAAGATTAAGTCATTTAATAAAAGTTTGATTATCTCTCTCCTCAGTCGACGCGCTTGTGTTCATTACGACTAATTTGATGTGATGATAGCGTACCACCGAGTCTGTAATGCAATGTGACGGTGGTGAGGGGTTTAGTTCCTCCTCTGGGCTCTGGCCGCACACACACACACACACACACACACACACACACACACACACACACACACACACACGGCTGATGATGATTCAACACGTCAATCACCCACCTGACTGCAGCTGGGACACAAAGCCTCCATCGACGCCGCACGACTTATGATGCCACCAAAACGCATTAATTCTTCACCTTGCGACGGCGCGAGGAGGCAAGAATCTATACGGGGCTAATGTTCACTAAATTTTCAGATAATGGCCTCTTTCAGCCGACGGAAAGTGCTGGCGGCTCTCCTCATAATCCGTATTAGCATTTTTATGGGAAGTTGCTGGGTTTGTCATCTCAAATACCCACTGCTGCCGCACACAATCCATATCTGCCTTTTGGTTTGTCACCAGCCGTCCCGCGCTCAGCTGCAGCACACCTCCCAGCAACTCCACGACGCCCTCAGCCTCAGTCAATTACTGGTTTCGGTGAGCGTTGAACCATTTGTCAGCAGGCGTCTGTGTTTGGAGCTCCTCTAGACGTCTTTGCATCCATCCATGGGAACGTTAGGATGTGGCTGTGAAACCCAAGCAGACATCAGGAGGATGCTCTCTGTTCAAATGTGAGGAGGGCACTGAAGTCGCAGCGGTTTCCTGTTCCTGACCAAGGTCGCCTGCGGCCGGCATGTTGGTGTCAGCCCGAGGAAATGTCATGTTTGGTGTCCTTTATCCAAGTCAAAAGCTCACGTGACCTCAGAAATGCTCTGCAATTCGAAGATTTTAGGAATTTGTCTGTTGTACACTAAAATGCACAACCAAGCTTCAAAATAAAAGCGTTTCAGTGATTATAGGATGAAAACAAAAGTCCTAGTCCAATCATCTTTTGATCTATTTTTAAAGTGTTCCCAGTGGTCTTTTAGTATTTTATTATAACCCAACGGATTATTATTATTCAACGGATCTTTGTCATTTCACCACAGGATGAAACTAATAAAGCTTTTTGTCAAAATGCATTTTTCATCTGCTCCTACTTCACAACTATATGAGAAAAAAAAATGAAATGCAATTTTGAGCTTTATTTTCTTTTGATTTGTCCTCATTTGTCATCAAAAAAATACAAGAACATGTTAAAAAATACCAAAACATTTTTTATTGTAACTTTAGCCTTAAAGGGCCTATATAATGTAAAATCCATTTTTTTTTTTAGGCATTTACGTGTTTTAATGTTCATTCCTTACTAGAATAAACCCCAACGCTGTATTTTTATCCAATCACGCATTCCTCTTAAAACCTGCGTTCTCAGCACCAGGCCTTCCCAATGCACGACGAGCGGATTCTCACATTGTGACATCACAAAGTGAGGAACCGCCCTTTCCAGGAAGAGCTTGCGCTGCCAGCACCGCCCCCAGGCTAACAGACGCACCCACTTTCTCAGGAAAATAAAATGCACATCTATTTTTTTGAAAAAGTTTGGATGTTTGTTTTCGCGGGCGAAAGGTAGGTAAGGTTGCCGAGGCTGGCTCTAGGTTAACGTCATAAAGTGGGCGGCACCCACACGGAGCGAAAGGCGGAGCCTCAGAGATCGAATCGTCTCACTTCTGGTTAGGAAACTAGCAGTGAAAATAACTCTAATTTAAAACCAAAAATCAATCAAAATCATTCAAAGGTGCCAAAGATGTGCCAAAAGTAATATATTATCTTATATATGGATATAGTTGACTCTGAAATGCTTAAGAAAAACATGATGCAGGCCTTTTAAAATCCTGCTGTAGTTTGGGTTTCCCATCAAATCATGCCTACACAAATCCCAGAGAGTCTCTGCTAATCCCACTGTGCTCCACACAAAGCGTCTACAGAGAAAAGTGCTTCTTTAAGCTTTCGTTTTGTTATGTTGATGTTAGGCCCGAACAATAAATCCCAAATTTATCGCGATATCAAGCTGTGCAATATGCATATCACAAAAGATGGCGAAAAATGGCAATAAATGGTAACCTTAAATGTGCTAAAGCGATCCTATGGCACCGTGAAGTCTTTAACAAAACAAACGAATCCATTTATGCATTTGACCAATCAGATGGAGCCCTTTCATGTTAGATGTTTGCCTCCTAAGTAGACGAGGGTCATTTAAGTTATTTTGACTCTTAGTTGAACTAAACTGTTGCAGTGAAATAGAATGGAATGTTTTTGCTTGTTTTGCTATTTGTTCATATATCGCAATTTATATCATCACAATATTGATCACTAATATCACATATCGCAAGTTTTCCTCATATCGTGCAAATCTAATTGACAAATATTTAAAAAAGCAAATTCAAAGTGAGGAAATACTTGAATCATCTTTGGATGTCTGTGATGGTGGTTGGGAGTTTTCTCACTTAACCCTTCCACGCCAGAGCTTTAGCTCCAGTGTTTACCTTTTTTTTTTACTGCACAATCGATGTAACTCCAGCAGATTCAGAAGCAGAGAAGAGCTGCCTTGGGTTGATATGCAACACTTGAGCTTAGTTTGGCTGCTTTTCTCCACGTCAGAATCGGCCGATTCCCGTCGATTGCACAAACGGTCGAAGAGTTCCAGTACGTCAAAGAGAGTAAAGGGAACATCTGAGGACAGACGCCAACTTCTCCAAGCATCAGCTGGCAGATGCATCACCTTCTGGAGGTCATTAAAGTTCATCCAGGTGCTGCAGAAGTGATCATTGCAAACTTCTGAAAGATAAAGAAAACATTCATGAAGACATTTTCAAAGACGGTCCAGACCTGGTCGTGGGGCAGCGTGCGTCACTACAAGTCGTCTGTTGTGAACACACTTCCTGTGAGCAGACATGTCCTCGTCCTCAAAGCACATTAGATCCTGGGGGGCTGATAGTCTGGACACAGATGAGAAGCAGGTCTTATCTTGTTCTTGAAGAAATCCGGTCACATTTCATTATCAATTGGTTTCATGCTCTTGCTTCTCCGGCCAATCTGCTCCATCTCCAGGGTCCCCGATGCACGGAAGCGCTCATCCACCGCGGGGCCGGCGGGGGTCAGGGTGCCAGCCCGAGTGAGAACAGATGGATGGAATGATACGGGACTCGCATATATGCATTTTTGCAATTTCCTCTGCACACCTTTATCACAGCAGCCCATTTTCTCAACCGGCAGTCTGAAAATAACTCGTGCCCGGCCGTGCGCCTTTCATACCTCATTATCTCCAAACTAAATGATGCAGCGGCTCCAAAGACACTGTTCTGACTGAGCAATGCTTGCTCCAACCTTCACTGGATCTTTTTTTTTCCGCTCATCTGTGAAGGTTTGATTCCTTTCACAAAAATAGGCTCCTCCTGGAGACACACAGCTGCCTGCAGGAGCAGGAAAATGGGATTATTAGGACGTTTTGATGCCTCACACGCTTTTTGCTGAATACCTGGACCTCTTATGGAGCTGTCTTTAGTGGGAACGCTCTGTAAAAGTCAACAGAGCGGTTTACAAAAAAAGTAGAATCAACTAGTAACATTAAAAAAAGTCCCGAACACAGCATTGCTGTTGATGGGTTTTGGGCAAAATAAGGAACTAATTAAAACATGTTTGTGATGTCATGTGTTAACAGGCAAAAAAAAAAATTGGGAATATCATGGAAATCTGGCCATAATTCCATTCAAACATTTACACTTTCATGTAATATAGATTCAGGGACCACTCTCTTTAATACATAAGCATTTACACAAATTGGGGTCCCAGCTCAAAAATAATCACAAAAAATGAGACTAATGTGGAGAGATCTTCCAAATTCTGGAGGACATGAATGTTTTAAACTGAGTTTCAGCAAGTCATCATCTAATAAACTCAAAGTACCTGCCGGTTCCCCAGATGTCTTGAAATTGAAATTGCGACTTGACCATCATCAGCCAGAAGGCCATCGTTGACTCCCTCCATAGTCTGACACAAACGTTCACGGCTGAGGAGGCGGACTGTTCACAGCGCTGTGTCCAAGCAGATCAACAGAAAGTCGAATGGAAGGGCAGCAAGACTTAACTGGAACATCCAGACGAGCAGTCATCACTCCGGTTCTCAGTTCACTCCACTGGATCCGTGTTCATTTTCTGTAAAGCTCTTCGTGGTCTTTCCCGTTTACTGAGCTTTTAACTGTCTGCAGCCATTCTAGAGTTTTAAGGTCCACCTACCAATATCTGCTGGATGTGCTCAGGTCACGACACAAACACTGGTGCTGATTGGGCTTCTTCCATCGTCTGCCCTTAGTTAAAGCTTCTTTTATGTTTACATTTATTGGTGCAAATTGTTCTGGTTTTTCTTTTTCTCATTTTCCTGACCCTTACAATAGTTTCAATACACGCACGTGCATGAGCTTTACACGCACGTGCATGAGCTTTACACGCACGTGCACACAGCATAGGTTCAGCGGTCAGCTCAGGTTGAGGATGGCAGAGCTTGTTTCTCCTCTGGGAGTTTAGCCATCAACTAGAGAGATGTCTTCCTGGCCAAGAGGGGTTGCCACGGCAACGGTATATATGTATCCTGATCGATTCTTGTCTTTTTTCTCTTTTCTTTCCCCGTCATCGAACAACAGCATCTGCTTGTCCAGTCTCATCCAGGAGAAATTCTTATGATGCTTCCACCCCCCCCACCCCCCCTAGCAAGTGTCTCTGTTCCCTCTGAAAACAATGTCCGGATCCATCCTTAATGTCGTCCCTTCCACCTGCACTGAGGAAGAGGAGCTCCAATTCACGCTGAAGATGATGAAGACATCCCCCTCCGCCTCACTTCCTGTTCCCCACCAGTGGGGGGCAGCGTCCCCAGACTGCAGCCCGTCGTGTCCTGGTGTCACATCAGCCGGGTGGGGTTTAGCCCCCGCGTCCGGTTCCCAGTCGTTCTGATGTCAACTTAATTTCACGTCCCATCTCCTGGAGCTGGAGCCCCCTCCCTCAACAGAAACGGTTACATAACAGGCAGTGGATCACAGCATCCTGACTGGGATTTAATCATGTGTAATGACAGATCCTGTTTAAGATCAATTTGTAATCAGGAGCTTCTAAGTTTGATGTTGTTGCAAATATTTTTTTTCTTTTTTTTTTTTGTTTCTGGTTTGCTCATCCATTTTAATAAGCCTGAGCCCCCAGAGAGGGAGCATTGAATTTGAATGTTGTTGATGACTCACAAAGTCCATGCCAAGCAGAAAAGGAGGCGGCTCTGGGGAGCATCAGCAGCCTCTGAAGGTCACTCCACGCTGTTACCATGACAGCGCTGGCCTCCCTCTGAGAAGTTGTCGGCGTGGTGTTGTTGCGCACCGTGATTTAATGGGGAACTCGCCAAACGTTTGCGTGCAGACACCACGGTGCAGACCCACACACAGAGGGAGCATCCCTGCTCCCCTCCCCTTCCTCACGCCCTCCTCCTCCTCATCAGCACTACAAAGTCAGCACGGGAGAGGCAGAGATGCACGTTCAGCGCCGAGGGGGGGCCTCATTCCGAGATCCCAACCCGCCAGGAAAAGAGGCACAAACAGAAGCCGGGGGGGTTTGAACCTGTGAAGGAGGAAGCAGCAGGAGTGTTTCCAGTGAATCCAGAGTGTTTGGAGGCCGCGGTGGCCGGAGCTTCACCTTCCTGTGTGTGTGCCGACTGGGTGCAGATGGATTAGACAGACACTTGCTCTAATTACCCATCTGTCATCTACACTTACACTCAGCAATAAATTGCAGACATCCTCTTTGTTGCGCCATTCATTTGTAGGCCGCCGCCACCCACGGCTTTCCCGCTGCATGTGCAGCGTCGGCGCGCGGACAGACGGCTCACAGGTGGCTCCTCTCCGAGCGGCCGGAGGGCAGGGTTCATCTGCACATGCAGGACCCGGCAGTGCTGCGGCTTCTGACGGAAAACGAGCCCCGTGAGAGTCCTTTAAACCTCCTCACCTCTGCTCTGGAAGGCCTGAAAACAACAGCTCCTCAGAGATCATCTCAAAGAGGTCACGCTAAGGATTCTGGGATGTCAAACTGCTTTTATTGTGTTTTCTCATTAACCCTGAGCCCTTCCATGTTTTTCATATCCGATTGGCTTCATGTACACTTTTCAATCCACAGCTAGCAGCCAATCAGACTCAAGTATTCACCTGGACCGTTGTATAACACGGCTAAAAAAGAAGTTCCGGTCACGTAGCTTAAATGTTCTGTATCACTCCGCTGGCCTCCTGAAAACAAACTTTATCTCCATCATCTGGACAAAAACAAGCGGTAAGAGGTGAACTTTCTCTCTGAACCGATGCTTTATTTAACACATCGTGACGATATCGCTTTCCTTCGCCGCTGCAGGCAAGGTCAGAACCAGCACAGCCGTTACCATGACAACGCGCTACAGCAGGTATCAAATAGTCTGCTTTTAGAGAAAAAGCGATTAAAACAAAAAAAATAACAAGAAAAAAGTACTAAAAATGGACTGAATATTTATTTCCTTAGTAAGTGACCATGGTATAAGCGGGATAGTGGCCTTCAAAGTGTCCATTATCAGAAATGGACGCACCGAAGGACGGTTGCGTCCGCGAGGTGCGTTCATTAATTTCTGATCATGGACACCTCATCGGACATTTTCCCAAACAGAGTGGACACCTAAGAAGACGTTCCAATCACGTAGCCTGATTGTTTTATATTATTACGGTGGCCAAAACGCCAGTTGGTGACCGGAGCAACTGCAACTCAGAACATCAGCTGACATGTGTCACAAGTAAGGGATAGTCCTGGACGAGGTGTCTATCATCAGAAATGAATGGACGATGCAGAGGCGTGAACCATCCAAAGCAAAGCGGAGGACAGTCCATTGATTTCTGATAATCAGAGTTTGACTTTAACCTGAAAAAAAAAAACACTTTCAAGTTCCCTTTTGTCACAATGTACTTGCAAAAATAAGCTCAATTCAATTCAGTTTTATTTGTATGGCCCAAAATCCCAACAACAGTCGTCTCGATGGGCTTCGAAGTAAAACATGAACTCAGAAGGATCACGGATACAAAGAGTTCAATAGGAAAATACTAAAATGAACTAACAAATTGACTAAGCTATGCTGGCATCCCTGCCCTTAGACCCCCCTTCAAGTCTTTTTTTAATTTTTATTTTAATTTTGGTACAATGTGATTTGAATTTCACCTCCATGCGACTTTTTGACAGAATCCTCTTCTCTGCTGCAGAATGTTTCCACATCACAACAAAGCTGTTTGCTGCCTCAGGTGCACCCTGACAGCTCAGGTTCTCAGCCAGCAGCACAGCCAGAGGAAGAAAAGAGGTTTTATCTAGAGAACATTACGAATACATTTCATTTTGTAACCTATAATAAAATATTGAGCTATTTCTCTGTTGGGTCTTCTTTCCACCTATGTTTGATGATGCTGGAAAGGTAAACTTAGCTACTTCCTGGTGTATTTTGTTATATTAGTCTTTGTTTTTTGCTGAATAAAAGATGTTAATTTGTGCCAGAGTCCAATGTTTTTGCTGTTTTCTGAGTCCTCACACACGCGATGCTGACGGGGACCTTTCAGAGCGTCACGGGCAGGTGACACATGGCTGAAAGGTCATTCTCCATGTGGCGCTAACCACGACGCTGCACTTACAGGACGTGTCCTCGAGGAGCGTGACAGTGGAGATCCGGTAAAAGCAAAAACTGTCCACATCGAGGTGGGCTTTGAGAAGACGAGTGAAACGTTGACCTTTAACTAAAACACGAACCGCGTCAGAACTCGCACCAAAATCACCATCCCTCTGTTTGTTGTCTTGCTGCATAACGCTCCAAACAAGATGGCCGCTGCCCCCCGCTTCTGGGGACTTTTCGTTTGTCCTGAACAACCCCGGAAAATCTGGCAGTCTCATCAGACGTCAAAACTCTCTGCCAGCTCACAAGAGATCCCTGGAACTTTGGCAAGCATCTTGACAAAAAGGTCATCCGATGGTGGCATATGGAATGAAAGATGCTGAGAGGGAGCAGAGGCTACGGGTGCAGAATATTTTGTGTTTTCATTTACATAATGGCTGGCACTAAGGGAGTATATTGTGGGAAATGCTGTGAAACTGCAGCGCTGATGGTTTCAAAACTCCTCTCCAAAGCCATTAGTGATTAGATAAAGAGTGTAGATGGACTTGTAATGATGCTCTCTCGCATGTTCTCCGTCTTTATCTCTGGCCTTAGCCAGATAAAAGGCAGCGGGGGCCCCACGCAACCTTTGTTTGGGGGCATTATTGTGCCGTTACTGCTTCGGATGGCCACTCAACCACCTGCTGAAGCACTTGTCGGCTTTGATCACTGTTTGTTGGTAAAAAATTCAAGTAATACACACAGACCTGAGCTCCTCGGGGTTCCTCGTCTTGGCAAATACAAGATACATTTTAAAATAAGGACGTTATCATTTCATCTGAAAAGAAAAAAATGACTTAAATCAGATTTTTGTTGGAAAAGCTTTAATAGAGCATAACTTCATATCAGAAAATCCAACATTTGCAGTCAGGCACTGTGCTTTTATTCTCATGATGTGTTTGTGTGGGGTGAGATTTATTTTCAGACGCCTTTGCTTGCTGTGAATCAAACGTAGGAACATCATTAGCAAGAGAATTTTGTGCTCAGTCATGATAATTTAATGATGAGAAGCCTATTATTAACAAGAAACTGGACTTGAAATATAGACATTAAAATGTTAAAAACATAAAACTAAAAAGTAGGCTTTTTGATACATAACATCAGCTAGAAGGAAATTTGTCTGAGACTGAAACCCTGTTTGTTGTCATATTGATTCATTACAGTGACACTGTAAATAATTAATTTTGGTATTTTTTGAAAAAAATGGTTACAATATATGTATTTTGTTTTTTTGTGTACAAAATTTCAAAGGGGCTATTATTGACTTATTTTGTTTATTGAGGTAAAGTCAAATAAAATCATCTGGACTCAAAAATGGGTTAAGTATGATTTTGGTCTTATGAATCAGTCAATGAAACCTTTAATTATTATGCTAGTTCATTTGAATGAGGTTTGTAATATTTGTATATGCATTTTTTTTTACTGGACTAAAAAATTTACTTTTTGTGATTTAAAGCGTTTTTCTGAAACATATATTTAACTTTTTGTACATTTTTGTATTATTTTCCAGTTTCAGTGTTATTCGGATGTTATTCAATGACGTTCTGAAATTTTGTTAATGTGAATATAGACAGAAAAAACACTTTAAAAGTTTAAGTTCCTGGTTAAAACAATTTTAGTTTGTTGTCTAGAACTCTTCTGTTGGCATGATAATAATACAATTTATAATATAAATATATTAACAACAACAACAACAACAACAACAACAACAACAACAACAACAACAACAACAACAACAACAACAATAATAATAATAATAATAATAATAATAATAATAATAATAATGATGTGTGTGAAATAGGCCTAAACATTTTTGTTTTTCAAGAGTTTTAACATCTCATTTCCTGAAAAATTTGAACCAATCAGAAACAAGAATTACTCGTCACTGTGTAAGGGAGTAGCCAATCAGAGTACAGGATGACGTCTCTCCGGTGACTTTCACCTTTCTGAAGACTGCGCTTTGCTTTCGTGATTAATAGCAAAAAATAATTCTCAAGGGTAACATTTTTATTTCTCTCTTTTTTTTCCCAGAGATAACCGTTAAATTTTTTTTTTCTGAGTTATCAGTATGCTACGTTAGCTATTAGCTAGCAGGCTAGTTTTTCTTGCCGCTTAACTTCTTCCGGGAACGTTTTTCGAGGTTCTTCTCTTCTACGGTAAGTATTCACAGATTCTTTTACTTTGTTTAAACCCTTGTTATCTGTAGTTATTGGTATTTTACACATCATTATCCATCCCTGAACTGTTTAGCTTAGCATCCGGCGCTAACACCTGGAGCAGCCCATTAATTTAACCCTCCTGATGATTGATGAACCAGGTGTGTTGAGGCTAGTGTCAACTGTGTTCTTTAAACGTAAATATTTATAGATTATTTTAAAGTTAGTAAATAATTAAAGTACTTATAGGAAAATAATAAAATATTTGAGAATTTTTAAGATGCATATAACACTTTTTCTTGACCTGACTTATAGTGGACCTTTTAAAAATAATAATAATATCCTAGTTCTGTTATGTTTTTTTTTGTCTCTGTATTATTCAATATAGTTCCCTCCTATAAAAAAAAAAACATATATAGGATTGCAAAATTATCATTTTTGGTTTCCTATTCATAACTTCGATTGCTTGTTTTTTTTTTTTTTTTACAAGAAAAAAGTAAATCTTACTGTTATTAATATTTTTTAAATATGCAACCAACAAGGAAGCAACTCGTTTGATACTCTGTCTTTGAATTTTTGCATCTTATTTATTTATTTATTTTAGGCTAATGTTAATTTGAAAGTTGGCCACACCTAAATGCATATCGCTGCATTGCCCGCATGTATTTGAACAAGAACCGTAACCCTGTCCATTACGTGGGAATAGCCACTTCCTTTTTTTGTTTATCTACATCCTTATAACAGTATTAAACTTAATCTATCTGCCACGGTATAAATGGACATTGGAAATGAAGCTGATATTTGTGGGAGGCTGTCTACTTCAAGTTCTACTCTCAAAGCCTGTCTAATAAAAAAATTTAAAAAAGAGGCCAAAACAGCGTGGATCTTTTTGTCTCCTAATTAAAATGCGAGGGATATTTGCTGCCATGGCAGTGCTTTATTTGCAACTGGAGTAATGGATGTGGGAAAATAATATTCTAGCTCTTGAACTACCTTGGGAGATCTGAAAATAAGTGCATATATTTGCCTGTTGAATGTAGAGCAGTTAATAAGATGTATTGCTGAAATTAGAAAACCTTCTCTGGTCTGTAGACTCTTTCTATCACTTTCATATTGTTCTCAGCGACAGGATTGTTTTCTATCACTAATGGTAATTTTCTGAGTTTGTCGCTTTTTTTTATGAACTAATTGTTTTTTTTTTTACAGCTGCTTCTGTTAGCAGCATGTTCATTTAATTCACAAAAGCAATGTGTTTGTCTATTGGAGGAAATGCACTGCAGGGCTGTTTAGAGGAAGCTGCAGACACACTGGGGATCTGCCATCACTTCTAATCTGGTTAAGCGGCCATGAAGCAGCAGTGCTCGCTGGGAATGTTTCTATAGGACTGAAACACCACACAGAAGTGAAGTCTTTAGGATAAACGGATCTTTGAGTCCAGAGGTTTGTTCTTACAGCAGGAGGATGGTTACAATGGTGGTGGGTGGATTTGAAGTTGTTTCACGATAGTGTGGCAATTAAAAGGCCTCTTTGCATTTAAAGACCCACTCTGATCATCTGTTCTAAAAGCCGTCCCAGTGGTCTATTATTATGATTATGCCATTTGGGGGGGGGGTGTTGCACGCGGAGCAAACAACAAACAGGTAGAGGGGCGGGGCTTAGACTCACCGCTTGTGATTCCAGACCCGCAACAAACTAACAGCTGCTTCCTAATACTTAATAATAATTAATAACTAATGATAGTTGTCATCCGTAAAATTAATATCATTTATTGGGTTTACTGGATTTAAAGATCACTTAACTTAACTTAACTTAACTTGACTTGACTTAACTTGACTTGACTTGACTTGACTCTGGGTGTTTGACAGACAGATAAGTCAAGGTTGTGGAAAATGGACAAAAGATCAAAGGAAACATCACGCTCTTAAAGAATAAAAATACTTAGATTTAACAATTAAATAATTATCCTGTCTGGAACATTCTCATGTATAAAGCAAAGTGTTTTGTTAAAAAAATAATGTTGTTGCATAATGAGGAAATATGTTCTTAATTTGTTATTTATTTATTTGTTTTTCTTCCTCAAAAAGTATCTGTAAGAGTATCGTTAAAATACTGGATCGATAAGCAGTATCACTAAGAGTAGTAATAGCGTTAAAACCTTAACGATACCCGTCCCTACAAATAACACAATTGTCATTGGAGTGAATCTTTAACTTATTTTTAAATGAAAAAAATGGGGAAAAAATATGAAACAGAGTTTTTCTGATTTGAACTACTAATGAGAATCTTTTTTAATGTTTACAAGTGTCAGCATCGGCTCATTAAATCTTCTTGAAACTAAATGCTAATCAGGCCAGACGCACAATTACACTGGATGGTTGAAAAGGTCAGGTGCCGATAAATGTAACACAACACAGTGTTTGGAAATTTGACGGAAATTTTGTTTAAACAAATACGACCTTTCACAAAACAAGAAAAATGTGTTTACCTTTTTACTCTAGCTTATGAACAGTTTCTAAATTCTATAATGTGTTTACATCAGCATTTGGACCACTAAACATATAGATTTGTAGACACTAGAGATATAACAGCAATCAAGAGACAGAGGAAAGACTGCAGCTCCTGCAGGATCCCTGTTTACAACATGACAGAACGATGCAATGGCAAAAAATGGAGCTTTCTGCTCCATTTTAGACCTGGTGACTGTGGTCACATCAGGTGTGTAATTTATCAAAATCCATGCTATTTAGGGACAGCAGCTAAAAATGTAGGTGGTAACAGGGGAATCTTTTAAGTAAGAGAATAAGATCAAAAAGAATGTGCTGAATTTTTTTACAAGTAAAAAAGTAGTCTTTCTGACTTCTTTTTTTTAAAAATAAGTAAACTGATTGAACAGCATGGGGACTAATCAGGATCACATTGAGTAAAATAACTAAATGTACATTTAAAAAAATATTGAAAATTGAAGGTCCACTTTGTAAATTTAAATGAAATATTGAAAATTTGGAGAGGAAAAAAAGGTAAATTTTAAATGTATTTTAAAATTTGGCGAAATACTAAAAAATGAAAAATACAGAACGGCTGCTCTTACAAAAAAAATTACTTTTTTTATTTGGTAACGGTTTTAGGTTATTTTAAACATTTTTTAAAATCAATAATTTTGTTTTTTATATATATATGTATATATTTTAAGTTTGCACAATGCCATCAGAATCTGTAAGTAGTTGACATCTATCTTGTGTGTCAGTGTATAAATCAGCTTTTACTTCATAACAAGACTGACGCTTCAGGCAAGTTCTCAAGTTTTTCAGTGTTTCCTTGAAGCAACGTTATGTTCCACTTATCTGAGACGGGGGAGGTACCTGGATGATCACAGATTGAAATTACAATGCAGAAGCCCGAACTGACGAGACTAACAGTTAAAGGAAACCTTCCGTGGAGTAAGGTAGTTGTCAAAGACAAATGTAGACTTAAAGACTAAATTGTGCACAAATTAATATTTTGTTCACAACTTTGCAAAAAAGTATAAATTAGGCCCGCACAATAAACCGCTAATTTATCGTTATCGCAATATCAAGCTGTGCGATATGCATATCGCAAAAGTCGGCAGGCTTGCCCGACAGTAGCCGGGACGGGCTCTGGCAGCTCCGTAACCCTTAAAGGGATAGAGCGGGGTAAGAAAAAGGATGGAAAAAAACAAGTAAGCTAACTCAGAGCTTAAGTAGGCTAGCTGACAGCTGACCATAGCAGCACTTTAAAGAAAAAAACAAACGAAAAAAAAGGTTTTGGATCAGAATACCCAACTTTCTTTCTTCTTTTGAATTTTTTTTTTCTGCTGGTAGTCATTTGTGCTCAGCTTACACTTTATCAAGTGTATCATTGTCCTGACCTTCGGCAGAACTCTGACCCTGACAGGTGTGGATGAAGATGTCCCGATAGATAGATAGATAGATAGATAGATAGATAGATAGATAGATAGATAGATAGATCTCTGTCACATTTTCTAGTTAGTTGACAAGTCTGAATTGACAGTTCGATTTGTGTGCTTTTTTCTTCTTCATAGCTGGGAATAGTCTCCCACAAAAAGCCCGTCTCTTTTCCTGTATGTGCTGGAGATTTGGGTTTTCACAAGCCTTCTGAGAAGTTTATTTTTAGTGGGGATTTAGTGCCAAGCCTAGATTTTTTTCCCTGGCTTTTGATACTTGGTGCTTGTGTATAAATATGCAAAATGAAATATTCATGCACCTTCAGGTGCTCCACATTCAAGCAATTTGCAATCAGTTTTAATTCCTAAATTAAAGGAGTAATGCTTCTGAACTGGTAGATTTGCTATATCCTTGGGGAACCTGTAATTACACCAATCTCTCTTTTTTTTTTTGATTGACTCTTAAGTTGAGCTGAGTAGAATTAAAATCCACCATAACATTTGGATCAAATGTCTAAAGGTTTAAGAACAAGAAGGAAAATTCATCAGTGAGAGCAAGAAATACCAGATTTATGTATTTATTTGTTTTTGTGTTGATACCATATGGACCTAATACTTGTTGAGACCTTAATATTTTTTCCCCGGACTGAGAGCTTATAGCAGTGTGGTATGTTGGTAGTGTACAGCGGTGAGATCCCTATTGCATTGGTGTCATGTGACTTCCTGGTTAAAAATATCTCCCCAACACATGGATAGAAATGACATGATTGGAAATGATGAGGGAGAAAATGCCTGCAATGAAGAAGAAAAACAAAGATTTCGATTTGCATTTGACGCAACCACATCTTAAAGGGAGGCCAGGTGCGTCTTGCAGTTCCCTTGAGGCTCATGCAGACGTCCTCAAAATTGAAAGTAGGATTGTCATGCAATGTATCATGAAGTACTTGTGAGAATAACAGAAGTTGTGGGCACTTATGATGTACAAGTAATGTTAAAAATCCTTATGATGTGCCTGCGTCTCACCTCCTTCATCCTTGTGTGTTGTGCATTGACTGTGTAAGAGAACTGGACTGAGTGTAATGCCATCCATAGAAGATGGCTTACTCTTGGTTCCAACAAAATTAAGTCAGTTCAGTCGCCATTTTTTTGCAATATGGACGTGCCATGTTGGAACCAGACATCGTCAGTAAGCATGATTGGCAACCACTCTCACCAATCAGGAGTGAGCTTGTTGGAAGTCCACACCCCTACCACTTAAAAGCAGGTTTGGGCGAGTCATTAAAAGGTTTCGATTGTTGTTCATGGGCGCCAGCAGGCACCACGTGCTTCTCAGTCATCTGATTGGTCAGTTTATAACTTAAATAACAGAGCTACAGAAAAAGATATAATGGGGGAAAAAATAGATTATCAAGAATATGTTCCAAAGAAAGGTGGCAAAGCAAGAATTTTTGTTCTGACAAATGGTATACGTTAGTAAATACTGTTAGTGCTAGCCTGTAATGAGTATCCGAATACCTGAAAGTTCGAGTTTAAATATTTATCGCGTTTGAGATCACACATTTGTGATCTTTATAAAAACAGTATAGTGAAAGTATACTTCAATGTAATTATTGATCTACAATTGAAGAATAACGTTGGATTCTAAGTATAAACAAACCAAAGTGGCTATTTTCACCAGAATTAAATTAAAGTGAAGGCTCTTATTTTATTTTTTATTTCCAGCTAAAAGACATAGATATAGCAGTCATTCAGACATGATACATGGAAAATTCAGAATTGTGGTTTGATCTGTGAATTGTTGATCATGACAGCCCTAGTTAGTACTCCATTTGAATGTAATTTTCTGTCAAATAAAAACCAAGCCTGCTATGGTAAGACGGATTAAAGGCGACTCTGATTTTGCTTTCATACACCAGATATGACTGAGCTGACAGACCTGATACTTGATTAGAAACACAGATGATATCAAGTGTTGGTGTGGGGGTGTTATCACATGGTGGTCCATAAATCATCAAAGCAAGATGAGGCTGTTCAGACCTGTGGATGCATAGATGAAAGGAATTACTCCTGAGTTCTCTGACACATGAATGGTTCAATAACATATTTGGTTCTTTATAAAAGGAACATATTTAGAACTCTGGTCACAGTTTGAGGTGAATTTATGCTTCACCATTTTTTTTCCCCAAGTCGTGGGTTCTGTAATTTAAGAATTGATTTACATTGCTTCTGTCTAAATGATAATTACCTGAACCTAATTTTACATAACAATAGATTCCATTAGCAGGTTCAGTGAAGGGAAAATATTTTAGGATTTGTTTTTGTCATATCTTGTAACCTTTCTAATACTTAGTCACTTTTTGCCTGTCAAGAAGACCCCTCCAATTTGGCTCCAGATGTAGGCAGATGTGTAGAAGAGACTCAGGGCGATAAGGTGAAAAGGTGGATTAGCAAGCCATTGAATCTATGGAGCTCTACAGCCGGATTGACCTTTCAATATAGGAAGAGTCTGACTGTTGCCAAGCAGCTTCTGATTCCCTTTAAATGATTCAGCGCATCCTTAAGCTATGTAGCTTGTATCATTAAACACAGTTTAGAGGTTTATCATGCACAACTTACTTTTCCTCAGATTTTCGTTTTTTATGGTTTCAACTTGAAGATTGTAAAAAGGAAAAATGCAGAATCGTAAGAAATAAAATGAAGTGAAATAATTTGTAATGCGGGTTTAAAGTTATTGAATATAGTGGTCTTTGGCCATTTCAGCTTACGCAGTCTTGCTGTTTCATAGAAATATGTTTGAGCAATTTTACATAATTTTGAATTTTTTGTTAATCAATCTCTTCCTTCCTGTGTCTTCTATGCAGAGAGCATTCCCCTTGCCGAATTTACATAAATCTATAATACTGGACTTTTTTTCACTGGTTTGAACTTTGAGAGTTTAAACAAGACAAAAGTGTGAAAATGTTCATGTCTTTCTAAGTAGAGTGTATAAAGTGTGTAGTGAGGGGGTTTACAGCCTTTAAACATCTATATTTATAGTTAAGATGAAGATGCCTACTTTGCAGTTTTTCAAGTGTTATTATTAGAACGTAACTCCGGCAATATACAAGGGATGACAAGAGGAGGACACGAAGTCCAAAATATCTGGGACCTAGTGGAAAGTTTCTCAAGTTGGTGATTTTTTGGGGAACTCTTTAGATTTTCTGTGTTAGACCAGTTTTATTTAGTACAAGATAAGGACTGCTGTCCACCAGGACGTTTAAATGCTATGACTCTTTGCTCTCTAGCATTGTAGGAGTTGGTACTATATGCCCACATAGACAAAAAGTTTTTTTTTTTGGTTTTAGTTACCTTGTCTTGTAATCTCACCAGGATTTATTCTCACCCTAAATCTCTTTAAGAATCAATGGATCTTCATGTGGAGGAAGATTGTGAGACTCCAGATCCAACACGAGCTAAAACCACTACTAGTTGTGTAAGATAGTGTTCTTGAAATTCTTTCATTTTCTCAAAAATTAACAGTTCATCTTAAAATCTGGTGTGTTTAATGTGAGAATTCTGGTTGTTTTTACTGAATGGTTTTTGGTGGAATATGGTGTTAAAAATGTGTCCAAATGTTTTATTACCACTTTGGTAAGCCACACCTCTTGCTGGAGCATCATGGGTACTATAGTCAGTAGCCTATCAGAATGATACGCACTGCGTATCAACATAAGGAGCTGAAAAAGGAGTTTTTTTATTTTTTATTTTATGTGTTACAACTGAACAATGTGGAGAGTCATTGTCAATAAAGTTTGACTTATCTATTGTGTTGCTCTCTCTACAGGGGGGGGGGGGGGGGGGGGTTATGTAAATAAGCAACAAGGAAAACTTGCCATCAACCGCTTTGACCAATTATCTTCCTCTTAAGATTCTGAGTAGTTTAGTTTATATTAAATTAAATGATGTTTTTGTTTTTCCTCACAATATCTTATAGTCCAAAAAATGTGGTATGTATTTCAGAATTTTTTGTTGTTGTTTTTGGGTAATTTATTAACAGTTTTGAAATGTGAGAGTCTGTAAAATGTAGGGTTCACAAACTTAAATGCAAAGAACCCCTTGAAAGTGGTTGCTCTTTGTAATTATTTTTTTCCCCATTTTTATTTATATATTTCTTTATAGAAGCAATCAATGTGTGGACAACTCTCACCTTTGACATTTTGTCACATCTCTTCCTTTTTTTTTCCCTGCTGTGACATCTTGATATGTAATTTCTTGGGAATCCAGCTCATTTCTATGCAGATTCGGTTGGTGCCCCTGTGTCCTGTCACCTCTTCCTGTCACCCATTTTCCCTGCTTTTCCCACTCCTGAGCATTGTCATCTGCAGTGGATCCAGCCTTGTCATTTGCCTGTTAACAGTGAGGCAAGTTGACAGCCGCCCACTGTTTACCCATCAGGCTTTTCTCCATATAAAGATGCATTTATCTGAAGAAAGGTTCGACTCGAAGCTTCATCAGCATGCATATCCATCTGCAATCCTCTTTCTATCCCTTGAGCAGCGAGGGTGAGGGGAGAATAGGGGTTGATGCAGGGATGACACAGTAGCACATGCGTGTCACATCATCCATCAGTCTGTCACACACCGTCACCCAGCTTCTACTAGAGATGCTGTTGATCTGTAAACAACAGAGCGAATCGCCAGTCCATCTAGGGTACCATGACCATGTAGGCTGTTGGGGCAAAGCCCAGCACTTATCGAAATTTTAAAAGGTAAAAAAAAACAAAAAACAACTTAACTATCAACACTGCCAGATTCAGATGGTTGTGGTCCTTTAAACAAACTAATTGTTAGCATCGATAGGATTAGTTATTAAAATGCATAAAAAAATCAAAACCATGAAAAAGTGAATCGTTGCATCCCTTGTTAATGTCCAGATATCCTCATTATCTCTGCAGCAGCACCTGAACAAAAATGGAAATAATTCAACCTTGAAGTAGATATTAATTGGATGCACTCTAAAAGTAGTGTTTTTGTTTTGTACTCTATTAAATGTGTAGTTGGTGAAGAACCCCAAATTAAAAAGGGAAAATTCCATTTTCTTTTTTTTTTAGTTTTTGTGATTTGCCAGGTAGACGCCTAAAAAACAAATGACTTGCTGAGTATGCAGGAGAGATGTATGAACATAGCGCAGAAAGGTTTTCCAAATGAACATTGCCTACTTCGCTTGCAAATATTACCAGGCAACCAAACCAAAGAGGATGCTAACTGGCAAATTAGATGGTGATGTATGAGCACGATGGCTGGAATACGATGACATATGTATTCAATTTGGCATCATGTTTTCCTTTTTATTTTTTATTAATTTTTTTAAATCAAATGGGAAAGCAGCCGTTGATTTATAAAGAAACCTGCGACCTGGTTTTGTCATGTCTTCATGTAACTTCATTGCATCCAGTGCCATTTTTGATGTCTTTAATAATGGTCTGCTCGGATACGGAGTGGCTTGGTTGAGCTTGTGTGCCTCAGGCACCTCCATGAGTAGGAGAGCTTTGAGCCAGACTTCTGGCATGGGGCCTGTTGTATCTCTGGGGGGGGGGACAGCTGGCTGGGGATGGGCCCAGAACCATTACTGGGGCCAAGCTCTACATCTGAGCAGGACCAGGTAGTCTTCTGTTTTTGCTGCTCTTGACAGTGAGCCAGTGAAGCTCATCCAGACCCAACAAGTTGATGATGCATGGAAGGATAAGAGGTTTAACCCTGCATAGTATGGAGGACCAGGAGGCCCTTTGAAATAGTAATACAACAACAGTAGTACAACTGCAGTTAGTTAGTATAAATATTTTGCAGTTTTTCTTTTTGTGGCTGGCTCTTTTTCTGGTTATTGCTTGTTGTGTAGGAATACAAAAATGTGAGTGGAAAAAATATTTGTCCATTCAATCAGTGTTTCCATTCAGCTTTTTTCCACAAACTCTGAAATTTCAGTAATTATCAGAAATAGAATTTTCTTTTCATTTAACTAATTTATTGTTTGAATGTTTAGTTAGAACACATTTTTAGGTTTTTACCCTGCGAAATCGGTGACATCATATTTGCCGGTAAAATAAAAAGTACCGTAGTAGCGTGTGTTTGAATCCAGGGCAGTAGATAGTCCTGGACTTTATAGTCCTTTAGGGGTTAGAGAGTAATGAGTGGCTATTCTGTAGTCTATTTTTAAACCGTTTTAAAATGCAAGATTAAGTTACTTTGGTAAATAATGTGGACTTTTAAAAATTCTATCGGTTTTACAGTGTTTGCACAGATCCATCTTGACTTGTGAAAAACAGTTTTCTGATAATCTGATTACCACTCTGTGTGGTAGTTCTGGCAGGTGCAGTCACACTTTCATGTAAACAGACCTGAACGTGAACACATGCAATGCAACTCGGATATGAATAGCAGCAATATACATTTTGGCTGTTTCAGTCAAAGCTGGAGTAGCAATAGTTTAATTAAAAGGAGTCTATAATTTTTCTTACTTTTAAAACTATGTTTTCACATTACTAGTGTGCGCTTTAACAGAAACTTTTGCCCTTTCTCTCATCCTTTATCCTTATTGACTTTCTCGCAGGCTAACGCTGGGTCTGCGTTGTATGTCAGCTGATAAACTGCAGAGGCTCTCTAATGTGTCATGGGGCTTTGTATGAAGACTGATAATCTATCATACTCACTTTCACACCTTGGGACTGTAGCGCTGTGAACATAGCCTACAAATGTTGGAATCATGAAGGAAAAACAGATAACCTGGAGGTTACTTCAACACACACACATTTTAAATGCTTCTAAAAGCTTAATAATGTTTGTAGCCCTCTTAAAGACCCACTCCGGTCATCATTTGATCTATTTTAAGTGTTTTTTTAAATTATGATTATACAATCTATAGCCATACTAAAAAACTAGGACATAGTTTTTTTGTGCGGTTGGGCGGGACCATTGGTGCTGAGCAACCCTGCCCCCTTCCCCATCTCGTTACGAACAGGGAGCTCGCCTGGTGTATTTTCTACATCACAAATATGTTCTTCTTCAAACAGCCTTTTTTTCGTCTGCTCCTGATTCACAGCGAGTTAAATAAAGAAATGCAATTTTGAGCTTAATTTTCTTAATACGTCTTTCATCAGAAAAAAGCCTCAAAAACAACAAAAGCATAACTTTCATCGGATTAGGTCCTTAAGCATCACTTTACATGGAATTGATGACCAAAAAAAATGTTTGTTTTTTTCCTGGCAGGCTTTATTTTTTAAAATGTATTTTCTTGGTGAAATGGACTTCCTCTGAGAATTGCTTGAGATGTGTCAATGTAACTGCATTTGTGTGTTGTTTGCTTGTGAGCAAGGGCAGGTCAGGACTTGCTCGTCACGGACAAACAGATCCGTCCTCTCAATCACTCACAGAACCGCTTCCAAACAAGTCAAGATCCCAGCAGAAGGGGTTTTCAGGGCGTCATTGAATGATGTGTACCCAAAAGAGAAAGATAGGCAAAGCTTGTAAATATATGTTGAAAGGGTCCTCCTAGGTTACACAGTATTGCCCACCATTCTTGGCGTCTCCCCATTACCCAGCCAATCACAGCCAAGGACTCAGTGATGCAGAGCCCCTCTCACTGGAGGGATTCCTAGGAACTGCTGCGTGACGATGCTGGCTTAAACAGCTCAGTCTCCCTCGTCTCTCCCACACATCCCCCATCCTTCTCCCTCTCCATCACCAGGTTTTTCCGCCTCTTGTCTCCAAGTCTTGCACGAGGTGCATCCATCGTCTGTTTGAACAGAAGATAATCTAGCGCCTTCTAACACAGCTCCCACAAGACTGGCTATATAGACAGCAGACAGTTATCATCCAGCCCTCCTTTTCTTCCCGGTGCTAAGCTCCACCTCTCACTTTCCCCAGCAGCTCTCGCTCCATCTTTCTCTCTTTCCCTCCCAGCATCACACACACCAACTATACATACACACACTCTTCAACACTCCATATGAGCCAGCCTTCCCGTCAGGGCAAGCAGATTTGGAGCTGAAGGTGTGCTGCTATTGCCGGGTAAGAGAACTGTTTTTTACCCCAGAAGTTGCAAACAAACCTGATTGTTGGTGCACGACAGTGGTGGATTGGGTGATGTCTTTGTCTAGGTGAAGTGATCAGGTTGGTTGATGTTTAGAGAGTCAGACAGGAAGTAGACTTTGCTCCAACTCCCAACCCCTACTCTTAACACCATTTCTGAGGCTGTTTTTTTGCAGCGCCTTTATGTGCATTGTGAGGATTTATTTATTTAATTTGCGTGCGCATGCTGGAAATTTGTGTTAGGGATAGGGTGGAGCGTGGCTGTCACCAGCATGGCTGCTACATATAGAAACACGTCTGTTTTTAAAAAGGGGAGATTGCGATGTGGATGTGCGGGCAGATGGAAAGATGAAGGGAGGGGAACTGAGATGGAAAAAGGGGCAGCTGCTTTCATCCTATAGAAGCTAATCCTGCAATTTGTTCACTTCACTCCATCAGATAAAACGGAGGCTTGGTCCCTTCTTTTTCCTTCACTCTCTTCTATCCTTTACTTGTTTTTGGTTTATTTTTTATAAAAAACAGTCGAGTGTTTGAAAAATGACAGATAAAAAGTGACTTTTCTCTTTCATGTAATTTTTCTTCTCTATACCTGGTCATAGTAATCTAATCTGCAAATTTAAAAACTCGTTTCGGACTAAATTGATCTGTAATTTCTATTGATGTTAGTCGGCTCAGTGAGCAGATGTTGTTGGAAAACCACTTCAGTTTCATAGGTTACCAAATATCTTTGCTGTGGTTGTTAGGGGAACCCCCCTGGCTGTAAAAAAGGCTTATCACCTCCCACAGGTTTACTGATGGAGTGGCGATTGGTTGCCGCGCAGGGCGCACGAAAACGGCCGGCTTCAGACTCTATGCAAACACGTCAAACAAATCCATGGTGACTGATGTGTGTGTCTACTGACAGATTGCTAAAAAACAGATGGCCTATCACCTCCTACTCCCAGGTTACCCAATATCTCAAGAGGCAGGTTCCACCAATGCAATAAGAGAAGAGACGGAAAGAAAAAAACGATTTGGGGGGATGGGGTTGCTTAAATGTTGCTGTATAGCCTGCTGCTTGGAATACATTAACTAGGAAGCTCCCGTGTGTCAGACTGTTACCAGGTGACAGTGAGGAAAAAGTGCCAGGCAGCACTTTGTGCTTCCCCCACCCAAATCTAAATGTTCGCCCTGCTAATTTCCCAAGGTGGAACTTAGATTTACACACTCTCTGGGAGTTTCTGCATATGTTTCATTTCAGGAGCTTTAACCGGACCAGACGGGCTGAGGTTTATGGATGTGTGCTGATTGTTTTTTTTCTTTTTTTTTTTTGATACTTTAAATTACACCATGCATATGTATAACAGGGTGGTGACGGTTGTGGCTTTGACTCAAATCAAGTGGCCACTCAGCTGTCGCTCAAGGTGTTGTGATGTTTTATCAGCCTTGTTAAAGAGCTATTAATGAACACGCAGCCCCAGAGTCACCAGTCTGACGTTTGAGCAATACCAACCTTTTGTCTCTGATGAGTTATTGCGAGTGAACTTTTCTGTAAGCCAAAGGCCATCAAGATAAAAGTGCATCTGCCAGGCTTGGTTTCCTTTTAGCCAACATCTCATACGTTTATCAGATGATGGAGGAGAGGAGAAAAGATTTTGAGAGATCAGCACCACAAGACCAAGGTCTTCTACAGAGAATAATAGAAAAAGAGCAATGTCGGAGAATATCAGTCATTGGTTTTCATTTTTAACTGGGTGCCTGTACGCATTGATGTGCACACTTTCTGCTAAAATTAAATACAACTCAACATCATCCTTATGCCGTTAGAAATCAATAAGAATTCCCACTAATGGAGTTTATTGCCAACCGTTTTACACAGTAGTTTAATGCCGTAGAGCCATATGAAATTATTGTAGTATTCATTGCTAAATATTGATTATTAATCACACTGCAGTCCAACTACATTACTGTTCCAATGCTGCTGGACTGCAGGACTGTTAAAAACTAAGACTTTTTCCAGTTTGAATTCTAGGATCTTACTAACTGATCATAAATGATCTGGGATGAATAAGATTCTTAAAAATGATAGACATTAACCTTCATTAAAAGAAAAAACTCTTGGTTTAAGGTAGTTTGCCATCTCTCGGTGGGTGGAGTGTCCTTGCCCCAGATGGAGGAGTTTAAATACCTCGGGGTCTTGTTCGTGAGTGAGGGAAGACCGGAGCGTGAGATTGACAGGCGGATCGGAGCGGCGTCCGTAGTTATGCGGTCCGTTTTGGTGAAGAGAGAGCTGAGCCGAAAGCAAAGCTCTCAATTTACCGGTCGATCTTCGTTCCAATACTCACCTATGGTCATGAGCTATGGGTCATGACTGAAAGAACAAGGTCCCAAATACAAGCGGCTGAAATGAGCTTCCTCCATTGGGTGGCTGGGCGCTCCCTTAGAGATAGGGCGAGAAGCTCGGTCACCCGCGGAGAGCTCAGAGTAGAACTGCTTCTCCTCCACATCAAAAGGAGCCAGTTGAGGTGGCTCGGGCATCTAGTCCAGATGCCTCCTGGACGCCTCCCTGGAGAGGTGTTCCAGGCATGTCCCACTGGGCAGAGGCCCCGGGTAAAAGACCCAGGACACGTTGGAGAGACTACGTCTCCCGGCTGGCCTGGAAAAGCCTCGGGGTCCCCCCAGAGAAGCTGGAGGAAGTGGCTGGGGCGACGGAAGTCTGGGAATCTCTGCCTAAACAGCTGCCCCCGCGACCTGGTCTCGGATAAGCGGAGGAAGATGGATGGATGGATGGATGGCACTTGGTTTAATACACATTCAACTCACTGAGTCCACATTTTGATTTTGTGAGGATTACATAATTTCTAGAGAAAATTAATTTGAATAATTTTATCAGTTAATCAATCAAGTTTTGGGAAAGAAATCTTTTGGTGGAGTTTTCTATTGTAAACATTGACTGTATACAAGAACTGGACTGAGTGGCCCCTCCCTCCCAGCATTCCAAACAGGAAGTCCCCGCTGGCTCCAAGAAGCCAAAATCCCATAGACTTCTATAGAGTAATGAACAGCTTTTACTTTATTCTGTTTGTCAGAATAACCGTTTATGCTCTGCTACCTTATTTTTTTAAACATGTTCTTGAGAATCCTCATTTTTTTTTTCAATTATATTTTTTCTGTGGGGCAAGTTATGCAAAAGATAAGATGCATTTGAGATGCCAGCTCACTGGTGTCATACAATTGCACAAACAGAGCTGGAAATTATTGTAAATATGTAAATTATTACTGTCAACAGGTAATAAAGAAGAACTTATAGAAAACATTTTAGGAAAATCTGAGTGAGTTCACTTACAATAGTGAAGGTTTAGGCTGATCTTGTAGTCTATTCAAAGGCAATGGTAGCATTAGATTTACCACAATTTCCACGATTTCTGGCAGGACCACCGACCTTTGTTTGTTTTTTGGAGGATGAACCGCTGAATGGACGCATATTACTAAGTGGAGGAAAGAAAGTAACCAGAATTCCCTCGGTAGTGGCAAGCGAAGACCGCCGGGTGCATATCCCCTGGAGCTGTGCATTTACGAACCGACTCCGGCTCGACAAGGACTGGCGTGCTTTACAGTGAACTGAAGTGTTCACAACTATTCTCAGTTTGCTCCGACCGCGTCTTGTCACCCTGTTTGGGACATACTGTGACGATGTGGGCTTTGCACCAACCCATTTTAAAACACGGATCAAGGAGTATAACAGTTTGTGTGAATGATAGTCTGTGTGTAGATTTAAATACAATCCCAACCATTTATCAGGTACACATTGTATTTCCTATATAATGACATATTTATTTATAGAAAAGTTTGAAATGACGTTCATCTGTTATATCTTGTCCAAAAACATTAATACCATGACTCGGGTCTTATTTTTGTAATGATGTGTCTGCTAAGCTGTGTCTCATTGTTTACAGACCTTTTACAGACTCTTTACCTTTTTTGGACAGTGATAACAGGTTAGCGTAGCCTCTTCAGCAATATAACTCATTGGTAGTTACCATAGAAAAGCAAAAAAAAAAAAAAAAGAAAAGGCGAGTGAATTGACTTAATTTGGTTAGAGCAAGAAGTAAGCCATTTTTTATGGATGATGTCACACTCACTCAAACTTTTACAGATCTGTCTCATGCAGCAGGAAAACCTGCTACACAATGGATGAAAGAAATCAATAATCGAAGAAAAGAATCAATCAGTGACAAAGGTAAACAAGTCTTATCCAAGCCTGAAAAGATTGACTTTCATTTGTAGAAAGAGTTTGTTTATTCCTGAAAAACTCTGTTTAGGCAACCATAAATGAAACCAACCGTCTGTACCATGAACTTTACAAGATTTATCCTGCAGGGTTTGGAGGTTGCCAAAGGAAGTTCATGCAATGATCATTAGTTGAAATTCTTTGAAGATTTTCAATTATGATTGTATGGCAAGATCATTTACCACAATTTTATTTGATAAGAATGGCTTCCAGCTCATGCTCACCAAGATAAATGCACCATCTTGTTTTTCTGTAAAAGAAAATATTCTGCTTCTATGTAAATCTGTTTATAACTTGCCTTCATAGAGGTGGCTAACACATGGGAATGATGGGATTGTTAGTCAGAATTGAGTTTTCTAGGGAATGTTTTTCTTTTATCATTCTGCTATTTTGGTAGACAATTTTCTCCCCACATTTGTTCATCACAGCGCTTCAACTAATTTAAATGTAAATAATTTATATATTTAATAATGAAAGTTCTCTTTTACGTCATCCTGAACATTTTTACATAAAAAAAAAAGAAAAGGCAACACATGTTTCCTCGTGGTTCTTGTTTACACCCGTTCCCTTAAAGCAGAGGTCCTCTATAATGCAGAAACCCTTGAGAACTGTGCTAAGAATTCTTCTCAGAATTTTAATGCTTGGCCAAATCAGCGTAAACATTTTCCTAAAGGCCTGTCACTGATTGGCTGATTATGTCAAAGTCTGTGTCAGACTATGTAGAACCCAGAACAGACTCTCTGTAGACCCACCAAGATAAGACTAGAGAATTATCACCGCCAATAAGACATCCTGAGAGCGGGGACACAGAACTTGGATTTAGAAATGAGAAATTCTCCTCTGAATAAACATTTGTTAGCCTAAAAAGGGGCTCATTAGTATCAGGGCTGCCTTCAACATTGACTTCAGAGGCAAAAAAAATAAAGCTGCAATTTGCAAGAGCCTCAAATCCCCTCATTCTGGTGATGACCACTTCAGAACTTCATCAAGCTACATCTTTGACAGACAGTAATGCTGCTAAATTTCACAAACCGTGAATGACCTTCTTCTTTTTTAAACCTAAATCCTCTATTGGTTTTGTTTGATTTTTAGGCAAAAGCCTGACTTTTGTTGCTATTGAGGCTGTTTTAAAGCTCGCAACTTTATAAAGACCCACTCTGATCATCTTTTAATCTATAGTAAAAGTGTTCTAGTGGAATTTTAATTATGATTAGGCCGTTTTTAGACAAAATAAGAAATCTGTTATTTTCTTGGACATAGTTTCTGCAGAGCGGCAATAGTTCATTAGAAATTTGCCTGTGAGTTGTGGGTGAGTTTGTGTGGAGCAACCCCACCCCACTTCCCCTCCACAATGCAGAGCGCTCCTCACACCCCCATCTAAAAAATACTGGTGCAACAAAAATGTAGTGCAATTATTTGGTTGCAATATTGGAGCCAGATACCAGCTTGGACGAGGAAAACGAAGACTAAC
This sequence comes from Oryzias curvinotus, assembly GCA_023969325.1. Lineage (NCBI taxonomy): Eukaryota > Metazoa > Chordata > Actinopteri > Beloniformes > Adrianichthyidae > Oryzias > Oryzias curvinotus. The sequence continues at coordinate 17,701,170 of CM043728.1, forward strand.
ACAAATTTAGTCGGCTCCAAGTTGATACATGAGAATGCAGAGAAGTTGCGGTACGCCCAGAGTTTTTTCAACATCAAAGATACCAGTTTTTTTCAAACTGCATTTTTACTGTCTGCTCCTGATTCACAACAATTTAAATGAAAAAAGTCAGAAATGCACATTTGAACCAAATTTGATTAATACACGTCCTCCATCTTTAGAAAATGCCAAAAGACCATGTTAAAAACACCCAAAACAGAATTTTCATCAGAATGGGTTTTTAACTGATTAATACAGCAGGTAAAAAATATAAGTACTCAATAAAAATAACATTTTTACTTCTACTTCCTTACCTCTGAACTTCATTGTAGCGAGAAATTTGGCTTTAATTGGAAGAAGTGTAATCATATTCCAAGCATTTCTTTCACATTTCTGCCTGTAAATTTATAACCTTTTAGAAAACATATTTTAGTGTTGTTTTTTTTTTTTTTACTGACAAACATACTTTGTTATCTGAGTGCTGCATGGTGAAGGTAGGGGTGTTTTTATTGTGACAGGTAAAAATAAAAAATGATTTTAAACTTTAGACTTGCTGTCAGTTTGAGAACTGTAATTTTAAAATCCCCTTTAAGAGGAAATTGCTTCTGCCCTCCTACAACTTTTTAATATCCTGACTCGCACACAGCGATGGTAAAAGGCATCACCTAGCTATAGCATTTCTCCTGTCATTGCCTGAAGGTTTTCTGCGAGGAAGTTATTGGAGATAAATACCATCGGGGTGTGTGGGGCTGTTGGGGGCATCGGCTTCTCTGTGCACTTCTTGTCCCACCTAAAAAAATCTCCTTAACTCAGTAAAGAAGTAGATTAATTATTCCTGAAGCCCATGCAGTATTAAAAAAGGTGCCCTGGGGCAGTTGTTCTGGGTATTATGAGTGTGATCAGACAGCTTGAGGTGGAAGCCCCCCCCCCGTTCCTTTTTACTTGATGTCTTTTGCTGAAATGATCATGAACACTCGGCCCTTCAGATGTTGGGGGGCATCCCCTGATGCCTCCTAAAGCATCAAGAACTCAATGAATAAAAAAAGAGAGGAGGCAGAGTTTGCGTTTACCAGACACTGTGTAGATCTAACAAAAGCGTGTTTTTCTTGTTTTTATTATTATTATTTTGGTGTGAGATTATTAGATATTACTTTGCTGATTTAGCCACTCCGTATCAAGAGTATTCCTGACAGACCACAAATGACTTTATACAATTATTTATTAATTTATAAAATACAAGCTGGTTCGTTTTTTCCCTTATAAACCCTCAGACACCCATGCACAAAATACAAGGAAAAAAAAGAGTTGTGCATCAGAAAGCAGCATACACTGGGTAAAAAGGTACATTAACAAGTCAACATCAATACAGACTGAGCTCGGCCTGAGGCAGAAAAGCGTAATTGTGTTTTTACAGCTCACATTTCTGCAGCTTCTTTCAGAAGATGTCAGTTGGGCCACGGTAAGCATATCAATCTGTATCCAAGCAAGTTTCCTCCTGGCTCTGCTTCGGTTACCTTGCTGCTCCTGGGTGCCCTTGAAGGAAGAGTTGGTCATAAAACAACAAGACAGAAAAGGGTTTGCAGAAAACATCCTTATGAGACAATACAGCAACCAAATAATTAAAATCTGTTTCACTCTGTGCAGTTCTCTCCATAACCCAAACGACCTTGGGAAATCTGAAAGGTTTCTCAATAGCTCTAACCTTGATACCACAATGTGGATGACAAGTTGGCACAGGTGTAGAAATGACTGCCCTCTCCATTTTCTCCTTAAATTCCAGAGTACACATTTAAGGGGAGGTGCCTGTTCGGATGAGCCACATTGCTGTTCCCCCCCCCCCCCCTACCAATCAAGGTCACTGCATGCTCGTTAAATTCACTGTGGCTGGAATAAATGGCGTGAATGCACAGGCGCATAATAAGCATTACAGTCTTAATATTGTCAAGTGACCCTACTGTGAAGATGATTTCATTTTTCTCTTTAATACGGCGAAACAAGAGATGTCATTAGCTGTCAGACCAGAGACTCTCAGTTTCCCTTATTAGAACAACCCCCCTACCATCCCTTCTGCAATGCGTTGTGGTTCAGGCTTGCTGGCAGTAAATTGAGGGGGAACACCAAGCGATGGGGGGGGGGGGGGGAAGGCATGCCCTACCGTTCACCGCACCCTCCCCCGTCTTATTTCTGGCCCCCGACGATTCTCTCCATTACCGTCAGTTGAGTGGAATGTTCGCCCTGCGCTGTGGATTGCTGAGATTTCCCTCTGATGCAAACATCCTCGTTGGTTGTCATGGCAACCACGTCTCCTGCCTTCTGTAGGTTGTCATGCCAGCCGCCTCCCTCGTACTCTCCCTCAGCCATTAGGACTGTACTGTAGCTGGCACGTGCACGTGGAGCGCATCATCCTCTGCAATCCATTAAGTAATCTTTGAGATTTTTGCTAAACCTTAACTCAAGGAATGTTTCACCCGCTATGGTCAGCAGGTGCAAAAAAAGCTAAACTAGCGGAAAAAAAATCTCATCCTGCTTTCACGCCGAATGTGATTCACTCATCAGTTTCAATGCTGTCAATGTAGAGACACGATCCGAGGTTCTACTTTAGCCCGTGACGTGTTTCTGACGTGATCAGAGGTTGAAATCCAAAACCAACACGGAGAAAAAGCTGATCGTTGCTGTTTTTTCTCCTTCTGAACTTAATAATGATTTTCTTGTTTTTATGGAGATAGTTCTAAAAAGTTCCTCTAATTTTATTCTTAATTTTATTTTTTTCTCCTCTGACTAATGCAGTACAGCGAGTTGTCAAACCTGGTTACACAGACAGGAAGAACTTCTGAAAAGCGGCCATTATTCAGACTATATTGGTGTAAACGCAGCATTAAACTTGGAATACAACTATAAGTCAGCCCCCTGTCTTCTTGTTTTGTTTCCCATTTACTTCCCGCGTATGAACCTGTCTAACTTTTTTGTCTATTATGAAAGATAATGAAAACATGAAGATTCATTCGATTCCTGCGGGGATAGCATATCCCCTCCAGTTAAACCAAAAAACATTCATTATCACAGCACAGGGAGGCTTGTTGAATCTCCTTTAAGACCACAACCAGGCTTCTCCTTTAAATTTGGTATAATTCTGTCGTAACACCTAGTCTGGCATTCGCGATAGCGGCAGGGACGATAGGTTCTTAAGCAGTGGGACTCCTACTCCTTGCTGGTTAAGCTGAAGATGTTGAATCAACTTCATCTTGCTGCTCGTACCAGAGGGCTCAATAAAATCTCTACAAGGGATCCTCCGGGTAAACTCGCTGTATTTTGAGAGGATGATTATCCTTATTTATGGTGCTGTGGAGAACCCTGATCTAAGACAGTCGTGATAATAACTAACTTTCCCCCTCTGTTTAATGGGCCTGGCTTAAACCTCAAGGAGCCATTTTGCTACCAGTAAAATTTCAGATTGCATTTGCTGTCCTTATCTTCTAAATTAACTCATTACCTTGACATCCTGCTTTCCCTGGGAATGCATTAGCTTTGAATTTATAATGAAACACAGTCGTACCCTCGTGTCCCCTATGAATGTTGAGCAATTCGGCACAGACCATAAATGTTTAACCCTTTTTTGCTGTTGATATTGACCTCTGATTGAACAACCTTGAGCCGAGTGGCACCAATGAGGGGGGGTGGGAGACGAGGCAAAAATAGAACACTTCATTTTTCTGCCTCTTGAGATGAGTTTTTATCAAACCTGCCGCTCGGCTTAGTATTTGTCAAAAAAAGATAACAAAATCTGAAAAGGCGAAGAAATGAATAATTTGCCAAACAATTGAAAGATCTAACAAAATGTCAGGGTGGGTAAAGAATCAGTACAGCCTTTTCTGTTTTTGGGCACATTTGAGGGGGTTTGGAGGTCAATCAGTTTGACCCTTTATCTGTGTCTTTACATGGCTTTAGAAACAGTGAGCATCAACCACCAAATCAATAAGAGCGACTAGAAATTATTTAAAGTAAGACTAACCCAAAAAAAGGAAAAAACACTTGGTACCGTCAATCAAATCCGCTTATTGAAGTTTCACTAATTGCATATGCAAATGACATGAGATGAGTTTGCAGCAGCTGTAGGGTTTGGTGATTTGAGATTCTAATAATGATGGATTTCCTTCGCGTTTATTTTTTAAAAAGTCTGTAATTAAGAGGCTGCCACTTAAAATGTGGATTAGTTATGCATTGTGTATTGGAAAACAAGCTGTTTAAGGCTGTCGCCATTAACAACAAGCATTTCAATTAAAACGGAATCAGTGCAGTTTTCTGTTTATCAAATGTGGAGGCTAAAGTACCAGAGCTTCACACAACTCATTTTTTTTTGGTCACATTCTTGTCCTCTTTGTCTGAGATGTTTATTAGGTCAGAATATCTGGCTGCTAAAGTGTACTGTGAATGTATCCCATTGCAGCTGGTTATGTCTTCCTTTAGTTTTCCAAAAATATTAATGTAGAAATAAGGAAAACATTTCATGGTGAAGAATCTGGTCCCATGGAGGGATTGCCAGTGTGCACTCTGAAGTGTGTTTCCCCTTGTTAAGCAAAAAATGAAGAGGCATCTTACCAGGGCCCTTGGTAAGCTCAAATAGGTTTATGATTGCATTTCAATGGTATTTAATGAAGCAAAGGTCTTTAGACTAATGAAATAAAAACCAGCCTCAATCATGATGATTCAAACGGGATGAAAGCTCCTCATCTGAGGCCACATCTGTCATTTGTGGTGCGAAGGATTTGTTCGCTGCTGCATGGACGCCCAACTGTCAACACCGATAGCATAATGGTTCATTTCCAGCATGTAAAGCTTGACCCTAAAGAAAGATTGACTTCATGTATGATCTCTATATGTTTCTACCAAGCGCATGACTAGATTCTATGGCAAGTTGTTATCGCTACTGAAGTCTAGGGTTTTACCTGTACCATATAAAAACACGGATTATAGTGCTTCCTTTCAGACATGTCAGTCACTTGTATTCTATTCAGTTTTGCTGCACAATTCTAACTAACTAACTTCAACTGTTATTAACCTGTCAGCAAACTTGGGCACTGGAACTGTTTGAAAAGTGCTAGTTTGGTATAGGCACTGGATCAAATCCAAACGGTACCCATCCCTATGCATGATGTACAGTTGTATATTTAGCTGAACGCTGAAGTCATGGCTGGAGTGGTGGCTGCTTTGAAGGAACCTGCAAAAGAGAACAGTAGTGATGTTAAATTTCATAGTGAAAGTAATAAACTTTGATAAATCATATAGTTGAAACCAGAAGTGTCTTTATTTAGATAATTTTGTTTTTCTGGATGGTCTCTGAAAGGAAAGCAGACCTTTGTACTGTAAGCACATTAGCAAGGTCACCGCAGCTTTTACTATGAAATTATGATTAAAATAAAGAACTTTCATGATATCCATCTTTAAGGGGAAAAAATTGCAAGATCACTTATAAATCTGATTTTGAGTTGACTCAGTTGTTCTTTTAAACTAGTTTTAACCATTTAGAAGAGTCTGAGATGAGTGGTGTTTGTCTGCTGAATATGACATCCCTGTATACTACTAAATTTAGGGTAAATAATAATAAAGCACTTGTGGACATCATGTGTCAATTGTTTTGTATTTTATAAAAATAAATGGTGTTAAAAAAACTCTTGGTTTTTTGCTGAGGTGACACATTTCTGAATTCCCTCAGGTATCCATTACTTTTCCAAGCAGTCACACATGGGTGACTAAAGTGTTTCATTATGATTTATGTTCATACAAACTGAGAGATATTTGCTCCTTTCCAATTATTTACAAATAGAGGGAATAATTAATTTGCTCTCAAATTAGCTGCTTCTTAAAAACCCATGGAACATGGTTCACAGCCTTTCTACAGTTTTTTTTCTCTCAGACTTTAAACCTGACAGATGCTGTCCCAGCAGGTCCCACCCAGTTTGACAGCATCCTTTGTTTTTTCAGAGACAACTGTTTTTGCTGTAAACTGACAGCAAAACTATAAACTATAAAACCAAACATCTCTGTGGAACACCACATAAAACATATTCTGATAGTTGGACTCTTTCACTTGACAAGGTTTTTATGGCTTATTTTTAAATTCATGAAGCACTTGAGGTGTTGGGGGGGGGAGACTATTTTCCTGTGTTGTTTTGATAATATTTTTCCAAGCCCATCACTCTGGATGATGGTCTATTTTCATGGCTTTTGAACACACAACTGCTTTTAGAATAACAGTTCAAAAGGTCATGATGGTTCTAAAGAGAACGGGCTGATTGTGTGTGATGGGGGGGCAACGTCAATGTCAGTACATCAAACTACCACACAAAAACATTCTTCTCAGTTGAGTCCAGCAGCACCTCTAAAACAGCTCGCAGATGATAAGCAACTTCAATCGATATCTTCAGATTACATCATTCCACTCCAGTAGAGAAACGGCACCAGGAGCCGCTGTAAACCCGACAGCATCCAGGACCATTAGAGGTCCACAGCCTTGTTCTTTTGTTTTCCCTCTACACTTGGATCTGAATGGAAAACATTGTTATAAAGGAGCCCAAACCCCAATGCCTGACTAAACCAGCAGCGCTCTCTTCCTTGTTTTTGAGGCGGAATTTCTAATGGTGAATACAAAAAGACTTCACTGTCAGCAGCTATTACTGCAAAGCAGGCCGCCCCAGCAGAGAATTTTAGACTGTCTTTGGTGTAAAAACGGCATATGTAGAGTTGCCTGTTCCACTCTTTTTATTGATGTTGTTTTTCTAAAGGCAGTGCAAATTGGAGAGTCGAATTCCACTTTTTTTTTTCTCAACTCCAAAGTATCTGTTCTGGGCTGTGCAAAATGCAGATTCTTAGCACAACATATAATCAAATGTCATGTAAACATGGTCATACTACAAGTCTTCCATAGCCTATTGTTGAAGCTGTAAAAAAAATGCAGTTGATGAAATTATATGTAGAAAGTGGCTTTTGATTAATTATACTACTGATTAGTTAGCTGGTTTTTATACCATATTGTCAAAATTTGAATAAAAAGTTGACTTCAAGTTTAAAAAACAAAATCTGGTAAAAGTTTTAGGACTATACATTGTTTTTGATTATTACCAGATATTTGACACGCATGTATTTTCTCTGTGACCAAAATGCTGAGCAGTTAAAAGCTGAGTCACTTCCCTGAAAACCTGCTAATCTCTTAATTGGTTCTGGTTCCACATTAGTGAACATAGATTTTATTTTTTCTTTTGCATGTTGCATTTTAATTTGACGGTAAATCAAGGTCTTGTACCTTAGATCAAAAACGTTTTCTAGACCATTGAAGCAGAGAGAAACTAATTAAAATAATTAAAAATTCCATTCTGATAGGCCGCCTCCCAGAATCCCGTTATGTGAGGATGGCTGACAGGTTACAGTTTCTTATGTTTTTCCTGAAACCCCCCCCCCTCCCCCCAGCAATTTATTGTTAACATGAATGAGGTCCTCTCAAAAGAAATCCAGACTCTTCCCATATATACATCTGAGAATCATCAGCAAATAAATGACATTTTCTATTACTAGTGTGTCCGTAAATGTTGTCCTGGGTACAGAAAAAAAGCCAAAAAGTTCTGAATTCAATAAAAGACCCACTCCGATCATCTTTTGATCTATTTTCCAAGTGTTTCCAGCGGTCTTTTAATTATGATTATACTGTTTTTAGCCCAAATCAATCATTTTGGACCATTGGAGCTGCTCTTTCCTTGTTGCTGCGAGCTCTCTGTTTACACACTTTGCTGCTAGCTTACAGCCCCTCACACCCCACACGTAACACTAGAGGTGCAACAAAAATGGCGAGCAATATTGGAGCTAACCAGCTGTACAGTACAATTTTTAGCCAGATTCCAGCTCAGACAAGAAAAACAAAGATGTACATGGATCTAGATGTCTACAATTGGATGCATGAGAATAGAGTGGAGCAGGAAACAAATATGCTTTTTTTCAAAATGCTTTTTTGTTTTTACTGATTCACCACAATTTGAATAAAGTTCTCAGAAATTCAATTTTATGTTTAATTTTCTTAATATATGTCCGTCATCAGAAAGATGAACATGTTAAAATAAACTGTTAAGATTAGAGTGGGTTTTGAAGACTTTACAGTTAGTGCACAGAAACTGGCTGTCTATTTATTTTCCATCCATTTTCCAACTCCGCTTTATCTCTTTCTCAATCAATCTTTGAGTCCTTGTGTTTGGTGCATGAAAAGATGGTTAAAGAAACAGTTGTGTTCACTGACATTCAAGGCTGTATTTTAAAAAATACATATTTTTCTTATAAGGAAAAGATAAAATAACACATTTTTTTCTCTCCAGAACCCACAATTGTGTAAGCAAAATCTCTTTCAAATTTCCTGCAGAGATAGTGGGCTGTTGGGTTTTCCATTGAGCTGCTTCACCAACCGTCCTTTGATGTTCTTCTTAGACTCTGAGTTTGTTGTGATGTCTGGGAGGCAGTGTTGCAAAACTATTTCACTGATTCTGTTCAAAAACCAGGCTGAATATTTCCTGAATGTGACCCAGATTCTTTAGCTGAATTTGGATTCACTCTCTCATTTAGCAGATTTGGGGTCATGATGATGCGTTTCTGACTCCTGTACTGGTCCTTCACTTCTGTTTTGATTTTTTTGGAGGAGGAATTGGTGATTTTCAGAGGCTTAGGGGGGCAGTGGCTCATGTAACCTGATCCAGCTGGTGAACTTGTCTTTTAAATGTAGAATCAATATGCTGTTTAATACGATGGTCTTTCGATGGGGGGGCAGCACGTCGATCACTTCTCAACTGAAAAAAAAGTAAGCTGCTGTTCTGTTTATCTGTACAGCTTTTTGTTTTGCTTGTTTTGGGAGCTAAATTGCTTTGCTGCTTCCTGGGGGTGACCTCCACGGGTCCTACTCTGTCACAAAGAGATTTATTGCAGTTCAGTCGATGGTTTGTTGTTAGCTACTGTTGTGGAGTGACAAAAATAAAGGAGGATGTGCTAATTCACTTTAAAGTTTCAAGTGATGCTTGTGTTGCCTTCACCTGAACAAAGCCAAGTAGGAGAAAAGGCATAGGAGCAACCTTTATTGATCTCAAATTGACAACATGCAAAGCAAAGTCGACAAAATGTGCAGTAAATGTGCAGTAGCGTATAAGGAAACTGAATAGCAAAGATTTAAAACTGCAATTTTTAATTTTCATTAAATGAGAAAATGTTTAAAAAAATAAATTTGAACAAATAAAACAAGAAATAGCCAAGTTCAGAAAGAAAAAATGTGTCAGCCTTTCAGCTTTTGGTTGATGATCATTCTAAAGTAAAAGCCAGTGGAAGATGATCCAATCCACCACAGGCAACAGCCGGTAAAGGGGTAGGGGCATTTGTTTAACCAAATTTAACTAAAAAGCAGTTTTAACTCTGCCAAGCCACAGTTAACCCAATTCTGGATAGCAAGAAATCTAAATTAAACAAGTATTCTGCCATATTTAATATTTTAAAATTAGTCTCTTTGGTTTAGATTTCTTTTAAAACTTATAAACTTAAAACAATTATGTATATATATATATATTTTCATATATTCATTAAGGTTCTGTATCTTTCATAAAGAAATGGAAGTCTCTGAAAGTAGCCTGTAAGTTGCCTTTTTTCCTGTAATATATTACACAGTTTGCATGGGCATGAAAAAACCTGGAAAAGGTTTGGAAAATGAAAATGCAAATTCTAGATCCTTGAAAACTTTGTGAAAATTTTAATCTTCTGTAAAGTTTAGAAAAAGTCATGAAATTGTAATATTTTGGATAAAAAAAAACCATAGTTTAACACGAGATTCGAATTTAAATTCAACCTATCAGTGATGGGAGTTAACTTTGCAGTTTCAGTTGCTGTTCGTTCAGCGTGGCGCTTCCAGCTTGCTGACGGGAAAATGTAGTTTTAACTACATCGACTGTGGCTCCTTAAAGACGCTGACTTTGCTGCAAAGTAAGTGCTGCTACATCAGCAGCTTTTCACGATATTTTGTCCTCCCTGCTTTAACAACAAAAACTGCAAAGCAAAATGTAGGGAAAGTGTTAAATACGGCCTAGTATGAACTATTTATTTATTTCGTCTGTGATTAAATCCTGACGACAATATTGAGCACAAAGCAGCAAAGTCTGTGGGTGACCTGCTGGATGGTCACGTGGGTGTGGCCATCTTTGTCAACTTCACTTTAATATTTTTAAGGACTAAAACAGTTTTAGTCCTAAAGTGAGGTAATAAGGACGTGTCTAAAACTTGCATTACTCATTACTTCAGAGAAAGAGGAATAATAATATTAGGGATTTCTGTGGATTTTATTTTAATAATACTGTAAGGAGTACTTGTGATGTTCTTGAGATTATTTATGATGAATGACTGAAAAACTGCTGTTGTTTGTCTGGGGTGTTTTTATGTACTTTATTGACGGTCCCTGCCTGCCTCTGCAGCTTCACACTAAGGCAAACTCCGGCTGTAACTCATCTTCTGCATCACCACAGACAAAAATAAACAGTTCATCCTGGTCAGTAGAACTACATGCAACGTTTTACTCTGTAATGTCTGTGGATAAAGTCAGTAGGAAGAACAGGATCATGTCTATGACACGGACACTTGGTGGCTTTTCAGCTTTTAAGTGAAGCATCACGGACTGGCAGGGAATGAGCGGACACACCCACCTAGTATACCTTGGGACACAGCTGAAGCCGATCAGGGAACAGGTGAGTGGGAGGACGGTGAAAATGGCAAAACAAGGCCAAATCCTGACAACCATGCTCACTACTTTTTTTTTAACGACGAATATAATATGACTAATTTCACGAAGTAAAACCCTAATAAATATGTGCATTTTGCAATGACTATTTATGAATCCACTGTGTTCTGATGATCATAACCTGGATGATTTATGTTAAAAAATGCATTGTGGTCTATATTTGGCAATATAATGGGAAATTTCTAGGGCAGTCATTTTTGGAATTCTAGAGTCGGACAGCACTACAAAATGACGAATGCAATATAGTGCTCTATTTAGTGACATTTCGGATACAACCTATATTTTCTTTGAGTCTTCCTGCAAGATGGCTCCCTGCTTCTCTCAGCTGGATAAACAGTTGAGGTGTCATTGTAGCCAACTTCACACCAACTTTTTCATTAACTCGTGTAATGAGTCGAGTGTGTGAGCACAGCGGGTCCAAGACATTCTCAGAGGTTGCTTCTGTCCCGCCGTCAGTGTGTCAGATGTGTTATTCATCACAGCTGTGCGTATTTTTGGCACCTGGTCGCTTCATCAGAAAGGAAGGAGGAGGGAAGCGACCGCATCGTGGGTCTCAAGAATGGGGTCATGATTGCTTCATGTTTCCCAACCTGCTGGACTACAGCAGGGCAACATCAAACAAGTGAAGCACCTGTTTCCAGGTGAGTTCCTCGCTCAGTCTCTGCAGAGATGAAAGGAGCAGAAAGTTTTATACCAGAGGAAAATTGCACCAAGATCAAAGACATGACGTTGACTAAATGATGGAACAGAACGATTGTGACTCAGTCAATGTTCTGAAGGTCTGTGGGATGCTGAGTTTAGTTTAAAGTAGTTAGTTTGACTTAGGATAAGGCACATGCATGTGGTTTTCTTGCAGCAGCAAAACTATATTCCATGCCCCATTTTTGATCTTGTTAAAAGGAAATATTCCCTAAAGCCTGTGAAGTTAAAAAAAAAAAGAAAAAAGCTGATGCAGTTTCCAAAGCAGACATCTTAGTTTTACATCTTTTTTTTCTTATCTTGCATACACAGTAGGTATACAATTCATTTAAGTTGAATTCTTTTAAAATTTTGGGATTCATTATAAACCTTGTAGTTGTTCGGCCTTATTGAACCAATATGGTTTCTATTGTCTTGCAAAATATACATTCCTAATCATGTTTCTAAATTATGAATTTAAATGATTCCCCTTAACGAATGCATCCATAGATGCTTTATGTAGTTGCCAGTCTATCGCTGGTGTATCTACTGCCTATGGACCAGAATTAAATTATTAAAACACCAGTAGTCAAGTGAATTAAAGTATGAGACCATTTCTAGCAAATATAAAAGGACATTAAAGCTAGTGGTTCAATCTGTAAATAAGAAAGTCCAACACTTTCAAGAAGTACCACTCAACCACCTTACAAGTTACTTGTGATGCACCCAGACTGTTATAAATTAGGAAGTTACACGATCAGAGTGTAGTTTGTGTGGGCAATCTAGGGCTACTTGTGTATCACATATACACCCTGAAAGTGCAGCCATTCATGGGCGCTCTGTAATTAACAACTAGAGTGCGGCATAAGGGTACAACAGCATCACCCATATGTCATTAGTGTGTGCAACTTCCAGTAGCCTTACAAATACTTCACAATACATTTACACACCCACGATAATTGTACGTTCCATTTTTCAGCCGGCCTCAAGGGAACTGCAAGGCACAGCTTCACTTCCTTTAAAATGCAGCCACTCCTCTCTATGACCCTCCACAGGCCCGGAAAACCCAGTCTTTTATAGATGAAGGATGCCATATATAAAGAAAATTACCGGTAGTTCAAATTCCGTTTTTTTGTGACCAATATTTGGGTCTTAATGCAAGTGCAAAATACGTTAAGAAAACATTAAGAAAAAATGTTGGTTGTTTGGGAGGTAAAAATATTTTTCCACGAATCAGTCTATAATGCAGACCAATTATTGTTGAACTCATTAGCTTTTAGAGCAGTGTTTTTCAACCAGTGTGCCGCGGCACACTAGTGTGCCGTGGGAGATGGTCAAGTGTGCCGTGGGAAATTGCCCTCATTAACTGATCTAAAAACATTTTCCATCTCCAGGATATCAGCTCTGTGTTCATCCAAACAAACCCTGATAAAACACTGAGTAGTTAAGAAAATAAAAGATCATAAAATAATTTTTTCTTTATGTTTATTTGTTTCTATTAAAGACATTTTGTTAAGAATGACGGTACTGAGATTTAGCTGCATCTAAAGCCGTTTGCGGAAAAGTCCCGCCCCTTTAACTGTCTCCACCAATCATTCTCGAAGGCTTAATCACATGTCATCAGTCTGACCAATCAGAAGTGGTTAAAGTCTCAACTTCCTTGTTCGAATTTAGCTCAAAAAGTCTCTCAGTTATAACAAAAATACCAGCTAAAGCTCGTCTTTAGCGGTGTAGCTTTCCACAGAATCCGGTATCAGACCGTGGAAAAAGTGAACAAAACAACGAAGCTCAGAGACGCTAGTCTTTCTGCCCTTTAGCGTCAGATTTCACACTACATCTCCCATGATGCATTGGCTTAAAGGGACAGGACTCAGCGTACAATGAGTCGTCCTTGTAATACGTCTTGAAACCCCAAAGAACACGCATCAGATTTTTAATTTTTTAATTTTCTAACTTAACTCTTATTTTATCTTAGAAAAAACAGCTGCAACTTCCATCTTTTTCTGCCACAAATATCACGAAAATGCATGTGAGATTGCGGGGGGGGGCTGTCGATCAATACAGACTGAGTTTTTTTTTTTTTTTTTTTCTGGATGCTGGTGTGCCGCGGGGTTTTTGTCAAGGTTAAAGTGTGCCGTGGCCCAAAAAAGGTTGAAAAACACTGTTTTAGAGTTTAAAAAATTGCATACAAACTGTAAACTAATAAAATTGCATCTTTACTCTTCTCATGATTGGTAAATTACTTGACGTATTTCAGAAATATCCAATCTCAGAAGCCAATTTCAAAATTCATAGCCTGGAGCAGAATTCTAACTTCATGAAAATGACAAATTCTCAATTTGTCACACAGAAAAATGGTCATTGCTGTTTTTTTTTTCCTTTTATTTGTGGGGATTGGTGTTTGAAGTGTATCAAACCCTAGAGATAACAAACACCTGCACAATTTCTTTTCACTCTAGGTATAAATGGGAGGTTGACTGCTGCCCAAAGAAACAAAAACACACAACCAAATCTTCCCTCAACTCCTCCCAATGAATACAAGTGTTCAGCAGGTGTTTGTTTAGGAAACCGATACATGTGGATTAATGTGACTTAGTCTAACCACATGGAATGAATTTCACTTTCAACAAAACGGCACCCTGCTGTTGGAAAATTACATTTTAAAACAAAATGCAGTCATTAGACCAAAGATGGAGCTGCCCTTTGTTTTTCAATGAATTACATTTCCCTCACAGGTCTTCATATAAATCATAAAATCCAGGAGATTGTCGTTAACACAAAGTTTGAAGAGTTTTTCCTGCATTATGGTGGAGGTCTTTGGCGGCTCGGTAAGATCAACGCACCATGAAATCCGTTTGCATCAGGCAAGTTTTCTGCAGTGGCCAAAATATAAAATGGACATTTTTCTTGTTTAACTAACCATAAAATGATTTTTCCTTCCTGCCTTTTAAAGAGGTTTCACTGAGGCTCCACAAACATTCATTAGCCATAAATGCAAAATCAGAGTGCTTTGCTGTCAGCAGCCACCTTTTGCCACATCAATTTGAATGCACCATATATCAATAATTCATTCAGCACAAGTATTGAGACTGCACCGCCACAACCTTCAATATGGACAACTGCTGTAATGAACTGGGTCCTTTTATCCTCGATGTGCCCTGCATCAATGTCAATAATAGTGATTTCTCCTTCATCAAAATGTGTGTGAAACTTCTCTACCCAGTTTATGTTTCACGTTTGTTAAAACTGCCTTTAAACAACCCAAAGTGGGCCTGTGATGTTGACCACCGTCTTTCAGGCTGTGAAGTGTATGCAAATACTTCAATGTTTACTCTCGACTGTTTAGTGTTTAATTGCTTTTAATGATTTGTGCATGATTCGCTTTCTAGGGAGACGTGTTAGGTGCTTTTTTTCAGAGGATCTGTACATTTAGATTCAGTTTCTCTTAGGAAAGTTAAAGTGCTTTGTTCAGATTTTTTTCTGGACTAACTTGGGTTTTGATTCTCTATCTTAATGTTTATTTGCAAAGTTAGTAGTTCATTAAATATATCAGAAATTAATTATTAAAATTTTCTTTCATTTGATTTTATGTGCTGGTTTACTTCAACCATTTCTTATAGACAATACAACAACAAAAAACATCACACAGTCCAAATCTGATCATTTCAGTAGTTTAACAGTGAGGTCAACCTTATTTTTATGGTATTTAGTGTCATTTAGTGTAATCAGCTTTTAATTTGATATGTTTTTCTCATTATCAGCTCCAAGGGTGGTGTTATAGCCACTAAACAGATTTTCTGTTTAAAGCAGATTAAATGCAAACCGCAATAAACATGTAGTCTTCTCTTCTTGTCGTGCAAGGCCGTGGTGAAAAGACTAAAACTGACCTTTCACAGTTTTTAAATGCACCACTACTTAGTTCTTCTGAAGTGTTTCTAAAGACATGCTTAAGAGGCATAGATGCTATATTGAAAATGTTAAGCCTACTCCTAAAATGTATTTATTTTCCTCAGAATGGGATTTGGTGTGTGTATCAACTGAACACCGCCAATGAAAACCAAAGAAATAAATTTGATTTGTCGTCAGAGTAGTGGAGGTGTTACCAAGGACAAATAAAAGGAAAAAGTGTTTATAAAATAGGAAATGATGAATTACACAGTGAAGGATTTGATTAGCTTTTTATCTGTTTACAAGACTCACGGGGAATGAACAGAGATTGATGGGCTGCAGTTAGTTGACATGGTGCTGTTTATTTGGATGCTGTGTTCTTGGTTGGAGTGCACTGTGGTGTGAAGAAATGAGCAGCAAAAGCAGAGCTGCATTTTTACAGCCCTCTCCCTCTGGTAGACTGGCTTGAATGGACTCCTATCATAAAAGGCACAATACAAACTCGACAGGCGCATTTTAGCTTTTGTGCAATGAAATGTCTCTCTGTGAGACCACCTTTTATTTTACAGATGTGCCCTGAGCTCATTCCAGTTTTTTGATTTAGTGAA
Organism: Oryzias curvinotus; assembly: GCA_023969325.1. Lineage (NCBI taxonomy): Eukaryota > Metazoa > Chordata > Actinopteri > Beloniformes > Adrianichthyidae > Oryzias > Oryzias curvinotus. Next base: position 17,717,163 of record CM043728.1, read on the forward strand.
GGGCAGAAGATTTTTTTTCAGCCATGTGCAGCCATGTAATAATTCCAAAATCAATAGATGAGGATCCTTTTTAGATGCTATTTATTTCCAGCTGCAATGTAAAGAGTGAGCATTGTCTCCTTGTAGGGACCTCTCCTTTGCTATAGGTTCTCTTCAGGTTTGAGGTGACCTTCACCAAAACTGTGTGTGCATGGAGGGTTGGCATCCATCATGAAACAGGATCACAATCAAATGGAGGTCAGACCATATATCTGTGGAATACAAATGCATACTGTGTCAAGTCAATGTAACTAAACACCTGAAGCTTTTAATAGCGCTTGATGAGGACATAACAGGACAACAGAATTTGAAAAATAGTTCTGCAAAGTAAATGGCCTCATTGATAGTATTTGTTGTAAAGGGCACACAAGTGTTAAGCTATTTAACGTCCATGGGTTGTGTAAATTTTACAGAAGCTCAGCAGAGAGAAAATGTAAAGTGATCTGCGACCTTACAAAGCCCGGTTGGTTGGCTACTTGTCTTAGCCTTTTAACATCTGAGCTGTAGCTCAAGTGTTGATATTCTTTAAATTACTGTGTCTCTTCAAGCGTTTACGTAATGCCAATGGAAATCAAGGCGAAAAAAAGCAGCTTTGCACTGAAATGCAACTGTTTACAGTAGTGAAGTATTACGCAATCAACATAAATCAACTTATAATAACCCTGCAAAAGACGGCTTTTCTCTATGTCAGAATTTGTTGGAGTTACACAAATTGTATAAATTTGGTTGACGATTGTTGGAAAAGCATGTGTCGTTCCGTGTTGGTGGTGACAGAACCGGTGTTAATGGGTTAAAAATACAAAATGAACCCAAAAACCAAAAGCTTCATAACCCGTGTCACGGTAACAAATAAAAAAATGAGAACAGCAAAACTCGTCGACTGTGAGGGTCTACTTCAGTCCAGAGCATTGACTGTATATGAGAACTGGACTAAGTGACCCCTTCCCTCTGGCATTCCAAATAGTAAGTATCCGGTGGCCCCAAGAAGCCAAAATCCCATAGACTTCTTTTGAGAACAGCTATTCCTCATTCTACTGGTCAGAATAACCATTCTTGCCTCTCTCTTTTTTAACATGTTCTTGATTATCCTATTTTTTTCCACTATCTTTTCTGTAATGCAAGCTCTTTTAGTCATAAACTGGCCAATAAGATGCTTCAATAAAATGTGGGTGGTGCTTGTTAACCCCCACATACAATGTTTGAAATGTGACTGCATTCGTGTAGCCTGTTTTCAGGTGGTAGAGGTGTGGACTTCCAACAAGCTCACAAGGGGCTTGAGGCCATAAAAACATATCAGACCTATCGCTGCTTACTGACATTGTATGGCTCCTAACGTGGCGGCATCCATTTAGCAAATAAAGAGAACTAAATTAACTTAATTTGGTTGGAGCTGGAAGTAAGCGATTTTCTTTGGGTCATGTTACACGCACTCGGTTCAGTTTTTATATACAGTTGATGGTCCAGAGGGGCAATCTGAGAACCTCATCACAATAACACACCTGAAAGAGTTAAAAGAACAATTACACCCTTTCCATTGTCACAGGTCATCAAGGAACTATGCTCTACTTTGTCCTCTTTTAGTAATTTTATCTATGTGTGAATTGAATTTTCAAGTAATTCAAAATTAGAATAAATTTGGGTAGGATTGTTGTTAAAAGACAGTTTGAACCTTATTTAGGGGTACAACAAAGTTTTTTTGATAATACTCTTATGGTGTCAAAATCAAAATTTTAAAAACTTTTAAGTGCATTATAGTGTTCATTCCTCACGAAAAGAAACCCCAAAACGGTACTTCGATCCATTCCCGTATTTCTGAGTATTCCTCTAAAAACCTAAAGTCCGAGCACCAGCCCTCCCAACTCACCGAACGAAGTGGGTCCTCATGAACTGATGTAGACAAATGTGGAAGAGTCTGCGCTGACAGCACCGCCCCTAGGCTAATAAAAACGCCCACTTTCTCCACGGAGCTAGCGTTGATCGGCTAATTGCTTTCATTTTATATGCATAAAATGTCTTTGCAAAAGTATCGACGTTGTTTGTTTTCGTGGACGAGACGCAGACACGCTGTCATTAAAAACAATTTTGATTAATTGCTTTAAAAAAACTGACAGATTAGTCAATGATTAGAATAATTGTTAATATTTGTTCACCAAATATGAAATTAACTGGAGAATTTTTGGCTCAGAATTCCTGTGTATGTACAGAAAGCCATTATTTTTACTCTGAGAGATTTACTCTTTTTTTGTAAATTTTCATTTGCTTTATTGGTTAAAAAACGTATGTTTTTGTTTATAAAACTTTTGCTTCCAAAGTTTTGAGGTAATCAGTCTTAAAACTTTTACAATGTTGGTTTAAAGAGTAAAATAGTGTTAATCAAAAAAAAAGTATTGTTTTTTTTTCATTTGACCTTTATAAATGCAATCCATTTGTCTCCAAATGAAAACACTGAAAATGAGCCACAGCTGCACAACTTAATGAAACGTGACATCTTTCATTCTTTTGCCGTGTTCTTGAATAAACAAAGTACTTCAATCGACTCAAGTCCTCAAAAGCTTGAGTTCAAACGCAGAGTTTTTGTTCACGGTTCTCTAAAAGTGCTAATTAATTCAGAAACACAACAAAAAAGTCTTAATTATGGTGTAGAACATGGTAATTATGTCCCTGTCTCAGAAAAATTCTTTTGAGATAATGTAACGGTTTGAAAAGGCGTGTTGAACATCTCAGAAACTTGGATTCATATTTAGTGAGAAACTTCTTTGTGTTCTGCCTGTGGCGTGTTTTCAGAACAAGCTGAAGCACGGGTCTGTGCTCATGAACACATTTCCCTGTCCCTTTTTTCTGTTAGCTTCACTCTAAAGAGTTATTAGCAAAAACAACGTGTTTGGTGTGAATGTGGCAGTTTAGAAAACTTAACATGATGGGACAACAACTCTCCCCCCCATGTGTTTGCCGTCTGCCAACATCCATTTCCTTCACTTAGAGCTAATGCGTCGTATTGAACAACAAGCATGTGTGTTTCAAACAGAAACCAGAGCTAAATAAGCTGAACTAATTTAGCCTTGTATTTCCAAAATAGGAATCAGCACATCCAGAATGTCTGAAATGGTTGTGCTTATCAGCCTTGATGAAAGTCAGCGTGCAGAGCTCGCCTCTCATAGATTCATGGGAATGAAAACTAAAGTGCTCATATGCTGCTAAAGCGGATATGGATTGATGCCATTTAACAGGCGTGAATGTCAAACCCAAACCTGTGGAGAGCCAATTAACCTCTTATTTAAAGAAGGATCTGACAGTTTACAAGTACAAAAACCAAAGATTTAGATGGAAGCAAAAGATTGAAGGTTTGTGCCATCTGTCAATTTTTTAGACAGAATCATTGCAGAGAAGTTTACAATTGTTAGTTCAGAGTAAATTGCTGGGATCTTGTTTGCCTGTAAAATGTCATTCAGATGTCAACCGCTTGTGGATCAGCAGATTTTCATCTGTGTTGCTTAATCACGGTTTTCAACAGATTGTTTGATCATAGATGTCTTTTGTACTGAGTGGTAATAAGTTCTGGGTGTTTGATAGATGCCAAACTAGCAATCATTGCAGCTGAAAAATCTGCATCAAAAAGGAAAAAGTTACAAAAAAGTAAAATAAGAAAGAATTTGTGCTTCTGTAATTTTCTTAGTAACAAACTTTTTAAACATGCAACCAGTGTTGGCACTCTAGCAAATGTTTTTGTTTCTCTATTGAAACTGTAGTTTTATTTGACTTCCTGAAATTGATGACAAATATGTAAAGCCTTAGTCACAACAGACCTCATCGGAGAAAGATAGGCAAACCTGAATGGGTCATGAAGATGGCCTGCACAAATTACCAAGGTTGTAGACGACTGGGTTAGCCCATAGAGTGGAAATGTTCATGTGTTGTTTTGTTTTTTTACAGGCACGAGAGTTGGGGCAGGACGCAGGCAAATAGAGTAAGGGTCTGGAGACAGAAGGTCAGGTCCAGATATAACTCTCGGTAAAGAAGGCAGAATGGCACAAACAATACTTCACACTGAGTGTGGCTCAGCGCAGTGCTTATGTAGACTGTGATTGATTGAGTGAATGAGAGTCAGGAAGTCTAGGAAGTGTGGTTACAACCAGAGATGGTTCCCGGTGGTGACCAGAGGGGGAGACAGAGTTCTGACTTCTGACAGGGAATACTTGTGCAACACAGCGTGGCTTAAGGATTTTTACAGTCTTAAGGCCTGTACACACCGGGACGAATTTCGCGCGCGATATTCGCCGACGTTTAACGCCTCCTGACTAAACAAAGGGCACCAATGTGAGTGTGCTCACCGACGCGAAAAAACGCCACGCGTCAAAGCGTCACTTTTTAAAATAACACCTCGGGTTCCTTTTTTTTGTTTGACGCGCCGCCTCAAAAACTATACGACCAATGAGAATGGCGCTTTTCCACACGTGTCTGGAGCTTCTGAAGTTATAGTAAAACACAACTTGGGGGCGCTCAAACACAAAACTGCCTTTCTGAGCACACATACCAGCAAAGAAGATAGACGCCAAGTAGCGTCTACACTGCCGCAAAGAAATAATGACGGACATTCTAAAATATCCCCGAAAACGCTCATGATCCATTTTCAGCTCTTGTACCAGTCGATAAAACTCACCATGTTCTTCTCTTCTCGTAACTATGGGATGTACCCAAAATCGGCGTCTTTTCCGCCGTCTTTCATCATTCAGCAGAACAATAATTTCTTCATCATTGGAACTGGAGCTGGAGCTACTGGTGCTTAAGATATTCATGTTTTCTTTGTATGATTCTGACAAACGCGTAAATACTGGCTCTCTTCTTCTGAGTGAAAAGCGACCACCTTGTGTACAGGAGTATTTCTGTTTTACATTAAGCGCCATCTAATGTCAGGGAATGAAATTGCATGTTGGCTCGGCTCATCGTCAGCGAAAATCGCCTGGGTGTGAACACAAAAGACGTGGCGAAAAACGCTGGCGAATAACGCCTGGCGAATATTCGTCCCGGTGTGTACGGGCCTTTAGGGCTGTATGTTTGCATTTAGACTGCAGGCAGGGCTGCCGTACAACAACTACAGGCAGGCAAATGCTTGCCAATGGGGCTCCACTGGCCAGTAAGGCCACCTGACAGTTGCAAAAACCATAGTATGCCAACACGAAACCCTGCATAGTTTCTCCCTTACCTCTCAGCAGAGTTCAGCGCACTTCCTGTAAACAAACAAGTCATAGCATTAAGATGAGATGGAGTGATTTGTCTAGCAGTGAAACCGAAGAAGGGGAAAACAGCGCAGCACTATGTTTTATGGATGAATGTCTTTGGATTAGATTAAATGCCATTATTAGAAGTGCAGGTTTGAACGCAGGTGGAGCTCATAACCATGAGAAATGTACCTGATGAAAAAAAGGATAACTAAATTGTCAAAGTTATGCCATATTAGGTGCATTAGGGGAAAATGTAAAAAGTTCTGCAAAGTACAGCCATTACGACATTATTGCAGCACAATGTCTGATCATTCTACAACATTTATATATTTTTGTAAATTTCAGATATTTCTCAGGGTGATAAACGCTGATCAGTAGGCCCCCCTGTGAATTTTTGCCGTAGGGATTTAACAATTAATCAACTTAATTGATTAATCTATTTATATTCCTACAATCAAACCCAATCGATCTGTGTGAGGCAAGTTGATAATTGAATTGACCTATACCATACAAACACTGTTAAAATGAAATAAATCAATTATACTGATCTTGGAAAATACCATTTGGATTTAGGTATGGTAGGTTTAATTTACTATAAGATAAAAACAACCAAGTGCATCAGAGCGACAGCAAACAACGATCATCATTCCAGTCCAACGTGTGGAAACACTTTGAATTTTGCAAAGACGTGACCATACAGCGGGTAGAATGTTCTAAGAGTGTTCCCTTTGGATTATTTAGATGTGGAAGAACAATAGTGGTCTGAACTTTAGGAAACTAAAATGTGAATTGATTTGACATTCATTCTGGCTTACTTGTTTATTTGTACACATATTTAATTTACACTTGATTATCTTGAAGAAATTCAAGGAATCTGGAAAAAACACACCTGTGCTGTTCAGTACCAGGTATTTCTGTCTGAGTCACACTGGTTGAAGTTTTGGCTAAAGGTGTCCTGGATCCATTATAGGTCAGTGGATCGGATCAAAATCGGATTGTTCCAAATAAACCAGTAATGACTATGAATCGTTTTGTCTACCACAAATAATGATATAAATAAGTCATTGTTAAAATGACTGATTTATACTCCGAGCAAATTTACAGTCTTTTGAAGCACAGCTGAGTTCAAGTGAACCAAACACTGAAGTCGGCTTTTACACTTAACTCTGTAGTGTGGACCAAACAGCTCAGTGTGAATGCATTCTAGAACCTCTATTTCTACTTTAATTATTATTATTATGCTTTTGCTGCTTAATAAATTAACTATCACATCTTGTCTCATGAATGTACAAGGTGTACCTTTTTTTTAACCTGTTAGGCCTCTGCATTTCATATCCACTTTTATTGTATTTTTCTGCATAGGGTAAAAGGATTCAAGTCAATCTTTTAATAGCTCTATCTCTATTAATTAGGATCCTAAATGAACAAATGACATCTAAAAGACATGTCAAACTGGGAACATAGATTTCATATGGTTTGTTTATTCTGAAAGTGAACCTTTTAGCACACAGGAATGCAGTAGCGGCTGCTCACAAACTCCTGGATAACCACAACATTAATAATTGAAAAGGGCACAGTCTTCAATGCAAACATAAGGGCAGTGATGCATTTACAGGAGTAATGAGGGGAGCAAACCATGTTTTCACTACAGCTGAGGATAGACTGCACAAAAATGCAAAGGTTTTACTCTGTTAATATTGTGGTAATTGATTGAAGTAAATGTCACATATGCTTTTTTCTGAAGAACAAGGGTGGCAAATAAAATAAAAACCTGTTGGGCTTTGGTAAAACGTTGAAAAATACACCCACCATGAAGTGATTTTCTTAATTGATTTATTGAACTGGGGCTGGGCAATAAATTGATTTATCGATTAATTAGATTTTATTTTAGAAGATTTATTTGTGGCAAAATCTGGATTTTCTTTTCATAGCACTCTGTCTTCTTGGGCTTCCTTTGTTTGGAGTAAGGTTGGCCTGGCTGTCTCTCTCAATGAGCAGATATTTCTACATGAGCCACCAAAGACGAACGAGGTACGCGAGCGCACGTGGTATGAGAAGTGCCCCCACCCCCCATTATGCCTACACTTCCGGGTAGCGTTTGGCTGATGAAGCAGTGGGAGATGCAGCCATTTTTAACAGATAAGGCTCTAACACTAGTTCGATTGTGGAGAAAAAATTTCATTTTTTTAGCGCCAGAATTTATGAAGAAGTTTATTGTTCCTATGAGGACTTGCTTGGGACTATAACATCAAGCCATTGTACATCCAGCAATAACTGGCACTTTGGTTACAAAGTCATAGATGAAATGACCTACTGCTGAAAATCTTTTAATCTACAAAGTTTCTTCAGAATGAAGTTTTTAGACTTGGCAACCTTTGGGGAAAAAAGGTTTTGGTTACCTAGTACTGAGGTATCTCAGCCTGAAATTGGGACTCAGTATGGCCTGTCAGCATCTAAAAATGTGTTTGATGCCCCTGTGACTACTGAGAGGAGGAAAATTCTTAGCAAAGAATCTGTCATCCAAGATCTGAAGTGCTCACAGTTCATTCAAGCTCAAGTTTTTTCTATTCAACCAATGTCCTGCTGCTGGCTCCAACAATGAGGAGTAAAGGGTCAAAACATCCTCTGCTGTCTGTGATGTTATTTACCTTTTTTAAGCGTTTACCTCATGTCAAACTTCAGTGTCTGTTGCTGGAATATGAGTAAGAGATCATTATCAGATAGAGGAGCAGCTCTTCCTTCCATTTAAGCCACAATGGACATTAAGATTGTTTTTTTTTTTACATTCTTTTTTTCTGCTTTGCTTTTTTGAATTTGTTATCAATTATTTTGCTCTTACTGTTTTTTTTCATCCAGGGCTTCAGGGCTTAAAGATTGTGATGTAAATTAAAATCCCTATCAGAAGTTGCACTTTATTTAACTTATTTTTTTTTTACAAAGCATTTAAAAAATTGTGTTAAGACGGAGAGTTCATTTCCATTTTGATTAAAAGTTACTTGATTATCTTTTTTAATTAAATGGAGACAATGGGGATTTAAATTTCACTTTTTATAACTGGCATTTTTCGTGAATGTTGAGACCAGAAAGCTGTTTCTGCTGTCCTGATGCCAGCTTTTTGTTCAGTATCTTTCTACGACAGGCTTTCATAGCTCAGCATGTATTTGACAATCACTGAGATGCTGTAGCCCCACCTGCTGTACAGGACCATACAATGTCCAAGCCATGTTAAAGTCATTCAGCCTGGCAAGGGACGGGGGACATCATGATTTATTGTTTTTAAGGCTGCGTTCTTCTGCTTCACTGCTTTGTAATTATGCATGCAACTGGCACACGAGAAGTTATTTATACCGTAGAGTGTGTTGCCCAACCGCCAAGAATCTTGTGATTGGTGCTGCTGCTTTTCTAGGTCAGACAGTAGATCACAGACACACGCACACACATTTACATAGACAAATATTCTATTTCTCAGCCAAATGCTTCCACTGGGAAAGGTGACGTGTATTATTCGCTTGGTTGCTCTTCTTCCTCTCCCATCTAAATATAAACATGACTCATAGCAAGTGATGGTGCTTACACTGACTCAAGATGGCGGGATACCTTTAGTTATTCTTTAAAAGGCTAAAAGCCATCCTGAGAGGGACTACTGAGCTGTGCAGTATTTTACTGCTGGTTGAGGAATGGGTGATCGTTGAAGTCGCTTTGGAATAATTTATAGGTAATAAAAGTGGCACCGCCAGCTGTTGTGTGCTGTTCAGTGCCCTCACGGTGGTGATCAGGTGGGTGCTCATCTGGTAGCCCCAGAGGCAGGATGGATGTTCGCTGTGCACCATCGCCTCTCCGTCCTTTTCTCTGTCCTGCTATGTGTCTGTCTTTTTAGGTTCCTTTAAAAGAGCTGACTAGTTAAATGTCATTTTAGCATTCTTAAGCGTTTTGGTATTAAAAAAAATACAACCTTCAACAGAAAAGGTGGCCTGTTAGATTCAAAAGCAATAATAAATTGGTTATAACCAAAATAATACTTTCATAAAGTCAAGAAAGTCATTGCAAAGACCATAACAGTTTTTACTTTACCCCTTAAACATCTATGCTTTAGTGTTGACAATCGTTTGACTACCGTAGCTCGTCATCCAATTGTGTGATTATCCTAATTCCAGCGGATTCTGAAACTAAGAAAAAAACCTTGCGCCAATTAGCACCACTTTAACGTGTTGCAATAATGTGTTTCACATTGGTGCTAAGCTATTATGAAAAACGCTTTCCTTTGCGTCAGAACCAGCTGATTAACAATAATCGCATAAATGATTGAAGAGTTACCTTATGTCAAACAGCGTGTGTCATTTTGGTGTTGCCTACAACATCTATGGTGTTAAAAGGGTTGAAGTTTGTTGATCCTTTGATTATTTGTATGGAACTGGTACAGCAATCCCTTAAACATACAGCAATAATTGGATTTTTGGTGCTTTTTTGGGTTATAAAGTTATATTTGAAATGGCCTGAATTTAAAAACATTTGTTCTTTCAAACAAAGATCCTCAATCTTAATAAAAAGAATTCCTCAGAATTTAAACTTTTCTCTGTAAAGTTAAAAATATGAGAAATTAGTTACAACCAAATCATGTCAACCAATATTGTTAAAAGTACGGAAAAAAAAAAGGTTGTTCACGGCCTTAAACCGAGCATCAGCTGTCCAAACATAGATGGGAGTGGTGATCTCTTTACATGTGTTCGTTGGTTTGGGTGTATTTTTAGATAAGAACATATTAGTTTTATTTAACTTTAACATCAAACCTTTAGTTCCAGTGTTAACATTTTTTTAAATTGCTGTAACTCTTTCACTGTTTTCGTAATGAATGCAATTCCAACGGGTTCTGAAGCTGAGAAAAGCAGCTTTGTGTTGATATATAAAACTTAACAGTTGTGAAGTGTTTGCACAATCAAAGTAAATCAGCAGATTTTGACACTGATTCTTAAACTTGGTAGAGTTTGCATATCAGCACAAAGCTGCTTTTCTTGGAAATACGTTACTTGTGTAAACAGTCGAAGAGTTGACTCCATTGTACTTCCAAACAGCTAACTTTCACTCTAATCAGATAATAGTTTAAACTTTTGTATCAAAGTAGGTGAAAAGTTAGTACCATGAACAATACTTGAATAAGAAGGTATGGGCTACATCTAGTCAGTCCTGGTCCCGAAGATCTAATGACTATTGGCAGTTTTTCTGCTCCCTCTGCTTGCTGCTTATTAGCACACCTGTTTAGACGTTATGACTGAAGTCATGTGATTTATGTAGTGTTAAAAAGCAGGTCTGGTTGTAGATCCTAAGAACCAGGGTTCAACAGGCTTGTTGAAGACTAAAGTTTGCTATATAGTTGGTACTGCTTTAGACATCTTTGTATGGTTTTCATGTAAATGTGGCTTTTTCGTAATTTTTTTGTTTGTATTTCTCATTTTATTGTCTTTAACTGAAAGTAAGATGTAAGGAAGAGGCATGCAAATATGGCATCACACAACTACTGAAACCTTTAACAGAAGTTCCTTTAACTTGGAAGTATATTTTTTCTTTCACACACCGTGTTCTCATTATTTTAGGCGAAATCCTGCTGAGAAGAAACGCTGAGTCATACCCTGCTGCCCTTATACTTTACCATTTGGAAATTAGTTTCTACTCTCAGTAAATTTCTTTTTCTTCTTAGTTCACTTCGCTTAGATTCACCTGGGTGGCGTTGAACCTGAATTTACTGTGTTGCTTGTTCTACTTTGTTGTTCACTCAATTTGAAAATATGACCACGTTCTACCAGTCCAAGGCAGATTAATCTAAATCAAGGGAAACATGTTAAATATTTCTGCTGTGGGCACAAGAAAAATCAAGCTCCAGTTTCAAAATAAAGGCTCAAGAAATTCCATTAACTAGTTCCCTGTAGTTAGAGTGAAAATCGGAATAAACTTGCTGACATCTCAGACGTTTTCCCCACCAGGTAATAGCTACTGACTGATCTGTGGGAAAGCGGTGTCTTGATAGTTTTCCCACACTTAGGATCTTAGATGCAATTGGTTTTTGGAGACTGGTATATTTCTAGCACATTTTCTAGCCATAAATGAAATTTAATTCTAGGCATCACATTATTTTAGAAATGTAGAAGTAACAATTGAGTAGCATTTCTTCTTTTATTCACCATTGTGCTGCACTATAACCACAGTTATAGGACAGCCCTTAGCTACTTTCTCTGCACTGGTCCTTTATTTTTACAATGATTGGTGTGACTGCAGCTCATTCCAGCCACTTTTGGGTCATTTCAGCTTATCCTGTTGTCTGAGTGCCAGCTTTGTCACAGTATTGATCATCTCTGCCAACAAAGGTGTTAAGATCATTGTTTTAACTTTTTTTTTTTTCATAAACTTCAACTTACTACACAACTACTCTTGGCTTTAAAATTTAAAGAGACTATTTTGTACATTTCTTACGCTTTTAATCATTTGGGGCTAAATCAGAAATCAAGGATTTCATTTTTCTCTGTAAAAGATGTATACGCTGAAGTGTATGTTCTTTTGTGTGCTGGCCTTGTTCTTTCTCTGTTAGATACAGTAAACCAGCCGCCTAAAGGAATAAAGCCTTTAAAGTGCTCCTTGTCACTTTACATTTTCAGCCATAGTTTAACAACGCGTGCTTCTGAGCCAGAGTCGCAAGAGAGCATTATCTGTTATTGAAACCAGACTGCCTTCAGGTTACAAAACTTGGTACAAAATATTGACCACAACAGCTTTAAATGTTTGGACTGAAAGGTCTTAGAAGCAGATCAATAACGCATTTACTTCTTATTTTGTTGTTCTTCTCACATTTAAACAGCTCTGCAGTATTTTTGATCACCAGATCTGTGTTGAATTAAACCCTTAGTTTTATTATTTGAAAGGAATATCAATTTTCAACTTAGAAAAATAAAATCTTTTATTTTATTCAGTTTAGTCAACTAGTCATAAGTCAAAATATGCCGTCCATTCCCAATTCAGCTAATAAAGATAGTGTTTTGTTAGAGCAGCGGTACGGTACCCCAAAGGGTCAAACATGTTCAAAATGACATCACTTAAATGTAAGGATTAAATCTGTAAATATTTTGAGCTGCAGAAGTAACATTAACTTAGGTTGTATTCAGAATGGACACATTATGTTCTTTTAAAGTGAACTAGAGCTGTTTCCCCGATAATCCGGAACAAGTTTTCAGTCTGAATACTCCCAAGTGGACCCTGGTCTTGGACCAGGAACCACTCTCTAAACCAATCTTTAGGTGGTTTCTGCATGTTTCCAATCGGACTGAGCGGAACAACTGAACCAAAACGGCCATCGTAGCCGGTGTCACATGATGCAAACAGATTAAGAATAAATGAACCAAACAGCTGCAGACACATGTAAAGCAAGGCTTGTCGTGTTATCAAACAGAAAAAAGGGTCCAAATGCTCATTTGTCAGAACGCTTATTTTAACACAGCTGGAAATGCTTCTTACATACTTTTCTGTTTATGGTTACACAGCACGCTTTACGGTGACGTCATCCTAAAAGCTACCTTGTAGTTCCTTAACAAAATTCTTTTAAAACAATGCCATAACACCACAACGATCAGACACAGCAACTCATTGAAATATGGTCAGATAAATGCATGCTCATTAAAACAACATTTAACGTTATCCACATTGCTTTTTACCATTTTCCCGACAATCTATGTCATAAACACTTCTCAGTGTATCTTCATAGACGATGTCTCCTTGGCAACCGCTTGGCAGCAGACCTCCACCAGACCATAGTAGCAGTAAACGTTGATACAGGCATCCAGTCTCCACATTTTACCTTTGTCACTTTGGTTCACATGCTAACGTAGGCTGATGTGAGTTGCAAACAGTTTGTAACATTAAATATTGATTTATTCTTGATATTGATTTATTCTTCTTCTTCTTCTTCTTAAATGTTGCTTTTTATAAATTAGTAACAAATAGAGCAGTCAATACTTTTTGTTCTGGAACAAAGTATAAGAAGAAGCTTCTGAAATATCCTATATGCAAACCAGTGGGGACAACTTGTGAACAAAATGATTTTGTGTGTAGATTAAAGCTACATTTTTCTGATTTACTTAATATTTTTTGCATTTATGAAATTGAAAATAGTGCCATGTCTGTACAACCAAGACACAGCAGCAGGACCTCTATGCTCTGCATTGAAACTCCCATGATGCAACAGGCCATCTTATGTAACTCCCTGCTGGAAGTGGAGCAGAAAACCACCCGAGCAAATCAACAGCACAGTCCTCACCTTTTCTGAGAGTTCACCTTTTGAAATGAGGTTCTGCATGTACATACGAAGAAAGCTTTATTAAAAAAATTTACTCTTCCTAATATTGATTGCTTGCAGTTTCATTAGGCACTAATTACTAATCAATTCATGCATTTCCAAGAGAGGGCTCTGTTTAGCACAGGTAATTGCTTGTCATGATATCCTGAATTGCAAATGGGACTGGATGAGTTTTTTTAGTTCAGTCTCAGCTGAACATGGCAGCAATGTAGGGGTTTATTTACCAGGCATCGATAATGAATGTTGTGTGTCACTGGGAAATTACAGTCCTCATTTCGCCACTTCCTATGGACATTAAGTTCAAATTAAAGAGGCAATTTGTGCATCTTGAAATCAATTGGTTTACTGATTATATACGCAAAATGGTACCTAAGTTATTCCAGCTGGCACATCATCTATAGAGTTCATAAAAATGCCTAAAGATACAAATAAATATAAATCATTGACTTGTTGGCAGCACATGTCTTTGTTTAAATTGGAACAAAGCTGGAAAATAATTCATAACATTTGTAAACTCAGTCTATAAGCATAGAAGTAAAATGGCATCACTGGATTAAACCTTATTCATTGTTCTAGAAGTGTCTGAAAAGAGGCTTTGCTGCTTAATGCTGCTTTTTAATCTGCACTTCACAGTGCGCTGCCTGAAAGAATTGAGCTGTCTTTACTAAACTGAACCTGTGAGCGCCGAGCTGACATGAATCCACTAATCTCACTGGAGGACTGTTGAAGTGTCCCTCAGAGAAGCCGTCACACTTTTTCTATAGAATGGATTCTACACTGATATGGCTTTGAGAAATGCCAGGGTTCAAATTGTCAAGCTTCAATCTTTTTTTGACTTACAGTACATGCTTATTTTAGGGACCGAATAAAAATATGTGTTTAACAAGGCAAATTACATGTAGATTACTTTTGAATATGTACCAATATAAAGGGAAACTTTTGTTTTTATTTCTTTAACTTTGAACATTTAATAACTCCTTTTCTGTTGAATTTAAGATAACGTTGTGACAAATGTCCTAACTTATAACAATAAATCAGGAAATTAATAGGTTTCTCCTCAGTCCGTTTTCTTTTTGACTGTTTTTTTTAAGTGTAACAGAGTTTCACAGTTTAAAAAAGATTTAAATCTGTTGAATTATTGCCTAGAGCATTTTTATGGTACCAATATTTTCTGTGTTGATGCAGACCCCCTGAGATTGATTCTGGTTTCTGAATGATAGCATTTTTACAGAGTTTATGCAGCACACCATCCCAGAAACTTTGGTTTAATAGTTTAACACAGTGACAAAATGATTCCTATGTTTATTGAAATTTGTTTTCCAATGTCGGCCGTTCTTTCAACTCTCAAAACCATTGGGGCAATTCACGGTGCTTATAGTATCTAACTTGATAGCCTGTCCTATTCGTGACTCAAAAGCTGCATTTCTGCAACCCACACTTGTCTCAGAACTGAACCTCACTGCCTCATCTGTCGCTCTGTGCTCTCTTAATTATGGGTAATGGATGGAAGAAGGGAGGAGGGAGTCCTTTCTGCAAGCAGAAAAACAACAGATTAGGTAGAGCAAGCTGTGCCACAAACAGAAACTACTTGGTTTGGTGTTTGATGAGACTGGTCACGCCATTTACTTTGTTGATTTAGCCATGCTACTTATTTCATCACACTGTTATTACAGTTACAGCCCCAAACTAACCTGTTCATGTAGAAAAGTCACTCTCTTCAGTCACTGAGAATCGAGTTGTTGATTTGATGAAGCTTGGCTTGTACTCCAAAAGTCTGTTCTTTCTACTATACCCACCCCATATAGATTACTGTTTCAATAGTTTTGCTCCTTTTTGTGCAGCTTGATGTACTTGACAGTGTGCTCTAAATTCTTGATCAAACAAAGGTCAAAAAAGGCTGAAAAAGCTGGACTTATCAAATACGAAGTGGTCCATTGCTATGGGCTGCTGCCATACTCTGCATGCACCCTGCTGCTTTAACAACCGTCTCAGATGGAAGTGGAAATAACCTTGTCACTTTGAACAAAGGCTGTATGTAGGATACGTATCTGGAAGAAATCTTAATTTAAAGGCATAGAGGGGAGCACCATTTCAGTATTGCTGCTGAGATGATGAGAATTGTCACTTTACTGCCTTATGCCTGGCCAAAACAGTGCTGCTGTTTTCATTTATTTTAGGCCTAAAATGTTGGTATTTAGTCTCTATAAATGCCTCCATCTTTGGGTTTGTAAAATCACAAAACACACAAAATAGGACTTGCACAGAATTTGCATTAAGAGTTTAACCCTCTAACACTGGAGCTTGAGTGTTCATCCCATCATTACTGTTGACATTCTTTAGATTACTGTTAACTCTTCGACCATTTAAGCAATTAACGTAAAGCCAACAGATTCTGATGCTGAGAAAAGCAGCTTTGCACTGACATACAAAACTTAAAAGTAGTAAATTGCTTAAGCAATCAACATCTTTCTGATGTCAAAGAAGTGTCTTTCCACCACTATGCAACATTTGTGTTGCGTTCCGTATTGGTGCTTTACAACATGCTGGTAAAGTGTTGAAATTACGTTGAATGTGCAAACAGTTAGATTTATAGTAGTTCAAAGAGCATGTGTTATTTTTCTGTCTTGTGTGAAAGGGTTAAAGTTGACTTAATTCTATTATGAGTTAAATAGTAGGAAAGTGTCTTTTATTTTGGTGAGTCATGCTGTCCAATGAGCCATCGTGTCCTCATCTTGCATCAGCATTTTTTCTTTGTATTTTCAAGAAATTATTTTTAAAATGACCAGCAAAAAATTGTTTTAGCACCCATATTATTATTGTTCAAAAGCCTAAATTTTAGGTTTCCTTGGATGGCTCTGAGTAATTTCTCCTTCAATGCTGTGTTTAGAAGAAAATATGTTTTACTTTATGTGATTCAGTTTATACACTCAGAAAGCTTTAAATTCAAATAAATGTGTTTTTCAAGTGTTTGTGTGGACATTAAATCAAAGGAGCAAATTTCCTTTATTTTTTAAGAAAACCGCTGCGAACAGAAACTCGTTGCCCTCAGGTACATGCTGCATTTGTGGGTATTTATTTTTGATCTTTGTCTGTAAACACTGAGAGTTTTTGTGTTTAGACTCCAGAAAATGGTCACTGCTCCCTGTCAGGAACAAACCTCGTCAGAGGTTTACTGTATTGTCTAGAGTGGGACTAATTCAATTCTTCTGTCCTTTGCTGCCAGCTGCATGTCCCAGTCAAACCATGCTCTCATCAAGCAAACTTGATTAAAATGCTCTAATCTATGTGCCTGCTAGATGATGTAGTTTGTGTGTGCTTGTTTGTGGGTGTTTGTTTGTGTCTTGATGACGTGACGTACAGGAGGACCTTTGTGTATGCATTTAAGAACAGACAGTAGAGCAGAAATGAACTTGTAGGGCACTCGCGGTCTTAAACTGGGTGATTAAACATTTATAGATTGACCCAAACAAAGACGGTTTTTTTTATTTACTAGTATTTTCTTGGTAAAAAGTAGATCACAGGTTATATGGTGCAGCGTTAATGTATGTCCATGATCCATAAATCCTAAAATTAAATCAATTTTTTTTAACTGTAACAGGTAACAACTAAGTGGCTTTGCATGGATCGAATCTTTTTAAACAAATTTTGCATTACGTCTACACATGTACATTTTTCATCTGGAGTCTTTATGAGGACATTTGCAAATGCACAACCATTTTTAGCTTTAGGATTGCTAGTTTGTCATTGGGTAAAAGTGATTAGTGCCTCTCGGTGTCAGGTTGTAATATATAATACCAATTAATTCAAAAAGTTGTTTCCTTTCGTTTCACATAGTTGCAATTTTGTTTCTAAAGTAATGGAGGATTTTCTACTGTCAGTCTCATCAGATGATAACAACGCTGTTACAGCTGCTGTGAATTGAATCATAAACAAGAGTTAATCAAACTCGATGCCCTTCATAATCCCACATGGGAGTTCTTTTGGTCATGTCAGAAATAGCTAATATACTCTTGCTTTTTGTTCAGCAGTATTAAACATAAACGTTCTAAGAAGTAAGCAGATGGACCCTTATATCCGTTTGATAAGATACATTCAAATGTATGGAGGGCAAGTGTAGCCCCTACCTACACATTTGAATTGGGAAATGTTGGTTGGTTATTTTAAAGAGGGCTATGGATCCAACAATTCCACATGACACGCACCTTTTACTGAGCTGTGACGCTGTGAAACCAGCACAGCCAGTTCCTACCAAAAAAGCACATTTCAGTCAGACAACTCTTGCAGTAAGAAATATTTATTTGACATTTTCCACATACTTTAGTTGGCATTCACATCTTTTGGTTTGGCATAAGGCTCCGTTCAATTCCATGAGAGATTTCCATAAAACTTTCGGGTAACAAAAACCCCCCTTTTACGGAGCCCACAGGTGGAAGCCGGGGAGGAGGGTGGGGCGAAGAATGAGCGCTGAAGGTAAGAAAGAATGAGCGCCTGCGCACCTGGGCTTAAATAGGACGCTGAGCAGGTGCATTAATTGACTGAACCGCCCTAGGGTAAGCTGTAAACACTGCTACGAGTCATCTGCCCGAAATACGATTATGAATCGTCATTTCAGTCAGACAACTCTTGCAGTAAGAAATATTTATTTGACATTTTCCACATACTTTAGTTGGCATTCACATCTTTTGGTTTGGCATAAGGCTCCGTTCAATTCCATGAGAGATTTCCATAAAACTTTCGGGTAACAAAAACCCCCAACACTTAATTATCCAGAAGAAGAAAAAATGTGTATGTATAATCAGTGTTTAATAAAATGGGGTGTGTTTTCGGCAGCATTCCATTTCCATTTCATTTCTCAGTATGACTGCTATGTGTGACCCGGCACCATTGACCGTTTGGGCCGCCCCCATTCGAGTACAGCGCCACGAAGGGAACATGCTATCTAGTGGATCTGCTATGTGTGACCCGGCACCATTGACCGTTTGGGCCGCCCCCGTTCGAGTACAGCGCCTCGAAGGGAACATGCTATCTAGTGGATCTGCTATGTGTGACCCGGCACCATTGACCGTTTGGGCCGCCCCCGTTCGAGTACAGCGCCACGAAGGGAACATGCTATCTAGTGGATTTGCTATGTGTGACCCGGCACCATTGACCGTTGGGCCGCCCCCGTTCGAGTACAGCGCCACGAAGGGAACATGCTATCTAGTGGATCTGCTATGTGTGACCCGGCACCATTGACCGTTTGGGCCGCCCCCGTTCGAGTACAGCGCCTCGAAGGGAACATGCTATCTAGTGGATCTGCTATGTGTGACCCGGCACCATTGACCGTAGGGTCGCTCCCGTTCGTGGAAACCACTAGAGGAACATACTATCTGAAAGAGAGAGGGAAAGAAATAAAAGGGGAGCCAACATAAAATTACTCATACCTGATCTTAGAACGTAAGCTCACTTCCCCAAAACAAAACGCTGTGCAGAACTATAATTTAAACCGCCCAACAACCCGTATGATACAATAACTTAACATCCAATCCAAAGCTTTGATGGCGTATTAGACATGCTGACAGCCATTATTTGAACTTCTATTAAACCAACAACAAGCTTGATGGCCATAACTTCTGCCATTGTGGCAACTATAAATACACGAGCTTAAGTACATCCATTATTTCGAAGCTCCCAACGACAGACAACGAACGAGCCTAGTAGCCATAATTTCTCCATTCGGCATAACATAAGCGCTCAAGGAACATCATTTAATTGAGATCCCAACCAAATATTAAGAACGAGTTCAACGCCCATAATTACTATGCTTCATTGGCATGCTACAAAATTGGCTTAAGAACCAAATTCGAGCTCCAGCGCATACTATGATACAACTTAGAACATCCTAATTTTTTTAGGCTTCCACCTGGCTATAATTTTCTTTTAACATCTATAATCGAAGAATTTACATTCATTCTGCTGTTGACATTGATTGATTAATTCAGTCAGAAGTGTCATTAGAATGCAGAGGAGGTCCACCGCCCCATCACTTTCAGTGCAGCAATAGGTGCGTCGAGCAGTCATCGTTGCAAGACCAGATCAAGGAATGCAGGGGTGACATCACTTCCTGAAAACGGAGAAGCTGATCGGGGCGTAGCGGTTCGCAGGCTCAGGATGTGGTGCGTAGATAAAACAAAGCAGTATTAGTCTTGACAAGAATATATAAATAACCCAGAAACTGATCAGTTTCAAAAAGCTTGAGATAAATGAAATAACAGTGCTTTTAAAGAACAAATCTGAGAAGTGAAATTTAGTAGATAGTTAAGGATTACTACTTACTTACTTACTACCATTGTGGATTTATCGCACCCTAGAAACCATCATAATTATAAATTCCATCAGTGAAATGATAGTGAACTATATAACCTGCACAAAGTCTTAACACCAAATTTTTATATATTCCAAAGATAAGAAAAGTAACCTTTGACAGTTTCAGAGGGACGCACCTTCAGGAGGCCATCGAGGAGTAGGTGATGGGAAGAGCAGCCGAGGAGATTGTAGATGAGGAAGATCAACATCCCACGTAGCAAAGGATTACAGCTTGGCTGGATTTGATGCTTTGTACTTGATATTAGTGGTCCTCAAATTGGTGGACAACAAGTACAGGCCACTGAAATTGTAATTAGCCAAGGGCGTCTGGATACTGAAAAAGAGAACTTAAGAGCCATGAGGGACCATAGGTTTTGATAGCATTCTTTCCTAGACTGAACCTTAAGCATTTAGAGGCGGAGTATAACAAGCCACTAATGGGGTAGCATCTAGCAGACTGTCATCTGCTTAAGCAAGGCAGATAGAAGACTGACTTGTGAACACAAGATTTAACTCTTGAACCAAGCTTGAGAGCACAAGTGATATACTCCTACGGTCAGGATAGAAATTGCTCAAGGTGGTATTTAAACATTAACCAAGTCAACCGATGACACAATACTATCATTCACTATTGAAACAGCCTTAATACAATCTCCAAGGATGAAATAACCGGACGACACCTTATAAATCATCAGAGCTGTAGATTCTGGCGGCCGGACAAACACAAACCACTCTTCTTAAATCCTTTTCCCCCAAACCAGAAGGCACAGCCTCAGAAGAACAAGTGGAGGGAGCCTGAAGACACGACAGGCATCATAACATAACTATGTCAAGCATAGAGAGGGAAGGAACAAACGCAAGACACGAAATCCAGAACAGGAACACAGGGCCCAGGACGGAACTACCCAGAACAAGAACACAAGATGAACGGATGACCATAGGACCAAAGCCACAGCAAATGTCAGGTGGCCCAATCATCGACAAATCATATTCAAACCAAACAATGAATAAACAACACGCTGCACAAAAAGCCAAAGATGACATAATGGGGAGAGACAAGCAGCAATGAACCATCCGATCCGTAGAAGAAAAATAAATCCGGAAGGGTGGAGGACCATACAGTATAGACAACGCGGAACCCAGATTTGAAAAGAACCCCCCCCCCCCACACACACACACAGATATCCAAAAGACCAGGGATACAGAGGAAATTCGGCTACTGAGAAACCATCAATAACTCGCAAAATGAGGGGGACCCATCGCCTACAAATAAACATTACAGAGCTTCTGCCAAGAATTTGGAAAGTATGAGGACTGCCACGGCAGCTGAAAAGTAAACCGGCAAACGTATCGAGCGCCAACTGAATGCCAAAAGACGCCGAGAGGCATATAGGCAGAACAGGGAGAACCTCAGCGATAAGACATCCTCAGCCTTATATTGTGCTCGGAAGAAAATCGCGGAGACAGCATGGGCAGCTGAAGAAAATATACACTAATCCTGAAGGCGCATGAGGAACTAGCCACTGATGCCCAGAAAGATGAACTGTGAGGCGCCAACGGGTCCAGATCACGTCACGAGAACCTGAACACGTCGAAGGGGCCACCCTCAGTGGTGGCTTTGAAACGATGCCCCGGAAAAAGCCATCACACAGCCCCCACAAACCTCCAGACCAAACCAGAGAGAGAATAACAAATTAACTGTCCAGCCGAGAAAAAAGGCAGAGACGAGACTGACACACTCACTAATGCGACCGACGCAAGTCCCCGAGCCAGGGCAGAACCCACTGGGTACACAGAGTGGGGAAAAAACAGGCGAAGCAGAACCAGATGCAGAACGTGCAGGGGCAACGAATGAGTGATTAAAATGAGCCAAAGACGCTACATAAAGAGACCAAGCATAAGGAATTTGTCCACAGAGGAGAGACAGGTCCAAGAGAGACCAATTCACATTCAGACTAACCAGCAGCTACAACAACGAAGAAAATAAACAGAAGAACCGCCATAATAATAAAGCCAGCATCTAATCAAAGATAGTCAAGAGTCACCTTCAGCACCTAAAGAACAAAACAGCAACAAAGAAAATGCAAAAACCGCAATTAAGTCAGCCAGTATGAGAAACCAGGCCAGACGAGGACCGCCAGCCGTCACAACCACAGAAAAGACCCCACAACTCCTGAAACAATAATCGGACGACGCAGAATAACAGCAGAAAATAAATCAGAAAGGCCCCATGAACAAACCACGAGTCACAAAAACTACAATTCCCAGGGTCCTTAGGGGCGCGACGTCACCATACACGGAAGTAAACAAAACAAGACTCAGCCCAGAAAACTACACAGGAAAATGCGCATGCCGCTCACCTTAGAAGACCGTCCGACCACGGCAGACGATAAACCCGGACAGCTCCAGATCCGGGCCCACGGACAACCCGAACACCGCGGAAAACGCACCCCCTGCAGATGCCCGCGACCGCGGCGAAACGAACGCGCTGGGCGCCGTTAGCCGCCCGGCGAGATCCGCAAAAAGGAGCAAACGCGGCGAAAACGGAAAAACCCACATCAGAAACGGGGATCATCCATCCAAAGGACGGGGGAAACAGCAAGACGTCGAAGAAAAGGAGATCCGCCGGATCCGCGAGCACCGGGAACGGCGAAGAATGAGCGCTGAAGGTAAGAAAGAATGAGCGCCTGCGCACCTGGGCTTAAATAGGACGCTGAGCAGGTGCATTAATTGACTGAACCGCCCTAGGGTAAGCTGTAAACACTGCTACGAGTCATCTGCCCGAAATACGATTATGAATCGTCATTTAATTCAAAAAATGGTTTCTATTGCAGTTTTGCGAAATACTTCTATTTTGTTACACCCCAAAACCACCTGCTTCAAACGTATTTTTGATAAATATGAGATTTTTTTGAATTTGTGGTGTTTCCACTGAGTACATTTATTATCGTAAATCCGATTTGCACAATTTCATAGGTGGTGGAAATGCATCTATTGATAAGTATAACCGAATAATTATTTTCTGTTGGTTTGTTTTGCTTTTTTGAGTTGACAAATCGCCTCAATAAGTCTTTGCACCTTATTTTAATTGGCTAACCAACATCTTTTTCAATTTTGCTTAATTCATTGTAAACTGATTTTAGCTTCTTGATGTCAGATCCTTCTTTTGTCATCTTTTTGCATTTAATTTTTTTGTCATGCTTTAGTTCAATCATGTTTTGTTTTTGTTTTTTAAAGCTCAAAAAAAACTTTTTTTGTTTGCTTCAACATTCCATCTAAAATCAACATAGACCAACCGACAGCTACTGGTGAAAAAATAAAAGAACATGGATTCTATTTTCCTCTATCAATACCTGATAATAAGCATCACAGAAGTAGTAAGATATATATATATAAAAAAAAAGTCTAGCACTCCAAATGCATTCATACACGTTGACTAACAGAAAGCCATTTCTGCTGATAATAGGCTCACAAATGCCTGTTTCCATTTCCCAGTAATGAAATTGCAGTGACACAGTAACAGCACCAGTTATCTAAATGCAAAAACACATGTTTATTGACCAATAAAGCAATTCCAGAGCTAATTTACTCTCAGAATTTCTTTATTTACTCTGCTGGGGTTTATTTCCTCCTGTAATCATTTTCATGTGTTTCCTGTCAAATCACATCAAAACATCTTCCGCAGCTGTCCTAGAGTCTGATCAGAGAACTCAAACAAATGTTAGAACTTCAAAATTATACTTTAAAGGATCCTGAAAAGTTATTTCTTAATTTGAGTTAGTTTTAATCTTAAAAAGTATTTAAAAGAAGCAGTATTTTAATTAGTTTAATTTTGCAAAGCCATACATTGTTTCAATGCATATAACTAATGCACTGAATGAAGTCGCTTCAGTAGCCTTATGTCAGATGTTGGCTTTAATTTCTAAAATGTCGTGAAAGAGATTTATAATTGCCTCTGAGCGAAAGTCTAACTTTGGGCTCACACATCCCATCTCTCACTGATTAAGTGAAACACTGAGTGTTTCCTAGCAACCACTAAAACAGGACTGCTTAAGTAGGTGTTGGGGAGAAAAAAAAAAAAGACGGCTCAGTGAGATCTTTTCTCTCTTTTCTTAACTTGCCATTCATGTGCCATCTGCGTGCAGAAACCATGCCCAATTTTACATTAACATCAGAGAGGTTTATCCCCTTTTCTGCCAAGCTTGAATTATGTAGCACTTTTAATTAGTCGCCATCTTGAAGCTTTAATGGCATGCCTACAGTAACATGGATGTCAGGTAGAGAAATACTTGTCAAAAATATAAGTTTTGGAAAAAAAACAAAAATTCTGTGTTATTGAGTTTGCATCTTAATAAACAATTCCGACATCAAGGCTGCATTAAATAGATTTAAAATAAAAATATGCTTCCCAATTATCAGAGAAGCCCCTTTACCCTGACCTTCTTTGAATTACCTCAACTCAACTGTTTATATAATTAACGTAATTCCAACGGATACTAACACGGAGAAAAGCAGCTTTGCACTGATGTGCATCGCATTACAATAGTGAAGTGTTTATGTGAACTAGCTAAATTTTGACGTGTAATAGGGTAAGTTGTTGCATAACAGCGCAAAGCTGCTTATTCCTCGTCAGAATCCGTTAGTTTCCATTATTAGAGCAAGTCGTTGGCGACAGCTCTGGTAGTAAAGGGTTAATGAAACTCCCCAGGCTTTTGAATTGGCTAAAATGCTGCCAATATGGACTCATTTAGTATTTGAATATCTGTAGAAGTGTCAAAATATGACTTTTTTTGTATCCCGTGTGCTTGTGTTGCTCACACAGTAGAGAAGAAGCATTAAAGAAAATCACTAAAAGGAGGGCTAATAAGCATGGCTAATTTAGCACAAACATTTGCTACAGTTAGCCTTCTAACTTCACTCGCCAAAGAATAAAAAAATAAAAAATAAAAATGCTCGCGAGTATTAATTTAGTACCCTTCATACACAAATGATTTGCTGCGAGCTACCAAATAAAAACATTTGTTCGTCATCAAGAAGTAGGACTTACTCAGAGACGTCAAGTTTTTTGCCGGGTGCTGGCTACTTTTGAGGCCCCTGTAATACTTTTAACCATAATTCAAAAAGCATGACATGACTCGTCGCTTATTTAACTGCAACTTTAATTAAAAAGCAAAGCTCAAAGAGGGTGGGTCTGATCAGAGAGGTGAGCGTTGAGCGTGGCAGTCCTCCATCAGTGGTCATGGTTGTCTCATGTAATAAAGCCTAGGATGCTTCACGTTCTGCAGAGTCTGCTTATCTCTCGTCTCCTTTATGTTTGAGGCCGTAAGGACTCTCTGCTGGGTTAAATAAATCTGTACTTCCTCCGTTTTTTGTCAAAAAAACACAGAAGTTTATGAAGCTAAGTCAACAATTTACAGTTCAAGAGCAAAGCTCAAAGACTTTGCAATTGCTGTGTCATCATCATGCAGGGAGACCATCTGAGTGCGATTAGGCATTCTGAATCGAGTGCCAACTTCAAGGGCATTCTGCTTTACCCCAAGTGTTTCAGACTTTCTGTTCTGACTCTAACATATAGTGTCTGCTTCAAAAAGGATTCCATTCTTTATCAAAAATGGAAGAACATTACCTCATTTAACTACACTCACATTTGTGTTGTTCCAATGCTCACAGTGACTCAGCCACTGGCTCCAAGGCAGCAACTGTTTGCTTGATCCACTGCTGGGAAATCTCTTCAAACCAGTACTGCTGTGCTGCTAGCTGAACCTGGGTCCTGTCCCCTGTACCGGGGTCAGACCTAATTAGATATTGCCTCCTCGCAACTTAGATTTTATCTGTTGACTGTGATCCACGAACAAGCAAAGCCTTTAGTGGTTTGAGGAGGAAACGTTGTTATACTAATCTCCATAATCAATGTTACAAGCCTCGTTTCATCAGCTTACGTTCCCCTTTGAAGTGCAGCAAAGCTACAGATGCATTACACGGGCTATGCCTTTTTTCATAGTATTTTTTAACAGATCATTTTTCATTTGTGAGCTTTCAGCTATGATTGTTCATTCAGTAGAGTAAATGGGCAAAACCAAAGTTTATTAACTGTTCGGAATATCCTGATGTCAAAGAGACATCTCAGGCAGCATGATTAGCAGGCACAATGCACTAGGCTAATTCTTTTTTATTTTTTTATGAATGTATTTTTTCCCTCTGGCATCTGCAGCTGCACGATTAGCAAATGTTTTGATGTTGAATGAGAAATGTTGACTGACAGGCACGACTAGACGGAGCACCAGATCATAAAGTGTCTGACAGCAGAGATCCATCTTTGTTTCTCTTCTACAAAATAAACCAGGCAGATTTAGCATTTCATTATTCTACCAGGCCCTGCAGACTGCAGAAAGTTATAAAATCCCTCTCCGATCAACTTTTGAGCTGTTTTGTAAAGCGTTCCCAGTGGTCTTTTAATTATAAATGTGTAGTTTTTAGCCAAGATCAAAGAAACTGTAATTTTATTATTATTTTTTTCTAAGAAATAGTTTATGCAGAGCAGCAGTAGTTTATTAGAAATTTGCCTCTCAGTTGTGGGTGGGACGGTTAGGGCAGGCAGAGCAACCCGCCCCCTTTCCCCTCCCCGTTGCTGAGCACTTGTGACCCCTACTGCATATTTTCTATTCCACAAATCAGATCTTTTTCAAACTGTAATTTTTTCATCTGCTCCTCTTTCACGAATTTGAATAAAAAAACACAGAAATACAATTTTGAGCTCAATGTTCTCTATATACGTCCTTCAGAAAAATGCCACGAGAACATGTTAAACACACAGTTTTCATTGGAGTGGATCTTTAACTCATTGCAAATCTAAAAAAATAGAGGTTGATCTACACCTGGAGACTGGCTTTTACAGTTTAAATAACTACAGTAGTGCATTTCACCTTCTATGGTGCCTGTAAAAATGCAGAAGACTGAGCATTTTCTGTATTTCTGTAAGGATAAGCTTGCCTCATTAGTTCTTACTCCAATGTAAATAGCTAATCTTTCTGTTGATAAGTGGGGCTGTAAATTCTAAATGTGACCTTTAAATAGCAAATAAGTATCAGCATGCAAAGAACAGAAACAAGGGTGTACTAGACAGCTTCCTACTGCAGCCTCATTATACTCCAAATACAAATACCCCTGTGCAAAGGTTTGGCAGACTTTTGGACTATTCATCTTTTTTTTTTGCAATTCACCAACAGCCTCTGTGTTGTGTTTCTGCCAAAGTCGTCGAGCCAAATGCATGTGCGGCTCAAAACTGGCTGTTGTCAAGGCTGCCCGTCAGGTTCCCAGAAAGCAGCGAAATTATGAAAGAGGCTCCATAAAGCCTTCAAACTGTATGGAGACTGGAAGAGTGATCAAAGCTCCCCCTTTCTCAGCAGTAATATCTCCATGCAGGATATTAGCTTTGTGTTCCTGCTGCCGAACAGAAAACACCATTGTTTCCTAAACACTGGTCTCCACAAGACTTCTTATTAAATAGATGTCATGATTTGAAAAAAACAACATACGCCTGAATACAATACTGTCTGTTTTATTAGACTGTTGCCCATTGACTAGAGCTGAGTAGACAGTGCAGGAGTATTGTGCCCATGAAATCTTTCTGCAACATAGATTGCACATGTTTTTTTTTTTAATTTGGACCAACATTCTGTTGTTTGGGTTTGTTTCTTCATCCTAAAGCTGCAAGGGCATCTAGTTTCAACGCTAAGACAATGTACAGATGCAATGAGAGGTGCTGGGGTCCATTTGAAGCGCCGGGCGTGATGCCTTGATGGCAGCGTGGAACGGGAAAAATTCTAAAGAGGGGTAAAAAAAAAAAAAAAACTGCGCCATGTGGCACAATATTCCAGAGTTCAAATATCTGAAATTTGGCAAAGCATTACCTTGTGTCGACCATTTAACGACCACTCAGCTTTGGTAGTGATGTGGCAATGATGTGATGGGCGGGTAGAATCCAAAACCAACCGATTGTCCAAATAGTTACTGTTATTTAAAAAGCGTGTTTTATTTTCTGTTGCCGGTGAGAACTCTGGTGTTAAAGATTTGACTTTCTAGTGGGTTGTCAATATAAGTCTTGCATCGGTGACTGACCCTTCTCGGTGAACGGGGTTGCTGCAATGGGATCTCCTGGGTCTGACTCTTTTGATTGGATCTGGGGGGTCCTGTGGTAGTGTTCTCCGTGAACTTGGGTTGGGGGGGTCGCTGAAGTGGACATGTCCCCAAAATATCGTTTCCCCACTTCAGGACAAAGCCAGGTCTCTACATTCTATCATTTTATCCCTTTTTTAGTTTTTTAATTGTTGTGTGTGTATGTGTGTGTGTGTTTTTGCGGGGGGGGGGGGTGGGGGTTCGCACTGTCTGTGTTGTCATCTTGTTTTTAAGTTTTATCGTATTTTATGCACAGCACTTTGAGTGACATATATTGTTGAAAAAGTGCTATATAAATAAAGTTTGATTTGATTTGATTTGATTTACTTCCATAAAGGAAAATAAATCATGCCATTATCAAAAGTTCTACAGCATCATGTTTCAAAAGGGCCAGGGCTCAATGCGTTTGGAAAAAGGACCCCGTTGGTGTTATTGCTGCTGTATATGAGTACCATATTGTGGAGATGTTTAGTATTGATTGCTATCTGTGCATCATTGCGAGTAGAGAACTTGTTTTTCACCCTGTCACTGCAAAAAATAGATTTGCCTTCAAGCTCTCTTCACCTTGCTTCTTGGGTGTCGATGACTGTCATCGAGCCTGACTTGTATCCTGAGACATTTCATTTCTATTTTTGGAATATAGGTGGACAGTGAGCTGTTTGTTTCCGAGCCCACATGGCTGTTGCACATTCATGAAACACCTTTTCAGTAAAAGCACAGATTTGGCTTTCGGAGCCCTCCTGCTGTCTTCTGGTAAATATCGGCTGCTAATTAGTGGCTGTTTATATCTTTCACAGCATCATCTTTTGGAAGACAGCCGGACCGTTCTAGTACTGATTTTCTGGCTTTCCCAATCAATGAACAAGGCTGTTTCTGTTCTTGTTTTCCCTCTCCATCTGTATGTTTCTATCTTAAGAAGAAGAAACAGGGAAAGTGTTGGGGACGACACTTTGATATTTCGCTTTTTGGCAGAAAGACTATTTTGGGAGGGAGGGCTACAAAAGTGGTCTTTGGGACAAACACATTTTTCATGGGTGTGGCAGTACAGAATCATAAAGCATCCTTATTGTGAGAATAGGCCCCATTGTCAAACTAAGTGAAAAAAAAAAGCCTCTCTTTTTTTCATTTTGACAGATGAAATAGAAATATGTGTTTATTTTATTAGGGCCAAGTCCAAATATTTCCCCTACCCCTACATTTGGCCCTCCAAACAGAGAGTTTAGCACACTAAAATTGGGATGTCACTCTGACTCGATGACGTCATCAATAGTCGCTGGTCATCCACTTTAGCACCTAGCTGCCAGCGCTAAGAAAATCCACATTGGTTTTATGACTTTAAAAGGTCATGCTAAAACAAAAAGTCATAGCTTACATTATAATTAATCATCTAAGCTTCAGAGCACACCTACGTGAAGAAATGCGGTCTTCATCACGGATGATTATTATTATTTCCCATTCAAAAAAACGATTTCGGACAACACTACCCCTACAATTAGGGATAGGGAGAAGCCGGAGGGGTAGGGGAAGAATTTGGATTCTTTACTCTTTACAAAAATAATGAAGATAAAATTGTTGCTTTACAACCAATCATTGTAACTTAAAGTTGCCGAAGCGTTAAACGTAGTTTTAGAGAGAATAAAGTAACTTTGCAAAAGCATGTTTAAAAACCAACCAAAAATACGATTTTATCTAAAAAAAACAGAAATTAAATTATAATAGCAATAGTACCATGTCATAGTTGGAGTTTATGATTTTTAAAGGTAAAAGCTGTCATATGAAGGAAATTAAAAAAAAAATAGTTTATTTTAAAGTGACCAAAAAAACCCCAGAAAAGGATCAATTTAATCATTAACACTTTTTCTTTTCACTGAGAGATGGATTCTTTATATTTGATTTCTTCTCAGATGTGTTAATTAGTGCCAACGAATACTTAAATACCGTAAATCATTTGCCTTCAGGCACTACCAGCTTTTATTTAAAAGTATAGTTAATTATGTGTGGCTAATGCTGGACATTGTGGTTGAGAAGGAAATGGAATTTTGTGTCTTCAGGGACTCTTTTAACTATTTCTTTATATCTTCAGGGAAACGTTTCATCCTCCACCTGTGTTATCGTCTTTGTCAGCATATTTCTGTGCAGCTTTGACTGTTCTTGTGTTTTTATTTGTAGATGTTGACCTCAATGTTTGTGTTTTTTCAGTGATCTGCCACTTTGAAGAAGAAAACCGGAAGAACCCTCCTTAGACAGAAGATACAGTGAGTGTTTTTTTTCTCTCATTACATCTGACACAACCTTTATTTTGTATTGTGGTTTCACTCCTAATGAAATCCCAAATTGCAATTTTTTTCCCCCATGGGTGTTTTTTCTAAATATAGAATGATTGCATTTGCAAAAAGTTGCCTGTGACCCATGGACATGGGGTACGGAGTCAGGATGCCTGATGGTCTCTGGGCTCATTTCAGATGCAGACATTGCCTTGTTGCTGCTTTTAATGTGATCTGGAGGCTCACAATCGAATACACAGCATAGAGGCTCCGACATGGCCCGAGCCGGCAGTCCAGAAAGCCTTGTGTTAATTGACTGGAGTAAAGTCAGCTGTGATCACAGGTCAGGGGGGGGGGGGGCATACAGCCTCTCATGTTTCCCTCAGTATTGTAAGAGTCATCCACACTCCTCACTTTAGGTGAAGCAGCATTTAAAAGGTTGGAATTATGCTTAACTGAAAGCAATTTTTATGCCATCACAGTGGTGACTATAAAGACATGTCAAGTTTGTCTATAACTATTACAAGTTACTGATGTATGGTCATCAAAGGAAGGAGTTTTAAAAGTGGCTGTAAGTTTATGTCATAGTTTAGGTAAATTCTGTGAATAAGAGGTTCTGCCACAAACAGAAGTAAAGACAAAACATGCAGAACTTGCTGGAAGAATGTGCCTTTCATTTAAAGACCCGCTCCAATGGAAATGGTTTTTTCTCTGTTCATTTAACATGTTCTTGTAGCATTTTTCTCATGATGGAGAACATATAAAAAAAACTGCATTTCTGAGTATTTTATTTATTCAAATCGAGATGAGTCAGGAGCCAAAAGAGAAAAAATTGTTTGAAAAAGCTCTATTTAGTGACACAGACTGAGCTGTTTCAAAGCGCAACAATTCTCTTAAATTTGCCAAAATAGAAATCCGATTTTGTCTGAGGTCTGGCAAACAGAAAACCTATGGTAATAACCCTTTAACACTGGCACTGTTGCTGGCAGCAGGAAATGACACATGCTCTTCAAACCATTGTAACCCTTTGACCTTTTACACAATTGATGGAATTGAAACAGACTCTGTAGTGGCAGTAGAGTGTTGCATATCGGTCCAAAGCTGCTCTTCTCAGCATCCATCGGCATTACAATAGCTGTGTTGAAGAGGTTTTAACCACAGTTAAAAGAAACGTCAAGAGTGAAGCTAAAGCTACGATGGTAAAGGGTTAAACCTTCAAACATAGTTATGAAGAGGCCAGAAATGACATACAGAACTTCTTGATAATTTTGAGGTGCTGATTTTCAAATAATGGCAGGAAAGTGCACTGTGCTTTTTAAGAGCTTCCTCTATTTTGCTGTTAGCAAGATAGTAGATTTAGTAGATAATGATTAGCTTAGCCAGTCACAGATCAGCTTTATTGCTTCTTTTTTGTTATATATTTATATAACAAATACAGACATATATATATATATTTATATAAAAAAATGTTATGTATTCAAACTGTAGCAGTTTTATAAACATCAAATGCTTTGATCATTTTAGTACCAGACGACTAATCAGCACCTTTGTTTTCTGAACAATGAGCTTCTTGCTGCTCTGCTGAAACTTTGGTTGAGCTAAAGTCCAAACATGGGATGTTCTGAGTTTAACAGCTTCCTTCAAAGTCTTCAGGCGTGAGTTCAGGTTTCATATAATAACATCAGAAGGCCTTGGTATAGATGTTTTTCGCGAAAAGAACAGTGGTTTCTTCCAACAGCGGTAGCTTTGTTTTCCTAAAACGTACCGATTTTTCATATACATGGATTCAGTGGCACCAGTTTATTCTGGAGAAACTCTACTTCTTTGTGACTGAGTGTTCTCTGTTCACTTTTTTCCGCATAAATTACTTGTTAGCTGTGTGATTTGATGTGTTAAAGCTCCCATTGGGCTCTGACTGATGATGATCACTGCATCTGTCTTAGCTGTTGTCAGTGATTGATGGAGTTTGCACTTCCCACCTCCAGTTGTTGGTGTTCACTGAAGTTTACGCCTCAGACCTCGGCTTATTGCAGAGATGTGTGACCCAGTTTCCACGAGCAAACATAAATCATCCTTCATGCCCTGCCACCACTGTTAAGAAGATTACTTAAGGAAAGAAAGTGTTTGGAGTTAATAGTTCAAAGACGTCAGCATTATAAAAGTAGTTTATCAAAGAAAGTAACTAACAGGTTGTCTTTTTTTTTTAACGCATCCATTTCGCCTGCAGACATGTGCTAATTTTAGTTTTAACAAGGGAATGTCTGTATTTCAAACTGATAAATGCAGCCTAAAAAAGATGTTTCTCCGTCTCAGAGTCGCTGAGAGTTGTGTTTTTGTGTGCAGCGGTGTGTTTTCACCTTGTGTGCAAACGTCCTGCCACCTCTGCCTCTGATTTGCCTCCATCAAATTTAATTTTCCTCAGCCAATCAGCATTATTTATGTAGTTGTCTCGCTGTTGCCCTTTAAAACATGCAGTGCTCTGCAGCCCCAGTGGATGAGGCTGATGAAAGCCAGAGCTCCAAAAACGAGTTTTTATAATTGATAATGTCAACAACTTTGTGAAGTTGTAACTGTCTGATTAATGCTACTGTCTGTTCATTTACATGCGAAATTTATCATTGTCTTTTTACATCAATATTCAAAGACAGATTGCATGGAATGTGAATGGATGCTGTAAGATCCAGGCAAGAAAATTAAGAATCCTCTCTGGTTCTTGATTTTCTAAAATAACCCCCCCCCCCCCCCCCCCCCCCCCCCCCCCCCATTATTTTAATGTGTGATGGAAATTTTCTGCAATGGCCAAAGTACAAATGGAAGTTTTTTCTAATTTGACCATAAGTCGATATATCAAATCAAATCAAATCAAACTTTATTTATAAAATAGCGCTTTTCATGCATTTTGTACAACTCGAAGCACTTTAACATTAAAAACAAAAAACACACAACATTACAGTAAAAACCCAACCCACCCTTCACCCTTCCCACTCCCCTCCGTTAAAACACATGACCCATGGCCCCCACGTACAAAGAATAATGACTATGTAACTTTAAATAAATAAATAAATAAGCAAAAAAACAAACAAGTATGGCTTGGCTCTGCTGTGATAAAATCTGCTTTCCTGTGTGTCAGAATCAGCTGATTCCCGTTGATCATGTTTACAGTTGAGGAGTTGCAGTGGGTTGAAGAGTGTGGGTTATTTAGATGTCACCTGCAACATCTCTATAGTGTTATGCTACCTACACACCGGCATGTGAATGCACTAAACGTGCATTCTTTAAAACTACTCCAGTCTTGCTCCAGGTTTTTATTTTTTTTCATAGTTTGATATTTTTAGTTTGAGCTGGGTGGCTCGGTTGGTAAGGTGAGCGGCTACCACGCAGGAATCCAGGGTTTGATTCCCGGAGGGGAATAAACAATGGTACTGAGTCAATTACCATATCAATTGAGCAATCACCCAGTGTGGGCCCTTGGGCAAGGCCCTTAGCACTACTGCCTCCCGAGTGCAGTTAGGCTGCAGCTCACCGCTCCCCCAGGGGATGGGGTCAAATGCGGAGAAGAATTTCCCCATTGAGGGATCAATAGAGTACTAATTATTAAAGACTTGGTGTCATAGAATTCCAGCCGGGCACTTACTATTAATTTCTCCTTCATGATCAGTTTTCAAACGATTTTGAAAAGAATGCTATTGTATGTCATTAACAAATCCCAGTCCCTGACTGGTCAAAGTTCATTTGGTTTCACTTTCGACGCATGTTCAGTGGGTGCCCATTGTGTACGTAGAGTCCAAAAACTGACTCAAAAACTTGCATATCAACATGTGAACACATGAGCTTTGGGCGCGGAAGCCTGAAACGAGCACATATGTGCGTTTACATGGACGTCTCATTAGAAGAGCTCACTCAAACGCACCTTTCTCAGCCCGGTGTGGATGTAGCATGAAAGGGTTAACACAGCCAAGAGGATTAAGAGATGTAAAAGTACAAGTATTTTTTTAGTGGCAAGTGGTCTTTAAAGCAAACAGTAAACTGCTTTTTCATCTAATGTAATTGAATTTAATTGCGAAGGTTGCTACCAAATTGCTTATTTTAGGTGTGCCTTTGCTTTCAGGGACATTACTGTAGTAGATAAATACACATTTAGTTCCACTTATAAGGGGAAAATCATACATTTTAGAAATCTTGTGAAGGACTCTCAAAGTGCCAACGCCTGCTGCATGTGAATTGTTTTCATCTCAGTTAGGTGTAGCCATGTTTGCAAGAATTATTTATTTATTATCATGTTTTCATTAAAAAAAAAAAGAAAACAAGACGGACTTCTGAGGAATTTAGTCCACAATCAGCCACATTCTCAATGAATGTTTTCGCTTCAGGTTGCCAGCATGAAAAGAAATCCTCTTTCCTTTCAGCAGCCTTACTTTTGACGGCAGCTGTTGTTCCAGTTTTAATCTTGCAGTTCCACCATTTCATTTCCTGCCATTTTCATTGAATCAACTCTATGTAGGTTGATAATCGGAGACGGACAGACTGGATTTTTTTTTTATTTTTAAAATAATATTTTAAACTGTAACTAAATAAGAAGTTTAATTGATTTGTTGTATCATATTTTATGAAACAAATGCTTTAATTCTAGGGGAGAAACGGGGCATTTTTACAGCCTAAACCACTCAGAACAAAGACTAGAATCACAAGCGTAGACTCTACACTACAGTGTTGCCCCACTTTTTCGTGTTTCAGTATTTGCACATTTTTTTTCGGTAACGTGACTCCTCCGAACTTAAGACGCTTGAATAAGTCTGGTGTCCGTAGAAGGTGCTGCAGGGAAGGAGGGGGGCAGAGATGAAGAGCATGCCGGCCCGTAGTCTTCTTTGCCGGCTGTATATTTCACAGCCATTTCCACTGGTTCATGAATCGCTACCAACCGAAGTTAGTGCCGCGGCACGGAGAAACAGCATCAGCTGACTCAGAAGCAGCCGTAAAATATCCTGATGTGCTGAGAAAGATAATCGCGAAGAATAATTATCATCCGGATGAATGAATGATGGAAGAAGATGCCCTTTCACACTTAAAGGATGAAGGAGGGAATAGGGGCTCCTGGTTTTTAGGCACAGCGAGACAGAGTGGCACTCCAAATGTGTGTTATAAAGTACGCTATGGTGCAGTCTACTGCTCTGGATAAAAACATAACAAACTATGTTGAGCCATATTCCAATGTTATGAGTATGGGTCGGTGAGGGATATTCTTTGGCTGCGGGGGTTGGTGGGTAGTTCTCCAGGTCTCTCTGGTCCCTAACCCCAGCAAATATGGGGCGAAATACTGTATCATAAAGGTTTAACACTGTAGAGCATGAAGGCTTGTATTATCTTTTTAACTTAGAGTTTAAACAGAAGAAATCAAATGTAGACTGCTTTTTGAGAGATGCGTGTTAGATAAAGATGTAAATCCTGGCCTTTTTCAGTTCTACTGCACATAAAGTTGCCATAGTTCCTAATTTGTGCACTGAAGGCAGCCTTTAATTGAGTTTCGTTCCACACACATTGCTTTTCAGATGTAAATATAATTAACTTTTAAATGAAATTATAATGTAGCTTGAGCAAAGACTGAAAATTGATTGCAGTGTAAATTGAGCACATACTTGAGTCAAACAGTGACTTTTGTAGATCTCAAACTAATTAAGAGATAACTTTTCTTTTTTTTAACTAGTAAGGGAGGTTAAACATTCAGTATTTTAGATTCTATATTTCGCTTTGTCCCATTTGGTGTTTTCTCAAAGAATTATATTAGTAAATAAATATGAATGATTTTAACTAACACCTTAGGATTGGTAAAATCTTGATAATTGATGTAAACCTCCAGGTGGGGAATGGGGTGGAGGAGGGACGGCACACTGTCGCAGAGAGGTGTTTTTTTTTTTTTTTTTTTAGCGTATTGTATTGTTTTAACAGATCCTGGTGTGTGCATGGTCTCACGGTCTTACATGCTTTTTGTGAATAAAAGGATGTGAGAGCAGGGACATCTAGAGAGGTGGAGGTTTGCCCTGGAAAGGAGAGGAATGAAGGTCAGCAGCAGCATCAGGACTGTGTGTAAATGAGAGGAACTGAAGTGGAACGTTGAGGTAGCAAAGGTGAAGAAGGTGGAGGACTTTAAATACTGAGGGTCAACGGTCCAGAGCAGTGGGGAGTGTGGGGAAGAGGTGAAGAGGAGTGTAAAACTGAGAGGAGGAAGGTTTCTGGTGTAATATGTGTCATCAAGAATGAAAGAAAAGGTGTAGAAACTGTGATGAGAGCAGCCATGTTGCTGGTTTAGAGACTGAGAGAGAGACTGGAGGCAGAGCTGGAGGTAGCAGAGATGAAGATGTAGAGGTTCTCTTTAGGGGTGATGAAGATGGATAGAATCGGGAATGACAGGCGATTTCCAGCCACTGCTGATGACCTAGAACAGGTGTGCTGCGATTGTTTAGATTCCGATTTATTAAGGATTTTATATCATTTAATTGTTTGCTTTTGTAGTGAACTAAATTCTTGTAAGCACAGGTTGTTTACTTTTCCCGTTGTCTCAGATTATTAGAGTTTAATTTATTTTTGTACAGACTTAAATACACTTTTGTCTCAACAATAATAGGTGAGGTGCAGGAAAAAACCGTTTTTGTCTGTTCAGTTCAGTTTTTTCTTGTATAGCCCAAAATCAATCACATTTTCGTCTCAATGACCTTCGTAGCGGTAATTGTAAAGTAAACGTAAAATCATAAGGATCATGAATGCATAGAATTCAACAGGAAAATACTAAACTGAACTAACTAAACAGACTGAACTTAACTGGGCATCACTGCCCTTAGACCCTCCTTAACGATAAACAAAACCTCTTTAAAAAAAAAAAACAGATTCTGGGAAAAACAAAGAAACCTCAGGGGTGTCCACATGAAAGAGGGATCCTCCCCCAGGACGGACAGGCGATGTACCAGAACTCATAGAGAAGAACTAACTTATCTAACTCTACAACTACATGTTTAAAGTCCAGCAGACGAGCTTCATCCAGATAAAGTTGGGGGGACGGCTGGGGGCGCGAGACGAGCCGGAGGCAGTTTAATTTATTTTAAAATATGCCTACAAATGGACACAGCACTTCTGTTGTTATGTTCAGTGGGTGTAACGGGTAAAATAAACGAGAGGAAAACTTCTAAAAGTGTACAAGCTCTGTTATAATTTGCGAAAATATAACAGAGCTCGACTTCCTGGTTGAATGAACATCAAAATAAAAAAGAGGAAGACAAAAAGCGATTTTTTTTTTCTTTTTTCTTTTTTTTGAACAAGAGAGCATTGTTGTTGACATTAAAAGCAAGTAGCGCCCCCTAAAAGCAGCAGCTTAAACATGAGATGCATTCATTCAAAAAGGCTTCTCTATTAGCACTGAAGCTAGATTAGTTCAAGATATAATCCTCTTCAACAATCGCTTTTCTGTCTAGATACAGGAATTCAGGGTTCGGAATATTTTCTCGCCCATCATGTTCCTTTTGTGCGCTCGAGGGTGCCACATCATGTTTTGTGACCATCCTCCAGGATCCCTCCTCTCTGTCAGAGCAGCTTTATGATATCTGGGATGGAGAAAAAACTCCCCCTGGATGAGCTAAACAGAACAGAGCACATGAGGGAGGATGGTCTAGCATGTTTAAAATGGCCACAGGAAGCCATTTCCCATGGTGCCCCGAGTCCGCTGGCTCCTTGGTGCCAATCTGTCCTTTGTGAGCCAAAGCACATGAGACACATTGCGGTCACCATGGGCTGGAGGAGATGTGACATACAAAGACAGACCCTGTTTGCTTCTCTTCAGTTCTGCTTATTGATACCTTTAAAGACCAAAACTCTTTCTGCTGTTTTATACAAGTTTTAAAAAGGAATCCCTCACAAAACATGTTCTGTCTTAATCAAACTAAAGTAATATTAATAGTGTTTGACAACACTTGAAAAAAAAACCCTCATAATTTATATATATTTATCTGCAAAGTGCTATTTTACCGTTTTTGCTATACTGTTAACATTAAAATGTCACATTTTAATAACTAAAAATAATAAAAATTCATTCAGTTATGATTGTTGTTTAAGCCTCGTTTAGAAAAATAGCTTATCAGTGTTGCAACCAAAACTAAACTGCATGTTTAAACACGCCAATGAATATCGTGTTTTTGGTGTTTTTAACATTCTTGTGGCATTAGGGTTGTGCCGATGGACGATACCATCGATGGTTGATGATTGACTGCAAACATCGTCAACTGCCAATTTAAGGGACATCGCCCAACCCTATGCGGCATTTTTCCCATAATGGAGGACATTTTTATAAATGAAACATTAAAACTGCGTTTCTGAGTGTTCCCTAATTCAACTCACAATGGATCGGATCATACCAAAACCGGATGTTTAAAAAAGCTCAGACTTGTGACAGAGTACTGATGGGTTGGTAGCGAATGAAACGGCTGTGAGAGCCGTGTTCTTTTTTGGTTTTTGTTTGTTTCCTTCAACCTCTATGGTTTGTACCGAGCGCAGCTGGGGAGTTGGCGTTGTGGTGACACGTGCAGCAGCTGAACGTGAACGGAGTATGGGGGACACTGAGAGATCATCAGGTCAACGAAGACAAAATCTACACCAACGCAAAAACGTAGAGTAAAGACAATGAGTGAGACAGGAAAAAGAAGCACATTTCTGGAACCATTTCTAGCTAATTACCCAGCATGCCTTTCAACAGATTCTTATGTAGAAAAGAGCAGCTCTGCGCTAATTTGGAATACTTTAAATTAGTGGACTTAATTAATGTAGTACCACTGAATTCTGATACATCAAAAAGCAGCTCTGTGCAAAAACGAGACACTAAAGGCCCGTACACACCGGGACGAATATTCGCCTGGCGTTATTCGCCAGCGTTTTTCGCCACGTCTTTTGTGCTCACACCCAGGCGATTTTCGCTGACGATGAGCCGACTGAACATGCAATTTCATTCCCTGACATTAGATGGCGCTCTACACAAGGTGGTCGCTTTTCACTCAGAAGAAGAGAGCCAGTATTTACGCGCTTGTCAGAAGAACATGGTGAGTTTTCATCGACTGGTACAAGAGCTGAAAATGTTTAATGAGCGTTTTCTGGGATATTTTAGAATGTCCGTCATTATTTCTTTGCGGCAGTGTAGCCGCTACTTGTCGTCTATCTTCTTTGCTGGTATGTGTGCTCAAAAAAGGCAGTTTTGTGTTTGAGCGCCCCCAAGTTGTGTTTTACTGTAACTTCAGAAGCTCCAGACACGTGTGTAAAAGCGCCATTCTCATTGGTCGTATAGATTTCGACGCGAGGCGTCAAAAAAAAAAACGAACCCGAGGCGTTTTTTTTTTTTTGGACGCTTTGACGCGTGGCGTTTTTTCGCGTCGGTGTGCACACTCTCATTGGTGCCCTTTGTTTAGTCACGAGGCGAATTTCGTCCCGGTGTGTACGGGCCTTTAGTAAAGCCTTTACATAATGAACAGATTCTGACGTGGAGAAAAGGGTCTCTGTGTAAATATGCAACACTTTACCAGTACTTTACTAGGATCACCTTTATTGATGTAAAATGTTGCCTCCTTTCTCCATGTCAGAATCCGCTGATTCACGTTGATTAAACTGTTGAAGAGTTACGGCGTGTGTTAAAGCTTCACAATTGTTTTCTTTCTAAATCATAGATTACTTTTTTTAGATTTAAACATTTTTCTCTATACTTTAGACTTATTATTCTCAACCAAGCATTGTGTTTGTCACCAAGAAGAATAATGTTTTTCTTTTTCTTGCCTGCAGTAACACATGGACTAAATGAGTCCATTTTCTTTTCAGATTTAGATGTGAACCTAAAAGCAGCAGCGTGGCTCAGATCTAACTCCTAACATCTTTTCCGTTTGGTTGTTTCCTTTCGAGTCCAGCATAATCCTGTCGTCCCAGAGAATACAGCTGTTTAAAATGTCTGAGTTTAGCATTTTTACATGAGACGTAAGTAGAATTGCTATTTTTTTGCATTGTACGACAAGTTTTCAAGGGTTTTAGATCTTTTGTTGTTTGTTTGTTTGCTTTTTCCCTATAAAAATGCACATTTGTGTTTTGGGATGCACTCCATTTAGATTAGGAAATAGTTAAAGACTGAGGAGTTTGGAGTTCTCAGGGAGCTTTTCATTGTCAGTTGGCAGGATGGATATCTCTGCCTTAACCTCTCAATAGTGCACACACAGACAAATGTAATTTGTGCTGAAATGTGTGTTTAGCAAACTCAATTTGGCAGGAAAATATTTAAAAAGACCACAGGGCTGAACTCACAATGATAATGTCTTCTTAGTTCTTGACTCGGGCTGTTATTAAACCTTGTGCCAATATGATTTCTGTAGCAAGAGCTGGATTGGAAGTCAGCCTGATGTGAATACGCATGTTGATCCGCTTCTCCATCTTTTCACTGGTGTGGTTGGGAATAAGCCCTCTGGTCTAATTGAAGGCTTCATTGTCTGTTTTTGTGTTTTTATTTTTTGCATTAGGAGGCCTCACCTCACTCTTATACAGTTTTAATATGTAGTTTGGACTTTTGGTTGAAGAACTACATTCTAAGGAAGTTAACTACACGGTTCTATTAGTGATTAGTAAACAGATTCAACAAGACACTTTTCTGCTGGGTATCAGTTAACTTGGCCTCATAGTCTGAAGACCCACCCCTGTCAACTGTTGGGCTACTCTAGAAGTGTTTCCGGTGGCTTTTTAATTATGATTATGTAGTTTTTAGCCCAAATCCCCTAAACTATCAATATTTCAAACAGCACTTTTTACCTGCTCCTTATTTACAACAATTTGAATAAAGAATTACTAAACAATTCTGTGAATTTTCTTAATATATGTCTTCCATCTTCGGAAAAATGCCACAAGAACAGGTTGAAAACTCGATTTTCCTCTGAATTGGTCTTTAAGTGAGATAAATGAAACCTACCAATTTATCTTTTATCATCATAATTTTTGCTATTTGTTTCCCGCCACTTGTTCTTGGAATGCACAAAAGTCGACAATATATTATTAATATTTTTCCATTTTGGAGTTCAATTGGCTTTTTATTAATTCATTTTATGAATTATATAGATATATAGATATATCCTTTTTTTTCTTACATATTAGTTAATAACAACTAGCTTAATGGAATTGAATTTCCAACTTAGCAACGGGAAACTTTATCTGTTTCAGTCTGAAACTGTCGCACCTCGGCTTTCATTTATGTGTAAATTTACCATAAGCACTGCGTCAAAGTAGCTTTGTTGCTAGGTAACAAAACGCCTCCTAATACTGCTGTCATTTCTGAGAACTGCGTCAGTTTTCACACCTCTAAGAATAATTTCTCCTCTAAAAAGCTGCGTTGTTGAGCAGATCAGCTAAGAAATGTGAAAAGGTCCTGGTATAACTTGCTTTACCCTCAAACGTCATGCGAATGTTTTATTTCTGATACATTTAATAAACACAGCAATGTAGACATACACACTTTCTTCGCTTATTATACTTTAGTTTGTGAATTTAAAGTGTGCTACCTGTAAACGTACAAATGCTGTGTTATTAGCACAGCATGCCACAAACTGTTCATACTAGTAAGTGACGAGGCTGAAAATGTCCTGTGTGACTTCCTTCAGCATCTCCGGAAAGTTGTAAACACATTCCAGAGTGTTTGAGGTCCACAGCCTAAAAGCTTTCCAGCCTGCTTGAGTCCAAATAGAGTAATTGTCACAACAGGGGTCAGGTTGACACTGCAGAGAATCAACATGTCCCTCATTGCAGGTCATCAGACTTTTCTTTTCTTCTCCCCACCTTTCTGTTTGTGTTCCAGAAGACTGAAATGAAGAAAATTGCTGTCTTCTGCACCATCATTCAGCGCCTCCAAGCACACCTTGTTCCCTCGCACATACTGACAAAGCGGCCAGCTTCTTTCCAAGAATTTGTTTTCTGTAATTGGATAGAGGCAGCAGAAATTAATAAAAGAGCAATTTGGTCTTGAAAGGCAAGGCAGAAGAGATGAAGTCTGTGTACATCTTTGCCCTTGAAGTCAAGCTCTTCTGCAAACCTGGTTTGGCTTTGATCATCAAATCTGAGCAGGAGGGGGGCATTAAAGGCACGGGGGTTGCAGACTCCTTTCTAATGCTAATGTCCAGACTTCTCTTTTTGTGGCTGCAGATGAATATGCATTTCTGGTCAGAGTCAAGACGCTCATCTAATTGGAGGTTCAATGTGTGATTAGCAATGCAGACAACACTTGTAAAAAAAATACATAAACATGTTTTTTATTGTTGCAGTGCTATTCAGACAATCTCAAAACGTGGTATGTAGATGCATTAAAAAAATCATAATGGCTCCTATACTACTGTACTTCAGTCGTTCTGGTAACTTGTACTGTGGTGTTTTTCATGATCTACATGAATTTAGGAATCTGTATATCATTTGGTCACATGCACCCATGTGGGGGGTTGACCCGTATGGATGCTGCAGGTTTTTTGGGTTGTCCATCAAGTCACAGAGAGGGGCCACATCTTAAAGGGAGCTGATGTTTACGACCACTTTAATGGAACGTACCATTGACGTGTGCGGTAAGTGTATTTTGAAGTATTTGTAAGGATAATGTGAGTTGGATGCACTTATGACCTATGCTGTCTCATGGTGTCCTTACCCAACACTCTAGTGGACTTTAAAGTGTCTGTTGGACAGCTGTAGAATGCCCACACAAACGACACCCCTATGGTCTAAGTTCCTACTTTTTACAGTGCAGCTGCTTGCATTTATCAGAACAGCTAATGTGCCGTCCAGAAGATTTTGGGAGGTTAAATAAAGGAAATATCCGTAAGTTGTGCCTGAATTTTTATACATAAGTGTTTACTTTGACCTGTCACATTTGACCTGTAGATAAAAAGTGCTTGATCCTTTTTGCTCTACCGTATTTTATCTGAGTCACCTCTGTGTCCCACACAGGTTTGCTCGTATCCGTCCATAGGGGCAGTTGTGATAGAGGCTTTACTTGTGACCGTCATTCTGTAACCAGAATGGGTTAGTCCTAATACTCAATTTTTGCTTTCCCCCTCAGGAGGGAATTGAATTGAATGGTCTGTTGTAATATGTATAACACATTTGATTGGTCCTGAACTTGATTTACAAAAACCTACAGAGGCAAACAAAGAGTTATAAACATTACTCAGGATAGTTTTGCAGTCCTTGGCAAAACCCCTGTTTCATTTGTCTACCAAATGCAGCAA
This sequence comes from Oryzias curvinotus, assembly GCA_023969325.1. Classification (NCBI taxonomy): domain Eukaryota; kingdom Metazoa; phylum Chordata; class Actinopteri; order Beloniformes; family Adrianichthyidae; genus Oryzias; species Oryzias curvinotus. Next base: position 17,760,802 of record CM043728.1, read on the forward strand.
AAATGAGACATTTGTTACATATTTTCAAAAGTATTACATCAGCAAAGAAAGAAAATAGTTTGACATATGTTTGACCCAGTAATACTCTTACAGGACTTCTAGCAAAAAGCCTTACCCATCTGCATCAGGCTCCTTTTCTCCTGTCACCGTGGAGACCCCCCCACACACACGCATACACACATAACACTTTTAGTTTGCATGTCCTTCCTGGCTCATAAACATGAACACAGTTCATAGGACCCTCTTCAGAGAGCGCACACTCTTGTTCACACATGAGCCTCTACTGTTGTGTTGAACCGGAGGAGGATGGAATAACCGTGCAGTCGTATGTTTTGGAGTCACGCTTCGGTCACAACTACCACAATGTCTCTTCGTTTTCCTAAAAAGCACACAAACAATTCCTTTCTCAACTGAAGTGGGTCCAAATCTGATTTGCCCCCCCCATCTTCGCTTGTCATTGTGACTTAACTACATTACTTACCTACTCATACAGATGTGTAACGCGGAGACGTTGGGGGTTATCTCAGGGATTTCAGTCGGTGTGCAACAGCCATGTTTGCTTTGTCGACTCCAATGGAGGATGAACAGTAGAATGAATAACTGAGACGCAGTCATGCTTGGCCATATCGTATTCGGCCATCCAAATGCACAGCGATCGTATCGCTCCTGTTCTGGAAGTTACCCAGGATTCCATAAAGATGTTTACATCTGTGAACATGACTCATATGATCCAGGCTGGTTGCCCCCTAGAGTAGAAAGTTTCACAAACTCTGCTGATATGAAATGTATTTAAAAAGAAAACTTCTGTTTTTGTTTGTGTCCCTTTCTTTTTTTTTCAGTTTTTGTGTCACTTTTTTAGGATTAATTTATTTTGATGTGAAAGCTTCAATAAATAAAATCAAATATTGGTTATTTATAGTTTATCAGTTTTATCAGTTTTTCATTATTATAGGTCTCCATTATGACTTTTCTTTTCCCCTGCAGATTTAGTGGTTTTAGTCAGATTTAATTTTGTTTTATTTTAGTCATTAGCATTTGATCAAAGTAGCCATTGGGGTGTGTACTGACATGGGAAAAATGTATTTCCTTACCCACTCATATAGGATATTTTGTTTTTGTTTTTTAAATGTTGCTGTTTTTTTACATTTACAGTATCAGCTGCTGTGTTAGTCGTACTTTATTTAACTTTCAGGAACCAGTGTTTCATAAAAGGCAAACCTTATGCATTTCTTTAGTATTATGATGGTCTTATAAAAAATAACTTGATCTATTTTTAATATATCTAATGAGATTACATAAATATTTGTTGCTGAAAATGTTTAAGCATTTTACTTCAGTTAGTATTATATTTTTGTCTTTTTTTTTTGCGTTTATCAAATTTAAAGCCTGCAAGTTTCAAAATAAAATACGAAATATGATTTTTAAAGGGACGAGGCACTACACATATGTGTCTTTGTGCTCAAAGGTTAAGGAGAAAGATTGACTCCCAAACTGGGTAAAAACCTTTGTTTATTTATCTTCTAAACCCGTTTTTGTCCCTTTCGGGGTCACAGGGCTGCCGGAGCCTATCCCAGCCACTTGTGGGCGAGGGTACACACTTGCATTCACACCTAAGCTTGCTTTTGGATGGTGGGAGGAAGCCACGGAGAAAACCCACGCATGCAAACTCCACACAGAAAGGTCCCCATTGGTCCTCGTAGGTGATTCTATTTCAGGTCCCCCAGCCAGGATTTGAACCTTCTTGCTGTGAGGCAAGAGCGCCAACCACAGCGCCACTTTATTCTGTCTTAAGAATCCTCCTAGAACTAGACTGTAACTGTTTAAATGGACGAACCAATGTGAGACTGGAAAGGATGCATGAACAATGTGACTTTTGACTGACTTTGAAAAGTTGTACAGTAACGTGGAAGCTTTACTGAGTGCTTCAGTTTGTCTCCAGTCAGTCAGTGCTGCAGAATAAATTCTTGGGTACAAAAGGAAGAGTGCTTGAGGGTGTCGACAAAGACAGCATACGGTGTCTTCAGATCATACGTTTCACACGTCTGTGTTCACAGCAGTAGATCAGTCCCTCTCTGGATAAACCTGCAGAACTGAAATGGATGCATAAAATATAAAATCTCCTGGCATTTGGCTCAAACTTGGCCTTAAATCATTTTATATTTAGAAAGATGCAATAAAATAAAAACAAAACGGTGCTCCTGTTTTCCCAGCTTAACAAAATGTAATATAGGTTGTGTTTTCTAGTGCTGCAATCACTGTTTGCTATAGAACCAAACCCCTAAACATTAGCAGATTACACATTTTAAAACCTTACTTCCATCACCTAATATGAGTGAGATGCTATATAATTATACCGAACAACACACTGTACTGTACACTGGCAGTAAAATATGAGCTTAAAATATCTCCACAGCTTGACTTGTGTGAGCTGCTTTGGAGCAGATGGTAAGCCTGATGGAGACCTGTGCACACAGATCTGCTTCATACAGAGGTAGACACATTATTATCATGAAACACCTCAGAGTTCTTCATTTCTATAACAGAAAGAGACGACGCTTCCATCATTCATTCATCGTGTAGATGAGTAAAGAGAAGATGACGGGTGAGGTCATGTCTTTTATGAATCCTGCTTTATGCCCACAGCGGAATTTGTTCATGTCTAGTTCTGACTAGTTTACCTTGTAATCATGTGTTTCTGATCAGCTTAGTACTAATAAGCTCAGAAATAAGATGTCACAGTTAAGAGAAGGGTTAACTTAGTAACTCAGTATGATATCAGCTCACTTTACTGGTTCCCCGCACGACAAAAGCACTATTTTCCATTTTTAGCACAACACCAGCTCTGTAATGTTATGAAGGCTTTGCTAATTATAAAGTCGCTGCACAGTCGATTCATGACTGTAACCAAATACCAGTTTTCATGAATGTCCTGTGAATACATTTTGTTGTATTGATCTGATGCGTCTTAAAGTCCGGTCTGTCTGACATTGGTCCATCGTCACACACTAGAAACCCACAGAACAGCTCGGTAGCATCATAGCATCAGTGTCTAACAACGTTAGAAGGACATTTATGAATTTTCCTACAGAAAGGAGACATTTGGCAGGCATCTGTTAAGAAACTTTAGGACAGAAGATGCACAGTTAATCGGGATTTATGTAAAAACAAACTCAGGATGAATCTTTTTACCCTAAAGGTTGTTTTGAGCCTGGGGTAAGTTTTCACTGTTATAATGGTGTTCGATGAAAAAAAAACTGTAATGCTGCCTTTATTGAATTTCTTTCGGAATCGGAATCGGAAACAACTTCTACAAATCAGCAACTTTGTCTTATTGAATCTTTGTCGTCTGTAAAACAAATCCAGTAATGTTTTCAGTTTTTTTTAACTAAATTAGCATTTAGTAGCATTTTGATTTTAAAAATAGTTTTTTTATAAACCAGAAGCTTAAAAATATTAAACGTGAACGTCGGTCAGTGTTTGACATTAAACCGTTCTATGGACTGAAAAAGGTTGGGGACCACTACTGTATTGGTGATCGATTGATTCATAATGATCTACAACTAATCAGGATGCAGAACACAAGGCAGTATAAAGTAATGCATGCAAAATCGGCGAGACAGCCAAAGGTGAACCGCAGTAGAGTGAAGGCGCCCCTGTACATTATTCTTTGACCTTAACACTCATTTCAGTTTCCATAGTTTCCTTCATCCACACTACATTTATCCATCTGGACTCTGCTGATGGAGCTGGGACCTGAGTTTCTGCCTCGCTTCTCATCAGAAACGAGGAACATTCCTTTGATTGGCAGGTTTCAAGGTCATCTTGCTCCGCAGCTCAGCCTCTCAGTGTACATTACGGTGGAAATATCTCTCCTGTCAAGTGTCTGGTTGTCAGTCTCCACTCCCATGTCCTTGCCTCTTCATCAGGTCGTTGCATGAACTGCTGCTCTGCTGAGTAACAGAGAATGCAGAGCATTTAACAGCTGATTTTCAAGGTGTGCTGGTCACATCTGCAGGAGTGCGGGGAGCATTTGAGTTCTTCTTGGGGGTGCATTAGAGAGGGTCTTCTTCAGTGACCTGTGCCTCAGATAACAGATGGACCCTGAGTGAAATCTATCAGGGAGATCTTTCTGTAGACTAGAGATTAAATCTATAGTCCTTGCAGACACTAGCATGACAAATAGTGATGTGTCAGACCAAAACTATACAGAGAGAAGTAGATGATTTATTGTTACTATGAACCACAGCAATTTCTGATTCAAAAAGTGGTAAAAGCTCATGAACAGAAGGGTTGTAGGAGAAAATGTGAAAGCACAGGAGGAAACGAGCATTGTGTTCTTTGAAGCATCACAAAAGAACTTGTGCAGATGGCTGCCAAGAGCCACAAAGGCAAAGACTCAGTTTCTTGCAGCTAATATCACAATGACTTGCTCATTGTGTTCCCATCATGCTATTTGCTGTTCATGCATATTTAGCGGGGCATTTCAAGTGTTGACGCGTCATTGATTTGGGCACGTTTGTAATGGGACTCGCTGTCATCACAGCTTGCGCAGTACGTTTGTGATTTATATACGAGAACAACTGAAAGTCAGCAGACATCCAGCAAACAACAAATATCTGCTGAAATTAGCATTTTGACTGTGTCAAACTCAAAATTATATCAGCTTTAAATGGTAAAAAGTGTAATAATTTACGGTCCATACATAACTTTGTTTATTGTCTAACATTCACTAGCAAGTGTTACAAATGGGTTTTGTGGTGATGTGTAAAATCAAATTGTTTCAGCTTTTCTCCAGTTTCCATCACTGTTTCAGAAACGCCAGACAGACACACAAAGATGTAAAGATGTGGATATGAAGAAACTATCAGCATTGGACCGTACAGCCCATCTCGGGAATAATTTTGTGAATAGTCAAATGTATTGGCCACCAATTAGTTTTTAGCTGTTTCATCTTTTTACTGTGACAAAAATCTCAATTTCAGCTGAATTCCAGGAGATACTTCTAGGACCCTCCAGGATTTCCCGATGATGTGATTGCACCAATTCATACAACCTCAACCAATTCCTGCAATTTTTTCTTGACATAGAAGCTTCGTTTAATCACTGCTCCTTTAGTCACTTATTTTGAAAAACTTTATCAAACTGTTTCCATCAATCAAGTTTAGTGGCTCAATCTTAAACGTCCTTGATTTTATCAGTCAAACATTCTTAATGCTCGTGCTTCCTAGTGTTGATGAGCATGTTGGGGTCTCATCAACAAAAATCCCAGTTTAGGATCGTGGCTACCGGTAGCCTTCTGTGGGTTCAGGTGTCAGATTTATGTAAAAATATGCATAAATCTCAGAGACTTAAGTCCAAAGACATAATGCAAAAGTCTATTTACCATCAGTTTAATCATAACTCACTACATCTCCCAAGGTTCATTGGGTTACTACAACTGTATCTATATATTTTTTTTTTGGCTAAAAGCAACATAATCATAATTTAAAAAAAACACTGGACGTTAGCTCAGAAGATGATTGAAGTGGGACCTTAAGTTGAAATTTTTATTATTGAAAGATATTGCAACTTTATTGCAATTTTAAAAAACTTGCTGCAACTTTAGGCTTTTTGTGCTGCAACAATCACAAAAATCTCTGCGTTTAAAGTAAGTATGTCTTTTTAGTCTAAAAAATACTTGAGTTATGTGTTTTGTTTCCAAAACTCTGTACTTTGCAATTTACATCAGCACTTCTTACTTACATTTTTACAGGACACTTCACCAATTTGAACAACTACAATTGTTCTTGTGATCTCCTTTCACTTCTGCATTTAAATGTTTGGCTTTAAAGAGGTCTTCATAGATTAAATCAGGTTGATTTCATTTTTGCTATTGCTTAAGGATGCAGTTCAGATATTACATTTCATTACATAAACTTAATGAACCACAACACGTTTTAATTCCTGGGGTGTATTATTGTTTCCCACTGAGTCTTTACCATGTTTGCTGTCAGCATCATTCCAGCACTGAACCCAGCGGGATGAAAATGACAGCCTCATCGGTGCCTCAAATTAGTACATGTAATTGCAGATATCGTTCAGATGACGGTCATGCTGATGTAAGATGATGCGTCACAAGCTTTTATACACAATCCACCTGAATAGGAAAACACATTTTCATGGGATTGATGGGAATTATTATGACTGAAGCCAGCTAAAAACTGTAGAACCTCAAAGAACTTCCTCTTTATTCATAACCTAGTCGAGACATAACAATGTTCTTCAAAAAATGTAGAAACTCCAGAGACCATGCTGCTGCTCGAAGAAAAGCTTTAAACACAGAATGAGTCAGATCATAGAAAGCCAGTCAGCTGATAAGTATGGATCAGTCATGGGTTACTAGAATGATAAAAACCTGCTGATTGTATCATGTCTAAGGAGATGAATAACTGATAAACCTAAATGTGAATTCACACAAACATTTACAGTTTCTAGTGAAAATATCAAGGTCATAGACCGCTCAGTGAGCCCGTAGAGCCAGGATGTTCTGGGACACGCTGCGGGCGACAGGTTGTAGTGAACTCTTAATAACATGCAAGGCTAAGCAAGGGTAAAGTCAGTTAGATGCAGGTGTGTGTTACATGTTTTTACCCTCAAATCCTGCAGATTGCACATGAGTGTGGCACAAGGGCATTGTATTACGAGTACTTCACAATACACCTACTTCACAATACACCCTCCACACACATGATGATGGTACATTCCATTTCATGACGTCCTTCGAGTACAAGACTCAAGAGAACTGCAAGACTCCCCCTGACGATGTGGCCGCTCTTCCTTACGACCATGGACCTGGACAACCCAAAAACCCACAGCACCCATTTGGGCCAACTCCCCGTATGGATGCATGTAAACAAAGCTTCATGCCTTTCTAAGGTGGACCGATACCAACTGTTGAAGAAAACAGCTGACAGCGTATGAGCAAAAGAGGTTGACAAAAGCATTTAGATATACAGATTGTAAAAAGACCTGTGGGAATAAAAAATACCAGTCTAATGGTGTGAAATTAGTCCAAAACTTGTAGTCAGTTCAGGTTGTACACCTCTGATTCCTCATGATATTATATATATGTCAGAAATTGATGTTGAAAGCCCTTGAGTTCCACCCACATTGCTAAATATTCTAAAGTACACTTTTTGTTGTAAGAAAAGAATTTAGTCATACGTAATTCTATCACTTTTCACTGTGGCTCCTCACATTTGACTCATTGCAATTATGGAATATGAATTTTAATGCAACCTGGTTGCTAAAAATGTATTTCATAGGCACTTTAAGCCGTTCTGCTGTCAAACTCCTTGCATTTTGTCTGCAGCTCTGTGTTTGGATTTGTATTCAGCCACCAGTTCTGGTTCAGGAAGGGTTCAGTGGCTATTTACCAAAGCATTGTGAGTGATTCTGGCCTTGTTAAATCCTATTTTGTTTTGGGAGCGCGGAACTTGGCCTCCTCTTGGCATATGAATGTGGAGGATGAAGCCGGCATGCTGACTGTGGACCCAAGAGCAGCCCAATTTTTCATCCTTATTGCCCATGACATATCCAAAGTGGCAGAGTGCCGTCCACAGAGACACGGAGGAGAGAGGGAGGAAAAGTGAGAAGCGTTCAGCTCAGATGGACTGTGAGGACTGTAACTCCACTTCCACCGTCTGTAGTCCCGAGCACGCCTTCAATTTTCTCTGCTAAAACAATGCAATTCACCAGCATCCTCTCCGGCTGATAAGGTTAGTCAGGCTTCCTGTCTGTGGCTTCTCTACTGTGGGAGTGCATTACACTGGACATAAGTCCATTCATTTATATTTGTTGAAACCACCTGTCCTTTTAATAATCACCTATAAATCAGCTTTGTTTACGGTCTCCATACAATGTGTAAAAATGTATTATTCATTGGTGAGTTTAGATGCAAAATCTTGCTGATCCCTTTTGTACGGCCCTCTACTTTCCTTTTGCTGTTTAGGTCGTTTATTCTGAAAGGATGTGTCAGTGTGAGTCTCAAGCAGGATCTGACGGGCATGAGCAAGGTTACCCAATGGGGTGGAGTCTGTTTGACTCAGTCATAGAAAGTCCCTCCCCATATTCTTTTTTTCTTTCCTTCAATTAAGATAAAGATCTTATGTTGTAAATATTTTGTGAGACGGCTTGATTTGGCCTAGTTGATAGCATCCCAACCATCAGGTGCTGCAGAGGGCATCTGCCACCACCTGTTCTTGTCCTTTACATGTTCCAATGGGCAGCAGTGGATGATGATGGCGCGCTTATGTGACACGCGTCTGCTGATCGCCTGGTTTCTGGAGAGGTGCCAGCTACTGGTATTGGAAAAATGACGGAGTGAAAGAGAAAAAAAAAGACAAAGAAGAGCATAAATAAATAAAAGGAATTCCCAGGGGTGTCTGGGATTTTCACTCCCTGTCATAAAATAAGGCCATCACTCATCGTTTGCAGTCCCAAGGAACATATGGCTGGCTGCCTCTCCTCCAAACACAGGTGCTTGACAGACAGAGTCAATTCTGCTTAATGAGCAATTGTTATGCCATGTACTGCTGTATCTGCTGTGCACAGCAAAGCATGGATGTAACCAGATTGTTTTCAGCAGCACATAGTTTATCCTAATCACTTTTGACAGTATAGGAGGTCTAAATAAATACAACTTTGGAGCAAAAATTTAATTTTTGATTACACGGGACAGAATAATTTAGTCCTCGGACTCTAGTTTGTATTAAACACAATGATCATCTGCCTCAGTTGTTAGGGGGTAATATACAGATTGAACTTGTTAGCTGCTGGTTGTATATTCCACAGATGGGTGATTGGATGGTAATCTGGTGTATTTTGGAGGCTAAGTCAACACCTTTTTACCTTCTGTTTTCTTCTAACCATTTAGCTCGGATCAATTGATTAGGCTTGTCATGTAATCCCAACATGGAAAAATTCAATCTGCTCATCATAGGTGTTCCAATTAGTCACTAAACAGGGTTTGTGGTTGGTCGAGAAAAATGTGCATTTTTTTTTTTATGCTGCCATCACTTTCTCCAAAGTGAACATGTCAGAGGGGAACGGAACTGTTTTAGATGCCTCCATAGCTAAACTCAGTTTGTTGGGTAAGATAAAGCTGACCAAAAGTCTAAAAGCAAACCCTTTGCTTAACCCTTGGTGACATCAGTGTAACAGAATATATTAGAAATGTGTTCTGCGGTCCACATGGTCTAGAACAGTGTTTTTCAACCTTTGTCTCAGAGCTTCATGGTTTTGTTCTCTTGTTCCACGGTCTGATACCGGATTCTGTGGAAAGCTACACCGCTAAAGACGAGCTTTAGCTGGTATTTTATTTGAAACTGAGCGACTTTATCAGCAGAATGCACAACAAGGAAGTGAAGACTTTAACCACTTCTGATTGGTCAGACTGATGACACGTGATTAAGAATCCAAGAATGATTGGTGGAGACAGTTAAAGGGGCGTGACTTTTACCAAAACGGAGATTAAGCTGCAGCTAAATCGGTACCGTCATTTTTATCAAAATGTCTTTAATAGAATCAAATAAACACAAAGAAAAAAGTATTTTATGATCTGTCATATTCCTTATTTCTTAGTGTTTTTTAGGGCTTGTTTGGATGAACAAAGAGGTGAAATCCTGGAGATCATAAATGTTTCAGTTAATGAGGGCAATTTGCCACGGCACACTTGACCATCTCCCACGGCACACTAGTGTGCCACGGCACACTGGTTGAAAAACACTGGTCTAGAATATCTATAATAATTTTCATTTAGGGAAACATGGGTCTGAGTTCTTACGGGTTCATGTGTTGTTTAGTTCTGCCGGCAACACGCAAATAATCAAAAACGTTTTTTGCTTTTTGTGAAAACCACAAAAGTCTCTTGAAAAAACTTCCCACACAGCGGGCAAAAGTAGTGCAGTTGACCTCTGATTGGAGATTGCAGGTTCGGTTCCTGCCTTGCTTACCCATGTGTTGAATTGTTGCTATGCCCCACGTTGATCCTGGTGGCTGAGGTTAGTGCTAATATGTTGCATTCACACCAAACGTGAATCATGCTTCAAATTTGCATCCGCTGCATCTTTTTGTCAAAAACAGCTCCGCGCTTGGCCAAAATTGTGTTCATAAACTAGATGCTCCCATCATGTGTGGGAGGAGCTAGAGTTTGCCTCATGGGAGCATCAACGAGCCCCACGAGCCAAAGCTAAGAACCTGATTGGTTGACTTGGTGCAAATTCTTCGCCAAACTTCAGAAACCAAACAACCCAAAATACATTGCTGCCAGAACACTGCGCCCCACCTGATGCCCAAAACACGCCGCTGGACCTCTGATCGTGTCTGTACATTGATTTTAACATTGAATTTGGTCGCCCTGCCACCCAAATTGCGTTTGGTGTGAACGTAGCTTCAACGTGTGAATGTGTTTATGTGTAAGGGTGAATGAGACTGTGAATGAATGAGACTCGAAAGCGTTTTGGGTCTCAAATCAAAATTAAAAAGCGTTATCTAAGTTTACATCATTTACCATAACAGCTTATTTTGGAAGGTAAAGGACTTCAGTTTAGCTGTTCATCAAAATAATACAACATTTTAAAGTATCTATGCTACACAGATGAAATAATCTCCATAGGAGTACGACCTCTGAAAGGGATTGTACATTAGCTATATGATGAAGTAGGGCTGCACGATATGAGCAAAACTTGCGATATGAGTGATCAATATTGCGATAACGATATAATTTGCGGTATATACACAAATAGCAAAACAACCAAAAACATAATTACCGTTTCATTGCAACAATTTAAAAATTATACTCCAAATGACCCTCGTTGATGTAGGAGGCAAACATCTAACATAATACCTCCATCTGATTGGTCAACAACGTGAACGGGTCCATCCAATTGGTCAAATGCATAAATGGATTTATTTGATTCATTAAATACTTCAAGCTGCCATAGGATTGTTTTAGCACATTTAAGGTAACCATTTATTGCGATTTTTGCTGACTTTTGCGATATGGATGTTGCACTGCTTGATATTGCGATAACGATAAATTTGCGGTATATTGTGCAGGCCTATGATGAAGACAACTCGTTTTACTGAAAATGTTTTCTATGTCACTGAATTAGTTCTGTCATTTTGATCTATTTGCTTTGCAGGCAGTGGTGGAGAATTGTTTTTTTTTTTTAGACTGGCATGAGTTTTGCCAATAGTGGTGTTTTTTTTTTCTTTCTTTTTTGTGAGAATAAAATGAGATTTGGAATAAGGCTTGAAGCCACAGTTGGACATTATTATAGTTTGTGTTCAGACAAACTATATCAGAATTTAAAAAGACAAATTTAATGTCTTTGGGGGAAGAACCAGCTAATAACTTCATGTTGTCGCTTTCTTACCCTTCTGCCATTTCTGTGAAAGATTAGTGTGTGTTTGTGATTTCATTGAGCCTGCAGGTGTGTTTTCATGCGGCTGAGCTTATGTTCAGATGTCACAGTGCTGCAACTGGAGTATAGATTTTGTACGTGATCATGTCAGGGCGGCTCATGCATGTATAAAATACACCGCCAAGAAGGAGTTTAGGGTTGAGCTAAAAACCGTTTTGAGAAGGACACTTTGCTTATGTGTCATGTGAGCAGCAGAGGGAATGCTGCTCAGCGGTGGATCGTGACTTTCATGCCTGTGTGGGAGACGCTGCTACTCCCTCACATCTCCCTCTCTCTCTCCCTCCCCGTCACTCTTCCTTTTACCCATATCCATGCTCTCTAACTTGCCTTCATTTCTTGCTTTTCTGTTCCGCTCTCTTCCTCCATGTGGCAACTTGGCATTTAGGTCAACTTTGTTGCTTAAAATCTGAAATATATGGGAAAATGTGAAAAAATAAGATTCTAAAAGCCATGTGGTTCTATTTGGATTGTTCCTCCTAGTGATCTGGAGCTCTGAGAAGGTATTTGATGTAATATTTCATGGCACATTTTTCTATTTTGAGATCATGTTTGATGAGTGCAGTTGCTATGGGCAGGTGTGTTTGGTCTCCAACAACGTTTAACGTGGGTGTTATGAGTCAGACTACTATGAAAATCCCTGTTTTTCTTTGCCTCTCAGTGCTTTGGATCATGATGTTTATCGCTACTTAAAAAAGTGTTAGAGTTCTTAAGTTTTCTTGCTAGCAGTGCTGTAGTAGTCGGCCTTCTGTGCATCACACTGAGAATTTGGCTTCACTTCTAAAGCTGCAATCACACCGAACGCACATCGGGGCGCACAGTTTCACTGTTAAGCCGATGTACAGACGGAATCAAAGGTCCTGCAGTGCGATTTGAGTGTGGGGCGCAGCAGTCTAGCAATATGGTTTCTGGGTGCGGCACATTTTCTGCGTCACGGTGCATCCAGAAGTCAATTATCTGAACTTTGAAAAAAAGTACATGTCATGTGAACCTATAAGGAACTCAGTTTTAGACTGTGACATGTTGATGACATGGTCAGCGGGTGCAATCTGATTGTTTTCTACTGAACTTTGTGATATTTTGCTTCTTTGCATCGACAAAATATTAAAAAGTTCAAATTTTGTTTTATTTTTTCTCCTCCTTGGACTATTGTGGTGCAGCAAGTTGTCAAACTGGGTCACAGAGAGACTGACAGCTGAAAGTCATTCAGAAGCAATTCCTGCAGTAGATGGTAAAGCTCACTGTACTGGGAGGGTCTCTGAATGACCTCATGACCCTAGACCCTAGAAATGCGTCTACCACTGCTTTTGTAGAGCTCTGAACAATGAGTGAACCTGATTTGTCATCATCTGTGTCTTCCATGCACTGAGACATACAGTCTCAATGCCTCCATGTAGCGATGAGGCAAAAAAGGTTTGACGGTAGCTCCTCCCACATGCGCCAGGAGCGTCAAGTTTATGAACAGATTTTTGGACAAGTGTCGAGCATTTCCAGAGATGATTTGTGTTTTTTTTATGCCCAAAATGTTTAGAGAAATCCTATTTGTATTTTGTTTTTTTCACAACACAAGTTGTTTGTGACTATCAGTTGGCACAAAAGTAAATTAATCCGTGGGATGATGCACTTGCAGAAATTTCCGTCTTGCTGACGCTGGAGCCTTTCTGTGAATGGACAGTTAGATGGTTGCTAAGGTTATTTAATTACCAAACCCTCCATGGGCAAGGGTAATTACTGCTCTCCAAATCCCCCTTAATCCCCCTTCTGAGTCCCCCTTTCACAAAGTCGGCCCGGGGCAGACGAACGGCCAGAGCTGACTCCTCTGTTCTGTCCCAGACAGGGCGCCTCCCAAAAAAACCCTGGCTTTTGTGGATCACGTGTCGTCAGTTCCGGTGCGTTCTCAGCACGTTTCTCCCCCCTGCTTGTGTGTCAGTTTATGGAAGTCTGGGGTCAAAAGGCCTCCTCGTCGTTCCATGAGAACCTGGTAATTAACGGTGTTGGCATGAATTGAAAATGACCTCAGTTGCAGCAGCGCCTGGTGTGAGGAGACATCAAATTAATTTAGTGAAGCGTGTTGGTCGCAGATACTTTCAGGAACATCTCAAGTTATCTTTGTTTGTAAAACAGCAATGACTCATTTAATACATTTTTACAAACCCAAAAGATGTTTTTTATTGTATTTTTTCACTTCACGTTTTCCTGAAATGTCTGCACATTTCCAGCCGCATTGACAGTAGAAATCCTGTTAGATGAAGGGACTTCCATCCCGATGTTCCTCCATGAGAGCTGGATGATAAGACGGCTTTGACTGATATGAACAGGGACGTGCTGCCGTTGTTAAATCTGAAGAGCAGCAGCCGTGTAACCACCAGGGTTCTTGGAGAGTCCATACCAGTAGCTAACACCTTACTTAACTACACCTGACTCTATGTGTCACATGGTACCAGACCTGTGGTCTAAATTGATTGAACGCTTTGTTGATGGAAGAATAGAACTTTAACTATTACAGTGTTAATTAAGCTATACATATATAAGCGTTTCTAGTGTTTTTAATGTGTTTTCGGGCCTTTTTCTCACGTTAGAAGGCATATATGAAGAAACTGAGGATTAAAATGGCATTTCTAAGTATTTTCGGAGTATATTTTCTGTTCAGATTGTTGTGAATCAGAAGCAGACGAAAAAATGCCGTTTGAAAAAGACTGTATTTGTGACACAGAGAATACACTGGGGGGGGGCCAAAAGTTCCCTATTTGGATCCATTCTGATGCATCCACTTGCAGACAAATAGATCCATGTACGTCTTTGTTTTTCTTGTCTGAGCTTGAATCTGGATCAAAACCGCACGGCCGGATAGCTCTGATATGATGAGGGGCTGTTGGCTAGCAGGAGAGCATGTAAACAAATGAATGACGGGAAATGGGGGCAGACTTACTCCAGTCCCGCCTACAACTCAGAGGTGGATTGCTGAAAACCACATAGTTTTTTTTGTTTTGGCTGACGATGGCATAAACATAATTAAAAGACCACTGGGAACACTTTTAAAAGTAGATCAAGAGATGATCGTAGTAGACTTTAATAAATGAGAAATGAATTTGTTTCTTCAGCTTTTCATTAAGCAATAGTTGGTTTACAATTATGTTTGGGAATCTCTTCTCCAGACTTCTAGCTGGAATTTTAGTTCAGTATTCCAACACGTCCTTGTTATGCAATCAACAGGAATCGGCTCATTGTGACCAGTTGAAAAGCGAATGAAGCAAATGTTTTTGGTACTTGGTATATTGTATTCTTCATTTTGTGAAATTATTTTATTATTCTATTATTCTGTGAAATTATTTTCTATGCATTCAAGTACTGAATAGTGAGCAGCTTTTTTCATTTCATTGTATACGTGTATGATGCGAATTGTACATGTGCACAGTGACAATAAAGGCATTCTATTCTATTCTATTCTATTCTATTCTATATTACTATCATAAAGTGTTGCATAACATCACAAAGCTGCTTTTCTCCACGACAATATCACCTGATTGACGTTTCTTAAGCACTTCACTACTGTAAAAGGCTGCCTTTTAACGCATGGCTGTTTTTTTCCGCTTCAGAATCAGCTGGAATAACGATCATTACCATAGTAGAAAAGGATGCCAACACTGGAGCTAAAGCTCCGCTATTTAAGGGTTAATATACTTGCAACCGTTGACTTGTATATCGTACATTTTAAAGCATTTTGTCAAACTACCGTACTATGATTTTTCTTTTTTATGCCACATCCTTTAAAATGATGCATCCCAGTGTCATAGTTTGTACTTTCTAAAGACATACATGTGGCTTAAAAAAATGAGATAAAAGACAAAAAGAAGAAAATGTTTATAAAACTGCTGTTACAGTAATGATAGATATTAACATTTGATCACTATGTCTGTGAACATTCTCATTCATCACAGGGTTTCTGTTCTTTGGAGCAATCAGACTTTAAAGGCAGCACAGAGATATTCTGAACTTCCCCACCAGCAGTTCAAACTGAAAACCTGGTCAGTCAGATGATCATCTTCAGAAATCCTTTAATCCCGTTTATCACTCAGCATTTACAGAGATTTGAATTCCCTTCACATTAAGCTAACTTTTTTATACTTCTGCCTTGTAAGAGACTCACTCCAATGAAAATGGAGTTTTTTTACATGCAATTTTTCTGATAATATAGAAAGAAAAATGAGCTCAAAACTGCATTTCTGAGGATACGTTTGTTCAAATCGTTGTGAATCGAGAGCAGATGAAGCAATGGCGTCTGAAATGGATCTGATTTGTGACATAAACCCTGCTGGACATCCAACAAGCTCTCTGCTCCTCTCTGCAACGGGGAGGGGAAAGGGGGCGGGGTTGGTCCATGCCAACAGTCCCACCTACAAGTCACGAACTACCGCCGCTCTGCAGAATCTATGTTCTAGAAAACAGAACAGATTTATCCGCATTTTGTCTAAAGTCTGCGTAATCTGGGAACGATTTGAAAATGGAGTGGATCTCCGAGGTGTTTTGTGTGGGCAAATGAAATTCCCAGTGTTGTGTTCTTATTGTTGAAACATACAAACTTACAATTTTTTTTTTTTTCTTTTGAGTATAGCTTTTAGTTCAGAGTACTTCCTTGTAGCACAAGAGGTAAAATCACCACCTTATGTTTTTACTTTCAGCAGTTATAAAGTAAAAGTTAATGGCAGCCTGTAACATTTTAGTCAAAAATTGTTATTTGGGGGAAAATAAGCGGCTTCCTCGTCCGTCTCCGTGAAACCTTTGGACGCCAGCCTCACAGTCTGTGTAACGTCAACGGCTGTAGCGAGTGTTGCTGACCCGAGCAGGTGGTGTGCATGCAGCTTCACGCCGGTGATGTGTGTGTGTGTGTGAGTGGATATGGGGGGAGTTTATGTTGAGGGTCTGCCACATGCCTGTGAGTGAAAGAAGCCGGCTGGCGGTGAAAAGGAGCACCTGCCTGCATTGTGAGGAGTTCTCTGAATAGCTCCATATTTAAACAGCCACTTATCTGCCGATAAAGCTGTGAGTGATTGGTGGCAGCTTCCTGCCTGCAGCGCGGAGCCAGAGAATCGTAGAAAGATGTAAAAAAAAGGAGAGTAAACGATAGCATGGGCTGTAATTAGAGCTTGTTGCCTCCGTTTGGGAGCGCGTCCCTCCCTCCCTGTAGCTCAGGAGACTCTAGACTGGTCAAATCAATAGAAGACGACTGCAGTTTTAAAAAAGGGAACACTTTAATAGTTTAAGAATTGGATTTAATCATTATTTATTAATAATTGAATTTCTAAATGAATTATTCAAATTGCTGATAGTTAATGTTTTTGCATAGTTTTAACAGTTTCTGCCTGCTCCTGGTCCTCCAGATCTGCCTCTCTGCCCATTTTCTAGTTCTCTCTGCCTATTGGCTGACTTTGGCTGACTCAGGTGTCTCTTCATCCTGACTGACTGAACACACCTGCTTCAGGTAATAAGCAACAAGAAAGTCTGGAAAGCATTCAGCTCTGCTTTAGACTGTATTAAATGAATGGATATTTGAATATTTTGTTTTAATAATCAGATTTATACCTTGGTCTGGGTGATTACTTAATTCTGCAGGGTGTCCATTAAAAAGTTATTATGGACCATGGACACCCAATAAAGAAGTTCCAGTCACAATTAATAATAATAACAATAATAATAATAATAATTATTATTATTATTAGCATTACAGAGCCAGTGTTGCACCAAAAACTTTCCCTCGTGAGACAGCTGCAGCTTTGTGTCAATAATATTTAATAACAATAATCCCAAACATGATACTGTTTCAGGATGCTTTTTGTTATGGTTAAATAAAAATTGTGATCACCTGGAAGCAGAATTAGGAAATCTATCGTAAATCTGTCCTTGTTTTCTCAGTATGTTTGAATTTCAGTCTCAATAAAGACGTGTTCAAACCATTTATAAATTACTTTTAGGCAAAATTCAGAAGGTAGAAGGTATTTCTTTGTAAAATAGTGTTATCATTTGGCCGGTAAAAATATGACTGGCCGGCAGATTTGTTTTAATCTACCGACCAACTTGGCCGGTGACTCAAAAATTAAATTTCGGCCCCCTGTGTAGAGGTACTACAGTTATTTAAAATTCTACAAAAAACCAGAGTAACGTGCACTACAAAGGGTGCAGAAAGCATGTTCCTTCTAAAACTGGAAATACCACTAACCTTTTTTTATCACATAAAGCAGAGCCACCAGGCATGTTCAATCTGTTCTGTAGAACTTGAAAACATTCGAGTTTATTTGTAGAATTCATGAATTAACTGATCAAGCAGTTTGTCATTCAAACTTTTGCTTTAATTTTCTGTTTATTTTCTAATATAACTGCCTTTTCTTATCTAAAAAATACTGTTCCATCATGTTCCTTCTGCGCATCTGTTACGTTTATGAGAAGAAATAAACCTTTAAATTTAAACAACCCGCTGATGATTACACATTTGTCTTGTGAGCCACAGAGTGTTCAAATTTAACAAATATGGCTATTTTGGTTTAGATCGGGATATGTATATATATATATATATATATATATATATATATATATATATATATATATATATATATATATATATATATAGCCTATATTAAGATTTGGCAAATTCCACATCGCCCAGCCCTATGTCCTGATGTGTCCTTTTATGTGTTTCTAATTTTTCTGCTTCTGTATTGCCAGTGAAATATTTATTTAAAAAAACATAAAGTAGCTTTCATGATTGTTCATTCATTCATTTTCTATTCCGTTTTGTCCCTTACGGGGTCACGGGGCTGCTGGAGCCTATCCCGTCCACTTGTGGGCGAAGGCAGGGGACACCCTGGACAGGTCGCCAGTCTGTCGCAGGGCCACAATCACACACCACAAACTAAACTGTATTTTGTTTGTTTTAACTAAAACTTTTACAGTGTTTCTGTTTAGGCCTCACATGTTACAAAGGTTAACATCTTAAATTTCCTCAAGTTGGTTATTTTCACAGAACGGAATCTGGTTTGAAGTCAAAACTATAAAACCAACTTATTTTAATTACGATATTTCACTTCATATTTCATGTTTTTCTTTTAAATTTAACTTTTTTTTCAGTGTTTTCTCTTTCTGGTGTAACAAAGACAAAATACATTAGAAGCTTGAGAATTTCTTTTTTTTTTTTTTAATGGAATCATGTGATTCCTTTTAAATAGTCCTTAAATGCTTATTTGAGGGCATAACACCATTTTTTTGTAATTTTTTGCAATATCTTTGTAAGCTTCAGTTTCTTTTCAGAATCTTTCCACAAAATCTCCAGAGCTTCTAAAAACGAATCAGAAAGTTAATTATTTACTATCACTTTATAGTGTGAGGATAGAAATAGCCATTTGGAGGCTGGCAGCTGCTAACATGAGCAAAACAAATCCTAATTGAATCCAAAACAAGAATAATTACTGCTTAAAATCCTGTTTTTACTCAATAGTTTCACTGTAATGGACTGACATTCTGAAAACTTAAATGCCATGGAAGGAAGGGGTCCCACATTTGACGCTAAATCCTCATTTTTTCAGACCCGCTTAAAAACAGAAAGTAATTAGTATTATTTTCCATCAGCAGTATGCAATTATCTCTGAAAACAATGTGTGGGCAGGCTTAGTACTGAGTATTTTACCAAAAGATTTCAAATGTCATTTAAAAACGACATTAAATTGAATGTGTTTAAACTGCTGCTTTTGCTTGTGATTCTTTTGCTTTTTCACTTTTTACTCAACAGTCCTACTTTAATGTTCTGACCTTTTGTTTTGGTTTTTATTCATTTCCCGTTTCTCCTCTCCTCTATGGAACTAATAGGACTGTCAACTCGGCTATTTGTTTTTTATTTTATGACAAGTAGACGCATATCAACCCACCCTGAAACCTCATTACACCTCTTTTTGACAATTTAAAGAAATATTGCTCTTTTTCAGTAGAATCATTGACCTAAAAATGGAACTCATCATCTTCTCTATCGTCTTTATTTTTCATTGGTAGTTAAAAGATCTTTTTACCTCATAATGTCCAACAGCTGAGCAAACAGAAGCTAAGAGCCGAGTTTGGGTGGATGTGACTGTCAAACAGAGTTTATGCAATCTACTTCATGAACAATAGAGATGGTTATTTATGTCAGCCATGTTTAAGTTAAAGCAAAACTTTATTCTACGTTAGAAACAGCGAAGAGAGATGGTGCATGTTTGGTAACGATGACAGAAGAATCCAATGGAATAAAGTATAAAAGCAAAAGTTGTATGAGGTGTAACTTCATAAATGTGATGCGTGAATAACAGAAACTAGGGTCTGGTGTACATGTCTACATGCAGACAATGACTGTAAATGAGAACTGGAGTGAGTGTGACATCACCCATAGAAAATGACTTACTTCTGTCCCCAACCAAAGGAAGCCAGTTCAGCCGGGATACGAACGACGCCAAATTGGAACCAGAAATTGTCAGTAGGCAGTTGATCTGAGTCGGTCTGAGACGACGTTTCTTTGGCAACCGCTGTCGACAGTCAGGAGGGGGTTTGTTGGAAGTCCACACCCCCACCACTAAAAAGCAGGCTGCACGAAATCTGTCAAACATTCTGAACGTTGGACTTTGAGGCCAGCAAGCACCGCATGATTTAGTCTCTTTATAACTTGAATAACTTGCACTACAAAAAATTTTTTTTTCATGAAAAAAAAGAGGTTTATTAAGAACATGTTAAAAGGTATCAGATCAAGAATTGTTATTCTGACTGAGAAACAGCTCTTTATTTCCCAGTTGAAGTTGAAGGGATTTTGGCTTCCTGGAGCCAGCAGGTACTTCCTGTTTTGAATGCCAGGAGGGAGGGGTCTCTTAGTCCAGATCTTAATGATGCCAACACAGATCTAAACACATTTATAAACGTTTATAAACAAACACATACATAGACATTCATTTGTCATGAATACAGACACTTCAACACATTTTTGGCAAAAAATGGTTTTATTTTATACATTCTGAACACATTTGGCGATAATTCAAGAATTATTCTCTTCATTAATATTTCCAGGCCCTAAAGACGGTCAATGATAATATTTCAGATTCTAGGTTATGATAGTAACTGCCCTCTAAAGTGCAGCGCTTTGTGTTCAGGAGTCAACAGCAGAAATGCCTGTTAGAAGGGGGCTTGCACTCTGCATGGATGCTCATTAGTGTGGAACGATAGGACCGCTGAGCTGCACGTGTGTAGTCGCCGCAATCATTTTACCAACATACCCCCACCACAAAGCTCAAACTCACAACACCAGCTCAACCGGTCAACCAGGGTTCAAACACAGTGGATCACGCTGTGCGGGCAGACCGGACGTTAGCTGGTAATCATTAACACAGCCTCCCTGTTTGCTTTGCTGCCGTCCCGGTCATGTTTGTTAGCTTTTATTTGTGTGTGTAGGTGTGACACTGCAGTGTCCTCTTGTGCTTGAACAACCTATGCATTTTATTTACACACTGGTGCTGCATCCGAGTTCTCAGCATCCGTTCCTGCAGACTCTTCATGCTCGCACAGATGTGCTGTAGAACAGTGAATTGGTATAGATTGTTTAATATGGTAATTAGTTTTGAGTCTTTTTTTTTTCCCCCCCAGATTTTAAAAGCCTTGTTCTTGTCTATGTTAAAGCTTATGCTCTGGTGCTCCTGTATGTGTATGTTTACCATTCAAATGTACATATGGAAATGTAAAGAAAAATCTGCAATGGAAATTCAAACTTATCTTTATTCTAATGAACTCTTTTCTGAATTACTTCAAGCACATACCACTCAGAAATGTACTCCCCCCCTTAGTTTTTAGGACTGTTCAAAGGGTATCTTACAACTTTCATGTCCAGGAAAGTGTTTTTGTCTTTTCCAAGAAACCTTTTTTATACTTTTTAAAGACCCACTCTGATGAAAATCATGTTTTCTGTGTTTTTACCTTGTCCTTGTGGAGGATGGAGAACATGTTTGAAGAAAATTGAGTTCAAACTTTCATTTCTGAGTTTTTCTTTATTCAAATCGTTGTGAATCAGGAAGAGACAAAAAAGTACCATTTGAAAAAAATCGTAGTTGGGATGTAGAAAATATGCAAGCTCCACTTCATTCTGAGGCATCCACTTGTAGACGACTAGATCCATCAAAACTGTACGGCTGGACAGCTTCAATTAGAGGTAAGATCTTAAGCCCGAGCCCGAGTCCGAACCCGACCCGACCCGAATTTCGGGTCGGGTCGGGTTCTAAATGACAGTCATTACGTTCGGGTCGGTTCGGGCCGGGCTTCTCTCTCGCTGACTTTTTTTAATAAATATATTGTAATGTCTGCAAAGAAGCTCCTTAGGCGGCGGTTGTCAAACAGCTCTTTATTAATCCTGTACGTCAGAACGGTTACCGCACGAACTGAAAGGCACAGCCAGCTTTTTCCTCAGAGGGAGAACGTTCCCCTAGCGCACACACGCGCACACACACACACACACACACACACACAGGTAGACCCCGCCCCCTCCAACAGTCACCAGCCCACCGTTGATTGACACACACTGTGGTCCCGCAACTGGCAGAACGAGGGGGGGCGCCGGCCACCCGCAGCGTGTCGTGAACGTAATCTTCCCTCCCCAAGTCCGCATCTATTTTGTTTAGGGATCCCCGATTTGGAGCAGCAGGAAGTCAAGGAGAAACTTCAGACAGGGAAACTGAAAAGGCAAACGCGCACCGCTGCGCCTGCAGCATTTCTCCGCGTAATGAAGCGAGTGCTTATCATCCAGATCTCTCTGTCTGGCCTCTTCTTCTGTGTTCCAGCGTTATTTCGTTGATCAAATGCATTTGTCATGTAGGGATGAACCTATGCGCAGCGCTTCCAGCGGAACTCTATGCCACAACAGCGAGCTTATACGCGCGCGGCTGCAGCGACCACTCTCTGTTCGAAAGAAAAAAAACTTTCATGATCATAAAAATATGTAGATTATTTTACCTTTAAGAAATCTGGCGATTTTTTTCTGCCAAAAATACTATGGGATACATTGAAATTTCGGGTTTGCTTCGGGCTCAGTCCTGCAAATCAAGTTAATTGGTCGGGTTCGGTCCGAGTTCGGCTTTAATGCCAGCGGGCCTGTGTCGGGTCGGGCCGGATTTTTTAGGCCCGATCTTACCTCTAGCTTCAATATTGCTCACCAGTTTGTTTTGTTTTGACCTTTTTCCATAAATCCTACTTTCTTTTCTTTTCTGGAGTCTTCGCCCAGTCATCAATGGTATGTTGCTCTAAAATAGGGGTGTCCAAATCCAGACCTCCAGGGCCAGTGTCCTATATGTCCATCCTGCAATTTAAGCTCCTGATTGGCTAAACACAACTGATCCAGGTAACCATCAGATAAGGCAGGCTTTCTAGAAAACCAGCAGGAGGCCGGCCCTGGAGGCCTGGATTTGGGCACCCCTTTTCGAAATCATTCAAATTGGGACTAAAATGTCACCGCAACTTTTTTATCCATTTCAGATTATGGAGACCTTTTATATATGAACGCAACAGCATTGTTTGAGTAAGATTGTTTGAGTAAGATTGATTCTGTGTATCACGCCACTTTAAGGTTTGTAACCAACTGTAAGGCCTCGACTCGTCACTGTGAACTGTACTCTCGAGTGGGATTCAAGATTCAAGATTCAAGATTCAAGAAGTGTTTATTGCCATATTCAGTGAAGTTTCACAGAATTGGAATTTGCTTCGGTGCCAGTGTGCAACATAAAACAAAAGAACAACAGTAAGCAAAAATGTAAAATGACACAATGGTCAGAACAATAAATAAATAGAGTAGGTTGTGCAAAACAGTGCCAAAAACAGTGCAAACTGAGAATGATCAAGGTGCAGGTGGTGGGCTGGTGACTGAGTGGACATAGAAGTGAAGTTTAAGGGGGGGAGGAGTTAAGAGGTGTTCATGAGTCTGACTGCAGAGGGAAAGAAACTGTTCTTGTGTCTTGAGGTTCTGGTCCTGATGGACCTTAGCCTCCTGCCTGAAGGGAGTAGTTCCAGTAGATCATGTTCAGGGTGAGAAGGGTCGGCAGCTATCCGACCTGCACGTCCCCAGGTTCTGGAGACATATAGTTCCTGGACAGATGGAAGGCTGCAGCCGATCACCTTCTCTGCTGAGCGCACAATACGCTGCAGTCTATTTATGTCCCTGGTTGTGGCTCCAGCGTACCACACTGTGATGGTGGAGGTGAGGATGGACTCGATGATGGCCGTGTAGAACTGCACCATCATCTGAGTCGGCAGCTTGGCTCTCTTCAACTGCCGCAGGAGGTACATCCTCTGATGGCTCTTTCTGAGCAGGGAGCTGATGGACGGCTCCCACTTGAGGTCCTGGGTGATGGTGGTGCCGAGGAAACGGACAGAGTCCACTATGGTGATGGGAGAGTCTGACAGGAAGAGAGGGGATGAGGTGGTCTTCTCTGTCTACCAGGAGGTTCACACACTGGTGCATTTTTATTTATAAATCTCTTCTTGGACTTCTACCTTTCTAAATTTGCAGCCTGATCAAGCTGTGGACTGTGGAATCATACGGACTGCTTTCCAATGACAGTCTGTTGCTTGCTGTTCCATTTGCCTGTACAGAACTGGGAAAAAAGGCTTTTGTCTTTTCTGCCCCCTCACATGGAACACTCTACAAAGAAACTGGAAATCAAAAGAACTTATTCCTCTGAATATTTTTAAATCCAGGCTGAGATTGGAGGAGAAAGTCACTTTTAACCGTACTTTTTTTTACATAAGCTCTAATTTTTTTTTATTTTATGTTTTTAATGTTGACATTTTATTGTAAATGTAATTTATTGTTTCCCCCTAGCCAGGACTCCCTCGGAAATGAGATTCTTAATCTCAGTGGGACAATTCCTGGGTAAATAAAGGTTAAATAAAAAAAAATCAAATGTATGATTTGGAAACACAAGTTTATGGGTATTTGGTTAAACTGGTACGTTTTCTGGATTTCCCTGTTGAAACTACTTTCACATCCCTGTCACATTCAAGCGCCCACTTTGAATGGAAAGTCAATGTAAACGTGTTAAAACGGGCCTCTGTGTCCAAAACTCTCCCGTTTACACGTCGACTGTTGTGCTCTGAAAGCTCCTATTTTCCAGGTTTTTCAAATGTTGCTTTCACGTTTAAAATTCTAGAGATTCATTAGGTTTGTGTTTGAACGTCAAGGGGAATGCAGGAGGCTGTTTCCATTCTGTCATGATCCTTCATCACTTTGTGCTTCCGTGTTGTAAACATCACCTCATCGCTAGAATCCCGCTGGTCACCTTCACCCGCTGTCGTTGACCCGACTCTCAGCTGGAGTGGAGACACGACAGTATGGCGGATGTTTGCTGTTGCCCCCCTTTGTCTCTACATGTGCTGCCCCCTCCCTGGAAGAAGTGAGTGCCACATCTGGTCTTGTTTAGTGTCTGGGAGTGCCGCTCCTCAAGATAGAGCATTAGCATACACTTACCCTGGGAATGCCCTTGACCTGTATGCAGATCAGGACGTGAGGGGTGTTGGGTAAAATTCAGCGAGAGTGGAAAATCAGGAAACTAGGGGGCGGCGACGGCTTTGGAATGCTAATTATATACAGTAGAAATGTCTCATTAGCATTATTAGGTAATCACAGTATTCTGACAGTATCAGACCTTCAGAAGGGACGTGGTCTTTCTCCGTGGGACGTGAGCAAAAAAAATAAAATTCCAGATGTGCGGAAATCTAAAAGTAAAGCTGCGTTTCTGTTGGAGGATCTGTCAGCAGGTGGCAAACATGTCAGAAAACGGGAAGCTGAGAGATGGAGAGGATGTGTGCATTTCATCTGACAGAAGAGGAGCAAGTGAGGCAGGGATGGAGAGAAAGGAGCAGGGGGAGGAGGCTGGAGTGGGTGGGCGGGAAAAGAGGAGGCGAGTGTCACGGAAAGAGAGAAGGAACGGCGAGCTGCTCGCTTGCCGGAGCTGACTGGGTGTTCTTGTGTGTGATCGTGAGTGCTTCTTGAGCTAAATAAAAGGGGACATTGCTGGGGTTTTTTTTTCCCTCTCAGCCACTGATTTGTTTTTGCTTTTTTTTTTCTTCTTCTTTCCTCAAAGTGCCACATCAAGCTTTCTCAGCGAAGGAAGAACTTGTCTGAACCTCTTCCTGGGATTGGGAAAAGGATCCGGGAAAGAAAGACAGCGTGCTGCCAGGTAAGAGATTAGGAAACATTTCAGTGTGGAGTTGCAGAGAGTTTGTGCTGCTGCTTGTTCTGCCCGTTTGAAATGGATATTTCTGTCGAGCGCTAGCATGTCAGCAAACATGGCTCGCGGGACACTACTGTAACAGTCACAGGAGGAGTCACGTATAGTACGGGAAGGAGGAGGAGGAGGAGGTGCACTTTGCTTTTTCACGGGAGCTCATCTAGGCTGACAGATGTCAAAGCATGTTTGTCCTTTGACAGATGACTAGATTTAGCATTTGAAATAAAAAAAAGGGTCTTTCTCGTTTGTCCTCACCCTATTTTTTTCAACTGCAGCGTTTTTACTTGAGCATTTAGTTTCTATGGTTTCGTGGTGTGGCTTTTATTTTTCAGTTTTCTTGCTCTCAAATTAGCACACATCTCTTATTCTAAGTAGAATCTGGCTAAATGTGGCTCCAGAACTGATCTGTGGTATTAGTGGCAGGCAGGGATGTGAAAAGTCCCACTGCGGCGGCTTGGGCCGGGCTCCAGATCAACGGCTGCTCCTCAGGATCAGGGTGGCAGCAGAATAGTCAGAGGAGGCGGTAATTGCCCTCCAGAAAGGGGAACAGACTTTAGACTTGTACCATCGAGTGTTGCTGTTTCCCATGCCATGCTCTGCTTTCTCTGTCATTTAATCACAAGGAAAGCAGAGAACTTACAATAATTGAATCACTGAGCTGCCTTCTCTGCTGTTCGTCATTTCCCCCTTGTCATTTCTTATCTCTTCCCGCCTCTCTTTGGCCTCATTATCCCAGATTCAGCTGAAATGAACTAGTCGATCTCTCTTCCACCCCATCAGGGGTGTTGGGGAAAAGAAATCAATACAAATGAGATTGTTGTTTTCCAGAATTTTAAATTCATTCAAGATTGACTTAAGAAAAACATCTCTTAAGTCAAAAGACATTACTGTTGTATTCTGCAGCTTAAAGTTGAAATCTTTTCTTTCTCCCACTGAACAAAGACTGGTCTGTCAAATGTTTTGAATCCTCTTAGGGTTGGGGATGGGGAAAAGCTGAGCAATAAGGGATGCTTTCTGCAACCAAACAGCACACAGCTGTGGTTTGATCAAACACAACATTTATTCAGTCCGATTTCAACCTTATTTTGATCCCTTTTTCAAAGCATCATTTATTTTTTAAGGTTCACATCACATCTTTTTTATTCACAGCACCTAAGTGACTCATTTAAACCAGACTTGAGTCCAGTTGAGTTGCAGGAAAATTCCCTTAAGTTCCACTCAGATCACCATGTAATCTATTTAGGATTATTGCCATTTTTTGTAGGACATAGTTTCTGCAGAGCAGCAGTAGTTCCTTAGAAATTCACCTCTAAATTGTATGCGAGATCATTAACGCAGAGCAAGCCCGCCCTCTCTTCCCCTCTCTGTTACAGAGATCTCTCTTTACTTGCTCCCTCTAGCTTACAGTCCCTCACACCCCTTAACTAACAGTACAGGTGCAACAAAAATGGTGAGTAGTATCAGAGCTATCCTATGCATCAGAAAGGAGCGGAAAAGGGAGCTTGTGGCCTGCCCAGCGTATTTTCGAATCTTAAATACGATCTTTTTCAAACAGCACTTTTTTCGTCTGCTCCTAATTCACAACAATTTGAATAAAGACATTTTCAAAAATACAATTTTTATTCTATTTATTTATTGTCCATCATCAGACGAAATGCAACAAGAACATGTTATAAACACCAAAAACGTCTTTTTCTTTAGAGTGGGTCTTAAACCTCTTTCTGCTTCTCCATTGAGATGTGAGAGATTCCTAGAATTCCTTTTTTTTAATAGTTTTTCAGAATCAAACTCAATGTAATGTTTGGAGTTTATCTTGCTAGCATCATTAGTTGATAAACATCTTCTTCAGCCTTCTTTCACCCAGAACGTTCAAACTCCAGTGTGAGACTGGTACAAAAAAATCCCCCTGTGTGGTGTGTAGACAGTAGTCTGACCTTCACACAACCTTGCACTGTTATAGCGGTAGCTTGGTGAATTATTACAGGGCGTCAACACTGAAGAGTAATGACAGGTCTCATAAATCTCAAACAGGGATGCTGCAAAAGTAGGTCTATGCAGAGTAAGGATGTGTTTTTTTTTTGTCTAAATCCCTGATGATTGGGGGAAAATGTGAGTGGACGTACACCTCTTTTGTGTTGATGCTTAAAGGTGATCATTCCATTCTGGATGTTAGCTCTCCTGCCCAGAGCGGCAAACGATTCCTCTCGGTCCACTGAGTGCGGTCCGCTCTCTTTGAGTCATTTATTCGTCCGCTCTGATTGGATGGCTTTTCTACCCCAGGGAGTGTGAGGATAGTGTAGGGTCTGCCCCTCTGATGAGCAGGGATCAGCCATTCCTTTCACACAACATCCCGGATGCCCATTTACAATGTGTCACTCAGTGATAAAAGACGGGAATGAAACAGGAAACCACTTGTTCTCTTTGTACTTCCTGACGGTCTAATATTTTTAATGAACACTTTTTAGTTCCTTTCCAAATAAAAATCACATTTTGAACCCGTCTGAGGAATCTTTTCAGCCCCCCCCCTCCTCCTGAGGATGTGACACATGTGACAGCTCAGAGGCAAGCAGGGCGTGGAGCCTCCCACCCGCTGAGACCCAGGCTTGTTTGCCACTTTCAGACAGTCCTGACTAAGATGAGGTTCGCTCCACCCAGCCCGCCAGCCGGCTGAATGTCTTTCGTTTCATCTCAGTGGGAAGAGCCTCGTGTGATCAGGCCGTGCAGCGCAGATTCAGAACCACGGACAGATCCTGAGGAGAGCTGGCGACAAGGAGGAGGGGATTTCAGCACCACCCTCTGTGGATAGCACCACATGCTTCATACAGTAGTTGCCGTAGAAACTAAGCAACAATAATGAATTAAGCTAATTATGCAAAGCACTATCTTGTTTTTTAAGAGTATTCATGTGATGATTAGATGATATACTGAAGGGGATGACAAATTTAATAATTTGGCTGCTGAAGAAACAATCTGCAAGGCAGATACACTGCACTGGTGGAAGCTTTGTGTTAATGAACCGGCACTGATTATCACCTGAGCCCATGAAAAATGGTGTTCTGTGCTTAACCAGGTGATCTAAATAGGTAATGGTGCCACTTCCATCAAAGTTGTTTCTTTTTTGTGATTCAGTACATGTAATTCATTAGAACATTAATTATAGATTATTGTAAGGAGGTTTTTTTTGACACTTCGCATTTTTGATTTTCTTAAATAACTTCTTGAATATTTTTAGCAGGTAATATGAACTGGTTGTGGCTGGATTTACACGGTTGTTTATATTTAAGATGACTGAAACTCTCAACAGCCATTTACTGTGTATGAGAACTGGACTGAGTGAGTGTGACGCTTACTTCCAGCTCCAACCAAAAGACAATCAGTTCTGTCACCATGTTGGAGCCAGAAATCGTCAGTAAGCAGTGATTGGTCCCAGTCCATCTAAGTCATTGTTCCCATGGTAACCACTCTCACCAATCAGGCGGGAGCTTGTTGGAAGTCCACACCCCTACCACGTCAAACCTTTTGAATGTTTGACGTAAGACCACATGCTTTTATTGAGACACCTGATTGGCCAGTTTATAACTTAAAAAACTTGCAGGAAAATATCATGGAAAGATTTGCATTATCAAGAACATGATTAGAACAAAGGTATCAGTGCGGGTACTTCCTGTTTGGATCGCCATGGGGGAGGAGCCACTTAGTCAAGTTCTTACGTACAATCAACATCTACAACACAGATTAATTAATTGATTGGTTGATTTCAAATTAAGCTATAAGAACAAGGGGAAAAAGACAATGAAAATAAGTAGATTGATCGAATATATTAATTCATAAATTGATTAAAAAATATAAAAAAGAGGAAATCTGCTGTACGTTATAATTGCTCCTAATCATAGACACATTTGCACTTAAACATGCACACACATGACACATTGAAACCAATAAACATATTGATTGTCAAAACATCTGATTTTTTTTTTTTAAAGGGGAATGGCAAAAAGCCCCCCTCAGTTGTGCTTTATACTTTTTTACACCACTTTGATGTGGGACTTTTTGCAACATAGAACTTTAAAAACCTACATTTGACATCACGATGAACTTATCTTCATCAGTTTCCATACAAATCTGCCTAATAAGCAATTTCCTCTTTACTTTACTCCCATATTTCAGTGTGTTTCTAAGAATTTGATCATTTACAGCCATGTTTTCCAGAAGTGAATGAGCTGCTCTTGCATGAGCAGTGTTGCTGCTTTTGTCTGCATCGTTTTTCGGCTGCAATTTTGACAAATTACTTCCTCGGCCCGCGCTTCCCTTGGCTGAAGATTACAACAAGCCTCTGGCAGTAGTGGTGTTTTGCAACACAAACTAAAATGTAAATGTCAGTGCAAGGTCATTAAAGAGCATTTTCTTGAATGTCAGTTTGTTTTCTCATGCAGAAGCTTTAACTGTAGCAGAACAAAGGCAGAAAACCAGAATATAGTATTGATGGACATTTAAGTTTTATTTGTTTGTGCAAAGGTGTTTAGAAACTGTGACAGAGGATGATTAGCGATTGTCTGGTTATAAAAATGCTGTCAAAAAATGAATATACTGAACTCAAAGGTCAGGATCTATTTAGAAATGAGTGTTTTTGGTTTTTGTAAGATAAATATTCATGGAAAACAGCATCCTAATCAACTTGCTCTATTCTTTGTGGCTCCATCTTTGTTTTTCATTTATGAATTTAGTTATTTTTGGCATGAATAAATATTTAAGAATGTATCTAAATGGTACTTTTCCACCACAAACCAACATTAAACTTTTAAGCTGCTAAAAGTTCAAGTAATTTTCTAAACAATATTAATTTTTGTAATTTGCATCCTGATATTTGGACACAATCTACGTTAATAACATTGACGTTCATTTCTGATTTTAAACAACTCAGATTTAGTTTTATGTGTAACCGTTTTAGTTGGATTTCACGTCTGTGTGATGGGAAGTGCTGAAGCCATCTAAGGAGTTATTTTAGTATGAGATGAGGGAGGTTTTTATCACTTAATAATAGCATTTCTCACTATATCCATTAAGGGATATTTAATGGATGCCCACACAAACGAGGAGCGTGCACTTATTACGTGAACACCCCTGACGGGCTGCTTGCACCGTCATGAGGTTAAAAAATGTCAAATTTGTATGACGTACCCCTATTTCTCCCTTACTTACCCATTACATGTTGTATAGGTGTCCAGTATGACATGTTGCCCGTAGCATAAAACAAGAAATGAGCGTGAACATTTGAGCTCTACAGGTTCACCGATCTGTTCGGGCTGCCTGGGTGCCCCATAAAGGTTTGCCCATTTTTCACCTGCAAACAGGGCAGTTGTGACTAATGACACGTTTCCACTGGGCATGTGAGGCGCTTTCTTGAACAAACAGGCATTCTTAAATGCCTGGTGCAAAATTGTCTAATCAAATTTTGTGAATCTTGCTCCTGCCTTTTTCTTTCACAGCTCTACTCCAAGATATGAAAGTCCTGATGTCATATAATTTTGGCCACAATTAGTAATTTCTCCTTCCGGATTAATTTTCCAAAGGTTGGCACTTCTGGGAGGGAAAAGGGACGCCATCCATACGTCACTACCAAATCCAAGTCCTTTATTGGTCAAAGTTCGACCTGGTTAAAGTTTCAACTTACATTCCATGGTAACACATTTTCCCTTCAGACCCCAGAAATGTTCGTAAAAACTCATGAAGCTGCACTTGAACGGGAGTTTTGAACTCAGAACCCTGAAATGTTTATATATGCGAGTTTACTTTGACTTTTCACTGAAAGTCGTTGCTTTAACGCTCCGTGCCGAGGGCGGTGTGAACGTAGCTTTAGGCTTAAGGTCTAAACCTTGTCATGAACTTAACAGAAACCTTTGATCTCACAGCTGCAGTGCTAATCTTAAACTGGATCTAGAGTTACATTTGTCCTCAGTCGTGTGCATTTATGATTCTGTGCACTGCTCCACGTTCTCTGGGAACAGAGGGTATCGGTAGCACCCTTTAGCCCCGGAGGCAACAGGGAAATTGCATGAGCCTTTCTCTCTGCTGCCTGTTATCACCCATGGACTGCCCCCCCCACATCTCCTAATTGAGACAGCTAATAACTAGTCAGGGTCATTTGTATATGTATTCATTAGCACAATTAAATAGGCAAGAGTTAAGTGTTTACTACTGGTGAGTTAATAACACCGTTTGGTCACGTTGACGGTTTAACGCCATCATCATATCTTCGTGATACCTCCTCTTTACATCCTGTTTATTTTCTTCAGTGTGGACTAAGCGTGGTGATGTCCACATGTTTGGCATGTTAGACGACACTCAGGCTACAGCTGCCAGAAAACGACAACAGCGGGAGGATGGAGAGTTGGCTCTCATGTTCTCCTGCTCCTCTTCTGTCCACATGGCTTTTCTTGTTGCGGTGAGATTGTCGTTGTGGGAAAAGCTGATAATAAGAGTCTTGGATCTGAAGATGCTCCGCATTGGTGAGCTTTGAGGAAAATGACTGGGCTCTTCACTGTTTCTTTTGTCATCACAGCACTGTGCAAACCAGCATTTCATGTTCCATGCTTGATGTTGAGAAGAAAACGGGAACTTTCTAAAAAATCTCACCCTAAAAAGAGCCCATCAGGGGCCTTTATTTTCAGTGCACAGAGGAGAGGGCTAACAGCTACAAGACAAGGCCATTTCTGCTGCACTCAGTGCACAGGTTACTGAAAGGTACAAAAAAATTCAAGAGCAGCACACCTGAACTGTATTTACTTGTTGCATGGCAACAGCTTATTGTGCTTTAAAACCAAGAGAAGGCTCGCCTTGTGTTCAACAGAATGTAAAATAAGGTGTGAAAATGATGGCCAGAGGAAGCCTTTTAAACCTTTGTTTGAAAAAATTATACACATAAATTCAGCATGGGTTCTCTATTTGATGCTTAAGTAGCAATTTGCCAGGCTAATTTTCCATCTTAGCTGTTAAACTTGGGCACCTTTTGGTAGATTTTGTCAAGAAATATCAGATCATATTGCTTAATTTGTGCTTCACTATTTTCTAGATGAGAAATTAAATGTCTAGAGCCTTATAAACTCTTGCAAACTGGTCAACATTTAAGTTTAACTAGAGTAGAAATAAAAAATGAGGATAATACATAGTAACATAATGGCACTGTACAAATTAAAAAACGCTTAAGCAATATGTTATCTAAAGGTTCATGGGTTTTAAAATCATTAATAGCTAGAGGGAAAAAATGTTTTTCACGGGTTGGTCATTTTATGCAGTTGTGTTTTTTTCAAAGTTTGGTTGTTGAAGCCTCTCAACACCCCCCCCCCCCCCATCTGAAGGAGACAGGGCAGGTTTGAGGGGCAACGTTTACTTTAAAAGTGTACAGCAGGAGTTTGTGGTAAATTCTAAATTAACTGGGGACTCAGTGGAGCCTCAGTAGTTGAATGTGGTGAAAAGGTTCTTTTTTTTTTGTAATTATCCAAGCCACTGAGTTCTGGACCGGTTAGAGCCTGTTGAGGGATTTGTGGGGAAGACAGAGGGGAGACAATGGCAGTAGTCAATGACAAGGCTGCAGACCAGGATGGGGGCGGCAGAGAGGGTGAACACATGAAAATGTGCAGACCGGGGGATTGTTATTGATGTCATTACCAAGTGATAGTGTCCAGAATGACACCCAGACTTTTTACTTTACTACATATAGTCCTGGGGTTACCACAGAGTTATTGATATGAAGAGAAATTGAGATTTTATGCCAAAAGGACGTTCTGTTTTATCCCCGAGTTGAAAGATGTTCAAGGAGAAGCGGGATCTAACTTCTGAGAGACAACTAATGAGTTGGAAGTCCAGAGTTAGGTCTGGTTGACAGATAGAGCTTGGTGTCATCAGCATAGCAATGAAACTGGTTCTTAAATTTACAAGAGATTTCCAATGGGAAATAGATAGGTAATGAAAAGGAAGGGGTCCCAGGATGGCCTCTTAATTTCATTAAACTTAACTATAAAGTTTTAGATTTGAAAACTCTACAGTTTGTTTTTGTTGCTTTGCTCTATTGATTGAATTATTTTAGGCGACATTTACTCAAAAAAGCACAATAATAGCTTTAATAAATCATTCCAATCAAAGATTTCTTCATTAATATCAATGTATTTGTGACACAACAGCAGCTACTTGCATTAAAATCCCGATCACAACGTCTAAATAATGCAATTATTGTTGCTTGGTGTGTATAACATGTCTTGAACTGTTGTACCAGCAGATATAGTTCTGTACCTTTGCACTGTTTGGTTGGTTGGATTCCTCTTATTTAAGAATGTTGCTAAGACATTGAAGAACGTTGTGTCCTGTAATGTGAACGTGTATAAACCGCCTCAGTTATGTTGTTATGAGACTGTGGGGGTGAGAGGATCTGACAGAATCAGTGCTCTCCTCACCCCTCTGTCAGATCTTCCTCTGGTCTCCTGAAGGGGCCGCTCCAGGCGAGAACCAGGCGTCACAGATTGAGGAAACTTCTCTTCAGCGGGCTGTCTGGTGACCTTTCTTTTTACACGTTCACCCTGTGACTGCAGCAGCTCAGAGGAGTCAAACCAATTACTGTCTGCAGAGTGGAGCTTGGTGATTTTGCAGAATAGGTGGGTGGTGTTCTATTGGTCTCCATGTTTATCATGCCTCATTTTGCCCTTAATATGGAAACTTCAGCTCACTAAGGAAGGGCTGGCAAGCATTAACAGGTAAAACAGTAACTTTGACATCCAGTTAAGCAATTAAAGAATCATATTTATTAATTTTTGAAAGAATTTTGCTTTTATTTGTAATCTGCGGGGGGAAAATGGCTTTTGGTAGTAAAAAGCAGTTCACTCAAAAACAAGGCTTACATTTGTTGTGGAAAAATTGTTTAAGTACTCTGACCTTCCAAAGCTCCTTGTTCCTCTTTTCTTCATGGTGCTGATTGGGGAAACAAACCTGCAACAGAAGTCTACCAAAGGATACCTAGGTTGAGTTTGTACAGTGATAAACAGAGTTGTCTTTGTTATTATTATCTAAGCTGGCACACATACAGCCTTTGTCACAATTGCCCTTATGGATATCTGGCCTTACAGGCAGTCTGCGGGTAAAAAATGGTCAAACTTGAACAGGACACGCAGGTGACCTGCACAAAATATCAAGGTCGTAGACCCCTCAGTGAACCCATAAAGCAACAATGGTCATTCCCATTTCTACATGCATGCTTCGGGCGACAGAGCACACCGAACACTTATACAACACGTAAGGGCAAGTAAAGGGGCGTCATACAGATTTTTAATTTTTTTTTCCAATCTTGCGGGCTTGCGGACTTGCAAGACCCATAGTACTGTTGACCTGATGAGTAGGCACTCATAGGCAATCGAAGCATATTTTGTGTGGACATTATTGCGTATCACCTCCACACTCCGTGTGTCCAGCATTTAGGCAGGTCAGTAAGGAGGCAGTTCTCACACCTTACTAATGACTCGAGGATGGTGTAAGGGCACCGTACCTCAGCATCACCCATACATCCATCATAAGTGTGTTCAACTTCCATTAGGCTTTTATAGACTTCTCGATACATTTACCACACACGTGATAACGCTACATCCCGTTTGCATTGTGTCCCCTGAGGTGGCTGTACGAGCCTCTAGGGAACCGCAACACACGCCTGTACTCCCTTTACGGTGTGGTCGCTCCTCTCTACGACCTTCCACAGGCCCGGACAACCCAAAAACCCATAGTACCCGTATAGGTGCATGTTTTGAAACGTCTGGGTAAATGCACCTACAGACTGTAACAGTACATTTTAAACACTAAACATAAAACAAATTACCTGTGTTAAAAAAAAAAAAAAAAACAGCACTGACATTTAAGAACAGTTTTAACTTTTAACACCATGACCAGCAGCCTTTAGCTTCCATGACTCCGGCTGCCCCGTGTTCTTCAGATGTACAGTTTTCAGGCTGCATCTCACCACAGTCCTTTTCTTTATGTTTATAATGACAGTGTTTTGCTCTGCCGCTTTCTATATAATGGGTTCCCTGACCTCTGTCTCCACTTCCAGTCAGTCCCACTTTTCTGCAATTAAAGAACAATTTATCCGTTAAGTCTGTTCTTTTAGAAAGGGACCGGTCAGGAGGTTATCAACGGATCAGGCTCTTTTATCACCTCTGTCTTGTTTTAATGTATCAAAATACTCTGAAGCAGAGCTGGAAAAATGTGAGTTATTGCCGATCTCTGATATTTTCTTGGACTTTAAGGGGAGTTAGCTGTAGGAGAAATAAATTGAAAGAATCTATGCTGTGTCACGCAGAGTTTGATGGAAGAATGAGACTTCCATGACAGACTAGAGAGGCTGGAGATATTTTGTTGTTTGGTGAGAATCTGAAAAGCAAATGCAGTCAGTGTCTTCACATTCCCATTCACATTACCCAAGAATGCAAACACTTTTGTTTTTCTTTTTTTCTGAAGCTGAGTGGAAAATTATATCTGAAATGTTTAGCAGCTACAAAAATGCATTTTCTTCACCTGGCATCACCTGCTCTCAGATACAGCGACGCTCCAGACCAGTGTCATTAACCGCAGCACACTGAGCTCATGTTTTATTCATTCGTCATCGCCTTCAACTGCTGCCAAAAGTCGTGATTGAATTTCAGGGACAAATGCGATGCTCCAGAAAATCTGAAGCCAAATGAACAAAATCTGTACTTCTGCATTTTGAGTCAATTACCTGAGAACACCTGTGTGTGAAGATTGGTAACATGCGCTGCGTTGAGCAGTAACTAGTGTTCAGTCTGGTTTTTATGGTGCGATGCAGTTTTTTTTTTTTAAGTTTTGGAAGGCTGCTTCAGTACAACAGAAGCAGGGGCCATAACATCCTAGTGGCCCTCTCAGAGACACAAATGTGGGCACAAAGCATAACTACTTCCTGATATGATCAACATGCAGGAGGAAAGAAAACTACCCAGAATGCATGGGGATCGCAAGTCAGACAAAGGGCTCATCCACAGTACTAAAGCCTTTTAGTCGCATGCATCCATACAAGGAGTTGATCTGTACTTTTGTCGCGAGGTTTTGGGTTGTAGAGAGGAGCGACAGCATCATTAAGACCCACTCCGGTCATCCTTTGGTTGATTATAAAGGGGTTCCCTGTGGTCTTTTAATTTTGAATATGATTATTGAAAAAAAAAAAAAAAAAAGCTGTGCCGTTTTCTATAACATAGTTTCTGCAGAGTGGTATTATTTAATTAGAAATGTATCTCAGAGTGGTGGGTGGGACTGTTGGAGTGGAGTCAGCCTTCCCCCACTTCCCATCATTCATCTGTTTATACTCTCTCCCACTAGCTTACAGCCCCTCACACTCCCAACCTAACATTGAAGGTGCAACAAAAATGGCGAGCAGTATTGGGGCTATCCAGCCGTACAGTTTTGAGCCAGTTACCAGCTTAGGCGAGGAAAACAAAGACGTTCATGGATGTAGACGTCTACAAATGGATGCATTAGTATAGAACGGAGCAGGGAGCTTGTGGACCACCCAGCAAGTTTTCCTATGTCACAAATAAGCGGATTTTCCAGCAGCATTTATTCGTGTGCTCCCGATTCAGAACAGTTTGAATAAAGAAATACTCAAAGAAGCAAACTTTAAGCTTTATTGTCCCCCATCATGCCACAATGACACATTGAAAACACCCAAAACATGGTTTTCATAGCAGAAGATCTTTAGGGGAGCACAGGTGGGCCTTGAGGCTCGTACAGCCACCTCAGGGGACATCATGAAAATGGAATATACCACTGTGGTGCGTGTAGTAAGTGTTTTGTGAAGGATTTGTAAGGTTAGTGTAAGTTGCCAATAACGTTCTGGTGATGCCGTCGTATGGTGTCCATACGCCACACCGTATATAGTTGTTGGTACTAAGGTGCGAATACTGCTTCCTTTCTGACTGCATGCGAATGCCACACGGACAGGGTGTGCAGGTGATACCCCCTTACTTCCCCCTTACTTACCTTTACGTGTTGTACAAGTGTTCGCTATGACCTGACTCTTGCAGTGTGCCCATAGAAATAAATGTGCAGAAACTTTTCCACTCTACAGGCTTACCCAGTGGTCCACGACCTTAATATACTCTACTGCATACAGGTTTGCCCATTTTCCCGCCTGTAAACAGCCCACATCCACCCACTAGGGGGCTAGAGTGTCTCTGGAGAGGTGCAGCGTTTACCAGTTTTACTACGTTCGGAGCCACACAGGTTTGTCTGCATTCTGCAGCTACAGGCTGCTTGTTCTCGTTTTGAGTTATTTTACAAACTGTTGCATCATCTCACTGCCAGCCAGCAAAAAACTGGACAGAATGCCTTGATCATCCGCGCTGCTGCTTTGTTTGAGCCTTTCACTTTGAAGCAGGAAGATTCAGCAAAAAGAAATCTCTAACGTACGCGAGAACCCACCGCTCCTTACATCTGACATCCCTCTGTTTTAGAAGATTTTTGTCACCAGTCTGACAAAAAGGTCCAGCAGATGAATAATTGCCACAGACAGACAACATAGAATATTTTAAATATGTTTTGCAAACAGTCAGTAAAAACTCAGAGGGAAATGAAAGCAACATGGGCACTAATGAGGAATAAAATGGAGGTCAATGTTTACACCACCTGTGTAATTGGAAACAAAATGCAATGCCACTCACATTGCTGCTCCATGTTTTGCCTCTCTGGACAGGAGGAGGAAATGGTTGCAGCTGAAGGTTTAAGAGCTTTTAGTGAACTGAATTACACCCTGCAGGCTCCTCTTGTCTGTCAGATCTGTGATGGCGTCTAACCTCGGGCTCACTCCTCCTTCCAGCCCGTCCATATTCTTCCTCTTCCGTCCATCAATCACTCTGGCCCAGTCTCGCTCCAGTGACCTTGACTGACACTAAGGAGAGGGTTGCTGTACAGTGGTGTGTGCGGATGGTCGCATGCATATGAAGGCTCCTGCTTTCTTTATTTCCTTTCTACTGGAAATCCGAAAGCAAACAGATAAAAGCATGAAATCTGAGTCGTTCTGTGGGATTCGCGGTGCGTCTTTCCTCTTTCACGTTCAGCTAGCTCTGCACTTCAAAAACCTTTTTTTAAGAGACTCCATGACTTTTAGTATCTTAATGAGACTCTTGTCCTACTTCCGTTGTCCATTTTGGCCTCTTAACACTTACTTTCTTTCAAATTTTGACCAAATTTAGGAAAAAATAAAAACAGATGGTTTGATTTATTGTTTTATTGTGTTGTAGGATGTGTATTGTTTTATTTTATTTGAAAAAAGATGGTAAAAAATCCTAAAATGTTGGCTCAATATTTTGATTTTGGAAAGCAAAAATATGTTATTTAGATACTTAATATTTTTTTGTTGTGCGTTTATTATCTAACTTTTACGACAAAAGAACATTGGAACCCAAAAACCACTGGAGAAGTTGCTAGTGACGCCTAAATAACACACGCTTTTGGGCATACCGTAAAGATTCGCGGTCATGGTGAATCAGCTGATTCTTGTGTTGCACAGTGGAGCGAAGCTGATTTTATTTCTGCTTCAGAATATCCTCGAGTTGACATTGTTGTGCCAAATAATTAAAGGGTTATGGTAGTCGAAAAATGTAAACAATGGGGCTAAAGCTCCACTCTTAAATAAACACGTTCTTGAGACAAATGTTTATTTTTATGTTTATTTCAGCTCTTTTCCCGATGTTTTCCCTGCTTTTTACATGTTTGTAGATTTGATTCATATTTCTATGTTTTTCTTTTTATGTTTATGTTTATTTAGGATCATTATTGTAATTGAAACTTGTTTTTGGTGCTCAGAACCGTCTGGTCTCGTTTAGGATGCTTCCTGTGTTTGCCTAGTTTTGTTGTTGTTGTTGTTTTTAATGCAGCAACATGATCAAAGTGTAAAAATGACTTGTTCTTGCTTTACCATTGACTGTATATGACAACTGGACCGAGCAAGTGTTGTCCTCACTCATTGGAAATGGCTTACCTACTCTGAGATCTCGCTAGTGGCACCTAAATAACATGCTTATTACTCGCACTTACCCCTCTCTGGGATTTCTAGACTGATCTCAGAAAGTGTGTTTCAGTTTTTTGCTGATTATTACACTGCTGACTCAGGAAAAGGAGGAGCGTCCTCTTCCGTGTCCGCCTGACGACAGCACTCCTCTTGTTTGCTGGCATGTTGTGTTTTCTGGACCTCGTTGTGACCCAGCGGCAGCCCCATAAAAGCCGTTAGGGTTCAGGCCTCGGGGTCGACCTCAGATTTTCCCCCACCACATGTCTGCTCCGAGTCAATGATCCAGACAATCCCAGTCCCTCTAATCATTAAACGCATCGTGTTGAGTCTTCTGTCTCTGCGCTGCGCTGATTGATAACAAGACAGCAATATATGGCTGTCTGCATAATTGATCATTTCAATTAAAACCATAATTAAAATGTTGTGAAAATCCAAACTAGATCATTTTCATACATCATCTGTTAATTTTAATGTATTAGCCAGGAATGTTTTGAGATGCTAATGAACACAGCGGCCATGAGCATTAATCAACTAGTGTGAAATGGACCTGTGACAAGCTTTAATTAAGTCTGGAACAGCAGCGGATTATTATTACACTTTTTTTGTCATGGAAATGCAGAAGGGAATGACAAAAATGTTTGAAAGCCACACGACGGAAAGAAGGGAAGACTGTAGCCGCTGTGACACATGGATGGATGTTGAAAACTGCTGCTGAACTTTGCAGGCGGTGGAAGAACTTTCACACTCCACATGCAATTTAGTCATTGACACATTTTGGTCTAAAACACGTTTTCTGTCAGTCACCTGCAGAAATGAAAGACATTTTTTACACATTTCAAATTCATTAAAACTTTAATAAAAATGTGTTTGGATTTTTGCGCTGGATTCAGAATCTTTGTGTGAATTTTGAAAAGTCGAAAACACATAACACATAAAAGTATAAACGTTCCATTCCAATCATCTGTTGATCTATTGTAAAATCATTCCCAGTGGTCTTTTAATTAT
This sequence comes from Oryzias curvinotus, assembly GCA_023969325.1. Taxonomy (NCBI): domain Eukaryota; kingdom Metazoa; phylum Chordata; class Actinopteri; order Beloniformes; family Adrianichthyidae; genus Oryzias; species Oryzias curvinotus. Next base: position 17,801,592 of record CM043728.1, read on the forward strand.
GATTATTCTGTTGTTAGTCAAAATCAAAGAGCTGAAGACATATTTTCTGCAGAGCAGCAAGAGTTCATTAGACATTCACCTCTGAGTTGTTGGCGTGAAGCAACCCCCTGCTGATATCCCATCATCCCCCTGTTTACACTCTCTCCCACTGAAATGCAGTTTTAATCTTAAATTATTCGATATATGTCCGCCATGGTGGGAAAAATGCAACAAGAACATGTTAAAAACACGATTTTTATTGTAGTGGGTCTTTAAGCGGAACTTAAACGTGCAACGCTTTCTTCACTCTGACGCTTTGAAGAGGACACGACTTTACTTAAAGCTTATGTTTGGAAATGTTTTAGCTTTTTTAATGTCAACAGTCAAAGGGCTTCGGACAAAAGTAAAGCCATTTGGAAAGTTGTGTTGTACCAAAATGTATTATTTAGGGAACATAACAAACGTGCAAAGTCATATTACACACCCATTTCCCTCACTACGGCGGCCGTGGTGCAGCGGTAGGGCGGTCGACCCATGATGGTAAGATTGCAGGTTAGATTCCTGCCTTGCATGCCCATAAGTCGAAGTGTCCTTGGGCAAGACACTGAACCCCACCTTGCCTCTGGTGGTAGGCGGGCGCCTGTGTTTGGCAGTGGAGCCGCCACCAGTGTGTGAATGTGTGTGTGACTGTAAAGCGCTTTGGGCCTTCAAGTAAGGTAGAAAAGCTATAGAAGTATATTTACGCCATTTACTACTCTCTCCATATAGTGCAGGACTAGCTCTGGATTCTAGCGGGAATGTTTTTTAATTGTCAAACAAAACTTTTTTCATGTCACAATTTTGATGTTCCTAATAAGGTTAAACAGGTAGATTGATCTTGCCTTTGTCATGGTAGGGAGAACACGTCAATGGTCAACCTGACCCCATAGGATAGCACAAGGGTTAGGAAAGAGTTTTTGCACATTTAGTGGCTGACTAAATGCTTTTTTGCCACACCCATATTTATTTATTTTTTTATATAAATCGGAATGTCATTTAAAGGAGTGTGATATCTTAGGGGCGCCGTTGATACAGCTGTCCGGTTTCTCTAACTTGACTGAAATCTCTGAAATCACTTGGAAGCAGCATTTTACTCCAGCTTTCTCTGTTTGTTTTGTAGCAAATGAACAAAAAAACAAAAAAAAGAAAAACTCCATATTTTTGAAGAGTTTTATGACACTCCAACAGGACTCTGTTTAAAAAGCTGTTGCAGCGCTTCAGCTCCCATATGATATTAGCCTCCATGAGTAGATGCAGCACAACACAAAGAAATGATTGGAAAACGTCAGGCAGGCAGGCTCCAGCAACACATTCCCGCAATGTAAATAAATGTCATTACATTACAAGTCGAGGTCTTCAAATGTTGTTTTTCCCGCCTTGGGAGGAATTTTATTGATGCAGAAATGTTATAGCAGCGCGTGACAAATCAATGTCTCTGAAGAGCAGAGGTCGTCCTTCTACACATGCAGTCTATAAAAACACAACATGCCTCATAAATGTGCTCAATAAAAAAAAAAAAAAGTTAAAAACTGTCACATCTTTATTTTAAGGGAGCTGAAAATTTTTCTCACTAATTCCCAGTGTTGTAGGATGTGTAAGAAACGGCTTAACACTATGCTCCATCCTTGGTTTCCATGACGACGGTGATCCCTGTATGATAATCGGATTCCATCCATAGCTGTGAAAACACTAATTCCTGCCTGATCCAAGAACATTATGACACGAAACCCACAGCCAGCGTTTCCACTGTGTGACGGCAAACGTTTGTGTGTGGAGAAATGCTCGGTACCTGAACCCGGCCTGAACCCGGCCGGCCGGCGGGGTCACACCTCGGTGCATCTGTTCACAGCCGCGGCAGGCAAGGTGGACCGCAAAAAAGGGGGTTAAGCCATTGCTCAATAGCAAGGATGGAGGAGGTATTATCAGCAGAGGCTGAAAAAAGCGAGTGCACTTTGATACGGCAGAAAGAAGAGCGTTAAGTGTGAAAAGAAAGAAAGCATTTTCGGATCATCTTCTTTTCTTGTGTAGGGTGAAGGATTTAGAGGCAGATCAAACACATTTGTTGTGTCTAGACTACATGTGTGTTTTTAAATCATTCATTTTTTGTCTTTCTATGGAAAAACACCTGAGGATCTGAGCGTTTCTACATCTGTAGGGATTTTTAAATAGAAATGAAGGATTCAGTTTTTTTACACTATTCATCTAATGAACCTATGTATTTATGTGGCTTTTAAGTATTTATGGCTTTTTTTCATTTGTATATGTAGTGCCTTCTTAAACTATGAGGCTCGTCGATTCCTACCATCTGGCGCCTTTGTCACAACTGCCTTTAAGGGGGGAAACAGGCGAAAAATGGGTTAGATGGTCCAAGCAAAGTATTAAGGTTGTAGACCACTCAGTGAACGCATAGAGTGAAAACGTCACGCACATTTTATTTCTTTGGGCATGCTGCGAGCACTTACACAAATCTCAGGGGTAAGTAGGTGAGATGCAGGTGTGTCGTATGTCCCCTGTGCATCCTGGGTATCGCACAAGGGGCCCGTTGTGCCGTTCAAGTGAGAAGTGTGCGCTCCCTGCGTGCAGCCTGACTTTTACAAATGAGGAAATTACACAATCAGTGTGTACTTTGTCCCATGTCCGTCCTACAGTCACTTGTGTATCACCTGTACAACCTGTGTGTGCATCACTTACGTGCGGTCAGTGAAGCACCAGCAGACGCACCTTACTAACGGCGAGTGGAGCGTTAGGACACCTCACGACAGCCTCATCCCTATGTCATTAATGCGTGCAACTAGCATTCACCTTTAAAATACTTGAAAGGCTTTCAAATACTTCACGATACAGTTGAGTTGTACAATTGTATGTCAGAATTGCATGCAAGAGACACTTGATCTCAGCCCCATAAGTTGCGGCCACTCCTGTCTATAGTCCTCCATGGACCCATGGGGGAAATCTGAAAACTGTGGCAGTGGAATAGAATTGAAAGATTGGTTGTTTTTTATTTTGCTATTTGTTCATACATCACAAGCTTTCCTCAGCCCTATAAAGCCTTTTGTGTTCTACGCATGAAGGGTGCTCTACAAATAAAGTTATTGGTTGATTGTGTGGTTGCTTACGTTCCTTTGTGATATTTTAGGTCAACTTTGAGAGTTTTTGTTGTTGTTGTTGTGAGGCTCATTTTAGCTCCACAAGGACAGTGACACCTTTAACACTCTTTTTTTTTTTCATTGAACTGCTGACTTTTTAGTGGATGAACAAAATTGTCTTTCTGCCGAGGGAAGTGGGTTAAAAAAAAAGCATAACATTTAAATACAAAACAGGTTTTGCTCCTGGATACATAAAAGGCATAAATAAGACGGCGGACGACATCGACTGCAGTTTAATTGTGTCCTTTTTTTTTCAGTCAGTGAGTTTTGTTTTGACAGTTTTTGCAGTTTTCATCATGAAAAAGGGGAGCAATGGGCTGACTGCATTAATGCTTTCCACTGGCGCAGTCTTAGCCCTTCACATTTATCTCCAGCTCAGCGTATGACAACTATAGATTCTCTCTCCTTTGCACAAGACAAATGACCTTATTACCACAGAGGGCCATTCAAAATAGGATCATGTCAGGCATGGCAAAATGCTTTTGAGAAAATACAGACCTGCTCTGTGAGCCGTGCATTGTTTTCCTGGCAAACCATCAAAAGCGCATTTCACCCACCAAACTAGTTTTAGAGCTTGTTTGGGCTTTCAACTCGCATCAGCGGGATCATCCAGAACCACTGGCCGACTCTCCGCCGGCCCGCTTCTTCATAATTGAATAGTTTTATGACGTTTGTGGAAAAGCACCTTCTCCTTTTGTTGCCGAGGACGCATTTATTTTAACGTGATGAAGTTTTTTTCTGTGCACTGACAGACGTACTCCTGAAAGGGAGCACTCCTGCCCAGGTTTGCCGACTGTGTGGGTGTGCATGTGTACGCTGAGTGTGTTTGTCAGGGCTTTTATTCCCCTGGGTTGTCATAGCACTATGGGGGGGGGGCAGCAGGGAAGGTAGGCCAGGCACGCGGTGTTCTCCCTTCTGGGAAATTAGCGTCCGCAAGCATAATTACAGGATAAGATGGGAAGGCCTGGATCCATTTTCCACAGTTGTTTACATTCTAACCTTTTACATTATCTACACATCACAATGTGAAACTTTAATTAATGCAGCTGTTTGTGAAACCGGCAACAATTAACAGGCTAACACACCTGAACTGAAACTTTTTCAGCTGTTTTTAAAAAGTAGATTTTAGTGATTTTGCAAAAGCGAAGTGTAAAAGTTACACTTAATTCATGACGCCATAAAATAATTTCATGACCGATAATAATCATATGGTCAGTAATCCAGAATAAACTGTCCCATACGAGGTTGTATTTTAAAAGGCCTGTATCATGTAAAATCAACCTTTTGAGCAATTTAGTGTATTATAATATTGATTTCTGACAAAAACAGCCCCAAAGTGGTATTTTGATCCTTTTATGCATGCTCTTGGAGCACCAGCCCCTCCCAGGAAGAGTCTGCGCTGCCAGCTCCGCCCCCAGGCTAACACACACACACACCCACCTTCTCCGTGGAGCTAGCGGTGATTGGCAAAACGCTTTCCTTTTTCATGCACCATAACAACATTGCACAATCATAATTAAGGGTGTATTCAGACTCAGTCCGCTTAATTCGGTCCGGATCCAGTCCTGAACTTCACATTTGGTCCGTTATCAGACTCTTGTCAAGGGGACTTTCTGGTTCCCGACTAAAGCTAGTAAACAAAACCATCAGACTAAAGTTCTCTTTACTCATTGGTCAGAAATTATCAGGCAAAGCAACTAGAGGCAGAAATTATGGAAGTCCTCCGCTTTTATAGTTCATTCAAACTTTTTATTTCGCTCAGTTTTGAACGTCTGTATCAACGTCAGGCTCAACACTTTTTACTCCCTTTTGTAGTCCGGTGGAGGCGTGCTGCAGGCCGGTCATTGGCCAGAAGACAGCTAAGAAGGTACGCTGAAAAACCTTCATGACATAGACATAGACAGGAAAAGAGTGAGGAGCTATATGCGTCATGTTTAGTTGTTTTGTTGAGTCTGAATTCATCTGATCACATCTCAATGAGTTGCTGTGTGTCATTGTTGTGGTGTTATGGCATTGATTTCAAGAGAATTCTGTAAAGGAACTACATGGTAGCTTTTAGGATGACGTCACAGCAGCGCCTGTCGAGCGCATGCCATGTAACAAGACACAGAGAATCATGTAAGAAGCATTTTCAGCTGTGTTTGAATAAAAAGTAAACAGTTGGACCCTTTTTTCTGCTCGACAACACTGCTTTACATTTGTCTTCAGCTCATTTATTGCTACATTCCTGCCCCATTTGCGTCGGTTACGGTGGTCGCTTTGGTCCAGGTCTTCCGCCTGGGTGTACTCAGACTGAAAATTTGTTCTGGATCATCGGGGTAAACGAACTCCAGTTCACTTTAAGCGAACCCAATACGACCAGTCGGAATACACTTTAAAAGGGTACTGGGAACACTTTGAAACTACTAGAAAGACCATAGCAGCCTTTCTGACTGCTCTGGCATTATTTGCATATAATTTATAGATTGTATTGATCAGTTTTTGGGAGAATAGGGGAAACCACATCCGGTCACTAAATGAAAACAATAATAATTTAGTGGTCCGCTGTCACCAAAACATTATCGCCTAATAAGTCTTATTTCATGGAAACTTGACTTCCGGTTCCGGGTCACGGCAAGACGCGTGGTCGCGGCTCTCTGCGGATACAACAACCTTCAAATGACTTAATAAGTTGATTTTCTCCAAAAAGAGAGCTGACCATGGCCCCTAAGAAAACCCAGGAATATGAAGACCTCAAAAAGACCCTTGATGGTATTCAAGAAACGCTTAAATCTTTTATGGATCTATTGATACTTTATTGATACTTTATGATACTTAATTCGGTCTGATAAAAGCTAGAAACCGGATATTGATAAATCATGTAATTAAATGGTTACAGTATAACGGGGTGGGATTATATAAATTCGCTTCCTTCCACTCCCTTTCAAGCAATATTTATTAATATGTCTAATTATCCTAAGTTTGATTAGTTACTGTATGAATGTATAACTGATGATTGTATTGCTTGTGTGTATTGTTTCTACTTGATTGCTTGAAATAAACCATTTCAAATCAAATCAAATCAAAAAAATAATCATATTATCAGTCATTTTCCAATTTAAACGCAGTTTTAAAAGTCTCCATGGTCACCTCTGTAACTGTCATTTTTTTCCACTTGTCATTCATGTTTCCCTTTGGCTAAAATATAAACTATAACCACATTTTAGCTTCACAGTGCAGAAATTAAAAAATCAAAAATATCAAAAAGACTATGGAGCAGGCAAAAGACGTAGAAAAAAAGTGAGAAATGAAGCCACCCTTGTAAAACGCATGGAGTCAATTGACTGCTATGTCATTTGAGGTAGTAAATACTCAAGTCTCTTTAGTGTTTTGAATTGTTAATGATCAAGCAATGTTAGCCTAAAATATACACACATTTAGGAAAAGTCAAGGTCCTATTGGTCCATTAGTTTTTTTTATGGCATAGCACATTTTAAAAGCAGTCAGCCTTACCGCATTTACACTCACTTTCAGCTCTGCAAATGCAGAATTTATGGAGAAATATGCTTTTTAAAACTTTTCATTTCCTAGCTTTCTCATAAAAATGTAAAAACATATTTATTGCAAACTTTTAAATCGCTGTTTCTTCATTTTCAGAAGTTTCTCATTTTTGGAAGACTTTCCCAGGATAATTGAAGTACTCATTAGTTAGAGAAATGTTTCTACAATATATATTTATTTTTTAAAACTGTCACGCTATTAATTAAAACAATATTTGAGTCAAAAGCTGCACTCTGCTCTCAAGCCCTAAAATTAGCCAAACATTTCACTCCAAGTAGAGAAAACTTCAAAGCATCTAGAATTTGGCACGTTTCTCTGAGGACGAGTGCTTTAAGCTCCTTTTCCAGCACTGCTTCTAGCTGACAACGGGGAACTCCTGTGGTGCTAGAAAGAATTTTTTTTTTTTTTGGTTTAAAAAGAGACCCTCCTGATGTGAACGTCCTCGGCAGCTCCTTTCATACCACAGGTTTAGCCTAACTGAGCTCGTTCCCGTCTGAGTGACTCCTCGGATCATTCATCCTGGCTTTAGCCCCTCAGGTGAGCTGCGGTCTTCACTCGATGTTTATGCAGCTTGTCAACATCTGACAGCGGACAAAATAGGGCTGGCAGCTGGCTTGCCTTTGCCTGATCAGTGTGGATTGTTGGCCCACAGCTGAAGGTCAGAAAAGGCCACGCACGCACACACACACACACACACACACACACACACACACACACAACCGGCGAGTTTGTCAGGTGATTTATAGAGGAACAGGGAGACATCTGGAGGACACTCAGGATGCTGAAAGATGTCCAAGTAGATTATGGAAATTACAATCTGCACAAAACCTAATATCTGACGAAGTACCTGTTGGCTTTTTTGATACTTCCGTGTATAATAAGTCCAGAAGATGCTGTTTGCATGCACCCACCTGCTTTTTCTTCAAGTACTGTGGTGCTGTAGTACTTCCTCAAGCCCAAAAATAAAGTTATTTAGCATGAACATGAGCGGCAGAGTCCCTTTTCCACTTGAATGCAGTTATGACACGTCTTAAGTGATGACAACATTTTCACAGAACTTTCGTTCACAAGTGCTGCTCTCGAGGCACCACAAGAACCCCTTTTTGTTATTTCCCAGTACACGTAAAAGCTCCACAAAACTGTTCGCTGTGTCTTGGCTAAGCTCTTTAACAGAGACAAAACGGTTGTCATTTTCCTAACACCACCTAATTCCCTAAAATGTCACTTTGATTTGTTCAGCTTGTGCTGAACGGGGAGAAACGCACGTCAAAGTAGGTGATGCTGCCTTCCCCTCGGCTGTTTGCCTTTGAAAATCAATGCTTCTGGAGATTTTCTCCACCAGATGAAATCAGAAAGGTCAGATGCAGCAGCACAAGGTCACGAGTGTACTCCTGTCCTTTGTGACGGTGGTTTTGTGGCCTTCAGGGGGGGAAAAAAGCACCTTCTTTCAAAGAGCGAACTGTCTTTAGAATCTTTCTTTTAAACCTCTATCCATTCTTATCTTTTCTGTGTAACTGCTTGTTCAGTTGAGGGTTAGTGATTGCAGATGCTTGAAGAAAATAAGCACAATGAAACCAAAGCTGTCAGTCCATTAAAATGTTCAGTTGATTACATTTTCATCAGTGGTTCACTCATGATTAACACATTTTTGTTGCACAGTTCAGACATCTGATTAAAAAAGGGGCCAAAATCAATTGAATAAATTACAAAGTAAAAGTATTTTTAAACTAAAAGATAAAATTACTTAAAACAACAAACCAGAACTTTTAAAGGTATTTAATGCCCATTTATTCACTTAACCTATAATGTTTAGTGAATAAAGTTTTTAATTTTTCTGGTGTGTACTTTTTTACTTATTTTTTTGTATATATTTCCAAATGTATAAAAAAAAAGTTGATCACGTGTCACTTTTGCAGCTCTATTTATTTATGTGAATGACATTTTTCATGTCCTTTTTTACTGTCATTTCTGAGTGTTGGTTTTTGCTGCCACAGATAAATGAATTTCCCCATCGTGGGGATAAATAAAGTTATCTAATCTTATATTTTTATCATAGGTTTGCTCAAATATTATGTATATGACCAATCAGGGAGACTGTTTTCGGAAAGACGTATGGATGGCGTCCCTTTTAATTCACAGAAGTGCCAACCGTTTGAAAATTGGTCACGAAGGAGAAATGAATAATTGCTGTTGCCGGAATTCTGTGACAAAAAGTCTTTCACATGTCGGAATAGAGCTGTAAAAGAAAAAAGCTGAAGCCAGATTCATGAAATCTGCACCGCTTCGACATTTCAAACTAACCAACTGTAGATGGTGGACATGAACTAGTAACGGTAGAAAAAGAAGAAGGAGAAGCCCCTTCCTGCTTGTTTAGTGTGAACAGTAATGGCTAATCGCACAGTCAAGAATGCCTTTTTAGTGCGTTCTTGAATGCGTCTCAAACGTCCATTGAGAACATAGCATCAGAGTTGTGGTTAAATATCCAAACAAACATCTTTTTTGCAAACTAAAAACAATCCAGACTCGTGTAATGATATGTTTTGTCTGCTCCTTGTTATTAATTGCTGCAATAATCACCTATTTTCCGGAGCCGCACTTACATTTACTGCCGAGTCTGTCTTCAGCCACCTTCCAGCCATCCTATCCTATCATCTTGATTAATTCTGTTTACCTCTGAGCAATCATTGTAGTGAATGGCTTTTGTAATCTTAGCAGACTGTTTTTGAAAGTTTGCAGGTTAACCTCAACCCTCCTCTTCTCTCTTTGTCCTCAAGGTTAAAGATGTGTAGTTATTTGGAACTAAAAGTAGCAATAAGATTTCCCTAATTTCCTCCAGCTTCCATCATCCGGTTTGGTTCCCCGCAGCACAAACAGCCCTCATTTGTATACAGGTAGATGAGAATCGCTCTCTGCGGCTGTTATTCACGGAAGCATACTGCTTTTAGCATTTTGATTACTCTGCAGCAAGGATGATATTTCATTCCACTCTTTTTTTGTGTGCTAAATCTGTGGAGTGAAGAGAAATCATAGTAAATGGCTCTGCTTGCTCTCCCTCTTTGCCTAATGATCATGAAGGAGAGGGCCCCACTCCAGCCACAATGCCGCCTGATTGCACGGTCCTCAGAATCACCACCGATGCCATGTGCTGAGACTCGCTTTGTCGTCACCCGTTACTCATATAAATTCCCAAAAGTCTGCATTCATGCATGCATTCATTCTACTTCAGCAGCATCCTGCCAGGGATCAAACAGAATGTGCTCAGAGCCGCCCTGATTTCAGAATATTTGGAGCTGAAGCAGTTTTTTTTTTTTCCTTTATGATTGCAGAAAAGCGAAGAAAATGATGGATAAATGGGGCTTCTACACAGCAGCAGCAAAGGTTATTATAGTGTTGTAATGGAGCCTAATATAGGAGGTGATCCATCTCTATATGTGTGGTTAGTCAGAGCTGAATGTAGCATCAGCAGCAACTCCATTTGAGCTAATAACATTCTTTCAGCTCAGATTCCCTAAGTGTTTGTTCGATTACACCGTACAGTATTTATTTATTTATTTTTTTTTAAAGTTTGCTTTAACAAAGCTCTGGTGCTTCTTCCAATAAACTTTGCTCTGCTTCTTCACTTTGTTCCAGGAGATTAGAGTTTCTTGTAGCTTGAACCAAAGTCTCCAAAAGGGCAGAGACAGAAGAGCATAAAAAAATAAAAATAAAAACTTCCGTGCCTGGCCCTGCCACTCCCTCCCACACTGCTCTCAAATGGAGCAGCGTAATAGACCAATTTCAGCTCCGCCTGGAGCAAACCAGTCCTTTTATTCATGCATTCGGGTCTCTTCCTCTTTTTGGCCAGATTGCCCAGGCACGAGGAGAGATTTACCCTCCCTGGCAGGATGAAATGAAAGAAGATGGTGAGGCTGTGAGGTGTCTGGAAAGGTGCGGCAGAGGGAGAACATTATGCATGGTAATGAAATGTTTGGACGGCCGCCTCCCTGCAAGCCTCCTATTGTTCATTCTGTGGGCTCCCAGGGCGCTGCACCTTCAACTCCAAGGTCACGGCAGCTTAGCAGAAGAGGCCAGGCCCTCACTTACAGTATCTGGGTCCCCCTGGTGGAGTGCTGCAGGTCCAATCGCACCATGATCCGAGATAATAGGCAGTGCCTTACCCTGCTGCATACAGAGCAAAGATTCATTGTCTGCAGGGGGAATAAAGCTGCTCTTTAAAGACACACTCTGAGGAAAATTCTATTTTTGGTGTTTTTAATGACTTTTTGTGGCTTTTTTCTTATGGTGGGGGACATATGTGAAGAAAATTAAACTTAAAATTGTATTTGAGTATTTCTTTATTCAAATCATTGTGAATCAGGAGATGTGATGAAAGAATGTCAATCGAAAAAGACATTATTTGTGACGCAGGCCACAAGCTTCCTGCTCCGCTCTCAGTGATGGGGACAGGAAAGGAGGTCATGGTTCCTCCGCCCTAACAGTCCCGCCGTCCTGCAGAAACTATATCCTTGAAAATGACACAGATTTTTAGATTCTGGCTAAAAGTTGGTTAAAAAACCTCTGGGAACGCTTTGAAAATAGCTCAAACGATGACTTGTGTGGGTCTTTATTATTCTATACATCTTGGCTGCTTTAAAAGCTTCTGAAATGTTTGATTGAATGTTTTTCAGACTCTTTGTTTCTATAATTGCTGGTATTCATCACGCTTCTATGATTCCAACTTGAATATTTGCTACTTTTATTGTGTTTCTTGCAAGCAATCAGACACAGTTTACCTTCAAACAGTCAGGTCTCCACTTCTTTGTCCCCAGACATTTTCACTAACGGACATGCAATAAAGCATATGTTTGACCTCCAGTGGAGTCTGCGTAAAGCAACGTAGAGCCCAAAGGGCCACAGATAACGCAGAGGCATCTCTGCAGTGTGAGCGGCGACATACTGAATGTTCACAGGCCGAGACACGCCGGCGGCAAGTGTGACGACGAGACCGAATCACAGGGAGGCTTTGTCGTAGAAATCAATTTTCACAGAGAGTGAAGCTGCACTCCACAGCGTTACGCTGAATTACAGCAAAACAAAGAGGCATTACAAGTTTAAAATTGTTTTATTTCACCTTTATGCAACCCGAAAGTTAAGCGGGACTCAAATGAAAGCCCTGACGTGTCTGACAAAGTCATGGTGCGTTGTCAAAGACGACGTTCTGGGTTATTTTTAAAGCTTAAAACTAAATTCCAATCACCTTTCCATCTGTTGCAATATCATTCCTACTGGTCTTTTAATCATGATTATGCTGTTTTTAGCCAAAATATATTTTAAAAAACGGTGTATTTGCCAGGTCATAGTTTCTGCAGAGAAGCAGGAGTTCATTAGACATTGACCTCTGAGTTGTGGGCGGAACCATTGGCTTGGAGCAACCCCGCCCCCTTCCCCTCCCCGTTGCTGAGAGCTTGTGCCTGCCTGACGTATTGCCACAAATAAGGTTTCTTTTTCAAACGACACTTTGTCCATCTGCTCCTGATTCACAACAATTTGAGTAAGAACTACTTTGAATTGCTTTTTGCATGCTGAAAACACCATTTCCATCTGAGTGGGCTGTTAGGCGTCAGGTGCACTGCTGTCGAGGATGCACCATGAGCTGCAAATTGAGTATTTCTGTTTTCCGTGTTCACCAAATGTTCCTGAAAAGCTGGCTTCCCTCAGATTCTTGGTGCCCCACATGAGCACATGTCAGATGGGGAACAGCAGTGAGGATTTGGACAGCAGGCTTTTGTGTGCTTTGACCTCAGCCGTCCTCTTCTCCGTCTGATCGGATTGGGCTGCAGTTGAATGACACGACTGTTTGCCCATGCCCAGCAGAGGCCGGCTGGCGTTCAACTCCTGCCAAACCGGCCCTCTGCTGAGACGTCTCACCGGGAACCATCCCCCAAATCTCCTGCTCCTCACAAAACAAAAAAAAGGAAGCAGTCCATTTTCCAGTCACCTCTCATTATGACATTTCCAAATATGCTTCTCACTCAGTTAAAAGGCAAATAAATACTAAAAGGGGGATTTTCTACAGAGTAGTGACCTGTCCAGGATGTTCCCTACCTTCGCCCATGAGTCGCCGGGATAGACTCCAGCAGCCCCGTGACCCTGAAAGGGACAAAACGGGGTTAGATGACAAATGATTGAAAGGAAATCTTAATCAGCAGACAGGCTAGCTTTAGCCAGACACAGTTAAGTTTTAGCTTTCATCTGCTCTAATGTGTTTTAGCCTGAGGATGTAAGCAGCCTTTCTGGACTTCCTTTTGGTGGTGCTTGCTCTGGAAAATACTACAGACATGCAGTTAGAAAAGCAGAGAAGGGTGAAGTCATGACAAGTAATTCCAGTCTGAAGCCCAGAGGCCTTTGCATGCCCTCCCCTATAAAAACAAAGTAATTGGTCTCCCAGTTAGTGTCTAGATGGGGGTTTGACTGCTTCAGCCTCATACACGTCTGAGTCTTTTGTAATTTTGCTCAACCATGAAACTAACGAGACATAAAGGCAGCGTTTCTACTGGACACCTTCTTCTCCTGGTGTTTCAACTGGAAGATTGTTCTCGCAGCTACCTTTATTTCCTCTAGGGGGAGCTGTCTTTTCCACGCATCAGTGTAAGTGAATTGATCTGTCAACACAAACCCCCGCAGGTGCATGTGTCCAGTATTTAAAGCTTTTTCACAGTTTTTTTTATTCAGTCTTCTTTCTATCATTTTCATTCAGTTTTATTGTTTGAAGAAATATGGAGTAATATTTATGCCACCACGTTGCAAACAAAACTTTCTAAGTTGCAAATAAAAATATTCAATATTTTCTTTTTTTTTTTGCTTTCATTTTCTTTTTTTTTGTTTTTGCTTTCAACGTTATTTATTTTTGCTGTCGGATTGTTTTTTTTTCTTTTTGCTTTCCAAAAAGTATTTTTAGGATTGCAAAACAAATGTTTTCGCATGCGTTGTGTCTCATCTCGCTTTTCTCGTAAGTTTAAAAAAACCCTCAAAGCATAAAAAAGAAATTTGAAAAAAAAAAAAAAGTATTTTTGCAAGCAAAAAAGTAATAGCAAGCAAACTTTTTTATTTGTAACTTAAAAAGTTTTGTGTGCAACGTGGTGACATAAATATTACTCCATAAAAAAAGAGTTCTAGCATTTCAGCAACAAAATTGTTAGCAAATGTTCTGACTTTCTGCTTCTTCTCCAAAGAGAAGACCAGCAATGCCGTCCTTCTGCTACTTCCACAACGAGAGGACCATTTAGGACCCCCTCTCTCTTTTTTTATAGCCAGATACGACGACCTTCTGCTTCCACTTGTTATATTTTTTTACACGTGTCTCACAATGTGTGAGGCAACATGTTACTTACATTTAGTGGAACCTGCTGAAAGCTGATGAAAGCAGTGAATGAGGAGATATCTCATTAAATTTGTATGATACCAGACGTTTCACTTGGGGTTGTGTTTGATACCTCCTCTTCATATCCTGCAGAATACCAGTGTGATATTGTTTATCACGAAGAATGTTAAAGGTTTATCTGAGCGTGTTTCTTGATTTATTATTTATTAGATTGGCTGTTTTGGGAGTTTTCCCTCCTCTAAAATGCTATCAGGTTTGTTTTAAATTGTTTTAGCCATAGCAAGTTTTTAGGAAGTATATATGAGGTGAAGTCTTGCTCAGACACTCTTAACCAGTCTAAAACATGTTTTATAACATTTAGATTTCACATTTTATTGGATGGATTACACTGCAAGCAGATGGGCTTTTAAAAATAATTTTTTCTGAAAATATTTTTTGCTAATCTCTCTCATCTAAGCAAAACATATTTTTGATTTTATGAGCATTGTGATTTTTTGAAATCGGGCTGAGAAATCAGTGAAGGGAAGGCAGAAAAAATGTTTGCAACATCTGTCATTTCCCTGCTTTGGTCAGTCATCTGCAAAGCTTTTGCTTTGCATTTGAATGAGCAAACATCACGCTTGAATCCACATGGAATATGTAGACTGCCTGTTCTGCAAAAACATGAAACAGATAAATAAACTGAAGTGTTGTTGCATGCCTGTAAATGATAAATCTGAAGTTAAATTAAAAAAATGTATGCATGTGGAAACGCTGGCTGTCCATGTGGAATGAAGACCCAATGTGGAATTGTCTTCCGTGGGTGAAACTAGATTCTCTTTGATAAAGGATGAAGATGCTGGCCTCTTTTAGAAATACTTTGAAAACTTTTTGAGGCATAGTTATGTCTGAAATTGAAGTGGGCAGCTTTTAAGTGGGCTGATCATGTCACGGCACTGAACCGAAAAACCAACTAAGTGAAAATGAAACTTTGTTTTTAAACTGTCAAGTTTTTTGTGGTAGTCAAACACTTTTGCCAGAAGGGTTGGAATGTGTTACTCTAAGAATTTTGCCCTCTGACAGACCTGGAGAGTTTTAATAAATGATTAATGACCAACATTTTTGGTCTCTTCTTTCGGTTTGGTTTGGTTTCATATTCTTTCCAAAAAGGAAAAAATGCAAGTAGATGAAGGACTCCCCTACACTTTTACCTTCTCAGAATAGCAGGCAGAACTGGAGATCCATTATATTGTATTATTAATTGATCATTTTTAAACATGAGTTTCATTAATTTATTTTTTTCCCAGCAGCTTAAACATCTTTCCTTGGGTATGAAAACAAAAATCCTTTCCTTGTTTCTATTCAGTACCACGGACAGCTCACGGTACATGAAAAACCCTCACTGATATTTCTTGAATCAATGTGAATTACAGCTAAATAAAAAAAAAAGGCCATGCTTGTTTTCCAATAAAACAGACCCCCCCCCCCCACACACACACACACCCACACACACACACCCCATAGACTTCATTTATTTTAATCACAGCACCATGCACTACCCAAAATGTACTGACGCGTTGCTTGGACTCGGCAGCTGTTGGCTCGGCCAGAGCCAGCAGTGATAATTATCATGTGAGCTGTGGGAGATGGAGGGGGGGGGGGGTGTTCTGTTGGTCTGTTGGTGCCTAGAGGTACTATTACAAGGGGTACTTTTGTTCACAGCCCCTAAAGTCTATCCTGGACTCATCATGATTATGATTGGGTCTCCCAAGTGGCCACCAAGCTTAAAGCAGTAAGAGGTTAGAGTGAAGAACTGCAGAGTTATGATAAGATTATTAACCTTTTATAAGTTTACACTGGAAAGGAGAAGAGTTAGAAAACCCCCTGTGGCTGCTCAGTGGGTTTATTTGTATAGTTCTTTAGCAAAATGGTTAATTACCACTCAGATTTTTTTGGGCCCAATCCGATTTCAAGTCATCTGATTTCTAGACTCTGCCGACACCGATTCCTGATTCGATACTGTTTTTAACTTTATTTGAAAAATAAACAAATTGAGTAAACACTCCCAGGATTTTATAATTTATTGCTCAAACTGAGCTGTTCTGTGAAATAGCTTGAGCAGTCAAGCAAAATTGTGCAACTATCAACACAAATAAATTGTTAACGGTTAACTAGTTAGAATAGGTGATGATTAGCCATGTAAAGAAAGTTTGGAGACTGTAGCTTTAGTATCTTCAGAATTATTTAACAGTTTTGATCATATGTGATTTTTCCCTTAAAAGTTCCTAAAAATCAACAAAGACTTTCTTTTTAAATTGTTGTTGTAGCATGAATATGATGATGAGTATTCACGAGTAGATCATATCAATGGAACCATTTATTAGTTTAGGCTGTTATTGGGGAATTATGGACTTTTTTGTTTGTTTCACTTTTTCCTTTTTTAGATAGTTCCTTGGCAGCCATCTCGCTCATTATAAAGAATATATTTTTACCCGTAGGAGCAGAAACAGAACAGAAAAATATCAGAAATGTGTTTAGTGGTCCACTTGTTTTGTGGTGTATTCTACATCATTTACTTTTTCAGGTAAAGGTCTCTGGATTTTTATGAGTTAAATCCCTTTGTAGGCAAACTGATTTAGACACTTGCTTTCTGTTTTAAATGTTTTTTAAAACTGTTTTTGAGCCCAAAGTCAGCATCTGTGAATATTTTGTTAACTTAACCGAACTGTTTTGGGACAATCCATCCATTAGAATATTGATTTTACAGACTTTCAAGAAGACTTAGTTTTTTGGCCTTTCAGCAAAAAACTAGCCCTTTTCCATTGGAATACTATATGTTTCTCAAACAGAAAGCAGAAAAAAGGCATTTTCTGAACTCGCTGAATCCTTTTTCAGGGTCACAGGGCTGATGGAGCCAACCCAACTACTGTTGGGCAAAGGCGGGGCACACCCTGAACTAGTCACCAATCTGTTGCAGGACAACAATCTCACATTCACACCTGGGGACAATTTGAAATCATCAATCAACCAAAGCATGTTTTTAGCCTGAGTGCCCAGAGAAAAGCCTCACATGCACGAGTAGAACACGTAAACTCCACACAGAAAGGTCCCAGCTGGGATTTGAACCTTTCGTTGTAAGGTGAGAGTGCCAACCACTACCCCACCACGCTGCCTTCTTTTTGAGACAGTTTTAGAAAATGAAAAATAGTATTGCAAACTGAAATTTTCTTTTTTATTCTGTTTGGAAGACCAAAAAAATATAAAAAGGTCCTTGTGTAGATTCCCTGAAAGGACATAAAATCAATATTCTAGTGTTTACAGCAGGAGCCACCTCTACAAGGCACATTTCCAGCCAGTCTGTATCGCCAAGCATCCATTTTAGTGCTTCATCTTGGTATTAACCACCTGCACACATGTTTTACTCCTGAGCGGTTTTCTTTTTCTCTTGACTTGTCATCCTGATCTGCATCTTGGATTCTACCTTTGCTATACAAGAGAAGCTTTGGCTCAAATCTGACACCTTTTAAATTAAACTCCTTTCAAACTTCTAGATGAGGTACAGTGACGGTAAAACAAAAAAAAAGAGGTGTTCCAAAGATGTTTCTCCTTGTTTTTTTCCAGAGCTGTTGCTTCATTACTGCTGCAGCTCCTCACAACCTGCCGTCACGGTGATAACGGCGGGCATGCAAATGAGAGCGCCGGTCCTAAAAGGGAAAATCAAAAGTCACGCTGACGCAGTGTCAGAGATGCCTGATAGCAAATAAACTTTCAAAGTGTTGCCCACGCTGCCTGTTCATTTCAACATCTAGCTCACAATGATTTCTGTCAAAACTGCCTCTACTGTCAATAAGTTAAGTTTTAGTCTGATCCAGCACTGTTGGAGTATGATTGTGTTTAATAACGCCACCAAAAAAAATCCAGTCTGACAACCTACACTTAGTACAATGAATCAACAGCAGATATCATTTTTGTCCCTGGGCTATTATTTCACATGTGTTCCTTTCCTCAGAGCACTTATCTTTTCTTTTGGTGCAATCTTTACTTGTGCAGAACTGAAATTATAATTTTTGACAATTGAGCTGGTTGGACGTTTGCAGGCCTGCTGTTCTCTAACAAAGACTGTGGGCGGAAATTTCCTGAGAGGCTGTGGGCTTATGAAGCGGTAGTCAGTGGGAAGGAACGTCTTTCTAATGGTCAGAAAATGAAAAGGAAAAAAGCACGACGGTGTGCTGGGACAGAGACGCAATTAGGATTAGAAGTTTATGCTGGCGAGAAAGTTGGTCCAATCAGCAGGAACGTCACTCTCCTCCGGTCTTCTGCCAATACCAGTTCACATCTGTTTAAACTGACAGATCGATGTCACTTGGACTGTTACTGCTGTTGAAGTATTTGTCGCCTCAGATCACACTTTCACATCTTTCACTGACACTTTTATCCGATTAGAAACCTGTCAGTCTTGTGTGCGTCTGCGTGGGGGGGGGGGCCCAGATATGAAATCCAACATCCAGCTTTTCCGAAGTGCCAATTAGATTCAAGACGTGGGTGCAGGCGGTGATGTCCTGGATGAGCAGATTTATTCATCGCTCAAAGAACGCAGATGTTTTGTGACCTAGAATTCAACCCATCAACAAGACAAAACCCGATTTTTATCCTGTCATTTAGTTGGAAGTCACTCCCGTTTTTGACGAGCAGCAATTCAAATGTGAAGGAGCCATTATTTGTCTCTAACTGCTAGCTGAATTTTTCTTTGCAATGGCTTGTCCCCCCAAAATCCCTTAAATGCTAAAATGACTACAGAGGTTGCAGTAGATTTCCTCTTTTTGAAGTGACAGCTCAGATGGGCGAGGGCCGCTCATACTTTTGTCTAAGAGCTTACGCATTTGTTTTTGGAGCTAATCCACAGCAGCATCTTCAACTGCGCACATCCCACACTCAGAATTAAAAAGGTCAGTTGCCAAGAGGCTGGAAAGAGCACTCGAAACACCGTCTGCATGAAGGAAATGCTAACCGCTCTGCTCACAGTTCTTGTTCTCAGTAAAGCAAACGAGCAAATGTAGCAACGACAAATGAGGAAACACAGCAACATCTGGCACCAAATAAAAACAAGTCACTTCCTATACAAGTCCACTCTATTTGCATCTCCAGATGAATGTTTAGGAATATGTAAATACCAAGAAGCTTTGAAAAACGTCCCACTTTGATTTCCCTCCCTCCCAACAGATTTCATGCCTTGATAATCCATGTCAGTTGTGATATGTGTGGCAGAGCCCTGCGGACAGCAGGGTGGAACAGTGGGAAGTGTGAAAGGGTGGGCAGGAAGAAGAAATGAAGCTGCAGGGATGAAGCTAAAAAAAAGTCAAAGCTAAAGGCCATTTGTTATAAAGTTGTTCTTCCCCAGAGCTCAACCGCTTCAGTCTAAATTATCCACTGCAGTTCAATGAAATGGTTTAAGGTCACAACACAGTCTTCAAGTTTCCCAAGACAGCTGTTTGTTTTCCGTCCTTTTATATTCTGTCAGAGTAGTTTGAGCATTGACCTGCAAGACCATTGAGAACTGGACCGAGTGAGTGTGACGTCACCCATAAAAAATGTCTTACATCCGCTTCCAACAAAATAAGTTCAGCTCAGTCGATGTCAGAGGTCAGAGCTCTGTCTCCCCCTCAGGTCAGTAGTGGGAACCGTCTCCAGAATTCTAAACACACTACAACTCCCAGCAACCCCAGCACACAGGTTCTGGATGCCACACACCTGACTTTCATTTGCAATCAGCCACATCATACCTAGACAATACACTGAGCTACTGTCTGTGCCACTCTGCTTGCATCACCCAGCATCATTTCCTGATCTTTTCTTAACCCTGTTTTGTCTCTCACTCTGTTTGCCTGCCGCCTGCCCCAAATAATGCCTGGATCCTGAGTACCCCGTCTCTTCCATGCTTCTGCTCCCATGCTCGTGTAGCGCTTTCTTAGCTTGCTCTGACCTACAGAAGATTTTGTTCGACTCATGGAGCCCAGAGTGTGTGGATAGAAGACGCAACACAGGGATGAAGCAATCAATTGACTGTATTAAAACAAAGAAAGTAAATAACAAAACAATAAGTTGAGTCAGTGGAGAAAGGAGTGTCCAGGGATCCACAAGGATATTTTTCCAGTCTTTGGTTTCCAAAGTTCTTTTTTCCTTTAGGTATGGCGTCTTTTGCAAAGTTCCTTTTTCATAGGTTCATAATTCAAAAGGTCTCATTGAGAGTTCCTGGGTAGCTCACCATGCACCATTTCTGTATGGTGCAGATCACAATGTTCCAATCAAGGAAAGAAGTAGGGGTGGAAAAACCTGACCTAAACAAGGTCAAAATAAATTATAGATTAGACACATACAAGACAGGACATTATTTACAACATATATAATTTACATTACATTTATTTACAAATAGTACAGTAGTCAACTGTATGTCATAATTGTAAGAAAATTAATAATCAAATAAGGTCCTAACAAAATTTGTAGAAACCTACATTCAAATTTCAGGCCTATAAATCAATGGGTTTCAATGGGTTCCAATGTTTCAAAAATAAAGTGCACTTTTAATCATTTAGCTTTAGCATTAATCAATTCAATATAAATCAGGAGAAAAAAACAATGAATGAAATGAATGAATGAATGAATTCAAAACCAAAATGGCCGACCAGGCACAAATACAAAAACAAGTTGAAAAGTCTTAAAACAGACAAACTGAAAACAATTATTAACTGAAATATTTCCAAATTCAAGAGAAAAAAAGACTGATCAAAAATATGTATGTTGTAGCCACACTAGCATGGCATTTCTGTGAGGTAGAAAGCCTTTGAAATACTAATGTACTGCTATGTGTGTGACCCGATCGCATAAACTCACCGAAGAGTAGTTAGTTCAAAGTGTGGTTGTTCCAGTGAGATGTTACAAAGTTTGGGGTAAAGTTGAAATAGCAGACAGCCATAGGAGATGCAGCCAGCCACAGCAGATCAGCAACAGCCAGAGCATGGATGACAGGAAGTGGCTATGTGACCCGGATGTTAATATAGGGAACTGGCCCCACCAAAATAAGAGCGCTCAGGTGTTTCAAATCTGGTAATGCAAGTGGGCACTGATCCGGGTTACACTCGATATTGATCCCTGCCTGCCCGACTCTGATTTAGCTTTGCGGACTTCTCGCTGAGCTAATAAACCTGTTGCGTTTGGAACCAGCCCGTCTGCCTGTTCTGTGACAGAATACTTCGCCAAACATGGATCCAGCAGCAGGACATCTACTCGGGGCAGTTCCCATATACAGTCAAAGGTTTTGACAGAAAGGAAACGTTTGACTTTGACCGACCAGCAAGTGACTGCTACCTCAATAAATGTCAACCTTTTTGGGTGGTAACAATCCTAATTAATGGGCTAAAGTTGATTCAAATATCTATGTGATGTACGTTAACAAAGGTGTGTGCAGGGCCGATATGTCCATTTAGAAATGTCTCAGCATTTTAAGTTTAGATCATTTTTACTATCTTGTCATCCTAAAGCAAAATGAATCATGAATGGTGACTGAGAACATCATATTAAAGGCAAAGTGAAGTAAGAAATGTAACAAACACCACCCTCCATCCTAGTAATACCAACAGCCTTCAGAGTCCCTGTTTTGAGGTTTTACTTCCTGCTTTAAAGCCACTAGATTGCCCCCTCCTCCATCATGTCACGAAGCCAGTCGTTGCCAGGCAGATTTCCCTCACAGGGTGACCCTGGATGTAGTGCGGTAGCTGAACGAAAAGCCGCCCTTCATCTGTGTGACTCACCTACCAGTATTCGCACCACAGCCTCTGGCCTCTCCCCTCTCCCCCTACATCACAGTGATTCCAACAGACATGACTCCCCAGGCGCTGCTGTATTAGCCCTGACCCTCAAGTGGCATACAACCCTCCCAACCCAGCCTTACAGCCAGAAAAACATGCAGCCATGTATTAGTTACTGGATCTTGTATCTCTGTCTGTCAGGGAGACAGGAAGAGAAAGTTGGTTTTCAGTTTGGGGGGGGGGGGGGTAAGACACAGCAGACCAATTAACTTCTTTTGAATCTGGAAAAGCATAACACACTTTGGTCATTGTTTTAGAAAATGTACATGTGTAGGAGTTTAATGCCTGAGCTGGTAATGGCGACAGTAAAACAACTTATGCGCTTTGAATCAACTATTCCACCATTTACGCTATTAACTTAATTTCAACGGATTTGACTGGATTTTCGTTGCGTATTGGTACGGAGGAGGTGGCTAATGTTGATTGCGTAAACACTTCACTACTGCAAAGTTTCAGAATTACAGTGTTGCTTTGTTTATTTTAGGGGTTGAGGTTCCTAAAATAATCAGCGATAGGTGAAATCTGAATGACAGATGTTTTAGGCTGTAAAATCCCTCACTACACACTTAATACACTTTTCTCAAACTTTTCTCTCGTTGAAACCCTCAAAGTTCAATCCTTCGTGAAAAAAATAAGTCCAGTTTTATGGGATGAAAATAAATATCTGCCAACGATTAAAGATTTGTAGGGGTGTAGCAATTAGTTTTGGCAATAATTCATCCGTATCATAATTTGCCGTCGCCAATATGAATCATAGGTGATATTGGTTCATTTTGAATGAACCCATCCCCCGAAAAAATGCAAAGTTGCACTTAATAAAAAAAAAAAAAAAGCGAAATGGCAAGACCACAAAATATATACTTTGATATAAGGGAACACTGTACATTAATTGAGTAAACGTCAATCCATAGAACGTCAATACTGGAGCTAAACTCTTGTAATAAAGGGTTTAATTAGGATCCAATAGTTTGACATCTCCATCTGCTGATCTTTACCCTCCTTCCGCTTGTTTCCTATTTAGTCCCTGACTGACGGGGGCATGTTACAGAGTGTGGGGCACTTTGCAATGTTTGTCATAAACCGACTGAACAGATCTCGCAACAACTCAGTGAGTGTCACATCTCTGCCATGCTTGCAACAAGGAGATAATACGAGCTCTCTGGATCTTCCTCCCTTGAGTCCTTTTTTGACAGACAACAAGGAAGATTTTCCAACTTTTCTCCGTGCTTCAGAGGCAGTAATTGAAAATGGAGGAATCTTTGTGAGCCGACTTAATAGAGCTGTCGTAGTCTTCCTGCAAAGCGAGGTTAATGGCATTTTCCAGTTCCATTACCCCCTGAGATTGGCTTCAGGTGAGTAAAGAGGCTTCACTGGACAAGGAGAAGTGGTCACAGGCCTTCTCAAACTCTTCTTATCTCTACTCGCTGAAGGCAGCTCACCTGGCAATCATTCATGTCTCCTACTATCTACGGAAAGACTCCCCTCCCATGTGCATGCCTGTGTGGCTGCACTGTCTTAAGGAACTGGTTCTAAACAAATAAGCGCTTTAAAGGTGGTGGGGGCCTGTAATGAAGGTGTCAGCTTGCTTTTCTGAAGTTTAGGAAGAAATGCTTTATACCTGCAGACTTCGCTGCAGCAGTTCCTGTTGCGCTTGCTGATTTGTGTGACAAAAATATACAATACATTTTTTTAAAGTCATGATTGATTAAAATATATTGGAATATTTAGTTGACAACCACTTATTGTTGGTTGCTGCAGTTCTTACGTTGAAAAATACTGCTATTCAGTAAAAACAAAAAAAAAAAGTAATGAAAGTAACTTTCTTTAAAAGACATTTTGTTATGATAACCTTCTTCTGGCTATTCAAGATAAAAGTGATGACTAAATTCCGACCTTGCATTTCTTTGTATCATTCTTAGTGACAGAAACCTGGATAATTCAATAATGACTCATACCTGAGTAATAAAAGAGAGCAGTAAAGTTTGAATGTCCTAACTGAGATGTATCTGCTGACGATCTCCCTGGTTTGTCGCAGCTCTTCATTATTATGCAAACGTCTGGTTTCATACCAACCTTTTGATTCAACCTTTATTGTGGCAACACTTCTAGCACTCCCAATGGATCAAAACAAGAGTCCTTACTTTGATTACTAGTTAATTCAAATCTGCAAATCGTTACCAAGTGTCTTTCAGATCATTAGTATAAACAACAACAATTCCCACGCCTTAATTGAGTCTGATTTAAAACCTCTGAGCAACTGTTAACTGGCAAATAATCACGATTGTTGCAATTAGGTGAGGAATGCACATGTTATGACTTCATTACAGCTCAATTGTTGAGGAAATGTTCAGCTAATGGTTCTGTTTTCACATTAGGTTGATTCATTGTTTGTGGGTTCTGTGTTTAAGATTTGCGTGATCGGTTCTGTTGATTACTGTTCTGTGAGTGTTTTCGAGTCATTAACAGCTCTGATTTACCTTTCAAAAAGATTTCATTGTAATTTTATTTTCTTCCTATTAAAAAATTAAAACACAAATTAATTTATTTTACAACCAGTTAGAGTCCCCATGTTGTAACTGGTAGTTCACTGAATTTTTAAAGTCACATAAATGGATAAGAGATCGTTTTTTTTTTTTTTTTCTCTTTCCTGTACACAACAGCTACATGTGATCCAGGCCCGGCGCCCACCCATGAATCCAGCCCCCCAGGACAGGTGCTACTGTACCGTTTCTGTTTGAGACTCAATCTTGTGTATCCTAAAATTGCCAAAGTGGACGTTAGAACTTGGCCTAAAAAAATCAGAGAGAGCACGGAATGCACAGGCTGTAATGAAAATAACAAAACTACTGCAGCATCAGCAAGGCAAGTGCAGCAAAGCACTTCAAAGCATTTCAGCTCCGCCCCTCCACTCGGCTGTTTAGGAGTGTCCACTGCCGCATGGCAGCAGCAGCTCTCTTATTCACTCATGGTCCGGATGACCTTGAAGTTGAAGGGGGGGCTTTAAAGTGCCTCAACAAAACAAGTACACACACACACTCACACACACACCCCAATGAAATCCTCAGAAGCCCAGATGTGATGTGATCTGTATAACCTTAAAAAAACTGGACTCCATTAAACCCACACTTAGCTGTTTTGGCAGCTTTCACTTTCTAAGACGGCAAAATATTGAAACCTCAAGAAAATTGTCAAACTGCCCCCACTGTGAGGAAGACCCAAAAATGGGTCACAAAGATCAGTTTGATTAGTTTGGAGTATTTGTACGGTAGTTGGTGAACATAATAATAGGTTTATATCCAGGTTATGGGGGCAGAAATCATTGCCATTTTTTTCTCTTTTTTTTGGGGGGGGGGGGGGGTCAACATGAAAGCATTTGATGACGGTGATAGAGGGATGGACTGATAGAGCGAGATGAAAAACAACCACGCTGACCTAGTTAAAGACGGAGAGAGAGAGGTGATACTGAGGAGCTGTTGCTGCATGGCGACTGTGGTGGTGGGGGGGCGTGCTGGGCCATCTGGCAGCCCTGTAATTGGGTTGGGGTTTTACACCTGAGCGACATGCCTCTAAATAGACGGCTGGAGCCGAAAGAAGCAGAAAACAGCTGCGTTACGCGGCCCGCTGTGCGGCGGTTTGGATTGACAGTGATATCAACTTCAGTCAGATTTTAATGCAAGTCTGAGACTTTAGAAAGAATGCAGAGGCGTTCGGTGGGTTATATTCAAGACTGGCTTTAAGTAGAATGTAATGATGGCAGGATAGATATTAAGTACGCCTTGCAGTGGGTATACAGTATGATTACCCTGTCATGACAGCTCTTTGAGAGAGAAAAAGGTCAACACTCTTTGGTGTTCTGTTGAGATTAGTTAGCCCCAATCCACTCCAGCAGTGAATGAGACCGGCTTTCAAGTGGACCGCCTGCTGCCACTGCAGGAAATTAAGATAATGTAGAAGTTGTCATCTTACGCTTGACTGGGCCGGCGAGCATATGGGTTAAATGAATGTTTCATTTGTACGTTTCAGTGTGAAAAGCGTAACAGAGCCGACATGTCATCATGCTCACTGTTGGTTTTTTTGTTTTTGGAATTGGTTTATAAAAAAATAAGGACATGTATATACATATTTGTTAGCATTAGCTGCATTAGCCTTTGGCCAAGGTTTGACCTGTACTGTAATTACCATGTTATTCCTCTTGGAGTGTTGTTCCAAATCATCCACTCTTTTTTTTTATCATATCGATCTTGCTGTCTCATATTTGTTCTGGGCTCAAAGTCTTCGTATGTCTTCAATTAGCTCAGAAACTTGTACATCATTTGACATTTTGACGTCTAAACCATTTATTGTATATGAGAACTGGACCAAGTGAGTGAGATATCACCCAGAGAGAATGACTTACTTCTGGCTCCAACCAAATAAAGTCAATTCAGTCGTCTTTTTTTTTTTTTTTTTATAGCCATGTTGAAGTCAGAAAATGTCTGTAAGCAGTAATTGGTCTGAGTCAGTCTGAGTAATTGTTTCTACGGCAACCAATCCCCAATCAGGATTGAGCTTGTTGGAAGTTCACACCCCTACCACTTGAAAGTAGGCTACACTCAATTTATCAAGCGTATCAAAAGTTAGACGTGGGGGCTAGCAGTCACTACCCACTTTTATTGAGGCATCTGATTGGTCGGTTTATAACTTGAACAGCTTGCACTACAGAAAAATATAATTTAAAAAATGAGAATTATTAAGAAGACGTTAAAAAAAATGTATCGGAGCAAGAATAGTTATTCTGACAATTAAAAGGACCGGGTAACAGATGTTATTTTCTTAATAGAGGTCTAAAGGATTTTGGCTCCTCCACTTCTTATTTGGAATGCAAGGGGGTGGGGTCACTCAGTCCAGTTACATTTACAGACAATGTTTTAAACAATCAAATCAAAATCAGCTCTATTAGCAAAAGTATGCGTGCGCACATAAAGAATTTGACTTCAGTAACCTATGCTATATTTTTATGGTCACATTTTTTTTAAATAGAAGCACAGAAGTTACTCCACATTCTGGAAGTTTCTTTCCCCGGGAAACAGTTAGCACCAATAAAAAAAATTCATGTCTGCAGTTTATTTTCCGCAAACTAACAAACCCATGCTGGAAAAAGAAGTGCAGACTTTTTCTGCCTTTTTTTTTTTTTTTTTTTTACATCGGCATGAGTTTACAAACTGACCAGCTCTTTATCTTCTCCTCACATGCACACCCAAAGCATGATCAATTCTTTTGCCTCCCACATGCACTCTGCAGAGCATCACTGCGCTTTGTTAAAGACCTCGCCCGTGTTGAAGTATCTCTGTCACTGCCAAGCCGGCTCTCAATGAATCAGCCTCCACACTAACCTTGCAACATTTCAAAGAGACCAAAGGGAGGCTGCGCTAACATCGACATGCGTGGGCGATCATACAACTGTGAGGCAGCTTGAGAGGCTCAAGGTAGCCAGTGGTTGCTCAAAGCGCACAGCCATTCTCCTCCTTAAATACAATTTTCCTTGATGAATCATCTGTCTTTCATTGCAACCTGCGCTTTACTTGGCACTGTGATTTTTTTAGATCTTCAGCAGAAGTGAGGAACATGTTGATGATGGAAAAAGATGCTGTTGAAGATGTGTTAGCCAAGTGTTAGTCGCAGCTGGAAGGTGCAGTGATATCACAGAGTTTTCACAGAGAAGCAGCAGCCCATGTGGAAATCAGATGATTGGTGTTAATGTATATTATTATCTCAAATGATTAAAAGAGGAATTTCCATTAAGTTTATCACCATCTTGATTGGGATCTAAACACTTTGACCTTTCAGATAAAGAGAAAAACAAAAATTAGATTAGTAAGTTTCAGTGTTATTTAAAGCCACAATTGAAACCAGGATGATTAAATGTAGGAATACTAACGAAGATTAAAAGTGTTATTTTTTATTTTTAGTAAGGATGATTACTTTTCACCTTCAGGTCTTTTTTTAATGCAAAAGTCTAACCAACAAATTAATGGAAACTTTTGAACATTTAGGGAGGTCGAGTGTAAAAAGTAATCATCTTCCCATTTTGATAAGTTTAAAGTGTAGCAGAGGGGCTCAAGGCTGTGAAAAGTGCTTGTTCATCGTAGCCTGGCAACAACTCTATTGTTGCTATGTGAGCTTATGATGTCACATGCTTTAATGGCAGGTAGCACAGGTAGACCTTCAGAAGAAGAAAAAAAAAACAACATGGTGAAAACCCAAAGATAACATCTCACCATCCAGAGTTGGACACTGCTGCTCAGCTTCTGCTCTGGAGTTCTCTCTGATTTGCTCAAAGGCTCTCAGCACCACTGACAGCCATTCAGAGAAGTGGTAGTCCAGATCAGAGGGGTCCTCATCCCCAGTTCTGGGGGTTCATGGTTCATGTAAATAGCAATAAGTGGGGTAGAAAAGCGTGACACTGGATGTCAAAAACTGGAATTAGGAACGCCAGGCCCCCCTGCTGCTATATCCTGGAGAACTCAAGAACGACATTCTTTTTTTTGTTTGTTTGTTCAGTTTGGTTAGCACCAGTTAACAGCAGCCCAAAAAAATGTAAATTAAAAAAACTCAGATCAAAATTTGACCCCGTGGGTTCTGTAAGGTTAAAACCCTGCAATGCAGATCCTTCTTAATATATGACTACACAAATCTTAATCTTTTAATTTCATTTTCAAAGTCTGATCCTCCAAAAACCTGGTTGACATGTTTCAGTTCTTTTCTTGTGGAAATCGGCCATGGAGTCTCAGAACTGCCCAAGATTAAAACAATGACGGCTTCCTTTAATATATGTATGTTTTTACTTTTTATGTCGCTATAATTTTCTTTATTGCATGTTTTCTTTTAACATAGAATAACAAAAACAAATCAGGTAAAATTGTATAAATGCAAAAAGAAATTAGATATCTGCCATGATCAGATTATAATGTTTACATGATCAGTTGAATAATTTAATAACTCAAAAAATTGGATATTAGTCAAGGCTTCAGGTTTGATCATTTTATCAGGTATTGATTCTTTTTTTCTTTTTTCACTTTTCACAGTGAAACCATTAAAAGCTTTCTTTTTTTTTTTTTTTTTTGCTCAACTTTATGTCTCTTGAGGTTTAAAACATGTAAAACTTCTCCAAAATTCCTGTTGCCACGGTTACTCTAAATAAATATTTTAGTAAAACAGCAGAAACATCAGAACAAATTCCATAGTTGACATTTACACAAACGTTTCTGTGTCTGTATTGTCGTACAGACTATTTTTTTTTAATGTGCCCTGCACTTTTGTTAAAACTAAAAAGTAATTAATGAATTTACGACTCAAGTACTGAGTAGCAATTTACAAATATGTCTGATTTACTTTCAAGAATTCATAAAATTAAACAAAATACAGAAAAAGGTTGTTACAGATCTAACGCTTTCCAGTTTGTGTAAAACATCTTCAGGTTTCTTTGTTCAGCTCCAAAATTCCCCAGATTCTCCTGAGCCTTTGAAGCTACACTGATCACATAAGCCTGCAGTGCAGCCTTGATGGTCACAAGGATCATAAAGCGGGTTTTGATCTCAGCCTTCTCCAAACACCCGAACATCATTTCAGGATTGCAATGTTGTATTTAATAATCAAATTTACTTCCTTAATGAGGCACAATCAGTTTCTCCTTAAGAAAAAGGAAATATTAGGTTTATTTTACCATAACGTAAGAGCAACTGAGTGCATCACAGCGCACAACGCCTGTGATGTCAGCAAAAACTGATCAAACCATCATTCCAATGTGTGGAAACACTGAATTTAGCAAAGTCGTGTAACCATACAGTTTGGTAAAATGTTCTAATAATGTTTCCTGTGGATTAGGCCTGCACAATATACCAACAATGTATCGTTATCGCGATATCAAGCTTTGCAATATGCATATCGCAAAAGACTGTGAAAATAGCAAAATGTGCTGAAACAATCTTATGGCAACTTGAAGCATTTAAGGAATCGAATAAATCCCTTTATGCATTTAATCAATCGGATGGTGTCCTTCACGTTGTTGACCAATCAGACGGAGCCCTATTATGTTAGATGTTTGCCTCCTATGTCGACGAGGGTCATTTGGAGTATAATTTTTAAACTGTTGCAATGAAATGGGAATAATGTTTTTGTTTGTTTTGCTATTTGTTTATATACCGCAAATTATATCGTTATCGCAATAATAATCACTAATATCGGATATCGCGAGTTTTCCTCATATCGTGCAACCCCTTACTTTGGATTATTTTGACATGGAAAAACAACAGTGAACTGAAGTTTAGGAAACTAAAGATTTACTGAATTTTCTATTACTTCTTTTTAACTTGTTTGTTTGTACACATATTTAATTTACACTTGATTATCTGACAATGAATACACGGAATCTGGAAAACTTCCCCTGCGCTGTTCAGTACCAGGTATTTCTCTCTGAGTCTCAGTTTTGGCTAAAGATGTCCTGAATCCATTTTAGTACCATTGAAACCATTTTATAGTTGTTTTTCTTTGTACTCCTGAATCTTCATGGCAACAGAAACAAATTACAACCTGCACAATAAGAATACACAATAGTTGCTGTGGAGTGAAAGTGTTATGGTGATGCTGTTTTCTGTAACTGTCATCATAATATTCCCCAAACTGCATCACTTCAAATGTATTTTGCGGTTAAAAATAACGACGACGCTTCAAATAAAAAAAAACAAGAATTTCCGTCTTTGTGCACAAATATGGCAAGGTTTTAACGAGACTTGCGTGGTTCCTAATGGAAAAACGTATTATAATGAGCTGTTGATCTGAGATGATGTGGACATTTCATGTGGAACTGGCCTCTAATATTTAGTATAGTGATGACTAACACGTCTGAGGATGAGGCTTCTGTGGTGCAGAGCAGAAATGAAGAAATGCGTGAGCGCTGGCAGACTAACAGCAGCAGTTAACATGAGAGAAGTGTTGTCTCCTTTGTGCCGTCACAAAAGAGCTGCACACTAAGCAAACACACCTGCTGTGTATAAAGAGCTCTGTGGTGCACTTCCTCCCTCGTCCCTGCAACACAATTTTTAGCCAATATAGGTACACAGAGTAAGCCAAATGAAGATTGAAGCCTTGTCCTCTATGAGAGGAATAAATAATGATTTTTATTACTGTTCAGTGATGTTAATCTGGACTTTGAGCAATGAGCGAGTTGCTTCGTTCTGAATTCTGAGAGCTGGCCAATTCATCCTGGACCCCAGCTGATGTTTACTCAGGCTGAGCCGGCAGCTGCTCACACGGTCTGCGTCAACTCTGTCATCTGACTAGGCGAGCAGACTGCCTCTGACATGCATCTGTCACAGCAACCCCCCTCGCCCTGCAATAAAATATGAAGAAAAGAATATCTTCCCCTGACTGCTTCCTCCGTCTTTTTTTTCCTCCCGTCCAGCATCCGCCTGGCTGCCAAGCAACGCCACGATGAATGAGAGTCGAAGGGAAGCGCTGGCAGCGGCGGCCCCGGTGCCCACCACCGCATCCTCCTCCATGGCTGGCACCAACACCACCAACGTGGCTGGCCAAGGCACGGGCGAGAAGGACGAAGCCTTTTCCAAGGTGAAGAACAAGTTCATGAATGAGCTCAACAAAATTCCACGTGAGTATGTCTGTAACCACCTTTTAGTCTACTAGGGTGTAAACCTGCAGCCATAACTCAATCAACTGCAAAATAATGATTCCTCGTGTCCATTATGCTGATTTCAAAGAGATGTTTCAGTATTTCCCTTAAAGTCATTCGTTTCTGTAAAGTAAACAAAGTCATAATTTATTTCTAGCCTCATCTGACAGAAATGTTTTATCCGTTCTTTGCCTCAAAGTATAAGGTGTCAATTTAAACAGATTTTCAGCCACATGCCCTCCAACTTTATTGACTCTATTTAGTGTTCACAGGGGAACATTTATCAGAAAAAACAATTAGGTATGCAATAATTTGTTGGTGAATAATAATATAATACAGTAATCCATTTCATTTTAAAGCGCCTTTTTATTTTTGCAACTAAAGGAAACTCTACATTACAGAAAAAATAAAATCAGCCCAATAAAAACACAATAAAATCAACCAACGGAGGAATGGGCAATCATAGTAGAAAGTCGGGTTTTGGAGTCTGGATTTAAAGATTGGTAACGAGACAATGAAGGTCCAGGGGGAGAGAGTTCCATAGTTGGGGGGCAGAGTGGCTGAAGGCTCTGCTCCCCATGGTGACCAGTCGGATGGGGGGTATGGAGAGCTGCAGAGAAGATCAGAGAAGGTGGGAGGATGTGTGGGTATGGGAAAGATCAGATAGATAAGGTGGGGCCAGGTTATGGAGAGCTTTGAATGGGGAGAAGAATATGTTTACGTTCTGAATTTGATTGAGAGCCAGTGGAGTTGCATGAAGGTGGTGCACTCCATGCAATTGAGTGGGGAAGGTGGGACCGGAAGGACTTTCCAGCCCCTGGGATAGAACACCAGGAGACCTCCTCCACGGCCAGAATAATGCGGTTAAGAAATGTAAACAAAGCCAGGCGGGGTGGAGTCACTGAGTTGTAAATGGTCAACTGGATGCTGCCAAGTTTATGTCTCGCAAAGAAAGTCAAGCTTACGGTCAGATATAATCTCCTGGATCAGTTGAACTTTGTTCAAGAGAGAGCGGATGTTGATCCGGCCGAAGTTGACTATTGCAGAGTTTTGGCACACAGCGGCTCAAGTCGCATCCCCCAACCTGGGGAGGCTGGAGAGGACTCTGTGGTCCACAAAGCGTCTGCTGTTGCGGGGCGGGTAACGAGTGGTGGAGGAGAAGTAATGATCTGAATTGGTTAAGGCGTCCTGGAAATGCTGGCGGGTGCCGCAGCGAACGCACCTCCGGCAATGCAGGAGTGGAGAGTCTGTGCAGAAGTAGAGCAGAAGCAGGCAAGCTTTTGGCTGGCAGCGAAGACGGAGTAGACGGGGTCGGTGGAAGAACCACAGGTGTGTCCAGGTGACTAGACGTATACCTTAAACAGGATCACCGCTGAGAGTTGATTAAATCCACAGACTGGAGATCGAGACAAGAAGCTCAGAGCAGGTCAGACCAGATCAGAGGTTTTTGACCACCTCAGTTCAATCACCTTCATTCAGGAATTCAGAGATTTGGAGATTTAAGGTTTAAGTACACATATAGCCTTATATACAACACTGTAAAGGTCTTGCAGGAACTTTTATTTTATCTATCAGTTCATCCTTAATTACTGGTTGCTAACTGACCTAATGTGATTTAAAGTAATGGTATAAATGCAGGGAAATGTCATAATCTTCTCTGGTCGTTTAGACCCCACTTATTCTACAGTCAATTTGAGAAGGAGCGCCACAGGGCATTGTACTCTGACCCTTTGCCTTTATAGTCTTCACCTCAATTTTTGAACTCTTTTCAGCTAGAAAAAAAAAGTTATTAAATAATGAAAATACACCTTTATTACATACATTACTTTAATTATATTATTTTTGTTGTCTAATATCACAAACTGTCTTGTTTGATTTTTGAATGTTACTTTGAAATTTTAGATGCTTCTAAACTAAAAGTAATAAAAGCACAAGAGATTAAAATCAAATTCTCCTATCATGTGTGTAACAGTGACTCAAAGACTCAGTCATAGAGCATGAACTTTAGTCAGTGACACACAGTCATAATTTGGTGTCAGTCATGGTGTTTGACAAAAGCTTCACACAATCCAATGGGAAGATAAAGGTACTTTTCATTTTTACTCAGTCGATCCGGTACACTGTTATCAGCAGATACATTTGAAGTCCATAGTAAAATAATATGAGCAGCAGCTTTGATGGGGTTTTTTTTAATTCTGCTTTTTGTCAAAGTGACTCCATATTTTTTTACATTTCCCTCACATTTGCCTGGAGAAATTCTCATGGTCAAGGATGTGGAAATGCAGTTGTCTTTATGCCATTACAGATTAGGATATGCTTGCGCATCCAACTGGTTTTGCTTTCATCACAGTACTAAATATAAATATTCTACAAACCCATCTACAAATATTTTTTTCTCTCTGAAGATGAAAATGACATTAATTCTGTTGTGAACCTTAAGCATTTTTTGACACTAAAGAAGTAAATTTTATTTCACTTGTTTTTTATATGACATGTACCAAACTTAGGTTTCCTACACCAAAAAATGTTTACATCAAAATACCTCTTTTAGTGAGAACACGGAGAATGAAATGATAATCTTCCAACATGATAATGATGCCAAACCCATCGCCTGGACAGCAAGAGTGGCTATGTAAAAAAAGCATTTCTAGGTTCTGGAGTGGTCTAGCCCAGGGGTTGGCAAACATTTTGATTCATGGGCCACAAACTGATTGACAGAAGGGCTGGACCAGGGACAAATGTGTGGAGTGTTTTGGTTATCCACCTCATAAGAGAAAGAAATAACATGGAATCTGAAGAAAAACATGCTTTCATTTTAAAACAGGACATTTTGTAATTTTTAGTTTAAAACTGTGACTTGTATTCTGGTTTTAATGCCCATTGCACCAATGGGTTGATGTCCGTCAGGTAAAACCCCAAACATAGAGAAATGCTTCAATCATGTGGTGTTGAAATGATTTTGGAAATGTCTAAAAACACATGAAAAACAACAAATCTTCTAACACCACATGACTGCAGCACAACTTTCTGCACCTAAACAACGGTCAATTGTCTTTGTAGAACATGATCTGTGGGGAGACACCAGAATTACACAGCAAACAAAACATTCCTAAGGATTATCAACATAATTTATCCAGTTTGGCAGGCTAGATTGAATAGTTTAACGGGCCACATAAGACCCTCGGGCCATAGTTTGCCTACCCTTGGTCTACTCTAGCCAGTCTCTGGACCTCAATCGACCTCAATCCAACAGAGGATCAATGGAGGAAATTGAAAGTCCACGTTGTCCAGGGACAGCCCAAAACATTGAATCTCTGGAATAGAGCTGCATGGAAGAATGGACCGAAATAGAAGTACAGTCACTGACAACCAGGGTGACATTATAAAGTATTGAGATAAACTATTATTGACCAAATACTTATATTGTTCACCATTATACAAATACATTGAGCTGAATGTGATTTCCTGAGGAACCAGTTGAGGTGGCTCAGTCATCTGGTCTAGACGCCTCTGCAGGAAGGTGTTCTGGGTATGTCCAACAGGGAGGGACCCCATGGAGTTCCCAGGCCAGCTGTGAGACTACGTCTCACAGCTGGCCTGGGAACACCATGGGGTCCCGCCCGGGGATCTGAAGGAAGTGGCTGGGGCATCTTTGCTTAGACTTATGCCCCCAGGACCTGGTCCTGGATGAGCGGAAAAAGATGGACGGTAATTTCCTGAATTCTATTTTTTACATCTTTCACGGTTGGCATTAAATATCTACATTTACCTCCGAGTCTCTAAGTTTAAGCCCAAGAACGTGTTACTATAAGTTTTGGGGTCAGGTGTAACAGAAAATGTTCCCGTTGGTCAGATGCACTACATATCATGACAGAGTATTTTATTATTCGTTGGTTTCCTCCCCCATCATCTATTCAATCAAAAGCAATGACTTTGCTCCTCTGTGCTGCCATGCGGATGATGAATGCTCAAAGACTTGTTTGCTCTGTAGAACATCGATATTGTCTGGAGAAAGTCAAGCAACAGGAAAATGTGAGAGCAGAAGCTGCGCTCGGCGCCGCTCTGCGCTGCAGAAGACCTTCCTTCAGGTTTATAACCCAGTTTAGGCTCCACAGGCTTTGAAGGGAGACGCATGACGCTGGGCCTCTTCTCTGCCGGTTTCTGTCTTCACATCTTTCAGCTGGATGATAAATCATCAGGGTTTTATGAAATATATATATATATATATTTAAAGTATTTATTCTACTAAGTTAAACTCTTTTATCTGCAATGTGGACAAAAATTTGCCAAAACCATTGCCAAATTGGAATAATGTTTGTCTGGTCAAAAAAAGGCTACCGGAGGATTTTTGAGTAGGATTGTGATCATCAGGTCGGACCTGCTGTCACAGATTGCTGGATGACTCCGTCAGCTGCAATCGTATTGGTGGCTTAAACAATGCAAGTGGGAAAGGCCACGGCCACTGCGCTGCTCTTGTAGGCATAACGAGATATAATGTCAAGGTTAATTGACCAACAGGGTCCTGTCACACTGGATTAGTGTTTGCTGGAAGTGGATTTATGCCACATGCAGCACAACAATATAAGATATATACAGATGCAGCTTTTTTTTTAAGAAGGATTGCTGCAACGTTCATTTGAATGATCAAAACAGATGTTTATGGGATGCTGTTCGTTCTCACAAACTCAACCGAAATGTGTAGAAATCCTTTTAGACTATTTTAAAAGCTAAAAACGGTCCCCTCACATCCTGTACATGCATCAGTGTCGCATTTTAAAGGCGAACATTTTCTTTAAAGACCTTTTGAGACCATTTATGTAGTCACAATATAACCTTGTAACCACTGAATGAGAGCAGCAACATATTTACAGAATCATTCTGGTTTAAATGAGTGATCTCCAAAGGATAAAAAGGTGAGCTTCTAACCAGATGCTTATACTTGTGTAACCTTTCATTGAGAAATGAAGGCATTGAATAAATCAGTCCAGTTTGAAATGATAATGAATTCACACATAAGTATTGAATTTGTAAAACTCAGGTCACAACTTTAAGAGAGAAATGTTTGGTAAAAACAGAGTGAAATAAAAAAAAAGAGTAAAGTCATTTAGAATGTCTTGTATTTTAAAGTATACCTTTTGTTTAAATCTTTATTTCATTTAAGGGAATCACTGTCTTTTTTAATCACCTTTTGAGTTTTGGTTGCCATTGAAAATAAAATAAAGAACTAATGACAGTTTTAGATTGTACATTCCTATCATGCAAACAAACTATTTTGTGAAATTATTTTTATTAGGTTATGCTTCTAAAGGCCGTGTCACACAGCAACTATGTACATTTTGCCCATTTTTCGTCTATGAAATTTCGTTTTTTTTTTATGATATATGCGTAATACCCATAATTCAGTGTTTCATGCGTTTATCATTCGTCTACATGCATAGATGTCCATCAAGGATTTCAGCCGACAAGTCTCTGAATTTGGTTTTGAGCTGTTCAAAATGTATTGGTCTGTTGAGAATTACGCTGTTTAGTTTACATAGTTTATATGCAAACATTAGGTTAATCTTATGCAATTGTGCGAGATTTTTGTGAGAAATATACACATTTGTGGCTTTCCTCAATCGTTCCACCGATTACTTCTATATCCCGTATCCGTTAAAATTCAAATTTGACCCATGAATCACTAATAAATTGCATATAATTTATTAGTGATTCAAATTGCATATAAACGGCACAATAATCACGCACTTCATGTTCTACATTGATACATGTGTTCTCTCCATGGTTTATCTGTACTTACTCCATGGTTTTAACATAGTTTATTCATGATACGTCTGTGAAACGTAAAGACCACAACATTTCTCACTTTTTCCACGTGTATTCACCACACATGACCAATTTTAATCCGTGCAACATGCACAAAATGTACGTAACGGCTTTGTGACATGGCCTTAACTGTCCCTGTATGTCCTTCAGTTAGACTTTTGCACATGTAGACCCCCATCAGTTGTAATGCTAAATATGCAGCTCCAATTAAAGTGGACATTTAAGAAACCAAAAAGATTTGAAAGAAAAGACAAAAAACGTCTACCTTTTCCATTAACGATGTCAGTCACTGTTAGAAAGCCTCCTATCCTGTAGAGTAGAATAGTTGTCCTGTACTGGATGTGTTTTTCCTTCTCTTCTTACTGTGACTGTAGTCTGCTGCAGAACACCTGCGGCACATCTCAAAGACTCAAAATGTCAGCCAGTGAAACTTGACATTTACTTTATTTAAACCTATACTTTGTCACTTCTCACAAACACTCAAGAAGGAAGTTTAGGAAGCTTATCTGTGGGAAACTAAACCCACCACTGTTACATTACAGTCAAAACTGTCTGGCTCTGAGCTCCTAAGCAAATCAAACTCCTCAACTTCTACCCACAGATACCAACCGTATCTGTGGGTGAAAACCCTTTCATGGTAATATTTTAGTTGAAATAAGTTCTCTGTTGCTGTTGTAGGAAATTCAAAAACAAAAAAAAAAGTCTTTTAGGTTTATAGGAAACTTACAAAACTTACAAATTGCATTATTTTTAGTTTTGCATAAATGCGTTGTTGTAAAAGTCAAAGAAACATTTTTTTGTGATAAATGTCTGTTGGTTTTACTACACTTTACTCTCAGATAAAGTACCCCGGTCAAGACTGTACAGTACAGTTCATGAGAGATTTTGACCCTTTTTTTTTTTTTTTGGTCCCATCCAGCAAATGAACACGCAGATTCACCTTTTGGAAGGTTTTGCTAGCTGTAATGTCATCGTCATATTGGGGTAAAGTTTGAGTTTTTTCAGTGTCCTGCACGGGCGACACGTTCGGTCAAACGCACACTAAGCAAGAAGTCCAGGACTGCTGCAGAACATTCTGACGCAACCGTCTGTTTATGTTGGCTGCTAAATGATCCAAAATAAAAAGGGATTAAAAAATGAAAACAGCGATGAAACGATAGTTGGCGTGTGGCATCATTCCATTTTCAGCTTTGCTGCTTGCTGAAGAGGCTGCAGCCTCCAGGAACAGTAAACATGGAACTCGGCGTGCTCAGCCTAGCTATTAGAGGAACTCTATTTTCCTCGGTACTGCATGGCGGAACGGGAGATAAGTGTGGGAGCTGCTGACTGTTCTCCCTCCATCTTTTACTTTCTTGCTGTTTCCTCTAGAGAACGGACACTCACATAATGTAGTTAATTAGGGAATGCTTTTATTGCTTTCTGGGATTTAGGTTCCTTTAATTAAGGAACACAGAAGTGCCTTTCATTGGAAGACGTGCGATTTAAAAAAAAAAAAAAAAAAAGAAGAAAGATAAAGGCAGAGTATTGCATGTATTTCCTCCATCACTGCTTAAATAGCATTCCGTCAGGTCGGTCGAGCATTGATGAAATGCCAGCCACACTGCAGAGGGACATAGCACTCATGAAAGCAAATTTTCATTATATTTATTCTGATTTCCACTAATGAACGCCTCCATTAGTCATTCCATAGCTTCCAAAGAGATGTGATTGCTTTTCACGGCGGGATGCCTGCCCTGAAATCTGTCACGTCTTTAATAGTTCTCTTAGAAGCCTGTCTCCTCCTGGCAGGAGAACCTTCATTGTTGCTCTTTTACCTCCGTGTTTTAAGATAATAGAGACAAGAACCATCACTTTAGTTGTTACAACCTTCAACAGTAACAAACACCTTCTCTCTGGAAAACGCAACGCTGCCCACTTACCTTTGAATTTCTCAACCTTTAAAAAAAGTTGAAAGACGAAATAGTTTGAATTCAATATTAGAAAGATTGAAAGAAATACGTGTGCAGGATCCAAATTTGTTGTCTATGGAAATTGAAGTTTGAGTTCATTTTTAGCCTCAAAGCCGCAAAGAATTGCTAAAATAAAAAACGCAAAAACTTACGTATCAAACATTTTCTTTCCTTTGTATTATTCAATCCAGATATTTCCATAAGGACCAATTTAACATCCCACATTTATTAGAAGAGTTACATTCTGAAAAACTGCAATAGGTGAAAGGCTTGAAGTAGTCAATTTTATTTTTACAATTCCTATATATATTTCAGGCTGTAAAACACCCTGTCACACCCTTTACATCTTTCTCAGACAAATATTTTTTTTACACCTTACCCTCGTTTAAACGCTCAAAGCTTGAACCTTCATAGAAAAAAAGCTCCAGTATTAAAGAATGTAAACAAAGATCTGCTCACAATTGAATTTGATTTGCCAAATCAAACATATTCTGTATGAAAGAAATTGATTGACAATGGTCTATGCAGCCAATCAGGGTGTAGAACACAATGCACTGGGAAAAAAAAGAAAAAACCTGCAAAATTTCACTTAAAAAACCCCCAGCTAAACTGATACATTTGAGAGTTTTACACAGGAGTTCTGAGCATCCAAGGGAGCGACTGTGGAAAAGAAAAAGTGGATTATTAGAGGAAACCTCAAGCAGAACCAAACTCTGTATGAGCGACCATCTGCTGTGACTCATTAGGATCAGAGAAAATGGGAAAGAGGTAGACAGGCAAAAAAACACAGGAACATCTGTTTTGAGACAGAGGAGTGACGGGTTTGGAATTTTTAAAATGACACGTTTAAGGATGAGTAAGGAATGCAAAGGAAAGGTGTAAAGAAAGAAAACAAGTTTATTTTAGAAAAAGCTCTGAGCCGTCTAAGCTTAAAGAAAACGACTAAAACCACAGCTTGGAGTCACCCAAGCCCAACCGAGCTCAGAGTTTTGTCAAAAAGTCTTAAGCTATCCTTAAAGGCAGAGATGGTGTCTAACTCCAGAGCTAAAACAGCGAGTTGTCATATATGCTACAAAGTATTAGGATGAAGAATAATTCTTCTCTAAAGTGGGCCTGAGGGGTTAGAAATCCTTGAAAATCTAAAAGTGTACAGCTTTTTTTTAATATATATATATATATATATATATATATATATATATAAAGCTTTGTTTGATTCTTGGCTCTGGTCCACTTGATAACATGAGTCTCTGTTTACCTGGTATTGAACTGTGTGTCGTTCCCGGCTGACTAACTGCAGACTTGAACTAAACAGAGGAAACAAGAAATGGTTGACCAACAAAAAAAATGAGAGATAAGTTAAAATGAACAGTCAGAAGAGATTTGTTTAGAACATATCACATGAAAACTTTTCTCCATACTTTATTTCTTATGAGATAGAATTATTTTATAGAAAGGAAAAAACTAATAAAGGATTTAAATAGAAAAAAAATAAACTGTTGACAGAAAGATTGTGCAAAAGAAGGAGGGAAGCATATATTTTAGAAATGACATGGTTCAAAATTGTTCAAAATTGGCCCGGATAGATGGGCAAACATTGGTGAGTTATGCCACTTATGATAGCCAGAAATATATATTTTTCCAACCAGGCTTTCTACTTTTTAATTAAGATGTTTTCTTTCTATCAGTTCTTGTTCACATCGTGGAGAGCATTGATTTGCTCACTGAATTTTCCTTTTACTTTTTGTTAGCATTTGTTTGTTTTGGTCCTCAAAATCTAATCCAAAAAGCAAAATTGCTGTTTTTTAGGCGGACATTTTGGCTTACTGCACCCCTCTCATATACTTTGGAATTAAATTTCAAGTTCAATTTAAATAGAGAGAAGTAGAAGCACATAGAAGCACACCTTCAATCGCTTTCAGCAGCATTTCTCCATCCAACCGACTGAAAGTCCACTTTATTCCATCAGTACAATTTATAACGAGGGTTGTTTTCATTTTCTTTGAGCGCTGGATTGATAGACGCTGCAAATTAAAGTATACACGAGTTAACGTTTTCTTTTAGTCTTGAGAAATCAATTTCTAAATCTTTAACATTTTTAATCGTTTTAAATTGAAATCCCCTCTTATCCTTAAGAGACAAAAAGATGCTCTCCTCTGAGCGTGGTGATCATTAGTTTACTCTGGGTGAGGTGGGAAGTTTCTCAAGGATATGCTGCAGTTTCACGTAGTTCATTGGAAACGAGGCCGATGGCGTGTCACCTCCATTACCGCATGGCTCCAAGGCAAGGCCGGAGCTGTGGATCCTGAAGTTAGTTCAGAGCATCAGTCTCTGTTTTTCCTCAGAGGACAGCGCTTATTGATTTTGTCAACAGAGAATTGATTTGTCTCCCTTCTCTCTGTTGCTCTTGGACCTTAGGAAAGAAACCTCAGCTGAATACTAGTCAGTAAAGCCCCCAGAGAGAGACAGCAACATCTATGGTTTTTGTTTTGTTTTGGAGTTTTTCTGACAAATTCTTGTAGGACTTTGACCAAAGTTGATGACAGTTTTTGCTTAAATTACAAAAACGAGTAAATAAAAGAAACAAACATACAGCTGTTGGACTTTCCAGGTAGACGAGGGTCATGGTCATGGCTCACCACTTTGAGCCAAACTAAATCAGAATCGGCCATAGAGAACAAAGAAAACACACACATCATTTTATGAAAAGATTCAGGAAATCCGGGACAATTTGAGACGTTTAAATGTCAGACTCCACTATTGTGTTCCTTTAGCTGTTGTTAATAAAGCACTGTCACTCAACAGAGGCTACTTTCATTTTGCATTCAGAAATGTAACCCCAAATTGAATTATGGGGTTAATTAACTGAGCTCTGAAAGATGGATGGAAGAAAACAGGTTTTTTAACCTTTAAAATCCTCGTTTCAGCAGTTTAAAAAAATGCAACCCCTCTGTGTTCTGTAGAAATGTTTTTAACACAAGTTGGCAGTTCTTTGATGTTCATAACAATTTCACATCATAAATATAAGGTGTGTATAATTCCAAGAAGTATATTTAATAACTTGCATTAACTATTGAACAGAAACTTTTTTATTGAAGAGTTTTTGTCTGTTGATTTAAAGCTTGAAAAGGTGTAAATATTAGAAATGTCGCCCCAATTTACATTCCTACAATCATTTGCAGATTGTTTTTTTTAGTTTAAATCATGTGTTATTTGCATGCTTCAGAAATGTTTTGCATGTTTACTAAAAAAACTTGAAGATTGCACAATGTGCACTGAAGCTGAGGGAACCTTGTTTATTAAACTGTTATTTTGTTGGCTATTGACAAATAAAAACACAAAATAAAAATACATTATAGATTTTATTGATTTAGTGAAACATTTTTTTCTTTGATTTACAGTTAAATTTGATCTTTACTGAAATACTTTACTTATTTTCAAAGTCAAATTTGTTTTATAAAAAAAGTTTTTCTTAAAGGAATATATTTTTTTAATCTAAGAATTCCCATTTTTTATTTTAGAAGTTTCCCTGAAAATGTAATCCAATCTTAAGTTTGTCAAGTCACATGAACTGGTTTTAGAGAATTTGGCAGTGATAAATAGGATAAATAAGTTTATAGTCTGAAAACCTTTAAATTTTACATCCATCTATCCATCCATCAACCTGAGAAACATAGACTCTCCAGCTCAAAACCAGGGTCTTCCCTAGGGCCACATCCTGTTGGGACATGCTGGGGACATAGGGAGGCATCCAGTTATATGAAAGAGATGCCCAAGCCATTTTACCTGGCTCCTCTCTATATAGAAGAACAGCAGCTTTAAGGCCCGTACACACCGGGACGAATATTCGCCAGCGTTTTTCGCCACGTCTTTTGTGTTCACACCCAGGCGATTTTCGCTGACGATGAGCCGAGCCAACATGCAATTTCATTCCCTGACATTAGATGGCGCTTAATGTAAAACAGAAATACTCCTGTACACAAGGTGGTCGCTTTTCACTCAGAAGAAGAGAGCCAGTATTTACGCGCTTGTCAGAATCAAACAAAGAAAACATGAATATTTCAAGCACCAGTAGCTCCAGCTCCAGTTCCAATGATGAGGAAATTATTGTTCTGTTGAATGATGAAATATGCCGGAAAAGACGCCGATTTTGGGTACATCCCATAGTTACGAGAAGAGAAGAACATGGTGAGTTTTATCGACTGGTACAAGAGCTGAAAATGTATCATGAGCGTTTTCGGGTATATTTTAGAATGTCCGTCATTATTTCTTTGCGGCAGTGTAGCCGCTACTTGGCGTCTATCTTCTTTGCTGGTATGTGTGCTCAGAAAGGCAGTTTTGTGTTTGAGCGCCCCCAAGTTGTGTTTTACTGTAACTTCAGAAGCTCCAGACACGTGTGCAAAAGCGCCATTCTCATTGGTCGTATAGTTTTTGACGCGGCGCGTCAAACCAAAAAAACGAACCCGAGGCGTTTTTTAAAAAGTGACGCTTTGACGCGTGGCGTTTTTTCGCGTCGGTGAGCACACTCACATTGGTGCCCTTTGTTTAGTCACGAGGCGTTAAACGTCGGCGAATATCGCGCGCGAAATTTGTCCCGGTGTATACGGGCCTTTACTGTGAGCTCCTCCTTTGTGACAGAACTCTAATACTGCATTCACTCCGAACGTGATTCGCGCGTCAGGGGCGTTGAGTTTCAATGTTAATTCAATGTACAGACGCAGTCCTACATCGCGATTTGAGGATCTGGTGTGGCGCTCGGCTTTGGGCATGTGACGTTTTCAGTCACTCGACCAAAGGGTAGAAGAGTAAATCCAATATGGCTGCTCAAGGCAAGGATTTTCACCTTGAACTTCCATCCGTTTTCTTAACTGGAATCTGGAAGATTCTAGTTGGCTCATCCGTGCTCCTGTACCTGACCGTGTACCTCGTCTGTGGCTTGCCTCTGCTCCTGCTCCTACACCTGGCTGTGGATCCTGTCTCCGGCTCGTCTCGCCCCCCCAGCCGTCCCCCAACTTCATCTGGATGAAGCTCATTTGCTTGACTTTAAATATGTAGTTGTAGAGTTAGATAAGCTAATTCTCTCTAAGAGATCTGGTACACTGCCTCTCCATCCTGGGGGAGGATCCGTCCTTCATGTGGGCACCCTGGTTTCTAGTTGCTGGTGTCTTCATTTTTTCCAGATTTTGTTGTTTTTAGGCGTTTGTCCTTACCGCATAGGGGGGTCTCAGGGCAGGGATGCCAGTTGAGTTTAGTCTGTTTAGTTAAAGTTTTAGTATTATCCTATTGAATTCTATGCATTTATTATCCTTTTTGATTGTATGCTTACCTTGCAATTACCCGTACGAAGCCCATTGAGACGACTGTTGTTGTGAATTTGGGCTATACAAATAAAATTGAATTGAATTAACTGACTGAGGCTGCAGGATTGCCGGAGGCTT
Organism: Oryzias curvinotus; assembly: GCA_023969325.1. NCBI lineage: Eukaryota > Metazoa > Chordata > Actinopteri > Beloniformes > Adrianichthyidae > Oryzias > Oryzias curvinotus. Next base: position 17,846,368 of record CM043728.1, read on the forward strand.
ACCTGGTTACTGTTGTGAGAAGGCAGGATACACCTTGGACATGCGGACATGTCGCCAGCGATTGAGCCAGCTCAGACGGCACCCTGGCCGGTTGGTTTCGCTAGCTACAGCTTCATGGACTCTTTGACAGCCTGGCGACCTGTCCATGTTGCAAATGGCGTATACTGTACTTATATAGCGCTTTTCTACCTTACTTGAAGGCCCAAAACGCTTTACAGTCACAGTCCCATTCCCCCAGTCACACACACATTCACACACTGGTGGCGGCTCCGCTGCTGAACACAGGCGCCCGCCTACCACCACAGGCAAGGTGGGGTTCAGTGTCTTGCCCAAGGACGCATCGACTCATGGGCATGGAAGGCAGGAATCTAACCTGCAATTATACAATCATGGGTCGACCGCCCTACTGCTACACCACGGCCGCCCCCCTTGTACCCCGCCTTCGCTCAACAGTTACAGAGACAGTCTTTGGCAACTTACTATAGCGAGCGAGCAGAGGAAGAGGATCGGACCCTAAACAGGGTATTTGCTGTGCAGGCCCGTGGGTGGTCTGCTGCCTGGCAGACGGAGAGTAGGTGCTGTCATAGCGGCCGCGATCGCCTCAGCTCCATGGGCTTATCATTTTTTTAATTGCTTTCATCAAGACAATAAAAAAGATCTCCTGGTTTTATTTTTATTATCCCCTTTTGGGTTAATGCTCAAACTGGGCCACTGACAGGCGGAACCCAGCGCAGCTCCCGATGCAGGAGGGAAGTACACCAGGAGACACTCTGAAGGATCTGGTGAACCCAGATACGGCAACGTCCTAGCCGGTGTCTCTGTAGAGCTCCTCAAAACATGTTGACCCAAGTAACTCGTTCATCACCCTCCATGTTTTCCTCGATCCGCAAACGAGCGAAATCCAGAAAAACGTTGGCGGTTGTTCCGCGGCCGGGGAGTCAAGGCATCGAGCAGCATATTTGATGCGCTTCAAAAGAAAGACGGCAGATGTGAATCTGACGCACAAATCTCGTCCGGTGTGAATGCAGCTTTAAAGACGCTGACAGGAAAGGAGCGAAACACAAATTACAAGGCTCTGCTGAAAATGTGAGACACACAGCAAAAAATCTAGGAGTCCTTTTTTATTCTAATCTTAATTTTAAAAACTATATTGCTCATTTTACTATGGTTGCTTTTTTCCACTTAAAAAAAGAGTTAGACCATTCCTCTCCAGAAGCAGTGCAGAGACTTTGATTCATGCTTTTACCATGTGTGGACTTGATTACTGTAGTGCTCTCTTAAGTGGTCTCCCGAAGGAGTCTATTCATAAACTTCCATGTGTTCTAAACTCTGCTGCACGTCTTTTAACTCACACTCATAAGAGAGCACACATTACCCCTGTTTTAAGGTCTCTGCACTGGCTGCCTGTCAGCTATAGGATCAATTTTAGGTTACCCATTTTGGTTTTTAAATGTCTGAAGGGGTTAGGTCTTTCCATTGATCAGATCTTCTTGAACCACCTCAGATTCTTTTATCAATACCCGCTATTAGAACGAAGACTCATGATGATGCTTCTGTCCAGTATCTTGGACCTCACCACTGGAATAACTTACTTGAGGATCTGGGTTACTGCATTATTGGACATTTTTAAGTGTAAACACATCTTTTTAACTTTGCTTTTACATAACTCGTCTGATAAATATTTATCTCTCAACTTGTTGTGTTTAACATACCGTCATTTTTAAACTTAACTCATTATTTATGTATGTAAATATGTATGTATGCGTTAATATGTCCTGGTTTACTAGTACCTGTTCAGTGAGGGTTTTTTTTTCCACAATGTTGCCTGTTATTTTATATTTGATGCTTTGATTTGGATTGTGTTGTCTTGAGTGGATTAGCTCTTCGACGACTCACGTTTTTAACCAGTTTTATATTTCTTTTTTTTATATTAAAGCCCCTTGTGCTCTACTTATGTGTGATAGAAGGCACTATACAAAGAAAGTGATTGGTTGCTTGGTTGGTGGTTTGGTTTTATTGATTGATTGATTGATTGACCGATCAGTCGATCAATTGATTCATTTAAAAGGAGCACCTATAAAAAAATAAAATAAAAATAAAATAAAAAAATAAAAAAGAAAGGTGCGCCTCATTTCAGCCAACATCGTATCTTTTCAGTCGTGACACAAAGCTCATTACCACCGAAGAGGGTAGAATGGAGGGTTAAAGCCCACAGTATGGAAGATGTGACCCTCACATCGGTCTGGTATGTCATGTTTGTAACGGCGTTATTGCCCCAGAGCACAACCTCCAAACCCACCAGCTCCACTCCCAGCCAGCTTCGTGCTGCTGGTAAATCCTGTGAAAGTGTCATCTGTCTGCGAATGGACAGTTTAAATTACAACTGGAAAATGCCAACTTCTATTATATCCACTAAATTGGCTGGAGGTGTTCTGCCCCGGTACTGTCCTGTGAGTCACGACTGGTCATTAGGAGTTCCTGATGGACTCGTGCACACATACAACCTTCTCCTCTCCATCTCATTTGCAGTAATAAGTATGTTTTAGATCTTTGATCCATTTAATTCCCTTTAAACAGTGTCTTCAAACTTCTCTGAGGTACAGTTTTTCTCCTGGTGGATACGCTTAACACATTCATATTTGGCTTTTAGGCTTCCTTAACTCCATGAGAGTGGCATAAAATGCTCTGTCCTGTTTTTTTTGTTGGCAGTGCCGTCGTGGGCTATTGTCTCCATCGCCTTTGTGGCCATTATCCTGGTGTTGGCGTGCTGCTTCTGCATCTGCAAAAAGTGGATTTTCAAGAAGAAAAACAAAAAGAAGGGCAAAGACAAAGGCAAAAATGCCATCAACATGAAGGATGTCAAAGATGGTGCCAAAACTGAGGTAATGACTTTAAACCATTGAGTCAGTGGTTTAAATAAAGGTTCTGTTTTCAAAATCTTTTATTTTCTGATGAAGGTTGAGGGCATTTTATCCTGAATGTGTCCACAAAAAAGCACCAAAAGATTCAATCGTTCTAATGTTCATTTGTTTATTTCATAATTCTGGGCCTTTAGATTCTTCTGTACATAAAAATCGAATGTGTAGATGGTTGTGAAAGGTTACTTTATTTTTACTGTACATTTGTTTTTTTACAGTTGTGTACAAAAACTAATACCCCTGCAACCTTTTCTGTTAAAAATTTAAATGATCTGATCATGGTGGGTCTAAGTATTCAGCAAAGATAACCTCAAAGCAATTGCAACGAATTGTTCAACAACATAAGGGTTTATGTAAGAAAAATTTGCTGCTGCTTTTATTTAAGAAAGAAGGTTACAGACTTCTTCAGTCTCGTAACCAAACTGTACAGCTGTATTTTCAGTCGAGCTGATGACTGAAGGCAAGCTACCTCTTTATTTAAACAAAGAAGAAAAATATCTTTATTTTTCACAATCCAAGGTCTTTCTGGTTGTTCTTAACAGATCAAAGAAATGGAGCTTTTTATTGTGTTTAATGCGACCCTCATCAGTGACTAGTTCAGGGGTCGGCAACCTTTTTTACTCAAAGAGCCATTTGGGACCGCCCCCAATGAAAAAAAAAGCTCCCGGAGCCACAACCCATTTTGACATCATTATATATATTATGCATCTATATATTATATCAAGGGTGCGATCGCGATCGACCGGATCAAGGACATGAGTGTAGAGTCCAGAAAAGATTAAAAAAAAAAGTACCTCTTTCTTTCCATCGTCATGTTTATTAGTTACATGTTTATTTGAACATTACTGTTTATGTACTGATGATTAAAAACTACACAGTGAGTTTACATAAAGATACTTTTGTATCAACAGGTGAGGCGTTTTATTACAATGACAGAAAGCAGCGACCATCGTATTCATGCTCTGCTGTAAACGGTGCAATGCGGGGAGGGTGGCATAAAATGAGGCATTCGGCGCCGCCGGCTCCACACAAAGCGCGTGCCTCGCAGCTTTCCTAATGAGCTCGCATCCACCGGCCGAGAACTGCAGAACTGACAGGAGGAGAAACGCGGAGCGACCCCAACAAACTCCGGTCGTTAGGAGTGGTCCTCTGCCGGGGACACGACGTGCAGCGGGGCAGAGAGCAACTCGACAGAGTCTGCGCACAGTGAATTTAAACCCGCGTCTGCAGTGACGTATGTGTCAGAGGATGTCCGATTGGCCATTCTGCATGTCAATCAAGTCCCATACTTTTCGGTGAGGATTTTGATTGGCTGGTGGATTTTTTAGAAGCACTCTCTTCCTCTTCAATCTCACCCCCACGTCCCCGAAGATGACCGGTTGATCGCGACCGACGCAACGAGCTCCCCTGCTCTGAAACACAAATCACTGCACACGCGAGTCCAAAACACCGGCGCAAACTCTCCGTCACCAGAAAGCCGCTTCCCACTCCGCGCCACGCCAAGCCCCCGGCAGAAAATCACTCCGGACCCGGAGTGTTTATTGAAGCCGCCCCGCGTGTCCTCCTGCTATCAGCTCCGCAGCCCTCGCCCGACAAACATGAGCCCACCGAGGAAGCTGTTTTTTACGTGGCATGCGCCTCGCATGGAGCCAGCAGCGCCTTTGAAATGCCATAAAAAATGGACAAACTAAAATAAATTTGAATTTTTATTATATGCTCATTATTGTCCAAAGTCACAGGGAGCCACAACAGAAGGATGAAAGAGCCACATGTGGCTCCGGAGCCATGGGTTGCCGACCCCTGGACTAGTTGAACGTTGTGTTTAACATGTAGGGGAGGGGCCATTGACTGGATATGAGAACTGGACTGTGGGTGTGACGTAACTAATAAAAACTAATACTGTTTGCTCATCTATCGCAAGTTATATTGCCATCCATATATTGATCACTAATATCGCATATCGCAAGTTTTCCTCATATCGTGCAGCCCTAGACGGCATAATCCAATGTCTTCTATCTGATAACGGCAGTTATGAGAGTTGGATATCGGTTTGACACTCCAAAAGGTAACACCTGTCAGCATGTATCCACCACTATTCATTAAGTTTTAAAGTTTTACATCTTCACATGTCTAAAAACGCAAAAGTGAGTAAAGGAGTTACGAGTGTGAGACTAAGAAATGTTGCGTATCCAAGGTTACCTCTGTTTTTTCTTTCTGGACAACAAACTGTCTACAGCAGCAGCGTGTTGTTTATTGTGGAGCTACATGTATATTGGTTCCCACAGCAAAAGCTAAAGACCATCATGTTTGGGAAGAACAGATTGGTAGAGGTTTTAAAAGTAACAGGAAGTTTGAAAGTCACATCATGATCGGTGATAAAAGTAATCCAAAATTGTTCCAATAATTGACCACCATGTAGGCCGTAATTTTACTGATGATACATTTTCCATATTTTCATTGACCTGATTACTCCCAGTTATTGATTTTCCTACATTGTTAGTTTTATATAATTGCATCATATAGATGTTTGGTGTTGCCCTCTTATGTTTTTGAATTTTGAGGTTTGATTTGACAAATATAAAGACTCCACAAGCAGATTTTGTTCAATAGAATAACAGTTTCATACAGGGGTACTAATTTTTGCACAAACTTTAAAAACCCTAAATAAGACAAATATCCAATTGAATTAAGAATAAATATGTAGATTACTTTGTATTTCAGGGACAGCACATGAGTTTTCTCTCCTCCGTATGGTTGCTGTCACTGTCTCTTTTTGTCATATGACGACCTTCTCACTTTTTTGGGAGTTAGAGTAAATGTTCAATGCAGTGGTATCCACCCAGAGAAATGACATTGCTAAACAAAAAATACTAACAGACTTCAGTCTAATTTAAATCTAATTATTTTAACGGTGGTAATGGATACTGTCATAAACCTAAATGGAAGTGTTTGCTGAAATCACCTGCAGAGACTCCATATAGCCATTTCCCTCATGAAGTCAGGTACAAAATGTGTCCAATTTGCCAAAACACCTCTACTATTTCGAGTTGGATGAAAGAAAATTGCCACGTTTTCACACATCTGATTAGCTTTAATTAAGGCTTCAAAAATGATAGCTTTATGTACAGCTCGGTTCATCACTCAGCCTGTTAGGGGACACGGTTGTTCCTTAGTTTCCACTATTTTGCCTTTACCCTGCACAGAGTTTAGGCTCAAATAGCTATTAATCAAGACAAAGGATTCCTTAATAGCCAATCTCTGAGATCTGTGAATCTGCCACTTTGGGGGCAAGCAGTCATTTCTCCTGGTGTGCCCAGACTCTAGTGTGTTAACTCCTGTGTGTGGTTGTTTTAATTTGTGTTTCTTCCTTCTATGTCCTCCTTATCTGTGTTGTGTCTGATGACTGTTCGGGATGGTCACTGGCGGTAGGTTCCTAATTGCTGTTGGATCTTCTTAAGCCTGCTGCTCTGATGTTTTTTTTAATAGCCTCTTGACAACAACTACTACTCCCATAGTACCAGATATATGTAACTATGCATACTGTACATCTATATCTACTGTATATATGTGCGTAAAACCTGCATATGCACATATATATGTACGAAAGAAGCACTGGGCGCACATTGACGAGGTTGAACCACACTGATTTTACTGCCTTTTTCCGCCTTTCATTTACATTTCAAACAACTGAAATAATTGAGAGGTTCCACATTCAAATCTTCAAGATAATCACGAAAAACCATCTTTTGACTTGCAGCTCTATTTGAAATACCTTCTGTCAACCAAGGTGAAAGAAATGGGAACCTCTTACTTCAAAATTGGATTCAAATTGTTAAAGTCTTTGTCTGTTATTGGCTCATTCACTTTAAAGATCCACTCCAATAAAAATGACATTTTTGGTGTTTTTGACATGTTCTTGTAACATTGTCCTGACAATGGACATTGGAAAAAGCTTGTAGTTGTAACGTACAAACTACAATCGGACGGCCAGAAGCTCCTTTTCCACCCCATTCCCCTGCATTCACTTGCAGACAAATAGATTCATTAATGTCTCTGTTTTCTTGTCCGAGTGGCTATCTGGCTCAAAACTGTTCCGCTGGATAGCTTCAATATTGCTCGTTGTTGCTCCACTAATGTTAGCTTGGGGTTGTGAAGGGTTAAAAGCTAGCAGGAGAGCGCGTAAACAAAGGAATGATGGGAAATTAGTGAAGTGTTACTCCACTCCCGCAAAAACGATGTCCTAGAAAATAATAAAATATTTTTATTTTTATTTTTGGCTAAAAAAAAAACGACAATCATATTTAAAAGATGATTGGAGTGGGACTTTAACAGCCCAAACTTTCGTGGTCTCACAAAAGGTAGAGACCAGGTGGCTCAGCTGCAACTTTTCGTCCCAATCAGTGCTGTTCAGCCTCTGCTTTGTAACGAAACTAATAGAAGCAGGCCTGATGTACATTACAACCCCTTCTACCAACACCCACCCACTGCTGGCATGATGCTTCTAGCTACCATCGGCATAGGGGGTAACACGGCGGCTATAAGCCGCGTTGGCGATGTAACTGTATGTCCGAGGGTGTAAACACACACAGGAATGGGGAATCACGTGAGAGCACTGTTTTGTATGACAGAGAATGCTCTGCATGCCAAACCAAAGAGACTCTTGGAAAGGCAACATTTGACGCTGAATGAATGACATTGAGAACTCTTCTTTGCCTCTTCAATCGCATGTTGCTCTTATAAGAAACTCCTCCACCCCCACCACCCACCACCTGCTCCTCTCACCTCAGGACAAGGTTAGCCAGAGGGCAACTTCACTTCTCACTTTCTGCCACTTCTGACTTTTCCCAGTTGTGGTTTTTTCTTTTTTCTTTTTGCCTAAGACTTGATCTGCCTGAAATAACATCAAGGGAATTGTCTTATTGTGATATTTTCCACGAGCATCTCTTTTTTCCACCCTTTCTGTGACTTTCTATATCCTCTCTTCTCCTTTCTCTAATGCCTGCTCATTGCTCTTATTCATGGCGCCATCATCTGATCTTTCCTTCCTTTTAAAGAGAAACACTCAGATTAATAGAAAGGCACCACGGGGGACCAAACTCGGGGCTTTTAGTGCATCACAGAGCATGTCCTGGTGTTAACTGCTATGGTGTTTTAGTGCTTGCTTCCCCCCTTTCCCCTTCTACTCCATAAAACAAGTGGGAGCTTTTACAGGAGTAGGTCCGCAGGCAGGACCTGGGCGGGGAGCCGCTGGCTGGGTGCTAGCACCAGCGACAAACGGGCGACACTGACTCTTGGTGGGTGTCTCCTTCAGGCCTTGAAGGATGAGGAGGATGCCGAGACAGGGCTGACTGAAACGGAGAAAGAGGCTGAGCCCAAGGAGAGCGAGAAACTGGGCAAATTACAGTACTCCCTGGATTACAATTTCACAGAGAATACGGTAAGGATCATTTCTCCGTGTTCGCTTAAATCCGTGCTGTGGGCCCATACCAATAAAAAATGTATTTTCTCTTTTGTTTAACATGTTCTTGTGGCATTTCTCTCATGATGGAGGACATATATGAAGAAATTGCATTTCTGAGTATTCCTGTTTTCAAATTATTGTGAGTCAGGAGAAGACAGAAAAAGCCTGTAGCAGTGACAAGCAATCCAATATTGCTGTCATTTTTGTAGGTATTCTAATGTTAGGGTGGGGGTGTGAGGGACTGGAGGCTGACAGGGGAGAGTGTAAACAAAGGGATGATGGGAAGTGAGTACAGGCTCACTCTGCACCAACATGCCAGCCCACAACTGAATTCCTAATAAACTACTGCTGTAGTGCAAAAACCGCCCTAGAAAACAAAAGCTTGCTTTTTAATTTTGGCTAAGAATGGCATAATAATAATTTAAAGACCACTGGGAAAACTGTTACAATAGATTAAAAGATGGTTGAGGTGGGACTTTATTCGTGGTCATAACCAACCTCTGAGGTCCTTGTCTCCAAAGATAATCAGGACCTGTTCCAGGTTTTACACAACACTCTTCTCCATTACAGGCTCTTCTAAACACAGTTTGGTCTTTGAGAGTCTCACGGATGAATCATGGTGGTTGATTTTGTGCCTCCTCCACTGAGACGTGTAAAAGATACAGTAGACTGCAGGGATTTGCTTTGTGTTTTTCTCCCTCGCTGAATACATCCACCGCAGATAGAAATCTGCTGTATTTTTCCAATGACTGACTTTTAAAGGCTGAATGAGAAAGTACATAAACTTTCCCGCACCAGATGCTGAGAAACAGATAATAGACGCTGTGCATGAACACCCTGCCCCTAACTCCCAGTTCTAAACAGAAGTGACAACCTGGGATTTAGACGCCCTTTGATTGCTGCTAAACACCTTGGTAAAAGTAGAAAAATGCCAACTCTATTTCCTAAAAAACAAGGACTTTCACAGCCAAATCTTAAGATCCTCAATAAAATGTATATTCCAAACACAAAAGTGAAGCTTCTGAAATTCAACCACACAGTTCGATGTCAATGTTTCACTTATATTGAGTGTTTGTCAGGCATTGGAAGGTGTTGACAGAGCTCCTTGATTACACCAGTAATGAACTCTGTGATGGCAAAATAAACGACTGTTGACATTTTATTACAAAGAGGCTATAGAATGGACCAAATTACAGCAGTTCAAAAATGCAAGCCGACAGAAAACACTTGAGAGAAGTGGCAATTGTTTTATTTTCTCTCCATTTTTTATCATTTGCTTTCATTATGTAATCATGGCCACGTTTCATGCCAGACTTAAAAACGTTCTCTCTGCGAAGAGGTTTGCTGTTCCAAACATGCATCGTCTGTCAGAATCAAAGTAACGGCTCCATTTTCAGAGACAGCTCTTCCTAAAAGTGCCATCTGAATATATTGAAAGGGGTTTGCTGTGAAAAGAAGAAAACATTTGAAACCATTCCTCTGTCTAAACCCCCCCCCCAGTGTTGCGTAATCGCTGCAAATGTTTGGAGTTTGGGCGCTTCAGACAGCAGCCCTTCAGCTTCTGACAAAAGAAGAAGGGAAGGGAAGTCATTTCAGGAACCATTTCACAACTCTGCACACACTTCAAAGCTTAATATAATCCTTTCTCACAGGAAGTGTTTTGTTGAGAAATAAGCGTCTTGTATTTATCAGAAAAAGTCACATTTTTCTGCTCTATAAGTAGACCAGACTTAAAATAACGTGTTTACAGTTAGTCAACGTAAAGCTCCATAAAATGAAGGAGTCTGTCTTTAAAACTTAAGTTTCTCTGAACCATGAAGCTAGAATTAAACTGTCTGCTTAATGGCTTAAGCACAACTCCTGCTATGGATGAATCATTAACAATATGTGACACGCAGGTGGCCTCTATGAAATTTTAAGATCATGGACGACTCTATTGTACTTACATTAGCTATACAAATACTTCACGCTACCTTTACCACACGCACGACAATCGTACATTTTATTTTCAATGAGCTTTAGGGGAAGTGCACCTGTTCTCCCTATAAGATTCAACTGCTCTTCTCGTCGACCCTCCACAGACCTGGACAGCCCCAAAAATAATAATAGCAATAACAACACCAACAATCTTAACAGTGATCCTCTTCAAACTAAAATAAACATAAAAATTGTAAAAAAATTCCATGAAATCTATCAATGCAATGTCTTCTCCGTCAAAGCTCTGGATGTATACATGGTGATGTGCGTCGGCTGTGAGGATCTCCTATATGCAGAGCTTAACTATTAGACCAAGCATGGGAAGTATACTAGGAGAACCCACTCAAATGCATTGTTCTTCACAATAGCAAACTGCAATGAAACACCAATGACATTGTCATTTAAGTTAAGGTCATGTCTGTATTTAGCCATTTAAATTGATTACCTGTTCCTCAGAAGACCCCCAGTTTTTTCCCTGTTTTTAAGCTCATGGCCATAAAAAATGAGGGATGATGTTGTAGCAACCCTAGTGGGATTTTTTATTTCTTTGGGGGTGGGGTGGGGGTGTTGTGGTTGAAAACTGGTTCCAACTACTTATTTGTTTTTGGAAAGCTTTAATTGAAAATAACAAGCATTACGGTCTTGTCCAAATTCCCTCACCATTACCTAAGAGACTATACAGTGTGGGACTGTCCAGTACCCTAGATTTTAACCTGATTCAAGCACATGCTCAGTACTTTTTGTTAAATGGCAAATAAGACGTCACTCATTTGCCAAAGGAAAAATCTAATGCAGTGGGGAAAGAAGTATTCAGTCAGCCACCAATTGTGCAAGTTCTTCCACTTAAAAAGATGAGAGGCCTGTAATTTTCATTATAGCTATACCTCAACTATGAGAGACAAAATTAAAAAAAAAAATCCACAATCACATTGTCTGATTCTTTTTTAAAGAATTGATTTGTAAATTATGGTGGAAAATAAGTGTTTGGTCACAATTTCTGGCTCTCGGAGACCTGTAACTTTTTCTGTAAGAGGATCCTCTGTCCTCCACTCGTTACCTGTATTGATGGGACCTGTTTGAACTGGTAAAGAAAGACACCTGTCCACAACCTCAAACAGTCTGACTGAATCTGCAATAGGTAAGCAGCTGGGTGTAAAGAAATCAACTATGGGAGCAATTATTAGAAAATAAGAGATGCACAAGACCACTGACGATCTCCCTCCATCTGAGGCTCCCTGCAAGATCCCGTAGGGTCAAAATGATCACAAGAACGGTGAGCAAAGATCCCAGAACCACATAGGGGGAGCTAGTGAATGACCTGCAGAGAGCTGAGACCACAGTAACAAAGGCTACCAACAGTAACACACTACACCGCCAGGGACTCAAACCTTGCAGTGCCAGACGTGTCCCCCCCGCTGAAGCCAGTACATGTGCAGGACCGTCTTAAGCTTGCTAGAGAGCATTTGGATGATCCAGAAGAGGACTGGGAGAATGTCCTATGGTCAGATGAAACCAAAATAGAACTTTTTGGTAAGACTGTAATGTTTGTTTTTTAAATGAAATCTTTCAAAATATATATATATATAGCCGCAACCATTCATTCATTCATTTCTTATCCGTTTTTTCCCTTCCGGGGTCACGGGGCTGCCGGAGCCTATCCCGGCCACTCATGAGCGAAGGCAGGGGACACCCTGAACAGGTCGCCAGTCTGTTGCAGGGAAGAATTTCAACAATCATACAACCATTCACTCACACACTCACACCTAGGGACATTTTAGAGTTACCAATTAACCTATGAAGCATGTTTTTGGACAGTGGGAGGAAGCCGGAGACCCCGGAGAAAACCCACGCATACACGGGGAGAACATGCAAACTCCACACAGAAAGGTCCCCCATTGATGTTGATTTTCATGTCCCCCAGCCGGGACTTGAACCAGAGGCCTTCTTGCTGTGAGGCAAGAGCGCTAACCACTGCGCCACCGTGCAGCCGCAACCAAGTTCAAGTAATAAAAAAAAAAAAATTCAAACACCGCAAAAAAATGCCAAATGACCTAAATAGTCCACTAAGAAGGAAGTAGTGAGGGAATTCGGACACAAACTGTCTCTTTCTATTATAAATTTGCTGAAAAAAATTTGAAAATTTCCATCCAGTGTTTAATCTTAAGGACCTAGACGTCATACTTAGTCATATTGCTGTTTACGTGGTGTATTCTTTCAGTACTGCTCTCTTATGATTACAAATGTGATTATCAAATAAATTGTCCAGCATTTTTCATGTTTACCTACGAGATTTGAATGCAAGTTTCACTCTGTCAGAGGTTTAAAAGTTGCTCATGTCCTTCAAAGACCTTAAACAGGTAAAGGTTTCCTTCTTGTCTACGCTCTGCTTGGTCACTAATGAGACCAAAAAGGTTTTGTAAAGGATCCCAATCGTTTTGTGAGTGGCGCCGTGCTGCAAAAGGCAAATACACATCAAATGAACCACAAAGAGCCATTTCAGCACAGCAGGAGGAGAATTACAGTGTCATTGCCACTGTCAGCATCATTACCAAACTCATTGCTGTTCCCCAGGTCGAGAGCAGGCACATTTCCCTGTGTCCAGTCTGTTCCCCAATTTATTACCATTATTAAGAAGAGGTGAATCTCAAAACACTTAATTTCTTCATGATATTCATTGCATTTCATTTCCAAAATTACTGTCGAAAGCCACTGCGGTAAATACGACCGAGGCCAGCCGGTGCTTAATCTTTGTGTGAGTACTTGAGCGCAGTTGCAGCGCAGCCATGTGATGCATTAGGACAAAGCCCTCCAAAATAAGATGCCAGGAGCTGAATCACCGTCCTGTGTGCTCATTCTGGTCAGCATAAAGCTCGCTGGACTGACGTGCAACTCACAAAAGAAAGGAATTTTATTAAAGCAGTTATTTTCTGTGAGGCGGCTTGAGTCCTTAGATAAACCGCAAACACACACAGATGAGCAAATACATGATGCTTATGTTGTTTTTTAGTATTTTATCACATCAATTGGAGGCAAATTATTAGATTACGTGTTTAAAAAAGTAATTTTGTTTGTAAACTTAAACAATTCTTTTGGTTTAAAATGAGATATTGTTTTTCATGATTTAACCAGATTTATTTTTGTAGATAAAAAACAAAAAAACCAGTCCAAACAAGATAATCACTCTCTAGGTCAGAATATGTTGCCATTATTGGGCCAATAATCCCATTTTATCCTTATTTTATTTTTTTTTTCACACATTTAAACAGTAAATATGTTTTTCTCCATAAATCAACGCGATGGTTAGAAGAACATTTCCTCGTTTATTCCATTTGATTAACCCATAAACTGGTCAGTTTTACTGAGACTATGTGACAAATACTTTTAAAAGTTGTAATGATATCATAAAAATATAAATATGTGTCCTTTACAACCAAAATATGTATTTTATGTAAAACCAAAATCTTCCAAAAATAAAATAAAGCTAGCATGAGGGCTTAAATCAGTATTTAATATTCAGCACGTCTTATTTTTCATTTGTAAATTAAGCTTTTTTACTTGTATATTCTAAATACTGTTCAGCATAGCTGGTGAAAGGAGCTATAGATCTATGTAACATTTTTCAGTAATGATCGTTGACAAACCATCACTGTTGTTTACAAGCGAGTGTTTGGATCCAAAGTCGCACAGACGTGGTTACAGTGAACCAAAGCAGCAGAATGGAAATCAGGGCTCATCGTTCCTCAAGCTTCACTGCTCCTCCCAACAAAGAAGGTGTGACACGTTGTGTCTCCTCCTCGCTGTGCTGCTGGATGGATGGATGGAAATCAGGAGGACAGCATGCATGAAGAAATGTTTACGCTAAGATCCAAGTGCCATTTCACAGCACTTGCATGCTCACCATGCTTCCATTTAGGGAAAGGTAAATGACAGCCGCAGTAATTGTTTCGTCTCTTTTCTGAGCAACTATTTCACAGTGAGTGATTCTGATGAGCTGCAAGCGTACAAGCTGACACACCGTTTGTGTCGAAGTGGTCCTGTGTGCTTACAGTAGTGCCATCAACATGCAACCAGGTTCTTCCAAGAAGTTTCTTTTCTTTCTTTCTTTCTTTACTCTGGCAGGTTTGATCCACGGCAGAGTTTTTGGTTCAGATGAGCAAAAGAAAAAAGCACTAGAAAATAAAATAGTTGCTTATTAAAAAGCAAGACATAAGAGTATTTGACATGACGATAACGAGATAGTTTAGAGAAAAAGAAATCGGGACATAAAATCAAAAGTTGACCCTATTGTGTCACATGTTTGACATCAGGTGTGATTAACAACCAATAAAACTCAAGATGACAGCAGAGCTGTGGTTGTATTTTCATCTTTACCTTTTAAACAGATCGATTGCAATAGTTTCTGAACCTCCAGTTCAGATTACATGAACCCATCGATAAAAATGAAATGAAAATGTGGTTATTTTATTGTTTAAATTTGTCTTTATTAATTGTCAGTATAAATGTGTGCTAAATACCCAGAGCCAATTATATGTATATCTGTTTTATTTTCAAAAGCTTTTATAAATGTGTCATGAATTGAAAGATTATCTTTTTCATAAAGCTATTTTTAAGCAGCTTGTATTATTTCTCAGGTTTTATCTTGTTTAAACATTGTTAAGCACTTTGTGAGTCGCTCTCTGAGAAAAAGTGCATGTAAAAAAGTACTTACTTTACTCATTAGTCAATTAGTTTTGAACCTTTAGAAATATCTTTTGATTAGTATGAATGTTTAAATCTAGCATCATTTTCTTATTTTTTTATTAATTTATTAATTAAAATCTTTAACACATTTAATAACTCTACTTAATTTTGTTTTCTTTTTGTTGTTTTCCTTTGTTATTATCGCTCAAATTAATTGAAATAAACTAAATCAACCAATCTAATTAAGTTTGTATGTAAACCGGAACAGCTGCTCACTCAACTGCAGCAGCTCCAGGTCTTTGATCGGTCCCTGATAGAAGTTGATTGACTGACTGGCTGGATGTCCTAAAGAAACCTTTGAAGAGATTGACAGGTCGATCACCCCCCCCCCCCCTTTGTGGATATCAATTATTATTCTTGTATGAGGACAACCAGACCAGTCGTTATGAGTCCGACACTTCCTGACCTTTAAGGACTCTGCAGTCATGTTCTGTCTAGTTAACCTCCCAGTAGTGGAGCTTCGTCTCAGAAGGAATTGATACTGAATCATCTTTAGGATGATTGATGGTGGCTTTATATAACAAAGGTTAAAAGACCCACTGGTGTTTCTAACATGTTCTTGTGGCATTTTTCTCATGACAGGGGACATAAATGAAGAAAATATCCATTTTTTCTTAAGCCACTGTATTCCATTTTGAGGGGTGGGGTCACCGGAGCCTCATGGGCAAAGACGAGGAAAACCCTGGACAAGTCGCCAGTCAGTTACAGGGCAAATTAAAAAAAATGAAGCTTAAAATTGCATTTCTGAGTATTTCCTGCTTTGAATTGTTGTAAAACAGGTGCAGACAAAAAAATACTGTTTGAGAAAGAGCCTATTTGTGATGGGCATGCCTCAAGCTTCCTGCTCCGCTCCATTCTGATGCATCCACCTGTAGACGAATCCGTGTCCATTCTTGTTTTCCTCGTCTCAGCTGGAATCTGGTTTAAAACTGTACGGCTGGATAGCGCCAATATTGCTCACCATGTTTGTTTCACCACTAATGCTAGGTCGGGGATGTGAGGGGCTGTGCGCTCGCAAAAGAGCATGTAAACGGAGAGCTCTCAGCAATAGAATGGGGCACCTACAATCCCAACCACATCCCTAAGCCAAATTTTAATGAACTCCTGCTGCTCTGCAGAAACTATGTCCTAGAAAACGACACAGGGTTTTTTCTTTATTTCACCTAAAACAGCATGATCCTAATTATAAAACACCAAGTTTCTTTTTTTCTTTGAACAGTTTTTCAGTAAGAATTTTGTGGATCGTGACACATCTTTCTTCACTCTCACAGCTAATAGTGGGCATCATTCAGGCAGCAGAGCTGCCAGCTATGGACATGGGCGGCACCTCTGACCCCTATGTGAAAGTCTACCTGCTGCCTGACAAGAAGAAGAAATTTGAAACAAAAGTCCACAGGAAGACTCTGAACCCCGTCTTCAACGAGCAGTTCACCTTCAAGGTAAGCCCCGAACCGAAAGCGCGTTTTCATCGGAACGGTCAAACCCATTCGCCGTTTTGTTACTGGAAGTGTTTTGCTCCTGCTGACAATCTGATTTGCATTCAGCCTTGGATTCTGGGAAAGTGTGGAGACGGCAACCAGCTGGCACATTAACAAGCTCCTGACAGATCCTCACACACACACACAGTTACACTCGCACAAACACACACTGGGACTGGATGTGATTGGGATGAACACGGGCAGATGCATCACTACAGCTTGACGTTACCTCAGCTATTATGGATGCATAGCTGTTGCTCAGTGGTGGGGAAAGTTTTGTTATTCACCCAACAGTGGAGAGCGCAGGTGTTTGGTTTACATGGAGCATAATCTCATGTGATATCCATCTCCTAGAAGACCTTTCTTTCTTTTTTTTCTTTTTTTAAACACTTCCTTTCAAATCTGCAATGCATTGTGGGATTAAATGGCACGCATGCAGTGGTGACACTGTCAAGAAAAGCAGATGTTATGCTGAGATAATGTCAAGGAGCCTTCTGAGAGGCTGCTTTTTGAATTTTCGCAGCAGGATTTTTGCCTAATATGAAAGTTTTCATGATTGAAGGCAGTGTGAGAACAAATGATTTGAGGTGAAAGTGCCTGATAGGGAGAAAAAAAATCACTCACAGCACTCAATGCATTTCGAAAAACTCGTTAAAGTCAGCTTGACATGTTATAAACTTTAAGATAAACGCAAAAGAAAACATCAAGAGGAGGTTTTGATCACACTGAAGGCAGCGGGTTTTCAGCTACAGATTTATTTTATCTCAGTCCCAGGAGGAGAAGTAACCTCTTCATGTTTACTGACTAAAATCCATTTATAATCCATAGAACATGTCATAAAGTTGAGTCTAAACCATTGATTAGATTTTGGAGCCCCTCCATTGGTTGGTACTGGGCTGATTTAGAACCATTGTTCAGCTTCAAACTTGCTGGATTTGACTTCATCAAACATCAACGGATTCTAGAAAGGTCAAAACAGAGGAGCAAACATACCTTACAACAGGTGGATCATCCCCAGCAAATACTGGCGTTGATGACTTGGGAGTATAACCCCAATAATTATTATTAGGGGTGTAACAATTAATGAATAAATTGATTCATATTCCTACGATCCAACCAGATAGATCTGTCTGAGATCAATTAACCAATATCATTTTCAATTGATATCGATAAATCGATAATCGAAAAATTGGAAAATACCATTTGGATTGAGACGTGGTAGGTTTATTTTACTATAACATAAAAAAAGATCAAGTGCATCACAGCACTGACCATACAGTGTGCTAGAATGTTCTAATAATGTTCCCTTTGGATTATTTTGATGTGGAAAAACAACAGTGGGGTGAAATTAATGAAACTAAAATATGAATGGATTAATTCTTGTTTATTTATATGTTTGTACACATATTTAATTTACACTTGAAATACAGGGAATCTGGAAAACTTGAACTGTGCTGTTTACTACCAGGTATTTATCTCTGAGTCACACTGGTGGAAGTTTCTGGATCCATTTTAGTTTAGTGAATCGGATCGAATCGGGTCATTCAAAATGAACCAAACTCAAAGGCAAATCTAATGGGCAATCGCAAATATTAAATCGAATTGAATTGCTGTTAAAATAATAGGTTACAGTCCTCATTATTGTAGAGTGTCTGTAAGGAGTCTAATGCTGCATTCACACCGTACGCGATTCACCCGTCAGGGGCGTCGAGTTTCAACGTTAAGTCAGTGTACAGCTGCGATCTGAGGTCCTGCGGGGCAATTTGGCAATTGGGTGCAACGAGTTTGACGCAGCGCAACAACCAATGAGGGACTCAGCTTTGGGTACGTGACGCTTTCAGGGATTCCATCAAAGGGATTTTTGTCCATTTCCATCCATTTTTTTGCCGCGGGGTTGCCAGGGATTGCATTGATTACTGTTGGGCAAAGGCGGGTCACACCCTGGACAGGTTGCCGGCCTGTCACAGAGCCCATGGAGCTGGGCCCATGTGCTCGCTACTCTAGCCAGCCACCTGGTTCGGCCCAGGATCTGGCAGTGCCAGCGAGCTCCTCCCCCCAGGGTCTAGCAGAGCTAGCATGCGCCTCCACCAGTCCTGGGCAGCGGAGCTTGCTATGCTGGCTGCCCAGCAGACGGAGAGCTGCCGCGGGTGCCGTCATAGTGGGCTTGATTGCTTCAGCTCTGTGGGCTTAGGATGTTTTTCTTAATTTCATCAAGACAGTAATAAAAAGAACCTCCAGTTTAATTTTATATACTCTCCTCTCAGGTTAATGCGGGACAGAATTTCTTCAAACTGGGCCACAGACAGAGGGACGTAACGTTTAACCCTTGTGCTATCCTAGGCACTTTAATATTGGGAGTTGGGTCATCTAGACCCACTAGACAGTGCGCTGAACCTTTTTTCTTCAATGATTAGTAATCTTCATGGGTTTCCATGGATTATATGAAATCTTTTCACCTTTATCCACCTTTGTCATGGTAGGGAGAACACGTCAATGGAAAGGTGGGGTCATAGGATAGCACAAGGATTACAACAGCCGTCACATCCAGGCGCAGCATCTGCTGTAAAAGGTGAAATTCACGCCACTGCGAGCGTCTCTGACGGATCTGATGAACACGGCGACGTGGTTGCCGGCGCCTCTGTGGAGCTCTCCAAAACGAAGCTACTGGTTTAACATAATCCATGTTTTCCATGATGTGGCAACCAATGAAGTCCAGAAAAATGCTGGGAGTTGCTCTGGGGCATCCAACAGTAAATTGGAGGCACGTCAAAAGAGAGGCGGCAGACGCAAATTCGACTTGCAAATCCGGTGTGGATGCAGCATCATGCGTTTAAAAACCTAAAGATATGCAACTATAGACTTTAGTTAATTGGTAAACTCTCCATAAAACAGGAATTTCTTGTTTTGTTGCAATGTTTCCTTGGCAGGTTCCCTACGTAGAGCTCGGTGGAAAGACGCTGGTGATGACGGTGTACGATTTCGACCGCTTCTCCAAGCACGACGCCATCGGCGACATCAAGGTGCCCATGAACAAAGTGGACTTCAGCCACGTAACGGAGGAGTGGCGAGACCTGCAGAGCGCCGAGAAGGAGGAGGTCAGAGTCCGAAACCACAGCTTTTCCAGTTCTTGAGTCACAGATTAAGACACGTTCAGTGATATTTTGGCCCTTCCTCTCCTGTGTACAGTCAAACATTCTCAACCGAAGCAAACACAGCAGCGGCCATCTCATCCATCTGTCCTGGAAATGTCAATCACATGTCCACACTTCCCCTTCAATTAATAGAAGTATGACTTTCCGAGCAGCAGCTCAGGAGATTTAATTTTCATGGTAAATGTCACGGCGTATAGCACATGTTGCCAACCTTATTTCTAGCATTACTGTGGGTTGATATAAAGGTTAATTATAACAGCATTGAAAGGCTGCTGCTGGTGTTTGTTTGAAGGGCATCACTTTACTGTATTAGGTTTCGTTGCACTGTAGCACCCAACAACTTAATTCAAGTCTTTACATTGATTCCACTGCTGTTTGCTGGTTACACCTCTTATTTATTTCAACCTTTTCCTCCTTCCTGCTGGTGGATTTTCTTTTTTTTTTCTTTTTTTCAAGAGTTAATGCAAGATTTATGCAAAGACAAGGTTTTAGTATGATGAAACTAAACATGAGTTGCACAAAACCAGGAAGAAGAGGCAGGGGGACAAAAGACTTACATTAATGTTCATTATCTAGGTGTTATACCATGGTCCGGGTGAATTCTCAATTCTGATTGGCTGCTGGGTGTGTGTTACATGGTGCAGCGACAAGGCGCACCAAATAGTCCACTTTTCGTAAAAAAAGCGATCCAAATCAGAAAGAAAAAAGAAACAAGAATTAAGGACTAAACTGGTTAATTTTCATTTCTTTTGTAAGTGACCATGGTATAAACGGCCGACGAAGTGTGCATTATCACTTTTTAACGCACTCCGCTTTGCGTCGGGCGGTTCAGGCTTCCACAGCGTGCGTTAGAAAGTGATCATGCACACTTCGTCGGCCGTTAACCCTCACACATTTTAGTCTGGAATTGACGACATCAGTGTTTTTCAACCCTGGTCCTCAGGGGACACAGTGCTGTATTCCTTCAATCCTACCCTGTTCAAATTTCAATTTCCTTTGTATAGCCCAAATTCACAACAACGGTCGTCTCAATGGGCTTTCGTACCGGTAAAGTGAACATCTAATCAAAAGGATCATAGAATCATACAATTCATTAGGAGAATACTCAACTTTAACTAAACAGACTAAACTAAACTGGCATCCCTGCCCTGACATCCTCCTTCGCGGTAAGGAAAAACTCCTAAAAAAAAAAACAGAATCCGGAAGAAACCTCAGGGGTGCCCACATGAAGGAGAGATCCTCCCCCAGGACGGACAGGCGATGTAAAAGAACAGAATTCTTAGAACAGAATTAACTTATGTAACTCTACAACTACAACACCTACCTTTAATGGCTGAACTTGATGATGAGCTGAATAAAGTGTGGTTAAAATCTGCAGGACAGTGTTCCCTGAGGGGCAATATGGGTAAACCGGTACGAGGCACGCAGGGGGTCGGCACAAAATATCAAGGTCGTAGACCGCTCAGTAAGCCCGTACAGAGAAAAATGTAATCTCCACCTAAACATGCAAGTGTAAGTAAAGTTAGTAAGATAAAGGCAGTGTAGAACACTGCACAGAGAGGCCTTCAGTGCTGTTCAAGTGAAATGTGCAGCCGGATGTTAGAAATGAGGAAATGAGACGATCAAAATGGAGTTTTACTGGGCGTCCTACAGCCACATACAAATCACGTGCACGCCCAGTGCGTCCAGCATTTGTGTGTCAGTAAGAGACCTGCACTGACACCGTACTAATGACTAAAGTGGCGAAAGGCCACTGTACCACAGCAGCACGTGTACTTCACAAGTGAAAGTTATGTTATCCTTTCAAATACTTCATAATACACTTACCATACCCACAGCAATGGTACGTTCCATTTTTATGCCGTCCCCTTGAGGTATCCATACAAACCTGGATGGAACTGCAAGCCAAACTTTAAGATGCCCCCACTCCTCTGTACGACCCTCCATGAAAAACCTGCAGCACCTTTTGACCCGATGGTTCAACCCGCCGTACGACTGCACACAACTAAAGTAATTCATTTAATGCTTTCTTTCTTTCAATCAGATATCATTTTGCTAAAGTATCACAAAAAACCTGCAAACATGTATTTTTATTTTTTTATTTTAAGGCTCAATATTCACATCTTTTTAGATTTTATTTTAAAAACCATACAAACGTCTTTTGCAGAGATTCTGTCCTGCATCAAGTGATAGTCACTCTCATACAAAAATAAAACCCTGTACTGCACAAACTTTGCTGTCTAGACGTGAGAAAAAAGGATTGTGTTGCTCAGATAAAAAATAAAAAATAAAAAAGAACTTCTTGAACTTGATTTCTCACCCGGAGAGCCGATTTCTCCAGCATTGTCTGAAGGAGTTTTGGGTCGTACCACTTTAGTTTTTTCTTGACCCTCAACACCAGTGGTGAGAAGAGGCAGGCTGAAGGCGCGAGCCGAGAGAGAAAAGAAAATCTGTTTCTGGACTGAAAACAACAAAGTTCTGGAATTGTCAAACTTAAAAAGTCTCTTCTGTTTGTTTAAAAATGGTATAATCAATTCAGCTCTAAAAAAAAAAGGTTGTTTATGGAGTATTTTTATTCATCAAAATGAAGCCCAAAGTGCTCCCCGCTTGTTTTTTTAAACGCTTTGAGCTCTCCACCAAAAGGTTGGGCTCGATTTGGACCTACATCACCAGAATCAGAACCGACAGCCTCCGGCTGCAAACGGCGTCTCCTCACAAAACATACGAGCTTTGAAACAAAACTAACACATCGGTAAATACCAAGTAATCAAAGTGCTCTTTGATCAGTGTGTCATCCATACGCTAAGAAACAATTTGACGTAATAAAATGTGTGGCTAAAAAAATAAAGAAAAAGTGCTTTAATTACTTATTGAAGACAAAAATATTTTTTCTACATACTTTACAACTAAATAAAATAATAAGAGTGCTAAAACTTGAACAAATAATAACTGTTTGTAAAAACTTTAAATTACATGACAACAGTACAGTGATCATTAAACTACTGTACAGTTACACATTAAAATTCTTAACATTTTTTAGGTTAAGCAACAATAAAAACTGTAAAATAAAGCCATAAAACATGCAATCCATACACATTATAGTCAGATGAATTATATTATAATGACTCAATATATAATGGGTCTTTAAGAAAGTAAACTATTACTGAATAAACCCGAGGGTAAAAAAGAGCAAGATCTTAATACTAAAACAATTTATAAAAACTATTAAAAAGACATAGATGGATGAACTGAACCAGTTTGAGACGAGCTAGCTTGCTAAAACCTTGTTAGCTTGGGTTTGCTTACATTTTCAAGAAAATAATCATGTTTATTTATTGCATTAAACAACTTTCACTGCTCTTTTCCTTTTTCTTTTTTTTATCCAATAAACTGAGATGCTTCTCTGCTTTCGGAGTCTGTTTTCTTCTTACATCTGCTATGCAGTTTATTATTTGATCAACCGGAACATTGATGACGTTATGCATCATTAAATGCTCAGCATTGTGCAAAGTTTTTACCGCTGTTTATCTTTGCTTTCCTCTCATATTTTTAAAACATCTTATTTAGTCAAAGTGCAGCTGCGTCTGTTTTTTGTTGTTGTTTTTTTGTTTGCTAAATCTGAACATCAGTGTCGGGTCATATACTAATGTTTTACTGATTAAAGTTGGAACTTCATGTTGATGAAGGTTCTTTTGATCTTCATAGAGGAAACGTCTTCAGTTTAGTGCTCAAACTACATCACAGTCAAATAACCTTTGACAAGGAGTCCAGATGAAGGAAAAATTACTTTGCTTTAATTAAAAACATGTTTATTCTTTTGTCCACGTTTGTTAATGTTTACTCTCCTATTTGTCCAGGTAATGAGACCAGGCTAAATGCTGAGCTAGGATAGACGGTCCATTTAAACCAATATTTACTGATGCAGCTACACAATGATCAATGGATTTGCTCGACATGCTAGCTGTCATCGGTTCAGGCCTTTGACTTCAACGTAGCTGCAGAACAAACAAGATGTTCAAACATCGTTTAAAGAGAAATATAAGCAATTTTATTTTAAAAAATATATCTAGGGGGGACAGAGACTAACCCACAGGATCCTGTCTGAATGCAGTGCTTCATAAATGCATGGTGGCATCTCAGTGATGCTGATGAGTGTATGAAGGTGGGGCAGCGTATACCTGCTCTATCGCACATGCACACTTTAATGCCATTCTACAGATTATTTTGATAAATGTTTGTGGGATTTTTTTCTTCCTGTCCTCAAATATCCTTGTTTGTCCCCCAATAATGATTAAAATCAAGCTTTAAAGGAGCGTGTAATTTTTTTAACTTGAAGTATTTAGCCTTTTGTTTCTTGTCTTTTAAAAATGAAGAGTGAAATGTGTTCAATTTACAATTTTTAGCACACTGCAGATATCAGTACACCGACTGAACAAAAGACAAACACCAACCAATACTTTGTCATTTTTTTTAAAGTTTCCAAAGGACACTAAGCAAGTCATCAGGTCATGATGGCAGCTGATGCTGAGCATTTTATTGAGAAACATTCAAATCAAATCAGGGAACCCATTTAGTGCAGTAATATTTCGGGGCTGATGAACTTCTAATGGGACATTGATCTTCAAACATCCAGCAGGAAATGCACCTTTAAAAACGGAGAATTTTAACACATTTGAAAGTGTATCCCTTCTTTGTTAAGTTTTGCTCCACTTTGCAGTTTCTTGAAAGGTACTATGAAAACTATAGAATGGACTAAGGCTTCGCATGAGTTTGTTAGAACTTCTTTAAGAATACTTTAAGTACAAAATCTGCCTTTTCCTTCATCTCCATTGTTTCCTTCTTTATGCCTCTTTGAAAAAAATAGTGAAAAAGTTATTAATTTTAAGAATGGTCACATAGGAACAAACCTTTTCATGGTGCAGCAATGAAAAAATAAGATTTTATATCTTGGCGCAAACTTGGAACAGTTTAATATCTTTTTTCTGTTTGTAAAACTTTTAAGCGTACATCTTTTCAGACAGATTTGTTGCCGTGTTTTAGGTTTTTCTTAGATTTTCTGGAACAAAACTGATGGCTCTGATTGCTATTAAACCAGTTTTTTTTCTCTCTGCCTGCCCTTCTAACAGCAAGAGAAGCTGGGTGATATCTGCTTCTCCCTGCGATACGTTCCCACCGCCGGCAAGCTGACGGTGGTCGTTCTTGAGGCCAAAAACCTGAAGAAAATGGACGTGGGCGGCCTGTCAGGTGAGGAGATGAAACGATGCTAATGCCTACCTGCCGCCTTTTCCTCTGACAGGGCTCTTTGTCTGTAATTACACCCGTTCTGCAGCACTCACTGCTCCGACAATACTCGCTGTTTTTCCTGTTTCAGCCACAACTATCCAAACATGCTCAGTTATCGTAAAAAAGCGGACCTTTGAAGCTTTATTCTTCTACTGTCGGAGAGGAAAATATTCACAGTTTTAATGTAGAAAAGGAGGATCAGGATCAAACATGAATTATTCTGCTGCTCACTGGTTCTTATCTAGCGGTCAGTCTTGACTCTTTGTCATGCTGATGCTGATTTTCCAGGTTTTACCTTCAGCTTCATTTCCTGCACAGCTGGGATATAAAATACCCAAATTGCACATTTGAATCAAAAATTGCGAGTTGATCTCCTCTGAGCGTTCGTTAAGAGCTCGACTCGTCGATGGCATTGTGCTCCACGTCCAGCAGAGCCGCTGTGATCAAAGATATTCAAAGAAATGAAGAAGGAAGTGACAGCTGTCCATCCATACATACCAACATTTAAGAGTTTTAACGCAGTTTGGAGCTGTTGTAAAGGATAAGAGGAGTGTCAGGTTAGTTTACAAACGAGAATTTCTTTAGGGAGGTTCTGATCCGATATGGTGATTGGAAATCGGGCCTGATCACACTGCTTCAGACTTGAATGTTAAGTGCCATTTCAAGCTTATTATTTCAAATGAAAGTTCGACTTGTCATGAAGGGATCGCGTCATTTTATTGCCGTAAAGAGCAGCAGAATACGACATTAGTCTGAGCAGTAGGTGCACCGAAACAGTTCTGTGAAGTTATCAAGATGTTCACAGATTTGGACTTCTGAGCCCAATATTTCTTTTAATAAACATTTAAAACTCACAGCAAATGTCTTTATTGGTTTGTCTTAATGCAAACAATGACCTACAAAAGCGTTTAAAAAGGAAACAAGATCAGGTTTTTGCTTCTTTTTAATGAGAATTGCTCCCTCCGTGCTTCTGACAGAGAGAGAGCTGCCAAGGGACCGTCTACAAAGTGCAAGCTTGAGGAAAAAGAGATTTAAAAAAAAAAAAAATAGATCCATAATGTCTTAAATATAACTAAAACTAATAAATGGTTACATTGATGTGATCTGGTTATGAATACTCAACATTTTTATGCTCCAATTACAGTTTTGGAACAAAGTATTTAAAAAAATTTAAGGATCGTTTAATCCAGTCAAAAATCTCAACTGAAACATGTTCAGTAATGCTGCAGATATTAAAGCTACAGTCACTAAACTTTCTCACATGACTAATTATCACCTATTTTTACTAGCTTTCTAGTTTGTACTTGCACTATTATACCTGTTTATACACTCAGTCTGATGAAACTCAATAAAATTTGTATTTTTCTGACATATTTACATGTTCTTGTGGCATTTTTCTGATGGAGGAAGATATACTATAAAGAAAATTAAGCTCCAAATTGCATTTCTGAGCATTTCTTAACTTAAATGGTTGTGAATCAGGAGCAGATGAAAAAAAAAAGCTCATTTGTGATGTAGAAAATACTCTGAACAAGTTCATTGCTCTGTGTTTCTTCATCAGTGTTGATGCCTGAATTGCTGATTATGGCCCCAACCCGCCGTCTCCCCCCGCTGCCTCTCTGTTGACTTTCTTCCATGGTTTCATTAGAAATTCCCCATTGCGCCCCCTTCCCTCCCACCTTGACTCTTTCAACTGCAATTACCATACACCTGGGTCCACTTTCTTTCTGCTCGACAGGCCCGCCTCTCCATAAAAGCCCAAACAACGTGCAGTACAGTAACACATTGAAGAGCCCAGAGCTCCCTTTCATCTAAGAGACCAGCCATTTGGGCAAAAAAAAAAAAAAAAAAAGGCGCTCCCCTGCTGCCATTTTATGAGACTGACATCACCTGTTCCCATTTGCATGGTGAGATTGTCAATGTTCTTAGCTGTCAGAAAAAAAGAAAAAAAGTGAGAATTTGTTTGCTGTGAAAGTCTGTCCTTACAGAGAGGACTGTCTGAATCCACAGGGTGCGTGTCGCTGGAGCAGGTTTCATCTGCTCTCATCCATCAATTTCACTGAATTGTTATCATAAAGTAATAGCACATTGCACGTTTCTGGTTACAAACAACTGATTTAGCAGTGGCTGCTGTTAAAACAGACTTAAATGTGCGGCAGATGGAGGAAATAATAGGCGAGTCTCTGATAACAATAATTAGCCTCCACGCACAGCCAGAGCTTAAAGAGAACAAGCAATTGACGGCCTGGGATCGGCTTTCTCCACTATTGTCATCCTGTTTACCATGGCTAATTATGGCTCACAGAGGAAGATGTGGGAATTATCATTAACCAATGTATAATCAGAAATAATTCTTTTCATTTGTTCCTCATCCAACTGCCCCCGAATCTACCTGCCACGCTGTTTCCTAAAGAGCAAACTTTTGAGGGGATGGATTTACAGGATCGCTGCTGCTAAACCTTTGTGACACGCCAGACACCGTGTTCTTTAGCTGTCGTCTTAAAATAATCCCAGCCTCTTTGTCAACGTGTTGCTTCTCCCTCTGCAGGAACCAACTCTACAATTTATCATTACAGCTATTATGTGGAGTTGAGGGCAGTGGGATTAAAAAAAAAAAAAAGGTTAAAATTCCACAGGCTTGTTTTTATTTAGCTTAAAAAAAAAAGACTGTAGAGCTTTAAAGGGGCTCCACTGTTTAGTTCACTCTAGTTCGCTTCGTTGGAACGTTAGCTTTAGATATGACCAGAACCTGATCCATCGGAGGTCTTGCTTCCATTGATACAGTTGATACGTGAGCAACGTGACTTTTGACGCAGAGAAAAGCACCTCTACTAGCATAAAGTGTTGCATAGTAACTCAAAGTTGCTATTCTCCACTTCAGAGTCCACTGGAGTTACGTTGAGTATGTAAACAGTTGAAGAGTTACTGTAGTCAAAAGAATGTCAACACTGGGGCTAAAGCTTCAGTGTCAAAGGGTTGAAGTCAGTGCAGCCTTTTTAAAAATCCATGGTGTTCTGCATCCTGACTGGCGGTTGACCACGTCGGCGTCAATCAGTCTTTACAAAACTCTTCGATGGCGATCAGACCTTTGATCAAAGAGCGAGAATGTCTTAGAAAAGTACAAGTGATTAATTTTACATCTTTTAAAAGAACTGTATTGAAGAAAAATGTAACTGACAACTTTGTGGATTTTATCTATTGCGGGTTATTTTTAGAACGTAACTATGGCGATAATCAAGGGATCACTTTAAAATGAACTGAAGAGAGTGACACACATGAGAGGTACATCTACGGGAAGAAGAAAAGACTGGAAAAAGTGGTTTTGTACAGTCAGGATGCGAAGGCACCAATGATAGTTAGAAGACTACCAGGACCAGCTGGTCGAATTCATTCCTTTTTCTGGACAAAGCTTTTTTTAGCCAGTATTGCCCTTAAATGAGCAGTGGTAACTGCCTGACATGTCATGGATGTTGCTCCCGTGTAAATGCAAACTTAAGTAAATGAAGGTGTTTCCCTTTCCTTTGGAGCAGCATCCCCGTGTGACCATAAATGCGGATTCAAACTTCAAGAATCCAGCTGTGCGCAGATTTGGGAAAACAGACGATTATTTATTTATTTTTTTTATTGTCCTGCATCCCCACAAACTGCACTTGTTTCCAACCGTTGACTGGGAGCCAAAACCCCATAGACTTCAATAGAGAAATAAACAGCTGTTACTCAGTCACTCACTCAGCCAGAAGTAAGTTACACTCACTCCAGTTCTCAGATACAGTCAACGTTTCCAACACAGGCTGATGTCCTTATTTCAGAATTATAGAGACCACTAATGTTAGATTGGAAAGAAATATGAAGGGGTGTGTCATCAGAAATAGAGGAGGGTTTTTTTTTTTTAGAATAGAGCAGCTGGCTGTGGGAGCGAGGAGCTGTGGACATTTGTTCAGCACAAAACACTACAAGGACATTCAGTACTAAAGAAGTTGGGGAGATAACTCACAACCAAACGGTGTCTGTGAGGAGGACGCCTGTTGTTAATGTTGATTCCCACAATGCCTAGAGAAAGAGACAGCCAGAGGATTATCCCTCCATGTCCTTGGAAGTATAAAAAATAAGCCTGCCTCACTCTCAGTTCATCTTCACGAGACGTGGGGAGAATGAACCAGAATCCAGCTATGCTGTAGTCTGAACTAAGCTTATTTTTTTTTTTACAAGATTTTGGGTCTGAATGTCTAGAAAACTAGAAATGACCGGCTGGTAAGATGGAAACAAAGGCTGTTTACATTACCATATTTTTTGGGTTGTGAGTCGCAACCAAAAAAAAAAAAATTTAAAAGTAGAAAAAATCATACATAAGTCGCTCTGGAGGATAATTTGCACTTTTGGGGGAAAAGTGCGATGCTTCTGATAATGCTGCTGTCACACCAAACACGACTCATGCCTTAAATTTGCGTCCGCTGTCTCTCTATCCGCACGCATCAGATTCGATGCTTAGCGCACGTCCAAAAATGTGTTCATAAACTTGAGAGCGGTGAAATTCTCCTGTTTGTTTTGGACTCCACCCACTGATCTGACTGAGCGGTTGCTTCTGCGTTGCTGTCAGTATCAAAAACTGATACACACTGCCCTCTAGTGGCCATTAGTGGGAAAATAACGAATGAATGAGCCAGCATTAATTTTTTTAAATCACATATAAGTCGCTCCTGAGTGTAAGTCTCACCCCTGTTCAAGCTGTGCAAAAAAATAAAAAAAAATACGACTTATACTAAAAATATGGTAATTGCCAAGAGCATGAAGGACTTTTTTAACCTCTACTAATGTGATACAACCATGTAAGGAACTACAGAAGGGATGGTATCAAAGCACGCAATTGAAATATTGATGGTAATAAGGTTCTGTACACTAAACCAAGTTCTATCTCTATCAAGCCTTGAGCTAGAGGTTTATTTGTCTCGCTTCTCCTGTTATTTTCACCCAGTTTAGTAAAACAGTAAAACGAGTAAAATGAAAATTATATCCTACAAGCAAAAAAAATCAGAGGTCAAACCAACGCAGGCGGTTTGAACCCTGAAGATAAATTTCACAGAGAACGCTTGTACCCTGAGGAACCTGCAAGCCACTTCTCCACAGTCACCCCTGGATGCACCAACCATAGAAAATCCAGAATGACAGGAGAAAAGCCACACAGCTACATTTAACTCGGCTGTATTGGCGTTCATTTGCCCACGCCCACCACATTTGCACTTGATGAGGAACCGGTTCTGTTTCACAAAAATCTGTACTGTAGCCTGCAGTAAGTCTCCTCGCCACTAGATTAATCCAAATGAGTCCCAGCTGGCGTTTAATCACAGCTTGAACGTCTATGTGTAAGTAACCACTTTAAAATTAGACAGCTTTAGTAGCTCTGCTTAACTCTGCAGCAGATTTGGCTCAGAGCTCATCGTTTATCCAGAAACCTGCGTTGAGCTTCCTGAGGGAAGCCCATGGACCATTGGCGGTGCGTCCCCTCATAAACTGTGGCCAGGATCCAGGACTCGGATGAGTAACCCCCAGGACGGCGCAGACGAGCCTGAACGCTGTTCAAATACGTGCGGAGGCGCTCTTGCATCACGAGAGCCGCCTTTCATCCATAAAATAGGGAGAGATTACATCCATCTGGGATAAAAACGGTAAAAGGGGCCGGATGTGAGGTAGGGCGACTCCCCCAATTCTCAGAAAAGCCAAACTGTCATCTGCTGGCGGCAAAGATAAGAGCATCTGGATAGCCGTGATGCGGCGCCGCAGGTGCTTCTTTCTCTGCACCATAAAAGGTTATCTGGCTTGATCCCTTTCAGCTGCTGCTTTGTGTTTTTCAGAGACAATTAAGAACAAAGGAGTCAGCTGCTGTCATGCAGACTTTTATATTTAAAAAAAAATAAAAGATTTCTAACTGATCCTCCTTTCCCAAAACATTTATGCAGCAGGGATTGAGTTTGTAAGACAGAGGAGGAAATGTCTGCTCGAATGGACCAAAATGAAGCAGATCTGAGCCGTTTAGGACATCATTGCCTCTGGTGACCACAGCCACAGCTCAGAGCTTTGTTCAGCTCATTTAATGCGGTCCGGTCAGTTTATTCAGCTCAAAAGAGCAGAAATGTGCATTTTTAATGCACAACTTCGTCTTTTAACCCACAGCAGCGCCAGAAATGACTTTGGTTTGTTGGATACAAAACTCAAACCACAGCTGTTAACTAAACAAATAAAAAATGCAGCACAAAAATGTGAAAAAAGCAATATGCAGCTTCTATGAATAGGAGGTATGTTTCTAATTTGTACTAGAATGATATGGATGTCTAAATCAGAAACATCCTCTGGCTCTGGGATCACTGAAAACTTCAGCACTCACAGCTCCTGACTCACAACAGTTTATGGTTGACTTTACTTTTTATACATAAAAGTCAATTACAGCTCCTTTGAACTCTTTTGTAATTATTAATGCTTGAGCATCAAAGTTACCATTTAAAAACGGAAAATTGTGCTTTGGCTGTTTTTCTGGATTCTTTTTTTTAAACCACAGGCTTCATCTAAACACTTTAATTTTTTTCTTCACCATAACAGAAAGAAGTTAAAAGTAAAATTTTAATATCCAAACATCTCCTTTAGTTTTCTCAAAAGTGTTTTTTTCTTATTAAAAAAACAAATTAATTGTATTTGATGTTCAATGTTACAAACTAAACCAAGACTCTAAAACGTAAAATAACCCTATAAACTACTTAACAAACAAGAGGGTGTTACTACATCCCATAACCTAACATAGTATGTCCTTCTCAGTGGTCTTTTAATTATCATTATGCCGATTTTGGCCAAAATCTGAGTGACAGGAGTTTTTCAGAAACTCGCCTTTGAGTTGTGGGCGGGACTCTTGGCAGGGAATAAGCCTGCACTCATTTCCCATCATCCCTCTGTTTAACACTATCGTGCTAGCTTACTCCTGACTTTCAGGGGTGCGTTTCAGTTGCGTTGCATGAGGAACCCGTCACACTTGTCCATGGTGGCGTTATCCTTGGTGTTCGCCTGCATTTTCTCGTGAGTCACCGTAAAAATTCACTTAAGTCTTAAGTTTGATTCTGAAAGTAAACAGAAGTTTTTGTTTTGAAACCTGGACCTTTTTCATGACGCAAAATCGGCGTAAACGCTAAAAGCTTTACCTGCATGAAACTTTTTGCGAGGCCCAGACGTGGACCGCAGACATGACGAAGTCAACTTACACATTCTGACTGATTAATGGACGTTTTATTTTTTGTGTCAACGCAACAGAGACGGTAGAAATCAGCCTTTACAGCCCCTTCCACCCCCAACCTAACGTTGCCAGCTCAGACACAGAAAACAAATGGATGTAGTCGTCTACAAGTGGACGCATCAGAATGAAAGGGAAGCGGGGAGCTTGTGGCCACACCCACAAACACACTCCTCTTCAAATGCTTGCAAATTTTTAATTGGAATAGTGTAAAAATTTGATACATGAATCGTTGGTTCAAGTTGAACAAATCGATATGACGTACCGATCGTGTATATGAATATGAATACGAACATATTAGGAATGTGGGCGTGGTTGACGAACGAAACCTCTGTTGCCAAAGAAATCTAAGAAATTCACTTTTGCCAAATTTCCTAAACATTACATAGACCTGCTTGACACTACCAGGACACGCAAACATAAAGTGGTTGCTATGGAGATTTAAAAAAGCCGCCATTTTGAAGAAAAGAAAGGCTTTTTTAAAAATGAGTTTAGTCGTATGGAGCGCTGACCAGCATGATTGATGGGCATGGTCAAAGGGGGGGCAGCAAGGGCGAGGGCGGGTAGTAACACTGTTCACGGCTTTAATCTGCTATAACTTATAGTATGTAATATACATTTCTTGAAAATAGATCTCACCATCACACCAAGCAGATGAAGCAGCGTTTGACTGCATTTTCCTTTTTTAAATTCTTTTTTGGACATTGATCCAGTAATCTTGGATCGGTGGTAACCTTAATCAAAATATTTTTTGCTTCGTCTCCTTTTTTCCCACATTTTTGTTATTTTTTTTTTCTTAGTTTTTCTTTTTTTTTTTTTTTTTTCCTCCTGGATTGCTTTTTTAATAGTGTTTTTTTTTTTTTTTTTTTTTAAAACTTTGTTTTTATTGAGTGTTTTCATCTGTCAGCATACATGGGTCAATAACCACAACAAACAGAACATACACAACAAACTGCAATTGGGCTGTTTTTCTTAGTATTACAATACACAAAATCCTCTGAACCTTTTATTGGTTTTCCATATATTTGTACCATTTCTGCCATTTTTTCTTGAAAATGTCTAACTTTAATTTTAGTAGAAATGTCAATTTTTCCACTGAGTGAATGGTCCATATGATCTTCAACCAGTCATCTTTTCCAGGGGGCTCCACTTTGTGCTATTTTTTTGTTATCGTTTTCTTGCTTGCCAAGAGTAATATCCTTACTAGGTAGACATCTTCATTCAATACAGAGTCTTCAATATTGCCCAAATACAGAGTTGTAAACTCGTTTGGTAGGTGATAGACAATAACATTTTTCATGACAGTTGTTACATCATTCCAAAAAGACAGTAATTAGGAGCTGCCGCCGCAATCTGACGCGCATTTTTGTGATAATTGTGCCAGAAAAAGCTGGAAGTTGCAGCTGTTTTTTTTCTAAAAGATGTAATAAAGGTTACGTTAGGAAATTTACAAACTGTATGTTCGTTGTGGTTTGTCGAGGCGCCGAGGCGCTGTCACGTGACCTAATGCATCATGGGAGATGAAGTGTGAAACTGCCGCAAAAGGGCAGAAAGACTAGCGTCTCTGAGCTTCATTGTTTTGTTCTCTTGTTCCACGGTCTGACACCGGATTCTGTGGAAAGCTACACCGCTAAAGACGAGCTTTAGCTGGTAATTTTGTTAGAACTGAGCGACTTTTTGAGCTAAATTGGGACAAGGAAGTTAAGACTTTAAGCACTTCTGATTGGTCAGACTGATGACATGTGATTAAACCTTCAAGAATGATTGGTGGAGACAGTTAAAGGGGCGGGACTTCAGGAAACAGGTATAGCTGCAGCTAAATCGCGGTGGTACCGTCATTTAGGACATGACCAGAAAATATGAGTATGATTCCTTTCTTGACTCCCACATTGTCTCCAGCAAGCCTGTAGATTTTTTAGTTGTTTACTTTTGATTTGGGGCGTTATAAAATACCGTGTGAGATTCTTCCATGCAAATTCCTTCCATATTTGAGAGCTGGTAGAGGAGCACTGTGTGAGACACATTTTAAACCAATCTTCTTCAGTAATCTTTTGATTAAGCTCAGATTCCCATTTACTTTTAATGTATAATGATGAACTGTTCCTGTTTTCAGTAAAAGAACGGTAAAAAGATGAAATAACCCTTGTTTTACTGTTTTTATAGGCATCTAATATTACTTTAGTTATACTGTATCTTTTTGTAGGTTCTAGGTTAGGTTTAATTTCCTTTGTGTAAAAGTCCTGAATTTGTAGATATCTAAACAAATCTTGATTTACCAATCCAAATTTATTTTTTAATTCCCTAAAGCTAAGTAGATTTCCATCTTTTGTAATAGAGTACCCTTTTTTCCCACATTTTATCCATCATAGCGATGATAATATTGTGAAACGGTGGGAAAGAAGTATCTCATTTTTACTTTCCAGTCTTCATTGAGGACTTTTATGGCCGGTCCCATTGAACTCGTCCCACAAGTTGCATTCAGTTAGTGTTAGATTCCAATTTCCATGGTTCTCTGACGGCATATTTGTTACTACCTGATATTCAGATCGGTTCAAAACTGACTAGTGGAACTAAAATAATCCTTTTTTAACTTCATTGGTGTGGTTTATATTTGGTCTGTTTTTTAGACAGAAATCTGTCAAATGAATTTTCTTTTCAAACGGAGCAGCTGAAGCTGCACTAAGGCCTCATTTGGAAGCTTTAGGATCCATTTGTTTTGTGCACCAAGTGACAACCCGTGCACACAAACCTTCTGCTGGTTTTTTTTTTTCTTCTCATCTTTGCTCTTCAGCTCCACTCAGCAGGAGAGTAATAATGGACACCCACTCCATTAGGAGCATGTTACCTTTTTACTCCCCATCATCTATTTATTCTGCTACTTTGCAGTCTCTGCACTGTTTTTCCTCCATTTTCATAAAAACCACCCTGCTCGTGTCCATCATTCTGATCTGGGTCCTTATTCTTCCAAAATTGGATAACAGATTAGAGGAGCTAAGCTTGTATTTTAGCTCAACATCTCACAATTCTCCAACAGAGATGAGAAACATTTTTCAGCATCAAGAAATCTTGCAAGCTCCAGATAAAGACTTTGGGCATATGGGATCCTCAGATAATCCATATTATCCTTCAGAGCTGCGTTTCATCAGTTAATTATTGGGTCTGAACACGAGTTTAACTTCTTTTTCATGCAGACACAGTTCAGTCGTTAGAGAAAGTTATTTCCATGTTCAGATTGCACCTTTCCTAACCATACTTCAGTTCCAAAACAGAGACATTTTAGGATTTAGGTTTCTCAATCCCCCAGGCAGCCAGATTCTAAAACATAAATAAATATTCATCTCATTTTGACCAAGCAACCTTAAATACTGGAGAAAGTATTGCTGTAATTTTTTAAATTATATTTATGATTAAAATTTGAACTGAAATAAGGTGCAATTTTGCCTAAAACCTCAGCTGCTGCCCAGCGGCCACCTACCGGTTTTTCTGAAAAACTTGCATTTAAATCGCAGCGCAATGGCACTTTGGGATTTATGACTGCAGTCAGAACCTGGTGTCTAAATGTAAATGTATTTACTGTTCATAAATATGAGGACCATAAACTTATTCTACATCTTGTTTAAATGTTTCCATTCATTTTCCATTAATCCGGTTTATCTCAGACATGTTGAAACTAAAACCTTAACTTTAAGAAATGACATTTTTACAAAGGAAAACCACATTCAGACTTAGACGGTCCTCTGAAAACCTTTAGATCGTTGTTGGGTTTCTTTGGCTTCAGGTTTCAGTAAACGTGTACAGAATGAATGACATTCGGGAATACTTTTATTGAAAACATTGGATGAGGCTCTTTGTCTGTGTTTTTCTACTGAAATCAATATTTCGTGTTTTTTTTTTCATGTAACCACACTAATGAGAAAATGGAAAACAGCTTTCAGGTCAGCAGACAATGGAAACCACTCACTAAAAGCAGTAAATCCTTCTTCCTGAGAAGTTTCGTTACTGAAAAAAAGGGGCTCAGATGAATTCTTCCGGACCCAAATGTTTGATGTGTGAGAGGAGAACTTTATGAAGAAGGAAGGGAAGCGATCCGATCCACACGGCTGCTTCAGGCTCTGCAGGAGCAAACTCCGCTTAAGAAGCGTCACTGAAGAACTCACCAGCAAAGCAGGTCAAGTTCACAGAGTCCGTCGCCATGGTTACCGACTCCAGATTTGGGGTTCAGCTTTTTTTCTTTTTTTTTTCCACACTTTCTCCTCATCAGGGGGTTACAGAGAACTACTGAGAACTACTGCTCTCTGTGGACCTTCAGGTTATATATTTTAACTCACAGATGATCATATCTGCCAGATTTGATAACAAATGAGAAATGAAATGAAAAAGTGGTTTTCTCAATGCTTTCATGAATCCACATTATTCGTGACTTTGAGGTGAGAAAGCGCCTGAATGGATAATATCATCACACACTCCTAACAGAACCGTCTTCTATTATTTGTGCCATGGGAACCTCGTTACTTTCTTCCCCTTCTGTCGCTGGACTCATTAGACTTCATGGGAATTAACTCTCTGCCTCCTTTTGTTATGAGTCCTTTAAAACCTAAAAACCACGTTTGTTTGTTTTGTTTTTTTAAACATTTGATTGAGAAGTCCTCCTCATCTCAGACTCCAGGACTCACTAGTTCTGTGTGATGATTTCTAAAATGTAAACCAATTCAGAGTACAAATAGGAGCAATGTCTGTCTGCATACATGCTCCCCATGATGGCTGCAGAGTGGATAAAGATGGATGACCACTTGGGTGCCACTTGACATGGCATTTGGGCGGATAACAATAAGGGCTCTTGAGAGGAGAGTGCTGTAAACAAACACAAGGATGCACAGCTGTCCTGGGTTGAGGCTAATAATGCATCAGTGTGTGCATCGTTGTAAACAGATAAAAAGTGTCTCAGTTTAGTAATGTGGCACTGAGCAAAGCGGCTTTACTTTGAAGAGTTACGACAATTCAAAGAATGTCAACGCTGTGTTGAAGGGCTAAGCAACATTGTCCAAAATGAAATTCGTGAACAGGAAGCCCCTTTTAATATTGACCCAAGGTGTTTAAATACTATTAAACGTTTCAAACTTTTTGTTTTAGATCCATATGTGAAGATCCACCTGATGCAAAACGGCAAGAGGCTGAAGAAGAAGAAGACGACAATCAAGAAGAACACCCTTAACCCTTACTACAACGAGTCCTTTAGCTTTGAAGTCCCGTTTGAACAAATCCAGGTATCAGTTTTCCTCCTTTTTTTGTTTTGTTTTTCTTTTGTTTAGTGGTTTTTCATCCAAACAGTATAATCAAAGTCAATTCAGCGAAAATCAGCTTCAGTTTTACTTTCACACACTGCCTGTGACATTTATTACTGCAGTGATTAGCGAGCACATCATCACTGTTCGTACAGCAACAATACGGCGCCACGCTTTCGCTGTGGCACGACTCTTTTTTATAGCAGCTGAGGAAAATAAAAACTCAAAAAAGTCACGATTAAAGACATGATTTTAATCCCAGGGTTCATTCTGGCAGCTTCACGTCACCACCATTGATTGACACATAAACCTGTCGTGGAGTTTGAATGATTGAACACTTGAAAGGTTATTTAACACTTAAAAACACTCATTTGACTTTGACAGAGCAAACACTTTGAGGCTGGTGGAAATGTTGAACTAATGAGCTGTTCAAACAGCGTCTTTATCACTGAAGGCTCTTCAGGCCTGAAACCAACACACAGAGCCGTGGTGCTTTTCCATTCAACGCAACTTGATCAGTTCCTTCTTTTTTTTTTTTTATTTCTACCAGGTCATAGCGTTCATGGAAATGCGTCCAAAGGAGCAAAAATATTTCAGTTTTCTCTAATTATCAACTTTAAGAGTGAAGATTAGAAACAAACAAATGGTTAAAACTCACAAAAACAGTTGTGATGTTTTATTTCACAACCTAAAGTAGAACAAACAAAATTGTAAACCTTAAAGCAGCAATTTTTAGAGCAAATGTTCCTCATTTTAAGCAATCATGATCAGATTTTTCTGGTTCACTTAGAGTGAATCTGTCGACTGCAGAGCACAAAGGAAGGAGTTTGGTTTCTCCGCCTGCAGCTGTCTTGTTCTTCAATAATTCAGACGCGTCTAAAGCGCTGTCGGTGATAGTTGTGGTTTTTGAAGACTCGTTTTGTTGAATGATGGCTTTGAGTGAGCTGCGCGTCCCGCAGCCTCTTCTGGAGGAAAAACTCCAGTTGTGTTTTTCTACCTTTGAATGCGAAGAAGCAAAAACAAGATGTTTTTTGTTTGTGAGTCACTCTAAAGGTTTGTGCACTTTAGTAAACTTAAAAATAATTAGCTGTCTGTGGGAGGGGCCGAGTTACCAGCAAATTATTAGCTGATTTTTGAGAGGCATCAAAAGAATACTTTTTTATTGTATAGAGTTATAGTCTCCTATTACCAGTTTTTATACGGTAATCTCTAGTTATCTGAAAACTTGGTAAATCACAAGAGCGAAAGATCTAAATGATGGTTAAGTCAAGTCAAAGTAGGAAAATGGTTAGAGGGTTGATGTGCACCAACCACTGACTGTATACGAGAACTGGACGGAGCGGGTGTGACATCATACGTAGGAAATGGTTTACTTCCAGCTCTACTCAAATGAAGTCAATTCAGTTGCCATTTATTTACGATACGGACGCTGCCACTGTCGCTCAGTCCAGTTCTCATTTACAGTCAATGGTTGCATGTTTAATCCCATCATGTGTGTGGTTTCTACATTTTATTTTATTTTTAAAAAGACAGATATAAAGCCTGTAGTCAGACGCTTTTGCATTTTGACATTTGTGACCATTTTTTCTAGCAGGTAGATCAGATATTTTAACCGCTGACTTAAAAGTTTTCGATGTATAAAAATATCATTTCAGATGAACACACCACAACTGACAAAAACTGACTTGAAGATAGTTGAATTTGTTTTAACCCTTTAACACCAGAGACGTGACACCTAAATAACACACACCTTAACTCTTGGACCGTTTACGCCATCACCATAAATCAGCTGATTCTGACGTAGAAAAAAGCGACTTTTCATTTGTAGTGACGATAGTCGAAGGAATTGATGAAGTTCTGCTGTTAAAGGGTTAAGTATCAACATAAGAACTGGTTTGTTTTGCCAAATATAAAAGTTGTCTGATATCTTCTGGATCCTTTAATTGTTGTTGTCATGAGAGGAATTTCAGTTTCAGTTTAATGCCGTAAAAGAAGAGTCTTCGGATGATCCAGGAAGGTTTTGGCTCCGGCAGGCGCTTTGGAAGTGCAGCTAACCCCAACAGCCTCATTCTCCGTTTCATTACGCGCCGCATTATTCATGGCGTTTGAAACGCAGCGCTCCCAGCTCACGCAGGTGGCGGCAGCTCCATCTCAGTCTGGATCGAAACTTAATCAGGCCACTTTGTACTGTAATTCATATTCTGCTCCAGAGGCAGACGGCCCGGTCCCTCCCCTCTGCAGATAAACACCACGGCCAGTCGGACCTGTGAGCCAGCAAACCCTCTGAAAAGAACTCTTCCTGTTAATTATCACTTTCTTTCTCTGCAGCCGGTATTTTCATCTGCAGACACATCATCTTAAGTCTTTTATCTCAGTTCATTCAACTATAAATGATGGAAACACTTCAATAACAATCATCAAAGCTTTTACAACCGTAGTTTGTGCTTGGATTCAGTACATTTATGAACACAAACAAACAAAACAATTTATCCCGACAAACAACTGGTTAGTCTAAACCCTGAGTTCTTTATAGACATTGTATATTTTTATTGATTTGTTTAACTTTCTTTTTTAATTTTTGTCACTTTTTCAATAAAACAATTTTTTTTTGTAAAATACTATTTATATTTCAGAACTTCTGTCAGCAACAGTTTAGATCTAGAAGGAATTTGTTCTAAATTATTAACCTAAAAACTACAGCATAAGATGATAAAACACATTTGTTAAATCCTATCCAGTCATTTTTTCTAAATTTTTGCTTTCACATTAGTTTAATTTGTTTAGTATTGTTTATTGATTGGGTTAAATCAAATTACCAGCGTTCAATAATTGTTGTTTCTAATTAACATTTTTAAAGTCCCATTTCAGCCACTTTGTCCATTAAAAAACACTTTTACCACAACCTTTAAAAATTATACTTTTGACAAAAAAATGGAAAAAAAATCTTTCAACTTCTTCTCCTAAACCTCTTTTAGACCCGTCAATATCTCTAGTTTTATTCTTTCTGTGTGTAAAAACAAAATCAGGCCTTTATAACAAGCTGCAGTTCCCCGAGTCTGTTTTAGATCGTTTCAACTTCTAAGAATCTTTATTTTCAGAAAGACATGCATTGTTTCTCATCTATGAATAACAGAATAATTGGTTTAGCAAAGGCTGCAGTTCCATGAGTGACCATTAGGCGTCCTTTCTTTCCGGAATCTACACATTTTTGTTTCATTTTAATTTAGTCAAACAGCCCAGAGGAGAGGTGGAGCTAGTGTCCATGGCAACAGTTCTCAGAGGAGTAAACGAGCCACATTAAAGATCGTTTTAGAACATTTGGAAAAAGCAAAAGCATCAGAAGACTCGTCAAAATACACAGAAAAAATGAGCAAAATTTGAAGGGCCTGTTAGCATTTCAGAGTAAACTTTATATACCGTATTTTCCGGAGTATAAGTCGCACCGGAGTATAAGTCGCACCAGCCCAAAAATGCATTATAAAGTAGAAAAAAACACAGATAAGTCGCACTGGACTATAAGTCGCACTTTGATGGGAAATTTATTTAAAAAATCTGAGACCAAGAACCTTGAAAGGCAACTTAAAATAACAGGGGGTTAGAGAACAGGCTAAATAGCTACATGACGCACAACAAACTGAGTACGTGCCTGCTTTATTAACATAAAACCACTGTGTGAGTGGGACTTGGACTTTAAAGGGCTACTGGTAAGCTCAATGCTGGACTCCTTTTTTTAATATGTCACGTTGTTGTATTGGGTTAAAAGAAAAAAAAATTTACCGGTAAATGTTCTAAAATGTTATACAAATGTTTGTATTAAAATGATGTAAAACTTAATATATATGATTGTATGATACACTAAAGAATGATTTTTATTAAATATGAGTTATTCTCATGGCTCATTTTTCTACCCGGAGGTAAGACAACTCGATTTCCTGAGGCTCCGCCTTTCTCTCCTTCTGGGTGCCGCCCATTTTATGACGTCATCCTAAAGTCGGCCTCGGTAGCCTGTGGGCGTTTCTCCCACGAAAACAAACTGCATCCACTCTTTTGCAAAGAGATGTGACGGTGGTGCATTTAAAAGAACAGCGTTAAGCTGATTGCTGCCAGAAAACGCAGACTCCTCCTAGAAGGGGCGGTTCCTCACTTTGTGACGTCACAATGTGAGAACCCGCTCGTTCTCCTGGATTGGGAGGGGCTGGTGCTCAGAGCGCGGGGTTTGAGAGGAATACTCAGAAATGCATGATCGAAACACGGCTGTGGGGTTATTTTTTGTGAGGAATGAACACTACAATACACTTAAAAGCTCCAAAAAGCTGATTTTGCACGATACAGGCCTTTTAACTTAAGCAAAACAAGCTGCTCCTTGTTTCCTAGTCTGTGGTAAATCTGGTTTCTCCCCCGCTGTTTCCCCGCCCTCTTCCCTTCTGCAGAAAGTGCAAATTGTTATAACTGTTCTGGACTATGACAAGATCGGTAAGAACGATGCCATCGGCAAGGTATTTGTGGGGCTCAACAGCTCGGGCACGGAGCTGCGCCACTGGTCCGACATGCTGGCCAACCCCAGGAGACCCATCGCCCAGTGGCACGTGCTGAAGCCCGAGGAGGAGGTGGACGCTCAGCTCTCCGTCAAGAAATAGGCAGGGCCCTTTCAGCTCCCTGCCTTGTAGTACTCTTTAGCCAGTATGTGTAAATACCTCAGTGATATATGGGTCCATCCATGTTAGCCCGCCCTCCACCCGTCTCAGCTTCCTGATTTCAGAAACCGATTCAAACGTCCCCAGACATGCTCTGTATTTTTTCTGTCTGGTTTTACTCCGTTCCTCTATGATTTAGCAGATTTTCATCTCGGAGCCCTTAACAACCAAAAGCCCCCTTCTTTTAAGCAATATGATCTGTATAGATAGCGCATGACTGAAAGAGTTTATTGTACCACAGTTGTATATATAAGTATGCAGACAAAAATGATTTCTAGTTTACGTGTTTATATGTTGTTACCGTTTCCTAATCTGTGTATATCTGGATGTTTTTAATACGATGTTCTATTTTAAATTATGTAAATGCAGATATAGAGGAAAGCCAATATTATATATATATCCCAGGATTTAAGAATTGTACCTTATTACCTTCTTGCATTCCAGAAAATTCTAACATGAAGACGTCGGTGGAGCTTAAAAGACGACGTCCGGGCTTTAAGTTAAGCAACCAATCATTGTAGAAAAGAGACGAACAGATGAATATATTCCAGCAAAACCCTAAAAAGAGTACGAGGCCATTAACTGCTATGGTTCTGTGGGAAAGTGCTGCTGGAAGTGACACAAGCACACGCTTTCTTACAGTGTTTTGTACTCAGAGGACAGGCGGTCCTAAACTACAGCCACTGAGCGCTTCATCTCTTCATATTAGGCAACAGAGAGGGCCTTGATCACTTCTCCTGACCGTTTGTCCGAGAGGAAACGTTACCCGATGTGGGGGGGGAAAAGCACCAAGTTGTAGCCATTGTGTCCTTAAACTCGATCTTATGTTCAGCTTCGTCGTCGCGTTCCGGGTCTGATCTCTGACCTGAAGAGTTATCAACACGGGAGCACTTCTGGTTTAAAGATGACAATGATATTTTTAGAGCGGTTCAGCCTTTTGACTATTTTTCGTAACTTGCATGATTTTTTTTTAAATGATTTTAACTAAAGTCGGAGGGAAATCCGCCTTCAGTCAGAGGAAGGTGAAGCTTCTAAACACTGCCATTTTTCAGGGAGGTGCGCAGAGCACTCTCCCGCTTGCTAGCGGTCGTAGCTTTGGTTTATCGGGAACAATGTCTCTGGCTGCAGTGGTGCCCTGACTCGCAGTCTTTGCTTTGCGTTGCCTTTTCACAGTGACAATAGAGCTAGCCATGTTTTACTGCCAGTTCCAACCTTTATGTGGCTGCTGTTTTGCACTGGGTGTCTTTGAATTCTTTACCGAGCATTGTCGTGTTCCAGGTCACCTGCGAGGTGGAGCCAGAGATCCTCCGGCCGCACCAAAAACAAAGAGAAATGAGAAAAAGCAATGACAATTCCCGTCTGGGCCAACGGCATCCTCCTTTTGTGTTGGCGCAGAATAACCGTACAAGTTAATGGTCTGCGATTTGTCCACAGTGTCTTTGACTACGGGTCCAAATATGAGCAGAAGAATCCATGAAATCCATGAAGTCTTGAAGGAACCTCTTGCGTATACTCGATGCTAGCTTCAGGAGGACTTTCTAAGTGTTTTTCAATGTTATTGTGTTGTTGATAGCACTATTATGAAAAAGCTACTTGTCATTCCATAGGAGTCTCTGAGGACTGCTTTGTGTATCACTGTGACTGCCGTGTGTGCTTCGAGACGTAGACTTATCAGTAGGTAGCGAGTTTGTTCTGTAGTGATGTCGTAGCGTTCAATGCCATCCCCCCCTTCTACACGCAGCCGAGAGAGGGAAAGCGTTTTATCCCAGCGGGTCGCTTCACACAGCATTTTGTTGAGCACTGTGCAATACTTGTATGTCCATCCCATAGTGTTGGCGTGAGTGGCGTCGCCCAGGAAGTCTCCAGAGGAGGTCGGGAAGGTTAGGACACAGCAC
Source organism: Oryzias curvinotus (assembly GCA_023969325.1). NCBI lineage: Eukaryota > Metazoa > Chordata > Actinopteri > Beloniformes > Adrianichthyidae > Oryzias > Oryzias curvinotus. The sequence continues at coordinate 17,890,518 of CM043728.1, forward strand.
ACGTAGATTCCGTTTATGGGTTTTCGCAGCTTCGTTTTCTCCTCTTGCACACAAGTTCCAGCATCAGACGCTTCAGGGAGTCTTCGTATAAAACAAAAAAAACCAGATCAACGTCCCCTTAAAGATGTAAATACTCTTCGTGTCTGGAAATAAACATGGACACAACGATTCAGCAGCAAATATATCTCATCCATTTGACTCTCATTTCCTTCTTTTTGATTCAGAGCGCTTTTATATCCGAGACGAAAACTCTGAATGTACAGTACGGACTGTGTTGTTGTAGATTTCTTTAGCCGTGAGATGATTAGATGTACTTTGGCTTTTTGTTGTTTGAAAAAAATAAAAAATATCTTTGGTCATTTTGTTCATATTTTCCAGGTATTTGTCATAACCCTTTGTGGGGTTCACTGAAGTTTATGCGTTTGGGCCTCCTGCTTGGAGAGGCTGGTTTCACCCGTAGATCCACCAATTCCTGAACAGCTTCAGATTTCAATGAAGAACCGACAGAAACGCGTTCAAGTGTCTGGGGATCCGGTAACGGGCGGCCCTGCAGAACACACATCGGATCAGGAGGTGTGTATTTAAAAAAAAAAACAAAACAAAAGAACTAACTACAAAGCCATTACCTGCGCTGCAGTGCTGCCCTCGTTACCGTTTCCCGCCAAAGTGTGCACGAAGATCACAAAATTTTTACAATCGTATGGAGCGTGCGACAAGATTCTCTCCAGTGACACCGACAAAAAGCCACACTGACCTTTCAAAAGCAAAGCTGTGTAAGTATTAGAATCTGATGCTGTAGAAAGATCCTAGTTGCCTTTGTGTATATCAACTGCCTGCTTGAGTATTTTGTGTGTGGAAGTTTTCTCTGTAATCTTGTAGAACTGTTTGGGGTGTTTTTTCCTGCCATATCGCTCGCAGCGACAGCGGGCCGCTGACAAGTTATCTTTGCTGTGTATACCTTCATTTTTGATGAGGTGTTTTACAGTTTTTGTTTCATTTTGTGTAGTGATTCACTCTGTGGAGTTTTCTGACTGTTGTTATATAACTTCATATACACAAATGATCAATAAAAATGATTTATTTCCTGTTGATACAGAAGCCTATCATGTGATGTTTTCAGTCTTTTGGCGTTGGGTCTGCAGAAGGAAAGCCCGCCTCACACGTGCTCATCACTTCACATTGACAGGTCACTACTGCCATCTAGAGGATCATAGTGGAACAACCAACCGAAATTCAGCAATTTTAAATCACATTTTTACTGAAGTTTATCCTGGACACAAACCATATGGAATTACTAAATATAAATCTATGGAATTGTGATATAAAATAGATATTTTTAGATGTAAGGAAGGCCACAACTAGTCATAATGTGTTGTAAATATACTATAAAAGGTGTTTATTTTGACCTTACTATATAAAATGTGGGCACTTTTCACTTTAAATGTGATTATTGGCTTTTATAATTAACATTTAGCAAAAACAGATTATTATAGTACAATGGGGCAAAAAAAGTATTTGTTAGTAGTAGATTCTGCAAGTTGTTTCACTTACATTTGGTCCATTTAAATGTGTAAATAAAGTTTAACTTGATTAAATATAAAAAAGGGGAGAAGTTTGTGTTCATCATATACTTCAACTATCAGACAGAATGTAAAATGAAATCCTTGAAATTGCAATAAAGAATATTGTGCAGTTAAAAAAAAGGGCAAAATCCATTTATTCATTCAATAAGGCATGTTCATTATGTTTATATGGTTAAAAAAGAAAATTATAGGTTATTCCCTTTTTACAAGTGCAATACTACACAATGGACTATGTTTACCTTTTGTTGACACTGGATGTACATAATTTACACTTTATTTTATTTTAAAATTATTTGTATTTCTATTTCTTTTTTATATTTTCTTGTAAACATCTTGGGAGAATCGTCACGTTTTGTGCATAAAGTGATCGTTCTGATTCTGAAGTATTTGCTTTTAAGACTTTAAGGTCATTGACGGCGGTACAAATGTTCGCTGCAGGTCTTTTTTTGGCAAATAAATTACTTTAAATTGTAGTAAAAAATAAAAGCAATAAGTAATAGCAAAATTTTGTTGGTTTAGTTTAAATATTTATAAGTTTAAAAAGTTATTGTTTTTGTAATGTCAGACTATATTTTAGTCTGTCTAAGCCTTTTTACTAATTTATTGACACATTCTAATAGTTAAGTGTTTTTGATGTGGGGAATTTTTAAAGGAAGTTAAATCAAAAGAAATGCAGTTTGTCTCACAGACTGAATCAGGATAATTCAAACATTTTGAGTTGATGTTATTTTAAGACTTAAAGCATATTAAAACTCACCAATTTTGGTTTTGAGTCAATTTGAGTCAATGTTCATGTGCCATCATTAACACACATCTCTTTGAATAAACAGGACTGAAATATTTGGTTCAGCAGGTTGTGAGCACACTATAAAAGTCAAGTTTATTACTTTCAGAACAGTTTTTTTTTTTTAAGTGTTCTGCACTCAGACGTATTGGTGTTGTTCAGGGATCACTTGTTTATCTCATGCTGTCATGGTAAATGAAGGATTAACACTGCCATGTTAAAGAACACATACAACCAGCGACGATTGTGACGAGAATGAGGCAGAACACCTGAAACTCAGGTCGGTATTCAATCAGACAATGAGTTTTTGGTCAGACGACTCCTCTAATCGGACAGTTTAGTAACTTTGAATAACCTGTTAGATTTTTGTTTTTGGTTTGTTTTATTGGTCGAAGATTTCGCCTAAGTTTGACCGGTGCTCCTGCATTTTTTGTATGTTGAATTTATTCTGAAAAATCGGATTTCATTTTACGGAAGTGACGCGGATCGGTTCTAAGACAGTACCGGAAGTTGAGAAATTGTGAGTCCGACACAAAAACGTTAGGTCGATAAAGATTGCTATTATGGTTAAGTAATTTTTAATTTACTCTTTCTTATAATTTACTTTTTAACTAATATATTCCAGGTTAAAGTTTGTGTCACCTAATGAAAAAAATATTAAATGTTATCGTGCTTAGCTTTTATTTATCAGGAGCATTCCTTTTATTTTAAATCATTTTTTTTAATTCAAGGCTATTTTTTTGTTTTCGATTGTTGAGAGTTTAAACTAGAAACCCATGTCTGTGGTGACAGTAGTTTAAATATTCATTTTATTTTGAAAGTCTTTTGACCGGAGTTGAACCGGAAGCTGGGCAGTCCTGGCCGACAGCCCGCGTCAGTTCACGGTAACTTCTCCGTCCTCTAACAGCGCAAACGGACTCAAAATGATCTCCTACATCTTCGGCGTGAGTATCCCTCTTTTAAAGCGGTTTGTCGTGTTTTTCTTCGTCTTGCGCATGCGCGCTCCCCCTTGCGAATGCGGTCTCTCGTGCTGTTTTCATGACCAAATTGTGAGAGCCTGTCTGTCTACAGGAAGGAGTGACTCATTTCTCCCAAACAAACACAAACCATTTTTAGGGAAACCGCGCCCACCGTTCTAACTGATGAGTCATTCCTCCGTTTTCATGACTCAGCTCATCCGAGGCGGCCTGGACAGCATCATCAACCTCATCTTCAGACTCTTCTTCTCCAAGAGGAGACCCGCCATCACCTTGGAGGACCCCAACATCAAATACGCGCTGCGCCTCATAGATAAGGAGGTGCGTTGGAGTGAGTCTTTGAACGCAGCTGGTGCGTTCAGGGGCTCCTTTGAAACTGTGTCTGTTGCAGATCGTGAGTCACGACACCAGGAGGTTCCGCTTTGCGCTGCCCTCCCCGGAGCACATCCTGGGCCTCCCTGTAGGTGGGTATGACCTCCGTCCTCCGGGCGGCTGGAGCGGCAGCTTCACTCACGAGCGCTCCCCCCTGCAGGACAGCACATCTACCTGTCTGCAAAGATCGACGGGAAGCTGGTGGTCCGGCCGTACACCCCCGTGTCCAGCGACGACGACAAAGGTTCCGTCGACCTGGTGGTGAAGGTGAGGAGCCGGACAGTCCTGCTTTTCATCGACGTCCCCGCTTTTGACACGTCTCTGTGTCTGCAGGTTTACTTCAGAGGCATCAACCCGAAGTTTCCGGAAGGAGGGAAGATGAGTCAGTACCTGGAGAGCCTCAAGATCAACGACACCATCGACTTCAGAGGCCCCAGCGGCCTCCTGGTCTACAGGGGCAGAGGTGAGCGGCGCGGCGGAGACGCCGTGTCCCACGGTGAGGCCGTTGTTGAGCTCTGCTCGCTTCGTTTCAGGGGTTTTTGACGTCCAGCCGGAAAAAAAGTCCCCGGCCGTGAAGAAGACGGCCAAACATGTGGGCATGATCGCTGGAGGAACAGGTGAGGAGCGGCGTTCTGCAGGGCTCCGTTCTCCAGTCATGTGCTAAACTCACTCAAGGTCACTAAACTCATAAAGTAAATGGAGGAACAAGATTTTCAAACAAAAAAAGAACAGACCCCCTCCCCCCTCCTCTCCGTTAACTGCTTCTATTGTGTTTTTAAAAGTCCACATTCTGTAGCCTCTGATTGGATCATTGATGCTCAAACCTCCTTCCTCTGCAAACAAAAACACCTCAAACTGCTTCCATCTGGAACTCCGGCCTCTATTACTCATTATATGTTACAGTCCGTGACTGTATACGCGACCTGGACTGAGGGAATGTGACGTCCAGAGAAAATCATTTGCTTCACGTTTCAACCAAATAAATTCTTCACTCGCCATTTTTTCCGCAACACAACTGTGGCCATGTTGGAGCCAGAAACGGTCAGTAGGCAGCGGTTGGTCCGAGTCGACGTTTCTATGGCAACCACTCTCTCCAATCAGGATAGAACTTGTTTTACTGAACGCTGGCTTGGGAGTCTGTGAAACATTTCAAGCGTTGGACTGCCTACGTTAATGGGGACGTCTGATTGGTCAGTTTATAACATGAAATACAGAAAAAAAATAGGATTATCAAAACTTGTTAAAAAAATAAGATTTCAAATCACGGATGATTATTCTAACCAATTCCTATTTCTATTGAAGTCTATGGGGATTTTGGCCTCTTGGAGCCAGCGGGTACTTCCTGTTTGGAGCGCCATTCCAGTTCTAATGTGTCCATAGGTGCACCTCAGGGCTCTGTCCTGGGGTTTTTACTTTTTCCTCCCTCCTTTATGATCGCTCCTCTTACTGAATTGAATTTCTGGTTTCCTTCCAGTTTCCTTAAACTAAACAAGTAACTAAAAAAAAATCGTTATTAGTTAGTTTATTGTTTTCGCACATTTAAAACACAGCAAGAAAAACATCATTAGGTGCAAATAAAGTAAAAGGCTTATTCGTTACTGTTCTTAAAAAGTTCACTTTATTCATAATCGATGCTTTCATTCTCTATTGAAAGCTCAACTGCGCAGCACATTTCCATCCATGTCAATCATCACTTGGCTCCGCCCCTTTTTCCTGTTTCTATTCTTTCGTCAGAAAAATCCTGTTAACGTCTGTGTGTTTCTGCCTCAGGAATCACCCCCATGCTGCAGATCATCACAGCCGTCATGAAGGATCCTCAGGACCCAACGGTCTGTCACCTGCTGTTTGCAAACCAGGTGAGACGGTCCACCGTTTGCCAGCGGACGGTTTGGCTTTGACGAAGATCCCCAACCAACGTTTGCTCCCATATTCAGACGGAGAAGGACATCCTGCTGCGACCGGAGCTGGAGGAGATTCAGGTCAAGCATCCGGACCGCTTCAGGCTGTGGTTCACCGTCGACAGAGCGCCTTTGGGTGAGTCTGAGACACGGAGGAGGTTCACGCCAGAAAACAAACAAACCTGCAGCTCCAGCAGGAACAGAAAAACACAGATGTCACATTAAATAGGCCAGTTCTTCTGTTAGGAAATTATTCTTTTTTTTATTAAACATTTACAGCGTTCCCTGGTTTGTCACAGGTGAACGTTCCGTAAGTGAAAGAGCTCTGGATGTTTTAGGGCTGTGAAACTGTCCTCTCTTCACACTTTATACACTTTTCTTTAAAAATAGTTTCCTTTAACAGAATGAAAACAAAGATCTGATCAGAGATTTATGTAGATTCTGTTACAGAGACACGGCACAGTGGAGATTGACAACAATGGTCTCCAGCCAATCAGGTCACAGAACACAATGCACCGTTTAAAAAAATGAAAAAAAAAGGTACAAAAAATGTTTCTTTAACTTGAATCAAAACTTTTCTACTCTGAGGTGAGGAACAAAAGAATTTTAAGAATCCGAACACTTGAGTGTTCGGGTCACATGATGCTGAGAGGTCAAAGGGCAAGAAGAGACGCTTAGTTTAGTTTAAAGACTAAAGTGAGCGTTTGAAAACAGGAGGAATGCTTTGATGTTTTACAGCGTGTTGTGTTCTGCGTCCTGATTGGCTGTAGACCATCGTCAATAATCAAATCTTAGTTTTTCATCCTATAATTTCTTGTGTTGAACTCTGAGTTTAAACAAAAAAGTTGTAAAATATTAGCATCTGTCTGAAAAGAAATGTGTAGATTATGTTGCAGTTTTCACCTATCGCAGGTTATTTTTAGAACGGGTTAACCGTATAGACAGTTTCCTGTTTACAGGAAACGAATCTCATTGGTTGCGTTTTGTGTGTCTATGTAGGACATTTGCTGATTAGGAACCTACCATTCCTAAACAGAGAGCCCTAGAAATCTGTATATATATATAGACCACAATGCATTGCGTTGAACAACTTATTTGAAAAAAAAAAAGTTTTTTCAGTAAACTATCAGAACATAGTCTGTGTAAAACATTTATATTTTTATTTAGGTTTTTATTTGAAAGCTGACGTCATTAATTAAGCAGATGTGGAGGCACAGGTTTCCTGTGCTGCTGTTCCTCGTGTCACCAGCAGGTGTCAGCACTGAACTGTCCTGTGTTTCAGACTGGGAGTACAGCCAGGGCTTCATCGATGAAGACATGGTCCGGGAGCATCTGCCCCCTCCCGGCGAGGACACCCTCATCTTGATGTGCGGCCCCCCTCCCATGATCCAGTTCGCCTGCAACCCAAACCTGGACAAAGTGGGTCACTCCGAGAGCCGCAGGTTCACCTTCTGAAGACGTTCTTTGTTTGCTCCAAAGCACTACGTTAGTTGGAATTGCACCGTTTGTTTTTGGTTTTTTTTGCCGTGGTGTTCAAAGACGAAGCTGGAAGGACCAATGAGGGGAGACTTCAGTTCGAGTGCCTTAAACACAGCAAAGCTTTCGTACCTTTAAAGCCGTTTGTATGAACGCCTCACTGCTGATTTGCAAACATTAAAGCCAGACCGCTGCTCCATGTCGTCTGAGGAACACTTTAATATCATTGGTATAAACGTCCCAAAATAAAAAAGGGTTGATTTTCCCGTACCACAAATTTCACACTATAAATCAGAGAAAAAAGGTTCTGCTCATGTCTCCGGGTCCTGGGCTCCCGGTTTGTCGCCCTCTGGTGGACAGACTGGGATCTCCTGCAGGAACTCCTCATCCTTCAGCATGCTCTGGAACAGACGGCTTCATGAGGGCTGACAGGAGCGCACAGTCATGCTCAAAGGTTGGTTTCTCACCGTCAGGTTGTTGATTCCTTCAGAGAAGGCTCCGATCTGCCGGACCGTCCCCTCGGAGTCTTCCATCTGCCAGGAAACGGAAAAGCTCAGACGTCTCCGTGACGAAGGCCTTTGGATCGCTCAGGTGTTTTCCGTACCTGCTCTAGATCGTCCTCGTAGATCCGGATGCTCCTCTGGAAGCTGCTGCTCTTCGGCATCTCCACGTTCATGGGGCAAACGTACTCCTCGCCGTCGTCGTGACGTTTCTTTCTCAAAGTGCCAAAACCTCCAAAGGACAGGCGCCTCGGCTGCAGACATGCATTTTATCTTAAACATGAAACTGAAGTTTCCCACTCCTAAAACGAGCAGGCTTTTATTGTGAAAGTTGTGTAGCATAATAATCCAGCACTGAAACAGGAAATGCTAGTTCACCTTCACTTTGGCCGTGGCCGTCAGGACCTGGTAGTCTGGGTTTTCCAGACACTCCTGTTTGAGCTGCTGCGCCTCGGCGCCGACCAGCAGGTGGAAGTGCGTGGCCAGGTGGCGCCGCAGCAGCGTCTTTCCAGGAGGGATGTTGAGCAGGAGGGCGAGCGCCTCCACGTTGAAGCGAGGCTCCAGCACCTTGGAGGCAGACAGACATGGAGGTCAGCTGTGGTTCTCCCAGCTCACCGCCGCGGTCAGGCCTCCTCCTCACCATCAGGCCCCCGTGGACGCCGCTCCCCCTCAGGTTGGGGGCGTATTCTGCCAGGTCCACGGAGCGCAGCCACTCCATCACTCTGTGGTTGGTCCACTGGGAGATCTCAGCTGGAGTGATGTTGCTCTGCAGACACGGAGCACAGGAGGTCAGACCGGAGGGGCGCGGTCCAGTCAGAGGCTCCGGGGAGTCGAACCTCGTCTGAAGGTCGTCTCCTCAGACAGCCGGGCTCGTAGAGGTTCAGACGGAGGACCTGGATGGCTCTCTTGATGCTCAGGTGATGAAGAACACTCCCCACTTTCAGGGACAGCAGGTCCTCCTGAAAACAAGCCCCACCGTGTGGTCAAACAGGAGGAGGAGGCGGCTTCAGTGCGTCTCCTCCTAAGGAGCTCACCACTGTCATGAAGTGGAGCATGCGCCCGTCCACTCGCGCCTCCTCGAAGCCGCTCTTGTACTGCGGGAGCCCGATGTCATCCAGCCACCCTGAGGACAATCACCATCAGTGAGGAGGTCAAAGGTGAACGTGATGGAGGAGGCGCAGACACTCACTGGTCACCCAGTTGTGGTCCAGTTTGCCCTTCAGGTCCTCCTCGCCGGACGCGAGCGCCTGCAGGGCGAGCTGCAGCTTCTTCCTGTGGAGAGGCTGCTTCACGCCGAGATCCTGAGGAGCAACACGACGGAGCGTCACCTCCTGAGCGCTCTGAGGGGGTGCTCAGCCTCCCTCCTACCTTCTCCAGGTCGTGCTGCGACGCCTGCAGCAGCGTTTGTCCGGACTTGACCCAGTTCTGGCCCTGAGCCACATACAGGCCCAGGCCCTGCTCCTGGAGCCACGCGCAGACCTCCTCCTTACTCCAGCGGGAGAAAGGAGCCTCTGCAGAGCTGAGGAGAACCACAGGCTGCTTCAACAGAGAAACTCTGACGTTCTTCATCAGGGAGATGAAGAGGATGAAGATTCTAGGATGGAATTCAGAACCTCATGGGAGGTTCTGTCTCATCAGAACTTCATCTCCTTACTTGTGTTTCGGTTCACGTGACCAGCCGAGTCGGGGGCCGGCGGTGGCTCTGACTCCACCCCTCCGGAACAAGCCTCCGTCTCCTTCGTCAGAGTTGAAGGAGGTGGAGTGACTCCTCCTCAACCTGCAGAAGATCGCAGCCCTACATGAGCCGTTCCTGTCCTTCCACCGCAGGGGACACGCCAAACGCGTCCTCACCTGCCGAAAAACCTCCGGAAGCCTCTGGACTTCTTCTTGTTTTCTGGAGGTGAGGGCGGGGGGGCATCGCGGGACCTCTGTGGAGGAACTCCAGCCAGGTCCAGGTGCTCCGTGCCTTTATGCCCCGCTGTGAACATCCAAACCTTCCTCACTAAAGGATCTCTGTGGGAGCCGTGAAACTCCACCCACGACCTCCTCCCTCCACATTTGGAAAAGCTCAATCTCACCGAGGTTGGGGTCGCTGGCCGTCTGCTTCCCCCCTCGCAGCTTGAAGAAGCCGCGGCCGAACGAGGCGCGCGCCTTCCTGCCGCCGAAGCTGTCGGCGGCGTTTGCTTTGGCAGGTGGAGATCCAGGTTCTGCTTTAGCTCCACTCTAAACACAGCAGACAGGAAAGGTGTAGTTACAGCTTTACACCACAAGGGGTCAGGGTAGAGCCAATACTTGGTGACCTCACCTCCTCGCTGAGCGCCTTCTTTCCATCCGCGGAGCTGAAGAAGCAAGAAGACAAGACGGGAAATTGAAACATTCAGAGAATAAAGCAGAAGACCAGCTCTGATGAAAATGTTTTTCACTCTTTTTTTTGGGTATTTTTCTGATGATGAAGGGCATATATTAGGAAAATTAAGCTCAAAATGATATTTCTTAATCTAAATCGTGAATCAGGAGTAGATGAAAAAATGCAGTTTGAAAAAGATCATATATGTGACGTAGAAAATACTGCTCCAGTTTGGCATACGGCGATATCGGCGATGTCCCATATTGCTCGTTGGGTTGAGGGGCTGTAAGCTAGCGGGAGAGAGAGTAAACACATGGGTGGGGGGGTTGGTGTTGCTCCGAGCCAACAGCCCCGCCCACAACTTAGAGGCAAAGTTGTAATAAACTGCAGAAACTATGGGATTCTGGCTAAAAACAGCATAATTTAAAAAAAACCCCACTGGGAACAGTTTGAAAGTAGATCAAAAGATGACGGGTGCTGGTCTACAGAGACCCTCATGTTGACTCCTCTGGTCTTCATGGGTCCTTTTTTGTCCTTTAAATTCAACATCTCCCTGAAGCTCATCCTCTCTCATATGTCTGCACCTTTGAGCTGCTTTCATCCGCCGCTCTCTGTCCAGCTCCTTCATCTCCGACAGCACGGCGATGCACGGCGTGGACTGAGACGACAACACAGACCTCGTTAGCTCAGACAAGAACCCGAGCAGAAGCTTCCAGATGTAGGAGAAAAGAACCCAGATTGGCTTCTTTCTACAGGAAGTCTGGGCTTCATCCTGTGGTTGGGAGGTTTGTTTACCTCAGTGGAGATCCTTCCTGCCTCCTCCTGCTCCACGCTGACCTGATTCACCTCCATGGATACAGAGACGGAGGAGTCGTCCTGGATGTCCTCGTAGTCGTGGTCCCTCTGCTTCTCTGGAGGACAGAAAACAGACATGACAAACAGGAACTTCTATGCTGAGATAACAGTATTTATGGAGTTGGATCTTCTAACCTTTGAGCGGTTCCTGTGCGTTCTTGCATTTGGCGAGCGACTCCTCCAGCTCCTGGATCCGTCTTTCCTGTGGACAAACACTCTTCAAGCCGCTGATTGGGTCAGAGCAGCCGCTCTCACGCCGTTCTTTACCTTCTCCTCGTTGTCTGACGTCAGTGCCTGCAGCGCCCTCCTCACCCTCAACATCTCAGCATCTGGGAAGAAAAGAATCAAGTTGAGCTTCGGGAGCCGACGGGATGAATGACGCCCCTGGGACGGGATGAGCCGTCTGCAGGGCTCCCCACAAAACTCCACTCATTCCTCGCCAAGGCGTCTGAGGAGCGTTGCACAACTGGAACCGCTGCAAAGCTCTGCGTAACCGAAAACAAAGCCTCATGAGATCTTAATGATGTGACGAGAATAGAACCATCACAAAGTCTGAGCGGCTCTGAGATCTTTTCCAACATTTTAACAACCAAACATGGAACAACGTCTTCAAAGATGGATTTATCTCTTTGGGCCAAAAATTAAAAGTTCTAGTTCAGGCTGGACAAACAAAAAAGCGGCGTTGTATGACACGCCCCTCACTTTCCGCCTCTGCCACTCGGTCAGAGCTGCGCGGAACAAATTCATGGAGGAAACAAACAAATTTTCAACATGGCGGCTTTTCTGTTTGTTTTATCTCCATAGCAACAATTTTATTTTTTGGTTGCCTGGGGGGGGGACGAACAGGTCGACGTCATTTTTAGACGAATCGACAGAGGTACATTTTTGGATTTCCATGGCAACGGAGGTTTTGGTTACAACCACGCCCGCATTTCTAATATGTTCATATTGTATATTGTTTCGTTGCGGCTTGAGCCAAGGATTCCTATTTTACATTTTTACAATAGTGCTGTGAAATTTACATGTAGATTGTGCCAACCAACCCCCCCCCCCCTCACATTGTGCAAAAATGTGAAAATCCTAAAATTTTACACTTTGTCACAAAATAGCTGTCGTGCCGTAGATCCTGTGGCCATCCCATAATATTTTGGATACTGACACATGTTTTGGTTTTTCTGAGTGAATTTTGAAAAATATATTTTTAAACCCAAAGGAGATTTTTGACCCCTTTCATTGTTTTCGATGGTTCCTCCTGCTGTGATGTCAGCACTTGGCAGAGGGGGGGGCAGGGTGAAAAATTTGCTCAAAGGCGCAGTAAGAAAGAGGAATTGAAAAAAAACAATCTGGCCCTTGGGGTCCAGGACGTAACAACCAGCTGGAACTGAGGAGGCTCCTCCCCCCTGCTGCTGGGGGCGGGGCAAGAACGGAAAACGTCTGTTTTTATGATCCGACATGAATCCACAAAAAATGACAAAAGAGTTGCATGGCTGATGCTGAAATGCCTCCCACCTCGTTCTCCCCCCTCGCTGGTCACGGCCGCCTCCCCCTCCAGTCTCCTCAGCTCCTCCTCTCGCTCCTCCAGCCGCTTCTGCAGAAGCTGCAGCTCCTCCTGAAGTCAGAAGGCTGAGGGTGAAGCTGCTCAGCAGGTATCAGAACATCTGTAATCACCCCCCATGCTACTCCCCCCCCGCCTTCCCCCAACAGCAGCTGGGATAGGCTCCAGCAACCCTGTGAGCCCAACAGCTGTTGGGTGAAGGGATTTAATCTGTGGGTTTATTCAGCTTTTTTAGTCTGCTCTCTCAAAAACACACACATTTGAGTTAATCTATACAAATGTGGGACGATAGACAAGAATTTACAACTACAAAGTACTTTTCTCACATAATTCTGGAAAAATATTGACATTTCTGATGAATGTTGTTGTTCTGAGGGGTAAAATAGGAAAATGTGAAGGTAAAAGAGCAGGAGTTGACATTTCAGAGGCTCACTTTGAGCTCATTTAGTCATTTCTCCCAGACTCACGCTGGCGTTTTTGAGCTTCCTCTCACTCTGCAGTCTTTCATTCTCAACGTCCGTCAGCCTGAAGCGCAGGTCCGTCACTTCCTGGTACAAACCCTGGGGAGGGACGACACCTGGGATTAAAGCGGGCATAGAATTCCCGCCAAAGCGGTCAGTGAGTCATCACCGGCCAAACCACCCACCCTGGAAACGGTCTGCCCCACCCTTGTCCTCTGTATGTAAGAACTAGACTCCTCCCCTTTGGCGTTTGAAACAGGAAGTACCCGCTGGCTCCAAGAGGAGAACAGCTTCAACAGCAGTTGGTCAGAATAGCTAAGAATTGTAAATCAATGAATTGATTTATCAAATCGGCTTATTCCATTCTAAAATCGATTCTGGAAGATACCATTTGGGTTGAGGGATGGTAGATTTATTTGAAGTGACCTCACAGCACAGATGTGATGATCTAGCCATCATTCCAGTCCAACGTGTGGAAACACTTTGACCGTACGGAATGTTGCAATAATGTTCACTTTGGATTATTTTCATTGTGGGAAAACAACAGTCGGGGCATAAAAAGAAGAGCGAAAACAATCCAAACTTACTGAATGGTCCTTTAATTTCCAGAACAGAAGCTCCTTTCAAAATAAAATGAACCAGAGTCGCCTCATAATTTAATCAGGAATGAGCATTTAAATCTCTATCAGACTGATGGCTGACGAGACTTTGACATTAAATTATGAGCCTATTTCCAGAAGAAGCTCCAGATCACAAATTGTAAGCAGCTAACTAGACGATGAGGAGTCATGAGACACATTTACATGAAGTAAGTGGATCATTTTATTATTTTTAAGTGTGTTTTCTGGTTTGGAGCGCTTGATGGGAGTCATCTGATGACCTTCTGCCCAACGGTAAACACGTTCATTTTTACACTTTGTCATCAAAATCTCTGCATTGAAGAAGGAAATGAAAAATTATTTTTTTAACGTTCTTCTATCTGCATCCAGTTAAGTTCAATGAAGGAAGCAGCAGAAGTCATGAGAGCTGGAGATTCTGTCTGAGGCCGTCAAACAGAAACCCTACGGTAAGTCCGTCTCCTTTTGCGCTTTTAGAGTCTGGAAACTCCACTAAGTCGCTGCTTGTGAAAAAAAACATAGTGTGGAAACTCCACTGGAGACGGGAGGTTTGGGTGGGTGGGTGGGGGGTGTTCTGGCAGGAAACAGCTGCTGGGGGCACACAAACAGTCTGTAATCCTGAGAGGAGCTCAGCCTGCGGAGCGGGACGGATCCGAGTCCTGCAGCCGACTGTGACAGACCTGTGGGAACGCAGTCGCACACGGTGCAGGTGCAGCCGGACCGTCTGCTCCGTCCGGGAGGGGGGTTACCTCACTGCCTCTGTGGTCCCTCTCCAAAGAGGTCAGCTTCAGCTTCAGGCTGGACACCTCCGTCATCAGCTCCAGCTTCTGGGTCTCCAGGGTGGTTCTGTTCAGCAGCTCCTGCAGAGAAGCACATTTATGGGAGTTACAGTTCACGCTGCGTTCACACCAGGCTCGGAAACGCGCGTTTAATTTAAAAAAAAAAAAAAGTCTATGTAAACGGGCTGCAGACTAAACCAGCTGAACTTTGACCAATCAGGGACTCAGATTTGGTAGTGACGCATGAGCAGCGTCCTTCTCAGAACATGGAAGTACCAACAGGAGAAATGACCCGCTGGTTTACGACAGTCAGGATGGAGCTGTGAAACAAAAAGCCTGGATTTGCACCGCTTTGACATTTCACATCAAGCCTTTTCCAGTACAGGCGCTAGCATCAGGTCGGCAGTGTGAACCCCCACTGCACCCACCACGTTTATTTTCTATTTCATTGTTATATTTGTTCCTTTACACGGTCATACTGACATCTCCTCTCACCTGTGGATTCCTCTGCAAGGACTATGCGTGAAATCTTGAATCTTTACTTACTACTACTTTTAACAAACACCATAATCTCTATTTTTAAGCCATTTTTCCATTTATTAGCGCGTTCCGATTTTCACAGACAGGTGCATGTTGTGAGTTCTTTTCAGTTCAACATTACACGATTTTCTTACTCCTTTTTTATTATTAGTTTTTTTTTTCTGTTTTGCAGTGCATTGCGGTCTGCGTCCTGATTGGCTGTAGACCACTGTCAATCAATCTCCTGTGTAGAAAATGCCTTCGTTAATCTATAAGATCAGATCTTTGTTTTCATTCATACTTTATTTTCTATAAAGCTTTGATAAAAAAAAGTGTAGAATATGTTCATGTCTGCCTGAGAAAAGTGGATAAAGTGTTTAATGAGAAGCTTTAGTCCAAAAACATTTTTAGTCATACTTTGGGGACTTTGTGGGGGGGGGGTTGTACCTGTTGAAGGAGCTCCTCAGCAGCATCCAGCTTCTCCCGGTGTTGGTCCAGGCTGTTGTCCAAATCCCGGATCTTCTCCCCCTGAACCTCCACCTGATCCGTCAGAACGCTAACCTGCAGAGCCACCATAGTCAACATCTGAAAGCTTCTATTTAGAGAGAATTATGGATAAATAAATGACTGAACTTATAAACAATGTTCTACGCCTGGAAAGATTCAAAGGTTCGTTTCAAAATAAGGTTTTTGTCATGAATTAAACTTTAAATTCAAAATGCTTCGGCTGCTTTTCCCTTCGTTAATTTTGCTCAAACCTCAGAAGATTGAACTAATTTCTTTTTAGATTTAAATAAAACAAACAAGAGTAAAGATGATATCTGAAGGAAATTGGCAAACATAATGCTTTAATAAACAGAGCAACAATAGCTTGTTAGTTCTTCTCTACACCTCTTCGTCGTATTGAAGTAGCTGATCCTGAAATGTTTCCTGAAGAACTACGAGACATTTGCTCTCAAACCTGAAGAATGAGACACTCTTTGTCGCTCTCCAGGCGTGACAGGCGCTCCTGGTAAACGGCGTCTGAGCTGTGGATGTTCGACTGAAACGACAAAACCGTGAAAGCTGGACGCCGCTGCTTTTCAGGAGGAACGCCTTCGAGCGTCAGTCTGTCCGTCCGTCATCACAACAAAGACGAGAAAAAACCGATACAGCAGGAACCTGGAGTCAAACGTTGACGTCTCCTTAGTTTTGAGAGGTTTTTTATGTTCTAATGCAAACATTTCTACTTATCCTCTAAAGACAGTGGTGTCAGGTTGAAACAGAAGACAGTTGATCAAATCAATTTGAAATATTGATTAGCAAAATCTTTCTTCTTTTTTTAAATTCTCGTATTTTTTACTGTATCGACTACAATCAATCAATCGAATGGATCCAGTAGTTTGGCAGTGATCAAAGCGACACAATCATCGGGTTTATATTCTCTTAGGGTCTGAGGAACCGATGAGAGTTTTATTTTTCTGACTGACCTTTACAGCCATGATCCCCGGCACCGACGACTCCTTCCCCGTCCGGCCCTGCAGCCACTCTGCCAGCCCCTCTGCAGTCGAGTCAGGGATCTGGCAGCGCAGGTTGTCCTTCTCCTCGTTGTCCATGAGCTCCAGCGCCGCCCGCAGGTCCTCCAGTAAATGCAGAACCCGAAGACCGCCCAGGAAGGGCGACGTGGGCGACTGGCAGTCGAACAGTCCGTTGGAGTAGTCGATGGCCTTGGAGCCTGAGGAGACGTTTCAGATTCTCAGAAGAGGTGCAAAGCAAGAATCCAAGACTGGAATGAAAAGTTGATTCACAAACTGAATGTCGGCTGTGGTTTCAAGTTTTTATCAATCAGGTGACACATGCATTTCATTTGTGGGAAAAGAGGAAACTTAAACTAGAAAAGATAGATTTTCTGGGCTGTTTGCTTTCTGAAGGGAAAAACAGCATTACATAAGTATTCACACAGACAGACACGAGTGTTTAATATTCAGAGGATTTTTCTGTGAAGGACAGCAGTCAATTCTGCTTCTGTAAGTCTAGTTATAGCAGGAAGCAGTGGATGCAGTTTATTTGTCTCAAAAATAGGGTTTTATTTTGGTGGCTTTACTTAAATTCGAAAGTGTTTCTACTGGCCAGGAGTCTGCTGAAAAAACAAAACAAAAAATAAAGTATGTGGACACGTCTCTAGCGTTCTTCAAGCTGCATATTGCCATGGTGTTCACACTGGACGAGCAGGGAGGGGCTTCTTTTGCCTTTTCTATCGTTTCCTAGTGCATGTCTGCCAACTACAGCTGGAAGAAGCTTGGCGCAAAATGTTGAAGCAAATCTTTCTTTCACTGCTCTATTCCGATAAATTACTGACTTGGTGTCACACAATTCCAGCCGGGCCCAAACTGCTATCATGAGTATCTCTCCATGGTCAATTTTCCAACAGTTGTCAGGTCCCTGATTGGTCAACGTTGGACCTGCTTTAACTTTCAAGTGGCCGCGCACTTTGTACACGGAGCCTGAAATCGGTCTTTAAAGACTGCGCAGCTACGCGTGAACATGCAAATTTAGAACACGGAAGCCCAAAAGGCCCGTTGGCACACGTTTACTAAGTCTTTTCATTGGAAGAGGGCACTTGAACGAGTTGCAGAGGGCAATGTGAACGAAGCCTTACAGCTGCATCAAAACTGTTTACATTTATTGTGAAAATCTACTTCCTTAAATAGTAAATTCACTGTTCCAATACTGTTAGTCTTTTTTCACATTACTCGCACATTTTGGAACCTCCATGATTACTTGATCTTTGATTAGACAAAAAGAGGGAGTGCTCTCTTTAGATTTTTATCACACATGTATGAGTGGCTTTACCAGCATGCTAGCTCCTCTTTATTTCACAACCTTTCTGACCTGAAACTATGGAAATATGACCCTTACTGTCCACCATACCAAAGATTTCAAATGAGACTCGTTCATGAGTTTTTATGAACGTCTCATCAAACTGAAACTAGGTGCAACACAGACAAATGCAAACATATGGCCTTCATTAAATGTAAACAGGGCTTTATGTCAGTTTTAGTCTCCTCCTCCATTGCATCTGTCATACATGTCATAATAAAAACAGAACACAAACATGTAACTAAATATGACAGACAAAGCGTCCCAGCAGCAGCCAGGGCTTCATGATGGCTGCGGCTTCTGCGGAAATGTGGAGGAAAAAACAGCGAGGGGGAGGGCGGCAAGGGTCATGTGACCCTCTGCCTCGTTCCTATTGGAAAAGGTCAGAGCTATAATTACACGCAGGGCTGGAAAAGTGGGAACTCTAAGGTTGAAGTCTGGTTTGCTCGTCCTGCAGATGCACACGCATGCAGAGCAGCCAAACGTTCCAGAGCACTTTTTCTGACTTCCTAAACCTTTTTTCATCAATGGAAACTTTTATCTTTCCTGCAGCAAACGCAGGAGGAGGCAGTGATTTAGCAGCTGCAGCTTTTCCTCAGAACCTTTGTTTATCCAGAAAGGGAACAGGAAAGTCTAAGGAGGAGAGAGGTTGACAAAACGTCTCACGGCCCACGGGACGTAGAACTCCCAGCATGCAGCTTAATACCTCCCAGATGTGGCCAGACCCCATAGTTTGCTGTGCCCGCTTAACCGCCAGCTGTCCTTGCAGGTCGAGTGTTCGTGTCATTACCTGCTATGATCCCATCCATTTGCTCCAAGGCCGCCGCCAACATCTCGCTGGCGTCAGACATCATCTCGCACTCAGCAACTCTGAGGAGAAGAGGAGAGGACGTTTCCAAGACGTTCAAATGCAAAGGTTTCTAAACTTTCAACCTTCACATGCTTGTTTTTTTTAACGATGACCTTTTACTATGTTTGCAATGCAACAGAAATGTATATGATACAATTGACTTTATGCAGGAACTGGACTGAGTGACCCCTCCCCCATGGCGTCACAAACAGGAAGTACCTGCTGGTTCCAAGAGGCCAAAATCCCATAGACGTCTACAGAGAGATAAACAGCTGTTACTTTTGTTGGTCAGAATTACTATTAATGATCTGATACCCTTTTTAAAATTTTCTTGACAATCATCTTGTTTTTAAGTTTTATTTATTTCTGGTTTATGTTATTAAAGTTATAAACTGACCATTCAGATGCCTCAATAAAAGTAGGTGGTCCTCCTTTGAACGTTCAAAACGTTTGACAAATTTCGAGGGGTAGGTGTGTGGACTTCCAACAAGCTCAGTCCTGATTGGTGAGAGTGGTTGCTATAGAAAAGTTGACTCAGAGCGGCTGGAACCAATCACTGCTTAGGGATGATATCATGTGAGACTGATTTACAGTCAATTGTCTGTCGTATCAAATCCTGTTCATGTGATTAAGGCTTCAAACGCTTTGGTTTCAAAAAAATAATGTTAAAAAGTGAAACTGTGTAACAATTATTAACTGATATAATTATCACAATTATCAGATTAAATAATAATCATTAACGTTATTAATTAGAAGAATGATTTATTTCCCATTTTTTCCTGACCTCTTTTTTTTTTTCTTTTCTTTTTTGGACAAGTGTCTGAATAGAGCAGGCGAGAGTGGTTGCCATAGAAACATGAAGTGAGACAGGCTCGGACCACCGCTGACTAACATCCTCTGGCTCCAGCAAGGTGATGTACATATCGCGAAAAAAACGGCGACTAAATTGACTTCATTTGGTTGGAGCGGATGGTAAACCATTTCTGAGGGTGACGTCACCCCCAGTCCAGAATTATGCTCTAAAAGAAACCACGACAGGTGGAATCCGTTAAGTAGGAGTACGGAGTTTGTAAAACTTTATACACTTTTATCAGACATTTATGTTTCTCTCTCGGTAAAACACTCTCAAAGTTCAAATCTTGTTAAATGCACTCTGTACAGGAGAGACGGCACAGGTGAGACTGATTGACAAGGTTGACAGCCAATCAGAACGTAGAACACAAAAAACACAAAAAACGGCACTGAAACACTGCAAAAGGTGATGTATATGATACACAAGCCATTGAATGAGTGTTCGGGTGGTAACGGTTCTAACCCCAGCTGCTTAAGTTATTACGTTATAACGTTAAATTTCAATGTGGTCGTGTGAAAAAACACTTCAAAGTGTAAAACCACAACAGCAATTTCAGTGCGACAAACAGCCAGAAGTTGTCAGCTGACACAATCATCTGCAAACGCTGACCGCCTCCATCAGGTCTGCCATAAGGAGGTTCAGAGGAAGGGTTTCCCCAGGAAGGAGCTGCTGCTTCCTACCAGCACAAAAAAATGAGCCACAATCCTGACAAAAGCTCTCTACAATGTTTTTAAAAACATTGCAAAGACCTTTACTGCATT
This sequence comes from Oryzias curvinotus, assembly GCA_023969325.1. Lineage (NCBI taxonomy): Eukaryota > Metazoa > Chordata > Actinopteri > Beloniformes > Adrianichthyidae > Oryzias > Oryzias curvinotus. The sequence goes on from CM043728.1 coordinate 17,910,564, forward strand.
AGGATTAAATGAAGTTTAGCTCAACATTGAGCCTCACTAACGTTTTTAAACACAATAAATACATTAAATGGAATAATCCCTAATGCTGGTTTGTGGCCCCCTGCAGTCACGGACGCACTGCTATCTGGGATAATGGTACTATTCTCTGCTGGGAACGTCAGACGTCCATAACAAAGCCGGACAGTCTCCCTGTGACGGCGGCTCCAAACATTCATCACATGTCTGTCCGTGACTCCACTGTCCAGTTTATCACTTCAAACCAAATGTGATTTGGAGAAACGGGGCGTAGTCCCAGCATGAGGAGGGCCAACCGCTCTACACAGAGGCCCTGCTTGTTCTGGCTACGGAGGAGGCGGGGGGGCAACAGGCTCTGCTTCATTTCCTCCCACTCTCAGGTCATCGTGTCACACCCAGTGGGGTAAAAAAAAATGGGCACTAAGAGAACAAATTAAACCAGTGACCTCAATATGGAAGCTTAGGTTTGTTGTTAAAACAAGGAGTGCTTTAGGGCCTTTGTTTTTTTTTTTTTCAAAATAAGAGCGCACAGCAGGGAAGAAATCTGAATCAGACAATTTAATGACTGTTTGATGACAAAACTATACGATTGGCTGATTCAACCTTCAAGTCAGTGCAGATAAAGGTCTGACTGGAATGTTTTCCTCCACAGATTTTTCCATGATTTGCTGGGAAAGTCTTTTTCTGTTATTATAACAGCTGCTCCATTCAGCACAGCAGGAAAACCTTCAGCTTGTCCCTTCTGGAATAAAAACGCCTTTTAAATAGACAACCTAAATATTATTTTAGCAGTCTGATTGTGGGAGGAAAATCCTGATGAGTTACACTAAAGTATTTTTCATTCCAACCCCCATCTGACAAGTTTTGATGAACTAAAAGATCAGATAAGAAGATGCAAACTTTTGTTTTTTCAGCCTCCAAGAGGGAGACCACATGTTGTGCTTTTCATGGCATAAACAAATAATCCTATGTGGATTATGAGGCCGTGGATTGTTACTCAATGATCAATGATTTACAACCACGATTCTTACTTTTTAATATATGTCTGTTATACGAACTCGGATACTCATTGCAGCCCTAACCCTGATGAGTGTCTGCTAAGGCCCTAGTTGACCCATACGGATGCTGCAGGGTTTTTGGATTGTCTGTGAGGGTCACAAAGACGACCAGCCGCATCTCAAAAGGGATCGCAGTTCCCCCCGAGGGCTGTATGGTCACTTCAAGAGACATCATGAAAATGGACCGTACTATTGTCGTGCATGTGGTAAGTGAATTGTGAAGTATTTGTAAGGTTAACCAGAGGTTTAGATACACCACATAAAAACACACACACACACACCGTCAGACATGAAACTAAAGTAAACTTTCTGGCTGATGTCTTCAGATGTTGCTTCGATATTTCCACTTCCTGTTCTTTTCTCGTGATGCCATCTATTTTGCACCCAAGGATGAACCAGATATGTGCAAATCCACAATGGTCTTCCTAATATCTTGACTGAGTTCTTTTGACTGTCCAATGATGTTTTACAAACAAGCAAGTGTGTTTCAATATAAATCCACAGGTGTGTTTCTAATGAACTCAAATGCCGTCAGTTAACAAATCCTGCCAAGTGAACAAGTGTCTGTAACAGCCATGATGATGGATGAGAATCTCAGTGACCCACAGCCAGAGGAGGAGAGAGCGTTACGCACTACAGACATTCCTGAGCAGCCCAACACTTCAGAAAACCAGACTCCACTGCCTGGTACAAACATCCCCGCCGACCTTTGTGACCTTCCTCCCTCGAAAAAATACCCGAAGGACTGCGTCAAGAGTTTGAGCAGATCCTTGAACGTAACGCTCAATACAGCACCAACCAGACAAAACGACAGCTCCTTTGTCAAAGGAGGAGGCCGACCATCCTCTGCTGCAATGAAAACAATAAATGGGCCTAAAAAAAAAGAGCAGAGAATTGATCCTGCTGACGTGAAGTGAGGCCAGAGCTGGAAATGTCTTATCTGTCAGACATTAGAGCGTCATTGTTGTTGACTGTTGTTTTAACTCAGCCACATACGCTGCATCCTGCCTCTGGAAAAACACGGCAGGCTTTCCTCTCTTGATGAAACTACGAAAGCAAAACAGATGATTTTTCTGGGAAAAAAACTTTGAAACAAAGAGGAGTTTCAAATTTTCTCTCCAACTTTGCTTGAAAAATTAAATGAAGTGACCTCCAAATTTCAATGCAGAACATCATAAAAATATGTAAACTATCCCTGTTTCCTCTGCACAGCTGCTCAAACGTACAGCATGAATTGGTGGATTGTCTGATTCAAGTGGTCACAAATCAAACTGACAGCTTTCCTCTAACTCTGCACATTAAACACAAACCTTCAAACCACAGCAGGCGGGCTAATAATTCAGAAGGACCCAACGTTCGGCAGCCAACCCTTTAACTTTACAAAAACATAAATAAATATTTCGGTTTTTTTTTTTTTAATAAGACTTTTGTCTGCAGCCGAGTGCAGCCTTAACTCCATCCAGATGCACTGACAGGGCTATAGGAAGGAGGGGGCGTGTCTGAAACACAAATAAGAGGAGATTTCTCTACCGGTTCCTCAATAGTCTCTATGTAACAAACCTCCATTGGTGCCTCCTGCTTTAGGACAGTTTCTCCAGCTGTGGTGCAGATGTGCATTCTACCGTCAGGGTTGAGGCCCAGCAGGTTCTAGTAGAGCAGATGTGGAAAACAACACTATGATGGTTAACATTCAAATCATAAAATGTTATCACTTTTTAGTCCACAACTGAAGTGATTTAAGGTTTTTACAGACACACATGAAATGAAAGTTAAAGAAAATAGAACCACAATGAAGCCGGGCTAGTTTTTGTAGTTTCTGCAATGAGGTCAATGCTCTTCAGCTGATAAAAAAAGAGGGATGATTAAAGGCAAGTTTTCACGGTGTCCCTCAAGGGGAAGACACGCCTGCACCCCCGCTAAGATCCAGCCGCTCCCCTCTACGACCCTCGATGGGTCCAGACAACCCAAAACCTCCAGCACCCATCAGGGTGACCAACTTTTCTTGTTCATAACTTTTATAAACAGAATGTCAAAGAGCAGCCAGAGTCTGGTTTGAGAACCTCAGAATGTCATGTCTGCTTTTTGCAGATGATGTTCTGCTGGATTAATCCTTGTGCTATCGGCACTTTGACATTGGGAGTGGGGTCATCTAGACCCACTAGACTAGACAGAGCGCTAAACCTTTTTGCTTCAATGATTTGTGATCTTCACTGGTGTCCATGGATTACATGAAATCCTCTCCACCTTCATCCACCTTTGTCATGGTAGGAATAACACCTAAATGTAAGGGTGGGGTCATCAGGACCCCATAGGATAGCACAAGGGTTAAGCCATCAGCCACCCAGGAGAAATTCCAACTGCTCCTCATCCAGAGAGAGGAGGCTCAGTCATCTCTTTCAGAGGCCTTCTGGAGGCTGGGGAGGTTGATCCAGACATGTTCCATCCAGCAGAGGCCCCAGGAAAGACCCAAAACACCCTGAAGGAGGGGGCTGTCTCTTGGCTTACTGAGGGGCACCTTGGTATTTCCCCCTAACACCGTTTTATATCCTAGCTAAATTAAAAAAAATGTTTTTATTGGAGATGGTTTTGGTCAATGTGTTCAGAAACATTTATCAAACTTGATAAATTTGACCACATTGCCTTTGATTCAAGCCTTTTGTTTCCTCTCCAGCCTTTAAATCAATAAAAAAAAAATGCATTGTTGTCATAAATGTTGGTCATTCCACACCGTTTCACTGTAAAGGATATTTTAGGCTCCCCAAAATGTCTGAAAGAACTAAAATGAGAGTCTGGAAGTCCGTGGTGTGTTGAGGCAAAGCCCCCCTCAAACACTTCTCTTTTGTTTACCCTTTCCCCCCACAGACTGCTCCTCTGGACTGTTCCGTCTGCCCTCCTGAGGGCTAAGATCGTTTCACAGAAAAACAGCCTCTTCCATTTTAAAGAGGACTTTCATTTCTATGTGGTCACACGAATGCACAGCACAAACAAGTCTTTGTCTTTCAGAGACTCACATGGTCAAATTCTAACCCTGATCCCAGGTTATTGCAATTTTTCCACGTGGCCCTGAATGCATCACAGACACAAATCACACTGAAAGGGTAACACACACACAAAAAAACAAAAATAAAGACAGTAGCTGGAAGAAATGAGCAAGATATCCCAGCAAGCCAACACAAACAACATTTATTTGCTTTTGTTATCAAGATCTTAAGGATCTCAGGATGTCTTATGTTACAGCCACAAGCTTTAAAGATAAGTGGAACAGTGCAGAGGAGGGTTTAAGTCCCTGCAATGGATGAGCTGAAACAATAAACAGCGATGAAACGGAGGCCATCCTCACGCACAGGAAGACCTTCGCTGGGTCCTGTCAGGAAACGCTTCCTGGCGTTCTGAAGAAACGCCTTCCTGTCATCGCGGCACTAACTGCTGAGGAGCCAGAAAACTCAGCCTCCTCAGCTCCGAGGATTTAATCGTCTGGAGCCGCGTTCATTTAACCCACATGCACCGAGTGAACGTTTTAATCTAATTTCAAAGATATGCAACCATCTCTGTAAATCAAGTGGCGGTAAAGTGTCGCCTCCCTTCTTTCTAAACACACAACAGCAAAAGGACGGCACAAAGAATGCCAAGAATGTAAACTCCAGGAGATGGAGAAGAGCTCCTTTCATTTTGGAACCAGAGATTAATAATTCCACTAGTGATGAAAATCTTCACATTAATAAAGCTGGATTTAAAAACGTCTGGGAACTAAAGTGTGGGATCCGTGTTACTACAAACCAAATGAAAAACAATGATGGTTCAATTAGTCATTCGTTTGCGTGAATAAACACATCTTTACATTTTTGGGGTCCTTGAATTCAGAAAACGCCCCAAGACTAATATGAACAAAATGAAAAACATCCCTGATGAGCTTTATGTTCATCCAAATAAAACGTTCAAGTGGTACTTTGTGGTGTTTTTGACGCGATAAACAACAGTGATTTAGTTACTAATGAACGTTTAGTCAATAAAAAACAGGGCCATGAACGTGCTCTTATCCACGATGACTTTCATAAACATTTTTTACTTCAGTTTCTATTTTGGTTTTCATTTTGAGTCACTGAATGCTTGATTGTGTTGAGTGCCGGGGGTCAGAGGGCATTTATAATTTCATTTTTAATTCTTTAAGTCTGTAAAGATTGCGTTTTCTTTGATTGCCAACTAGGATGGAAGTATTGTTTTTTACCGTTAAATGATGTGCTAATATTTCCTGTTTAGCCTTTTTTAATAAAGTTATGACATAAATATGTCCTATTTTAGCTTAACTTTTACCTCCCCATCACTAAAATCTGCTTTTAGCCAGATTTATCCTCTGTCTAAATCAGGGGTGTCCAAACTGCGGCCCGCGGGTCTGTTTTTATTGGCCCGCAGCAAATTTTGAAAATATAATTGAATACGGCCCGCACATGGCGCTTGAGCTCAACTCTGTTGCACTTCTCTGTTTCAACACTAGATGGAGTCGGTCACAGAAAGGTGCTTCTCCACCAAACAAAATTAAGCAAAGAAGAATGTTTACCACGAGTCACCAGAAATGGCAGCACTGAAGAAATGCAAGATAGCAAGTGAGTGTAGAAGATTTTAAACAAAAATGAAAATGAAATGAATATTTCTTTAAGGAAATCAACGGAAAGTGTGTCTGTTCTGATTTGCACTGAAGATGTTGCCGTGATGAAAGAGTATAATGTCTGTCGGCACTATGAGACCAAGCCTCAGAGCAGCTACGCTTCGTACACAGGTGCCGAAATGCAAGCAAATGCCAGCTAGCCTGCAAGCTCAACGACATTTTTTTTTCCCATCGCGGTGAGTCCACACACGCCGTCCATCCATTCACTATTTTCCTCGTGTAATTAGCAGCGTTACACGAGCGGCTGCCGCCTGCCGGTCTCCGCCTTCACGTCTCCCCACAGGCTTAGGAAGTAAAGGAAGCTCCTGTGAGCCGTCTCCGTCTGACGCCTACAAGGATGCTGTTTGCAAGGCCATGTTTGCATGCTTCACAGAGATGGAGTGAACCTAAAAGGTGAAGAAAATGCATTCTGAACTGTGAAAAATGTAAAAAAGAACTTGTTGTTTTGTTTTTGGAATTTTTGTGTGTGTTCATGGCTGCATATTTTGTCACAGAGTGTAATTGTAGAATGAAGCCTTTTAAATTGTGTGCGTTTAATGCTAAAATTGTCCTCGTTGGGCACCCATAAGCCCTTTTTTTTTTTTTGGTCTACTTTTCTGAGAAAACTACAAAATCGTGCCCTCTGCCAGTCAACCACACTAACGGCTACGTATGTAAAGATCTGCTGGTTTCAATAAACCCGTTCTGAACTGCCTGGTTGGAATGAGGTTTCATTGAGTGAATGTTTCATTTTGACGTGCGCTTGTTCTTCACATTATAGGTGAGTTAGAAATGCACAGTAATCATGTGTCAGGATGTCACCTCTTGTGTGCGGCCCGGACCTTTGCTCATTTTTCTGTATTTGGCCCTCACCAAAAAAACTTTGGACACCCCTGGTCTAAAATGTCAAATCACTCCTCAATTTAGCAATAAAATCCAGAAGCATGATCAACAAATACAAAAACTTGACATTTCTTCCACCAGTAAAGTCATATTTTTCTATCACAGCTGGATTTTAAAGTATCTTATAAAAGAAAGTATTCCCAAAAGGAGACAGAAAATATCGATGTGGAAATAAATCAATGTTTATCTCTGTTGTTCTGCTTCACACTAGCATTAAAGGTCAACACACAATGAAAAAAAGACTGGAAATTAACAGTACTGTTATGGATAAATCATTACTGCTCCAAAAGTGCAGAAGCTAAAGCTTCAGTCCAAACTTTGGACCTTCTTTATCCACATGGTGGGATCATTTTACTCTGGAGTCCCACCTTCAAATATGAAATCTGAAACACTGTGACTCCATTCAGTGTAGGAGTTTGTCTCATTACTGGAAGAATGAAAAATAATTTTAAAAAAAACCAAAAAACAGTCATATTTCTATTGTTACCTCTCACCTGTCGACTTTTCCACCTCCTGGCCTGGAGTTTCTCATATAAACTCACATTCCCAGAGTCATTTTTACACATATATAGAATGAAATGAAAACTGTGTCAAAGCAGACGCATTCCTGGCTGGGGCTGACCCCACCAGGTGTTTTTCAACTCACAAGGTCTGTGTGCCAGCGGAAAACTCCAGAAAATAGCCAAAGAATCAATAGATCACTTAATAAATGTATCCAACCGTTCAGAAGTCCATTTTTCTATTTAGCTTTCCACCCCAAAATCCAAATAAATAATCAATCCGTGTCTTAAATAGACAGCTGGAGACAGTCTTTATGAAATGCAGCAACTTGTTCTTTTTGAAATGTCTTCTGGTTTGATGACTTTTCCATACAGGATCTTTTTTTGGTGAGCGTTTCCTGTCTGTCCTTTCATAACAAAGGCCTCTTCCCTCAGTCACACCTGCAGTGGGACTGAGTGTCTTAAATCTAGGGACGGGTATCGTTAAGGTTTTAACGCTATTACTACTCTTAGTGATACTGCCTATCGATCCGGTATTTTAACGGTACTCTTATCCATACTTTTTGAGGACGAAAAATAAATAAATAAATAGCAAATTAAGAACATAAAATGTTTTATTTCCTCATTATGCAACAAAATTGTTTTTTTTTTTTAACAAAACATTTTACTTTATACATGACAATGTTCCAGACAGGATATTTATTGAATTATTTAATCAAATTATTTGTATTCTTTATGCGCGTGATGTTTCCTTTGATATTTTGTCCATTTTCCACAACCTTGAATAGACTTTTTCCATCTGTCAAACACCATTAAGATTGAGGGAGATGATGGAAACAAATTCACTTTGATGCAGACTGCTTTCTTTTTCTTTTTTTTTTCTTTAAATCCAGTAAACCCAATAAATGATATTAATTTTACGGATGACAACTATCATTAGCTATTAATTACTTTTAAGTATTAGGAAGCAGCTGATTGGTCTGGAATCATAAGGGGTGAATCTAAGCCCCGCCCCTCTACCTGTTTGTTGTTTGCGGTCTTGAAGCATGTGGCCCCGGCGGGGCTCGTTCAATACCGGGGCTCGTTCAACACCGGGGCTCGTTCAACACCGGGGCTCGGTACCCATCCCTACTTAAATCTGAATGCTATTAGGAGGAAACTCATTAACTTTTGCGGGGTGTGTCCTTCCTCTTTTGAGCTTCAAAACTAACCATAAAAATTTACAGAATAATGACTAAAACTTTGAAATGTGATGCTTTCCTTACATTTCGGGGGTCACCAGTATCATTTTTGGATTATTTACTCAAAACTGCAAAAAAAAAAAAAAAAAAAAAAAAAATGTTTAAACCTTAGCAAAGACAATTTTGGATTTTATTGCAAAAAGTCTAATTATTATTTTTTTTTATATACAGAATGATCATTTTTGAAATATTTAGGATTATTGCATTTAATAAAATGGTTCAATAGTTATTTCCTTTGTTAATACAAAACTCTACAATTTAAATTAAACATTTTACAAAAACACAAAATGTTAGTCAGCTTAATTGTATATCACAATGAATTTTGCTTTGTTTTTAAGAGTTAGCAACATTGAGGTTATAAAGAATTAGCTAAAAAATGTTAAGTAAACCTGGACATCCGATACTTTTTAGTTTGAAAAAGCTACAAAAAGTCAATCAAATCTTCCGTTAACTTACTGCTTTTCGATGGAAAAACGTTCAGAAAGGGCCTCGCGCTCGTTTGGAAGCTTATTCCGACCACTTTAAGCGCTTTTTAGCGGAGCTTCATAATTGGAGCTCGGCTTCCCAATGAATATGTCCGAAATGAGACGTTTTTCGTTCAAACTCAAGGACCCTCAAAGCGACGTCAAGATGGACATGCGCAGTTCACACAGGAAGCCAGCCCTTCAGGATAAAAGCACAGGGAGGCGTTTTACTTTGAATTTCCTGTGCGTCCAAAATATTTACCAAGTTGAAAACAACTTTCACTGAATGGGATTCAATTAATTTAAAAAGTTAATTTACACCTTGTGAATTAATAAAAAAAAAACCTTAATAATACCTTAAATAAACAAAATATCAAATAAAACTTAAACAAAAGAATGATGGCAATGTTCCTGTTAATTACCCTCTGTGGTAAATAAAGGGAAAATGTTGACAAAATCTACTAAATACATTTAAGAGAGGGTTGCTATTAGTGCTATTTATAAATCAAAACTGAGGAAGAAAAACAAAGTTTATTTCCTTTGTTGCTTTTTCTTCTCAGTTCACTGCAGGAAAGATCGGCAGCTTTACAACAGATTTATCAGTGGTATTAGGTTTACTGGCAAAACTCTAAACCAATTTCATTTTGTTTTATAAATTTTCAATTAGATTTCAACTTTGACACAATCCAAATAAATATAAACTAATTTATCGGTGCTCAAATCCCAAACGAATTATGTTTGGTTTATTAAAAACAATAAATTAAACTGAAGAAAGATGGAGCTTTTGTGAATAAATTTGGAGTAAAAACATTACATTAAAAAAACTAACATAAAAGATAAATCAATCCATAAATATACTAAATAGATGTTGGATTTTTTTCTAGGTAAAATGCTCTCTTTAAATCCAGTTTCAATCTATGAAATTGTGCGTTAATCGTAGTGGCTGTTATGACTGGAGACAAAACAATAAACCTGAAACCTTTTTTTTTTCGTTTTGCAGTTTAAACGTTTACAAAAATGTAGGGATGTCAATCATTTCTATTCACACATGTATGCACACACTGTTAAACTTTTAAGAATTCAAGACTAAAAATCTGCACCACAACAGTCGACCTCTGATGGGAAGGTTTGGTTCCTCTGAACTCTAATTTTCTCCTGGTGGTTACAGCTTAGCTCCCTGTTAGGCAGCAGAGCCTCCATCAGTGGGTAAATGTCTGTTTGCATGTGTGAAGGAAGTGTTTTGGGCCTTGATGATGGTGGAAAAGGGCTATATAAGTATGTACTAGTTAACATTTACCAGATCTGTACATTAAGATACACAGTGTTGACATTTTTAATGAACAGCAGGTCAGGGAGGGGTCATTATGGGAAACAGAAAGAATGTTAGAAGGATCAGGGTTGGGTAGTCCTGGAGGTGTTTTATAGAGATTTGTGAAAAATGTAAATTTGTGTTACTTTCATGCGGATAGAAAACAGTCTTGAAGCTCATCCAACACATCGTTTGTAAAGAACGGGTCACATGAAGTTGAATAAAATTTGATATAAACAGTTTGATGATTTTCTTCTTTTTCCTCCTGTTCTCAAGAAGCACCTCATCTCTGCGCCTCTCTTTCTCCTCCCCGTCAGCTCTGATTGTTGTAATTCTGTGTCTTTGCAAGGAGTGTTTTCTGCTGCCCAACACATTTTAGAAGAGTAAATAACTGTTCTGCACTTGATAATTTTACATTTCCTGTTGCAACACTGCAATTCCAGAGAAATGACATGTTGCATTTATCAGCTGCACTGTAATAAATCCAACTTAAGTTTTTTGACTTACCACAATCTTTCAAGTTGTAATAACTCTATAATCTAAGTTCTACTAATCAATTCAACAATTTAAGTCTGTTCAGCAAGTTAAGGTAATTGTACACTTCAAGATTATTTATTGAGTTGTCTGTACTTATATATCTAAGTTGCAGTTCAGTACAGTGTGATGAAGTTCTGTGAACTTATCTTTTTCAATTGTGAAACGCGGGAATGCCAACTTTTGGAGTTGGCATTGTCCACTGAGTTTTTTCAAGAAGCGCCCGGTGCTGTCCGGTTCTTCATACCTGAGACTCTTTCTTGGATGTCTGCCACTGTGATGGTTACTGCATTCTGTTCAGGGAGGTTGCTATGTTCTTTTCTCAGAGAGACCAGCCAGTGGGCATTGCTGTTATGTGCTGTCTTTTTCTTCCATATACTTTTCCAGTACTGTTCAGTTTCTAGACTTGATCTCCAAGGTTCAATTCCCTGTCTCTGTTTTTTTGTTGTCAGTTTTTGCTGCTCCTTGACAGTCATCAGCTGAAAGGAACAAAGCCACACAGTTCTGCTGTAGACAGATTAGCACAGTGGGAGTGTTTCTGTCCTTGGAGCAGGAGAGCGCAAGTTCAAGTCCCAGTTAGAACAACGGTCCTTAGGAAGTAGATGTCATAGTCTGTCTTTAAACCTGATTATTGATTTTTGGAACATGTGGAGCGTGTTCAGCTCAAAGGAACAAAGCAACACATTTCTAATGTAGACAGGTTAGCTCAGTGGGAGTGTTTCTGTCCTTAAAGCGGGAGAGCGCAGGTTCAAGTCCTAGTCAGGGACATCGAGGTGTTCAGTCGCCTCACACATAGCTGCGGCTAGGAGGAGTCCTGACGAATGGGGGTCTTGCTTCCATGACCCCCCCCCCACCCCGAGGATGGAAGACCAGGAGAAGAGGATCCAGAAGAGGATGTGCGTTTAGATAGATTTAGAAAGCAGCTTGGATGTGTGGAGGGTCTGAGCACTGAGATGATGCAATACAGGTAGAGCAACACCTGGGGGGGGAGGTTGAGGGGCAGGTGAAGGAGGTGACGGTGTTGTAGGTAAGTAAAACTTTTATTTACAACTTTTAGAGACTATAAAACTTTTTTTTATTTACAGAGACTATTTTAATTTACAACATTTAGACACATGTTTTTATATGTTTTTATATTTCTACTAATTAATTAATTAATTAATGAGCACCAACATTTAGAGTTAGAAAGATAAGATTTAGAAAGTATGAGAAAGTGTTTCATGATCTAGTTGCTGCTTCTAGGTATTAGAAAAATCTGCCCCACCCCCATTAATAGTAGACAGTCTAGTTGGTTCAGCCTCCTATCAGGTTCTAGTCTTCTAGGTACCTGTCTCACCCTCGTAGGTGTCTCACTACCAGTTAGCGTAGCTCTAATATCAACCTTCATCATCTCTCTTATAGCACGGTAAGTCGTTGATTGTCAACCAGACTAAAGATGAAACCGCCCCCTTTCCCAGCATCCCTGACTCTTCCTCACCCCAAGCATGAGTTGTGATGCAGCCGGGGACTTGAACCTGCGCTCTCCTGCTTCAAGGACAGAAACACTCCCACTGCGCTAATCCGTCTACACCAGAATTGTGTTGCTTTGTTCCTTTGAGCTGAACATGCTCCACATGTTTCAAAAATCAACAATCAGGTTTAAAGACAGACTATGACATCTACTTCCTAAGGACCGTTGTTCTGACTGGGAATTGAACCAGCACTTTCTCACTGGAAGCACAGAGACACTGCCACCACACTACTGTATCTGCATCAGAGCAGGGAGGTTCTGGTCCATGAAGGATCTTCACGCAGAGTCAGCTTTTATAACAAGTTGGGAATTGAACCAGTCACTCCCACTGCACTATTTCAAGCACCACACAGGTCCCAAAAAAACGTTCTTTATCAATTTTTAAACTAATTTGGATTTATTACTACATGACAGTTGTTGTACTTACTGGTACGTCCTTTTATCCGTTTGTAACGTCACACTTAACCATAAAACAAAGTCAAAGAGATTTCATCATTACACACAACATTCTTCTAATGTTTTATTTCTGCTATTTAGCTATAAAAATGCCTTCATAAACGTACTTTGTAAAAATTTCAAAACATTTAAGGCATGATGTTGAAAGCTATTATCAGTTTAGTGTCTCTCCATCTTCAGAACCAACTGAATCCTTTTCAGGGCCACATTGTTGCTGGAGCCTATCTCAGCTGCTTTTGGGCAAAGGCAGGATACACCACGAAAAAAAACTCCCTTTTATGTTTTTGCTTTCATGTTGATGCTAAATGTGGGGAATTTTAGAACCAAAGAATGTGCATTTATTATTGATGCATATTTATAGGCATTAAGGGATGAATGGATTGTTTTTGTCTATTATTCATGTTATATATTCATTTCTTTACCTTCTGTCATGGTATATTTGGGATGCACGAGCAGCATTCCAAGGAACCGGATATCCAATCTGTTCTGGAAACGTTCTGAGGTTTCAGTCTGAGTTTCAGGCAGCAACACCAGCTTTACATGTCAAAATTTCAATTGTTTTCGCTATTCTACTCACAAATATCATAATGAAACACTTTGCTGCCTCCAAAACAGTTTTTGGAGGTTAACTGTATATATTTCATACTGAAAGCAGTTTAAAAAACATTTTAGTATCCAGTTGTTCTCAAATAAAACACTTAAATTTTACTTCAGTTCAAAGTTTGTTTTTTTACTTGTTGGTATTTGCATTAAATGACATTCCAAACAACTCCTTTTTTTCTCAATTTTATTTGAGATGTACGTAGATGTATGCATCCAAAGTTTGCCGAACAATAAGTAAAAAGAAAAACAGAAGAATTTATAAGAATATGAAAATTACAGGCAAAAACATTTGTATTAAAAGAGAAACAATTTTTAGTTTCCTCACAAACCAACAACGGTTTTGTTTGATTCACACAAAGAATAGAGGATTAACTCCTGAGGACCAGACTGTGTGGACGACCTAGCAGCCCCCCCCTGAAGCTCTTACATTTGAGTTCAAGATGGAGACTTGTGTCATAAATAACCGAAGACAAAAATGATTTTTAGAGTATTCTCTAAAAATTGTGTTAAGAGAACATGGCCGTCCCTGGTACACATGAGGCGCTGTCCCCTAATGGGTTAACTTGCAGCGCTGGGATGGAGCGGTTTGACTCGGATTAGGCGGGACAGTCCAAGTCGCAGCCCCTGGCTGGGTGACGATGAGGCGCTTTTACCAATCTGAGCTGGAATATAAATATAAATACTAACCTTTAATCTGATTACAGCAGTTTTAATAATCGAAAGATTAAGTGAATTGATTCTCACTGAAGCTGTACACTGTAATAAATCCAACGTAAGTGTCATGTCGCTCAAGGCGTGAGAACCCAGACGCTGAAACCCAGAAGGAAGACAGGTGAGTGTTCTGAGAGAAAGGGTTTATTGTTTCTCCAGGAGAGGTGGTAGTAGTGACTGAATGAGGTCCGGTCTTGACCACGGCTGGTGGCGTGGCTGGAGGGCTTAGAGCGGTGAGTGTGATCCGTGATGTCTTCAGGTTTTCCTGAGCAGCAGAGGGGGAAGGCAGAGCTGACGTCACTCGTGAGGTGTAGGTATCCTGAGACAAAACGCGAGGCTGAGAGCAAGGCAGGAGCATGAGAGCATAGACTGAGAACCAGGCTTAGTCACCATAAGGAGCAACGAACTGGCGTTGAACTGAAGAGTGAGGTCTCCTTTAAGCATGAGGTGAGAGAAGAAAGCTGGTGGCAATCAGGAAGCAGAGCAGGCGGAGCTGGAGGGGGAGGAGACTGACAGGCACCGTGACATTAAGTTTTTTGACTTAACACAATCTTTCAAGTTGTAATAACTCTATAATCTAAAGGCCCGTACACACCGGGACGAATATTCGCCTGGCGTTATTCGCCAGCGTTTTTCGCCACGTCTTTTGTGTTCACACCCAGGCGATTTTCGCTGACGATGAGCCGAGCCAACATGCAATTTCCTTCCCTGACATTGGATGGCGCTGAATGTCAAACAGAAATATTCCTGTACACAAGGTGGTTTTCACTCAGAAGAAGAGAGCCAGTATTTACGCGCTTGTCAGAATCATACAAAGAAAACATGAATATTTCAAGCACCAGTAGCTCCAGCTCCAGTTCCAATGATGAAGAAATTATTGTTTTGTTGATGATGAAAGACGCCGGAAAAGACGCCGATTTTCGGTACATCCCATAGTTACAAGAAGAGAAGAACATGGTGAGTTTTATCGACTGGTACAAGAGCTGAAAATGGATCATGAGCGTTTTCGGGGATATTTTAGAATGTCCGTCATTATTTCTTTGCAGCAGTGTAGACGCTACTTGGCGTGTATCTTCTTTGTTGGTATGTGTGCTCAGAAAGGCAGTGTTGTGTTGGAGCGCCCCCAAGTTGTGTTTTACTGTAACTTCAGTAGCTCCAGACACGTGAGCAAAAGCGCCATTCTCATTGGTCGAATAGATTTCGACGCGAGGCGTCAAAAAAAAAAAACGAACCCGAGGCGTTTTTTTTTTTTGACGCTTTGACGCGTGGCGTTTTTTCGCGTCGGTGTGCACACTCACATTGGTGCCCTTTGTTTAGTCACGAGGCGAATTTCGCCGATGAAAATCGCCGGCGAAATTCGTCCCGGTGTGTACGGGCCTTAAGTCAGTGTTCTTCAACCAGTGTGCCGTGGGAAATTGCCCTCATTCACTGATCTAACAACATTTTCCATCTCCAGGATATCAGCTCTGTGTTCATCCAAACAGGCCCTGATAAAACACTGAGTAGTTAAGAATATGTAAGATCATAAAATACTTTTTTCTTTGTGTTTATTTTATTTTATTACAGACATGTTGATAAGAATGACGGTACCGCAATTTAGCTGCAGCTTCGGCAGTATTTTGGAAAAGTCCCGCCCCTTTAACTGTCTCCACCAATCATTCTTGGAGGCATAATCACATGTCATCAGTCTGACCAATCAGAAGTGGTTAAAGTCTTCACTTCCTTGTTTCGATTTAGCTCATAAAGTCTCTCAGTTCTAACAGAAATACCAGCAAAAGCTCGTCTTTAGCCGGTGTAGCTTTCCACAGAATCCGGTAGTCAGACCTGTGGAAAAAGTGAACAAAACCATGAAGCTCAGAGAAGCGATCTCCGACCGTTTTATGCACTACATCTCCCATGATGCATTGGGTTAAAGTGACAGCGCACAATGATATCTGTTGTTAAAGTCTTGAATCCAACGAACACACCTAAAACTGTTTTTAAATCTTCTAACTTAACTTTTCTTACATCTTTAAGAAAACAGCTGCAGCTTCCAGCTTTTTCTGTCAGAATCATCTCAAAAATGCACGTGAGATTGTGGAGGGGCTGTACATCAATACAGACTATGAGTTTCTCCTTTTATTTTTATTTTTTTTTATTTTTGGATGCTGGTGTGCCGCGGGATTTTTTTTTAAGGTTAAAGTGTGCCGTGGCTCAGAAAAGGTTGAAAAACACTGATCAAAGCGCACGGTAAGTACATAAAGACATTGTCAATGGATCAGTCAATTTCCGGAGTTACCATGGAAACGATTGATGATGATGGATGATAGCTCACCCGTTTCTCAATGGTCTTGTAAAGATTTGGGACACGTGGTGATGCAAAAATACAGTAAGGTATGTTTGATTGCGCAACTGAACTCAAAGTCAAAATCAAAAGTTCTTGTAAAGCTAAATTTTAAGTTACTTCAACCTTTGGTTAAGTTACCAATAATTGGAATTAACAGTTGTTATAACTTAAAAAATTAAGTTTGTATAACTTAGCCTGAGTTGGTATAAGGTTAAGAATCAGAGTTGGGATTACGGGACATTTTAGATCACTGTAACTTACATCTGTGTTGGTCAAAATGTTACAATTTTTTTGCAGTGAGGCTGCCTGTTTGCAGAATCAGAGTTTTTTCATTCAGTTTGACAATTTGTTTGTGGTTCAGGCTGAAATGTGTGGTTCTACAGTTGGGTGTGATGTGATTTGCTTGACAAGGAGCAATCACAGCATCAACTTTGGCATAAAATTAAAATGTTCCATTTGGCACAAGCCTTCCCAGTAGTTCCTCTTTTTCCCCTTTTTCCCCTTTTCCTCTTTTTCCTCTTTTTCCGTCATAGCTATAAAACTATCACATTTGTTTTTGGTTTGTTTTGCTTTTTAACGTTTTGATTTGGTGATGACATTTTATTTTGAAAGCTAAAAAAGGATTGTTACAGCTTTTACAGGATTTTAAGGAACCGTATCGGAATGATTTCATGAAAAAGTCTCTTCAAAAAGGTGGAATTTCCACAATACCATAATGTTGTTGTTGTATTTAACATTTCGATATGAAGAGCATATGTGGTCATTTTTATGACTGAGAGACATTTTGAACCCTCATTGACACAAGCTTTGCATGGTTGCTATGGTGACCATCCTTAAAGGGCAGAGTCACCTGCTCAATTTTAAAGGTCCACTCTGATGAAAATGGCCTTTTTGGTGTTTTTAACAAGTTCTTGGAGCCTTTTGTTTTTGATGATGGAACATTACATTTAAAATTGCATTTCTGAGTATTTTTTTATTCAAATCATTTGACAAAGATCGTATTTGTTATATAGAAAATACGCTGGGCAGGCCGCGAGCTCCCTGCTCTGCTTCATTCATCCACTAGACGGCTAGATCTGCGTACATCTTTGTTTTCCTGGTCTGAGCCGACATCTAGATCACAACCGTACGTCTGGATAGCTCCAACATTGCCAGACATTTTTGTTTGTTTGTTGCACTGATAATGTGAGGTTGGGGGTGTGAGGGGCTGTAAGCTAGCGGTGTTAACAGAGAGCTCTCAGCAACATGGAGGAGAAAGGGGGCGGGGTTGCTCTGCGGCAATGGTCCCATCCACAACTCTTCTAAACAACTCTTGCCTAAAAATTGTATTATTATTTATTATCGCTGGGAAAATGTTGAAATAGATCAATAAATGCTTCTTCAAAACATTTATCATCTGTAACCAAATTTTGCAAATTTGAAAAATATTTAGAAAGTCTAGTTTGGATTGAAATTTAAGAAGAAAAAAAAGGTTGCAGTAACCAGAATGGAGAGCGGTCCTCTTTTATTCTGAAGGCTTAGACCATAATAATAGGCTGTTTTACACTTAGTGTGATCAGATAAAAGCAAAGTGTGGCTGGAGATGTTAGAGTAGCAAATCACAGGATCCGGAGTGCAAATATAAAGCCCAGTCTTTTAACTCTAAAGGTCATTTTCATTTTCAGAAAAATTACCTGTAAAAAAGAAGAAAAACCTTCTGACAGCTCAACCAGCAGGGGGCGTTGGAGGCTTTTGTTTTCCCAGCTCTTCTATGCAGAGGAGCCCTGTCTTAAATAAGTGGAGGTTGATGTGATGTAACAGACAGGAGCGCAAAAATAACCAAAGGAGGTTTGACTAAAGTCTGGGGAAAGAACAGCAACAGGCAGCATTTCTGCTCTTGATTTAACGTCAATAAACAGTGCTGGCTGCTTTGCTGAGGAATAAGGTGATAATGGTGCTGCAGCCTGCAGTGCAGCATAATGACTGTGTGCTAAGATTAAGCCTGCACTCCCACTGGCTGTTAGAAAGAAACCTCTGTACTTTCTTGCAACGTCTGGTTACCCATAGTTGGAACATGTTTCTCTTTGTGAGGCTTTTTCTTCAGCTGCATTTAAATATCAATGCGTTTTCAGAAGGGTGGGGGGTGGGAGGGGGGACTGACAGTAATTATTATTCCACTGAGAGTGGATGAAGATGGAAGTGGATCAGAGGGTTTAGTCAAGTGGATGAGAGCCAGATTAATGGAGTGGACGAGCTTCGGACTTGGGTTTAAGATCAGACTCAATACAAGTTTGTACTTTGTTGTAAGGAGCTGCTGCTCTGGTCTGCATTATGTTTGGGAAACACTTAAATCATAGTTTTATTTTTTACTTTTTTCTTTGGTGCAGCTAAGAATCTGCAGTAGTCCTGGACTGCAAGGACCAGATTGTTTCGGCAATTCTTCCTTACTCTGCGTTTGAGCAAACATTTTGCCTTAACCACTTACTCAAAAAAACATAACAGAATTTGCACAAAATTCACGGTAAAAATTAACAATACATTAAAAGAAAAATGACACCCCACTCATCCCCGCCGCAAACTTCAGGCCGCTCTGCTCTGCAGCTCCTGAAGCTCCAGCTGTGACAATGAAACATCTGGATCAAAAACCTTTTTCTAAGGTAACTGAAAAAACACGGTTCTGTTTGGAAAAAAACTCAAACAGATAAATCAAAAAAAGACAAAAAAAGACATCCCAGTAGACTAAACCGTCAAAAAAAAAAAAAAATGATGGGGCCTAAATCTCTTTAAAAAATATTTAAAATTCTCTTACAAAAGAATTTTGTAAGTCAGGGATATCCAAATGCAGATTTAAATTATTATGGGATGGCTACAGACCTATGGTTTGGCAGTCATTCTGAAAAAAAAAAAAAACAGCAAAATATATCAAAAGATCTCAAACTAAATAAACGGCAATGATCATGGCGAGACGCACAGGAAAACAAAACAAAAATACAAAAATAATCATACTAACAATAATTTAAGGTGCAGGTAACAATGATTATTTTTTTTATAAACAGCAGCATTTCTTATTTGCAGTTTCTATTTTGGTTTGCACTTTTTTCAAGTTTCTAAGTTTATTATTAACATGACGCCTTAAAAAGACCTTAAAACAAGACGCCGTGCATTAAAAGCGTGTTATTTGCAGAGTTTCTTTTGCTGTTTGGACACTCACTGTTTTTGCTGTGATGGCGGGTCTCAGCCACCGTATCATAGCATCTGTTCAAGTCTATCAAAGCTCCAATAGAAGAACAAGTATAGCAACATTTGGAAAAGATGCTTGTATTGAGTAACCTTCATTAACAAACATGAAGTTTAGGAAACCTTTGGATCAACATGAGACTGAATCGAGGTTTTTGTTTTTTCAGGAACAGAGCCTGGACATCTGACATTGAATCTACAACTGTAGTTTCTGAAGCGACTAAAAATGTAAAAGTTTTCAAAGTTTATCAGTTAAGGCTGAAATAAAACGACAAATTCCTGCAGAAGACATTACAGGACTGTGTTTTTCTCCAACGCAGCACAGGATCTCAGAACCATCTGTGAGGCCACAGGTCACCGGCAAATGATGATGTTTCCTGGCAACCAGGGGACTTATCCTTAACCTGCAGCCACAAAGCACAAGACGATTCCCCAAAATGAGACCACCAACCCTGAAATGCCCTCAAACGCAGCTTTGAACTCCTCATCTCCATGGGGAGACTCCTCCTCCTCTCAAGATCAGACAGATGCTGATTTATTTTAAGATTTTCTGCCAGCTCACAGACGGCTGTGACCTCAGTGTCTGTCAAGCCGGATACTCCTTTTCACCTAATTTAAAGACTCACTCCCATGAAAATTGTGTTTTTAACATATTCTTGTGGCTTTTTTTTTCTTTTTTTTTTGATAATGGAGGACATCTATAAAGAAAATAAAGCTCAAAATTGCATTAATGAGTAATTCCTTTTTTTAAACTGTTGTGCAGACAGGAGCAGACAAAAAAAGCAATTTAAAAAAAGAAGAATTTATGACTTAAAAAATAACCAGGACCCTTGGTCCAAAGCTCTTTGCTTGGAGGGGAATGGGGGGCGGGATTGCCCTCCACCAACAGTCCCGCCCAAAGTTCAGAGGCAGATTTCTAATGAACTACTGCCACTCTACAGAAACTACGTCGTAGAAAATGACACAGGTTAGCTGATTTGGGGTCAAAACAATCAGAATTAAACTGGGAACACTTTGAAAATGAATCAAAAGATGATCAGAGAAGATCTTCAACTCAGAGAAGCTTGGTTTTACAGGACGAAAAAGAAAGGGATCTTCAGTTTTTTTCTCTTAAAGGCTTAAAAAATCTAAACTAGGCAAAACAAGGATTAAATCCATTCAAACTTCTGGAGCTTCTGTGTTGCTTGAAAATGACTTTAGTCAGGGGAATAATGTCACTCGGCACTAATTAGGTGTTGCATAATAATGTCCTAAGGAGGTATTTAGCTTAACAAAATGAAAACACTAAAATATTTTGGTGCTTGGGGTTTTCTGGACTTTTGGAGTCTGTTTTTCTGCTTGCAGGATTCACTTAAGCGATCGCACAAATGAACGTCGTGACACGCATTCCTCCCAGGCTGAGTGTGCAGAAGCAAATCTGAACATCTCATCATACGGCATTAAAGCCAAATTACCACTTTTAACAACTTCCTTGGTGGTTTTTATGACCTGATGGCTCCTGATTCTGAAACTTTACTCTGATTACTTCTTGAGAAATTGAGGTTGTACAAGTTTTTTCCCTGCAGGACGTTGACATTCTGCCTTCATAAATTGCTCTGCCTATTCTAGCGCGGTCTCTAAAGGTGATAACCCAAAGCGCTCAGCAG
Organism: Oryzias curvinotus; assembly: GCA_023969325.1. Classification (NCBI taxonomy): domain Eukaryota; kingdom Metazoa; phylum Chordata; class Actinopteri; order Beloniformes; family Adrianichthyidae; genus Oryzias; species Oryzias curvinotus. The sequence goes on from CM043728.1 coordinate 17,931,698, forward strand.
ATTTATGTGGTCATGGCAACATTGCTGCTTAGAGGTACCTACAGAAGCCTAAAATTATTTGTGATGCTTTTGTTTGGTGGAAAAGCTAATTTATTTGTGATGCTTTTGTTTGGTGGAAAAGCTAATAATGACTTATAAGAACTGATGTCAAGTTGTTCTGCTTCAGCTGGGGTTGACCACCACTTCTGGCGTTGTATTTTGGAAACATGTGGTAGTGGAAAGAGAAAGTACCTGCTGCGACATCCTGTTCATGGTAAAATGTTTTCAGGATCAAGCTCCTCCGTCTGTTTTTTTTTTTGCTGCTGCTGAGCTTCTCGCTAAAAAAAGGTTATAGCGATCAATAGTCAATCAAAACCCAGGAAATAAACATCACCTTTGGTCATTTTGCCATAAAGATGTGAGTGAAGTTTACTGATATAAAGTTTTTGTGGAGAGCGACAGGTTGTATTTGACCTTTTGGTAAACAAAAACAGAGTTCATCCGGTCCAAGTCTCACAGCTTTTAACACTCTTGTCTGAAAATGATGCACAAGTCCACTTCCTGCTTCATCCATAAAAGCCTTCAAGTCTTCTTATTGTGCGTATATAACTCGCCTTCTTTTGTGAAATACAAGAGGAGGAAAACAAGTTGAAAAAATAAGTTTATTGATCCCTTCTCAAGAGTCTCAAATGAGACGGAACCATTAGTTTTTTTCTACTGGCGTGGCCAACAGACAACAAAATAGCAAATTTTTACTTCTGTTGGAAAAACTCAGCCAAAAGTTACCTAAATATGTGTTAAATTTCATGGTATTTCATCACAATGTTGTCTAAAGTTCTGCATCCAGCATGGCTTATCTGCAGCTTAAGAGAAGAGGTTGATGGATTTTCATGAGTTGCAGATGAAAAGGAGATAAAACCAAGACTGACACTGTTCAGGAAGACAATCCACTTCCTCCTTTAGCGATGCTGAAAGCGATCCCTTCATTAGTCAAGAGTCACCGTGGAGGATGATCAGGAGATCCCATTTATTCATTGGATCAAGAATCATTCTGACAGGCTGGTAATTAATGAAAAGAGTTTGTTTAGTGACGTGACATTCATCAGAGCATCATTACTGCAAACATCTCTAATTAGCAAATTTCCTTGAAATCCTGTTAGAATCACAGTCCGATCCTCTTTTGAGTTACTTTAAATAGTGCTGCCATATGGCTGATTTTTTTGATGGATTAATTCATCAGGACCTGTAATTAATTAATCTACTTAATCTATTCTTAATCCAACCTAATAATTGCTGCTAGAAACTCAAACTGAAAAAGTGGTTTTATGAAGATTTTTTGTATACCTAACGTAGTGTCCATCATCAGAAATGGGCGGACTTCGCAAATGTCACAAATGTCACATTAATTTATATTAAGCAGAGAACTCGTTGGGACATGATCCCTTACATAATAGACAATAGTTATAGATTAAAAATGGGATTAACTGATTTAAAATAATCAATCAACTGAAATTAACGCAATAAGTTGACATCCCTAATATGTAAAGCATTCCCAGTAGTCTTTTAATATTCATTACACAATTTTTAGGCAAAATCGAAATACCTTTTCTAGGAGTTCATTAGAACTGTACCTCTGGGATTTGGGCGGGATCGTTTCAGTGGGGTGGGTCTTTAAAATACACACATGACCCTGTTATTCTCATTTGATGACTGCAGACATGCTGGGCTCATCCAAAGCTCTCAAAAGTCATTCAGACTTCCTTTCCAGTCCCATCTGCTCTTCAGCTGCAACTGCACCACCAGAAAAAGAAACACACCATCAGTAGCCTGTGGTTCCGACACACTGAGCCCCCTGACACGCTGCAATTACTCTGCAGTTGTCAGGACACTAATGATAAAGCTGTGGCTGCTTTTACACTCGAGTATGGAGAAAAGCCAGAGGAGCATTAAGAGGCCAGAAGCCTTAAATGAGCCACAAAGTGACAATCTGAAAGGTCAAATGAAGACATTTGTAACCGTTCTATGGCGGCAGTGTGGGGAAACAGAGCAGAACATCAGTCTGACAACAACAATGTGACTGTTTCCTTCTAAAAGAACATTATTTATTCTGGAATTTTATGTTTATGTACACGGTTTGTGTGATTCAAACATGAAACTGTTAATTCTGTTATCCTGAACACATTTTCTTATTTCTTGTTCAGTCCATGACAATCCTATTTTTAGTTTAATCCTAATTTTGTCATTTGTGCCTATTTTATTCCTAGATGTGTACATGTAATCCTATGTAATTTATGCCTAATCCAAACTATTGGTTTCTAGTTCAAATTCTTACTGTCAAATGTTTGCATAATCCTGACCATAGTTATTTTGTTTTAATCCTAATTGTGCATTTTGTGACAAATCCTAACAAAAATGTTTAGGATCTAACCATAAATGTATATTTTATATCCAACACTAACCTTGTTTTATTTTTAGGTTTAATCCCAAATTAGATAAATTATACCAAACCGTGGAAAGTTTATATCAAATCATTTGTCATCTCTGCACAATCTATGTTCATGGACATTTAGATCAAATGCTAAATATGCTTTTAATGACTAACTGTAACCAACATTTTTTTCAATTTAATCTTAACTGTGTAATTTATGACTAATCAAACCCTGCTTTTTACAATCTAATCCTAAATGTTTATTTTGTGCCAAATTCTAACCTTGGTTATTTAGATCTAATCCTTACTGTGTCATTTATGCCTAATCCTAACCGTAGAACTGCATGACTAATCCTTTGTCATTTATCTTTAATCCTAACCAGGAGTATTTAGATCAAATGTCAACTATGCAATTTATGACTAATATTAACCATATATATTTCAGTGTATATTTAAATGTGTAATTTATGAGTAATCCTAACCATAGTTATTTAAATCTAATCATAACTGTGGGAATTAGGCCCAATCCTAACCTTGGTTTTAACCCATAAGAACTTGGACCCATTTTTTCTTCAAAATAAAATGATGTGTATTTGACCAGAAACCTAGTGGACCACAGAATCCATTCCTGATATGTTTCTCTTACACTGATGTCACCATGGGTTCCTATGGGTTAAGATCTGCTGTAACCTTGTTATTTATGTCTAATCCTAACCATAGATGTGAAGGTCTAATCTTAACTGCAGTTTTTAGTTTCAACTCTCATAATTAATCCTAAAGTGTCATTTAAAAAAAAAGGGATTATCTGTTGGTTAGACAATGCACACGCTTATTAATTTATCAAAAATAAAGGGTTTGTCTTTTTAAAGTGGAATGATAATAAAGTTTGAAAAGTCCTTTGTCTCTGACTGTTTCTATTTGAGGCTGCATCAAAATGTTCTTGGATCACAGTTTTGACATATTAATTAAATTCCCTAACTTGTCATGAATTACTATGACTATGAAACCATTGGAATCCGTTATGCTGGTATTGAATATATAGCTGTTTTAAACGTATAAAATACATTTTACTTTGTAAACTTTTGCCAAGTTTATCTATTTGAGGGGTTTAAATTATTCTAATTGACGTATTTAGAAGAGGTGATTACATAGGTGTGTAGCAGAATGGAAATACTCCTACATCACATACTTTAAACACTATATATAACAATCAGTGAGTCATATGCATCAAAGTGTGGAAACAAAACCATAGACATGAACTATGACTGTTGTGCTTTTGATCATGATTCTGAAAGTGATTCAACTCAGACAATCAACTCAAGACTTGTTGTTTATCTGCAGACCAATCCGTTTCTGGTCGTCTAATTGCTGTTTTCACCTGGGAAAGTTTGATGTTCGCCACAAAACCATGAGTCGCGGCAGAGCTGTGATTCACCCTGTCATTCTTAGAGACTCAGCACCAAACAGGATAAGACGTCACGGGTCACCCAAGAAGCAGCAAAGTAGAGGAAATAAAACTTCACAGAGTTTTGTGGCAAATCAGTTTGGTTTTTCAGAGTTTGAGTTCTGGAAAATGTAGTTCTCTAAACTAACCTCAAAGGCTTTTTGAATTGAAAAACAAGCTTCCCCCCATTTCCATCTGATAAGGGAAAACAGATGCTTCTCCTGGTAGGACGGACGGTTTACTCTTTGAGCAATGTTTGGTCCTGTCAGTGATGTGAATATTTGTGTTGCTATGCAATCTGCATTGGTTATTAATTGGTATCCCACATGAGAGAAATGTGTCTACTTCTGCTAAAGTCTTTTACCGGTCAGAGTATATGGAGGGATATTTTTGCTACCACGTTGCACACAAAATTTTCTAAGTTGCAAATGAAAATAACAAATATTTGTTTTTCAATTATTTTTTACGACAGAGTTTTAGGGCCACCCAAGAAAAAAAAAAAAACTCGTAAATTTACGAGATTAAAGTCGAATTGAGCATACAGAGCAGCAAGTGAACGCAGCGCAGCAGCAGAGCAGACCGACTAAACTTGGTTGAACAGCTGAGCTGAATGTTAAGTGATAATGTTCCAAATGTCTGGGAGCTCATTTGTTTGATTTACAATTTATACAAGTTTTATTTATTGATGGGTGGTTTGCAGGATCTCTGCAGCCACTTGATGAAGACATCGGGGTATCCTTGCAGGCAGATGTCCACTTCAATCCTTTCTTCCTCCACCAAAGACCAGGGGCCTCATTTATAAAACCTTGCGTAGGATTTGCATCAGAAGTGGCGTACGGATGAAACATAGGACGTGCGTACGCACAGAAATATTCAGATTTATAAAACCGTGTGCACGCACATCCTACGCATTCTTCCCTTAATAAATCACAACCAATTCTAAATGCTGCGCAACTTTTGCGGCTTCATGACACGCCCATAGTTGCCCATAAATAGTCTGTGAAACGCCCACAAATGAATATTCATTGATAGCGAAACCATGGCAAACACAGAGAAAAAAAAAAAAAAACGGAACTTCACTCGATGTGAAGTAGAAGTTATTGTTGGCGAGGTGGAAAAGAGGAGAAAAATGTTGTTTGGAGGGCACAGTGTGGGCATTACTAATGCCGAAAAAGCGGACATCAAAGTCGAGGCAGAAAAACGTCTGGCGCTGCATCGCCAGAGGGTGGGGGGGGCAAGACGCACCTGATGCACCGGGTGACACCCCCCCAAAAGCTCCAACAGGACGGCTCGAGGAAGTGGGAACCGGCTCATGAGACACTCGTCCTCGTTTGCCAGCAAGTCTTCTTGCTGTCTACAGATGCGTTCACTCCCAATTCTTCCATTTGCCACATCTTCTAAGATCCAAGATCAGCCATTGTGCGTCATTACGCATTGTGATGGGGCATTTTATTTCCATCCATTTAATTGCATCTGACAAGCTACAGATGTCGGTAATAATCCACGTGGAAATGGGAAATTGTTCAGCGCAAATGTGATTTCTTGTTGCTTTCTGAATGGTTGAGACATACGCCATACATTGTTTTATCAAAAAGAAAACAAACTAAATGCATATGCATGAATACCATAATTCTGTAGCTTATGAAGAAATGTTTTACTATGAAAACAACTTTCCCCAGTGGAAAATTAATACATCTGTCTGTCTGTCTGTCTGTCTGTCTGTCTGTCTGTCTGTCTGTCTGTCTGTCTGTCTGTCTGTCTGTCTGTCTGATTCGCACGCATCTGGCGGCCCGTGCACACGCAGCGGCTTATTTATTATTTTATATGCTGCTTGCACTGTGGGGTGAGAGGAAAGCAATTTCATCTGTGCTGTATGTCTTACGGATGCAGCATATTTGACAATAAAGCTGACTTTGACTTTAACTATATCTGCTCCGCCAGACGGACACATTGACGAGAATATCAGTTTAGTACATTATTTCGTTCTGTTAACTATATTATTTATGAGGATGAATTGCATAACATGCCAATATTGCAGAACATATTTCACTTTTCTTTTTGCAAATATGTGTTCATTTGAATTTCTGTTGTAATTTTCATTTGATTTTATTTGTTTGTTTCACTGCTCAAACGGGTGTTCGTGTAGCTGTTCATTGTGAGACTTGCTTTGTCAAGTCTTGATGTTATTTATGAGAGGCAGTATTGTCATTCTCACTTTCACTTGTTACTTCCATCTGCCGACGGTGTCGCCGTTTCTCATTTCACTCGTTTTTGTGCGTACGCCTGGGTCAGAGCTTGATGAAGGACCGCACATTTTCCCGTCAAGTTTGCTTTTTATAAATCTCAACTATTGCGTAGAGAGTGGCGTACGCCTTCTTTTGTGTGTACGCAACGTTCATAAATGAGGCCCCAGATCTCTACGTTTGTGTGATGCTTCCGTCTGAGGAGGAGCACTTCTTGGGATTTTCAACGTTCTAATGCTAATATAACAGACTATTTTCATTCCTCTTTATTGTTTTATACTGAAACGGGACGCTTCATCTGGAGGAGGGGGCGTATGTAACACTGTTTACTTACGCATTGGTGTTCAGATGACAGGTTCATGACATAAGGTGACAAATGAACTTCAGGCTATGTGAATGAAAAGGAGAATAAAGGCTGCAGCGGTCCTCTACACCCAAACGTGTCTCTGAGCTCCTTATTTTACAGATAAAACTTCGCTTTACCGACACCAAAGCCCAGAAAGCCGGCTCCACTGAAAATATTGAGTCGCCAAAAGGTTCAGAATCTCTTTGTTTTTTAAACCTATCCAGAAATAAAGCTTCACAAAAGGCTCCACATATTTCATCTTCAAGCTAGGCTCCGATAAACAGACAACTCTGGTGTTTTTCCTTGTTTCTCTATGACCGTTTTCTGTTAAATTTATGAGTAGTAAATTTATGAGATATAAACTCTTAAATTTATGAGTTTTATCTCGTAAATTTACTAGATAAAAGTCGTAATTAAAAAAATTTGTTTTTGTAAACTGGCCCTAAAACTCTGTCGTAATTTTTCATTTTGCTTCTGATTTTTTTTGCTTTCGACTTTTTTTTTTGCCTTCAAAAACTATTTTTGCATTTGTAAAACACATGTTTTTTCATGCGTTGTGTCTCATCTCGCTTTTTTCCTATCTTTGATTTTGCTGACATAAGTTTTAGTTTAGCGAGACAAAGCTGCCATCAAACAGTCTGCTGATTGGTCCAGATTCTAACCAATTAAATCGCCACATTTTTCTAACATGGCATCTGCTACCAAGACTCAGAAACCGAACCAGCTCTTTTTACCCTCGATTTTGACTCTTTAAATGAAGACGGTTTCATACAATAATTCATACTTTCTTTCTTTTTTAGCATTGATTAATTTTTATTAAGTCAGATTTTTGAATTTATGGCTGAGCGTTTTTTTGTGAGCGTTTGTCCAAAGTTTAATAAAAATTACTCGTGGAAATTTTGAAAATTTTCTTTTCATATTCAAACATTTATTGATGAAAATAAAACAATAGTTCAGATACAAACCTTAAAAAGTGTTACTTCCTGCTGGACAGAGTCGGAGCTCTGACGTTTTTTTCTGCTGCAGACATTAAACAGAGAGAATGACTCCAAGTTTTTACTATAAAGACATCGTTGACATTTTCAATGGCAACATATACAGTTTTGGTTTTGGACCCCATTTGTTCATTTTACAGTGCTGTAATTCAGTCTGGAGGGATGATCTCTCCATCGTCGAGGAAACATGATTTTGTGTGAACACGGATGCTGTTTAAAACGGTTCAGACAGTCGTAAAGGAGGCAAGCCTGTCAGAAAATGTTACCGGGAGCTCATCTAATTCAAATGTCTGTTGCAATGTTGGGGACAAGAGGAAGTGACATTAGATTCGCGCAGGCGGAGTACACATCGAGTAGCGACAATTAGTTTGACGCAGAAGACTGCAGGCAGCTCCCACTGCAGCACTTCCTGACAACACACTAACCCAGTGGGATTGTGGGTTATAGCACATTTATCGGCACATTTCCTTCCATCTGCAGTCCTTTTGCTTGTAACTGTATGCATGACATTTAGGAAAGAACTCCCCAACATGACCAAAATGACAGAAAACACGGCCGAGCACAATAGGACAAGAAAAAAAACCCACAGATTTATCAGGGGAAAAAACAATATGTAAGTTCTGGGTTTACGTGTTGAAAGAATGTGATGAACCAGCTGCAACAGACGGTTAGTTAGTTGGAAAATTTCCGGGTGGAAAGTTTGGAAAAAGGGCAAGCACAAATCTGGCACATGATTGGACGAGCCATCTGTTTTATCCCAGTGTAACACATGCTGGTTTCCAATGATCATGGTAACTCGGTGAAGCAAAGACACAAATCTGACAATACTAAATAAGTTTCTTTTTGTGAAGAGTTTTTTTGTGTGTGACAATACTATTTCAAACGTCCCTTTAACTAATTAAAAAAAAAGTCTGACAAACATAATAAAATGATGTCTAGGACTTAAAACACTCATGAAGTAGAGGATCGAGACGTGTTATCTATGCATTCATGCAAAGAAAAAGCAGCAGTAAACTCACACGCTCACGATAAAAGAAACCAGATTGCTGTTTCCTGCTCTAAACCATTATTAATTGCAGGTTAATTGGACAGTTTTCAGAGATATAAGCATCCGCTTGCTTCATTTTACGCTGTGGAACATGGGGAAACCTAGCAACAGGCTGAGCACTCACATGTTTGAGGTACAGATGACAAGTGACACAACTCTACATGCTAACGCACCGCTTGGGGCTCTGGGTTGAATAGACAGAACAGGGAGTGCCGTGCAGCACGGTGACATGTGCACATCTTTATTTTGAAACCTGACAGAAAGACCCAGATGAGCTCAGTTTTGTGACTGCGTGGGTTGGAAGATCACGGAAGAGCTAACATGTTTGATGAGAAAGGCGCACAGATGATTCATCTATTTTTCCGGTTATTAGGCAATGTGCATCCATTCAGGACCTTTTGTTCGTTTATGTACAGAAGCTTTTATTGTTCTTCTTCTTAGGAAAACAAACATGAAAGAAACCGGTTCAGGTATTCTTGATGGTTTTTTCATATAAACATATGAAAATAGTGTTTTTTGGTGTTTTTAACGTTTTCTTGTGGCATTTTTCTGATGATGGAGGACATGGCTAGAGAAAATAGAAAAATATTTCATTTCTGAGTATTTCAGTGTTTAAATTGTTGTTTATCAGAAGCAGATGACTCAACAACTGGCTCAAAACGGCACAGCTGGATATCTCCAATAGTGTTCGCCATTTTTGTTGCACCAGTAATGTTAGATTGTGGGTGTTTCAGGGATCGTAAGGTAGTGGGAAAGCGTGTAAACAGAGAGCTCTCAGCAATAAGGAGGGAAAGGGCTGCTCCGTGCCTAAAGTCCCACCCACAAGTCAGAGTGGAGTAGAGGAGAGAAAACTTTATTCATCTCCATGTGGAGAACTTCAGAGGTGAATTTCTAATGAACTACTGCTGCTCTGCAGAAACTATGTGCCAGAAAATGATAGGTGTTTTAGATTTTGGCTAAAAAGGGCATAATCATAAATAAAAGACCACTTTGAAGACTTTGATAATAGATCCAAAGATGACCAGAGTTTCTTCATTTTTGTTGTCTTTATTAACTCCAGAAAGAACACTTTGCTGTGGGTGTTTTGTGTTTGCTACATTTTATTGCTTATCCACAAAACTGATGTTAAAGTTTTCTAAAAATCTTGGCATCGATATGCAACAGTTGGCAGGTTAGCTGGAAAACATGTAAGACATTGGCCCTTGAGACCTGGAGTTTCACACATAACTGCTGCAACAAGCTCTGCCGTTACCCTAAGTAAGTTTGAAAAATAAGACATTAAGGGAATCTGGGCTGTGTGGACAAACCTGCACACAACCCAGAAATCCTCACAAAGAAGACTGTGAGTGTGGTGGGGGGGGGCATGAAAAGTAAACTATTTTCATATTTATCCTATTTAATCAATTAGCTGCAGCCTGATGCTGTGGAGGCGGATGATGCGATATCTCTGCTTCAGTCTCAGAAGAGGCAACATAGCAGGTTACACCAGCGTCCTCCTCCTTCTCCGACTGATGAGATGTGGCGTTTCTGTCAGAAATCTAATTTTGTCAGTATTGAGCCCCCCCCCCCCCCCCCCCCCCCCCCCCCCGCTGACTGTCCTGACTACAAGAGAGATCACATTACAGCTTCATCTTGAAAAATTTGTCCTTCCAGAGATGACAGACCTCGCATTTTTTCGTCTTCGTGTTCGCCGTGGTCATGTGGTAAAGCAGAATTACATTTTGCTTGGAATCACTCAGCTGTAACGGTTGGTGGCAGATACTATCCCACTTTTTAAAAACCTCATATCTTGTGTCAAGTTCCTGCAACCTGAGCACTTGAACCGGAAAGTAATCATTTAATTGGACTTCTAAAGTGTATAGGATGAGAAACCTGTAATGCAGTTTAAAAAACATGTGTTTAAGACAGCTAAATACCTGCTTGTATGGAGGAGTGGCTGTAACAAACGATTTTAAAATGCAAAAACAATGGAAAAGCAAAGTTTTTTGAACGTCCTACATGAAGCGTCTTTCGCCTCACAGCAAGATGACCCTGGTTTGAATCCTGGCTGGGTCCTTTCTGTGTGGCGTTACTACGTTCTCCTTGTGCATATGTGGGTTTTCTCCAAACACTCCTGTTTCCACCCACATTCAAAAAACAGGCTTTCAAACTGTGGATGTGATTTGGTGGCCCCATGACAGACAGGTGACCTGTTTAGGGTGCACCCCGCCTTTGCCCAACAGTAGTTGGGTTGGCTCCAGCAACCCTGTGACTCTGAAATGGATTCAGCATATCCCGAAAATGGAGGGATAGAAGAAGTGTTTTCATCTTGAAAGTTGCGTACCACCAACACATTAACCATTTTATGTTTTAGGTATGAAAAACACAAAACAAACATCTATATTTGTCAAAGCATAATTTGTTTCAAGAACACGCCAACATTGGGTTCTTGAACGTGCTTTTTGCACATGATGTAAACTCTAGACTGTCACTACCCAATACTCGTGCATGTACCTACAGTTAAAAGAGATTTGGGGAAAATCTCGTAAAGATTTTCCATATTTTTTCAATCACAGATCTATTACGATTCCAATCCCGGTTTTGCCCTAACCACGATTATTCATTTCTCTTTCACGATCAATTGGCACTTCCGTTAATTAAAAGAGATGCAATCCACAACAATCAGACCCTGACTGGTCCAAGTTCGACTTGGTTTAACTGTCTCTGTGCGTTTTGTACGTAGATTCTGAAAGCGGTTGTAGAAACTTGCATAGCAATATGTGAACACAAGAGTTTTGAACACGGTAGCCTGAAATGAGCATATACATGTGTTTACAGAGACTTTTCATTGAAAGTGGTCGCTTGAACGCGTGTTGCAGAGAACGGTGTGAATGCAGCTTCATTAACTGACACAGAGTCGTCCTCTTTGTTCTCTAAAGTGGCTAACTACAGGACATCTCCCTGTATGGATCAATGGATTTAAAAACCTGCTCCAAATCTATCCTTGTTTAAACGTCAATCCTGTAACCCTTGTGCTATCCTAGGCTCTTTACCGTTGGGAGTTGGGTCATCTAGATTCACTAGACAGAGCTCTGAACATTTTTTTTTTCAATTTTTTGTGATCTTCACTGGTTCAATGGATTACATGACATTTTTCCACCTTTATCCACCTTTGTCATGGTAGGGAGAACACGTCAAAGTAAGGGTGGGGTCATCCAAGATAGCACAAGGGTTAATACTTAGTCACAAAATCCATATGAAAATACATTTACTTTGTCCTACAAAACCACAAACTACACATGAAAACACCAAACAAACTTCTATATTTGTGAAAGTATGATAAAAATGTGTAGAGATTTAGGCAGTTTTTCTGTTTTGGACCAAAAAATTATTTTGGAGTAATATTTTAAAAATACAAAATATAAAAAACACATTCTCTTCTTGACAATTGTTGTTTTTCTTTGTTCTGCTGGATCAAAGAGGCCTTCTGTCCTGCATATGAAAACACTGGACTTTTTTGCATTTTATTTTTCTCAAATATTAAGTCGTTTTTTTCATCTGCTACCCAAAAAAAGTTTAGAGCTGCTTTCAAAACTCATCAGACGGAAACAGCTTTACAAAAGCGAGGCTTAATTGAACAGCCTTGGAGTTCATTCATGACAATCGGTCAGAATTCAGTAATACTCTTAAAGCTTGTTGAACCCATCTGCAGGTCAGAGCAACATTTGGAAGAATATGAAATGAAAACCTTTTGATTCAGAAAGAATTGTGCAGAAGAAAACATAGATGTTTTCAGGTTCTACATACAAAACGCTTGGTGACAGTTCAACCGGGTCGAACTTGGACCAATCAGACCCAAAGCAGAAACATCAGGGTCAGTTTTAAGGAAGTCCTTTCACGACACGACGAAGATGTGCTTTAAAATAATAATAATAATAATAATAATAAGAGATGAAACAGATCATCGGAAGTAACAAACTTGAAGACTTTTTCTCTGAGATGCTTGATAAAAATGACCCATATGAAATAATGATTGTATTGTGGCTAAAAGGTTGTACTGAACAGCAGCAGACAAAGGAAAATGTTTGATATTAATAAAACATTTTTTTATAAAAGCTGAGTAAATGGGCAAAAAATACAAACGGGAAAACAGGCTGTTCTGAGGCTGCATCCACTTAGGCACAATTAGGAGCGATTACATATACAAAACTACTGTTTTTTTGCTAACTTTGTGCTTTTTTTAGTGAAAATACACAACTCAGTGGCCTAGTGGAGGAGCGACTGACCTGACACTGAGTTTGACAGGCCTCATTTGGGTCATTTCCTCTTTAAGTCATTCATAGCATTAAAAGGTTAGATGAGTTGACAGAAGATGATTCCTTTACATGACTGCTTTTCTTTATTGGTCTTGTATTATGTATCTATGCCTTCATCCATGCTGGATTACTGTCATTCTCTTTATTTTGGAGGTAGCCAGTTGTCTCTCTCGTGTCTCCAGCTGGTCCAGAACGCTGCTGCTCGTGTTCTGGTTTGTAAGAGAGACCACCTCTCTCCACTCCAGGCAACCCTTCACTGCCTCCCTACACCCCAAACTCAGATCAGCTGATCAGCTTTTCCTAGAGGTAAAGGTCCAAGAGGACGATTAGAGAGAAATGAGCATTTCAAACTGTGCACAGAAGTAGGGGAACGCATTACCACTCAGTGTTCAGCAGGCTTCCTGAGTGCCAAGTTTTAAAAGGCCTGTATGGTGCAAAATCAACTTTCTGAGCTTTTAAGGTTATTATAATGTTCCTTCCTCACGAAAACAACTCCAAAGCGATATTTTGATCCATTCACACATTTCTGAGTATTCCTCTCAAACCCTGCGCTAGGAACACCAGCCCCTCCCAACCAACGAAAACAAGTGTGTCCTCACATTGTGATGTCACAAAGTGAGGAACCACCCCTTCCAGGAAGGGTCTGCACTGCCAGCTCCGCCCCCAGGCTAACCCACACTCCCACTTTCTTCACAAAGCTAGATGAGATCAACCAAACGCTTTCCTTTTTTATGCACAATATGCACATCCATTTTTGTATCCAAGTTTGGCTGTTGTCTAGGTTGATTGAAGGAAGTGCCTTCGAGATCGAGTCGTCTTACTTCCGGGTTTGATAATAAGTTCAGAACATATATTTCATAAAAAAGTTCTTCTTTAGTGTGCCAAAGGTAATATATGATCATTTATGGTGTTGTTTACTCTGAAAGGCTTAAGAAAAGATGTAGGCTTTTAAAAAACTCACTCCAATGAAAATTGTGTTTTTGGTGGTTTTAACATGTTCTTTTATTAAGACAATTAAACTTTAAAATTGCATTTCTGAATAATTCTGTATTCAAATCTTTATGAATCAGGAGTCGACAAAAATGTTGTTGGAAAATGTCTGTAGCAGGGACATAGGTGCTAGAATTGGCTTGAGTCAGTTTTTTTGGTTTTAGTCGTCATTGTAGGCTTTTGTCAAGGTAAATGATTTTTCTTAGTTCTTGAATTTTGCAGATTTTTGGGTAAATTTCTGTCTGGAGATTTCTCCAAAACTTTCCAGATTTTATTGCACAGGACAATAAAACATAACATCAAAGAAAAAGTGACCTAAACACAAATCAGGAGCCGTGGAATGACAACAAACACAAATGAACAATGACCAAACTGACAAATCACAGCTGCAGCAAATATACCATGAAGCCCAAAAGGTAGATCACTAACTCAAAGGGTTCCTCTCTGACTGATTCCTCTGACATTAATAGCCTTTTAAACCTCTGACTTTGTGTGAGTGCAAAGGTCATTTCCAACTAGAAGACCCCAAATCCCAGAAACATGCATGAATTGCTGCTTCAGTGAAGACTCCTGCTCAGATTTAAATGTCTGTGACCCCCCCATAGTATCAGGCTTGAAAGGGGGATTTAATTCTCCTCATCTCTCCTGTGTTTCAGTCTGAGGAATGTAAAAGACTCCTGACTGAAGAAGTTCTGGGTCATTTAAGCTCGGTGTGACATCGGCCCAAATGCACCTGTTCACATTCCGTTGCCGTGGTAACTGTGTCTTCAAAAACCGGTCCACTGGTGATTGTCACAGCTGATTGCTCATTTGGTTGGTTGCTTGGGAAGAAAAAAGCAAAAAATAAAAAAAGCACCCATGGCATCTTGACAAAAACTCAAATCGGAGCTTTGAACTCACCCATCCGAAACTCTGGATACGTGTGTTCAGGTTACTTTCAAATGGAAGTGATTGGGAGCAACAGCGGCTCAGTCCTGTAGTAAAAGATCAGGCAAACTGACAGTGGGGGGTCAGCAGATACTGAGATCCACAGCGGCTCCCATCTTTCTGCAAAATCAATAACTACAGATCTCCAAACATCAGGTGACCTTTAGATTTGCTCATGAAAAGTGTGGAGAGATTCATTGAAAAGGTTTCCATGGCTGAGCAGTTGCATCACAGCCACATACCACGAAGTTCAGTGCCAACATTCGGACACAGCGGTGTGAAGCGTGCCGCCACGAGAATCCAGAAACACGGAGACACTGGAGCAAAGAATCATGATTCTCCATCAAACAAACTGATGGATGAGGTCAGATTTGGTGGGGGTTTTTTTTGGAGAACAGTTTGTTGTCTGACTGCACTGTTCCATGTGTAAAGTTTGATGGAAGGAATTCATGGTGAGACATTGCTCTTCAGGAGTTCAAGGGTTTGGATCCTTAGTTCCAGAAAAGATGTGGAAAAATTGGATAATCAAGAACATGTTGAACATGTTACAAAAAATTAGCAGAGCCAGAATGGCTATTCTGACCAATGCAATGACTGAGTAACAGTTGTTTATTTCTCTATAGAGGTATATGGGATTTTGGCTCCTTGGAACCAGAGGGTACTTCCCATTTGTAACACGAGGGGGGAGGAGTCACTCAGTCCAGTTCTCGTATACAGTCTAAGATTAAACCATAAAAAGTATCAAAGTTATGCCACTTCAGCTCATATATAGGCAGATAATGAATATTTTTGGCAACATTGTGTATTAATTTGATCATCCCAGCAAAACAATAATCCTTTGTGGGACTTCCATCACATTCTGTAAGAGATTATCATTGCAGATGGGCCAGTATTGCAGCGCTGCAACATGGTGACTAGTCAGATTTTTTTCTGTAAACAGTGAGAAGACAGAATAAAACAGAGTCTGAGTATAAACTGTCAGTAAATAAGATTAAAGTGTGGTTGTCGCCATGAATCCCTGCTGTAGTAATCCTGTTATAAATCTCCTGCAGGCGAAGCTCTCTCAGAATGACAAGAGATAAACCTATGCATGCTGTAAACGCCGCCCTTTCCTTCTATTGTGATACGGTTACATAACATCTGCAGGGGGCACTCTGCTATTATTAACTGTGACAGAAAAAAACTGGTTTCCCCCAAAAACATTGTTAAAATTTAGAACACAAAAGGGAGTGACGCGTCCTCTAAACATCCTCTGACTTTTGTTGTTACACAACTGTATGATCAACTGGTTGAATATAATTGTTGAGTAGATCAGCATAGAAATTGGGTTACAATTGATCAAAAAAACCAAAACCATCTTTTCAAGTTTACAGTGATGTATTGGTTAATTTGGTTGAGTGGTTTTAGTTGGGCGGTTGATCTCCAGCCTCGCTGACTGTCCCAGTGTCTCTGGGCTAAATGTTGAATCTTCATGTTTTGACATGTGAGGAATTGTGAGTGCCTACTGCTTTATTGTGTCTATATAAACAAGTTGTATTTATGTTTTTTTTATCCCCTGAGGACTGCGGGTCAAAGAAGGAACAAAAAGCAACAGTTGCATGTGTACTTTTAAGTTGTTGTTTTGGTTTTTTTTTGTTTTTTTTTTTAAATTAACTTTTTTGTTTTGTTGTGCATAAACATCCTTGGATGGGGCATCAATAAGGTCAAAGAGATGAGAGACAAACCCTTTCAAACACGCAAAATAGAGTTCACAGGAGAACTACACTATGGTCTATACACTCACCGGACCCTTTATTAAGTACACCTAGCTAGTACCGGGTTGGACCCCTTTTGCTAATCTCCTGTTCCACGACATCCCAAAGGTTATCTATTGGGCTCAGATCTGAGGACTGTAGAGGCCATTTGAGCTCAGTGAACTCATCGTCCCGTTCAAGAAACCAGTCTGAGATGATTCCAGCTTCATGACATGGCGCCTTATCCTGCTGGAAGTAGCATCAGAAGATGGTACGCTGTGGTCCTAAAGGGCTGGACATGCTCAGCAACAATACTCAGGTAGGCTATGATGTTGTAACCATGCTCAGTTGATAAGGGGCCCAAAGTGTGCCAATAAAATATTTCCACACCCTTACACCACCAGCCTGAACCATTGATAGAAGACAGGATGGATCCATGCTTTCATGTTATTAATGCCAAAATCTGGAACATAAATATATCTGAGGTTTTTGTTTTTTCCAAGAAACTTTTCCAAGAAAGGATTTGGACCTAATGTCAAGTTCTTTTGAGAATGTTGTTACATATGCCAGCAGTACTAAAAGCAGCCAAAATCAACCTGTCAAAGTCTTTCAGATCATCAGATGAGTTCAGATTGAAGAAATATACCAAACATGTGAAGGAGCAGCATTTTCATACAAAACTACATTACAAGACGCAATTTATGAGTTACAAACGTGATGTCTTCCTTGTCAAACAGGTTTGTGGAAACTCAAAAAATCTTATTTTGCTTCTCTTGCAGTGATATTTTACTTGGGACATTTCATAGACAACAAAAGAGTAATACATTATTGTGAAATATTAGTTAAAAGTAAAATAAACACTGTTTGTTAACAATTTGGGGGTCACACTAGAGGTTTTTGAGAACATAAACAATTAAAGGCTCTTCAAGTTATTTCTGTTGTAAATCGGAAATACAACTATCTCTTCAAAAGGGTGTTTTAATCTTAGTAGCTGGCGATTTCTGCCCATTCTTCTATCATTTCATCAACACAGGATAATTTTAGTTCGACAAAGTTCATAGTGTCTGTATTATTAACTGACGTCGGACGACTCTGACGCAGGTGGAAGATGTACGTCTAAACATGTCAGGTATGTGAAAAAACACAACCGTGTCTGATAATGGAAGAACCTAAAAAGTCACAGGATAATTTTACTACTGAGGACATTTAAGCCAACAAGTAGCAATGAGACTGAAAAATAGGTGAAAACAGTTTGGTTTTTTTGGTTACCTTACACAATTAGCCTGTGTTTTGAGAGTATAATGTTGTTTAAGGTCAACGTTTGTATAAAAAAAAAAAAAAAAAAAAAAAAGTCACTATATGTTAGGTAGAAGCCATGAAAAGACCCTAGATTCTAGAACACACAGAAAGGTCAGCCTTCATCTGGACGGCTCACTCCTCCTGAAGTCGCTGCTGCCTTTGAAGAAACAGGACTCGCTTTTGTGGTGTTTAACTCAAAAGTAACAAAAAAAAAAGGTTTTATTTGAGAGGACTGCAGAAAGCTTAATTTTCCACCTCTCAAAGCAGACTCTGAAAGTGATCTGTAAAGTAATAGAGCCGTTAGTTATGGACTGTTAAAATACTAATTGGTCACCTGTTACAGTGAGAGGATTTCTTATGGTTTCATGCCTATTTTCAGATTTTAATTTAAGTTTTTGTGGGGCAATTGAAACTTGAAATAGCCTTTTTTTCTACCAAGTGCCAGTGAGCTAATGCAAATATTTCTTAAATTATAATCTAATCCCGGTTGGACTGGTAATACAGAAATCAGTATTGGTATGTTTACTATAAACATATCTATATTGCCTCTCGCCCTCTGTTTGGGCTAAAGCTCGATCGATAAAGGCAGAGTTTTTTTAATCAAATGAATTTCCTATCTTTCCGTCATATTGGCTCTACACTTTTAATTTAGCTCATTTCTGAAGGTGGTGTTCACTGTAACCCCAATTGCACAGAGACATAGACAAGCGGGGGGAGGGGGGGTGTTTGTCAACATAAAGGAAAGACTTTATATTATTAGTTGTGCAGAATTAAAAGAAACAACAGCAGAATGACTCCTGTTGTACATTGCCAACTACACAAAGCCATTTCTATTTTTCTTTGATCTAAAGGTCATGTAGAATAGAATTAGTGCTTTATAAGTACAGATGGAACTACACTAACACAATTTATTGTGAACATTGCTACACAATATGCACGCGAACAGACTACTGAACCTAATTGTTGCTCATGAAACTGTCTCTAATTAACTAGAAAAGTAAAAAGTAAACTAGTAAAGAACTAGTTTACCTTCAAGCAGGGTAAGTGAAGAAAATAAACTGCATCCATTAAATCCTGAATTGTAAATTGAAATCTTTTCCATACCAAAACACACAATGGAATAGAGAAGACACATTGGATTTCATGGAATGAATCGATGTGCAGGATTTTTTTTGCTAAATTGAAATGGGGAAACTTCACACCAACAGTGGTAGAGAACTTTGTGCAGTCATACTTGCAAAAACTGCACATTTGGCTTTGAGAGTAAACTAGCCCAAATCTTTAGAATCTATTAGAAAAAATAGGATGTCCAGACAAAAAAGACACTCATTCCTGCAAACTTGGTGTTTAAATTGAGCTATTTCTTTTTAATTATTACATGCTAAGTACACTTTTTTAAATATTGCAAAGCTTGAACTTCGACAGAGATTCTAGATAAATAATCTTGACTTTGGTGCAAATTTTAGTTTTAGCAATTTTTTTAGTTTTGTTTCTTTTCAAACAGCTTCACAGTTGATTCATGAATTGCAAATTCATAACTGGTACCATTCAGGCCACAGATGACGAATAATAAAACCACACTTCTCAAAAGACCTGATTAAATATTATTCAATAATTGTTTCCAGTTGTACAGAATGCTTTTACTGCAATCTCAGTCTGGTCATATCAGAGCCATATTTCTGTCTTTAAACTTTTAAGGAATAGTCTTCCTGCCCCGTGGCTGATTCACGTGTGAAGGTTCATTGCAAGGGATTGGTACTGATGGATGAGGGTTGAGCCGGTGACTCACATCGTCTTACCATTTTATAAAAATAGCAGGCAGCAGCGTCTGACACAGAGTGGGGGTCAGCAGCACTTTTACTCAGTTATGCTTTAAAGTGTCGGCCTCCGGTTCACTGTGTCAGCCCTGCAGCAGCCTGTCAGTGTCTGTTGAAGCTTCCCTTTAGCTTTTCCCCTTACAGCAGCTTTATAGTGAAACAGAGAGCAAGTCAGGGGATCAGTGTTTTCACTTTTATCCATGGTATCTGATAGGTTAACTACAGACGTTTTCAGTCTGGAATGTTTATTCAAATATCCTAAAGTTTAACTTTGCTTGTTGTATTGCCACTTCCTAAGAATGACAAGCTATTTGACAAGCTAAATGACAAGATATTTAAAAATATGGTAGAAATAATAGGGAATACTTTATTTTCCTCCCCTCTCTGTTTCTTTAGAATAAAAAACATTTCTTTAGAAAACCAAAGATAATTGTGTTTATTTAATTTTAAGTGATATAAAGGAGATTCGACTAAATAACAATTGAGTTAATGTTATCTTAATGTTGCTTATTAGCTCCAATAAAATTCAAAATTATACAAAATAACAAACATATAATTAAATTGCTTTAAATCCTAAATCTGATCAAATTATAAAACTGTGGTCTAAAATGTACTTATGTTTTAGGGTTCATCCAGCATTAATTACAAAGCCTCTTTACTTTTTTCTATTTATTAAAATCAATTTTTAACCACTCTATACTTTTCTTTTGTAATTTTATATAAAGGTTTACTTGGAATGCGTATGAATGTCCCAGTGATGGTCAGAGGGGCAGTAGGCGCCAACTGGCAGCCACGCCTCTGTAGCTACCATCACCAAGTATCAATGATGAGTGAATGAGTGAATTATTATAAATTACAGAGTCATTATTAAGGCTTAATTACACAAACTGTTAGAGTCTGTCCATTATGTTTAAAGCCTAAATTTGGATTTGGTCAATGTTGGTGAGCTCAATATTAACCCTTTATAACCATTAGTATCGTTTTGACACATTTCTGAGTCCTCTATCGCATCAGCATGTTTCAAACTTTCCTCAAAAACCCATTGCGGATAAATCGGTCCATGTTTTCTTCCCTGTAGTTCATCATCAATCCACTAGGGGCAGTAGAAGGACTTTACCTGCTCATATCAAAATCCTTGAAATCTCTAAAACGCTTTTGGTGGGAAAAGTTTTACTAATTTTTTAAAACTTTATGGTGAGAAAACCTCCTCTATTGTTATTCATTTTTAAATGTCTACGGTACTTACTGTATTGAAAGAGTGTAAATTAGTTGATAATGAATTCTTTATCATACCGTTACATGTTAAATTCAAGACTGCGGGTAAATTTGGTACTTTTTTCCTGAAGCTTTATGTCAATATTTTTGCATCTTAAACTTATCAAATCCCCCAACTGATTATAGTTGAAACTATACTTCATTATAAAAAATGATTTAGCTTTTTTTTTATTTCATCAAAGGGTTTAAAGAACATCTTAAATCTAAAAGAAAAAAGAAAAGAAAATTCTGTCAAATCTTTGATGTAATTGGCGTTACAGAGTTGAGAGCTTGAGTTTGTAATCAAAGTTTCTTCCATGTTTCATGCCAGTCCACTGGTTGGTGTTAAGTACAAACCTCTGATGTAGAAGACTACAAAACATCAGGTTGAAACTCAAGAATTCTGGGAAACACACAGATAATTGCTATTTATTGAATGAGTCATCAATGGGAAAACTTTTAAGGAGTGAATTTAACTACTGTTTAGTCAACAGAAAAAAAAATCTCAAAAAAGGTTATTGTTTGTAAGTTAAAAGTTATTTCTTTTTTTAAATATATAAATCAGTTGAACTCGAGCAGAACGTTTTAATCATTGGAGTCGTTCTTGCTCATTTTTCCTATCGTTTATAATTGAAGCTTGTCTTAATTTGCTTAATTTGCTGAAGTGTGCATGAAGAAAACACAGCTTCACATCTCACCGCGCGAAATGGTTCAAACATGTCAAAACGGGAATTTACGCCTTGCTTCGGTTAATGGGATTCCACCAAAGCCCTGCATGCTCACTCGTATTTCTGCTTGCCTGCAATTACCCTCTAACCTCGGGAAAGTAATTGATTGCTGGTATTCCCAGGCGGCTGGTGTAGTAGCAGCTCTTCGTGGATGAGGAGCGATACAGTTGAGATGTTGGTGTGAAAGGGGGATGGATGTAAGGGGTTCTAGGTAAAAACCCGAACTTGTCTCATTTCAGATTAAACTCACTCGAAATGGCTAGACGGTGGGGTTTATAACAGGTATGGAAAAGACAATGTGGGGGGGGGGGTCATTCCTCAAACAAGCATTCAAGTGCTTTGCACCATTTTAAAGTCAGATTAGGATATAAAATGCAGTATCTACAAAGACTGAGAGCATGTCATCTATAATCTGTTATAAATGACAACATTTGGAAGAAGAATTTGACATCAAAGCACTGAAAATAATAAAGAAGCAACATCCATCTCCCACCAATCTTGTGAGAACAGATGAACCTGGCTGGACTCCAGGAAAACCTCATTTGTCAGTTCTTCTGTTGCAAAAGGGCATTCAAAGGTCACAGGTAGAGCCGAAAGTCAGACGTAACCGGCGTTATGAAAGAAGACAAATGCAACTGATGAAAATATCAGCTCCAACACCAGCCCAGGTAAAGATGACGAGAAAATAACAGCTCATCATTATTTTCTCATGCCCAGGTACACAAGCTCTCTGTTCGGACCAAGGTGCGTACGGTTGACTGGTAATTGCAAATTGTCTTTAGGAGTGAGGACTGGAGTGCCTCATTGTCTAGAGTGTTATGTGGTCTGTCCAACTCTGCTCTAATGACAGTTGGGAAAAACTCCACAGTTTTATGACACAGAAAAAGCAACAACTCTTAAGCAAATGTGGGAATTTTTGTTGTATCCTATTTAATTCACAAAAATACTACGGTACTTAAATGAAAGCAGCAAGGGCCGTAGTATGGACCGCGGGCGCTTTTCGCAGCCCCCTTTTGACTCGCCGTTTCTGGCAGGGAGCCGCTACCACCCCAGGTAACGCTTCACTGACACTCCCAACCCCAACCACCCCCCCGCCTCTGCCAGCCTCGTCAGAGCAGCAAGTAACAACTTCATGGTTAAAAAAACTTTATGTCAAAATGGTGGCTTTTCTGTTGGTTTTATCTCCATAGCAACCATTTTATGTTTGGGTCGCCTGGGGAAGACAAACTCGTCTATGTGAGTTTTAGAAGAATCAGCAAAAGTAATCTTCTGGATTTCCTTGGCAACTGGGGTTTTTAGTTAACCACGCCCACATTCCCAACATGGTCAGATTATATGTTATATCAATTCAAGCAGCTTAACCCAGAGAGTCGTGTATTAAATCTTCACAGTATTCTGGCGAAAATGTGAAAACAAGAAAGGAACGCCACTTCTGCGAGCTCGCCTACTGAATGCCGTTGAAGTAAAAACCAACATTCCCAAGTAGCTTCCCAATGATGCTCAAGGAGTTAGGAGGTAATTATGGAAATCTCTAAGAAAAGTTTAAATTTGTAGCTGGTACTAGAGGTGTTTTTTCCCCCCTGGAAATTAAAGGTCAAAGGTCAATAAAACCTCAGTGGTGGTTGTAGACCAAAGATCAGATCTCTTGAAAAGTTTTTTTTTTTTTCCCATGATGTGCTAAAATGTGAAAATGCCTCCCAAAAAGAGAATTTTGCCTCCATTAATTTTTGGGACAGTTTTGCCTAAAGTCATTTTTTTTAATTTTTTTTATGTGGTCTCTGCATTCCATGACTACTGCGAGCCATAATGAACAATGTTTTAACCCCCCTAACACCGTGGTGATCAAACGAATGGGTGTTTAATACAGCTTGCTTAACCTCCCTCTATGTTATTGTTTATTTGGTTCGTTAAGAATGGGAGATGAAGTGTTAAACAAGTGCAACTGTGAACAGCGTGGTGAGCAGAGAACACGGCACATGGATTCAACAAAGAGACGTGATGCACCGTTTAAAAGTATGCGGAGAGAAAGGCCTTGCAGGGATGTGGTCGATGCCTGGTCTTTGAAGTCAGCTTTGTTAACAAACAGCAAAATCTCCTGACACCAGAGCAAATAAAAAGCCTACAGTCATTTATTTAAGAAGCATATTCAACTTCTCTGCACCATTTAACAGTCAGATTAGAATTAAAAAAAAAAAAAAACATACTAAACACATGGACTGAGGACATAAGAGCACCCACTGAAAATATCCCGCTCACCTACAGGTTTGAACTCGTGATCCTGCGATGTGATAACAAGAGGCATGTGGGCTTCAATTGTTTTAAAGTGCTCACAAAAAATGAGATAAATGGGTATAAACAGAACCCCACATCGTGTTCACCACCTCTTTTAAACTGATGTGCATTTGTGAGTGTTTTCGAGCTAAAAGGGCCGTTTGTTTGAACCCGTTTTGACTGTGAAGAGCAGCAAATAGTCACAATTTAAACCGATCCACGCTGGCTCTGAACACGACCCCCTTAACCTTTAAAGTATGAGCTGAGCTAAGGCAGCATCAAACTCCTCATTGAGCTGCAGTTGCATCTAGAAATAACACATTCTGCAAACGAAAAAGACATGTTTTTAACATGTCAAATATGTCCATTATTGCTTTTCCATCACTCCCTCAATCCAGCTCTCATATACTGTATATAAAGGGAAAAGGTGGAATTATCTCCTTTCCAGAAGTTTTGTGTTTTTTTCAGTCTTAACTGTGTTAGCGACCACAAACCTTTATTACTGACACTTTCAATTATGACGACAATTGTTGTAGCCCAACTGTTGTAACAGTTTTGTACAAAAAGAAAAGAAAGTTCATATAAATTCTATTGAGTTTAATTGAAGTCACAACCATCATTGACCAACTGGATTCCTTGGTGAATTTTCAGTACAAAGTCCAGCCCCCCAGGTCAGCTGGGGCTTGGGACCTTGTCACAACTGACTGCTTGCATTCATAATTACACTCTGTTTATTTCTGTCATTCCCTTTAGCTCTGGATAGAAGCTTATGTAACCCAACCCGTGATGCGTGATCATCGGCAGTGCTGTCGCTGTGGAAAACATCAATTTCCTCCATTGGTTCTCACCTTGCCCTTTCTGATGACGCCGGTCTTTTCCTTTCTTCTCTGTCCGCTGCGTGCTCCTGCCTGTATGAGCAAACAGCGGGGGTCCTCCAGCACTGCAGCTACCTCTCTGCCAAACAGAAGAAAACAGAGTTTGAAGCTTACACTTAGTGAAACACGCTGCTCAAAGACAGAATTTACAGCCGTCCCTGTGGGTATCAAATGGAGAAGTTGCAGAAATGTTGGTGTTTGTAAACAAGTTTTTCAGTTTCATTGCATCTTTGTAGTTTTTTTTAATCAAAATCATTTCAAGGTTTCATCCTAAATGGTGGAAAGTGGAAGTGGATTTTAAAGAAGTTTGTCAGGAGCATGGCAAACTGCACTCAGTGCATGGTGTCCTGCTGCACTTCACTGCACATGAGGGGCGGGAAATCTATTAACCTTTCAGGGAGCAGGACTGCCGTCCAGCCTGCTAGGGGGGAGCGGGGGGGGGCAGCAAATGCATGTGTATTTAAAGGTTAGAGGAGATGTAAAGTAATAAAGCAGAGATACAGCAGAGACCTGGAAGAAGGGAGGGTTTGTATGCCCTGATGTCCGGACACAAATGCACACAGCGTGTTCACTCAAGGTTTATTTGGAGCTTTGCACCTAAAAGAAAGAAATATCTTTATCTCTTGATCTTCATTGGCTAATCTGTCAGAAAGTTAAATGTGTCGTTCTGGACAAACTTTAGTTTTACTTTTAAAGTGAAACTAAAGCCTTGGCATGCAGTTGGAGTCCAACTGCATGCAGTATTTGTGGACGAGTGGAACGCATTGCCTCAGAACAGCATCATGAGGCTATTGATGATCATGATATGTTATTATCTCTATCATTGTCTTAAGCCTTAGTCACATGAGGGAGTTAAAGAGAGGAGTGGCCACATCTTAAGAGGAGCGCAGGTGTGTCTTGCAGCTCTCTTGAGGCTCACCTCATGAAAATGGAACGTACCATTCTCTCTGCCAATCAGCTGATTTGCGTTGATCGCATATGGAGTTAGGGTCAGAGCAAAGCAGGCTTTGAAGCAGACATCTTAGAACAATAAAGTGGGGCCTGGGGGGTCAGCGCCTCGGGGGATGGGACCCCTGGGCTGAGGGGACCTAGCCCCTATGCTGGGGGGGGCTGGGGGAGAGACTCTGCCCAGTGGGACAGAGTTGGAGAGACTCTTGATTGGCCTGGGAACGCCTAGTCTCCACAGGGGAGCTGGAGGAAGTGGGAAGTCTGGGCATTTTTGCTCTGACTGTTTAGACCAGGATGCAGATGAGCGGAAGAAGACCGATGGATGGACGGTTATTAGTGACTAAAAAACAGTATTTAAGCATTGTCAGATAAATTCCTTTTACACTCAGCCACTTTTAAGACTGTGAAGAAAACTTGCTGTAAAGAAAGTCAACTTTTTGATTTATTTGAGCATCTGTCTTCACTTTTGTGTCCTCCTGAACACACTTTGCAGTTCATGTTAGTATTCTGAATCAGTGCTTGTGTCTAAAGGACAGAGAGGCGGCGGTTTTCTGGGGTCAGAGCAACAATCAATTCACTGTCTCTAAAACAGTCCAGGAAAAAAAAATTCTCTTTTTTTCTGTGATGTCATTTTTTAAAGCTCATGAGATCATTGTCTTGTCATTTTTGAGACAACAGAGTTGACATCAGGGGACAACAGTTTGTCATTTGCTGAAGGTGCCTTTGAAATGACGCCATCCTTTCTTTTATTCTTTCGGACTTCCGTATAATAACATGTTATTAGAGGTCACCGTGATCCTACATAAAGCTGAGGGCATCAAGATGCAGGAGACAAACGTGGTCTTGACCCCACTCAGGAAAATGATGGCAGATTTATCGCAAGACTTCTTATCCTTTCAACATCTGCAGTGACTGAATGGTTTTTGACATTTGAATTAAATAATCATGCAGCCGCATCAGTTTAAAGGCTTTAAGATGCTTTTATTATAAAAAAAAAAACATTTTATCTAGGGACATTAAGGAAGGAAATTTATGTATGTATGCAGTTTGACTTGGCAGTTTGCAAACTTACATTTTTATAAGATTGTTTCAACCACAGGGGCCTTTTAGAGAGACTTTGTTTACACGTGTTATTTGTGCTAGCTCCGTCCATAAATTTACAACTATTGACTACAGCTTTTTCAGTTTTCCCATTGCTGAAATTACTAATGAGCATAACTATGACCTGTCCCATCCAACTTGTCTTTGGAAGACCTTAATTAAATGTTTTGATTTGAGTAAAGTTCTTACGGATATAACAAAAAAAAATTAAACAGGAACAATAATAAACATTAATAAGTACCAAAACATTTAAACAAGCTCAGAAGAATCAAAAAAGTCCTCCCCCAGTAACGTCCTCGTTAATACTGTTCTCAACTTTTTCAAAGTCCAACTAAATGCCAAAGAACACGGCCAAAAGACATTCTTATGAAGACGTAGACTCCAAGAACCTAAAATCTTTAAGATACATTTATTTTGATGAACCAGTTTGCACTCACCACCTTATTACAAGTATTGCACAATTGCACACATACATTCACCACTGCGAAGTAAATATTTCACCCAAAGGTTGTAGGCTGAAGCCATGGCTTATTGTACCAACACAAATGACGTTTATGTCTACCAGTAAACAGCTCTTTGAAACAAATCCGAACAAAGATTCAACAACACATCTTCACATGTAAAAACAAAAATAATAATAAAAGGATCAATACATTTGAATTGCAGCACAATAACAAAAGCCTATTTCTGTAACTCTTTGTTCACTCTTTGTCCTTCTGTGTTTTTTTGTAACATTTACCTTTCACTCAGCAAATGAATAAATTAATTTTAGTCTCCATCCAAATTTAAAGGTTTTTAACGTCTATGAGCTCAGAGCAATAAAAACAGTTGCTATGCAGATGATGTTCTGATTTATATGAAATCATTGCTATCAAAAAAGAATAACAAAAGCATCACCTTTAATAATAAGTTATTATTAAAGATCAGAAGATATGCTAGAAAAAATATGAAAGTGTAAAATGCTAATTATTAAATGTTATTAACGATTTAAAAATGAAGAATTAAAATTTCAAACAGTCCAAAAAAGATCAAACTAAGCTTAAGTATATTGTGTTAAGAAAATAACAAGGGTTACAGTTTTGTGTATAATGACTTGGGTTAGACTGAGACAGCATGTAGTTTCTGTTGTTCTTCATGCCTAAAAATAAACTGACTTTAGACAAACATCAACGTTTTATAAGGCAGTCCTTGAAATAGAAAAAAAAAGAAATTGAAGCCTAAATTATTGTTGTACTTCAGAACATTTCAAAACTTTTTTTCTTTTTCATGAAAAAACAACAACATAATTTTGGGGAAATCTGGGTTATTACAGAAGACACATGGTACTTTGGCCATTAAAACGTTAGAACAGCTGCTGTCAGTTATTACTATTTCTTTAAACTGGCAGTCGGCTTTATATTAAAATGGAGAAACTTTGTAAGAAAAATATGATTTTTACCTATGTTAAAGGGGAGGGGTTACAAGGGGCGGGGGGCTGACCCCCAGCAAAGAGCTTTGCTCCCCTCATTTGCCTCCCAATTTTTGAATATTTGTACAAATATTGAAAAAAACCAAAGAAGTCATCAATACAAGCTTCTTTAAGCATAAGTAATAGCACAAACAGCTGCTGTTTTAACATGACTAACAATAAGCAAACTGTTCAAACTGCAGATTTTTTATCCTTTTATGTATCTTCCTCTCCGCTGTTCTCATTTTCTACCCTTCCAAAAGTCTTCTGCCCCATCTCGCCCCTCATATAAAATGTTCTAGCTTCACGACTGCCTACATTTTTAAGTTTATAACCAAAACATCAAAAAAAAAAACTAGTTTTTTTGTCTTAAAGTGAATAAGCTTAGAAAAATATGAATACAATTGATGATGATTCAATGAGCCTGTGGTTCCTTGTTATTGTTTTCACATTGTGTGGAGTCACTGACAGATTTCTGAAGCAAAACGTTCCTTCACTTTTCCTTGAACTTTAAGGTAAGATTAATGATAAAGTGACTTATGTCTGAGCAGCATCACTTTAACAAATTAAAAATGTAGCTGATTGATAGAAATGCAAATGATGTTTTGTGTCCCACGTCTCTGAGCTTCAGCGTTTCATCTGTTGCATGCAAATGAACAGTTAATGTTACTCAGTAACAGCAGATGACTGTAATTTATCAGCGTGAACCAGTCTTTTCTGTCAAACAGCCTCCTACACTCTTTCTGGATGAATCCCGGTACAGACGGCAGCGAGATTGATTTGCTTTGCTCCTGAGGATTTAGAGAAAACCTGCTGAGCAGACATGATGCCGAGAAAACTCTGGGGTATTTTCTGAACGTTTGAGAAGTTTTGAAACTTTCTTTTATTTTTCTTTCTCCTCCCATGTTCTTGTGGGTGTACACCGGACCCAGAGACGTTTGGACCAAAACCTTTCCACCATCAGCCCTTTCCCAACAATAAAGACATGTTTTTTAGTTTGGGGAACACATCTAAAGTAAAATATGTCACGAGTGGTCAAATTTTGTCCAGATTGTTTGGTAACAATTTAAAACAACTGAAAGAGACAGTTATATTTAATTCAAGACAAATACAATCTAAAATAAAATTACAGTTAACATGTTGTACAGTTAACATCACAACAAACTTGTTTTTCAGTTAGGATGCGCATAATGATAATGCATATATATTTCTATGAAAAAAAAGCTGAACGGTAAGGAAGAAGAAGAAATTCTGGTTTAACTCTTTAACACCACCTTTAACGCCACTTAAATAACACATGCTTTTTTACCTTTACCGTAATGCTTCGATTGTTAAAACGTGAATCAGCTCATTCTGACATAGGGAAAGTGGCATTTCATAGCTGCTTTGCGTCGTTTACAAAGTGCTATATATCAGTGCAAGGCCGCTTTTCTCCCATTCAGATAACTGCTGGAACTACTCAAAAGCTCCTGTGTCCATGACTGAATAAAATCTAATCAGAACTTGAATCCACACCTGATCTAATAGAGTTTCTGATCCAAAATCAACTTCATTCAGTTTCGTAGCACCGACACCCAGCCCTGTGTGTGTAGTATTTTGATCGTGATTGTTAAAACTTTTCTGTTTATTACACAACAAAGGAAGAAAACCTAGTATTTCAGTTGCAATCCAGCAGCTATTTATCACACAGAAGCATACTCTGGTGCCAAAAAAAGGAATTATAGTTGCACTTCTGACAAGAGACTCTCTAACTTGCAAATGTTTCAAATAAATATCGGCCAAACACAATCAGCAAAAAAGTAAAAACATGCCGACTTAATCCAAGCAGCTCTAGGAAAAGCCAAGGGAAACCTAACAATACGTCTGCTTGTTTTTTTTATGTGTGTGGATGCAACACAGGTGTTTTCAATCAAACTTTCAAGGTCAATGTATGAGATGCGTGACAAGAAAGGTGTAAAGATAGATAGAAAAGTGAAGAAATTCAGGAAAATCAGAAATTACAGTTTAGTAACAGGAGCAGAATGACCAGGAATTTAATGCATCCATACAAATGTCCGTTAACTGAAGTCATTGTCTTAGGATCCCCTGCCTGAATCCATACTTAACCATATAATGAGATATTTAATGGATATCTCATTGAGACCCTTCATGGTTTGTCGGTCAAACCACATCTCTATTGGAACATCCTTTCCTTCAAAATCCTTTTTACATTTCTCCACTGACATACTGTGTGTAACAGGGAGTCCTTCCTTCTCACATGATGAAAAACAATTTAAAAAAGGTCATTTTGTCCTCATCCTTTATTTTTTATTGCTACTCAGAAATGCTCCAGTGGTTTCAGGCGACGAGCACTTGGCAGAATTGTGGTAAATTCAATAGGAACCTTCAGACGGAGAGACGGCTGCATTCAGAACCAGACAGACAGCTAAATGTGAGAGAAAACACGACCGCTTTCTTCCCAGACAAAACCTTTAGTCTGCCATTTCTGTTTCAGTTCACTTTTCCTTCTTTTATACAATAACCACAAAAAATGTTCTCAAGAGTTTTCTAATTAATAAAATGGATACAAAGCTGTTCAAATTAACTTTAATGCTGATGACCTGTAGTTTATTTAGTCTCAGTCTTTATTTATAAGAATGAATTAATAATGCTAATAAGATCCAGCTCAAGCTGTTTTATTTCCTTTTTTTTAAGCAGCAAAAGATTAGCAAACTCTTAAAAAAATTGAAAGTCAAGTTATGATTGTTTACAACAATGTAAACATTGTATTTGTCTCCAATGTTAAGTCATTTAAGATAAATCCCAACCCAAAATGATTGATTTTGTTAATTGTAACCTTTTTTCATATTATAATGATTAGAGTTATTTACTATTGTTTGATTTGATGCTTTTGCCATTCTTTGTGCAACACTGAGAGACAATTCTAACTGAGAAGTAAAATAATTAAAATAAATATCATCTTTACTTCATGTTGGCCCTTCAACACTGGAGCTGTTGCCAGCGACACCTAATTAACATATTCAAATTTCGACCATTTTAACGAGAATCTGCTGATTCAGATTTTTGCTGATTGTTTGAACATGTGCAATGCTGCTTTTCTCCCGTTCAGAATACGCTGGAATCACGTTAATTGTGTTGAAGAGTTCCGCTAGTCAAAAGAATGTCAATACTGGTGCTAAAGCTCCGCTGTTAAAGGGTTAAACATTCTTGAATTCCATTTCAGATTACATATAGCATTTAAGCTCGGTGATTGACATCATCCCTTTCTTTAAGGCTACGCCCAAATACCTTTACCACTCCTAAAAAACGTATAGAGTGGGAGACTATCCAGTGTACTGGATTTTAACGCAGTATTTTTTTTTCTCCAGCAACTGTGACGTCACCCTTTTTTGGCAAAGTAAATGGCGAACGCAAGTCTATGATATAAGTCATGATGGATGGAAAAGAATATTTTTAGACGTTTGAATTAAGGCTTTAGTGGTTTATTTAATAAAAGATCTTTATTTTATCAGGTTAATACAATGGCATAAAATGTGCCTTTAAAGTGGATTTTGTTTAGTTGTTTCAATGTGATTGTTTATTCGTACGGTATACCATCTTTCATCCAGAACAATTGAATTTGTTCCTTGGGCTGAACATGAAAGTCTATCAGAGTCTATTTGTGAAGCCTTTGTGCACCCACACGTGTTACTACAGAAAAGAGCTCCTTCTCTCAACAGGCATCTCAAGGAGACACGACTGTCATTAATCCATTACAAGACAGCCAGAGATTTGCCAAGAGGCTTGTCCTGATGTTCAGGGAGAACATGTTTGTGCTGCTGTGGTGTAATGATGATGATGCTGTGAAATACAGGGATAATTTATCTACAGATGGGCTTATTTAATAGAACACATTTAGTAAAGCCAACAATATGCATATGGAAACGCTCATGTTTCCCACCTGTTCTATCCTGCTTATAGCCAGAAAGTGAAGCCAAATGAGAAGGACTATTCACAATTTGTATTTAAATACTCTTTCATGGTTGAGTTACTAGTTACTAGTTATCAGGTTATTAGGTAATTCCTCTTCTGATGGTTCAGACTGTCAACCAGCCATTAAAAATACTATTATTTTCCAGGTGTATCTTGCCTTAGCTGCTGCAACGAAAGCCATTAGACTGCACAGATGTGTTGTGGTGCTTTGTTTGTGGTCTGAAAAGTAACCCGCAATAGGCAAAATCTGCAAAGTAGTCAGCTTTATTTTTTTTTACTGTTACTTTAGATGTGTTAAGGCTGAAAAACCATTGACTAGTGTGACATCACCCACAGAAAAGGACTTCCTTTCAGATCCAACGAAATCAGTTGATTCAAACGCCATTTATCAGCGCCGCCGTGTTGCAGCCAAACATCATCAGTTAGCAGTGATTGGTCCAAGTAAGTTCGAGTAAACATTTCTATGGCAACCACTCTTGACAATCAGGAGTGAGTTTATTTGA
This sequence comes from Oryzias curvinotus, assembly GCA_023969325.1. NCBI lineage: Eukaryota > Metazoa > Chordata > Actinopteri > Beloniformes > Adrianichthyidae > Oryzias > Oryzias curvinotus. The sequence continues at coordinate 17,964,341 of CM043728.1, forward strand.
AGTCTACCCCCTACTACTTGAAAGTGGGCTACACTTAATCTATCAATGAAACCTTTTTTAAAGTTTGGACGTACTTTTATTGAGGCACCGGATTGGTCAGTCTTTTGCCTTGCACTGCAGAAAAACTATCATCTTAAAAAAAGGATTACCAACAGCATGTTAAAAAAAAAGTTATCAGATCAAGAATGGTAATTCTGAGACATATAATGAATGAGTAACAGCTGTTTATTTCTATACTGAAGTCTATGGGATTTTGCCTTCTTGGAACCAGCTTGTACTTCCCGTTTGTGATCGCCAGAGACAGAGGTCACTCAGTCCAGTTCTCGTTTACAGTCATTGCTACACACTTTATACCAAGGGTCCCCAAATCCAGGCCTCGAGGGCCGGTGTCCTACATGTTTTTCAACCAGCCTGCCATTGAAGCTCCTTATTGGCTAAACACACCTGATCCAGGTGATCAGCAGCACATAAGGCAGTGTCTCTGGAGAACCAGCAGGACACCGGCCCTCGAGGCCTGGATTTGGGGACCCCTGCTTATACACTTTTCTCAGACAGACATGGACATTTTATCACTTTTTTTCTCTTGTTTGAACTCTCAACGTTCAAACTTTCGTAGAAAAATCTGTCTTGTTTTTTAGATTGAAAACAATGATTTGGTCGCGATCACAGATCTATGTAAATTTGGTAAACTGAACACATTCTGTCCTGTACAGACGACGCGGCACAGAGGAGATCAATTGACAATACGGATGCAGACCACAATGCACTATTAAAAATAAACTTTTTGAGCTTTTAAGTGTATCATAATGTTAATTCCTCACAAAAAACATGCCCATAGTGGTATTTTGATCCATTCATGCACCTCTGAGTCTTCCTTTGCGGTCTGAGCACCAGCCCCTCCAAATCAATGAAAACTATCAGGTTCTCATATTCATACATACGAAAGTGATAACCCGCCCTTTCCAAGAAGAGTCTGCAGTGCCAGCCCCGCCCCCAGGCTAACATCCACACCTACTTTCCCTGTGGAGCTAGCGGTGATCGGCAAAACGCTTTCATTTTAAATGTGCAATATGCACATCCATCTATGCAAATGTTCGTTTTCAGGGGCCAAACGCCGACACGCTGCTGAGGCCAGCTCTAGGTTGACGTCATGAAATGACATGCACCCACAAGGAGAGAGAGGCGGAGCCTCAGAGTTCGAGTCGTCTTACTTCCGGGTAGAATAATTTGCTGTAAAAATAACTCCTATTTAATTTAAAAAATGAGTATAGTTTACTCTGAAAGGCTTAGGAAAGCACGATATAGGCCCTTTAAGGAAAAATGATTACAAGATTACACTAAAATAAAATGAACAAAAACTGCAAGGTAATGAAAAATGCGAACAAGTTCGCTTTTCAGATACCAAAACTCGGCAGTCTCTCCCTCCCCTAGGGCGGTAGGTAATTAACTCACCTGTTCAGCGTCCTATTTAAGTCCAGGTGTGCAGCCGTTCATTCTCTTTCTTACCGCAGCGCCGCATTTGTTGCCCCACCCTCCTCCCCGGCTTCCACCTGTGGGCTCCGTTCGGGGTTTTTACCCTAAAGTTTAGGGAAGTTATCTCATGGAATTGTACGGAGCCTTATGCCAATCAAAGTTTGTGAATGCCAACTAAGATGTAAATTAAGTATGTGAAAATAAATGTATTCTACTGCAAGAGTTTTGTCTGACTGAAAGGTGAACCACGTTTTAGCAAGGGCCCTTATATCTATGAAAGTGATATTGCCAGTGCTTTTATGTCTAGTCTGGTCATGTTTTTAGGTGGTTTATTTTGTTATGTGTTCAAATGTTTCTGTGCATTTTTGAGTAGTTAAGAAATACAGTGCTTTCAGACATTACATCTTTAATAATGAGCAAAACAGCAAAAGGGAAACAAGTTTGGAGCAGAATGTTGATGGTTCTCTGGAGTCTGCAGGGATTCACATTGAAGTAAAAAAGTTCAGGAGAGATTTATTTAGGAATGTACACCTTTAATTTATTATTTACTCTCTGATTGTACACATGTTCCATTAAATTGTCAAAAATATGCTGAATTTACTCAGTCTAATTTCTTGGCAGGTTCCCTGAGAGGAGAGAGCTCTCGTAGGGAAGGATTTAAGGACTTTAGTAGAAAAAAAAAAAAAATCACCCATCAATCTTTTCTATTGCAGCACAAGCTTTTTCTTCTCTGCTATTTCTGTTTAATGACACATCTGCCTCCTTAAAGTGTGAAAGTGAAATAAAGAACAGCCCGACAACACCATTCGCTGCTTTTTACATCCTGGCACCGTCCATTTCCCCAAAACCATTCTGATAGTCTGTTCTGATTAAAAGGAGATACACTGAGACTGAAGTGTGTCTGCAAGCAGCGATTACACAACAGTGTTATCCTCTTTTCCTGCCTTGGCCTTTTGTCCCAGGTGATCACTGATGAGCCGCTGCTCCCTATAGGCACGCTATCTCAGCTGCTCACCCACACAGAGGGGGCTCAGACGCAGAGATAGGATCATCACCTGTCTGATTAACAGCCATGCCACCGGCGAGACCAGGTGCTGCTCTCATCTAGTGTCCCCTGTGTGAGGTACTTTTACAAAGTCGCGGTTTTTTGTGGAAATAAGGCACCAACAGTTGATGTGATTGTGAAATAAAAAGTTATCAAGGTGATGCAAATAGAACTTGACTAATGGGATTGAGTATCACTTCTTAATGTTTGAACTGATTTAGTTTCACTGCATTCTGTCTATGGCTGCACAGGAGTGCAGTGGTTTGCACTCTCGCCTTACAGTGAGAAGGTTCACGTTCAAATCCCGGGCGGATCCCTTCTGTGTGGAATGTGCGTGTTCGCGTTGTGCATGCCTGGGTTTTCTCAGAGCCCTCTGATGTCCCCCCACGGTCCGAAATCATGGTATGTACTGTAGGTTAATTGATGACTACATTATCTCTAGGTGTGCATGTGAGTGATTGTACCACTGGTGAAGGCAGGGTACACCCCGAACAGCTGGAATAGGCTCATGACCCCAAAGGGGATTCAGTGGGTTTGGAAGTTGGTTGGATGGATGGATGGATGGATGGATGGATGGACAATTTTTTACTGCTGTTTAAAGAGAGGAAAAGGAGCTTTAAACTAAGGGGATAAAGTTACTTCAAAATAAAAGCGGTGAGAACTAGATATATTTAAAGTGGTTTTAGGCCATTCACCAAAAATAACAAAATAATTTATCAGTAATTCATTTGCAACTAAAAACAGTGAATTATTCGATTGTATAAAAAAGAATCCCATAATTTGCAACTAATAGATAAAGGTACGCTGCACGGTGGCGCAGTGGTTAGCGCTCTTGCCTCACAGCAAGAAGGCCTCTGGTTCAAGTCCCAGCTGGGGGACCTGAAAAATCAACATCAATGGGGGACCTTTCTGTGTGGAGTTTGCATGTTCTCCCCGTGTATGCGTTGGTTTTCTCCGGGGTCTCCGGCTTCCTCCCACCGTCCAAAAACATGCTTCATAGGTTAATTGGCAACTCTAAATTGTCCATAGGTGTGACTGTGAGAGTGAATGGGTGTGTGATTGTTGACATTCTACCCTGCGACAGACTGGCGACCTGTCCAGGTTGTCCCCTGCCTTCGCTTACAAGTGGCCGGGATAGACTCCAGCAGCCCCGTGACCCCAAAAGGGAAAAAACGGTTCAAGTGATTAAGTCATTAAGAAAATGAATGAATGAATGAAAAACATAAAAGTACGTCATTTGGTCATTAAAAGCAATTCATTACAACTGATTTAAAAAGGTGCATCTGTCATTAGATTCAAAAATTTACCAAAAAAACGGTGTTCAATCTGTTAAAATAAGTGTAATGTTAAATATACTGTAAAAAAAACCAGATGTGCTGAAATATACTACAATTTTCTTTTGCTTCACGCTGGAAAGCAGTTAAGTAATGAAAGACGGAAATAAATTATTATTGAACCGAACAGCATCAGTTATCTGTCATGGTTAAAATATTTGTAAAAAGGTACCTTTCACATCATATGTTCATCACAGCAGGTGTGTGCACATGGTGTTATGTAAGACAGCCCCCATCGGTCTTATGTAACCGCAGCATACCCTTGCTTTGCCTAAAACCACCAGTTTACCTTTAATAGCCTTTTAAAGAGGGGAGAATGAGAGGTCCGTCAGAGGAAGCTCCAGTCATGGTTGTCTTGGTGAGGGGGAACGGTTTTGGAACAGGTCACAGCGTGTTCGTCGGAAGCCGTCAGGCAGAGAGTCTCGTCACGGCGAGAGTCTCCAGCCCTCTTTGTGTTTGCTGTTAAAAAGACCTGAGGAGTTTAATAAAGTGGCCCTTTGACTTTTTCAGGGATTATGTGTTCCCGTCTTGTCTGCTTTCCTATGATGAGATCTATTTACAGATAACAGTAAATGAGGGTGGCGGGGGCTCAGGAGCACACTAACTAATGACTACGTTCATGACATTTTGTTTCACTAATACCATTATGATTAAAATGTACTTTCCTTTTAACTTTAAAGTGTTGCTTTTTTCTCAGAACTTTCTATCTCCATCGACTAAACTGAACAGACTTTCAAAGCTTCTATGAAACCCTTTCAAAATAGAATGATGTCAGAATTGTGGTGCCTGGCAAAATCAGGACTAAACGCCACAATAGGAGGGGATCGTCGCACCACTCAGGATCAAGCTGAGAAGTTACCCACAACACCCACAGCCTCGCCGGTCGCCACAGAAAGATTAATGATGTGCAGTTTGCTCCAAATTGTGTTTAATTACGGCCCTGTAAGAAGCTGGAAGAGTCTCTCCGGTCTAGCCTATTATAAATTGAACATCCTTGTAACCATGACAACAGCTCAATCAAAGTGCACCGATAAACTGTGGATGTTGAAGTATAGACTTGACAGAGGAGTGGAGATAATCCGACATGTAGGTTCACACAAAGAGAAAGTCTGAAGCAATTATTGGATGAAAAAAATAATATCAGTGAGACATTATTAATTCATATTGCGCAGGTTTTATGATGGGGATCTCTTTTTACATTAATATTCAAAGGGTGATAAGGGAGCAATAGTAACAGGAAGGGATCTGAAAATTAGGATGAAGAGGTTAAAGCGTCTCAAATGTCGTCAATTATAGAACAGCGCTTTAGTGAAAATATTCTCTTTTTTTGAGAGAATAGTTTGGTGCAGAACAGAACAAATTGAGTTTCAGTTGAGCCTTGAGCTACGTTCACACCACCCGCGGAAATGTGCGTTTGAGCAGCCATTTCCAAAGAAAGGTCTATGTAAACGCGCAGACTTGCAGACTTCCGCGTTCAAAACTCTCGTTCACGCGTCGCTACTTAAATTTCTACATCCGTTTTTGGATTCTGCGTACAAAACACATGGCCACTGAACATGCATTCAAAGTTAAACCAGGCCGAACTTTGACCTATCAAGTAGGTGGATTTGGTATGGAGGAATGAATGACATCTCTTTTAATTCACTGAAGTACCAACCTTTTGAAAATTCATGACGGAAGAGAAATTGCTAAATGCAGTTTGTGCCTGACCAGGATAAGATGACAGCAAGTCTTCCATATACATATTGGAATGGAGCAGTTAACCTCTGATCAAAAGATTGTAGGTCCCATTCCTGCCATGTGTACCCATGTGTCGAAGTGTCCTGAATCCTGAACCCCAAGTTGCTCCTGGTGGTTATAGGTTGGCACCAGTGTTGGGCAGCAGACTAGAGAATGTGAGTGAATGTGTGTAGGCATGGCTGAATGAGTTTGTTACGCTGAAGCGCATTGGGGCTTCGAGGAAGGTAGAAAAGCGCTATACAAGTACGCCATTTACCATAACTACTGGAGGAGAACAGTAAACAGTAAACTATGGGCTAAACACGCGCTCTCCAACACGTGCTGGAGAACGTGTGCCTGGTGTGTACGTAGCATTACACTTTTACTTCCAGTCAATATTCCCAATCTGTTCATTTTTGTTTTGGCAAATTTTAAACATTTGTTTATTGGTTAGATCCTTGTGATAACTCTATGTGACTTTTTCATTTATGGTGCAAATTTTGTGATAATTTGATGGTGTTTTTTCCTTTTTTAAAATTGATCAATTCCTTATATTCATTTATAAAACTAACAAGTTATATCAATAATAATAATGTTTAATAAGTTTACCCTTTACAGGCTCACTGAGTGGATCTTGATACAACCTTAATATTTCGTGTAGACCACCTGCCTGCCCAGTACACGTTTGCCTGTTTTTCACCAGCTGACAACCCGTGTTCAGCTGTAAGGGCAGTTGTGACTATCTCCTAACTTGTAAATTATTCTAAAGTAATGAAATAATTTCAAATGTAAAAGATGCAACTACCTGAAGTTTTCCATAAACCAGAAGGCGATAGATATGCAGGAAGATAGGTCGGGGTTGCCTTGAGGGGAGGGGCGCCTCCCTCGTGTTTTATAAGCAATCACAACTCAAGAAACAGCTACACTCCAAGGACTCGAAGTACTCCTTCCCTTCTCCGAACAAGTTGGGTTAAGTAAAATGCACTTGAGCAGTCGCGGCAGCCTTCAACCAGGCCTCTCTGATCCCAGCCTCAATGCAGACCTTTCATCTCACAGAGAAAGACAGCAGGCGGCACGTTTCTTATCATGATTACAGCCAGATTCACACGAATGCTCTCTAAGACGAAGGAAATCAGACCACCATGGAAACCAAAAGAAAATTAAAGACAAAGCAGGTTTGCACATTTTCTTGTGCAATCAGGCTGTTCTTGTTAGGTTCTTGATCCAAGCACTAATGTATTTTAAATAGGTGGCAAAAGAAAGAAGGTGAGGAAAATCTGCAATTCTGTAACTTTATTCCCAGAATCTCAGATGACAGAGACTGTCTCAGGATTTAGAGTTTGTAATTGATGATTTTTTTCTCTGTTTATCTCCTTCAGGAGCTATTTACCTCAGGTCCAGGTTTACTTTGCAATTAGTCTCTTAAGGTATTAAGAGTCTTTTACAAAAACTGTAATCTTTATTAATGGGAACTATTTTTTTGTTGCTCTAACCTAAAATCTAATTTGAATTGGGAGCTTCAAGGCATGAATCCAAGTTTGTGCAAATATTTAGGTTACTACCCTTGCCAGCCCTAACATTGACCATTAGCAGCTGACTCAACTTAAAACTATCCTGAACACCACAAAATGTTTAGCTAATATTTAATGCCCCTCAAAAAAGCTCAGACTCTCCTCCACCAGTTCCTCCTGGAGAATCCTGAGCTGTTCCCCGATCAGCCAGAAGACGTCTCTCCAGAGGGTCATGGTGTCTGTCCGTTCCATTTTGTCTTGCCCTCACACCTTTGGTTTCTGTTCAGGTTAGCTGTGGCTTCTCCTGGAGGTTCCACCCTTTTACCTTTGGTGCTCCGTGGAGTAGTCCACAGTTAATATGTTTGCATTGTATTTAGTTGTCTGTTTCTGTATTCAGTGTCAGAGTGTCTCTTCAGTTTGGTCAGGGTTGGCTAACATTTCATTCCTCTCATTTGTTAGTTATGATACTTTTCGAGTTTTGCTTTGTTTATGGTTTTATTCTACCCGGAGTAGCGCTTTTTGCTATGAAAAATACTAGTTCTTTACACAACCTTGTCCATTCTGTACTGCATCTGGATCATCCGGATACATTGTAGAACCTGGGTCTTCCTCTGGGTCTCCAACAGGTGTTCCACCTGTTGACCTTTTATTCCAGTCTTCCCTTACTTGAAATCCCCAGAAAACTAAAACTCCTCCCCCTGAGGCAGGAGCTTTCCATCCAATCAGTGAGTACCAAATACCTTTCTTTGGTTGAAAACCAGTGCCTCAGACTTGGTGGTGCTGATACATCACAGCCGCTCCCATGCATACTAGAGATGCTGGTCTGATGAGGACAACAGGACAACATCATCTGCAAAAAAGCAGATATTAGGTCCTTATTGTTTTCATATTAGAACATTAAATAACCAGAGCCAAAAGTTAACATTTACACATCATTCCTGTTCGGGGATTAGTAAGGTTTTAACAAATTCATAAAAAATATCCACTGAACTACCCAGAGCCCTTCAATGATCTGTGAACCAAATATTCATGAACACTTAAGATGCGATTGACTGACTCAACTCAAGTGTCATGTGCAGCATTTGTACACAACAATGTAGCTGGTAAGGTGACCATTGTGGAAAATGACAGGTGTGAAGAAATACAGCGCACAGATCAAAAAATAAAAAAAGATTTGATATAAAGTAAACCTAAATATTAATCTTGCAAATACTTCACAAATAAACTCATATAGTGAGGGAAAATGTAAAAACTCTGGCTGACTCTGAATTGGTGGATGTTTCCTCTGTTTGGTGGTATGAGGTTCCTCTGGGGGGCAGGGTAACGGCCAATGAGATTCTACAGGTGGCTCTCCACTAGACAACCCCCTCAAACATATTTTAGAATCTGGGTGACAAAATCTAACAATAGAATCCCGATAAAATGTTTACCAAACTACAGCTGGATGCAAAAATGAACGATTTATCAACTAAAAAAAAAAAAACAAAAGCCAAGAAATCTTCTACTTTATGTTTTTTTTGTCTGCACTCATCATATTTAGGAACCATCATTCATTTTTTTTGTTTTCTCCCCTAAGTTCCATCAAATCAATGATAGTTCACACTATCTAAGCACTTCTGCATCTCTCATCCAGTAAATGTGAAAAATTGTTGGTTTTTAAGTTTTAAAGATTGCTATTTTATTTACAATTTTAACCCATCACTCTCCTCTATAACCCTCTTGGATCTTAGCTATACCTTGGTCCAAAACACGCCTGCATCGCTGTTGTCAGCTGTTGTTGCTGCAGGAAGACAGCATTAATTACCCAAAGACCATTGACTCAACGAAACTCTGTTAGCAAGTGGTAATTGCAAGTGAAGGCCTCAAATACAACTTTTTTGATTGTTTTTAAAATTTTAGTGTGAAATAAATGTTCAGTTTTCTAGACACTTAACCCTTGTACTATCCCAGGCACTTTAACATTGGGAGTGGGGTCATCTAGACCCACTAGCCAGTGCACTAAACCTTTCTTCTTCAATGATTTGTGATCTTCACTGGTGTCCATGGATTACATGAAATCCTCTCCACCTTTATCCACCGTTGTCATGGTAGGGAGAACATGTCAATGTAAGGATGGGGTCATCTGGACCCCATGGGACAGCACAAGGGTTATAGTGCTAATCATTCCTCAGCTTTACCTTGTCCTGATTCTGTCCATTACAGGTTCTAACTAACTAACACAAACACAAGGTTTCTCTATGGCATCAAAGCAAACCTTAACAAATGTATTATTTAATCATAAAACAAACACCAACTTCAAAACACAAACTCTTCCTTTCAATTCCAGCATGGGTTCATCAACTTTTAGTTTTACTGACTGGGTTTTACATTTCCCATTTGCCTCCACAAAAAGCTGAAAATCCAAAGTAAACAAGCAAAAATAGGAATCTAGGCAACAAAAAAAAGAATGGGCTTTGTCCTTAAAGCCAGTTACGGAGTTGGACTTATTTAAAACTCACTTTCATGCTGGGAAAATTATGGAACACTAACGACAGGGAGGCCAAGAGCCCATTAGTGATATTTAATGAAATGACCATGGGAGGAAAACTGAGTTATTTATGTCAGAAAAAAAAACAAATTATTCTTCCTAATTTTGCATTGAGGGGTCGACTGCGGCTTTACCATCTAAACATTTACCAACCATTAGGTTTTGTTGGTAAAAGCCTCCCCAAAAAATCTATTTTTCAGCTTCTGAGGGAGAGTTGAAAACTCTCCATTTTCAGGACCGTGCTTCGTTCAGTAATAGTTGTAATTGGAACCTTGTATCTATGATTGGTGGCCTAAACTCCACTGTTAATGTGAATTAATTGTGACTGTAGTGTAGCCTCGGGCTCAGCTAATCACCTTACCTGAGGGGACCAGAGTGGCTACGAGGCAAAGTAATTGCTCTGAACACCCCAGTGAGGTGCTGTCTGATGAGTTACTGCGATCTTGAGTAAGAGTGAAGGAGTGAAGGGATGAAGGAGGAACACTGACTCCATACTACTATGGTTTATTGTGAGCAGTAATGACATAAAGTTCAGCTCTTTTTGGTGGCCTTTGTGAATTAAAAGTTTTCTTTATCTGTGGAGATAGAGGCCGAAACCAGTGTAAAAAGGACGTAACACCCCTTGTAAACATTGATTTTAACGGCTATATGCTGGCATTAGGTTCAGTGCGCTTCCTCACATTGAGAAGGCCTTGGTTCCAATCCAAGCTGGGACCTTTCGGTGTGGAGTTTACATATTCATCTTATGAATGCATGGGTTTTCTCTGGGCTTCCTCCCACAGTCCAAAAACATGTCCAAAAGTAACTCTAAATTGCGCCTAGATGTGGGCATTAATGTGTGGCTGTGCAACAGACCATCAACATGTTTAGGGTGTACCCCACTCTCCTCCAACATTAGTTGTGATAGGCTCCTGCCACACCATAAGCAGGTTCTGAAGATGGATGAATTTTAAAGTATTTCCAGCATTCAGCAATATTACGAGAACAAGAGTTTTAGTCATTTAAGCTGTTAAGATTTTTACTGTGGAGCTAAAAGGGAACCTTAACAAAATATAACTTTTATTCAGTCAGAATGCAAAAATATAACCACAAAATATAATCAGGCTCAACTGAAGGTGTCGGATGGTGGTTCTATCATTATGTGGAGTTGCTGTGGTATTTCTAAAGTTACGGACACACCAGGCATGTGATGCGCTTTCAAGAATGCGCTAAATGTGGGTTCTTTAACACCGTTTTAGCCCATTGTGTTCACAATTTTGTTCAAACTTTTTGAGCTAAATTGGAACAAGGAAGTGAAGACTTTAGCCACTTCTGATTGGTCAGACTGATGACATGTGATCAAGCCTTCAAGAATGATTGGCGGAGACAGTTAAAGGGGCGGGACTTTTCCAGCAAACGGCTTTAGATACAGCTAAATCGCGGTACCGTCATTCTTAACAAAATGTCTTTAATAGAAACAAATAAACACAAAGAAAAATTATTTTATGATCTTTTATATTCTTAACTACTCAGTGTTTTATCAGGGTTTGTTTGGATGAACACAGGGCTGATATCTTGGAGATGGTAAATGTTTTTAGATCAGTGAATGAGGGCAATTTCCCACGGCACACTTGTCCATCTCCCACGGCACACTGGTTGAAAAACACTGTCCTAGAGCATAACCACCGCCTATTATTCTATTATTACTTAAATTTGAAAATCAAAAAGTGTCAAAAAAATATTCTCTTTTTTAGCTCAGTTAGCTGGAACCATAGTCCAAATATAAAATTATTTTTACCTTCTACACAGTTTTAAGGAGATTTGGATTTTTTTATTTTTATATTTGCAGTATCCTCCTAAATATTAGAAAAGCAAGTTTATGCTGTGTAAAGGACAGTCCTAAGTCTGAATTTCTCCCAACTGCTGCATACTACTGAATAAACTCCTTTTGGTATCTGTAGAGGACATTCGGGCCTTATCAAGATGCCAAATGAGAATGGGAGGGGCTCCAGGATTTGTAGTTTTTGGTGAATTTAAACAAATTTTGACAGGAAAACATTTGTTTCTCAGCAGTCAGGAGGATGTAACTGACTATAAAATCTTTAAACTAATGCAGCACACAGAATTTGACCAGTAAAGTTAAGTTTAGCAAAACTAATATTTGTAAATGATCGATTGCAATCACAAAAACGGCAGAAAAACAATGAGCAAACAGATTTATACAAGCCGGCATTACATAACTAAACTGTCTTACAGTTTTATCACTAAATAAAAAATAGGTTTTCATAGATTTATTGTTCCACTTTTGGTCACTTACAGTAACTGCATTTAGACTCAATTGTGTGTTTTTGTCTGTAGAAAAGTACAGGAAACCTGAAAGAACAAAAGACTATAATGTTGAAAGGTAGGAATGGAAAAATGCATCCTGAATTATACGAAATATTTTTGCACGCACACACACACACACACACACACACACAGAATGTGATGGAGTCTGAGCTGACTGTTGCTGATGCCGCCGCAGACCTAGCAGTTAACCTTTAAATGCTCTAATTAAAGCACAGAGCCATTAGGAATCTGTGATTAAATAAGACCAGCTTCATGCTGGGAATGAAACAGGTTTCTGTTAAGAGCCCACCTGAAAGTGAACTACTTTCAATTATTAAAATAAATAGTGAGAAAATGAAAAATTCTGTCTGTTAAAACGATAAAACTGTCCAATAATTAAGCTTTAGTTTTTCTTCCCTTGCAGGCCCCCATAGCTCTTTTTAAATGGAATGCAAACTGTGTTCACTTTGGCACAATTAATGCACCAATTTATACCATGCAATAATTCTGCATTAACAGCCGAATGGAAAACAGACTATAATTTTTAACTTACTTATTAAAACTGATTTTTTTAATTTAAAACTGAATTCTGTCTGTTAGAGGTGACATATTACCTTCAAGGAAAAACACGTTTTTTAAAGAAAACGTTTTATTTTGACATCAGAGCATTTATTTAAGAGCCTGCAGTGCTCAGGCTTCATCATTTTCACCGTTTATTGACATTTATATTTGAAATTGGACCATTTCCTAACTTTTCCTTGAAAAAAATGTCCCATTTTGCTGCTTCCTACATGGTGAGACACTTTAAACTACATGTTCTTATTGGTCATTAATGTTGCATTTTTCAGACTGTGACAAGACAAAGCGTCTGCCGGGTAAAGGTTAGTTTGTCCTAATTAAAACCAAATCTTTCTCATCTGAAAGTTAAAAACCCTTCTATTATGTAAAAGACTGAACTTTACTTTGTGTAGTGCAGTATTTAACAAACCAGGTCATTTCAAGACATGACTTCTGGCAAGATTCAATTAGTGTCAGGTTATTTTACTTGGCACTTCTTTACCACCAACTGTGCTTGAAGACACTGTAAACTGGCATCAAAATAAACGAATCAAATAAAATATTTATGATTCAAGAACCAAGTTCAGAGGAATCTGAGGAGATATGATTAAAAATGCATTTGTTTGATAAAATAAAATAAACTTTGGATATGTTTATCTTTTGAGAATAAAGCAAAGATGGAAAGCGATGTGCTGCAGTTTAAACCGAGCATCAGAATGAGAAAGAAAAGAGATTGAAGTGACTTTGAACATAGCATGGTTGTTGGTGCCAGACGGGTTGGTCTGAGGATTTCAGAAACTGCTGATCTACTAGGATTTTCACCCACAACCTTCTCCAGGATTTACAGAGAATGGTCCAAAAAAGAGAAAATATCCAGTGAGCGGCAGTACTGTGGGTGGAAATGCCTTGTTGATGGCAGAGGTCAGAGGAGAACGGCCAGACTGGTTCCAGCTGATAGAAAGGCAACAGGAACTCTAAGAACCACTGGTTACAACCTAGGTTTGCAGAAGAGCATCTCTGAACGCACAACACGTCCAACTTTCAGGCAGATGGACAACAGCAGCAGAAGACCATGCCGGGTGCCACTCCTGTCAAGAACAGTATACTGAGGGTAAAATTCACACTGACTCCCCAAAACTGGACAGTAGAAGACTGGAAAAACATTGTCTGGTCTGATTGCTCAATTTCTGCTGCAACATTCGGATGGTTAGGTCAGAATTTGACATCAACAACAGTTCAGGTTGGTAGTGGTACTGTAATGGTGTGGGGAATATATTCTTGGCACACTTTAAACCCCCTGAGCATAGTTACAACTCCAAAGCATACCGAAGTATTGTTGGTGACCATGTCCATCCCTTTCTGACCTCAGTGTACCATCTTCTGATGGCTACTTCCAGCAGGATAAGTCATAAAGCTGGCATCATCTCAGACTGGATTCTTGAGTAAGTTTCATTAGTTCTCTGGACTCAAATGGCCTCCACAGTCACCAGATCTCCACCCAACAGAGAACCTTTGGGATGTGGTGCAATGGAAGATTGGCATCATGGATGTCATGGGGGTGATGTCCCTTCCTGTTGCGTAGAGCCGAGCAGAAAAACAAGAGTTTTCCATTTTTTCCTGTCTTGTGCCGGAAGCTCAACATCCTTCAAATAACCCCATAAGGTTTAATGTCTCCCACAATGATGTCTGTCCATGGAGTATGGGGTTTGCCTCGAGGTTGTTTCCAGCCTGCAGTCTCTGGATTAAACTCCAAAATGACTCGCGTCGGATGGGAAGAGGGAAGACTGAGCGCTCCGGGCATTTACAGGGAAGAAGCAATGAAGTTTGGTCTCCAAGTGAACTGGACAAAAACCACATTTATGCAAGTTGGTGACGGCCCAGACCCTGCCCCTCCAGATCATTGCATTGAGATCATTGCCCCTCCAGCTTGGCAATGATCTCATCGAGTCTGTAAAGAGCCTTGCATACCTAGGATCTATAGTGACGGCTAATGCTGACCTAAAACCAGACATCACCCCCAGAAGGACACTTGCAGCATCAGCTCTGCAGTCTTTCGGAAAATCCCTCTGGCAGCATCAAAACATCATGGATGTGCAGTGAACAAATCTGCAGCAACTGTGTGATGCTGTCATGTAAATATGGACCAAACTCTCTGAGGAATAATTCTAGGACCTTGTTGAATCGATGACACCAAGGATTAAGGCAGTTCTGAGGGCAAAAGGGGTCCAATCCGGTATTAGCAAGGTATACCTGATAAAGTGGCCGGTGAGTGTAGTCAAAGTCAAAGTCAAAGTAACTTTATTTGTCAATATCTACAATGTTGACACATACATAGAAATTGAAATTGCGTTTTCTCTTCATCTTCAGTTAGACGGGGAGACACCTTCAAATTGCACAATAAACAAACTATAAATAGAAGAGGCCTAAATATAAATAGTATAAAAAAATAAAAGTAAAAAAGATGAGGAGACATATACATATACATGTACATGTACATATACATGTACATGTACAAAGAGGCCTAAATATAAATAGTATAAAAAAATAAAAGTCAAAAAGATGAGGAGACATATACATATACATGTACATGTACATGTACATGTATATGTATATGTACATGTACATGTACATGTACATGTACATGTACATATACATGTACATGTACATATATATGTACATGTACATGTACATATATATGTACATGTACATGTACATATACATGTACATGTACATACTTATATATAGGTGTGTGCTCAACATGAACATACTAGCAGTTCTTGTCCTTACTTTGCTCATTATGTATATATATATATATATATATATATATATATATATATATATATATATATTTTTTTTTTTTTTTTTTTTTTTTTAATCTTAATTGTCTTTCTTCCTAATGTAAAGCACCCCGATGTCGTTCTAAAGCAGGGGTCGGGAACCTTTTTGGCCGAGAGAGCCATAAACGCCACATATTTATAAATGTAATTTCGAAAGAGCCATACAATAATGTAGCGTCCCTGTCCCACACTGAGGCACGGAGACTTAACTTCTTTTAAGGTTCTTTATTCTGTTTACTACAGACCGCAGCAAACGCCGTAAAATTAATACAGCAACTCCTGAATCTCTCCCGCTGAGTCGAGAGCGCTTCTCCCACTTTATATTCCCCCCTCCCGCTCCAGTCCTCCTATTTCCCTTATTCGGCCCATAGCTGAACCCCATTGGTCCAAACTACCTAACAACAGGCTGAGCGACAGAACAGAGAGCCAATCAGATCTCTGCTTGATGCGTTTGCTGAACTCCAGAACTTTTAACGCGGCCCAACAGTGGACCCAACTCAGTCCGCAACAATATGTTTAAAACTAAAAATACAAGTGAATGTGAGCATTTGATGTAATTTTAACATTTTTAAAGTCCAATAAGTCTGTGGATTCTTTTTAATAACATCATTATGCTATTGCTAATAAATGATGAGTATTTCTCGTGGTGGTTTTGCTGATGGTCTAGTCTGGTTGATCCGTGGTGAGTTTCTGCTTCATGCAGTCGTTGAGACTTTAAACGTGATCGTAGGTCTGAATGTTCTGGAGATGTGAGGAAGACTCACATGCAGACGTGGAGACAAACACACACTCACACACTGCAGTGAGTGACGGGCAGCGGGTTTCACGTTATTACAATCCCTGCGCGATTCACCTGCTGCCTGTGGAAGAAAGAAGAGGGTGGGGGTGCCCCCCACCCTCCGCTTTCTTCCTCACATCCCGTCCCCGTATCTGCGCGCTCTTTCTCAGAGACGGGAGCGCGCAGGTTTAGGCACGGCAATAAATAGGTTTCCTGCTGGAATAAACTCTGTGAAATAGTAGATAATAGTAAACTGAGTGCTGGCGCAGATTTTTCTCTCCAAGCACCGCTACTACTGCGCGCCCCTCTGGCATCGCATCGCGCATGAGAAGGACTGGTCTAATAAAAAAAAAAAAAGGTATAAATAAAGATTTGTCTGCGAGCCATACGTGACCATCAAAAGAGCCATATGTGGCTCGCGAGCCATAGGTTCCCGACCCCTGTTCTAAAGTGTTTCATAAATGGTGTGTATTCAATCAAGCAAAAAAAAGCAAAAGGGTTCATAAAACTTTTACAAATCAAATACAAAATAAAGTAAACATTTTAATATGACAGTAGTTATTAAGAAAAAGTACAAATTGTACAAATGAGATCTTTAAAATGCAAATGCTTTTAAAGAACTTATGCTTTTCCTAAAATGCCAATAAGAAACTCTAAAGCCTCGAGTTCAACATAAATTCAATGCATTAAAAGCTATTAACAGTGAATTAAAAAAGCATCACTTCATGCTTTGAGCAAAAACATATAATTATGTTGAGAGTTCCTGAACATTGCAGCAATTCAAACACTTTAGGGCTCTTGTAGCTTCATATAAGACAAGTTAAGAAAATGTTTACAACGATTCTTTAGCCACTAAAGATAGTAAACATTTTAAAGACAACTTTAGATTAAAGTAGAGCCAGCAGCACTTTTAGTTCTGTACCGCCATGTTTTTTACCTTTACTGTTTTGACAGAAAAACCATTCTGTGTTTTTATGTTTATCCAGCTTAGTGTCTTCTCGTTTCACAAACTATGTCAAGCATGGAGGCGCCACTCACTGGGGTGCGCTAACATAAGACGATAATCCCTCCAATGTTGTTGACACTTTTAAATCTTCCAAATAGCACTCAGCGGGAAAAGAGTCGTGAGAATAATTACCAAAAAAAAAAAGAAATGTTTTCAGGAGCCTCCAGTAGGTCTCTTAAAACTGTTTAGAGGCTAATTGATCCAGCCTCAGTCAATCCAGCTTGGAATGAACGAAAATGTCAAGACAATGACGGTGGAAGCTGCCGTGATAAGAAAAATCAAGAAGGTGCACTGAAACTATTAAAGGTAAACATCAACCTGGCGTCTGAAGGAAACGACTTTCCATCCTGACACTCACAGAGGACAGTCTCTCCTCCTTTGATTGTGCTCATGCATTTAGATTTCTGATGATGTTTTTGTCTCTAAAATAATCAATTAGGGCTGTAATTTCAGTGTTGTGCTTGTGTGTGCTTTGTCTCAGGCTGTAGCGCTGCATGCTGGAAGCCACCCGTGCTCCTGCTCATGAATGTTAATGATGAAATCATTTCTCACTCGCCGTCTCCTTTAATGTCAGCCAACGTAACGGACCGTGTTCTAAGAGCCTGTCAGGCGCTGGGAGGCTCTTCTGCCACCTGCTTATGAAACACCATCAGCAACTTCATTAGCTTAATAAATAAAACACAACAAAAATGTCAAAAGAGTGTGTTTTACTTTTTAAAAAGAAATATCCCTAATAAAAAACATATCGGCTCTTCACTGTTTCTTCCGCTTTCTGTCTCCTGAACAGAGTGAACACTTTATACCGTCTAACGCACCAACAGACACTGCAGCTCTGGAGGACACTTCGTTGACATTTACCGTGACATTTGACATTCTCCGACTCCATCCTCCCTCCATCTTACACGTGGATTTACAACCTAAGACTTAAGGAACCACTAAATGTGCAGTTTTCTCAAGTGGTAACATCTTATGCCTTAGTCACAATTGCCCTAACAGGTAGATACAGGCTGTCTGCAGGCAAAAAAAAAAAAAAAAAGTCAAACCTATACGGGGCTCACACAAAATATCAGGGTTGAAGCCCACTTAGTGAGCCCCATGGAGCAAAAATGTTCATGCACATTTTTTTATGGGTGTGCTGCAAGCGGCAGGACATAGTGAACAAAACTGACAAAAGTCAGGGATGCCAGAGGCAGTTCACTGATTAACCACTAGGGGTTGTTTCACATGAAAATCTGTCCGTGAAGAATGGACCAACAGAAAATACATAGACATGTTTTTGCTGTTATGTTTACATTTAAAGTGCAAGGTAGACACAAAGTCCAACTGGGAGCCCATCATTAGCATGAACTTTGGCAATTCATTTTGTGGATCTCAGATAGATTTTGCTCTCAGATACGTGTGTAGCCTTTGGGTTGACATGACATCATCAAATCTTCAGGTCTAAAAGGACCTGACCCTGCCAGTTCTAGAAACTGATAGCTTACTTTGGCCATTTATTCATTTTCTCAAAGGTTAAGGTTCATGTCCAGTTACAGCCCTAAAGCTAATAAAAGGATTGAGTTCAACTGAGATCATGAGAACTAAAAGTGTTTGTATGATCAGCTTTCTACAGCCGTAGTTGTCAGCAAAATACATAGTGTTTTTTAATCAATGCTAATGTAATTTCCAATCCAAACTAACTAGAAAGTTATTAAAAAGAAGTCAATACATGTCAGTAAAACCAACACAGTCTAAAGAAGGGACTAATATAAGTATTTGATTACAATAGAGTTGTCATTATGATTGTTGGCTCCATTGTTATTCTAAATGGAATTGTTTTTAAAGCTGCAAAGGAGTTTTCAAATTTGAGGTTACAAGTTTCACAATACAGAACAGATCAATGGATCAAAGATGGAAGAAAAATGTGTCCTTTTCATGTTGAATCTATAGAAAACATGGACCCCTATGTGTCGTTGATACCGAGTTCAAATGGGTATCAACCATACAACTTTTAAGGTGCTTAACTCAGAGATGTGAAAATGGCCATTCATGAAGCTAGAGGACAAACTTGACAGTTGGGAGCCTTTTTTGTTGTTGTTGTGCTACTCAACTGTGTTTTAATGGAAAATGGTTTACTTTCGCCTCCAACCAAATGAAGTCAATTCAGTCACCACTTTGTCACGTCGTAGACGACCTCCGTTAGCACTGATTAGTCAAGTCGGTCAAATGAACATTTCTATGGCAACAAATCTCGCCAATCAGGATCAAGCTTGTTGGGAGGCGACACACTGACCAGTTGAAAGCGGGCTCTGGAGAGTCTGTCAATTAGGGCTGTACGATATGAGCAATATTTGCGATATGCGATATGAGTACTTAATATTGCGATAACGATATAATTTGCGGTATATAAACAAATACCAAAACAACCAAAAAAATAATTACCATTTTATTGCAACAGTTTAAAAATTATACTCCAAATGACCCTTGTTGACGTAGGAGGCAAACATCTAACTTAAAAGGGCTCATCTGATTGGTCAACAACATGAAAGGATCCATCCAATTGGTCAAATTGGTTTCATGTTTTTGTTTTTTTCTTTTGGTGCTGTGCTGTTTTCTGTATTTGAATTTTTTTATTTTTTATTCCTATTTGTATTATTTTTATTTCCGTCAAGTCCTGCTGTTTGCCATTGTGACTTTGCACTATGTATATGTTTATGTCCAAGAAAAGTAAAATAAAAAGATTTTGAACTTAAATGCTTCAAGCTTCCATAAGATTGTTTTAGCACATTTTAGGTAATCATTTATTGCGATTTTTGCTGACTTTTGCGATATGGATATTGGCCAGTTTATTGCTCAAATAACTTGCACTACCATGAAAAAACATTTGGGGTTTGAGCAACAGGTCGCCTTCAAACTGCACACTGCACAAGGAGCCCATTATTTCCTGTTTTACATAAGTGTGAGCTCCTTGCGATGCAGCCTGAGTGTTAGAAGTTAGAGTATAAGAGTGCCGCTTGTGTGGGCATCATATGGCCGTCCTATGGCTACTTATGTAACACCTGTACACCCTGTGCGCGCAGCATTCAGGGGCAGTCAGTAAGAGGGCAGTATTTGCACCTCAGTGTAGAGTAGGGTCACAGTAGGACAGCATCACCCAAACGTCATAAGGACGTACAACCTACATTAGCCTTACTTATACTTAAATATACATTACTACACACGTGGCAATGGTACGTTCCATTTTTATGACGTCCCTTGAGGTAGGCGAGCTGAGCCTCAGGGGAACGGCAAGACACACCTGCGCTTCCCCTACAATGCAGCCCCTTCTCTCTGTGACCTGCCAGAACAACCCAGAAACCCCCTACAACCCCTTCAACTTGCCATATGGGTGTATCTGACAAAGGTGTGTGCTTTTATCTGCCTATTTCCTCTTGCACTCAGGATGACCTGAAGTTGTTCCTTGCTCTGAAATCATCAAGAGCAGTTGGAACCTTGCAGTATCCACCACAAAGTGTTTGGCAAAGAGGAGAAAATTGACTGTACAATGATGCAAAAAGGCACAGAAAAGCTCAGATATTCCAGAAGCAAGTCTTTTTTAGATGAAACATCCGTAACTCTTTCTCATATGTAGTATAGAATTTGCTTCTCAAAGTAGACAGGAAGATGGTGAGCCTGACAATTTATGTAAAATGTCAAGTTGTCAATGGACTGACATGAAAAATGTCATCAGTCAAAGCAGTCTGCAAATGTCATTTGTTGAGGAAAAGATCTTTATAATATACATGAATTAAGTAAACTACATTGCCATTTAAATACAGGCTATTACTAAAAGTCAGGTTTTTTTTTTTTTTTGGAAATGCAATAAAAAGTCAGGGTCAGGGAGAAAAGCTTCTTGACAATTATACTGTGAAGAAGAAGCTCATTATCCATGGAAAAATGTAAGAAAAACTTTAAAGATCCACTCCAATGTATGAGGGAGAAAATATACGAAAAAAATTGCATTCTTTTTTAAATTGCATTTTTAAGTATTTCTTTATTCAAATTGTTGTGAATCAGGAGAAAAACAAATCCATTGGAAAAAGCCTGCAACAGTGAAATAGGTGCAACAGTTGGGGGGCCACCAGCTCCCTGCTCCACTCCATTCTGATCCATCCACTTGCAGACAAATAGATCCATGTACGTCTTTGTTTTCCTCGTCTTAGCTGGCATCCTGGTCAAAGCTGGATAGCTCCAATATTGCTTGTCATTTCTGTTGCACTCTTAATGTTAGGTTGGAGTTGTGAGGGACTGTAAGCTAGCAGGAGAAAGTGTAAACAAAGGGATGATGGGATGTCAGGGCAGGTTTACTCCACGCCAAGGAATTTCTCATGAACTACTGAAGGGGAGGTAGCTATACCTCCACCAGATATTTTGAGTATAAAAATCTTTTAAAAGGCTTTTTCGTTGTAAAGCCTAACTTTCATTTCGCAAACCATCTAGGTGATTTTGTGTATTTTATAGAACTAACACCAGTCAAAGCAGCAGAACACAAGCAGAGATATTGACTTTTCAATCACAGCTCAGCCACAATTCGAAAAAGATCCAAGGTGCAATCTTTCAGTGACTGACAGTTACAGCTTTGCATTTGTGTGCCTGACTCATGAATCTTAGTAAAGAGCAGAAGAAGAGGAGGACTGAATTCTCCTGTCTGGGTTTGTATGTCTGTGTGGTTTCATTTGATGCTGCCCAACAGGAAAAAAAACAAAAACATCCTTCCTGCCACATCAAACACATTCTGAACTGCCGGCCTATGCCTTTTCTATGCTGTAAATGAGAATAAAATGGCTAAAGGGAAGGATCAGAATCTCTTGCAGTAAAGATTTCGTCAGATTATCACAGACATAACCAGTACTGGGAGATACAGGTTTAGTGTCAATGTATGTCATATTACTTCCTCTTTTCATACTAACTTTCTGTTAGGCATATCTTCCGCACAAAAAATGAAGATAACTGAAAGAAAATGTAACAGTAATGTACTTTTAACCCAGAAAAACCCAAATCCCCGCCATAATGTGGTGGACTGATAGAAAAACCTATGTTGCCTTTTTTAAATCTCTTGATCAAATGAAACAAATTTGCTCTGATATTTCACCACTCTTTCTACGTCGATGTCATTTTTGGAGTTACAAACACATTTTTTTTGTTTGTTTGTTTATTTGTAGATGTTTTAAAGTTAACACCTTTGTTTGCCCCCTTTTACGCTAAACCTGCCGGGGATGTACAGTTGGGCTCCTTGCGGTTGCGTTATGCATGCTTGGAAAGGTCCAAAACACTTTATATTCAGATTTGTTGGTACATATACAACAACAGTCTTAAAAATGTGGTCTGAACTGGAGTGGAAAGGATTAAAACCAAGATAAACCAAGGTCAGATTAAATGGGGCCATTCTTGTATAGACTCTGCCTCAGGACTTTGGTACAGTAAAGAATGTGTGATGCTCTTAGCTAGGGGTGTCCATTTCCAGACCTCGAGGGCCAGTGTCCTGCATGTTTTCCAACTATCCTGCTATTGAAGCTCCTTTTAGGTTAAATACACCTGATCCACGGTAACCTGCAGCAGATAGGGTAGAATTTCTGGAAAACCAGCAGGAGGCCGGCCCTCGAGGCCTGGAGTTGGACACCCCTGAAGCAGGCATTTTGGTGGTTTAAATACCAGCTGCTAAACTTGTCTTTTGGATCCTAAGATGTACAGTATGGGGAGTACAGGACAAGATTTTTCTAAAGACAAATTACAATAATATGTATTAAAAGCAAATGAAACCCAAGTCATAGATAGGATTGTCTTGATTATGTAATGTAGGATTTCAAGAAAAACTTATTGATCATAATTTCATAAAATCATAACATTTTTTATGGTATTGATTCATAAAATGTACTGTTGGATTTTCTTCAAAGACAATTTTGTGTTGTTGTTTATTTTCAGACCAAAAACAACAATTTCTGGTAGCTTAGATGAATGTTTCCATTGATTAATGACACTTTATTCTGTTTTTCGCTGTAAAAACTGTTTTTTATATGCAAACAAAATAAGTTTGAACAAGAAATGTTCTTATGAATGGTTATTGCTCCTAACTACATCAGTTTGTAAATCTAAAAGAAAGCGGTTCTAGAGTTTGGCAATGATGTACAACCTCAATGGTATCCAATATTTAGTGACAAATCCATTACTAGCAAACCAAAAAGCAATTTATAATAATAATAATAAAAATTGAAGGCTTTTTGAACAAACAATTTATCAATGAATAACCTCTTCACTATCTTATTCTAGTTTGTAAGGCCTAAAACAAGAACAAATACTCAAATCAATTACCCTCAAAGTCTCAGTTTGTCCTGATAATAATAGTTTTGCCAATCAACCACAGACATAATTACATCCTTAAGTGTTTCTGATATCTGAAATGTATTTCCTGCGAGGAACTTTTTTTCCTGCTAACTTTGTGTTTGGACTTCTAATGAGAACACCAGCGGGGAAACACAAATAAAGTGGACAGTGATTACTGTTGTGTTTTCAAGGTCGCATTAGCATGATCACGCAGTAACACTTCATCATCCCGTACTCCTTTTTTCTATCAGTCCCAATTAGTAACCTAAAACTGCCATTAAAGGGTTTTTAAGTCTTCTTGATTTTTAGCCAAACTATGGTGTCCCAGCGGACTGAGACACAGATACTGTTCCACAAAAACATTCACTCAGAAACAAAAGCAATCTCACAGACAGAGAGCTCCAAATGTTGTCAAGGAGACAAGACCGTTTGCTTGTACCTCCCTCTAGTCAGAAATTCAAGGTTGGGGATAAACTGTGAAATAAAAATAAATCTCTCTGAAAGCCAGAGGAGCACTTGTGGTTTGAAATAAGCCAAAAATTACTGACAAAAGGATGATTTCATGTTTTCAGTTGGAAAAATGTAGCTGGTATAAGAAACATAAGTTGCGTGATGCATCTGTATAAATTTATACTTCACAGTTTTCATATGGTGGTAAATAGATCTCACTAGGTCAACCTAAGCTTTAAACAGCAGAGAATAATTATGTTTTTCAACCTGGTAAACCATATTTATGAAGGTCTGCCAGACATTTTTCTTTGTTTTGGCTGCACAGGAATAGCATTAAGCCCGTGCAGAGAAAGTCCCTACATTTCGTACAGAATGTCACCAAAGACGTTAAGAAAAACCCAACATCTCATGATTGAAGCTTTTTGTACATTCTCTAGTTGATATTCCTCTCCAGAATTATGACAAACTACTGGTTTTAGTGAGGCACAACAACCATTGTTTGGTATTGGGGTGGAAAGGAAAAGCTGCATTCATCCATTCATCCGTCCATCCATCTTCTTAACCCACTTAATCCCTTTTGTGGTCATTGGGTTGCTGGAGTCCTGTCCCAGCTACTGTTGGGCAAAGGTGGAGCACACCCCTAGATAGTTTGCCAGTCTATCGCACGGAAGAATTACTCCCCAGTTGTTAGTGTTAGCAGTTAGTTTGACTAGATAGTAAAAATCAACCACGATAAGCTTGAACCCTTTGACACCAGAGATTTCAGCGGTAACACCTTAATAACAGGTGCTCTTTGCCATACTGTTACTCTCAGAATATTTATACAATTAACATTATAAACTTGTGGAAAAACTAACAAGTGGAAAAAAGCAGCTTGCATTACATTGCATTACATTGCATAGAGGCGGAAAGTCGCTTTTCTCCATGACAGTACCAGCTAATTTTTGTTGATTGTGTAAACAATTCAAATGTGACAGTATAGTCCAAAGAATGTCAATACTGGAGATAAAGATTGACGAAGGTTATGTAAACAAAGGAGATCAAGCAGCCTCTCTGTTTAACAAATACATAGTTATAACTAGCAGTTAAAGCTACAGTCTTTATGGGTAAGTTCTAGCTCTTTTCCAACCAACCCTGCCTTTACTTTAAAATACCTAATTTGGGTAAGAAGCAGTCAGAAAGGCAAAACACCAGCCCTTGAAGACAGGACTTTGACATCCATGATCATGACAGATAAACAGACCAACAGAACTCACGGTTTTTTTTTCTTGGGACCAGTCACAAATGCCTTCTCTTTACTGGGTTGCTGCCCATCAACATCCTATTTTCCTTCACTTGACGCGTATTTACCAAGACTTGGCTTTTTAGTTTTAAACATTCCATACGTCTGTGGCTTAACTTGTTGATACTGTAAAACAAGGACACTGATCTAACATTAGCACATTAGTGTTTACTCTCATCAGCAATCAGCTGAAGCTGGTGACTCTCCCCCTTCCATTTACAACTGATGTGGACTCATGGGTTGTTTTCTGTTGCGTTGGTAAACTTCTTTTTCCTACGACTGTTATGGATGGCTTTATACAAGCTAGAACAATTTAAAACTACCTTTACATATCCAATTTATCAACCATGATCAACTACAAAGCCTTTGTGATATGAAAAGCTGATTTAATAAATGTTTCTTATAAAATAAAATGCTTTTATTTCCTTTTGAATTTTCTACGTTGTTGGCTCAAAGTATTACCAGTCAGCTGCAGTCGCCGCAGAAAATAGCTTGACTGCACCTTTGGTGACTTTAAAAGGTGGACAGTTGAAAGCCTCCAGTCAAGTCGAACCCAACTGACCGAAAGGAGCAGTCTGAATCAACAGCTGTTCTCTAGGGAAAACTGACTGGATCGATGCTTCTGTGACGCTTTTCTCTGTATTTCTTTCTTCTGAGTACAATAACGTTACAGAAACAATTTGACTTTCCACTGAAAAGCGGAAAAAACTCAGAGCTTCAAAGAGACAAGGCTTCTCTTATCAATAATGTCAACCTGATTAGTATTAACCACAGATTACCAACTCTGGGACAGTTTTTAGTTTAGATATTTGCTAAAATACAATAATTTGCAATTTCTTAACTTTGACCAGTGATGCCTCTTTTAGATGACCCAAATTTGAATGACAACTGCAACTTTCCAGCTTCTCCTAAACTTTATATAACGACTGAGTAGCTTCCAATGGTTAAAGCCAGGGGTCACCCACCCTGTTCCTCGTGGGCTACCCCCCTGCTTATATTACAGCTAATCCTGCTTCAGTAGATTATCTGATTAGCTGGATTTAATCAGACCAGTTTCTGATTGACTGAATACATCAGATCCAGGTGAGCAGTAATTACTGAAGCAGGGTAAGCTGCAAAACAAGGAGAGCGTTAGCCAACGAGGGGCAGGGTGGGTGACCCCTGGCTTAAACCATTGACTGTATAGGAGAACTGGAACACTTGAGTGTCACATAACCAGAGACTATGGTTTACATACAACTCCAGTCAAATGAAGTCAATTTAGTCGCCATTTTTTCACGATAAGAAAGTCGCCATGTTGGAACCAGAAATTATCAATAAGTATTAATTGGTCCGAATCAGTCTGAGTCAACGTTTCTGTAGAAACCATTCTCGTCAATCTGGAGTAATCATGTTGGAAGGCCACACCCCAACCACTTCAAAGCAGGCCACACGAAAACTGTCAATCAAACGATTGACACGAGATCACATATTTTTTATTGAGGCATCTGATTGGCTAGTTTATAATTTTCACTACAGAAAAAAATATTTTAAAAAAGAAGGTAGAAGAGCAAGATTGGATATTCTGATTGTATTTCCTGTTCAGAATGCAAGGGGGAAGGGTCACTCAGTCCACTTCTCATATACGGTTAATAATAGTGACTCAGGTTTTTTTTACTAGCCGGTCCACAGCTGAGCAAGCAGATCAGAGCTGAGTGCCTCTTGTATTGGACAGATTTTATTGTTACAATTGGGGTTTATGGATCTACAGACAGACCGAGTGTGTATTTGTATAAACCCCTTTTATATTTGAGGCTAAGCTGTATTTGTGAAAATTATATTTGTATGCATTAGTTGTTGGACCGGACGGAAAAAAAGAAACAAAAGAGGAGAGAAAGAAACAGAGATGGAGGATAGGGGGTTAGAGTAGGGGGTAGTCGATATCACAAAGTCAAAAACATAAAAGTGTTGTAAGTAAATTAAATTACATAACTTAGTTCACACAGCAACAAAAAAAAAACAAAAAAAAAGAAAAGTGACCCAGCTTTTTAAAACACAAAATCTTTTTTTTCTCCTCATTCATTCTATTGGCACTTCCTTTCCTTTATTTAGACTATTACACATACTGTGCAAAGGTTTTGTTGTAGTTATTTATTATACTTTAAACTTTTCGGGAAAATTCGTTTTTATTAAATTAAACCTAATTCAGGTCAAAATGATTAAGCCCTCCTTATTTTAAGATTTAGTTTTTGATGGATGTGTTTGGTGTTGTGACCATTTTTGTGTTTGCTGATGCAGAGAGGTTTGCAAATGATTGGGTTGGATGTCACAGACAAGGCGCTCTTGAAGAAAATTTTAGCCTCGGGTCTGTGGCACCGAAGCCCAGCCGCCTCGGCGAGGGGAGGATCTTGCCAGTCTTAGGTCGTGTGAAAAAGGGCCAGTGTGGGTTAACGTTCAACACACTTTGACAGAATCAGACAGGATGTGAACTCTTTGCCTTGAAATAAATCTGGCAAAAATAAAAAGCTTAGTTCCACTCAAAGACTTAAAAAAGATCTGACCTAAGTATTTAGGACAAATCTCACTTCACATTCATGCTGTTCTGGATTTCAATAAGGTCTTCACTCTCGTTACAGTTTGGGATATTACACAACATGAATATCAGCCATTACAAAAGGTTGATGGTCGCAACTTAACTGTACAAATTTAGAATAGTCTGTTGTTTAAAATGTGTTATATTTGTACGTTATATTTATACGTCTTTGCTTTTTAAAAGGCGCTTCTGGCTGTTATCTAGTGGCGATCTGCTGATTTTCTCATCCGAACCACTGGAGCATTTGAATAAAACCGTTTCATCCACTTGTGTTGGGATTGTTTGGGACTGTTCTCAAAATGCCCCTACACTGATGCAGAAGGAGCAATGTGATCCGTTTTATAGATAGAAAATATGACACAGTCTGCCGTTGTGCTGATGCTTTGGTTCATTTTCTTTTCCTGATAAAACCCTTTAAAGATAGCTTCACCGCGGTTCTGGTGTTCAGAATCCCTCTCAGCTATGTGTGACACATGCTGTCACTATCTTGGCCTGTTTCAGATGGAGTTTTCCTCGCCCACATTTTTGTGCCCCCCACCCCACCCCCCACTGTCATGGAGTCCATGGTAATGAAGAGAAACACCCTGTTAAGATAAGCTGGATGAGCACAGAGCTCCTGCTGTGGGTGAAGTGAAAAAAACCTCAACTATTTCATTTGATCAAATGCAGCTTGTATGAGTCTGGCTCATGTTGTATGCAGTGGCTGTTTCTGGTTTTAAATGAACGCGCTCTTTGGATGGTAATTGAACTAATTCAATTGCTTTTTTATCTGTACTTTCAAGTATTGCTGCTTGCCACTGAAGATCATTTTCTATTAAACTAATTTGACTCAATACTTTATTTAGCATCCAAATTAATTATAGTGAGGAGTAAAAATACTTCAAGTCCATAACAGGGACATGGGGATGAAAGTTGACCTTCAAATGAGCTCATATCAGAGTTTTACCTCTTCACTGGCAGATAAAAGAAAAATCTGTGGCTCTACAAAAAAAACCTTATTGAACACATTTTTGCTTTTTTGTTTACACTCCATTCTGTGATCATGCACAAGCAGTAATGCAAGTACTGAAACTACTTCAGCATCAGAGAGGCAAGTGCAGCCAAGTGCCCTAGCAACAGGCGTATCAGCTCTTTACTCTGCTGTTTGGAATCACTTGTCAGGTCCAAAGTAGGTCTGCACAACTAATCGCAAATGTATCGTTATCGCGATTTCAAGCTGTGCAATATCCATATATAGCAAAATCGCAATAAATGGTAAACCTTAAATGTGTTGAAACAATCTTATGGCAAGTTGAACCATTTAGTAATTGAATAAATCCCTTCATGCATTTGACTAATCAAATGGAGCCCTTCACGTTATTGACCAGATGGAGCTTTTATGTTAGATGTTGCCCTCCTAACTAGACAAGGGCTATTTGGAGAATAATTTAAGGTGTTTTAACTCTTATTTAAATTAAAAATTTGCAGTGAAATGGAAATGTTTTTGCTATTTGTTCATTTATCGCAAGTTATATCGCAATATTGATCACTAATATCACGAGTTTTCCTCATACTGTGCAGCCTTGGCCAGATGGTATTGGAGTTGATTGACCTAAGCAAGTGCGCCTTAAAAATTAGTCAGTGCAATAATCTGTATAGTTCATGATATCAAAAAAGACCCTAGCAAGAACCTTCAGCAAAAAGTGATCCACCAAACTGTTTCCCATGCAGACAGTTAATCTTAATTTGATTTTAGTGATGTTTTGTGACTTCTCTTTTATTTACATGTAAGGTTTGAGCAAGATTTGAGTTTCTGTTGTGAGAGTGTAAATAAAAAAATATCAAAAGAAAAACGTGATAACCCTGGCTCCCCCAACTTAAGCAACCCCCCCAGCTAAACTCCTCTGGAGCTCAGTCTGCACTCAGGTGTAAATACAAGGAGCAGCATTTTCATTTTCAGTACATTTAAAAAGGAAGAAAATGATATTTTATCTCTATTCTGTTGACTGAAGCTATAGTACACTTACATGATCTTTGACACACAAGTTTAAATGAATTTGTTGTCAGATGTTACATTTTTTGCTTTATTTCAAAAGCGCTCCCAGTGGTCTTTTTAATTATGAGTATTCCTTTTTCAGTCATAATCAAAAAACATGTTATTGCCTAAGACATATTTTCTTCAGAGCGGCAGTAGTTCATCTGCAATCCGCCTCTGAGTTGTGGCGGGACTTTTAGGCGTAGAAGTAACCATCCGCTGATGTCCCATCATTCCTTTGTTTGCGCACTCTCCTTCTAGCTTCCAGCCCCAGACTAACTTTAGCAGAGCAACAAAAATGGTGAGCAATATTGGAGCTATCCAGCTGTTCGGTTTAGAGCCAGATTCCAGCTCAGACGAGGAGAACAAAAATGTTCAAGGTCTATTTGTCCACAAGTGGATGCATCAGAATAGAGCCAGCAAGTGACATTTTGGCCCCAGCTATGTTACTTACTGCATCATAACTGACAGCTTTAAAAAAAAAAAAAGATATTTATCTGATCTGATTTGAATTTTAAAAAATACAGTTTTCATCCTTTTTAAAAAAAAAAAAAATGTCCTCCATCATCAGCCAAGTGCAACAAGAACATGTTAAAAACACCCAAAACACAACTTTCTCTTACATTTCATCTGCCACAGATTTAAATGGAGTGTTATTACGATTTTGAATAAAAAAAAAGAGAGGATGGCATCGATATTGAACGAGTAAAAACTCACTGAAATTCTCAAAAACGTGTTTTTTTTGTTTTTTTTAAAAAATCACTTCTGTAAAGCTCCATCTTTCACAAATCTAGTAGTCACTGGCAACAAGTCAAGGGCAACAAACTCCAGAGAAACGTAACTCAAGAGGCAACAGGCGCGAGGCGGCAAGCGGGAGTCTGCGGGGGCTCGTGGGGAACACTCTAGTCAGTACTAGAAAAAGTAACGCCGTTACAACCTACCATTAGCGGGATTCGCTATTTAACGGCAGCGCATTGCCATTGGACGCAGGGAAGTGCTGGAGTCAACACCCCCCCCCCCCCCCTCTGCCCCACACGCACACCCTCTCACCGCAGACTTGTTATTCGTAGAGCGTGAGCGCGTGCGGACAGTCGCTCCTCGTTGCGCACTGGGCATGGATCAGGACGCAGCGCCTCTCCCCGTCTGCTGCGGACGCGCTGCGCTCTGGGGCGCATAGGAAAGGTGCCCAAATGAACCGCCGCCCTCCCGGCTCCTCTGGCGTGCAATGGCTTAACAGGAGAGACATGAAACTCCGCACAGAGGACTTCACGGCGGAGCAGTGCCTGGAGGCTATCGAAATCGTTTGGGAACTTTGCCGGGCGGACCATGTAAACCGGGACAAATGCAGGGATGTGTTTCCTCTGGGGAGCAGCATTCCAGGCAGAGGACACGCAGGTAAATTTCTACTGTTTTGGCTTGTTATTCATCAAAATTGTTGCTTTTCGAGTTGAATATTTGACCTAAGACGAGAGAAATAATGAAGTAGCTGAAACTTTACTGCAGCTTTTAGATAGATCTCTGTTCATTTGAGTCCCGAAAGGGCAGCACGTGTTGCAGAAGAAATAGCAACAGGTGG
The DNA here is from genome assembly GCA_023969325.1 of Oryzias curvinotus. Taxonomy (NCBI): domain Eukaryota; kingdom Metazoa; phylum Chordata; class Actinopteri; order Beloniformes; family Adrianichthyidae; genus Oryzias; species Oryzias curvinotus. The sequence goes on from CM043728.1 coordinate 17,995,669, forward strand.
AGCAAAAACGTTCTGAATCTCCTATTTTCGCTCATGTAATCTGTATTTTCTCCACTTTAAAGTCTAGGCATTGCATATTTATGACAGATATCGCATTTTTTAATAGTGGAACAGTTAACTTTCTCTTCATGTGACTTTCTTTATGCTGTTTTTCTGGTCCTGCTGAATCAAACAGGTGCAGATGCTGCCCCCTCTTTCTTACACCTTGCTTTGTCTCCTTTTTTCTCCTTCTCCCCTGCATGTGTCTTGTCATTGTCTGTCCTTCACCTACTCCTCCCATCTTCCCTGTCTGACCACTGTCATCTTGAAACGGGTTAAATGTAGACATCTCGATCAGTCTCCTTGCTGTGGTGGTGGGTTTCTGTGGCCTCGCCCTGTTGGCAGTGTCTCTCTTTGTCTTTTGGAAGCTATGTTGGCCCATTTGGAGGAGCAAAGCGCTGCCGGCCCACTGTGAGAATGGTCTGCACGTGGGCTTCGACGTGCCTCCGCCCAGATCCCCTCCCATTACTGAGTATAAAGCAGCGGAGCTGGAAAAGAAGAAGCCCCTGGAGGTGAAAGTGAATGGGCGGAGCTCCGTGAAGATTCTGGAGGCAGCCATGAAGATCAGCCAGACTTCTCCAGACATCCCCGCTGAGGTGCAAACAGCCCTGAGGGAGCAGATCAGCCCTCAGCCTCCAAAAATCCAAAGGCAGACCACGGAGCCAACTTCCTCCTCCAGGTACCCTCTCAATTTAGAGCAAGCCCCTCCCAAGCACCGAGCACACGCCGTAACAGGAGGACATCTGATTGAAAGCAGCTTTGAAATCCTGCTTTGGTTTGTTTTTTCCATCCATGCAACAACAACAAACAGATGCTTCCACAGGGTACAGAATGTCCTTAGAGTTTGTGACAGCGTTGCTACTGTCCTCGAGGTGGTTTGGAATGTGTCACCCATATCATCAGAGGCTGACTGACCTTGAAAAGCTTCTGCACATAAAAAATATCTCTGCCAGATCGTCCTACTGCATTTCCCGAACCCTATAATCACTTACACGCGTCTATAGCAAGCTGCTATGGTAACAGTGGGAGGAAAAAAACCCACTTATTAGAAAATCAGCTCTGGCTTCTCTTTGTTTTCCAGGACTGTGTTTAAGCTAGAACGTCCTTAATTAGCACTGCTGCAGGATGCGAGCTGTCATGGTGGAAGGATTGGTTTCTTCCACCAGTAGACAGCTGGGATCAGTTTCTTAGAGGAAGATGCTATTGACTTTTGGCTTGTCGTTGGGCTCATTAATTAAATTATGTGGCCGTGGTCCTCATGAATTACACACCGGCCTGTGAGGCCGAAGGCCAAGTTAAAGATTAAAACGCCCACTTTCTTATTGCTGTCTTTTATTTCCATGACAGGGGCTTTTACTCTGAAATGAAGCTCCAACACGGTAGAGTAGGATAAAAAAAAATAATCCTGGCTTTTTAAGAGCTTTTCATTGAATTGGTAAAAATAAAATACTGAAAGGTACTGGTTGTATTTTTATTAATTTTATGGAGCGGTGCTACCTGAGAGCCAATTAAATGATTGATTTGATGAAGGACAGCAGGATCCAGCTAAAGAGTATATTCATTATGGATTAATTGCTTGATGTTTTAAATGTCAAAGAAGTCACCAGGTCACAGCAATCCTTGTGAGCAAACAGAGGTGGATTACATCAACATCCAAAATGAATTTTATGTCTAGAGTTAAGGACATTAGAAGAAGTAAATATTTGGCCTTAGTTTTAATGCGGTGAGTTGGTCAAGTAAAGTGTAGAGGTACTACAAATTATCATTTTGATGATCAATGATTAAATACAAATAAAAAATAAGGTATGAAAAATGCAGCATTAGTTGCTACAGAATCTTTTAAAAGTCGTAAAAATCCTGGTTAAAAAGTTACATTATTTGCTGGAAACGAAAATATATACCTGCTGAAAAACAAAATAGAAGAAGTAGCACACAGAGTCAAGTACTTGACTCAAAGTAGACATTTCAAGTCCATCCATCCATTCATCTTCAGAACCAGGTGAATACCTTTTGGGTTAACAGGGCTGCTGTCTCATTCACATCTAAGGGAAACTTAGAGATACAATTTAACCTATTGCCATTGACTGTATATGTGAACTGGACTGAGTGACCCTGGTCTTCCAAACAGGAAGTATTTGCTGTTGAAAAATAACCAACTATTACTCAGTCATTATATTGAACAGAATAACCAGTCTTGCTCTGCTTCAGTTTTTTAACATGCTGCTTCTAATCTTTTTCATCATGTTTTTATTGCAAGTTATTCACATTATGGGATATACTTATAAAGTGCTTTACTACCTGCCTCGAAGCCCCAAAGCACTTTACAGTCACAGTCCCATCCACCCATTCACACACTGGTGGCCCCAGCCTATAACAACCAGGAACAATGTGGGGGTTCAGTGTCTTGCCGAAGGACACTTTGACACATTTAAGGTGGGAACCAAACCTGCGACCTTCCGATCAAAGCTTGACCGCTCTACCTCGGCACCATGGCTGCTCTCGTTTGGTGTTATAAACTGATTCTTCTGAGCCCAGTTTCTAGTGGTAGGGATGTGGACTTCCAACAACCTCACTCTTGATTGGTGAGTCTGGTTGCCTTAGAAACACTGACTCAGATGTCCAAGGACGTCTGTCTCCAACATGGCAGTGTCCGTATAATTAAAAAATGGTGACTTAATTGAGTTAATTTGGTCTGAGCCGGAAGTAAACCATTTTCTATGGATGATATCACAGTCAGTTCAGTTCTGGTATAAAGTCAGTGCCTATCAAGCATGACTTTGGACTGTGGGAGGAAGCTGGAGTACCTGAAGAACACCCACATATGCACAGGGAGAACATGCTAACTCTACACTGGATGGAACCAGCCAGGAGTAGAACCAAAGCGTTTTCGCTGTGAGGCAAGGGCACTAACCACTACACCACCATGCAGCCCACAAGTAATGCCACAATAGAAAAAAAAACAGGTTTTATTATGCAAACAATCTGGAAATACTGCCATATTTATCAAAAGTAGCTTGATCATAAAATTGTTTCTGACTACCTTGTTTCTGATACTACAAACTTGCATGGATAGTCATATTTTATGCTTGATTCCATCAAAAGATTGCTGTAGAGACTGATTTCTTGTTCAAGCAAACAGAACAACAGCTTTGCATTTGGTTTGTCTTCATGGCGTTTGCTGCTGCTTTTCTCATCAAGTTATTTTTGGTTACAATCACAGGAGAGCAAGACTAATTAGCAAAGACGATGTGCTACTAAAATTCAATTAGACTCTCATCCTTTCTAAAGGTTTTTATGTTTTGTCTAAAACTATGACAGCAAAAAATATTGAGTTTGGACCTTGGACCTTAGGACCTTGGAGTCAAATTTAGAAATTTTCCCCTAAAAGCAGCAGACTTTAAATTTCTCACACAGCCACCAAATCTGAAGAGTCACATGTTTGCATACAAATGTGTGAACCTTATCTGAAAGCACGCGGACTTTGTGAGAGATCTTTCCTGCGCTGCTAGCTCACACAGCTGTGTTCTGAGCAGAAGAGCGTGGCTGAAAGACGTGCTTTCACTCTGTGCAAAAATGCGATAAATGTCCTTCTTTCATGTGTGCAACAGCTCAACACACTCAACAGTTTGTTGACGCAAGGACAATATTTGATTCCTCCATATTTTCTTATTGAAAGCTCCTTTCCTAAACCCATGTGGGGGGAGCTTGAGGACCAAAAGAAGATTAAAAACTTGACAATACAATCAAACTGAGAAGAAAGATGCATCATTAGCACCAACGAACTGGGTGTTGTGTTTTTAAATAGGTGTTTTGGGCATTTTTTTTTTTTTCCAGCTGTTGGTCTGAATCTTACAAACATCTTGGTTCTAAGTGGCGTTTGTACTTTTGTTTTGGAAGTAATGTCTAGCTATGCGTTCTTCACCATCTTGTTTGTGCCTCTGTTTGTCTTCCTGTCAGAAAATTGGTTAGTTACTTCTCAGTGACCAGATTGGCAAGCTATATTACAATTTTGATAGATACTCCAATGGAAACTTGTAATGTTTAGTTCATTTCTGTACAAAATCAATAGTAAATAAATGAAAACCTTTAAAAAAAAAAAGGCACAAAAAATCTATTAGAGAATATATACCCACAAGATTGCAAATGTTGTTGGGTTGTTAGTTAAAATTCTATAAATATTGATTTTTAAAAATGTATATATGGTGAACAATTAATACAAAAAACAGTAGAAAGATGTCACAAAACTGATAGAACATAACCAACAAGGCCAGTTTTTTCTCTTCTCATTAATGGATGTTTAGTTTATATAATAAAATACTTTTATGTAATTGTTTCTCTTCATCTTTAACCTTTTTGCAAATTTTCAAATTTCCTTTCTTTGCAATTTGATGCCTGATCCCCCTGAGTTGTTGTGATAATTGGGTAAAAATTGATTCCCATGGTGGGATCCATAAAGTGTATCTTACAATGCCTTAGAACTGAAAATTAACTCTTCTTTCCAAAAAATGGTGCACATTTCCATTTAAGAATTAAATAAAAGTTGAAGTTAAGTAGTCCCTCGCTATAATGCCATCCACCTTTTGCTGTTTTGGGAATTTTTTAATTTTAAGTTCAATTTTGCATACTTTTGCCCTTTTTTTTAAATCAGTGGGTTAATTGTGTTCTACTTCCTGATTGGCTGTAGACCTTGTCAATCAATCTCCTTCCTACAGCTACTGAAGGTGTTCCTTTTGCTAAAGCTACATAAGTCTTTGATCACAATCGTTTTTTAAATACTTGACTTAGTTTTCTATAAAGGTTTAACTTTAAGAGTTTAAAGAAGAGAGAAAAGTGTGAAAATATTAATGTTTGTCTGGGAAAAGTGTATAAAATGTCTAGAGAGTTTTACAGCCTTAACACATGTATCTTTTTTTTTTTTTATAAAAATGTACTAGGCATATTTTTTAGGGTTCAGTTACCGAAGAAAATGAATAAGTCATTAAGTATTTCTTTAGTTCAAACTTACTATTTAGCAATTAAAGAGTTTTAAGAGTCATGGTATCGAAAAGTTAATAGATGATGAATTTGTCAAACCCCCCTGGTGTAGATAAAAAAAATCTGTAAAGGTTTTGAGATTAACCCTATAAAAGCAGAGAAGTCACCAGTAACTCCTAAGTAACACACGTTCTTTGACATACCATAACTCTTTGACCATTTTGCGCAATCAAGTTTTGCATAACGGCGCAACACTGCTTTTCTGCAACAGAATCAGTTGATGTACATTGATTGCATGAGCATTTCTGTAAAGTGTTGCATATCAGAGCAAAGCTGCTTTTTTAAGCTACAGAATCTGATGGAATCACAATAATTGTGTTAACAGTTGAAGAGTTACGGTAGTCGAAAGACTGTCAACACTGCAGCTTAAGGCCTGGTATTAAACGATTGAATAAAGTGTGTTATTAGAATATCACAGTTCTTTAAAATCACCAAATGTTTTTTTCCTTTTCTTTCAAAAGGCACAATTCATTCCGGCGCCACTTGCCTCGTCAGAAGAATGTCACAAGCGTTGACTTCAGCATGGACGTCGTGCCTCTGCGCCAGTCCTCCACGGTGAGCATTGGAAGAATTAAACCGGAGCTCTACAAGCAGAAGTCTGTGGATTCTGAGGATGAGTCCAGAGGGCCTGTCGAGACTTGTGGAAAGCTCAGCTTCTCCCTGCGTTACGACTATGAGGAGCAAGCTTTGGTGGTGAAAATCCTTAAAGCTTTAGATCTTCCCGCTAAAGACTTCACCGGCACCTCCGATCCGTACGTGAAGATCTACCTGCTGCCCGAGCGCAAGAAAAAGTTCCAGACACGAGTTCACCGCAAGAACCTGAACCCCACGTTCGACGAAACCTTCTGTTTCCCTGTGGCCTACGATGAGCTCTGCAATCGAAAGCTGCACTTCAGCGTCTACGACTTCGACAGATTCACCAGCCATGATATGATTGGCGAGGTGGTGGTTGACAACCTCTTTGAACTCTCTGATCTTTCAAGAGAAGCAGTGGTGTGGAAGGATATTCATGCAGCAACTATGGTGAGTTGACACTGTCGCTGTTGGGACAAATTCTCCTTGCAGTCATATTTAGAGAGTAGAGGTTCGTTTTTAGGTAAATGGCTGTTTTATAGTGTTTTAGCTCCAGTTCTGGCATTCTTTCGACTTCCGTAACTCTTCAACCGTTAACGCAATCAACAAAATTCCAGTGGATTCTGAATCAGAGAAAAGTAGCTTTGCTGTGATATGCAACACTTTAAGGTGGTGAATCGTATCAATGTAATTCTGCTGATTCTGACATAGAGAAGAGCGACATTGTGACGTAATGCAACACTATGTATTACATGTTGGTGCAAAGTCAATTAGAAAAGCCGCTTTTCTCCGTGTCAGAATCAATCAGCTGATTCACCTTGCTCCTTAAAACTGTATGCTGCCTGCAACATCTTGGGTATTAAAGGGTTAAAAGTATAAAAAATGTTTATTTTCTGAAAGCCTGTTTTCATCAACAGTGTTTGCATGTAGCAGCAGGTGGATTGCATTTCATAATTCAAATGCTTGGGGAAATGCGCTTAATCAGCCAAACGCCCACACACGTTTTCCAGAAACTGCTGGGCATTTCGCTCACATAAATATAGCTTCGGAGAATAAAAATATCCTAAAGCAGATCCAGTTCTGTCTGTAAACAGCAACCTGCTCCCAGATGGATGTAAACAAACAGTATCTGCAGTGATCAGATAATGAAGATCGTCTCAGAGGAGAGCTCCTCAAAGAAGAAATGCTAATGTGGACACATAGGTATCTGTATATTGTTTCAGTTTAGCTCTGATTAAATGATGGCAGTCTATTGTAATAAGCAGTGAGCCATTGCTGTCAGAGCAGTTTTGCATTGCATTCTAAATGAGGAGGAATCCAAAAAGCCTTTAAAGCTTTTTCTCCTACATTGTTTTGATGTAGCTGAAGGATTTGTTGTTGTCTATTACCTCTTCTAGTTAATGTGTTACTGATGAGCAATGTCACAAGCTCATTATAGACATAATACAGTCAAAATCTACTTTTCTGACCACAAATCCCCAAGTCTTTGACTGTTCCTTAAATCACACAAAGCTTTCTGCATAATAACATTAAAATATCATGGTTTAAAAGCACATTTTAGTCTAAACTCTAACTACTCTATTGTACACGGTGATCAAAGCCACTCAGCATGAAGGTTATATTTATTCTATGCAATATTGTTGAAAAATCCTGAATCCAAAAGTGGTTAAACTGAGTTATAAAGGTTAGATGAATGATGTTATATGGCTAAACATCTATTTGAACACCTTTGAACTCTTCTCTTCGCATCCCAATTAACCGGCCAAGACGGTCATGACAGCTGTTCATTTTAGTTTGAGGCATGATATTTATCGTGCGAAGACGTGTCATATTTGATAAGTGAAATTAATCGAGGTCAAAGCCATTATTTTTGATTTTACAAGGGCTCAAAAGATGTGGGGGATGGAAAAAGTGGCATACACAATTGATTTGATATACTTTTTTTCCTTGACACAAAAAAAGTGAAATGTGATAAAGTAATAAAGTGCTTGAAATAGTAGTGGATAGAAGAAAAATTAGTACATTGTCCAATTAGGTTTCTTGTTTTCTCATTTATACACTTGCTATATTTTCTGTTAGTAGTAATTTTTTTTTGTATGTGTAACATTTTTACTTATTTTGAGCATGGAAATTAAACTCATCTTTCCTTATGCAGTCAGACACAAGGATCAGAACGAAAATGCTAAATCCCCTGTCCCCTAAAAAGACAATTATTAAATTATTGAACTAATTATTCCATTTAGAGATTAGAAGGTAGTGTACAGTTATTTTGTGAGCATGTGATTATTTAAAATGTTGATGCTGCACCCCAAATTTAAAAAGATTAAGCAAATTTCTTTAGAGTAGTTTGGATACGTTACAGTAAAAAAAAAAAAAAGTTGAAAAAACACTAAAGTAGAAGCAAAAAATATAGGATACTAAGACCTTTGTTGTGATCAACTGTAACAGACATTCAAGCGACCTGTTAACATGCTTAAATGTGCGTTTCGGGCATTTGCATTCTAAAGCCCTATGTTTACGCACAGCAATGCAAGTTTTAACGACTGTTTTTGGTTTTTACGTACAAAACGTGCAGCCATTTGAAAGTTAAACCAGGTTGAACTTTGACCAACCAGAGACTCAGATTTGGTAGTGACGTATGGTCAACCGTTTAAAAATTGTCCATGGAAGAGAAAATACTGATTGCAGTTTGAGCCCAGCCAGATATCTATGACACCAACTCTTTCATTTATTGGAATAGAGCAGTGACAGAAAAAGCCGGAAGGAAAATTCATGAGATTTGCTCCATTTCAATGTTTCACCCCAATTTTCAGACCAAGCCTCTTCCAACATGCCCTAGTAAACAGTAGCAAAAGAACAAACAACTAGAAGAAGAAGCCCCTCCCTGCTTGTCCAGTGTGAACACCAGGGGCTAAACGTGTGTTCAAGAATGTATGTTTAGCATGTTCACAAACAGGCTTCACATGCCTAATGTTAACGTACAGTAGCTTAAGACTCAAGTATAAAAATGTAATTTGTTGAGATGTAAATGCTGTTACAGATTTTAGAATATTAAAAAGTCTAACTTGCCCTGCGACAGGCTGGCGAACAGTCCAGTGTGTCCCCTGCCTTTGCCCACAAGTGGCCGGGATAGGCTCCAGCAGCCCTGTGACCCCGAAAGGGAAAAACGGGAATAGAAAATGAATGAATGGAAAAGTGTAACTTCATGAAAAAAACTATTCATTTTTAAAGATTTTAAACTCAAACAGTTCCATGAGATTCTAGTGTTAAAATAACTTGAAGGTGTAACCTTAATATTTACGGTCTACAAAACTGTTGCATGTTTTTTACGTTTTTATGTTCCGGCATTTGTCTTTTAGTCAAATCTTAAGTCCTCTTCAAAAACACAGCCACCATATTTCTTACCATTAGAATATTTATTACCAGATTTCTTAAAAGTAGCTTCACAATATTTATTTATTGATTGACCAGACGCCAGAGATGCTGAGGCAGGTTCGTTGTTTGTGACGCACAAAAGTAAACAAAATAGTCCATGTCTAAAAAAGTTCTGGAATTTATTCTTGACAACAACAAAAAACAAAAAAAAACAGGACCTGCCCAGCCTCCCCATGCATAAACCACCACAAAAGACCCAACTCACATGTGAACAGATGCACTAAATCCAATTTTACCCCTGATCATGTGACATAGTGACAACAATGGCAGCTACACTCACTGTTTTGATTACATGACATAGTTCTGCCAAGTCTTTTGATTCAAAGTATATAGCCAGAAAATGTCCAATAGGTTAAAGGTTTTTGCGGGTTTCTTTTGCCCTCCAGGAGAGCGTCGACTTGGGGGAGATCATGTACTCGCTGTGCTACCTCCCCACAGCAGGGAGAATGACCCTAACCGTCATCAAATGCAGAAACCTCAAAGCCATGGACATCACAGGCTCTTCAGGTAACCCAACTGTAGATAAGGCCAACATCAAAGCAAAGTGGCCCCGAAATCCAATTGAAACGAGACACTGGCCCTTCTCACTAATCAAAATAAAGCCACAAAGGGACCAGGGTGGTCTTCCAAGTGTAGATACAAAATTTCTTCAATCTTTGGTGCTTGGCAACATGTAAAAGAAAAACCTCTTGAAACATGACAGCAGAGTGAATTGTGTGTCTTGTAGATCCGTACGTCAAGGTTTACCTGGTGTGTGATGGGCGGAGGCTGAAGAAGCGGAAAACAACAACTAAGAAGAGCACGCTTAATCCTGTCTTCAATGAGGCCATCATCTTTGACATTCCCCCGGAGAACGTGGAACAAGTCAGTCTGTCCATCATGGTGATGGATTATGATCGGTGAGTGACGCGCCCACGTCATGTACAATGCAAACAATTTCCTTCCTTCAAGACTTAATTTAAAAGAATCCGTTGTCTTAGTGACTCTGCCGAGCCTTTTTCACAGCTCTGTTGCCCGTCTTACTTTATTATTTTTTCAATAAACAAAAGAGAAATAGGGATTGGCATTGGGATTTGTACAATGCCACGTGTAATCAGCATACTCTTGCTCATATGCTTGTGATTAAGGATGCGCATGCAACACTAACCTATTGATGGCAATGCTGTAGTCTGCTGCATGCATTAATCATGGTGTCAACCCCTTATTTGTTCTGCTGTCAAAGTTCACCCTCTGCGTGTTCTTCACTCCCTACTCATCATGAGGGAAGGTTGTGTGAAGGAAGGAAGCCTGAACACAAAAACCCCAGCAAATGTGCTGTAAGGCTCTGACAGGGGTTTCTGAGAATTGTTTACTATGAGTCACAGGTTTTTGCTAAAACCTCTGCAGTTTTAGGATTTACTCACTATTTCCGTTTTTAAAGAAGCAACTCCTTAACTTCCAGATTGAAGCTTGCTGAAAAACGAATTAACTGCAGTTTAACTAGTTACAACTGCTGTTTCGTTAAGTCAATCACCATTCACTTTAAAATAAAATGGTCCAAATACACAAACACTTCCTACAATTGTAAATGTAAAACCTTTTTAACAAACAGAGGAGTCCTAACAATAAGGGGGCTTCATTGGAAAACATCAGTAAGAAATTAAATTAACTAAGATAATAAATTAAGAATTTTTTTTTAATGAAAGTTTAGAGCAGGACCAGATGATGAGAGTCTATACATTAGATTTAAGTCTGCTTTTTAGAAGAAATCAAACTAATATCTTTTAGTTAATATCTATGACGGACCCAAAAAAGTTATTTTTATTATTATTTTTAGATCTTTTGGCTGTGAAAACATTTAATTAAACCAGGGGTCACCAACACCGTGCCTGTGGCCGCATGGTCGCCTGCAAGGACCACTTAAGGCGCCCGCACGGCATGCACTAAAAATATCACAGATCACAATGGAATTTAATATCATTTTTAAAAACTTTGGGAGCAAATTAGAAGTGCAACGGATCCCTAGCCATGGTTCCGCACACACGTACCGCGGATTACCCTCCCCGGCTCGCATGTGCACAATTTAAATTAACTGTCCGTTCACAATGAATGCAATTTGGGCATCAAATTCGCAACCACCGTCTTTGTTTTAACATGAGTTATACCATGGTCCGCTTGAATACTCGATTCTGATTGGCTGCTGGGTATGCATTAAAAAATGATAACCGCACAGTGAAAAAAGAAGTTCCGGTCGGCTAGCTTAAATGTTTTGTATCACTGCGCCGGCTTTTGTAAAACAACCTTTTGCTTCATCATCTGGGCAAAAACAAGCGGTAAGCGATTAACTTTCCCTCTGAATTGATGCTTTATTCAACCCATCGGGACGATCAGCATATATATATCGCCGAATCTTGACTGCAGCGGTGTTGCTGCGCGACGCGGACTATATGTTACGTGATCGCGCCGCATCACGTAACATATAGTCCGATTTTTGTGAGAAAAGCGATCCAAATCGAAAAAAAACAAGAATTAAGGACTAAAACCTGGTTAATATGTATTGCTTTTGTAGGTGACCATGGTATAAGCGGGTTAATGGCCTTCGAAGTGTGCGGTTATTACTTTAAAACACACTTCGCGGAAGTGTCGGACGGTTCAGGCTTCCACGTCGTGCGTTAAAAAGTAATAACCGCACACTTCGTCGGCCATTAACCCTTACTTAAAGTTTCCGCTAGACCTTTGTCCATTAGTGTGTTAACCTGAAGCTCCTACCAAGCTTTTCTCTGCCTCATCATGGAGGACTCGAATGATTAGGTATCAGGTTTATTTATTTGGAAGAGCTCTACTAAATCATCAATGAGCAGTGCACGTCTCCATGTGTAGGTTTGTGAAATCCTTCAGACTCTACCAGTGAGGAGCAGCAGTTGGTCCTGACTGTGGTAGCAGAAAGTCGCTGCTCCTCTCTAACCAGTGGGAGGGGCTTTATAGCAGCAGGGGACACAAGCCGCGTTTACATGGGCAAAATATCTTGATCGGATCAATGGTCGGGTTAAAATTCACCCGTGCACATGGGCCCAAAAAACCTTTTTTCGACTAGAACAAACGTTCCCATGGCTCACACCTTTGGTCGGAATGAATCATTAGGTATGCGCTGTAGTGGTAACCCCCCCCTGAAGAAGAGATGCGTCCCGTTGTAAACAGACCACTGCCACAGACAGTTATGCAGCAACTCCGTAATACGAGGCAATCTTCCAAACGTGCTTTTTATTAATGTAATTAATATTATGAAGCGCTTGCGAGCTCATCGTTTTATTTAATCCGTGTGGTCAGTGCTTTTTATGTTGAAGAACCGAGCTGGAAGGGTTAGGACAGGCTATAAACACGGGCTAACAACATTAGGCTAGCCTTGATGGACACAAAATCCAGGACCGTGCGGGGAAACATTTTGTTGGGAGACAGCTGGAAACACAAATCCACGTTATTGTTTGAACTGTTTCTAAGGACTGAGCGACATTTATTTCTGCTCTGAAAAGTTCACACACCGCCCCAAAGCTGTGAGCTAGCGGCCCGAGCTCTGCTCGAACACGGTTCCTCCAGAGTCCTGCAGCCGCTAACCCAGAGCGGCGGGACGGCTCACAGTTTGAATTCTCCCACACATAACAAAACAACAAAACGCACACGTAACTAAGCATCCCTCCCTCCCCTCACACAAAGTTATCCGGCTCCTCTGCTCACTTGGTCCACTGGCACCGGGGCTCGGGTGCCAGTGGACCGAAGCGCTCCTGCCCCGCATGCCCCTCATGAAGGGGGGAGAGGCAGAGAGCCAGCGGGGCGAGAGCGGAGCGGCGCTTTTCACGGAGCCTCCGCAGACCAGCTGATCGGTCCTGTATGAGCTCCAAAGCTTTCTCTCTGCGAAACACCATCTATGCGTGACGCAAACCACAGCAGTAGTGACACACGATCGGAATGAACAGTGTACATGCTCCACGATCGGATAAAGGATCAGTATAACCCACCTATCTCGATCGGAAAGAAAGTTTAATCCGAACGAGTCTGACCGGGGCAGACTATTCCAAACGGCGCGTTTACATGACACATTTTCTTTCCGATCAGGCATTCTTTCCGATTACTTTTGCCCATGTAAACGCGGCTACAGTGAATGAATGTAAAGTGGTAACTTCTGACATCCCCTGATTCTCTTCCTTTTTTAACATGTTTTTCTTGTCGTAAGTCATTGATTAGAATTGTGGAAAATAAATAATATTTAAATGTGAGCAATCAATTCATAGTGTTAAGATACCTACTCCTAATTTTTAGTATCATTACAATTATTACAATTAATTACAATTACTATGCTAGTCTGTGGGTTTGTTTTTTGGAGAAATGTGCAGTAAACAGGTCTGTGTAGCCCATAAAATATCCTTCATCCTCAACACATTTGCTTCCAAATCTAATTGGGAAAAACTAAAAGTTTATTGGCATTTCGTACATTATATTTGTTGAGTTAAATATAAACCCCTTATTGGAAGTATTATTTTGTTGTCCTTAAATCGTTTATTTGTTGAAAGAGACTGATAACTAAATCCAATTAAAGAATAAAATGAAGTAGTTTAGCTTTTTAGTTCCCTTTAGAAATCTTTTGTCTTTTGTTGAGTCGGCTGAAACTTTTCCTCAATTGTGCGATCATTTTTGTGTTTCAGGTTGAACAGATGCATTCACTCTGCACTCCGATTGTGTGTAAATGTGAGCGATTTGTTCTTAACAGAGTTGGACACAATGAGGTGATTGGCGTGTGTCGAGCCGGGCCAGATGCAGTGGGCCTTGGACGAGATCACTGGAACGAAATGTTGGCTTACCCGCGTAAACCCATCACACACTGGCACGCTCTGGGGGAGGTACACAGATGTTCTTTCCATTCAGTCAGGCATCCTTTTCTTCTTTTGCCATTGGAGCCCACAGTCACATTCGGAGCTTTTCAGGGACTCCTGATATTGAATTCTAATGATTTACTTTTCAAACAGAGACAAATTGGGCAAAACAATTGTTTACAGTTAAATATGAAAAAAAAATTGTAGTTTGTGTGAGCCAAGCTTTATCTGCAAATTAATTCAAGATTGTCTTTGTGTTAAGATATATGTATATGTGTGATTCTAGGAATAAAATCTTATAACGTTTTTATATGTACTTTCTTATAGAAAGATCTGAAACAGCTGTGGCACTGAGTTGCAAGGCTTGCCTTTTTTTCTCCTGCAAGTTTTTCTTCTGGTCAATACTGCCGCCAAATAAGCAGCTGCAGCTACTTGTAGTTCTTTTCAGGTTATTTTTTAGCAAAATCGGGAAATGGCGTATACTTATACAGCACTTTACTACTTTCTTAGAAGGCCCAAAGCGCTTTTTAATCAGGGTCTAATTTACCCATGCACACACAATGATGGAAGCTCCGCTACCTGACACTCGCACCAACCTATAACCACCAGGAGCAATGTGGGGTTCAGGACACGTGGGCAGGCAAGGTGGGAACCAAGCCTGTGGTCGACCGCTCTATCTCAGCACCATGGCCACCAAAAGTAAACCAAATTAAAATATTAGCATCGTCCAGTCATTCGGATTTTCAGGGCCATGTTAGTGTGAAAGAGCCCATAGATGCCACTTATGCCAGTGACGCATGTGTAATCACACTGAATACCCGATATATGAAGTTGTGTTTTGTGCTATTTTACTTTCAGTGGCCTGGAAGAGCAGCAAGTTTTGAAAGTCAAGGTTCGTGTTCTTCTCCCAAACCTCCAAAGACTCCCTGACGAAGGGTGATAAAGTCACAGCATCACTGTAAGAAACTGCACGTTTGTTGCTGAGGGAGCTGTGGCATTAATCAGTCTCCAGAGCATGTGTGTGAAAACCGATTTCCTTCTGATCGGTTTCCTTTTAGATCCTACTGAAATGTATTTAGGTTGTTTGAATGCAAGTTCTCTAAATGCTCTTCAGAGCTGGCTATGCACAGCACATACAGAAGTCTTACAAGGTTCTATTTGCCAAACATCAACATAGATGCCATGATTGACACGCCTCACTTTAAGGAGACCTTCATGATTCATTTGAAGCAGTCTGAGCTTGCTTTTGGCCTGATTGCTCTTTAGTATTTTGCCATCTTACCAATATGAGACCAAACGTACAGGGACTGGGTGCTCTGTGCTGTAAGATTACATATTAAATTGATTGAATAAGTCAACATCCAACAACTGAGGCAGCTGAGCGTCAAGGGCTGAGTAAATCTCAAAAAACCCGTTAGTCACAAGTGTGACAGATGTGGGAAACGGGCTGTCAGTGAAGAACGTTCAGAGCAACAGTAGCAGACACATGTAGCAAACAAACGGAGAAAGATGTTTTAGAAAAAACCTGACTGGCGCTAACAGACATTTAAATATGGAAAATCCATAGTTATTTTTGTACACGAATTTTTGATTCATAAATACAAACAAAACTAAGCTAATTGTTAAACAATGAGACTTACCGGATTCTGCTTCGTGCAATTTTGCTTCAGTTTTACAACGAGTGTCCTTCCTGACCCAACCCTCATCCTTTACCCCAACGGGCTCATGGGAACTCGGTGAAGTGCCTCCATGTGGTTGTTGTCGTTTACAGCACCTGATGGCCCAACACTGCTTAAGCCTTAGTCACAACTGCCCTTACGGGTGGATACAGGCTATCTGCGGGGCTAACCTGGATGGGGAATGCAGGTGGTCCGCACAAAATGTTAAGGTCGTGGATTGCTTAGTCAACCCAGTGAAAAGGTTCTTGCACATTATTTTTCTATGGGCATGCTGCAAGCGACAGGTCGTAGTGAACACTTACACAACAGACATGGGGTACAATAGAAGTGAGGAAGGTGAGAACGGACTGATTGTATCGTGATAAGTGAGAAGTCCACGTTTCTTGCATGCAACTGCAGGTGGGAAATTAGACAATCAGAGTGTAGTTTGTGGGAGTGTCCTTATGTCCTTATGTATCACATGCACAACCCATGCGTGAGGCGTCTGTAAGGGGCCAGTACTTGCACCTTACCAACGACTAGAGTGTGGCATAAGACCACCATATGACAGCATCACCCAACAGAAACTTACGTTAGCTTTACGAATACTTTACAATTCCCCTAACATATGCACCACAATGGTACCTTCCATTTCTATGATGTCCTTTAGGGTGGCGGTAGAAGCTTTAATGGAACTGTAAGACACACCTCCGCCCACCTTAAGATGACCCTTTCCTCAGACTGGGCCACCCAAGAACCTGCAGAACCCGTACAGTTCAACCCCCGGTATGGGTGCATGTGACTAGGGCTTTAGCGTCTTAAGCCACAGCCATCATGGTTGAGAAGTAAGTCTTATAAAAATCACAAGTGTCAGAAGCCCCCCCTCCCCCTCTGTGGCTTGGTGGGTACTGCATTCAGTTTGTAACCAGAGGGTTGCAGGTTAAGGTCAAGGTAAGGTCACAGTCCAGGTGTATCCATCTACGACTAAATGCTAAATAAATAATGCAAATATCTAACCTTGAGTTTGCATAAACAAGGATCAGATACAACAAAATAGAGTGCCAAAGGAAACTAAGGAAGCATGGCCAAGATAATTAGAAAATAGAACTATTTTTGGTCAAATTTACTTTTTTTTCACATTTTCAATTCTGTTTTCAAATTTTCCATACTTTTTTCAAGTTTACAAAGAGTACTTTTGAGTTTAAAACTGCACACAAGGCACATTTTTGATACATTTAAAAGTCCAGCCACACAAACAAATGCACTGCCACTCACCTTAAGACAATTAAGAACTACAAATTCATATGGGACCTTCCCCAAAAATAATATTTGCAATTAGTCACCTTATAATCACAACCCATTAAGAAGATTCTTTAGACCATTGGACATTAAAATTAAACACATCTCTTCATTTCATGGGAGTAATAATAAACCAATAAAAAACACATAGCAAATAGAAAAAGGCTATGTACTGTTATCTTACTTGCACATGCAGTAAATTATTTTTCTTTTTGTTCAACCCTTAATATGAAAGAACTATTTTTACTTGTAGCATGCCTGTCACTATTTAAAAAAGCACTTACTGAAGGAAATGTGAGTATGTTTGAGTATTTGAATTTTTGAAGTTTGTCCATAAAGTTGTGTAAATATTCCTACAACACACAACCCTGTTTCTTGAAAAGTTGGGACTCAGTGTGAAACTGAAAAGAAAACTAAAATCTTTTATTTGCAAGTGACTTAATAGTTGAAGAAATTATATAAAAATATACTTTATATTATTTATAAAATTTAAAAATATGTACTGTAGGTTTTCTGAAATATGTTCACGGTCTAAAAAGTTCCGATGTATGTTGTAGTTTGAGCATTTGTCAGGTTCAAAAAAAGCAAAAATCGCAACGAATTTTGGTTTTTTGTAAATTTTGGAATATGTTCAGCAGGTGATTGGTCTGCAGGCAGATCAGTTTAACTGCTAGGTTGCACCAAATTGCAAACAAATAATTAGCATGATCCTAATATTCTAAGCAAGGCCTTTTTGCTTTCATCTGATTGTTAACAGCCTGAAAGTCTCTAAGTTTAAGTTAAAATAAACCTCTGTTATTTTCAGACAGGTTTTTTTTCCCAGTGTTCTTTGCAGTGGCTCTAATATTGTTGACATTATGCATTACATATTTGCTCTACGCAGCTATTTCCAAGAGGAAGAATCTGCTAAATTAGACAAGCCTGTAGGTCACAAGTGTCAGATCGGTTATGTATTCACTCTGCAAACTGACAGCTGATTGGCTAACTCGACTCAGAGTGGAGAGCTTTCCCCCAAGCCTGCTCAACATTCTCCTTTAATCAGTTCTGTACAGGGCGAACTCACACAGAAGTGAGCAGGAGTGGTTTTCTGGTCTCATGTGGTCAGTGTGGCCTGATTTGCTTTATTTAGGTACCTGGTGATGCAAACCTGTAGCTTTTAGGCTAAATACTAAAGCACTGGAGGAATATTTTGCTCATTAAATGAATCAATATTGTGGGAATTTTAGAAAATTGAAATATTTTTGAAACTTATGAATCAGTTAGAATAAGTAAAAAAAAAAAGCACTTATATCTTTAGTGCTTAAAAATTCACATTTGTTTCTATTAAAAAATGAGGTTTAATTTGACACATGAGACCCTCCACTGTGAAGTAAAAGTTACGTTTTAAAGCCTCCTGCAAATGTTTAGTTTATACTCTGCTTTTTCTTGTATTTATTCTTCTTATTATTTTTTAATTCTAACAAAAACTTTCTTTTTTTTTATCTACTCAGAAATTTGAGTTTATGTAAAATGAGTTTGAAAAAAAGATTCTCTGTGGGCATTTTCAGCCCTCAAGGGTCTAAATCTTCTAGCCATTTCTAAGCTGATTACCTGGAGCAGATGTATCCAATCAGAAGATGCAAATGCTCAGATGTTGGCAAAAGAAGCTGGACAGTGACTCCACCCCCGAGGTCTGGAGCTGTGAATGCATCACAATGCATATATTCGACCAACACAAACATTTTTATTTGCTGTTGCAAAAAATAGTTTCAATTTCAGTTTCACAATGTGTCCCTACTTTGAGAAAAAAACATGTAAAAAATGGTTGTTCTTGTCAATGGCACTGTTTATAAAATAGAAGAGTAAAACCTACAGAGTTGTTGTGCATTTATCAACATAGAGAAATCACTATGTATTTCTATTGTTTGGTGACACTTTGAAAAGCTCAAACTTGTAACTGAGTGACATTTATTCACGTCCTGTAATAGTGGTGCACAAGTTAGTCAAACTGGAGGTCCAATCCAGCCAATTCTACCCTTTCAAGTTATTCCATGTGTAGGATTTTAGAGCTTTGAGCTGTAATTGTGTGCCTCTCGGTTGAATCTGTTTCCACCAAAAACACTGCTGCCTCTGTCATGATGTGTACAGTTTGTGATAACTTTTGTAATGACTGAAGTAAACATTTGGTATATAATTTATTGTAACTGTTTCATATGTATTTTAAAGACAAATAAATAATAAATAAAGCAACCAAACCGCTTTAAAATGTCTCTGTTTTCCAAGAGAAAAGACTCAGTCCTACAAACTAGTTTTGGTGCCAGTCTGCAAATATCACACCTAAAATAATGACTTGAACTCTGTAACTACAATGTGTATCTAAATTTGACATCAGACTTAACTTAAATGGTAAACCAGTTATACTTGTATAGCCGTTTTCTAGGCCAAAGTGCTTTACAGTCACAGTCCCATTCACACACTGATGGCCGCTGCCAAACACTGGCGCCAACTTTCCACCAGAGGCACGGTGGGGTTCAGTGTCTTGGCCAAAGACATTCTGCCCCATCTAAAAGACTATCAGAGAAATTTTCCTTTTAGGCTTAACCCTATATTTCACCCATTGAATGTATATAAGAAATGGACTGAGTAACTCCTCCCCCCAGCGTTGTAAACAGGAAGTGCCCACTGGAGAAGCCATAATCCCATAGACTTCTATAGAGAAATAAACAGCTATCACTCAGTCAGTCTATGTGTTCTTGCTAGTCTTATTTTTTTTTCGTTATATTTTTTCTGTAGTGCAAGTTATTCAAGTTAGAAATTGACCAATCAGATGCCTCAACAAAATGATTTGGTGTAATGCCGCACGTTCAAAATTTTTAACAGATTTCATGTTGCCCACTTTCAAGTGGTAGGTGTGTGGACCACCAACAAGCTCACGGGTGATTGGCGAGAGTGGTTGCCATAGAAACGTTGACTCGGTCTGATTACTGCTTAAGCAAGTTGTCTGGCTCCAACAAGGCCACGTCCATGTCATGAAAAAATGGCAACTGAATTGATTGAATCAACTAGTTGGAGCCAGAATTAAACCATTTCCTATGGGCGGCGTCGCACTCTGTCCAATTCTCTTGTACAGTCAAGGGTACTATCTTTAGTTAATGTGTAGCTCTATGTACTATAATAACTGCCACAAACATTGGGCTTTATTTTCTAATAACATTTAGAAGAACAATGAATCTCTGAAGTCGTCATATGAAGATTCTTACTCAATGAAACACCCACTAGAGGTAAACGAAGTATGTGCCCTGCCTCTGAACACCTCTGTTCAGAAGTACCCAAGAATCAAACCACCACCAACCAAATTAAGAGGCAACTGATCTACCATCAAACCAGGAGAGCCCAAAGTTGAAAGCAGTAAACCAGGGAGGGACCTGGTCGGTTCAGACTAACCTTTTGTTTGTCCAGTTAGGGAACTCCGCCTCTCTTTGGTGCCCTCCTTCCAAGTGTGTGTTGGAAGGGGCCTCTCCTCTGCTATGTCCTCAGTTTTCCATGAGTCCGACTGGTAAACTGAGTGTCTTCTCTGTTTGGAGGTGGAAGGCGTGGCTGTCATTATAGTAGGCTCTCACTGGTGGTCTGGGTACCACATTCCTCTCTCCATTCTGTAACAGAATTGAGTATAAACGTAAACAAACACTCACCTGAGCACAGGTACCTGCTTACACTAACATCAACACAGACATTTCTGCATTTACAGTTATGATCTGTGTTTGTGTTATGTGTACTTGTTTGTATGATTTTGTACATTTTATGTGTATCTGTGTGTGTATCTTTATGAAAAGAGGCTTACAAAGGTTTGGGTCCTAATTTTTTCTATTTTTGAATGTTCGTTTGTGATTGTGCACAAAAATGTGCTTTTTGGTTTTCTGTGGTTCCTTCCCTATTTTATTTCCTGCTTCTTCACTAATCAAAGCCCACCCCCACTGTCCCCTTAAATGTCCCCTTCATGTAGTCTCTTCTCTGGTCCATTCCTAAAGGAAAACAAAACCATTATATCAAATAAAAATGGTCAGGAACTGGTGGCGTAGGACCCAAAATGCATAAGACCGAGGTTGGTGGCAGAAACGTAAACATTATAAATAAATAGTTTGAACATACCAAAACCTAAGGGAGCAACAAAAGAGTACTAAAACAGATAACCTGACAGTGATGAACTGAAAACCACAGACTTAAATACACTGATGGTCACTAACACAAATCAAGACAGATGTGGATGATTTACCACCTCCACCTGGTGTGGCTGACAGGAATAACAAAAATGACAAAGACCAAAGAAAAGTTACAAAAATCCAATCCTCACAAAAAAGAAAGTTTAGCTCTAAAACACACAGGTTTTATATTTTACAAACAGGCACACATGAATTAATCGTTGGTGCTGATGAGAAAAAAAAACGCACATTGCAGGCCAAAAAAGTATTTATTACATTTGTTAGATTCTTCAACAAGTCGTCGTTCTTAAAAAGAAGAGAGGTCTGTACTATTCACCACAGAGCCATTTCAACTGTGAGAGACAGAGACAGATTCACACAAAAAACTAGCTTTGAATTATATTTTTCAAGACACTTTGATGAAAATTGTTTTTGGTGTTTTCAGCATGTTCTTGTTGTATTTTTCTGACGATGGAGGACATTTATAAAGTAAAGTATTTTTATTCAAATTGTTATGAATCAGGAGCAGGAAAAAAAATGGATCGTATTTGTGACGTCCACGTGTAGACAAAAGTCTGTCTGTATTTTCCTCATCTGAGCTGGAATCTGGCTCTGAACTGTGCAGCTGGATAGCTCCGTGAAATATTGCTCGTCATTTTTCTTGCACCGCTAATGTTAGCTTGGGGTTGTGAGTGGCTGTAAGCTAGTGGGAGAACATGTAAGCAGATGGGTGATAGAACACTGTGCCAGTGGTCATGTCCACAACTCAGAGGTAAGTTTGAAATGAACTACTGCTGCTCTGCAGAAAATATGTCTTAGAAAACTGCTGTTTTTCTGGCTAAAAACGGCATAATCATCACTAAAAGACCAATGGGAAACGCTTTAAAAAATAGATCAAAAGATGATCAGAGTAGCGTCTTTAAGAATCTATTGGTATGTTCTGCTCTTTTGGTGTCTGATATGGCACGCTAATGGTTGGTGTGTTCCACTGTTGGCAAAGTGAAGAGTGAGGAACTCTGTAATGTCTGCAATACAGACCAATAAAGAATTGCTATTTAATGAATCCCAAATCACTCAACTGTTGATGACAGTTCTTAAGTAGCAACCAAACACAAGAAACAGGTCGCAAAAGGAGATCCAGGACGAGGAACTGGTCTCAGACATCCACCAAATCTACACCACTTTCTCCCAATTCCCCAGTCAGCTTCTCTTTTTTCTGCTCCCCACCACCCATTTGACAGATACTCCGTCTTGTACTGTTTCCATGCAGCCTGTGAACCCTTTCAAAGTAAAGGCCTCCTCCTGTGTTGGAAATTTGAGCGCTCTTATCTGCCCTGCTGTACTCCTGATGTTTTCTGTCTCTGTAGTCAGTTGGCATCATGCTGCATCCTTGAACTTCTGCCAACCGCCAACAAATGATAAATGTTAGATAACCACTCCATGAGAGACACAAGGTCTGTGCTTTTAAGACATTTAAAGCTAAATAAAAAGCCCCTCTCTGCTGCATCTGTTTGATGGTGAAATATAAAGAGAGCATTTTGATCTCTTGTGCAGCACAACTTGCTTTTGATCTGCAGTACAGGACAATAACACAAAAGGGGGGGGGGGGTGTCTTACATTAGTTTCCTTGGTAATGAAAGCTGCCTACTCTTTGTTTTCTAAGCCCGCGTTTGGAGTGAAATCTTTCATTTTTAACAGATAAAGCTTGTAATTAAAGCTTTGCTGTCTCCTGATGAGCTATTTATGGGTTACTTAACCCCTTCTGGCTGAAGCTCACATGAAACAAATATAAACAGTTTTAGAGTAACAGCTGCTTCAAGTTCATTTTAAGTTCTGGGAGTTTGATTTCCATTGAGTAAAGTAGTCAAGATTTGTTACGTAAAGTCACAGATTGAGAGAAACAGCAGATCACTCATCCCTGCAGGAAGCCAGGTCTGCTCTGCATTTCTATCGGGTGTTGGACGCTGAGGGTCAGGGTTCAGCTCATTAATGCCGTTTCTAATATAAGAACAATCTTGACTTGGGTAATACCACAACTCACTGCAGTCTAATGACGACTTTTTTTTGGCTTTGTCGTCCACCAGTTATACAGAGAACATCTGGCAGGAGTTTTATCTGATTTTTTGTTTGTTTTTTCCAGAAAATGTAAATACTTGATATACTGTAGATATACTAGATTATATTGTGGACACAAAAGTAAATTTTCCACTGTTACTTTTCTTAATGGGCGTCTTTAGAATCCGTTTCTAGAAGATGACTTTGGACAAATGAGTGTTCTTTCACATTTTGGCTCCAACTGGAGATGGTATGTTTTAATCAATCACTCAATCAATCAATCAAACTTTATTTATAAAGCACTTTCATAAAAAAAGCCTAACACAAAGTGCTTTACATTAAAATAAAACAAAATAATATAAAAACAAGCATGAAAATAAAAAAAATAAAAAAATAGGGCACCCCTCCCCGTTCCTATACACAGCCACCCACTCCCTTCACATATCCCACCCCCTAACTGATGGGGAAAGACAATGAGAAATAGGCTGATCACGAAAACAAGATGTTGGAAATGCTAATAATTGGAACCTCCTTCTCTGTGAACAGCTGCATAGACAGCCAAATGCAGCATCCCAGGCTGGGACCCTAACCACTAACCCCTAACCCCCTAACTCTAACCTGAACAGAGCCAAAATAACACAAAAATTATCATTAAAAGTTGCCTTCCATACAAAATTTCCAGCTAAAATTTATAAAGTTGGGTTACAAGGGTTAAAAAGCATTCTAAGCGGTGATGCAGTTTCCCATCTAGAGCTGCAGTGGCTGAACAGCGGCTGACCCAGAGGGAGAGGTCCCAACTTAGGATGCACCGGAAATAAAAATGAAAATAAAAATGAGAATGAAAAAGTAAACATAATGATAAAAGCAATAAACAATAAAACATTGAAATAAGTTAAATTAAAACAACGCGTTAAAAATCTAGTTTACGTTGATTAACAAGATAAAATGGATAAATAAATAAATAAATAAATAACAATAAATGAATAACTAACTAACTAAATAAAAACATATAAATGAATAACTACGGTAAATAAGTAAATAAAAGTAGTAAAAAATGAGCTAAAGGCCAGGTTAAAAAGATGGGTCTTGAGCATTTTCTTAAAAGCATTAATGCTCTCTGCGGCTCTCAGGTCCTCTGGGAGACTGTTCCATAAATGGGGGCCATAGTGCTGAAAAGGAGCCTCTCCATAGGTTTTGGTTTTTACAATCGGATGGTTAGAAGACCAGTGCCAGAGGATCTCAGCGTCCGTGAGGGTTCATACTTTACTAAAAGATCTGATAAACTAGAAGGCACAAGACCGTTAACACATTTAAAAACTGTTAACAGTATCTTAAAATCAATCCTGAGGAGCAAATGAGGAGCCAATGCAGGGAGTTTAAAATTGGGGGTGATGGGAGCTCGCCTCCTGGTCTTGTTTAGAACTTTTGTAGCAGAGTTCTAGAGAAGCTGAATGTTCTTAATGTTAGTTTTTGGAAGACCAGCAAGTAGGGTGCTACAGTAATCAATTTTACTCATGATGAACACATGCATTAGCATCTTACAGACCAATTAGCATCAAACACATCATGTACAACTAATAGCTACAGAATGGTAAATGGTATGTAGTTAAATAATGTTTTTCTTCTTTCTTCCAAGGCCCAAAGCACTTCACAGTCCGTGCCCCCCCCTCCCCCCATCTACTCACATTCACACACCTGTAAGGAGAACTGGACTAAGTGACCTCTCCTCCATCATGCTCCACGCAGGAAGTACCGCAGGCTTTCAAGTGTTTGGGGTGTGGCCTTCCAACATGCTCACTCCTGATTGGCAAGAGTGGTTGCCATGGAAATGTTGACAAAGACAGGTTCAGACCAAACACTGTTTACTGACTTTATCTGGGTCCAACATGGCACCGTCTGTATTGTAAAAAAATGGCGACTGAATTGACTTAATTTTGTTGGAGCTGGAAGTAAACTGTTTTCTATGAGTGATATCACACACCCATACACAATCTATGACACACACTGCCTGACACCTGGGCCAACCTATAACCTCCAGGAGCAATGTGGGGTTCAGTATCTCGCCCAAGGACACTTAGACAGGCAAGGCAGGATCCAAAAATGTGATCTTTGGATTAGATATTGACCACAGAATCACAGTTGTAATATTTCCTTAGAAGTTACTTCAGGAGAAGAACAGATAAGGTGAGAAGGAGCTGCATTGTGTCTTTCTTTTAGGTCTAGATAAAATCTATGAATGAGGAAGTCTGGAGGGACAGACGAACGTTGAAATTGTTCAGGATGGATGAGAGCAGTGGTGAGATGTGCTGTACATGATGTTTGCAGATGACATTGTGATGTGTATTGAGAGCAGGTGGATGAACATGTGTGGAGATTTACTCTGGAAAGGAGAAGAATGAAGGTCAGCAGCAGGACAGAGTATCTGTGTGTAAATGAGAGGAACTGAAATGGAACAGTGAGGTAGCAAAGGTGAAGAAAGTGGAGGACTGCGGGTCAACAGAGTCTGAGAAAGAGGTGAAGAGGTGTGTGCAAACAGGTGTGACAAGAGTGTCATGAAAAATGAAAGGAAAGGTGTGGAAGACTACGGTGAGAGCAGCCATGTTGTTGGTTTAGAGACTTTGAGAAAAGATAGGAGGCAGAGCTGGAAGTAGCAGAGATGAAGATGTTGAGGTTCTCTTTAGGAGTGATGAAGATAGATGGGATCAGGAATAAATCCAGAGGAATGGATGATGGTACATATGGTAGATATTTAGGAGATAAATGCAGGGAGGCAGATTGAAATGGTTTGGATTTATGAGAGAAGGAACTAGTGATGAT
Source organism: Oryzias curvinotus (assembly GCA_023969325.1). Taxonomy (NCBI): domain Eukaryota; kingdom Metazoa; phylum Chordata; class Actinopteri; order Beloniformes; family Adrianichthyidae; genus Oryzias; species Oryzias curvinotus. Next base: position 18,021,601 of record CM043728.1, read on the forward strand.
GTTGGTAAAAGGATGCTGAGGTTGGAGCTACAAGAAATGAGGCATAGAGGAAGACCGACGAGGAGGTTTGTGGATATAGTAAAAGATGACATTAGGGAGGTTGGTGAGTGAGGACTGGATTTGATGGGGGTGGATGACTTGCTGTGGCGCTCCCTAACGGGAGTAGCTGAAAAATGATTTGCTTCAACTTCACACTGATTTAAAAGATCTTCATCTGCTTTTCTTGTATTTCTGTAAATGTTTTTGACTTTAGTTTTTTATCCAGTTGTCCTTTCTAAAATATTTTTACAGTTTTTCTTTTTTTTTGCTGTTTGTCTTAAATTCCCTATTCTCAGTTATATGTATTTTGTTTTACATTTCGTTCATAATTACAAAATAACTTTAAAAAACTTCATTTTTTTCTATCTTTGCACATTGACAGTGTTCTGGGTTCTAAATGAAGTGTTGGACTTTCCAGCTGTGATTGATTTTAAATGTGTTTTTTATCGTTTGAACCCTACAAGCCTGCTGAGAGTAAAACACAACCGCTCTGAATGTTCGCACCAACCGTCTTTTAAATTAGAGCAGGAGCGAAGCGTAAAAGGTTGAAGGGAGCTTTAGGAATCATTGAGCGGAAGCAGAACTGTTGGAAATTTATTGATAGAAGAGGCTACAATGAGTGTTACAGGTAAAAACTGGGGAAAATTCTTTCCTTACTCTTCTCCTTTAAAAATTTTGTTATGAAAACATAAAAAAGTAGACAATTAGACTTGGTTTTGGCAGAAAAAAACCTTTGAACTTGATAGATATACAAACATTTCAAAGATTGTGAGGTTAAAAAAACGTAAAGAGCACCTGAAGACTAAAGTTTTGTATAAAAATAAAAATAAGGTTAAAGAAAAACTGTTCTTGTCATGCCTGTAACCTTCAGCTTTAGTCACAGATGCACAAACATTTTAGAAAGAACATTTTGAACATTTAACAGCATAGATTTTCTGCAAGGTGACAGAGTGGTTAATTCCTGAAAGCATTCAGAAGATTATGAAAGCACTTTCTGTTTGGCCTTTGAGTATGAGGATAAAATCAGAAGGATATGCTGCTGCTGAAATGGATCTTTTGCTTGACAAGGCAAATATCAGTCAAAATATCAGAAAACAGGTCATTTTAAAATAGACTGCAGTCAGTCTTAGTCAGAATTGCGACCGTCTGCTGAAGAAACAGGGTGAGTGAGTAGAAGGAACTTTACTTTTAACCCTTTTCTTCATATTAAATGGAAAAAATATATATTTATTGTTTATTAGACTGAATTATCATTTTTTAGTATACATGATAGTGAAGGTAAAAAAAACTCTTAGATGGTTGATTTTCAGGACTGCAGTTTTTGTTAGATTGAAGCAGTTTGGAGCAGAAACAATATAAAATAAGCAAAAAAATTGTTCATGGACAGTTTTGAGATTGAGGCTCTTAAGAATTGTGAGCTTCATGTGTGCAAATACAGAAAACTCACATTTAGACTGATAAGAAACAGAACATTAACTAGAATATGTGGAATCTCTGAAGACATTTCTTCCAAGTCTCCTTTGCAGTTTTAGATGATGTGTTTCATCTTAAAAGTCAACAATATCAACACAGGGGATTGTGGTGATTTGAAATACTCAGAAATGCAAAATGATTTGATTTTTTATGGGATTTTTTCTCTTTTACAAGAATAGTGCCACACGTACATGTCAAAAACGGAAAAAACATGATTTTCATCGGAGGGGTCCTTTAAAAACCCACTCTGATAAAAACTGTGATTTTGTGTTTTAACCCTTGTGCTATCCTAGGCACTTTAACGTTGGGAGTTGGGTCATCTAGACCCACTAGACAGTGCTCTGAACCATTTTTCTTCAATGATTTGTGATCTTCACTGGTGTCCATGGATTACAAGAAATCCTCTCCAACTTTATCCACCTTTGTCATGGTAGGGAGAACACGTCAATGTAAGGGTGGGGTCATAGGATAGCACAAGGGTTACACATGTTCTTGTGACATTTTCTTCTGACGATGGAGGACATATATTTAAGATGTGTCATGAAAATATGTTGAGTGGACCACAAGCTCCCTGCTCCACTCAATTCTGATGCATCCGCTTGTAGACGTCTAGATCCTTGTGTGTCTTTGTTACCATCATCCGATCTGGCTTCTGGCTCAAAACAGTTCGACTGGATATCTCCGATAGTGCTCACAATTTTTGTTGCACTGATAATGTGAGGTTGGGTGTGTGAGGAGATAGAAGCTAGCAGTAAACTCTCAGCAACAAGGAGGGGAGGGGGGGGGGGTTGCTCTGTCTCCGCCAACAGTCCCAGCTACAACTCAAACGGTGAATTTCTAATAAACTCCTGCCGCTCTACAGAAACTATGTCCTAAAACACAACACTGTTTTTTAAAATTTGGCTAAAAACAACATAATCATGATTAAAAGACCACTGGTAACGTTTAAAAAAAAAAAAAAAAGAACCAGCAAGCTGACAGATGTTTGCTCAGTTTTCATAGGATAAAGAAGGAAAAAGAAGCTAAGTTAAAAATCTCAAGTTAACGGGATGTCTTTACCTGAAAGTACTTTGTTGTTTCATCGCTACACTTTGTGTAGAGCGAACTATTCTACCACGTATATTTTCTAAATTATGCAACAATTTTCTAAAAAGCTTCAGGATTTTCAGAGCTGACTGCAGCACAGACGCAAACTTCAACAATCTCTGCTTCACATGTAGGGATTGCTCCAGAGATATTTTAATTCTCACATACACCGTTTAATCTTCTCAGAAAATCCTCAAAACTTCAAATAAATGTTAAAAATTGTCTCAAAGCAATTTGTTTGTTTAGCTGATCTGATGATTCAGATCTCTGTGGAAAATGCAAGAAATGAACTACAGAATCTCTGTGCTGCTAAAGAGGCAGCAGATTTCAAATCTAATCTGATCTAATGCCAACAGATTGATCCAAGTTTTTCTTAACAAAAGATAATTGTATTTGATTGTGTGGAAAGGACAAAACAATCAAAGCTGGAGCTCCAGAGGAGCGTTAAATGAAAGAAATTCATCTTTAAAGAGCCTGCTGGCAGAAGGAGACCAGACGTTTTCTTCTTTCATAAAAACCCTGAAACCTCTTCTGACAGGCTCCCATTTGTTTCTGATTTCAAAATCATGCAGCGACAGTAATAAAGGTGCTCGGAGATCCCAGGAGACGCGAGAACAAGAAGCCTCCCTGTGCCTCCAACAGGTGGGAGCAGCAGCACCATCATCATCTCTGACAGTGGTGAGAACATGTGGTAATAACAGGTTAGGAGGCGATGCCTCAGCGCAACGGGCCGCTCCAGCTGCTCTGCTGATTTCCATGGCGAAGCAGAGGTGGAGTTGCCGCAATGAATCACCCGACAGAGAGCCCAGCAGAGGACGTGAGAGCGAATGTAGATGTGGCTCTTTGCAGAGGGCTGCTCGTTCCTTCACATATATGGCTCATCTGGAGAGACGGTGATTCATGGCTGCAAACAAATCCCATGTCCAAATGAAACAGCTTGGGCCAAGACGTACAGAGAAACATTTGGCAGAATAAAAACAGGAATTTGAAATAGAGACGTCACATCTATTCTCCCCAAAGCCATAAAACTATGCAATAAACCAAGAAACAGTGCTGTTTGGCATCTTTCATTTGTTTAAAACTAAGAATTAAAGCTTTTTGATATGCAAAACAACAACAAACAAAAAAAAACAGGTTCAGCGTTTGTGAAGCAAAACTATGGAGAAGTACTGTAACCTTGTTGGGAAAACAATATAATCAAAGAAAAGTACTAAAACATAATTTAATTACCCTATTGTTGTTCACCTTTCGCCACAGGTAGTTTGGCAGAGGGTTTTTACGGTAGACAAAACTCTGGATTTATCCAGGCTGGGGACACGCACAGTTCGTCAGTAGTGCGAAGGATCTTGTCCAAGGACCAGCACTGGATAGAGCCCATCAAGCCCCATGGGGGTCACATCCTGATTTCCCATCCTGCACTTAACCAACTGAGCTTGTTTTAGGTTTTCTTGCTGGAATATTATTCATTTTCTCTTTCTATTAGACATGTGATCGAATGTTGTTTATCTTTGATTCTTTATCATCCCTTTTTAGTTACCCTTTTTATAGAAATCATTAAAGCCTAAGATTTATCAATGATTTTGTAAGACCTGATGTTATCAATAAAACAAGGTCTAAAACTGATTATTGGAGTTTGTTGAAGCCCGTGGAGGCGTATGAGCCTCTATAGTTCCAGTTTTGTTTGCTGTTCAACTTTATGCGCATTAGCAGAGATCCCATACGCAACGTTGGTGTCAAGTCAGAGCTGTTTCTCAATGAATAATCGGCTCCTACACAGCAGAGGTGAGTCATAGTTTTTCCTTCCCCATGGCCACTTGGTAGGTAACTGAGCAGCCTTGTATTTATAGTATCCCCACAACGCAGTACACAAGAACAGCCGCACTTGGTTGGCATGACTCAATGGGATTACGCACAGCAGTCCAATCACAGTGCAATTTTAACAGATCTATAATAAACACAGATGCGTGTAATTCATGAAATTAACACCCTTTTACAATTCCTTAGACAGCATCAAGCTCAAATGGTCATATTTGCTTTACAACTTTTTGATCTGATGAAACGGTACACAAAGGCCTTGATCACATAAAACAATTTACATTGATCTTTTAACTGTGACAACTTGTGCTTTGAATGCAGCTTTGGTGATCATTAAGTTGCAGATTTTATGCTAATTTTTGCTTCACAAAAAATAAGCAGAAATCCCTAAAACTTACAGCTATAAACAGCCTCCTACATTTTTTTTGTCAAATCTGATTGAAGTCTGTTAGATTGTACCTCATTAACATATTAACCTATTGGATGGCATAGGGATTACTCAATTTTTAATGCAGATCTACACGTGAGGATTTGTCTCTTTTGTTCAGAGGTCTTCATTTTGTTCTGTTTGTTTTTTAACCTTTTTCTTTTGTTTTTAATGCAGATCAGGTTTCTTTCTTTACTATCATCGCTGAAAAAGCGCTGTTTGCTCCAAGGAAGGCTCCTCTCATTTAGTTTGTCGAATATTGTGGTTTCAAACCTGTTAAATAGGAAGTACCAAGACAATCTGAGTCTTTAGTTCAGTTTTAAGAGAAAAGTTGTTTTGGTTGTTTTACCTACAATTGGGGTTTTGGGAATTTACATATGTGCTGAGCTTTTACAGTTCTGGTTATGTTTCTGCTTTCTCATGTAATTAAACCACAGTGTTTCCTATAACCTCAAGTACCTCTTATTATGCCTTAGTCACAACTGACTTTAAAGGTGGATTTGGGCTGTCTGTGGGTAAAAAGATGGTCAAATCTGTACAAGCATGCAGGTGGCCCACACCGAATATCAAGGTTATAGACAACTTGGTGAGCCTGTAAAGCATCAATGTTCTTGCACATTTTTCTACAGGCATGCTGCGGACGACAGGTTGTTGTGAACACTTACACAACTCACAAGGGTAAAGTAAGAGTGACGTAGGTGAGAGGCAGGCGTTGTGTATGGATTTTTTATTTTTTCAATCCCCGCCAAATGCTGAGCATTGGGCAAGGAGCCCATAAGTACAGTTCACATGATAAGTGCACACTCCTTGGGCTCTTTGCCTGCAGGGTTAGCCATTGACTTAGAAAATTAAACAGAGTCGCTAGTGTGGACATCCTACAGGCGTTCTATGGGCACTGACTGTATGTATCACGTGCACAAGGTGTGCAGGCGGCATTTGCAAGTACTGGGTTAGTACTCGCACCTCACCAATGGCTAAAGTGTGGAGTAAGGATACTGTAAAACAGCATCACCTGAACATCATAAGTGTTTACAACTTACATTAGCCTTACGAATGCTTCTTGATACACTTACCACATGCACAACAATTGTACAACAATCGTTGCAGTATGAGCCTCAAGGGAACTGCAAGACAGCCTTTAGGATGCAGCTGCTCTTTTCTATGACCCTGCACAGGCCTGGACCACCCAAAAATCCACAGTACCCGTATGGGTCAACCCCAGTACAGATGCATGTGACTAAGGCTTTAGTTAATTACTGTCATTATTTTTTTGGTTTTGTAGCTCTGACATTCTGTCATTGATTGAATATGAGAACTGGACTGAATGAGCCCTCCCTTCTTGACGTTCCAAACAGGTACCTTCTGGCTGTAAGAAGCTTAAATCCTATTTATTGACATTTCTTGAAAAACAAAAAACCTATAATTCAGTCATTCTATTCTTGCTCTGCTACCATTTTTCTTAAAAACTTCTTGATAATCCTAATTTATTTTATGATATTTTTTCTATAGTGCAAGTTATTAAAGTTATAAACTGACCAAACAGAAGCCTCAATAAAGGTAGGCGGTGCCGACTGACCCCCACATTAAACATGTGAAACATTTTAGTTAGAGATTTTGTGTAGCTTGCTTTCAAGTTGTAGGGGTGTTGACTTCCAACAAGCTCACTCTTGGTTGGAGAGTGGTTGCCATAGAAACATTGACTCAGACCGACTCGGACCAATCACTGCATACCGACGTTGCCTGGCTCCAACAAGGCAGCATCCGTATTGTGGACAAATGCTGACTGAATGGACTTAATTTCGTTGCAGAGAAGGAAGTTTTACTAAAAAGAGTGAACTAAGGTAGAGACATTTAGACAGGAAAAAATCAGATCGGGGTTTTTTTTTAAATAAAAGCAAACAAACAAACAAACAAAAAACACATTGAAGCAATATTTTTGATCCAAATCAAAACGTAAAATCAGTCAAATCCACGTGAGATTTGAGCCTTTGCTTATGAGTTCCTTCTTGAGTAGCAAAGCAAATAAGGTCACTTGAGCAGAGTGCATTGCGTTATGCTGCTGCAGACAGTAGAACTGCCTTTCAGGGTTTACAATGAAGGCCTGATAAGATGCATGGCGACATCACATTTTTTACACGCCCACAGGGATCGGGGCTCAAAACCTTGCAGGATGCTCAGGAAGTGCAGAGATTAATGCCCTGTCGTATTGGCTAAATCTCCTTTATATCTCTGGCTGCTACCAACTCCCATCTCAATTTGGAAGGGGTTGCTGATAAGTCCGACTGACACCATCTCCAGGGCAAGCTATTTTATCCACAGGCTGATGGCATCCTTAGACCAGGTGCACAAGTGTTCCGGTAGGATGGTTTCCCTGAGGGGTAACACCGAAGTTTAACTGCTGTAGCTTGATGTGGGGAAATTCAAATAAGCAGCAACACTTATCATAATATATTAATTTTGTTTTTGAGCTTCCTGCATTCATATCGTTCTGGATTCCACTTCTGCTAAATCGTTCCTTACATCGTGCTATCAGGCTGATTTAGATTCTATCAGTTCAGTTAAACCCATTTTTCCCCACAACAAAAGGATGATACAATGACTCTCTTATATTGATGATGGTCTGTTCATAAAAGTACAAGAGTAAAAGAGCTGTAAACAAAAGAAATTTAACAAAGCTAGAAAAAGATGTCCATTTCTAGAGGAATACAAATAACTGTTGCCTATTTAAGGTTTTACTCTCAACAACACTCAGTGGGAAGATCATTTTCTGATTAAGCACTTTGTAATCAGCACCAAACAAGGAGATGGCGATGAATTGTGGAGAACGTTTAGCATCCACAGGGGCAATGTTTGACAGAGAGAGCCTGCTGTCCTCAGAGAATCGGAATCCAACCTTCAACCTGATCAAATGTAAATAGGATAAATAACCAAATCAAAAGAAATCCTCTAAAAACATTTTTTTCAAGTCTTAGTTCCTCCTAACGGAGTAGGCCTGGTTGATTCGTGTTGGATGATGTAACCATGGTGATGTATGTTTGTGCCTTTATGTTCTGCAGAACAAGAAGCTCCTGAAAAACTATACGTCTGTTTTAATCATTTTGAAATGTTTTCAATTAGTCTTTAAGACAGAACTTTTCATTGTCTTTGAGAGAGAGAGAGATATGGCAATTCAAACATAAAACCCAGGGGAATTTCAACAAAACCAAATTGTTACTTATCATTTTAAAAAGTTAAAATATACTCCTCCCACCTAACACAAATATTTAGCACCTGACCATTTTCAGAAGCCCGCCTACTTGCCGCAACTTGATGTCTGAGTCAACATTTCCAGGCCAACCACTCTCACCAATCAAGACTGAGCTTGTTGAAAGGCCACACCCCCACCACATTTTCTGTGAATAAAACGGTTCAAATGTTTGACATGAGGCGTCTCTTGAGGCATCTGATTGGTCAGTTTATAACTTGAATAACTTGCACTACAGAAAAAAATATCATGAATAAAAATAGGACTATCAAGGACTAGGCCTGCACAATAAGTAAGAAAATTATCGGTATTGCTATATCAAGCTGTGTGCAATATGCATATCGCAAAAGTCTGCAAAAATTGCAATAAATGGTAACCTTAAGTTTGCTAAAACAATCTTATGCAGCTTGAAGTATTTAATGAATCAGGTACATCAATTTATGCATTTGACCAATCTGACTGATAGAGTGGAGCCTTTCACATTGTTGACCAATCGGATGGAGCCCTTTTATGTTAGATGTTCGCCTCATATGTAGACAAGGGTAATTTAGAGTATAATTTAAGGTATGTTGACTCTTATTAAACTGTTGCAGTGAAATGGATATTATGTATTTGGTTGTTTTGATTTTTTTTCATGTATCGCAAGTTATATCCTCATCCTAATATTGATCACTAATATCGTTCCTTACATTGTGTTGCGCTATCAAGAAAATATTTTTAGAGCTGGAATGGTTATTCTATCAAATACAATGAGTAATAGCTGTTTTTAATTTCTTAGTGTTGACATGTGACTATTGTTTTGTGTGACTTATTAATCATGACGTATAATTAATTAGTCTACTAATTCATTTAACTTTTTTTTAAATTTAGCATAATAATTACTGTAAAATTTTGTCTTTAGTTAATTAATCAATCGCGATTACATAACAAGATAATTTGACACCCATAAATTCTCTATAAAAGTCTATGGGATTTTGGCTTCTTTGAGCCAGTGGGTACTTCCTGTTTTGGAATTCCAGGGGGGGTGTCACTCAGTCCAGTTCTCATATTCAGTCAATGCATAGAACAGATCAGCAAGAAAAACAGACTCATGTGTAGACCTGACTTCTCACATCCTTCAATAACAGATGTAGCTACAGCGTAAAATAATAAACCCAAAAAATAGTTGTAACTTCATATTTGTTCTGAATACCAACACTACAACAGTTCCAATGAGTGGCTTTTAGCAAAAACAAAAAAAAAAAAGTCATAACAATCCACAAACTTCCACAGCTCCAAACCCACACATTCTACTTACATTAGGACAGCCTGATCCTGGTCATCAAGATCAGATTCTCTCTGCACTGCTTTCGGCTGATTAGCTCAGGTGTCTCCTCATTCTGACTAAACACACCTGTTTCAGGTAATCAGCAGTAAGAGGTGCAAGGATAGCTGGAAAACTGCCCTGCCTTACAGGATACTGAGATTCCAGGTGGGATGTTTTTCCCTTTGTGTGCCACAATAAAGCAGACATTACTCAAGACAAAGATGGTTGAGTTCTGTTGTCAAACCAAACAGGCCTTCAAGCCTTTAGCTTTTTTTATACAAGAAATCAATGCAACAAACTTTAAAAGATGTGACATTTCAGTTTGGAATCGTGTTACATGTTTAACGCACTCGTTACGTGTAAATAAATGGATTTAATCCCATTTCTGTTTTTTTCAGCCTTTTAAGAGTCATACCAAATACTTATCTAGAAACTTTTTCATTAGCATTGACATAAAATTTACTAGCTTAGTGAAGGAACACAATGTGTCTAAAACATTCCATAATTGAATTTTTAGCAAAGCATATTAAAAGCCAGTAACTTTAATTTGTTTCTTTTCTTATGTCTAAATCAATACTAACATTTTATTTCAAATCAACCCTCACATTTATTTATCTATAAACAGATTTAGCTTTTTGGATTAGACAAAAACTTTTCACAAATGACTTAGTAATGTTTTCAATAAGACATCTCTCCATTAGCAAAGCACCTGCTGAACCATTATTTATCATTGAAGCGATCATGGAAAAAACTCAGATTTTATGTTTTATCTCTTCTTTAGGTTATTGAAAATAATTTTCCAACTCTGAGTAACTTTAGATAAAAAATATGATTATTTTAAGGCTGAGGGAATGAACATTATTGAATTGCAGCCAAAATAATGATGCCATCAGGCAAAACGGCAACAAAAAAAACCTCTCCCAATCATTTCTAATTAAAGCAGAGAGGCGATCTGAATTGAAGCAGGCAGTGGTCGGAGCTGAAAGTCTGGCCCAGGAAGTGTCAATCAAGCAGTAACATTAACTGCAAATCTCTGCTGGGTACTAATGAGAAAACAATGCCTGTGCTGATGACCCTGCAGCTGCTGATGCCGGCTGGTCTCGCAACTTTTCTGTTTCAGCTGCAAACAGAAACTGGCTGCATCTCATCAACAGGTTGCAGCAACATGGCGGCTCCTTTCAGAACAAACCTGGAGACCTGAGAGGACACAGTGTAATCGGGGATGGGTACAGAGACCGTAAAGAGAGCCTCTCCCCGTCTCCATGGTAACCAGAGGGCATACCACCGCGTCTGGCAGGCTTTAATAGCTCATCACAGCTGTGAGAGCAAAACAGCGGTGCGGCATCAGCCAAGCTTTGCAGAGCAACAGTTGGAACCTGCAGGTGGTTCAGATTTCCCTGCACTTTTTCAGACTAATGTCACTGCTGTTGCATTTTGGAAAGACTTTTCCTGTCAAACAAAAATGAAATCATAAAAGAGTACCTAATGTTGTATGTGCAGACATTAAGGAAAGTTTTCACAAACATCTTTAGCTTTAACTTTTCAACAACAACATTTGTTTTACAAAGAAAAACTTTGTCTTTTTTCTTTAAATAAAAAAGGTTTGGGTTGATGAGCTTTTGTGAACATGTTGTGCTTTAGAAAATCTTACCAGGGGTGCATTTGGAAGCCTTTCTAAACTGTTTTTTCACTGCCATCTGGTGGAGAAATCCTGTCCTCCTGAACACAGAGTGAGGCCAGATGTCTGCAGGAGGGAAGCTACTGAGCTAAACCCTCAGGTAAAACCCCTACTTCACTCTTCTACAGTGAAAGATGTGATGGTCGTGCACGTCTAGATTGTCTAAGGGTGAAACAAAATGTTTGATTTGATTTATTGGTTTATTTAATCATTCAAAATATGGAATAGTACAATAAAAAACACAGATAAAGTTTTTATTTGATTGTCTTATGAAAAAAAATGCTTTTTCATTTGATTGCTTCACAAACACAAAAGAAATTCCTTTTCCAATATTTACATTGAGCAGAACTCAAGTTGTGAATTTATAATTTTTTAACCGCATCAGAGGAAATTTGCTTTTTTTTCTTCATTTTTCAAAAATATTTCCTAAAGCTGGGCTTCTTGTTTCTTTCCATCCTCCTCTTGTTCATCACTGCTATGCCCCAGACGGATGCATGCATTGAGGATTGGATGTTAGTGTTGCAGTCACAATAGCCCTTCTTTATCAAAAAAGAAGTTTTATTCTTAACCTTTTCCTTCTTCCAAAAAAGCTAGCTCAGAGCCCCACCTGAGGCTAAAGGTGAGCACAGATTGCGAGGGAGGAGTCATGAAACAAGTCTGAATCCAGTCTGGTGAATAAAAATACGAAAATAACAAATAACTGTAAATTCGACATAATTACACTCTTTAAATTAGACTGGATCTGGCTCCAACACAAAGTTTACAATGAAAAGAAGTTTAATTCAACTCTGGATACATCATAGATGAAAACAGCAAGAACATATTATTATAAATTAATATTATTTTCATAGCTTCTGAAATAATAAAGCTTGATACATTTTTTAGCAAATAAAAGTAAAAAGTCACAAAAAGATCAGTTGTGTTGATGCGACCTTCAGACGGCAAGAGGTCCCATTCATGTCCTCTGGGTGGCGCTATTTGGTTTCCTAGAGAAAAACTAATTTATTTCTCCATTAAGATTTAATTGTTGTCAAAAGCAGACTGATGAGTCTGTCCTTCAAATGATTGACCTCTTCACTTCCTTTTTTATCCCTCGCTGTCTTCATATTCTCAGCTTCAGGCTTTTTACAGTCTGTGCAGAAGCTTTTTTAGAATTTCTTTTATTTTTCATCTCTATTTTTAGGACAGAAAGGTAATGCTGTGTGGCAGGCTTGTGTGTTGACTGACTGTTTTCAGGCTGTTTCTTTCTAGTCCTTTTTGAACCCCATTTTAAATAGTTTCTTCTGATTCTGCACAGAACAAAGCCGGAACAGAAAACTCTTGGATGTTGTGAATATCTCTTGCTATATGTTGATGCCAGAGTTTTAGATGCTAAAGAAAGGCAAGCAATGCTTAAAATCATGCTAAGTGTTATAGAAATGTTTTTAGAAATGTTTGTTTTACTTCTTTTTTATGTAACATATTTAATCTTAGCGATAATTTTCCTAAATATTGCACTGCTTATCCCCTCAGTGCCTAAAAGCCTAAATTAGCTGAATAGAAAATAAGTCTGCACCTGTTGGACTTTTTGCCCCCCAAGGCATACCCCCCGCCCCCCACTGGCAGCACACCTCCCCATTCAAGGGGGGAAGGAGGAACAAAGTATTTGAGATCAAGGAGAAAAAGCAGAAAAGAAAAGATGAACACAAGATGAAATTTAATGGAAAAGACAGGAGTACCAAAAATGAAAATATAGATCAAAAGTGAGAAAAAGGGTAGTGTTAGATGATATGAAGGAGCATAAGGATAAACACAGCAAAACTAAACTAAAACAACTGATATGATTCATTAGGAACTTAGTAACTTGACTTTTTTTTTATTAAGGTCGGTCCCTCAGTAAAGAATTCCCACAAACTTGCAAACAGTTCCTGGGATCTCTTTTATAAAAACAGAGAATCCAAAAAAGGCGTGGCTGTCTTCACTTCCTGGAACCTGGCTTGTTCTTGGCTCCACGAGAGCTCTTGAGAGTTTTGGAGAACCTCTGGTGGTCACTGACTCGGTTCCGAAGCACATGGATTTCATACTTTTGCTTCTTGAGCTTCTCAGCCAGATCAAACTTCTCAGAATGCAGCTGGTAGAGCCACTGCCAGAGTTCCTGAGCTTTCTCCAGCAGCTTGTCCTGGTTCAGGTGGTCGATGTTCAGCGGCTTCCTGCGCTCCATTAAAGCCTTCTTCTTCTCCTCACGAGCTGTCAGCTTCTTGCCTTTCTTCTGGTCGACCTTCTGCAGGTATCCACCAAATGATTTGTTGGAGAATATCATCTTTTTCTTGGCATCCTCTTCGGCGCGCTGCTTAGCCACCTCTTCCTCCCTCCTTGACCTCTCCTCAGCCACTCGTGCTTGCCGCTCGCGCTCCTGCTCGGCGCGGACACGTTGCTGTTCGGCTCTGTCAGCGCGGCGGCGTTCGATGCGGTTGCGCAGTGAAATAAGCTCTTCCTCTTCCTTCTGACGGCTGGAAAAATGGAGCTCAATAAGACTCTGCAGGTCATTGTAATCCTTCTCCAGCCGCTTGCGGTGGAGGTCATCAAAATCCACTTTCTCGCCATCGGGAAGCTTTGGAGGGACCATGTTAGGCACATAAACCGTTTTGTGTTTGGATTTAGACTCTTCCTCATTCTTCTCCTCTACCTCTTCCTCTTCATACTCAACACTTTCTTCAAAGTCTGCCATGGCGGTAGCTTCAAAGAGGACGTACCAGCTGGAGTCTCACAAAAAAGAAGACTGGAGTCTGGGGTAAGCCGGATGGGGGGTTATAAGGATTGGTCTTCATCATGTGACCTGCCTATGATGGCCTTCTGGGCGTGGGCTGGCTACAGGGCACTTGGAGACAGATGGAAAGGTCTATTTTTTCCTTTAACAGGTCTTGTCAGCCACAGAGGCATTCTTTATCCCCTATAGACCCCCGAGATGCCCACTCTGACCCTTCAGAGCCCCTCATTCCTTTGTAAGGACAAAGTGAGGAACTATTTCAGCAATACAACAGATGCACACGCATACTTGAGTCATCCAGTTCTAATAAACAAGAACCCATAAAACTCAAGCTGCACAACCACCTGCCAATCAAAACGATTTCTAAAAATCATTCAAAACTGCTTACTTTTTTTTAACCTCACAAGACATTTTTAGATCTAAAGCAGAGTGTGTATTGTAGGAATGTTGCTAATCTTGTCACTCATGCTAAATAACTGGAAAAGTTGGTTCTTTAAGACCAGTAAAGCTTGAAGCAGTCCATCAAAGTAAAGTAAACAAAATAGGTCTGTAGCTGGATCACCTTCTGTCCACATTTGTCCAAATCTAAACTGGATTCTCCAGCAGTCCCCCTTTGGTTTGTAAATAAAACATTCCTGCTCTTTGAAGCTTCCTGCAAACACTAAATGCAAAATATTGGGATATAAAAAATACAGATACATATCTAAAAGTAGATATAGTACTGAAAGTAACAGCAGTAATGGCTAAGAACCACGGATACAAACAAGATTATGCTGGTAAAAGACATAAAATCAGTTGGGACGTGAATAGTTGGTTTCTGGTACTTTGTCCGTTTCTCTTCCTGTTGTGTCGCTACTGTCTTACACTTTTATGCACATGTGATGCAAAAAAAACTCCACGGCCAATTGCAAGCTTGCTTCTGCAAAGTTAGGTCAGTTACAATTGGCTAAAGGTGAACCACAGCAAGGGGCATATGATAACCCTTTTCACTGAGAGTACTTCCAACAATACCTGAATAAATTAATATGATTTATGTAACCACCAGGAAAAAAACTGTCTAAAAGACATAACATGACAGGTGTCTATGTTTGAAGATGTTATGTCAAAGAGATTGGCCATATTTTACACACTATAGGGCACATTGAGTGGGATAAAAGAGTCAGAGATAAATCTATACGTCAGTCAGGCTTTATTAACTGTGTTCACAGTAACTCTAGAACTTGTTTGCATCGTTAGGAGCTAACGCTCCTGTTTGCTTATTCACAAAACTTGTAACTTCCAAACTTGTTTGCAACACATTATAAAAAGGCTGATACCACTAAAACAAACATTACTGTAATATGCTAAGTCCCAACCTTGATAGTGACACACACGAACACAAAAAAACCACAGTCCAACACCACAACACGTTAGCTGCGTTAGCATATTTATAAGAACACCCAACCTTGTTTCAAACTCGTCAAAAAAAATCAGAATGACATTTTGACAGTGTACAACTCCAAATGACCTCAACATCAGTAAACACACCCAGAATTCATTCATATATAAGGCATTGTGAATTATAAGGCACAGTAGTTTTTTTAAAAGAAATTCAGGTTTTTAAGTACGCCTTGTACTGCACAAAATATGATAGCTTTTATTGCTTAAGAAAATGCCAGTAGAAAAAAACAAAGATTTTCTCTATTGAAAGGCATTTCATTCATAGTTTTAAATGCTAAAAGTATAATATATTTCTGGTTTATATGCATTTAGTAAAATAACTGGACTGTATTGTATCGCCACAAAGTTAGTTGAATCTTTTATGCTTCGTTCCGCGAATTGAGATGCGTATCTAAAGCATGTGAGAAGGAAAGACAAAAAAAATATCAGCCTCTTCTACAACAAGTTTGAATTTAGAAGCTGAGAAGGACAAACAACTTTGAAAGATGAGGCTACGACAGGTGCTATCCAATGTCTGAGGGTCTAAATGAGCCTAATGGATGCGCCTGATAGATGCATTACTATCCCCAGGCTTTTCAATGTTTATCCTTTCATAAGTCTTTGCAGCGCTGGCATACTGAAGATAGGCTAATTGTGGCCTGAGTGGGATAACAGAGGGACTCTGGATGCCTGTGAGAATGCCCCATGAATGTGTCACACCAGAGTAGACTGTGCTCCTCTAAAATACGCCTGAGGGCTACATGAGGACAGCAGGTGGTTCCCGCATAATCAAGGTTTCCGCTGGCGAGGGACAACTGTGGCTATCAGCCGCTAAATGTTAGAAGGTTTATTTATAAACACGCCTTCTGGGGTTTTATACAGCTAAGAATGAACTCCTGCTTAAAGTTACATAAAAAGAAAATAACCTGATTATCCTTCAAGACAATTACATCCTACAGCATTTTTTTTGTCTTTACATGAAAAAAATAAAAACATGATTACATTTTTAAAGGAAATATCTTTCTAGTTTGAGAAAGCATTATGAACCACACACTGACCTCAAGTGGTCAAAATTAGGAACTACTGTTAAGTGACTCATAATTGGGCTGTTTCAATCCAGCTTTTTTTTTTTTTCCAAAGAGCTGACAGGACTCTGCTTAGACATGAGGGAAGCAGAACCACATCAGAGAAAAGGTATCTGTCCATAGATTCCTAAGACACATAAAAGAAAGTCCAACAAAAAGCAAGTCACTTCTTTTACAGCAGACTCTGAGCACACCAGTTAGGCCGTACTAAACAGTGCTACAGGAGCCTAAGCTAGCTCCACTATTACCATCTTCTTCCCAGGTATGATTTACTAATACACTAATACAGTAAGGGGTTTCCTCCATGGCACACCCATGCAATGTGGGCCAGACCAAGTCCAGTGACCAAAAGAGTCGTAATTTGAGACCAGATGGATTCTGGCACGACCCGACTGCTGCACAATGAAAAGTCATTAAAAAGACATTTTGCCTTTGTAAAAGAAAAATAAGAATTTGAGCTTCGAACTGATTACAGGGTTCTGAGGGTCAATTTTAAGACTTTTAAAGATGTTTTAAGCAGGGGTGGGAGCTAGACCGTTTTATATGGGGCACAGGAGGGGGGCACCAGAGTGGAAGGCAATTACAAATGAAAGGATTAAAAATACATATTTCTAACAGTTTTTTATTTAATGTTTTTCTTTTATTTTAAAATGTTGCATTTGTTATTTTTGCTTATTGATGATTGCTTAATCTTTGTCAGTAATGATACCATTATTGACTCGAAAATTGGGGGGAGGCAAGTATGGGGGGAAATTACCTGACCCCCCTACCCCCTTGTAGCACCGCCCTTAGTTTTAAGACAGATCCAGATTTTAAAAGAAAAGAAAGACTGCACACTTGGGTAAAAGAACTGCTACATTGTTAAAATAATATTTAAAAAAACAAACAAACACTAATATATAAACCTGCATATTCCTTTGGATATTATTTTAGCAAAAAGACAAGACAAAACCAGCTGTTAAATTAGAAAAATCTGAAGATTTTTCCTACTTCTTTTTAGGGATGTCTTAAACCACTTATCTTTCTGAAAATTACTAACATTTCAAGTCTCTTCTGAACTTATACTTTAAACACAAATTTAATTGTTTCACTATTTCCGAATCACAAATATAATATATTTTGTCTTTAATAACTGCAGAAACTGGGGAATAAATCTACTCTGTAAAAAGAAGTCGTTTCAGAGATTTGCCAATAAATTATTGTTTGATATATTTTTTGTAAATTAGTTTTTAATCTCGGTTGTGTTTTTTGGCGTCTTAATTCACAGTACCTCACCGGAATTGTGTCTCCTCTGGGCGGACGGAGGACGACTGAAGCAGGAAGTCAAACCGCCTTCCCGCCAACACCATTCTGCCTTACTGCGCATGCGCGCTCTGTGAGACTCCGCCCAGCCGCGACTGTTATGAAAGCAGCGCGTTGTGCGTGATGACGACCTGAGTCCCCGCAGCTGGAAAAATACAAACCGGTAAATAAAACCACCCTATTGCTAATTTTTCCTCAACATTTCTGATGGTTTTTGTGTCTGCCGCTGCGGTCCTCACCTTGACATCCGTTAATGACGTCGCTGTTCGCTGCTGTTGTGTTTTTAAGGCATACATAACACAGGCACATGCCACTGCACATGCCAGCACCCACAACTGTTTCATTGGTTCCTATGATTATTGTCCATCATGACATCTGAATTTTCACCAAAAGAAGACAAGGCACGTGCAAAGTGTAGTGACACATACATAAGCATGTGTTTTTAACGCGATGTTCTCTAAATTCAGTTAGATTTTATGTGTAAATGTTGACCTTCACAAATAAGAGATATTTTTGAAAATCCACCTGATAACTCTAGTCCCAGATAACAAGAAAAAAAACTTATTTGTACGCAAATGAAATGTCTCTTGAGGGAAATAATTACCTTACATCTTTTATGATGTTTATATACCTACAAAGTGGAATTTGTTTGCATATTTTCTGTGAGGAACAATAAAAAGTACTCATTTTTTACGTCATAGTTGTAATCCCTCTATCCCTGAACAGTTAATATTTGTGTGTGTTGAAGTGTGTGTGATAAGTCGCCTCAGGTCGTTATTGTAAATCAGAACATGTCCTTAATAGCTCACATGGTGAAATAAAGGTTAAAAATAAATAAATAATGTCCATAAGCTACAAAAGACAAAAAGACTCGGAACTCATTTGTTTTAAAAAATAGTTTATAGTAAAAGATTATTGCGTAAAGTTTAAGTGAGTATTTTTAAAGGATTCTTCATAGACCCTACTCTGATAAAATTTTGTTTTTAACATGTTGTTTCTGATGATGGAGGACATAAATTAAGCTTTAAATTGCATCTCTTAGTACTTTCTATTCAAATCGTTGTGATTGGTTTAAGAACTTTGTATAGTTTTTTTTTTTTTTTTTAGTATTCTGAGTCTGATGAATTGTGTATTTCTAGCACAGATCCATGATGCTTCCGTGTCACCTCTGCCTCCCTGTGCGCCTCCTGTCAGAGGATGAGGCTGCTCCTTCCTCCGTCAGTCTCGGCCTCCTCACAGACCCCTCCCATCAAAAGACAGGAGAACCAGCGCACAGTGTCCTCCCTCTATGAACTGTCGGTGGACATCAGAAAAGTGCGCAAGTTCAAGGGCTGGGTTTTGTCCGAGCGCACCGCGTACGTCTCTGAGACTGCCGACCTGCTGCGGGACATGGGCGCGGACGCCACGGTGGTCGCCCGCATCCTTGAGACCCACCCTGAGGCCGTCCTGTGTCGGCCGGAGGAGGTGACCGCCCAGCGAGACCTCTGGGAATCCGTGTGCTCCAGCAAGCGCACGCTGCTGAACATCATCGAAAAGTTCCCCGCCTCCTTTTTTAGTGTCAATCACCATAGCAACCAGCGTGCCAACATCCAATATCTCCAGAGCCTGCAACTCTGCAAAAGGATCATCAGCAAGCTGATGGCCAGCGCCCCTCACAGCTTCAGCCAGCCCGTGGAGAGCAACAAAGAGGTGATCAACACCCTTAGGGAGACCTACCTGGACCTCGGTGGAGATGAGGTCAACCTCCGGATCTGGCTGCAGAAGCTCCTCACCCAGAATCCTCACATTCTGCTGCGGCCAGCCGAGGCCTGGAGGGACAGCCTGAGCTTTCTGAGGGAGCAGGGCTTCACCACGGAGGAGCTGCTCAGCCTGGTGTCCAGCCTGAGAGCCTCCATAGCTGAGCTGAAGCCCGAGTCCATGCAGCAGGCCCTGGCCTACACCGAAGGAGCTCTCGACTGCTCCAAGGAGGAACTCAAGAAAGTGGTCATCCGGTGCCCGGCCATCTTGTACTACTCTGTAGCGATGCTAGCAGGACGCCTCCAGGGTCTGATGGATGCGGGGGTGAGCACCCAGCAGGTGAAGGAGTCCCCAAATGTTTTGGAGCTCACCACGCAGATCGTCCTGTATCGCATCCAGAAACTGGCCTCCTATGGTTACGACGTTCGCTCGGGCAGCTTGGACCTCATTGTTGGAACCAAGAAAGACTTTGAGATGACTTACACCAAACTGAACCTCAGGCAGCAGAGGCCTCTCTTCAACCCTGTGGTTCCTCTTAGATCTGTTGAGGAGTAACGGCGGGCGAGCGGAACGCCTTTTTCCGCTCCGTTTCTTTAACCCTTTAACACCTGAGTCACAGATGACGCCTATGCACACGCTCTTTGACCTACCGTAACTCTTGGACACAATCAGCGAATTCACATCAGCAAAGTGTCGCGTCTCAACGCAGAGCTGCTTTTTCCGCTTCTGAATGTGCTGGAATAATGTTAAATGGCGTAAACGGTTGAAGAGTTACGGCAGACGAAAGAATGTCAAATTTAAAGGGTTATGCTACGTACACGCCCGGCGTGTGACGTGTGTTCATGGACGCGGTTTTAGCATAGCGGTCACACTGGACTAGCGCGTGTACTCACAGTAGAGGACGTTTGGCAAATTTGACAAATCTTGCTCCAGGCTTTTTCTTCCACAGACTTGGTGTCAGAGAATTCTGTCTGCGCGCAAACCGTTATTATCAATTTATTCTCCATGATCAATTTTCAAATGGTTAAAAAGGACGCTACCTATATGTCACTACCAAATCCCTGATTGGTCAAAGTTTAAGACGTAGAGCTCCAGAATGGACTTAAAAATGTGTGTAGCTCGGTGTGAATGTGAGAGTTTTGAACAGAAATGTGCACTTACTTCTCTTTTCATAGACCTTTCATTGGAGGTGGGGCTTGAAGGTGCGTTTCCGGGCCTTGTGTGAACGTAGCATTAAACCTGAAAGGCCTTCACATGAGCCAGAAACTGCTCAGCTCTTCCTCTGCTTTGGTTTGCCTTCACACTTCACTTTCAGGGGAGAACCATCACTTCCTTTCAAAAATAGATGACTAGCAAAAAAACAAATCTGTAGATGATGATTATGTGACCCTTGTGCTATCCTAGGCACTTTAACACTGGAAGTCGGGTCATCTAGACCCACTAGACAGTGCGCTGAACCTTTTTTCTTCAATGATTTGTGATCTTCACTGGTTTCCATGGATTACATGAAATCCTCTCCACCTTTATCCACCTTTGTCATGGTAGAAGAACACATCAATGTGGGGGCGGGGTCATACTGGATAGCACAAGGGTTAAAACGTCAGAAAACAAAAAGTTGACAGAAAATGTTTAGTTAGCAGTTGCTTCATACAAGCAGCTTGTTTTTTTTTTTTTTTTTAGAAAGTGTGAACGCTAGCACAAGTGAATCCAGATTTGCTTGAAAGAATGTGTCTGGGTTCACTCACTAAGAAATTTGGTGTGGTTTGTTTTGGTGTGAACCCTCCGTGGACCATCGCGGTGTAAAGAGCAACATCATGGGTTAAAGCTGGAGATCCAACTTCAAGGTCGCTACAAACAGGAACCTTGCATTTACAAATAGAAAGCATCATGTTGTTGATCCTTTCAGAATAAAACTTCCTGTCCTGGTTGAAACCACATCTCAACCTGAACTTTGGGGGGGTTTGAACTGACAAATATTTTGCACAGTGAAGCCTTACTAAAGGACTGCTCATGTAAGTTTTACTTTGGTTTGTTGTCTTCGTCTTTCCCATAAGTCAATGCTGCTAACTGCATCGGCACAGACAGAAAATGTATGGAAACGTCAGCAGCACTGAAATAAATGCAGTTTCCTGCCTGTATGTCCTTCTGTATTTATTGTTAAAAGCGGACAAACATTCAACTTCACCACAGAACCTTCAAATAACAGGCTGAGAGCATTTTGGTGTTTAACCCAGTTTTATTCAAACAAGCACAGGAGTGACGCCAGAGGGGCAGCAGTCTTTGGTGGTACATTTATTTATTAATTCATTGGGGATGAAACCACAAAAGCCCTGAATTCCTCTCACTTTTTCTCAACGACTACGGACTACAGCATGAGGGTTAGTGTCACAGCCTACAGATGGGATGAAGACGGAGACGGACGGGGAGGACGACACGCGTGGTTGGTATGTACACTGGGCGCCTGGAAGCGGCGGCAGCACAGGCTAAAGATCTCTCATAGCTTCTCAATTATGGAAAGGAACAGTTTGTTTTAAGTTTTTTCCAAAAGATCTGTCTGCAGTGATTTTTTTTTAATATCAAAAATATATCAATGGGTCTACACAAAGAGAGAAAAACACACATACAATATCCAAATATGTACAAGCTTGTATGTGAGCTGCAATTAGCAAAGTCGTTATGTACAAAGGACGATTTTCCCAGAAGTGTTTCTCCGAAACAGTCTTGTCAAATTTGGGCTTTTGCTGTGAAATCCTGGAATACGGTCCGACTGGAGAGATGTGACAACGTCAAAAAAAACAGTTTAGGTGTGATCATGCAAAACGTTGAAGTCTTAGTGTCCTCTTTGTTCTGGCGGTGATATGATTGACAGGATCTGTGAGAAGAAGAGAAGGAACAGAAGAATAAAGAAGTTTACTTAAAGAAATATGGGAAACAGATCAAAGTCTGTTCACCTGGACTCTGTGAACACAGACGGACTTTTCAGAGCTCAAAGAACTGGTGAGGAGTACTGAGAAGGTACAACTGCTAATGATGGAGGAAGCCTTAGTCACAGCTACCTTAACGGGTGGATACGGGGAACACAGCTGATTCGCACAAAAAAACCAAGGTAGACCGCTCTGAACTTGTGGAGCCGAAATGTTTTTGAGTCAGAGTGAACACTTCAACATAAACATGGAGGGTCACGCAGACAAAACGCGGGGGAGTCGAACGAATTTCTCCGTTTTTGGGCCACAATGGTTCTAAAAATTTGACAGAAGGGCCGGACCAGGAGCAGATGCGTGGAGTGATTTGGTGATCCACATCCGACAAAGACAAAAACAATCTGTCATTTCTATTTGAAAACAGAACATTTGGAGTTCTTTGACTTTGGTTCTCATTTTACTGCCAGTTGCGCCAGTGGGTTGATGTCCTTCAGGTAAAAGCGAAGATTTAAAGACATGTTGTGTTTATGTGCTGTTGGAATGATGGGAAAAATGCCTGTCTCACTTAAAAAACACACATGAACGTCAGACAAAACGGCAAATCCTCCAACAGCACTTGAAAGCAGCACAACTTTCTGCACCTAAACGAAGGTCAATGTTTTTCCATCTATGGGGAGACAGCTGGAATACAATCATTGAATCTAGTTTCCTAGTTTCACGGGCTGCATTTGGTCCGTTGGCCGTAGTTTAGCCACCTCTGGACTAGAATGTGGCATCAGGAGACCGTACGACAGCATCATCCGTACGTAACCAGCCTCACGGAAACTTCCCACTCCACTTACCAAACGCACATCGATGGTACGTTCCATTTTCATGGCGTCCCTTAAGGTGGCCGTTAAGACGCACCTGTACTACCTTTAAGAAGCAGCTGCTCCACTCTACAGACCTGGACAACCTGCAGCACCCATAGGTCAACGACCCCCCCCCCCCCCCCCCGTATGGGTGCATGTGACTAAGGCTTAAGCAGCACTACAACTTTTCAAGTTCATAACTTAATGAAAATGTTCTCAATTGCTGGGACACGCCCACGATTTATGCTCAATGTTAACTAAAACACAAAAAAAGACGAATAAAGTTGGTAAAAAAGGGGACGGGATAGAGGTGGAAAGAATATGTTGGAATCAGACAGTAAGAAGGTTTTATTTCTGCTGACTGTCTGTTTTACATCCGGGTGGTAGTTTACTTGCTTGTCACTGAGTGGGCCGCCGGTAAACTCCTACATTCGGTTTTTACTCACCAAAAAGGGAGTTTAACTAGTCATGCCTACTAGTTTTTAGTCCTAGTTATTGTAGTGAATGTGTGATCATGTCTGGAGATGCAACATCACAACAAACTGAACCAAATGAAAGGTTCATATTTTTAGTCCACCAGATAAACCAAGACTAGTTTAATTTTTGACGTAAAAATCAAAAATGTTTTCTTTTATTTTTATTCTAAAATGATTTGGTAAACTAAATGTGTTTTTACGTTTGCGAACGTTAAAAGCAAACGCAGCAGGTTTTCCTCTAAAACCCAGAACCCGTGTCACCTGTGGTCCTCTAGCGGTTGCTCTGTTTCTGGACTTTGGAGCCCCTGCCGCTCCCGGTGTCCTCGCTGTGCCGCTTGCCGCTCGTCTGCGGAGTGTTTGAGTGATGCTCCGAGGCTGCGAGGACAGAAGAAAAGTCAGAGTGGTGTGAGACAAAGGAAAACGCTGGAGGGACAGACAGATCTGCAGCTTCTTCTCTCACCTTTCTGGTGTGCAGAGGCGGGAACCTGCTGGCTGCTTTGAGTGAAGCACATCATTCTGCTGCTGAAACCTGAAGTGGAGCAGAGAACCGGGGCTATTTGTGAGTTTTAACAGGAACACTGTGTTTGAAGAGGAGCTTCATGTTGGGTATGAAGAACACGCCGCCCCTCACCCTGCTGCTGCTGCTGCTGCTGCGAGGCCGCACTGGTCTGTGGATCGCCCTGCAGGTACATCATTACACCACTCTGCCAATCGCCTTGAGTCTGGTAGGCTGATGAATAAAAATAGAACAGAAAGCTGGTGTTAAAGTAAGCAGCTTCTAGTTCTTGAATTGTTTGACAAAATGTTGAAGCTGCTCCTGTCATGAAATCAGACGGAAACTCTGAATATGAGCAAGCACAGGAAAGAGGGTAAAAACAGGAGCGAGGGCAGGAGAAAGCGCAACGAGTGAGCGATGGAACGAGAACGAGAGGGTGACCGGGATCAGCGGAAACGAGTAGAAGAGTCGCAGCAGAAACGAGAGCAGGCATAGATGCGGTATTTAGAGCCCAAAACGGCGTTAGAAACGAGCGCAGGAACAAGGGTGCAGGATGGGGTTGAGCGTAGGAACCAGCGTGGGATCGAACGTCGTGTTCAAACCCAGGAACGAGAGTAGGATGCAGAGATGAGAGGAGGAACGAGCGTGGGATCAAGAGTCCAGGATGGAAAGTAAGGACAAGTTGCATGAACAAACACGGGATTGAGCGAACCTGATCGAGAACATGAACAGAAATGAGTGAAGGGTTGAGCGTGGCATTAAGAGTGCAGGATGAAAGTAGGTTTGAGCCCCGGAATCAGAGCAGGAAGGAGCACAGCATTCAAAACTCAAGAAAAACCACTTTGAGAGTGCAGGATCAAGAGCAGGAGCCAAAACGAGCAAAACAGGAGCGAGCGACACACACAACTGAAGGACAATGAGATCACAAACAAGCTTCAAGTCGAGATGAGGATAAATAACTGCTACATCTTTGTTAAATAATAATCAAAACAGAAATGGTCTCCCTCAGAGGTAAGTGTGTTAGTTTCCACCCTCCACCATGCCACGCCCTAAATCCCAGTAAGAATCCTCAGAAATACTTTTAAGTTTGATCTCTTGTCCTTAAATTTGGAAATAGTCGATCTGAACTAAAGGACGGCCTGCAGCAACACAACAATGAACACAAACCAGAAGCAGCGGCGGCCTCGCGGGAAGCCTCCATGGCGAACGCCTCGTTGTTTCCACTTCCGTGTGAGTTGGAGGGAACCATAGCCAGAAGTCCTGCAGAGACACAACCAAGTGTTTTAAGATGCCCTGCTAGAACACCATCATCTGAAGCTGAAGCTGCTCGTTTTTGATGCTTCCTTTTGTTTTTTTCTGAACAGTAGACTCAAGAAAACCAGAAATAAAAGAATACAGAAACAACTTTGGGATCTTTATGAAGTAAGTCAGCTGGACTCGGTCCAAACGGCGGCGGCGCTGCCCTTACCGAGGCCTCGGTAGCAGGACAGCTGCTGGTAGATCTGCTTCATCCGCTCGATGTTGATGCGGCTGGCTTCTGCGTGGTTCACCATGGGCTTCGGGTAATGAACGCCGATGATGCATTTGGCCGCCTTCTGCACGCCGTCTGGAGCGTTCCACGGGTCATATATGTACTTCGCTGGAAATCCCCTCAGAATGGGCAGGTAGCGTCTGAGCAGAGATGGAGGCAGAACGTGGATTAAAACGCGTGTAAAAAGTTCCCGTCCTGGTTTGAAAAGTCAGACAAAGGATCAGAATAAACACAGAATCGGGAAATATTAAAAGCGACGGCGGTGAGCAGCCGTGGCCCAAACGCAGGCTCACCGTATGTAGTCTCCGTTGGGGTCGGTGCGTCGGCCAAAGCCCACGGGGCAGTAGCAGTGGAAGAACTGCTGGAAGAAGGAGCTGCAGGAGAGCCACATCCAGCTGCCGGCGTTCACGCTCCAGTCTGCGTCCAGCAGCAGCTCCTCAAACACCTGAGCAGAAGCACAGAGCTGCCGTCAGCCCACAGCCCACGCCGTCTCATCCTGCTGGCCGTCAGCCTGTGAGCGACGGAAACGGCCTCTGCCGTATTTTCTGAACCGGACTAGAAAGCGCATCTATAATGTTCAATCGTATGTCATATATACAGAGCTATCAGGCACAATAAGGGAGACCTCCTTCAGACTTTATTAACTGTGTTCACAGTGACTGGAACTTGTTAGTAACACGCTACATATTAGCCCCGTTAAAAACGTTAGCCGTGTTAGCATATTCACAATGGCTGTAACTCTGACACTCTGTAAGACTGACACCGTGACAACGCTAACTATCAACCTAAAAATCCACCGCTGCTAGCTAGCCGCATGAACGTCTTCATAATGACACCCAACGTTGTTGACAGTAGAATTATTTCATATACAAGGAACTCCGACTTAAAAGACGCACTGTGGATTTAAAAAAAAAAAAAAAAGAGAGAGAGAGACCCTTTTAAGTGCGCCTTATAGCGTAAAAAAATACATCAAAGGACTCCATCTCCCATGATCCCCTGCACCCTTAGACCTTCTGCCTGACCCGCATATATGTGACCCTGTTTGAGGAGGCCGCCTCACTGGACAGATGAACTTTGTTATCAGACCTGCTGAAGACGGCTGTGTCCCAGCGACCTGCCCTAATGGTGGCCTTCTTTCTCCATGAGCCATGGAGGCGTCAGCTCTCCTAACTCCTAACTTACCATCAGAGTAAAGCGGTTCTTTAATGGGAGAAAGAGAGAGGGCTGTACCTTCATGCCCTCCTCCCAGCTGATCCACAGGTCTCCTCTCGTCAGGAAACAGGCCACGGCGTGCCGGGCCAGGTGGTGGATCCAGCCCTCCTGCCTCAGCTGAGTCATGATGGCGTCGATCCACGGGAAACCGGTCCGGCCCTCCGCCCATTTGGCCAGCGCCTCTGGGTTCCGGTCCCAGGGCATCTGGACGCAGATGGGGTTGCTCTCCATCTTGTCGAAGCAGGGGTTGTTGGTGGCGGCGGTGTAAAAGAATTCACGCCACAGCAGCTGTCCGTACAGCGAAAGAGGGGGGGAGCTGTTCTTCTTCACCTGAAAAGATTTAGACAAAGGTTCCATGACTGGTTTAAAGACCCTGATCATCTGTTGATCCCTTATATTAAAGCATTTCTGGTGGTCTTTTGATGAGGATTATGCTGCATTTAGCCGAAAATGAAAAGAAAAAAGCTTCTACTATTCTAGATCTAGGACACAGTTTCTGCAGAGCAGCTGTAGTTTATTAGAAATTTGCCTTTGAGTTGTGGGTGGGGCTGTTGGTGCTGAACAACCCCACCCCCTCTTCCCCTCGCTGTTGCTGAGCAATAGCTTGGGAGCTTGCTACCCGCCCAATATATGTTCCACGACACAAATAAGCTCCTTATCAACTGCATTTTTACGTCTGCTCCTGATTCACAGCCGTTTGAGTCCAAATCATCAGAAATGCTGTTCTAATCATCTTCATATTTGTCCTCCATCATCAGAAAAAAGCCACAAGAAAAAGCCAAAAATTCAGTTTTCATCAGAGTGAGTCTTTAACCCTTTTACTAAGTAGTCAAACGAATCTGAACAAAAAGCTTGATGAGCTTGTCATGTTGTCAACAAAAATACACACAATGCTCTCCTGTGCTGTCACTCTCTATAAGTTTAACACAATCTTGTGGTAAATACAGATAAGAATTTGCTTTTTGACATCGACTGAAGTCTACGGGTAAATCTGAACTTTATTAAACGCTTGATCCTGATTTGCACGGAAAAGAAAAATTAAAAAATAGCTTTATTGCCCAGATTCAAGCTTTACCCTTGAGCACCGGCGCTTTATCTCCAGTGTTGACATTTTTGGCACTACTGTAACACTCAATTAATGAAATTCCAGTGGATTCTGAGGCGCAGAAAAGCAGCTGATTGCGTCAACAGTGGGAGAGTTACTGTGTGTTTTAGGTGTCTTTAAAGCGGAACGGTTTCCTCTTTGACCTCATTCTTAACTAGTTGATCTGTAGTCTGCTGCTTCACTTCCATCCACTCACCTTCCTGTAAAGGTCGGTGAGCTTGAAGTAAAAGAGGCGGCAGGACAGGCAGCCGAAGCGCAGGTACGGGCTGAGGCCGGTCGGGCTGGCCAGCAGCGAGTTGGCGTTCATTCTGGGACGCTCGAAGTTGGCCACCCACGCCTGACGGAGATCAGATATGGAAATGCACAGAAGGTCAAAGCTTTCCAATCAAGGTTTCGTGGAAAAAAAAAAAAAACAAAACAGGTTGAAGCAGCTGCTTGCACACCGACCTTCCTCTCCAGATGCCTCTCCAGGCGCGTCAGAGCCTCGGTCTCTCCTCCGGGCCACACGGCTGACGACAGGCCTTCAGTATCAAAGCCTGCCAGGAATCCCATGAAACCCACATATTTATCACAACCTGTAATTCTGTTCATCACAAAGTTCCAGAAACTTCATGGTTTCATCTCAAACTAAATGGTACATTTTTTCTTGGCTGTACTCACCCAGTTCCTCCAGGGAGGGGACTCCGAACTTTTCGTCGTGGTCATCAGACAGAGGCGTGGTGCATTTGCCCATGACCTCGGCTGTGATGGCCTCCACTGGCATCTCCACTGGATCCATGCGGCTGATGAGGGTCTGGAACCGCTTGTAGGTGAGAGGAGACTGACCGCCATTCAGCTCTATGATCCTGTAAATAACCAGGAACAGCCAAATAAGGAAAAGAACAGGCGTGCAAAGACAGCGGTGACCCCTCTGCTGTTTGACTCACCGGTCCAGATCGTAGAGCGTATGGGACACTCGGACGGTCACCTCCACTCCGGCCTCAGAGGCCAGCTTCTTAATGGCCGCATCGCGCTCCTTTCCGAAGGGCTCAGAGTCGTACTCGTAAGACAGACGAGCGATCTTCCATTCCTGAAGAGCAGCACATTTAGCTTTGAGGCCGGCAGCACGGTCATTTCGCTTCCAGTAAAACAGACGAGAACACGTCACCTTGAAAAGTCTGGGAAAGACATCGGTGGGTTGGCCTCGGATCACAAAGAGACGAGAGTTGAGCTTACGGAGGCTGGCATCCAAGTCCTCCAGACTCTGAAGTAAGAACCTGCAGAACGGCAGCAAGGATGGAAGCCAAGTGAAGTTTAGAAATGCGTCCACACCTCGGACTGCAGCACTTTTACACCAAAACATCACAGCCATAGACCGCTTAGTGAACCTTTGAGTGCCTACGTTCATTTTATGGCCGCGCTGTGGGTGAAAGGTTGTAGAGGATACTAGAACACCATGAAAGGGTGTCTCATGGATTTTTCTCAGCTTCCCCAAGTCCTGCAAACCGCAAGGAACCAGTTGGTGCTGTTCAAGTTAGTTCAAGTTTCTGTCAGTAATTAGGAAACTAGACAGTGTAGTTTGTGTTGCTGTCCTATAGGCACCTACACATCACCTGCACACACCGTCTGCACAGCATTTGAGCGTGGGCAGTAGGCGGTCAGTACTCGCCCTTTACTAATGACTAGATGGTTGCGTAAAGACACCGTATGACAGCATCATATGTACATCATAAGTGCGTAACACTTACATTAGTTATATTTCACAAAACACGTACCGCACCAACGACAATCGTATTTTCATGACGTCCCTTAAGGACGTAGGAGTCTCAGGGGACGTGCAAGACTCATCGTACAGGTCAACCCCTTGTACGGGTGAATGCGACTAAGACTTTAGTGTTCCTATGAGCTAACAACAAAAATAACACAGAACTACTCCATCCTTTTGTTATCTACCGCTTGTTCAGGGCTCAGGTTGAGGGTCAGCAGTCTCTGAAAAGACCTCCTGTCCTCCTGTGCCTTATGTGAGGAAAAAGACAGTTTTCTCTCCCGACTTCACTCTTTCCTTTCACAACAGACCGGTAAAATTCCGTCTCACTTCCCTGGTTTTTCACTCTTTCCTGGCTGTAATCAACAAAGGGTTCACAGCATGATGGTACCTCCACCATGCTTCACTATAGAAATAAATCTTTGAAGCAAAACTTTTCAGCAGGTTTCTTTGGTTTGACTGATTGGAGCAACCATATCTTTTCCTGGGGGGTCTGATCTCTGATGTCCCACATCTGACATGACCAAGTTGCTTTCATCTGATCTTCTGAACAGAGGTTGACCACTCTACCTCCTTGGTGACAACTGATGAAATCACTAAGAAAGACCAACATCTATTTTTCTAAATCCCCCAGCGGCGCACCGGACAAGATCTCACTGACGAGTGCCACAAAAGAACAACACCTCCCGTGGTAAAAAGGGCTGTTAGTTTAAAAATAAATATCCAGGGGGGGGTTCAAAATGTGTCTGCTTGCAACACTAAACGGGTCAAGTGTTGAGTCACCAGAAATGTCCAACCAGGATAATGTCAGGGAGCCGGGGGAAGCAGGAGGATAATTACCCCCTTATTGGTTGGTGAAGGATCCTTATTTTGGTAAGTGGGTCACTGTTAGATAATACTCACAAAACCAACCTAAACTCAAAAACTTCGCAAATAAAAACAACACAGCTTTAGAGGTTCTTGGAAATAATTTGTAACCATATTTAGGAGAAATGTTCATTTTTATCCCATCAATCCCAGTATTTCATTCATTTGTTTCTTACCACACTGTATTTTAACAACTACACAACTGATAAACATAATTCATATTGGACTTAAACATTTGCTCAGTTTTAATTATATATACAGAATTTTGAAGATGCAATTAATATGGTGGATGTGATTTTGAGTGGTTCTCTATGAATGTGTCCATCTACCAGTTGGAATGAAAAACAATTGCGCTGCTTGAAGCCAGAAAGTTTCCGTCTACCTTGTACAGGCTTGAAACAGATGTCCGCTCTCTTGCATCTCATTATCTGCTCAGACGATTAAAATGCCAAACATTTCACACAAAGTTTAGCAGCTAAAAGGAAAATCCCAATAAAAAAACAAAAACATTCTCATACAGACCAATGGCCTCATATGTCTTTTAATCAGGTTCTTCTGCGTTTGGTTTCGAAGCAGCAGGCCTGAACTACTTTTTAGGGCTGAATCATGTAAGCGGCACATGAGTCAGGCTTCACTCTACATGACGTCAGTGGGCACAAACAGGCTAAAGTATGACCAGCAGGGACCTTTATTCCTTCATCACAGTGTTTCACCACAACACACACACACACAAACACACAATAAGAAGTGGGAACTGTAAACATTAGATTACACACCCACAAACCCACAGGCAGGCAGTAACGTTGCCATAGGCACCAAACAGGAAAGTGGACACTTCCGATGTCCTTTGGGTCTAGTCCTGTATTTTATGCATCAGGCAGTGTTGTAATATTTCTGACAACTTAACATCGGTGGTTTAGTTCAACATGAGCAGAAAAAAAAACAAAAAATCAGGTTGACAGATCAAGCATTCGTCTTTCTGTTTAACTTTCCGTTGAATTTATCAGGAATGTTTCTTTTTTTCCCCATAAACTGAACGTTAAGAGCAGACGGCTCAGATATCCATAAGTTCACCTTTTTCCAGGACTGATTTCAGGAAAACCAGCTGCTGTTTTTATTGATCTGAGGTCAGAGACACACTCACAACCTCCACATTTGTACATGTCTGTTAGTCATTATTTCTCCCACACCGTCCTCAGCGACCCCTCCGTCCTATCCTCTACACAAGCTACGCTTTTAATGGAGGCACTCCACCCGAACTACGTCCTCTTGACCGGTTTTGCGTAATCAAAGGTCAGCTTAAAGAAAAAAAACCTCCCACAGTTCCACGTTCAAAGCAGAAGGTGAAAGCAGATATCGATGCGGCTCGTTGGGATTAGAGCTTTCAGATCTCAGACTGGCATGAGGGCAGAAGTAGGTCACAACCAAAACAGAAAGAATGGAAGCTCTTCTACTAACACATTGACCTAGATTGGCTCGAGCAGGGGCCGTGTGTGTGTGTGTGTGTGGGGGGGGGGTGTTATGGTGATTATGTAATCATTTACAGGGAAACGACTCTTCAGGATCTGAAGAGCAGGAGCTCATGACGGACACAACGGCCTGTAACACCCTCCATACAGATATGGACTCCCACAGGTCCAAAGCTGTGAAGGTCAACAACCGTTCACCTCAACAAGCAGTCTCAGATGGAAGAAATGATCTAAATAACCCGTTTGCACGTCTAAAGAGTGCAGCAGGACTGTGGAGTAGACTGAGGGCAGCTGGAAGACTTGCTGTCCAAACAGGAAAATGCTGAACAGTTTTCACCTTAACTGTCTCACTTTTTTGTGGATTTTTTTCAGTGCAATCATGCAAGCTTCTTTTTCTCTGTCTTTTTTGTGTTCCGTGTCCTTTATGGGGTTATCAATCAATCAATATGTCTTCTGTACAGAAAGCATTCAGCTTTCCAAATCGACATACATCCTTCGATCACAATCTAAAACCCTGGATTGGTTTTTCTATGAACCTGGAGGGTTTAAACAAGTATGAAAACATTCGTGTCTGTCTGAGAAAAGTGGATAAAGTGTGTAGAGTGGAGTTTTAAAACATCTGTAATCCTACTTCACAGATTTCACCTTTCGTGGGTTATTTTTAGAGTAGCCAGGACTTCCTACTTCCTAGGTTTTATGTTGGTGAACATAATAGCTGAATAAAAAAAAAGAAACTGACTAAAATAAATTGAACTGATTTTGTTTCAAACTGTGTTCAAGTTTTCATACATTTTTAATGTTTTACAGAGAAAAGGGAAAGCTGTTCTTCCCAATCTTACACCAAATTCAGAAAATAATTTGTCAAATATGATTTTTTGAAAAATAGTCATGACATTAACAAAGCTTAGCTCCTTTACTGCTTTGGGAAAAGTTGAATTCCATTTGGGTGACTAATAACAGAAGTGAATCCTTCAGGGCGTGCTTTGTTAGCGCTGCATCCTTCCAGTACAGAAAAACATGGATGTGCACAACAGACCACTACACTCTGGTTCCCTAACTATTCCAGGAGTGGGCTGGGACCACTCTGCAGGACCAGCTTAGGGTAGCAAAGAAAACCTGCAGGGGAGACCCCGTCAGACTGTAAACGGTCTGTCTTTACGGCTGCAGCACATTGGAAAACAACAAGCGAACCAATCGAGAAGGAGCAGTTTCTCCACAGAAGCCCTGAACCAAAGGTCTGGGTCACAGAGTGAGGATGGGGGACTGTTGCCAAGAGTTTTTGAATGCTTTGTGCAGAACACTGAAGGTTAACGCTGGAGCAGTACCAGGCCACTGCGCCTCTCGATCTTATGACGCTTCAAGCACGTCTGCACCCTGAGAGGTGGCCGTAAACAGATTACGGAAGAAATGTCCAACATGTGACTCTATACGAGAACACAGTTCTACAGTTTTACCGGTTAGCTGTCCGGTTGGTGTTTGCGTTGCCCAAACATGATCTGTAAATCAGAGAAACACGTCATTTGACCATGTGGAGACGCCATGTATGTGAATTACTAATCACACGCACACAACAATCCACCAGAGAAATAAACAGCTGTTACTCATTCTGTCTGTCAGGACAACCATTCTTGCTCGGATACCTTTTTTTTTAAACATCTTCACAGTGTGAAATTTTTTCTCCCATCCCTGGGGGAGCAGTGAGCTGCAGACACAGCCGTGCACTGGAACCATTTGGTGGTTTAACCCCCCCCAGTCCAATGCTGCATGTCAAGCATGGACACTCAGAATTAAGCTGGTGTGACCCGGTCATGGATTTGAACTCACGCAGGCCATTTCTCATATATGGCATCATAAAATGAACCAATTGAACCTTGAATGTAGGCAATCAGCTGTTTTATGTACATATTTTGCATGCCTACAAACACATTTATTGACCTGTGAAGCACAGAAACAGCCCATAAAGTCCTTCTTCCAACAGAAAACCAGCTGAACGGCACACAAGAGAATCCAGTTCTGCTTCCATCTTTTGTGGTGCAGCAACAGTGAAACAGAAACATCCACGAGAACTAAATATTTAACCACGAATGGCCATGAGGCTTTGGGTACAAAAACCTAAACAACCGAAAAGACACAACAGCTGCAAACCCTGTTTATTCTCGCTTTGTAACTAAATGTTATGTTTGGCCAAAGTTAACCAAACCAGTCTGACAAACTCTGCATCACATCTTTTTGAGCTTCTGCTTTGAAAATTGTTTGGTCTCGTGATTTCAATTTAATTGAGCTAAGAAGCAAAGTGTTTTAAGTCTTTTTTTAAACTAGTTTTACATATTTGAAGAGTATTTAATGAACCCTTTGTTCCGTATTTTGCTGTTATTTCAGGGTTCCTTTCATCTCCAGGTCTTCTAGACTCAAACTGAGCAAACAGAGATTCATCCAGTGTAATTAGGAAGAGGCAGAGTCCGATTCACCACCATGTTAGTTCCTGTTGACACCGTTCAGGCGTCTGTGGTTGGTTAAAGACAGAATACTAAATATTAAAAAATAACATTTACCATTAATTACCAAATAATCTTTAAAGACTTACATTTTTAAAAGAATTTGTCTGAAAAGAAGAAATGACCTGAATCTTTAGAGGCTTTTTGAAAACAATGTCCGCCTTAAAAAAAAAAATCGAATCGCCAGGTTTGAATTTGATTATGGATCCATTCATTTGTTACATTTTCAGCCAAACCAATTTTTTTGGTAATTAAAAAACAAATCTCACACAAAAAATGACTTAAATTAAAGACAAGTGTGACTTTAATTTGCAACATTATGCATTTCTACAATTAAAAAAAGGAACATATATTTTATACGCAAAACCATGCCTACATATTACTTTTATACATGACTGATGCTTTTTTTTTTTTTTTAAACAAAGCCTCGGTTGATTCTATCAAAGATTTATTATTTGAATAATGAAAAAAATCAAGTTTTCAATTGAAACAAATTATTTCTACAGAAAAATTAGGCCAGAG
Organism: Oryzias curvinotus; assembly: GCA_023969325.1. Lineage (NCBI taxonomy): Eukaryota > Metazoa > Chordata > Actinopteri > Beloniformes > Adrianichthyidae > Oryzias > Oryzias curvinotus. Next base: position 18,056,647 of record CM043728.1, read on the forward strand.
TTTCTTCAAAGTCCACCTTATTTTTGTGCAGTTTCTCATTTTTAACCCATATTTTCTTGTATTAACAGCAAACTGTTAAAGCATCACTCCAATCATCTTTGACCTATTTAAAAAAAAAAAAAATCTGTAGTATCTGCAGCAGTTTAGTAGAAATGTGCCTCTGAGTTTGTTGCCCGGACCGCTAATGCGGAATAACCCTGCCCCCTCTTCCCACCCCCCCTAACTGAGAGCTCTCCGTTTACCCCCTCTACTGCTAGCTTACAGCCCCCCCCTTCCTCCAGCAGAGCGACAATGATGGGGAGTAATTGGAGTTAATCAACTTGATCGTTTAGAAAAAGCACTCGGAGCCACAACCCATTTTGACATCATTATATATATTATGCATGTATATATTATATCAAGGGTGCTCATTACGTCGATCGCGATCGATTTTCAAGGACATGAGTGTAGATCACGGGCCAGAAAAGATTTAAAAAAAAGTACTTCTTTCTTTTCATCGTCATGTTTATTTGTTACATGTTTATTTCAACATTATTGTTTATGTACTGATGATTAAAAACTACACAGTGAGTTTACATAAAGATACTTTAGTATTAACAGATGAGGCGTTTTATTGAAAAGACAGAAAGCAGCAACCGTCGTATTCATGCTCTGCTGTAAACGGTGCTATGCGGGGAGCGTGGCATATTATGAGGCATTCGGCGCTGCTGACTCCGTATTGATCAGTATTGATGGGGAACGACGACTACTCTTTATTTAGTGCTCCGTCCTCCGAACACACAACATCTCCGCTCCGTGCTCACACCCCCATCTCCACCTGCACGCCCCCCCCCTTCTTTCTCGTGGCACGCGCGCCGCTCAGCACACACCCGCAACAGTATAAAGCGCGCGCCTCGCAGCTTCCTTGATGAGCTCGTATTTATCGGGCGAGAACGGCAGAGCTGATAGCAGGAGGAGACACGCGGGGCGGCTTCAATAAACTCCGGTTGCTGGACTTCTACCGGGGACGTGATGTGCTGCGGGGAGACAGAGTTTGCGCTGAGTGCATTTAAACCCGCGTCTGCAGTGACGTATGTGTCAGAGGATGTCCGATTGGCCATTCTGCATGTCAATCAAGTCCCGTACTTCTCGGTGAGGATTTTGATTGGCTGGTGGATTTTCAAGAAGCACTCTCTTCCCCTTCAATCTCACCCCCACGTCCCCGAAGATGACAGGTCGATTGCGACCGAGGCAACGAGCTCCCCTGCTCTGAAACACACATTACCGCACACGCGAGTCCAAAACACCAGCGCAAACTCTCCGTCACCAGAAAGCCGCTCCCCGCTCCGCGCCACGCCAAGCCCCCGGCAGAAAACCACTCCAGACCCGGAGTGTTTATTGAAGCCGCCCCGCGTGTCCTCCTGCTATTAGCTCCGCAGCCCTCGCCCGACAAACACGAGCCCACCGAGGAAGCTGTTTTTTACGTGGCATGCGCCTCGCATGGAGCCAGCAGCGCCTTTGAAATGCCATGAAAAATGAACAAACTAAAATAAATTTGAATTTTTATCATATGCTCATTATTGTCCAAAGTCACAGGGAGCCACAACAGAAGGATGAAAGAGCCACATGTGGCTCCAGAGCCATGGGTTGCCGACCCCTGGTTTAGATCCAGATTCCAGCTCGGGTGAGGCAAATGTAAACGTACAGGGATCCATCTCTGTGTCTGCCTCCGAAAGGGGCGGAGCTGAGAGCTTGTGGCCCGCCCACCATATTTTCCACGTCACAAATACGATCTTTTTCCAACTGCATTTTTTCTGCAGTACAAATACCCCCCCCTAACTTTGTAATGTTTGGTTGATTTGGCAAACAACCCAAATCCTGAATATTTCAGCTTAAATTAATAAAACTTTAATTAAAAAAAAAAAAAAAACTTTACACGCTAATCTCTAGTTCTGCATGCACACACGCACGTGTACACTTGTACGCGCGTGCTGCCCTCACCTCCACCTGTTGATCCCGACGTTGGAAGATCCCGCGAACCAGGGGTCGAGGATGTAGACGCAGCGGACGGTGTCCGCTCCCAGCAGAGATTCCTTCAGCGACGGATTGTCGTGGAGCCGCAAGCCCTTCCTGAACCAGTGGATCGTATTAATGACCATTACTCAAACCGAAAAGTCCTTTATGCCTTCCTGAATGAGATCGGGGGGGATCCTGTGGTGCTCGGCCGACGTGAATTCCAATTTACCGGCGGATTCCTGCGTTATTATTGCAGCGAATCGCGTCCAACGCCACGGGAAAAAACCAAATATATGAGAAGGGGGAAAAGTCCAAAGAACCTCAGTCGAGTCCGATTTTTAAATTATCCTTGCTCTAACAGAATTGTTTCCATAATGTCGGAAAGTGCAGAACTCGTTGGTTGATGAAGCATCTGGGCAGGAGCCAACGTGGAACCCGGCGGGCGTTAGGACCTGGCGGTCTGAAGTGCGGCAGCCCGGTTTGTTGTATAACTTGTTTTCCTAAACGATGACAATTTCATGGAGAAATGCGGGATTTTCACCACTCTGACTTCTGGTTTTTCCCTCGATAGCTAATAAAAGAAACGAATGACGGAAAAATGAACTGGCCTGTGACCTGGAAGGTGGCAGGACCAAACGCTCCGCGCCGCCAATGCCGGGAAAGCGTGTTATGTAAACACAAAACCGTCACTTTTGTCGTCCGGGTATCGTCTGGTCGGGCAGAAATCTCCAATAATCCCTGTCGGTTGTCCAATAAACTCAATCCCGTCCCCGAGGAGTGGAAGTTTAGTGGGGTGCTGTGGCAAATAAAAACGATCCTTCTTGCCCTAAAAATGAGTCGAAGCTCCGCCTCTCTAGCCGCTCCCACGGCCGTCACTCCTCCAAATGACAACGTGCGTATGCGCGAGCTCGGCTGTGATTGGTCCGTTTCGCTGCGTGGCTCGCGCGGCGTGGTCACGTTTTCACAGCGTGCTCTCTTTGCCCTTATGAGGCGAGGCGGTGACGTCACAAAAGCATGAGAGGAGCAGAAGAAACTATGTTAATTGTAATTTTTGAGATATGAGCGTCTAATTTAGCTTGATTTGTTAATTTAATCATCCTCCCGCGCAAATATTATTAAATTAGTAATTACTTTTTCAATAAAAATGGTAGGAAGTTACACTTTTTAAGTTTTAAAAGAAACACGTGCTTTGCTCGCCTGTGCCTTTTCATTTCATATTTGCCTAATCTTTAGTATACATTTATTCGTAATGTGTTCTGTTCAAATATCTTTATTATAATTGTCAAAGATCTACACCAGCAGTATCGTTTATTCAGAAGTGAGTAAAAATCTAATTTTCTACAGATTGCATGTTGTTTGATCAGGTCAAAACTGCGTCACAACAATCTTATATAAAATGACATAATTATGCAAGACACAGATAAACATGCTTCTGTAGTAACGTCTCGTCTCCAGCAGGGGGCGGTGCTGCACAATTTTTTACAAAGCATATTTTCTTCCATCAAACAGAAATTATTTATTTCTGTGGGCGGCTGACACTACAAATATAAATATTTGAATGTGAAAAGTGGAAATTGTTACATTATAGAAAAGGGCAAAAGCTCTCAAATGTTAAAATTAGTAACACATTTAGAGATGCTTCTTTTTTTTTAATTTTATTTCTATAATTTTGATCAAAGCAGAGTATATTTATTACAATATAGGAAAAATTAATAGTAAAAACTCTACATCAATTTATAATATCAGTTCATGGTGGCTAACAATTTATCCAGAAATTTACTAAATTCCATTTCCCCCCACTAAATATTTAGCCGTTATTATTTGCCATTGCGTGTCTCCAAAGCACATCTATGTATTCATCACCTCTAAAAGTATTTGTTTAGTCATGATGTGGCAAAAGAACAACTTCCAAAGCCTGGAAGAGTTCTGAAAATGAGGCAGAAAAATCTCCCAAGCTTTATAATGATTAATTTAAGCTTTAAATAAAGGTTTGGTGACAACCTTTTCCCTAATATATATAAGACAATGAAGACAAATATGATATAAATAAGATTACGTTTTTGACAAGCAATCCCTTTGACCCAAAAAGGTGTCAATAGCTTTCTGTTATGCATACATTCATGTGTGTTTACATCAGAGGACACTTATTGAATAAATTAGACACCTGTGGGTCACCTACAGGTACCCTGAATTGCCTAAAAGACATCATAGTCATACTAAAATGCAAATAATGGAAAGATCGAGGTCATTTCCTACTGGGGTTATAAACTTTAAAGGCCCACTGCGAGTATCCTCACACCCCCAACCTAACATTACAGGTGCAACAAAAAAAAAAAAAGGCGAGTATTAATGAAGCTATTCCGCCAGATTCCAGCTGGGACGAGGAAAACAAAGACGTACTTGGATCTAGTCGTCTACAAGTGGATGCATCAGAATGGAGCGGAGCAGGGAGCTACAGCGCCCCGCCCAGCGTATTTTAGCGACACAATTAAGCTCTTTGACAAACAGACTTTTTTCAGGCTGGTTTAAATATAGAAATTCTCAGAAATCTTAACTTTCTTTCTAAATGTCCTCGATTATCAGAAATACTGTAACAAGAACATGTTAAAAACGCCAAAAACATCATTTCTATTGTTGTTTAAGTAGAATATCCGATAAGAATACGTCTAAATTACTGCCTAAGCTACTATAATTAGCACAACAATGTCTTTTATATACCTACATTAAAGAGAATCAGACGTTTTACTTTCCACTGGTGGATGCAGGGTGGAGAAGGGGTTAGCTGTGACCTGTCCTCGTCCAATAGCAGCTGGGATAGGCTCCAGCAACCCCGTGACCCCCAACAGGGATAAAGAGGGTTTAGACAATGGATTGATGGATCTAAGTTGAATGAACAATAAAGTTATTATTAGGTCAAATACATTCTATAGGGATGTATTTATTTAATTGCTTATGTATTTAACTATAAACTTCATGTTTTTGGTTGTTGCTGCTATCCAAAAGGAACAGACAAACAAAAAAAGTCAAATTAACTATAAAATCTCAGGGGAGAATTGTTCTTGGTTTCTCCAGGATGAATCTTTTTTTGCACATATTAAAATAAATTCACATTTGTAATTGCATATCCAAGTATCCTATTGTGTGACGTGTTTCCCTCCACAAATAGATGATGCTCAGTTACTTGTATTTTAAAATACTACAAGTATCAACATGTTAGCTATTTTTCTGGTTTTATTCAACGTTTTTTAATTGTTGGAACTCGTTTAAAACTTAATGCATCAAAGCTGTAAACATGTTAGTTCAGTGTAATTAAAGTGGAAGAAAAAACAGCATGAAGAGAATCCTGCCTGCCTGTTGAGTGTGACTCAGGTTTCATGGCAGGGTTCTTCCATTCTGCTCCAACGCGCTGTAACTACTATCATCCAGCCGAAGAAATCACGATGATTTCACTGTTACCAGGCAACCAAGGTTTGATAAGAGAGGGCCAGCTCCAGAGCAGCCCCCTTCCACCGCTCTCACCTGAGCGAGGCAGCAGGACGCGTGCGCTCAACCGCAGAGAACACGGTCTACTTTGAGTTTGGGTTCAGAGATGTTTCTGGAAAGAAACTCCACAAACTCAATGTCTAAACCCTCCCGCAGGCTTTGGAGGCATGTTTTTACAGATAGATCAGTAAATGTAAGTTCTCATAAACAAACGCTCTCCCCGTGATCCTCCAGAGCGCGCGCTTATTCCCAAATCAAGCATTTTGCAGCGTCATGTTAAGAAAATGTGAGGACTCTGTGGCGTGAGGCGCGGGCAGATGGTTGGTGCGGCTCCGACGCTCATGTAAGAGCTCCAGCAGAACGCGTGAATCATCATTCCAACTGTTCCATGTGCGTCCTCTGGATTCAGCTCAGTTAGGTTAGGGAGGGAAAAAAGTCACCTTACAGGAGAGCTTTAAGTTGAAATTGAACGATCTTATGACAGGATGATGCTGAACGTTGGGTTTTTACGCACAAACCCGCAGAAAACACCAGAACAGAGACAGAGGAGTCTGAGAATCTCAGAGTCATGGTGAGAAAACACCGCAGCGGCGCGGATGAAAGCTTGGCTCATGCGTGCGCGTCTCCAGCTGTTCGGTCTGGTTTCCCCCCACGCGTCACTTTCTGCTGCAGGTACTTCCTGCACGTCAGTCACAGCTGACGGAGACGCGGATTGGTGTCGCTCGGCCCCGCAGCGCGCAGGCCCCTCCTCTCCGCCGGAGCCCTGCCTGCGCTGCGCTGCGCTCGTTTCAGGGAGCGCGGAAGGTTTGTGCGCTCTCGGAGGCACGCAGATGAAGTTGTAGGCTGGAGGATTTCGAGGACATCCAGGCTGCGAGAGGAGAAGAAAACTGGATTTGTAACTTGTTTTGGAGCTGTGGGATCCGCTCAAACCAACAGAAAGTGGCGGAGACATCCAGACGAGTTTGTGGCGTTTGACTGGGAGACCAAGCATACCCAACAGTATGCGGTGCAGTTATGGCAGGCAAGGGTAACACAGTCGTGAGGACGCTGGAGGATTTAACGCTTGACTCTGGTTATGGTGGAGCCGCGGACTCGGTCAGGTCGTCTAGCGTGTCGCTGTGCTGCTCCGACACGCATCCGTCCTTCTCGCATGGGGGCAACTGCTGGCATCTGACGGAATCCATGCACAGCAGACACAACAGTTTGGACACGGTCAACACCGTCCTGGCGGAGGAAACGGAGATCCTGGAGTGCGCGGGCCACTGCGCCAAGCTGCCCGAGCTGGAGGACGTGCCGTGGAGCCTCGGGGAGGTGGAGGGCGCGCTGAGGAAGGACGAGGAGCTGATGGTGGGCGACCCGCCGCCGGAGTTCCTGGCGCGGCTGTCGGCGCTCATCAGCCGCGCGCTGGTGCGCGTGGCGCGGGAGGCGCAGCGGCTCAGCCTGCGCTACGCCAAGTGCACCAAGCACGAGATCCAAAGCGCCGTCAAGATCGTGCTCTCGTGGACCATCTCCGTCAACTGCATCACGGCGGCTCTGAGCGCGCTGTCGCTCTACAACATGAGCACCGGGGACAAGTTCAGCCGGGGCAAGTCCGCGCGCTGCGGGCTGGTCTTCTCCGTGGGCAAGTTCTTCAGGTGGATGGTGGACAGCCGGGTGGCCCTGCGGATCCACGAGCACGCAGCCATCTACCTGGCCGCCTGCATGGAGAGCCTGGTCAGGGAGGTGTTCAGCCGCGTGCTGCGCAGCGCGCTGGTGGAGAGGGACAACGGGGTTCCCAAGTTCACGTTGGAGTCCATGGAGCAAGCGATCAACAGCGACTCGGAGATCTGGGGTCTGCTGCAGCCCTACCAGCACCTCATCTGTGGCAAGAACTCCAGCGGTGAGTCTCCAAAGACGAATTCGGTTTGGCTTCGCTCTGGTTTGTTAACGTGCTGTACCAGGTTTCTTGATGGGACAAAGTGAGTTAAGACCTTTGGACTGGTTGATCTGGATTGGTTTAGACCAGGTGTCTGCAACCTTCTACACGCTATTCGGGTCAATTTCCCACCAACCACATCCATGAGACACAAAGTTTAACAAACAATAAGAAACTGATCTGTATTTATGTTATCTAGGCTAAATATAAATTAACTTTTATTTTTTTTGGTATAAATAAAACATAAAAATAAATTCCCTTTTGACAGAGGTTCACATGACTTCCTTTCAAAATAAAAGGGACAAATATGATTCTCTCTCTAGCAAATGTGATATATAAAAAAAACATTTATTTGACCGTTTGTGGTGAATCATCCTCAGTTTGCACTGTTTGCACTATTGTACCTTTATTTATTTATTGCTCTGACCTTTGTGTAATGTTATTTTTTTTTTGCTCACTGTTTTTTATTTTTGTTATTCTTAAGTGTTTCATGTTGCACATTTGCAGCACATTCCAATTCTGTGAAACTACCCTGCTCACCGAAAATGGCAATAAAAATACTCCTTAAATCTCTGCCAGAAATTTACAAACCAAAAATTAAACAGAGCTCATTAAGTGAACCTTTCTGTATTTTTCAACCATGAGAGGCACCGAAAATCCTTGAATTTGTTCAATAAATAAAAACATCTGCTTGAATTCTGACTGACCTTCTGTTGATTTTCTGTGGCACAAAAAAACTGTCAAAATGTTTCACTTCGACTTGCGATAACTGTTTCAATAAGTTAATTTACTTACTTTTTGCTTTACAGTTACCTTTTTAAATGAAAACCATTTTCACTTTTCTTTAACCAGAGAGCTAAATGGAGGGCTAAAGGGGCCCCCACGTGGCTCCGCAGGTTGCAGACCCCTGGTTTAGACGCTCTTCAAAGCTGCAAAAGTGTCTCACTGCTGTGATTACGCAGCATCTTGACAAGCTTAACATCAGCCAAAGTCTCCTAAAAACAGATCAAACCAACTCCATCCTCTGCCGCTTGAGCTTTTCCTCCCTCCCGTCCTTCCGGCGTGGATGTGAGCGATTCTGACAGCCGCTTGGTCATGCAGAGGTTCTGCAGAAACAACAGAATTCCTGGTTATGTTTGTGTTGATGCTGCTGTGTCACCCCAGAAGGTGTGGGCTGGCCTTCTTTTCCAAAAGGATGAGCTGGCTGAAACTATAAAGCAGAAGGGACTTCAAATCCTCCAACTGAGAGGCAAACGGGGACATGCAGGAAAGACAAGCTGCTGATGAAAGAATGTAATGGAAGAATGGATAGAAATATTGGATTGGGATTCGTGAGATCTTATTTTTCATTGGTTCATAACCAAAAATGCACAAAAGGATCTTGGGATTTACTTTGATGCTTTAAAGTAGAAGGACATCTACCTTCTTCATCCGTTTTTAACAACCAGGCCTTTTTTTTTTGCATTAAAACAATTGTTGAAAACACGGAAAGCTGTCAATGTAAGTCCAACTCCTCCATGTCTTCCTTTTACAACGTCCTCTGCCTGGATGACAGTGTTACAGACGCCTGCTCTTCTCTGAAAATGATTCCAGGAGCTGCTCTTTGCATCCTCCTCCCGCCTCCTCTGTGAGACGCATTGTTTGCGAGGGTGCAGGGGAGGCTCCAATTTGCATTCAGAACTTCTCTGTTGTGTGATATCAGGGGTTTAGAAATGTGGCCGTTAAAACGAAAAAAGATCTGTTCCTAAATATTTTCAGGAAGTTTGGTGTTTTGAAATCGAGATTTTTCTTGACCGTTTGCTTCATTTTGAAAGTTAAGGTTGAAGTGCCAATCGTTGTGGGACATTTGACTAATGACACGGCCGCACTCTGCAGCCATTTGGTGGTTTAACCCCCCCTAATTCAACCCTTTAATGTTGGGTGTCAAGCTGGGACTTGGCTGTGGATTTGAGCTCACGACATTCCAGTCTCGGGGTGGACACTCTCCCACAAGCCCACTGAGCTGGTTGGAGGTTTTGGTGTGAAGTCCATCACTGGCTGAAGGTTGTTTCCTGCTTTTTGAGGGGCTCGCTGTCATGCCCACAGCTGTAGCTGCAGACCATAACCATCAAATCCACGCCGCTCTGACCGATACTTTTCTTTGGCAAAGGAACAGTGGAAACCTGACGCTTTTCACACTTTAAGTAAATCCACCAGATTTTATGTTTGACTTTGGAAACGGTTTGAGTCTGGGATGAATTTGGCACGACAGAGGTAGAAACAGGAAGTAAGAGCTTGGTAGCAATGACCACCACACCTACAGGAACCTCAGCAAAGTTTGGTTTGGATGGTGGCAGTAAAGAACGTTCTACTCTCCTAAGAACTTTACAGAGGTCTGGACCTTGTTAATGTTGGATATCCAACATTCGCTGTCCCGGTTTGAACTCCACGCTGTTTGAAAAGACTCAGGCTGGAACGAATTTGGAGAAAATCTTGTCCAGAAATGACAAAAAGCCAAATTTTTCCTTCCAAATCTTGAAAAATATCACAAATACTTCACGAATAAAACAATCACCAGTTGGGGGGTTGAGACAGCCGGAGCGATCCTCTGTTAGTTAAATATCTGTATAACTGTGGGTCAGTGTGTTGTGACTGGAGACAAACACTGAAACCCGATCAGACTGACTTTTTTCCGTCTAAAACACAATCTTGCTCCTGATTCACAACACTTTGAATAAAGAACTACTCAGAAATGCAATTTTGAGATGAATTTTGTTGATATATGGTCTACGTCATCGGAAAAACGGCACAAGAACATGTTAAAAACACCACAAACACAAACATTTTTAGAGAAGTCTTTGTTTACCTTGTTCTTTGAAGGATTGTTCTTATTTCCTGTTTCTGTTTTTCTTCATTCTATCTTTTACTACTGTGAATCATTTGGATTTTATCTAAAGAAATAAACAATTATTTAATTATTGACATGATCTAATTCATGTTGTAGCTTTTGCACCTCCATATCTTACTTTCTAAAAGGTCATTTTGGGTCACTGATCACATTGTGTTGCTCTGTACGGTCAAAGGGAGTCTAAGGACTGGGTAGGTTTGCTTTTTTTAGTGTTTGCTTTGTTGCACAGCTCAACATTGCAGAGTTATTTTGAAAGATTCCTCACAGATCTCCCTATGAAATGTATCTGAGTAAGACTTTCCTCATTCATCTTCATAAATCATCTTCAGACATCCGCTCCCAAAACTGCCAGGGAGTCCTTTAATATTGTCCTGAGTGACTTAATTGTATCTGATTACGTCTGTCATTCGCCGTGACCTTCCCGGAGGAGCCGGTACCGCTCGGGCAGGTCACATGACACAACAGGCTGCAACAGGCTCGCCTGCCACGGTCAAGCCGTCAAATTAGCCGCGTGGTGTCTGTTGTGGTCTTCGCCCCGGCTCTTTCACACCATCTTTTATTGTGTTCTCTGAGCTGTGTTTGCATATTTGTTTTCCGCTGTGGGTTTTAATAAGCCCGGCTCATAACGGCGTGAGTCTGGCAGAGCCGCTCGTCGCCCGTTCTGTTATTATTTTCTGGGGGACTCGCACATTAGCTGACAGATTGTCGTCTCTCTGGTGGAGCTGAAGCACCCGGGCAGGCGAGCTGCTTTTGATGGATTTTTATTTCCTGGTAATTTCATCAGGCCAAAGGCTGTGCCCACACTCCTGCTAACAGTTTCCGCAGCGCGTGGTGATTGTGAAGTTATTTTAAGGCCAAGACAGATTTTATGAGCCGCATCCACTTCCAGTCTGCCGTCCATGACAATGATTTTTATTTCTTATGCTTCTGGCTGATTTGACTGCAATCCAAAGCACACAACCGAGACCAGCACTGAATTTTGGGGATTTATTACGTTTGTGCCATCTTCCCAGCATGCACCAGGCCCGGTTGAGATAATAGGAGAACTGTGAGAGATACATTTCTAATGTGATGATGGAGACGAGCACAGGAGGAAGACTCAGGTCGCCGTGTCAGCCGGAGGAGGTAGAGCTGAGATGGTGTTGGCTCAGGTCCCTCAGAGATATAATTACCATGCTGCTCTGCTTAATTAACACTCCAGCTTATCTACTGGTCATTAAGATTAGGACTTAGCTACAGCAAACAGAAGGAAGCGGGAGAACAAAGTTGATAATTCCTTCTCGTTTATTCTCACTTGAAAAGTCTACGGCTAATCTGATCTGCGTGCGGTCAAGATAGAAATGTCTTTGAGGCGTCTTTCCTTCAAACTAGTTGCTTCACTTTTCTCTTATTGATGCAGGTCTTCATCAGGAGGACAAAGGTGATGGCTTCGATTGTTAAGAAAGACTAACTAAGTTATAAGGACTGAGACAGACCAGCAACCTATAGGAGAAATGTATGAGAAAGTGAGTAAAAAAACTCAAAAAAAAAGAAAAGAAAAAACAATATGAACTCATATTGACCTAAACACAGGACAGGGGAGGGTTTATTATTTTTAAAAAAGAAAAACTTTTAATTAAACCAATGCTGCCAAACTGAAGGTCTGCTGTGGTGATTGGTCCAAAATGAACCAATAGGTCACTTGTTTTTACCTGTTTTTTTCCTGTCATGCCAAACTCTCAGACTTCCCGCTCCTCAGCAACCAGCTCCCAGAAGGAAAGGTGGGGACTTCCTGCTCTGGACCTTTTCAAAGCAGGGGAGCGCTGTCAACCCCCCACCTCTCCAAGTTCGTGTAGGATTTGAGCCCCTCACTTCTGGAGGCTAATTTCAGCTGCAGTCTCAGTTTAACTGCACAACATCGTCCCGGAGAACAAAGCGACGCCATCGTCCTTTGCAGTTTTGACACACGGATCCGATTGACACAAGCCCTGAAAGTCGGGAGACGATGCCTCTGTGATGCTGAAAGAGCTGGTGACAGCAGCTGTCAGTGGAGTCTTTGACGTTATCCGTCAGAAGCAGAGAAACTCTGTTCAGCAGATGTATCCTGCAGGGATGCGGCAAACACCCGTGAACTGTAATCAGCTTAACCTGAGCCGGGTTTTAAAAACCCAAGTTTACTCGGCTAACCAGAGTGTGAGACCGGACGGCGTTAAAAATCCCAGAATTACAGAAGCAGAGGCAATGTTGACTCGGCTGAAGGTTTTCTCCAGCTGCTTCTGTGGACATTTTGTTTACTTTTAAAAATCACACTGAAACCAGTTTAAACCTGGAATAAAAAATAAATAAATGTTTGCTTCAGTTAAAGGTCAGATCACAAAAACAAGAAAAAGTTCACAGTTTCTGTTGATACTCTATAAATGCTGCTTTTACAGAAGCTTTCGTGAACGTGATGCACGTTCAAGAACGGGCTGAACGCAGGTTTTTTTTAATGTGCTTTTAGCATATGGTGTTCACACTGGACTGTCGCTACCCAATACTAATGCATGTACTTACAGTTGGAACAGACTTGGTGCAAAATGTGAAGCAGTGCAAATCTTACGAATGTTGCTCCAGACTTTTTTTTTCACAGCTCTATTCCGATATTTACGGAAGACTTGGTGTCATAGAATTCCAGTCGGACACAAACCTCAATTGTTCATTTCTCCTCAATTTTCAAACGCTTCTGTGAATTAAAGGAGACGTCATCCATACGTCACGACCAAATCCGGGTCCCTGATTGGTCAAAGTTCGACCTGGTTTCAACGCCCGTTCATTAGCTGCATGTTTTGTACGTAGAGCTCAAAAATGGACTCAAAAAGTTGTGTAGCGATGCGTGAAAACACACATATAGGAGTGTTGACATAGTCTTTTGGTCGCTTGAACGCGCATTGCTGAGAGTGGAGTAAACTATGCATTTGAGGACATTTTTTATCCTAAGTAAGACAAATATAAAGGAAGACAGATTCTCCTCCATGTTGGTTTTGGACTCAACCCACTGATTGCATCAACATGTCAAAACTAAATCTGAGTTCTTGATTGGTTGCTGTGACGTAAAGTTTTGCCAAAACATTCAGATATATTTTAGCACTTGAAACATCGTGCAGTGTTGTGCCGCCACGCCCAAAACAGGTGATGTATGGCTGTAGGGATGAATGGATGGCATCCCTTTGAATTCACGGAAATGCCAACCGTGTGAAAATGAATCATGAAAGAGAAATTAATCATTTTGGTTTGTGTGCGACTGGAATTCGGTGACACTAAGTTTTTCCTATAGCAGAATAGATATTTGAACGAAAAAAGCCTGGAGCCAGATCCAGGAGAGTTGTACAGCTTTGACATTTCACACCATCTGCAGGTACCTGACATTTGCTAGCAAGAGAAAAAGAAGCCCCTCCCTGCTTGTCCAGTGTGAACACCATGGGCCATCCTTATGGTCGTGTTAAGCGTGTTCTTGAACCTGCGTCGAAACACGCCAAAGGACCTTTCAACACATCTGTACTTAAACCTGATTGGAACAGGACGCCCTGCCTCGCCTATCGCTTCAGTTTGAATCGACTGCTCATAATAATGATGGTTCTACAGTTATTTATTATTAGAAACTATGAATTGCCCTCTTGATCTCATTACATAAGTGTTTTCAATCCTATTTTCAACCTTGTTTCGTTTCGTCTTTCTGCCTCTTCTGAGGCTTTGAAATAAAACCGTGACCCCCCCTCCAATCAAGATATGAGGTTAACGGGTAAGAAAGTCTAAAAAAACAAACAACTGAAGCTCTGAGATTGTGTGATCTTGAATGACTTCGTCGTTCGCTCTGAGGCTGAAATCACACGCTTTGCTTTGAAAAAGAGCCCCCCCCCCCATGCGTCTTTCCAGCGCCGCTGCAGGTTTCTGCTTCCACACATCTCGTCACATGTTGCCCATGGCGACCGCCTGTTTACTTTGATGATGTTTTTGATCACACCTTTAATTGTGACTCCTCATTTTTATGCTTGACAGCTCTCAGGAGTCTTCACAGAGCCTTTTTTTTTTCTAAAGGGGTGCCGACGTGATGTTTTACGAGGGAACAGCACGGAGGTGACACTCAGAGTCAGGATGTAGCTTTTTTATTTCTGCTTTACGTGTTACACAAATAGCTTCGCTTTCAGTTTTTATCCTAAGCAACAAAGGGGAAATTTTTGCAGGAATTTCAATGTTTTTGCGTCACCGTGGCTCTTCTGTGGTCGTAAAAATAATTCAGAGGATAACTGTAAGAAAACAAACTCCACTTTGTGCATTTTATGTTTTATTAAATGCATCATTGTGTAATGCGGGATGTCAACTTATCTCTGATGTGATTCACGAGCCTCACAGCTGCTGAATTATGCAGCCGGGCAGATGATTTACATTGTTGTAGATGTATTTCTAAGCAGCAGGCATCAATCATAGCCCCCCCCCCTGAGCTCTGTATCCTCTCACGTTTAGGATTTTACGCACTTTCCTGGAGTTGTTTCTGCACAAACACAAACCAGTCCAGTCTGATGCTGGGTTTTCCATCTGCATTTGTAGTTTATTATTATTTAACTGAAATTTAATATATTTTGTGGGTCAAAGTGGCGTTGGGATGCTTCTATTACCTTTAATACTAAATATTTATATAAAAAAAGAAAACTTGTAAAAGTCGCAAAATATTTGACATTTGTGTAAAGTTTAAATGAGTGAATTAGTGTATTTAAACTTTGTAAAAATGTTTAGTTTTTAGCAGGTTAAGCTGTATTGAGGACCAAGGAAGTGTCTCTATGAAATATATTTATTGATATATAGTTGAATAATTCAGTTGTATAGCATTTTGGCATCAAATAGCTTAATTAAATTACAACTACTGTATTTTTTTTTTGTTTTTTTTTGTGCATCATTTTGTTTCTCTGTGACACAATTGCCAAAATTGCTCTCAGTTGCTGTGACTTATCTGTTGGTTACTCAAATGTCTTAAATGTGAATGCTTTTGCTTCCAACAGCCTCGGTAAAAGAAGATTAAAACTGAAAACACGCTAACTTGGCTTCTGCTGGTTCGTCCTTCATGTTGGAGCAAAAGTGATTAAAAGCTTTTCATGCTGGTCTGCATTCAGAAGTGACTCAATCCACAGAAAACTTCTAATCTTCACCAAACATCTTTCTATTTTAACTTCATGCAGACAAAAACGAACTGTTTCTGTCTGGGATTGAAACACTGTGAGCTGATGGTGCATAGAGGGAAGCAGCAGTTCTGTTTCTGTCTGGACTGTGAGCTCACTCAGGAGCGTTGAGTTGTTCTTTTTTTTAACAGGTTTGAAAATGATTAGAAGGTAATAGTTGGATGATTTCATGAAAAAAAATCTAATGTTTGTAAATCTCCAAAGCCTATAAGGAGGCATCATATGTCTGTTGTGTCAATCATTGAATGCATTTTTGATGGTGGAGAAAATAAAACTTTTCTGCCATCACCAAAAGCTTTTTAGCATTTATGGTCGACTACCAGCTACGTAAAATTTGGTGCAAAACTAATACGATGGGTGCCTCTTTTTTAATTTGTGCAGCTCTTGTTGTCATAGCAACCAACACATTCTTACTTACTCCCTACTCATCATCTATGGACGGGTTTTCAGAGCTCCCTCCACGTCACTTTTTGGCGTTTGGGGTGTTCCCAACAGTACCGGTCCATGGTCGAGTTGTTTTTCTACGTATCAAGTCGCACTGCATAATATGCGGCGACTGACTCTCAAATGTTTCTCATAATGTCACAATAATAACGATGCAGACACGATGGATTCACATTTATATTATGTTTAGAAAATATCAGTTTTACGATGGTTGTGCCGTTTCATTTTGTTTTATTTATCCGTCACGCCTTAAAAGTTGGACTAAAGTTAGAGTCTGGATGTTATCCTCTATTTGACGTTAAGGGAAAATCTTCATGATGAAGTCTAAGTTTAAACCAACTGCCACCTGTTTGACAGAGAACAAAGATTCAATCAAATAAAGTTTCCAACCTGCTGAAGATGTTTCTGACCTGAGGAAACTTGTAAAAAGGGACATTTAGGAATTTTTCCCACAGAAAGACTGAATTAAGCAGAAAGGTTCCAGTTCTGAAATGAAACCTTGATAGACTGAAAACCTTCAAACATGGATTCAAATTCTTCAGGGAGGTGTTAGATTTGCGGAAGAGGCTAAAGAGGGCTCCTGGATCCTCCTTTCATACAGTTTTCTTGGTGATGTCGGCAGTTGTCCTGGTAGTGTTTCTGTTTATGTCACTAAAAAATCAATACTTTCAAAAAGTTTTAAATTGTGCTGAATTCCTTTGAAGTAGGAGTTGGATATTAATTACATGCAGATCCTCAGCTACTTTTTAATATATTACACTGAATATTAAAACTTTTTTTCCCGAACCTTAACTTTAAGACATTTTTAAGCAACTGGACCTCTTTATATTTTAGTTGAAGACCTCGGTTTAAGTTAAGCGTCACAACTTCCTTATGGTGTAGTATTTTATAAGCAGTAATGAGGCTGCAAATACACGAGCGGTGAATTGGTCAGGGCTAACCTGGGATCGTTTCAGGAAGTCGGGTCATTCTTTGGTGTTTCCTGGGCCCACAGTGACAGACGCTGCTCGCCGGCGACTGCTCATTGTGAAAGGGGACATGCAGTACACTGAAACTGGGGGCTGGGCTGGGCTCAGCTCATGTGAAGATGTAGAAATGCTGGTGTTGTGTAGGCTGAGACACTTCCTCCTACTGCAGTGATACTTCATAAAATTCACAGGAAACTTCTGCTCTCACTCACTCCTTCCCTGTCTCTCCATTTCATAAAGATTTGACCTGTCTGTACTGTTGTTACGTCCAACAGCTATATTGGTTTTTTTATATTATTATTAAATAATCTAAATAATCTAGAGGTAACAATTGTATAGAAATGTATAAAAAACCTTACATGTTTAAAATAAAACTTGATCAAAGACAAATTGTTCTTTGTCTTAAATATTTGCAAATTAGTCCAAAGGGGTTACACCGACAGCTGACTTCATTTAGCTTCATCAAGAGTTCACTCAAAGCTCCTAAAGTTGATAAAACATATTTCCTATTCTAAACAGCAGTCATTTGATCAACACAAAACAAAATAACAAGCCCATTTTTACACCAGGAACCCTGCAGCTCCCAACTGTAAACAAAAGTATTTGTAGTTTGGTAATATAACTTGACTCTTCACCAACAGTTTTTATTTTGCTCAAATTTATACTTTATGCTTCCTTTTCTAGAGCTCAGATTTGTATTTGGGTTCATTTTGTTAGTTGTGTAGTCTGTACCAGAACTACAACACACTAAACAAAACAATGTAAAGAAAAAATATTTAAAAAATATATTTAAAAAAAGAGAAAATATTCATTTTCATATTTCAGGCCGGCTTAAAACGCAAAAAAACCTGGAGCCAAGTCAGTTCACCAAGTAACCACTAGAGGACTTGTAGGACAGGAACTGTTCATTGACATGGGAATGTACCTGTGCAACAAGGACAAATGTATTGTTCCAAAACCCTGCCACATCTCAGTGGATTAAGGGTAGTCATGACAACTAAACTAGGTGTGTTTTGACACCGAGTCATCTGGACTTATTGTCTTTTCAGAAAGAGACAATAAGTCCAGAGTCCATGACTCAACATCATGTCTGCGTCACCTGGATGAATGAGGGTCTTTATGGTGATATAAACTACGTGTACATTTTTGTAAACCTAGTTTCTATTTTAGGCGACCCAAAAAATGCCAACAAAAGGGTGAAGAATGATGGTTGACCATTGAATTTTCTGTTCTGAGTCAGTCTTACTGGTTGGCTTTTGATAGCAGTTAGGTTTGTTTGTCCCGCCTACTCATCGACTATTAGTAAGGTCAGCTGATGTCATATCCTGTTAAAAAACCATTTAACATTGGCTGTATATGTTTATATGCTTACAGTTTTTGGTTCAAAGGTTAATACAGAGATGCATCCTTCAATGAAAGTGTGCATTGGTGCGCTTGATCATTGGTTGTTCTTTGACATAGAGACACATGAATTGGTCTGAAACATCCCAAAAACACCATGGTTGCTATGGTCTACTCACCTATATCATGGCTCCAATTTTGAATACAACTTTTTAGCAGTTGACATTATAAGGTTGCTGGAGCCTATCTGAGCTACTGTTGGACGAAAGTGGTTTACATCCTGGACAGGGAACTGAAAGGGTTGCCAGTCTATCGCAGCGACACACTGCCACTCATACTTACATTGCAACTGTGTTGTGTTTTGTAGAAAAACAATTGTGATTGTTTAGTTTGTGATGCCAAACAAGAGTGACGTTTTACGTGCAAAAATAACAGCTCGGTTGCTTTAAATTGACCATAGCTAGCTTTTTTTGGTCCAGAGTTGATGCCAGATTATTTTCTAAGAAGAATATTTGGCGTAATATTTTATTTGGTACAGTCAAGGGCCAAGTGACGAGACAACACCTACAGTGTTGTTTTTTCAAATCCTTAGTCAAAGAAAGCTGAAGGCTGAATGGAGCAAATGAGCTGCTGAAAACAGTCTTTATGTTTGTAATCCTTTCTGAGTAAACTGCCTGTCAACAGATAAAGTCTCAGAATATCCAAATGTATTGGCGCTTTTTAGAAGTTAAAAGTGAAACTGAGCAATTAATTAAACTGTATTCAAGTGTGCTCAAAGCATTTTTCCCACACAAATCTTTTGCTTGCTGCCAAATGCTACTCCACCGTTTATTTGGTATTTTCGTATGCAAGTCAGCTCTTGCAGCCGCTTCTCGGTTGCGTAAAAAAAACAAATCATGATTTTCCTTGTATTTCAGTATTGTGTTCCTTTTATATTTATCTCTGGCATGTTTTCTGTCTGGTTGAACCAGTTTTCTTTTCGGTAACTGGTTCTTCTGTATAGTGAGACAGACAAGTAGAGACTCATCAAGTTCTGACAGTTGACATTGCAGCTCAACTGTATCTTGGGTGTCTTTTCCCTAATGTGGGAAAACGCTTCACGGTCACTTGAAGTCTTCAGGAAACCCTTCATAAATTGCAGCAAAGTTCAGGGCATAAATTCAGCTGAAAGAAGCTAAACGTTTCATGAAGGACCCTAAATCTGAAAACAAACATAGATTTGAGTCTTGGGGGTTAAACTTGTAGGTGATTGTGACATCACCGACCCAGATTAGAGCAGAGCTGTCGGCTCTTTTTTTCTCTTTAAGCCACGTCTTGGTTCTTTCAAAACAGGTGGTGCAGAGTTTTTAAAGTGTCACGCCTCCTTGAAGTGAACTTGTGACAAAACCACATCAAACGCATTTTGTGCTTTATCTTTTTCTGGACGCCTCCCTGGGGAGGTGTTCCGTGTCCCGGGGAAGACCCAGGACACGCTGGAGAGACTATGGCTCTCGGCTGGCCTGGAAACACCTCGTGGTCCCCCCAGAGGAGCTGGAGGGAGTGGCCGGGGCGTCTGCTTAGACTGCTGCCCCCCTGACCCGGTCCCGGATGACCGGAAGAAGATGGATAAATAGATGGATGGATCTTTTCTTCTTGATATTGATAAAAACAGCTGGATACCAATAATTTAATATGAAATCTGGAGCGAGTGACGCCCCCCCCCCAATCCAAACAGGAAGTACTTGCTATCTCCAAGAAGCCAAAATCCCATAAACTATAAATATATATATATATATATATATATATATATATATATATATATATATATATATATATATATATATATATATATATATATATATATCGCTTTATATCGCCCAATCTTGACTGCAGAAGTTATGCAGAGAACTATGTTGTCGCTCCTTAATTTAACTTCTTAAATTAAAAATATACCGTTTTATTTGTAGACATTTGTAGGAATGCCCACCTCTGCAGATAATTAAATGCTTTTAAAAGAGCGTTTGACCTAAATGACCCATGTTTTCCAAATAGCAGTGAACTCACAGCAGGTCATGTGACAACCAGTTACCGGTAAATAATTCCTACACTTAAATCTCAACACAAAATATTGTTTGAAAATGCGCAGCAGGACAAGATAAAGATGTGGTTCTGGTTCCTCCATCACTTCAGATCTGTAGGCTGAATGTGGGCAGAGCTGAGATACATACTGTCATCCGCTGTGTGGAGCGATAGGAACGATAAAGAAGCTGGCAGGTGAATGAATGAAAGGATATTACAGTCTAAAAGAATGCATTTCCTCACAAAAATACAGGTGAGAGGACTAACGGTTTCTGCTGCAAATCTCCGCTCAACACACCAACAATTGATCCTTTCGGGCAGAGAACCTTGTGCAGCAAATGCAGTTGTCCGTGTGTGCTCTGCTGAGTTTATTCATCTCGGGACTCATTCACCTATGCAAATGCACACCTACACAATGCAGCTGCATGTTTCTGCTTCCACGCGTTCCAAGTTTAATCCTCAGGCTTCCAATCTATTTCTCACACCTACAAGAAGGGAGTCTCTTCTTTAGCAATCCCTGCAGTCGCCATCATGAACCGCTGTTGGTTTTTGGCTTCACTTCATTAATTGTCATATCGTCTCAGATCTGGTATTATCTGTTCTCACCGCCTTCGCCCTTTGATTTGATAACTATGAAGGAACGAGCCTCGAAACTAAACTACAAAATAAGTCAAAGCCAAAGTCCAAAACTTCACTGAACAATTTCAGGGGTTAGGCCTTTTGTTTTGGACAGTAAAGTTAAATATTGGAGTCTTGGGCATTACATAACAGATCATATTGGATCTGGGCTGCATGGTGGTGTAGCGGTTAGCACACACAGCCACAAAGTCCTGGTTCAAATTACCAGCTGTGACCTTCACCAGCATCTTCTCCTCCTGGATGCGTGGGTTTTCTTCAGACTTCCTCCTACAATCCAATCCAAAAGAGGTTCAATTGCCCCTAGGTAATCATATGAATGTGTGGCCCTATGAGAGACTGGTGACTTGTCCAGGATGTTCCCCTTCGGCCAGCTGTAGATGGGATAGGCTCTAACAAAATCCCGAAAGTTGTTCAGCGGGTTCCAAAAATGGATGAATGGCTTATTTGATTCCAGTATTGTCTTTAATTACTGAAAAAAGGTTGTTTTTCCAGCACAACTATAGGTGCATTAAGCAAAACAAAATGTTACATAACTTCACTACCCAGAATGCTTTGAGGGGATTAGAGGCAGGTGAATGGTCAGAAGGGCTGATTTTAGTGATCTGTGTTGTTCTTCATGTCCTATTGTCCACAATCAGCCCTTGGTGGGAGAGCAACATGCCAAATAAGTCAAACCTTATCGACAATAAATCTCCACATTAAAGCAATACTCTTTTTCTGTTCATTATGTTGAAGCATAGTGCGTACCACTCCACCAGGCTCCTGACTACAGCGGCGTGGCTTCATAATTTACCAAAGTCATACTAAAACAGATTTTTGAACGAAGAATCTGCTCCTCCACTGATAAGTGTGGGGGGTGGGGGGGGCAGTCCTGGTAAATTACCTGCAGGGTGTAGAATACCGCAGACTCTAAATGGTGTATTTTCAGGAGGTTGTCAGCGTTATTCACTTAAACCCTCATCCCTAAAACCAACTGTCAAGCACGGCGGTGGAAGAGTGATGATGTGGGTTCCATGCAGGACATCTGCGTCCCACAGTTGTTCGATGGAGCTCAAACTCCAGCAGGTAAATCTGAGGGGAAAACGCTGACTGCTAAAGCTTTGGCTCCTGGAATCAACCGAGGGTCACTCAGCATCAGAAAAGCAAAAAGAAAATCCGATTGAAAGGTGTTGGTTTTTTTAAAGAAATCCTGGTACAGTAGTACAAACCAAGAATACTGGCACATGTAGAAATAATAACAACTTCTTATGAAGGAAGCTTATCTCCGTTTTGTATGAATTTGCTTCCATTTGTTGTGACTAAAATGTGACTCAAGTGACACTGATAAGCTCATATAAAACCCTCCAAACAAGTTTTCTAGAGTTTATTTCTCCTAATAAATGTGTTTTTCTATGTTCCACTGAGTCATTTTTGGAACAATCTGTTACTGTTGTTACTCATCATAGATCTCACAGTAATAAAACCAAATCATTTCGGGGAAAGGGAGCCACCATGTTTGAAAGAGAAGATTATTGGCATTGTAGTTTTAAAAATGCATAAACTGGAAATGTGTGATGTTTGATCATATTTTCACTGAGTCATAAGTCATTCGTGCACCATGAAACAAATTCAGACCACTTCTCCTTTGGAGTTTCCGTTCACTGAGGAGTGGACTTACCAGTTCCTGCTCTCTGCTGGAAGTCGAGGGCTGTGAAATTGTCCAGGAATCATCAATCATAACTTCATTTCCGGACCATCTCCTGCCTCTTCTCGGATCGCTTTCACCACGGCCGCTCCTCTGCTGCTATCGTTTCCCACGTCTTCTCCGACGCATAAATCTGTGCATCCCTGTGGGAGAGGAAAGTGAGGCTGATGGAGTGGGCTGCCACAGGTTCTCCTCGCCGAGCGAGGCTTGGCCTTATCCATGTTTTAGTGCAACACAGCTGTGATGTATTTATGTGTTTAGAAGCTCATTCTGGAGGTTAGAGGAGTGATAGGTGGGAGATAACAGAGATTTACCCTGCTGGGAGATGGATTGGCTTCCCAAAGTTTAGCTCTTATTTTTTTTTATTTCATTTTAAACAAGAAAAATGAGGGTGTTTGTTCTCTTTTCAGCACAATTTTCTTTCAACTCAGGTTTTTAATGGCTCAAAAGTAAACATCTAGTTATACTTTTACTGTTTTACAAACAAAATAAAAAAATATTTGTTGGTTATTTGTTGCTCTTAATGCCTAAAAATGTCACTGTTCCCATCTATCTTATCAGTCGGAAAAACATAAAAAATATATAAACCGGTACTTAGGATAATATGTAAGATAGAATAAATCAAGAAGAGAAGAATAACTATTTCTTAGTTTTCCAGTAAATATATTACATAGGTTTATATTACGTGTTAAAATGACGATTCATAATCGTATTTCGGGCGGATGACTCGTAGCAGTGTTTACAGCTTACCCTAGGGCGGTTCAGTCAATTAATGCACCTGCTCAGCGTCCCATTTAAGCCCAGGTGCGCAGGCGCTCATTATCTTTCTTACCTTCAGCGCTCATTCTTCGCCCCACCCTCCTCCCCGGCTTCCACCTGTGGGCTCCGTAGGGGGGTTTTTGTTACCCGAAAGTTTTATGGAAATCTCTCATGGAATTGAACGGAGCCTTATGCCAAACCAAAAGATGTGAATGCCAACTAAAGTATGTGGAAAATGTCAAATAATTATTTCTTACTGCAAGAGTTGTCTGACTGAAATATAACTTTAAGTAATTCAAGTTCTATGAAATGCAGTTATAATAATTTAAAAAGCTAAAAAGTACAAAACATGTAAAAAATAACAAAAATAAACTTCAAAAATATGAGAATAGGAAAAAGAAAAACAACAAAAATAGACTTTAAAGAAAGAAGATTGCATTAAGTAAAATAAATCACTTCCCCTTCTAGTAAAAATTACAAAAAATTACTAATTGTCAGTTTCCTGTTACTGCAAAAACTGAGAAAAATATTTCAAAATAAAATCAACTTAAAATAATTTGTAAGGAAAAATAAAAAATAAACACAACTGTTTGTTATGCAATACATCAAATATATAGGTTTATATTATAAATAAAGAAAAGATTCAATTCAAATTCTATTAAACATAGTTATTGTAATTTAAATTGCTAAAAAAAGGTGCAAACAAGAAAACATTTTCACAAATATGAAATTAGAAGAAATATACTCCCCCATAATTTGTCATCGAATGAAAGAAAATTGCATCGGGTAAAAAACAAATCTCACATACTAATGAAAAATAACACAAAACCACATTTTTAAAAATTAAAACAATTATGTAAATGTCTAAGTGAGTCTCTTTAAGTACATTTAAAAATATACTGTGTTAGAAAAACGTGATTTTTTAAATGTTTGGAATTCGTAATAAATGAGCTTTTTTCACTTTTCTAACAAAAGCATTGATGAGGCGCCGTTTCCTGAGTTTTGACAGAAAAGTGACAAAGACGAAGAACAGGACCGTCTGTTTTACTGCTGGGCAGATGGATGACAATAATGCTGAAAAGCAGACAAGCTGCAGCTTCATCTGTGTTGATTCCCATCACACACGCCCATAAAAACCTGGATTATCTGCAAAAGCAGGATTATTCATTATTGCTGCATGTATCTGCTGCTGATTTTATTCCTGTTCATCAATGATCACATGAGTAGAAATGTTTCTGCTGCCAGTAATTGTTGACAGATATTGATAAATTAAAAAGATGTGACTGCAAAAAAAAAACCCAAAGAAATACAAAAAGAGAAAAAAATACTAAACAATCTTTATAATGCAGACAATCTCAGTCAGGACACCGTATTGCAACAAGAGGCTCAGAGAATGAATGTCCTGTTGGAAAACTGGATGAACTGAAAGTCAGAAAATCTAAAAACAAAATGTGATTTTTTGTTGTTGCTTTTATTTGTCATCCGTTGAAAAAACAAGGTGCAGGATGACACATCCTCTGATGTTTGTGTCTGTTTCCACATGACCGTTAATCATGAGTCTGTTGACTGGGGGTGTGGGGTGTGGGGGGGGGTTGTTGTTCACTGAGTTTAACAGAAGCTTTGAAAGGTAATATTTCCTCAAACATTCCCCTTGTCTGCGTGTTGCAGGACAATCAAATATGGATCTTCGTTAATTATTTTTGTCTGGTTTTTGGCACAGATTGGTTTAACAGGAAAGGTTGGAATCACTTTGTGGTGTTTATGCCAAAACTTCATTTATGTATTAAACCTGCTAAACATCCAGCACACACAAGTCCAAAGTGTCTAGACTTTGACCATCCTAACATTAGACCTTAATCTTCATTTTTTGCTTTTTAAAAACTGTTTTCAACAATTATCCTACTGCTGGCTTCATGCAATTGTATTTCCATATTTGCCTAACTTTAAGGGTTAGTCTCATCACTTCTCCCTCACTGGGGTGTGTGAAATTTGTTCTCTGCCCTGGGGGAGGGGCAAGCTGCAGACATCGCCCTACTTGGGAAATTTGGTGATTCAATCCCTCCAATCCAATCCTTAATGCTGAGTATTAAACAAGGAGGGATTGGTTCATGATTTTGGTATGACCCAAGTGTGGATTTGAACCCACATTAGTATTATTATTATATTAGTTGTAGGGCAGACACTCTCCCACTAGGCCACTTTAAGACACATTTTTAGAAAAGAGAAAAAAGAGTGAAAATGATTTTCACAAGAAATAATCTCACAAAATACATTATTTTGAAAGACAGACTTTTCAAAATAAGACAAACACCTAACTGGTTCTTAAACATTTGAAGTACTGTTTGGCATCAGTTTCATCAAACACAGGTCAGTCTTACTCACATGTGAGCCACTCATTAATGAGAGATGCCCGAGCTCCACTTCTACCTTTTAGAATGAATAAAGCTGGTCTCCACATTCGTTTCCATGACTTTTCTCTCTGTGTTCACAGGTTTAGTGGCACATTGAGGTCCAGAATAGGACATTTTTAGATGCATTTTTTTAAGAAAAAAAAGTTTTATCATTGATGCTGGAATAAATGACAACAATCTGGCAAGTGTTATGATTGTGGATGTTTTGTTGACATGCATATGACACATACAGCATGCAACAAGAATGCAATAAATCTATACTGAGTTACATAATAGATGTCATCTCAATGGTTGTTGTTCAGCTGCAGACAGCCAGAGGTTAATTATTTTTAAGGCCAGAACTCCAGTTAAAAATAAAACAATGTTCTTAAAAAGGCTTTTTATTAGCTTAGCCACATTTTGGTCAATATAAAATGTGTGCATTCATTATTTATCCAAAGGTCACCAGTCAACACTCAGATAGATATAGTGGGACTCTAATGAGGTTAATTTTTCCATCCTTGTTTCCACATCAGCAGTAATCCATCCAAAAGTATGCCTGTTAATTAGCCTTTTACTAACAAGTTCTGACTGATGATGGTCATTCTAACACAGTAGACGTATTAAAATAACCTCACTGGATAATTTGTGTGCCTCTATAAGAGCTAAATACATATAAACAGAATTTAAAATAGAAGATATTTTGGGTAAAAGTTATTTGGATGCTTTGTTGAAACCTAGTTTGTTGTTTGGTTTGTATAGAAACCAAATGAACATTTGCTTAAAACGATTTCCCTGAGTGTAAATATTTCAAGACCACAGTTTAATTATCTCATGTAAAGATAACACATGAGGTTTTCTAAAGACAACGACCTCATTTGTTTTTATGGATTTGCCTGCAGTGCTTTGTTTTCTTCTGGAAAGCAGGGTCTGGTAAACACTCGAGTCTTTTTCTTTTCTTTTAGGAGTCAGATAAAATCAAGCAAACCATCAACTCGAGAGGAAAATGTCAGATAAAGGCAGAAACTGAGGAAAACTTTTATTGTTCAGATAAGTAATTAGAATCAATATTAATTGTGTAGAATTACAGCATGAATGTGCTTTTCTAAATGTTAATATTCTTCATACGTTACGCAATTGATGTAATTCCAACGGATTCTGACGCCGAGAAAAGCAGCCATGTGCTGACATACCAGGCTGATGCTGAGTTCACACTGGGCTAGGAAACGCGTTCAAGCAGACAGTTCCAATCAATAGTCTGTGTAAATGCACGTTTCAAGCTTCTGTGGTAAAAATTCTCATGTTTATGCATTGCTATGCAAGTTTTTAACTCAGTTTTCGGGCTCTTTGTACAAAACAAGCGGCTATTGAACACATGTTGAAAGTCAGACCAATTGAACTTTGACCAATCAGGGACTTCGAACGTAGTGTCCTTTTCAAAACACACAAGTACCAACTTTTTGAAAATTGATAGGAGAAATTAATAATTGCGGTTTGTACCCTGATGAAATGATATGACACCGAGACTTTCTATATATCGGAATAGCACTGGGGGGAAAAAACTGGAGCAAAATTCACATCAGGGCAAAGTTGATTGTCTCTGCGTCAATATCCATTGGGATTACGTTCATTGAGTAAATGGTCAAAGAGTTACGGTGTGCCACAAAGCGTGTTATTTAAGTGTCTCTGGCTACATCTCTGCTGTTAAAGCGATTAACAAAATGTGACTATCTGCCATATTTTCTGAAATGGATCAAACTAAACAGAGCTTTGTTGTGTTGATGCTAAGCGGTGGCTCCAACTGTTGCCTGCAGCTGTAAATTTGCTCTTGGGGTTCTTGTATGTGCGTCAGTCCAGCATCTTTTTAGTTTTCATGGCTTCCATCTTTATGTAAGTTTGCTTTTCTGGTGTTTTCTCCTTGAATCTGCTAAGCTCCTGTTGAGCTAAAGTGAAAATGTGAGCGTCTGCTTTAGGGTAGTGTGTGAAAGAGCTTTGTGAGCCAGTTAAGTGTTCCTGGATGAATACCCCGCTTCACATCAACCTAATTGAAAGGTGAGATTGACTTTCTTTTCAGAGAGCAGCAGTTTTTTTTTTTTTTTTTTTTACAGAAATCCTTCTGACAGTACCTGCAGAAGCTCTTTAGCAGGAGAGTAGAGCCTTATACCTCTATGTGTCTCTAATTTATTTCCCAGAGTCCCCCTTTTCCACAAGTCTCCAACATAATTATGTCCAACAGTGAAAAAGCCTTAGTTAAAGCCCAAATTGACAGCAAGCCTCAGAACATAATAACCCTGTTGCAAAGAGAGCTAATTTGTGAAGCATCTCAGCTATGTTCATGATTCAGCTCATGGAGAGGAGTAATTGGGACCGATCTAATGGGGGGGGGGGGGGGGGGGGGTCTTCTTTGAGGTGTTGTTAGGGATTATGTTGGACAGCACGGACATGGGGTTGTTGCAATGTCATAAAGCCCCTCTCATAATTGGAATAACTGAAGACTAAGAGATGATGCAGAATGTCACTATATCTTTTACTCGTTCCACATCTAGAATTTGTTCTGTTTTTGGCTTTGCTGTCAGAGCAGGTCTATTCTGAGCCCAATTTATAAAACATGAGACACCTCTTATGTTCCCTGTACCTTTGTAACCCCCTTAAAGCTGAATCCTTGGCACAAATTTGAATTTAAGTCATCTTAGTCTTTAAGTCAAAAGTCTTTAATAAGAAAATCCAAGCCAGAGAAGCCAACATTTGTGAGAGGACAATGGATTTGACCAATTAGACTGAAGCTTTGTGACCATTTTCACATTAAATGATAAACATTATGCCAAAGCACTTTATTTTCTTGGACTTAAAATGGTTTATCCCTCCACTCCTGGGCAGTGAAAGCGAGCTGTAAACAGAGCTTATAGGTAATCCATTTAGACACTGCAGATGGGGACAGGTATGCGAGTGGCTGCCAATTTCATTTACATATCCATTGAAGAAGGAACAGAAAGTTGTTTGGAAACATGTCTCTGATGAACGACTCGTTTCCCCCCTCCTAAGGTTTGTCTCCAATAACTATTGTGGCGCTACCAGAGTACTACGTTCTTCAGCTGAAAGTCGCAAAAATCTGCTCTAAAGAAAGGCAACAGAAACTTCAGTGTTGGAATGACTATGAATACTCAACAAAAAACGTTGGTAAAAAAACAACATCAAAATAATATGCATGGAAGGGAAAGACAATGCAACACCTCTTCTCCAGTTGTTGTGTTGCGCTGTAAAACCCAGTTAGGATGCATGGCTGAAATAATGCAGCTGATAGGAATGAAAATCCAATAGGTAGGCAGATGAACAAAAAGTGAGACCAAACTGAGTTTTGTGATGCCTTGTTCTGCTCTAAACTGTATAGATGTTGAAATTTCCCTTCCTAAATGGACCCAGACTTTGTTGATTGTTGTTTGTGCTTTCACAAACACAGAGGTCTTGGTCTCGGTTTTTCAGTTTGGCTCTCATCTAGGATTTGTTCTACGTGTCTGGGTTGCTGTTCTTGACACCACACCACCTTAGTATTGTCCAGTGTTTTGACCCAGTTTCTTTTTGTACTACCACCCCTACGGAGATGAAATGGGAGGATTTTTTTTTAACATTTTGAGATAAATATCTTGCTATAATATCCACGAAGACTCTCATTCCTCCAGGACAGAAGGAAAAGTCTTTTGGATAAGAGTCTAACTCCAGTGTTGACATTCTTTTGGCTATTATAACTCTTCAACCGTTTCACAGTTAACGTAATTCCAGTAGATTCGTAAGCACACAGAAGCTGCCTTGCACTGATATCTATAACTTTACAGTAGGGAAGTGTTTATGCAATTGACGTAAATCAGTTGATTCTGTTTGCATCAGAATCCATCGGAATTACGTTAATAGCATAAACAGTAAAAGTGTTACGGTAGTTTGGTGCAAAGACGATATGACAAGCCGCCTTTCTCCACGTCAGAATCAGCGGATTCACGTTAACGGTCAAAGAGTTACGCTATGTTAATGAGCGTGTTATTTAGGTATCTCTGGCGTCATCTCTGGTGATAAAGAGTAAAAAAAATTCGAATTATTTTTTTCCAAATGCCCCTTTTCCCATCAGCCAATTAAAGACAAGCATGAAGTTAATCAAGTATGACAGAATTCCCTCACTAACCCCCAAAAGGCCACGTAGAGCTAGACTATTCAGTTCTCTAGATTTTAATCGCAATGCATTGTGGTATATATTTGCCAATCTAGTGAGCCTCGATGCAAACCTGCTTTTCACAAAGACTTCTGGGAAGTTTCCCAGAGTATTGGAATTCGGACGCCCTGACAAAATGGCGAACTGCCTGCCCTTTACAGTGTACTAACCGGGGAGTAATGAGTGAATTCAGAAACACCCCATGTGTCAAAAGGGGCGCGGCATTACCTGGAAAAAATGAAATAAATTACTGATTGACATTTAATATGAATGTTTTGATTTAACACCAAAAGCAGAAAAATACAACCTCTTTAAAACAAAGCCAGGTCACCTCCTGTGTTTGAATAACTTTATTAATGAAATGGTGTTTGTCTACAATTTACATTTATATTTCAAGACATTTCTAAAGATTAGTTATGTTATCTTTCTTTAAACTAAGCCTTAGTTGTTTTTTTTTCTGTTTTTTTCTAATAAACACTAACTATAAGTAAACAATTGTCCAAGAAAGGTCACAATAATCCAACAAAATGACACTGTGTCTTGTGGCCGCCTTAAAGAAGCTGTTTACCACGCTGTCACTTGATGGCATCTGGGTGAACAAAGTCGCTGCCTCTCTGCTGTCATCTGAGCTTTATGCTGCCAGCCTCACATTTTTATTTGGGTATTTATGAGTTTTATCATATGCTGCTGTGCATCCATAATTGGGAAGAGGTGCAGAACACGCACACACACAAAAACGTTGAGCTCGTTTACGGTGGCTGCTAATAAACTCCTGCAGTTGTAATTACTTTTACCTCAACTTAAATGCCACATATTTTCTGGTTCAGTTTCAGGATTAGTTCAGGTCTGCTGCTGTTTGCAAACCTCCACCAGGCCGGGGCCTCACATGGAGTCTGGGAATTACAGGGCAATGCAGTTTGGCGTGAAGTCTTTAACAAGCAGTTTTCAAAATGTGGCTACATCGGGATTTTAAATTCATCCTGTGGAAGGATTAATGCAGAGGCTGTGCTGAGAGAATGTAAAGCAGCAGAGTATGTTGCTGCGTCTTATCTACATTGTAGAAAATAGCTTTGTAATGAGGAGGCATGGGAGACACACAAGCACTCTCGGAGTTTATTTGCTTTCAGCTTCATTTGTCCCGTTACGATCCACCTTTTGAAAGCAGAATGCTTTTCATGGATAGAGTGACAGAAAAATAGTTCTCAGCCTAAACAGCAAATAAACAATTCTGAATGTCTTCTTGTTGTAGGACATGGTCTCATGTGAGGCTTTTTCAAAGAATAACAGAGTTTTTGTCACTCGCCCACACAGCCATCATCAACAAACCTTGATGTTGTGAAACAAACCTGCCGTGGATAGGTTTAGTTCCGGTGCTGTTTGGATTTTATCCAATGCTGAAGCCGAACCAGTGGTTTTGAAACAGTTCTGGTACCTAAACGTTGCTCAAACCTCTGCCTTAGGCTGTTTTTTATGAACCCCGCAGTGGGGAGGCATCAGCGGAAGATTCAAGATAAGCTGCCACTGTACGGGGGCAGGGGGGTGGCTGGAGGGGGGCTGTCTGGAATTGGCTGGTCATCAGGCAATTTTGGGGACTTTGGAGACCCTCTCATTAGACAACTATTTCGCTGCTGCCTTTCTTGCCACCCGCCTGTTACTGGACCGCCAACATGTGACCTTCAAATGTGCCCAGGCAGCCACTGAACGATGTCAAAAAATTGTCCGGTCACCGTAAAATAACTTTTCCTTAAAACCTCGGTGGTTTGAAAATGTTACCATGTGGCCACCTGCTGAATTTGCTGAAAAATTTGAATCGAGGTTGCTGTGCGGTGGCATTTTGGGATATGTGATCGTAGACTTAGTCACAACTGCCCTTACAGGTGGATACAGTCTGTCTGAAAGGGAAAAATTCTCAAACCTGTACCCGCAACCCGCACTAAATTTTAAGATTCCAGAGCGCTCGGTGAGCCCGCAGAGCAAAACTCTTCATGTTTATTTTTTCTGCTGGCATGCTGTGTGCAACAGGTCACAGTGAACTCTTACTTAAGGGAACATAAGGGTGAAGAAGGTGAGACACAGGTACGTCATACAGTTTTCTTCTTTTCCAACCCCTGAATCCTGTACACTGCCTGACTACTAGAGGTTAGGAAATTAGACAATCAAAGTGTGTTTGTGAGGGTGTCCTACAGGCACTTACATATCACACCCTGTGCAAGTAGCATTTGCGGACGGTCAGTAAGGAGCCAGTACTCGCACCTTACTAATAACTAAAGTGTGGCATAAGGACACCATAGGACAGCATCACCTGTACGCCATAAGTACAGCTTTACAAATACTTCACGATACATTTACCACATGCACCACGATCCAACAATCTATGCCTTAGATGCTTTATTTCATTCTTTCGGACAGTCTGCACTGCATTTCCGTTTCATACACGATGAAGTAAACACAAATTTCACTGCTCATCTCCATGACGTCAGTATTGTCGCTCTTATCCATCAAGTCGTTGAATTTGAATCTTTTGCTGTGAAGTCCAGCCAGACTTTTTCTCGCTGTGCTTTCTGCATTTTTACTGAAGCTCCGCCCACCCTCACACTCAGTACCCATCCCCAGCTTTTAATGCTACTGATGCCTCTGAGCAGTCACGTTTCTGAGCAACAGTTACACTCCTGTATTCAATCCCCCGTTTTAAGTTTAAATTTTTGGATGTCCCCAGAAATTACCATGCAGAAATCAGAGTAATGAAATTCTCAATCCACCTCAGGTTCCTTTGATCCAACATGACCAGGAGCTTCAGAGAATCTGCTTTTGCACATTTAGGTTCTTGCATTAATGCCTTTTTGTTTTCTCTTTGCACCGTGTGTGAATCAGGATGTGCTAATTCTATGAATATGTAAGTCTAGAAGAAGACACATCCATCCGTATGTCCTAGATGACCACTGTGTCCCGCTGTGACCATGTGTGCAGCAGAGAAGCACAGATGGGGTCATGACATCCTCTGAGAGCCCCATTAGGACCCATTGGAGCCTCCATTGGAGCCTGTCGTCATCATCCGGAGGCTGAGGATATGGCAGCTTGAAAGACGGAAGTTCAGCCCGTTGGTTGGGCAGGCTGGGCTTTAAAGTAGGCCAGCTCATGCCTGGGAGCCTCCGTGCCAAATGAACTTCCATGGCTGCTGTGTGAGGCAGCGATTTGGAGGAGTCTCCAGGGAGATGCTCCTGTCAAGACGATGTGAAGCGGTGGATACGCAGCAGAATGGAAATTCACTTGGTTTAAATCTGCAAGAACTGCAGAAGAGAAAGTTTCCAACTGTCTCACTTGGTGCGAGTGATTTGTTTTTACCCTAGAGTCCAACTGAATGAGTCGCAATTTTCAGCACTTGGGAGGTTTATTACATTTACAGAGTTCTGGGGCATAAAAGAAAAGTGAGCCATCATTGATGAAAAGCACCCTTGTCCTGTTTTAGTCAACCTGAGGACAGGAAGTGGACAGGATCACCTGCAGCTTAATGGCAGAGAGTGGTGGAGTGAAGCCAGCAGGTGGGAGATGAAAAACTGAAAGTACTTCAATGAGTTCATGCAGGTAAAAGGAGGACAAAGAACTACAATAAATGACCAGTTTACTGCATGTCCATTATGTTTGCCTCTATTCTCAGTGATCAACACTAATATTTTGATTCAGATCAGCAATTATTATTACATATTACCATAAAATAACTGAGATAGAAAGGACTTACATGACAAAAATGTTAAATGACAGAAGACGCATGGCAAAAACCCATTGGTCTGGTACTACCTTGTATCGTCTTTAAAGACCGACTATGATACATAAAATCCTGTTTTTGGTATTTTTAACATGTTTTTGTGGCAGTTTTCTCATGATGGAGGACAAATTTAAAGAAAATGAATCCAAAATTGCCTTTCGGAGTATTACTTTATTCAAATCGTTGTGGATCAGGAACAGAGGAAAAAAATATTTGTGACAGAAAATACGCTGGGCAGACCACAAGCTCCTAGCTCCGCTCCATTCTGATACATCAACTTGTAGATGAATAGATCCATGTATATCTTGGTTTTTCTTGACCAAGCTGGCATTTGACTCCAAACTGTATGGTTGGATAGTTCTGATTTTGCTCGCCATTTTTGTGGCAACAGTGATGTTAGGTTGGGGGTGTGAATCTACGTTCACACCGGCAACACGTGTTTCAAGAAGCTACATCCAATGAAAAATCGATGTAAACGCACATTTCGGGCTTTGGCACCAACGGTCTATCCCATAACTCAGAGGCGAATTTCTGATAACTGGTGCCGCTTTGTAGAAAGTCGCCATTTTTGTTGCACCCAAAATGTTAGATTGGGGGTGTTACGGGCTGTAAGCTAGCTGAAGAGCGTGTAAACAGAGTTCTCATCAATGGGGAAAGGAAAATGATGGGAGTTGGTCTTTAAGTGCTTTTTAAATATCTTTTCTTAGATACAAAAATAAACAAACAACATTACTAGTTTTTTTTTTATCTTAAAAGTATGCATACTAAATGTTCTTTTATGTGTTATAATCCCTTCTTTCACTATTCAACAGCTGAAAACACAACATTTCATAAACTCTGCCACTTGTTTTTGAGGGAACAGTGTGTTTTAAATTGCATCAAAACAATGTATGAGTCAGTGTCACTCTTAGCCTCTCTAGCATCCTACAGTCATCTGACCCATTTCAACATCAAAACATGTTTAATTAAAAAAAAAAGAAGAAAAAAATAAATTATTACTACAGTGACACATTCAAATAAAAGGACATAATGAAAACCCCTCTCCTTCAGGGGACATCCCTGTAACAAATCATGACATTCATCTGACCTCTATGGATGCTTTCATTAATCCTGTGTATTCTAAAAGCTTATCAGAAAAGAACAGCTTTAGAAAATGATCTGTCTTTCCATGCATGGATGCTGAAAACAGCTTCAAAGTGTGTCAAATCTGACTTTAATAATAAGAGAATATGTGATAAATAATTTGTTATTATTAAGTAAAAATATTGCTAAATATAGAACTGAGAATAATCAATTATTTGACATTTCGCTGAAGTCAGTGGTCTCCAACCATTTTCAGACCATGGACCAATAATGGACAATAATTTCACCAACCAGCCACTACGAGGCTGAAGCTGGGGGCGATTTTTTTTTTTAATCTTACGGTTTCTCTTAACGTTCAAGATCAAAATTACTCTTCATTCATCCAATTTAAACTTTCTTTGTACTCTAGATTTTGTGTAGGACCGCGTAAAATGTGATAAAATGCTATTCTAACTTAACCAACTGCAGCTTTAGAGGATTTTTAAGGTGATAAACATAGATAAATATGACTACAGAAAATTCTACGTTTGTAACAAAAACTGGCGTTTTCTAAGTAAAATAATAAACATGACTTTATTGCCACACCGAGTGTGCTTGGTGTGTGGAAATAACATTATGTAAAGATTCCTGGTTTTTGACATTTTACACTACTAACATAGAGTGCTCCATATCAGTGCAAAGCTGCTTTTCTCCACTTCAGGACCCGCTGAAATTACGTTATTGTGTTAATGGTTGAAGAGTTGCGATGGAGAGAATCTACAAAATAAAACTACCTTCAGGACAAAAAAATAAATGTATTTTTTCTGTGTGCTACCAAATGACCCATGAACAAAGGTTGTGGACCAGCTTAACTCAAATATTAAATCTGTTTGTTCACCTTTCGGCATATCCCTTCAGGGGTCACCAAAGCACAGGTTTGGCAGAGATTTTTTCGGCAGATGCCCTTCCTGACACAACCCTGTATTTTATCCGGGGTGGGGACCGGCACAGGGGGACCCAGACTCGACCCCCCTTGTGGCTACATAGTTAGGCAGTTGCCTGAAGGGTCTTGCTCATATTGGATGAAGCTAAACTAAAATGAACTAAAATTAGACAGGCAAAAGAGGCCAATGAGCCAAGAAGTTGATGGTCGGTGCCACTATATTACCACGCTCCAGTTTATATTTGTTCAGTTCATAAAAAACAAGCTGAACTTCTATATGCAAAAAATAACGCTCAAGGATTAATGCCAGTTGCTTTCAAAAGTAGTGAAATACTGTGTCTTCCAGTCCACTTTTTAACTTTTAATGTTGTTTTATCTAAGTTTGTTGAATTTGATTTAATTCAACGAAGAAAAAGGAGTTCTGTTCCCTTGAGGTCACCTCCGTTTCCACAACCAGACGTTCTTCACTGCTGCTCACTGCAAATACTGCCTCCACACTCATTTCACTGTCAGAATCTACCAGCGTCATCTGTACATCTTCTGTTATAAAATCACAGGAACAGTGAAACGGTCAGGGAATCGGATGCAAACCACAGTGAGATCCAAAAGGACCAAAGGGAAACTAAAGTCTTCCTAAAACCCCTGAGAACACCGAGAAGGTGGATTTATCTATCCACACTGACTGTTTAAAATGAAACTGTAGCAAGCTGTTATAAAAGTGAAGGTTTTAAATAACTGATGTGGCCCTTGTGATGTCCTGGACTAAAGAAAATAGAACAAAACTGCCAACGTGTAGAAATACCTTGGCAGGAGGAAGGAAAATGTTGAGGTGATAAGTTCAGGGGGAAAACAGGGGAGCACAATGACTGAGTGGGGGCTGAATTGAGGAAGACAGAGGAAAAGAGAGGAGAAGGTAGGAAAGGCCCGGGTGGCTAGCTCCCGTTCCCCGAAGAACAGGCCGGTATAATCAGAGCGGGGAAATGAGCCGAGTCCCACGCAGTCCTCGCCAAACGCCCCGGAGGGACAGATGACAAGCCTGATAGATGGCTGCGCACGGTTAACTCGCGCCAATGGGAGACAAGGGGACGGCTGCACAGCGGGGGGAGCTGCAGGTGGTCAGAGGTAGTTGGGCGCCAAAAAGTTTGACGTAGCCTGAAAAAAGAACCGCAAATATTTGCATTGATGGTCATCTGAAGCAAATCGTAGGCAAAGTTCTACCTCTGTGCCTTCTGAAAAAAGGTAACGATGGCAGCAGAGGGAGACTGGTTTCAGCTAACTCTATCTTAGACTTTTTCCCATGGTCTGAAGTCATTACTACCAGATGGAAGCCACGTGTGACAGTGTAATTACTGGCTACAAATAATGCATGAAGACCTGTCATTTAAGGGGACCAACCCCGAGGCTCCCTGCAGACCTCTGGGTAAAACAAGTTCCATTTGGCATGCTCCACACTTTGGTTTGGAGCAGAAAACAAGTAAATGTGTTGTTTGTAAAGATGCTTTTGGGGATATTATGGAAACCTGGTTTCCCATAACAAAATGGCTACCAGAAGTGTATCTATCAGAAAAAAATGTCATTAGCAAACCATTAACATTGATAATTTATAAAAAAAAAAAAAAATTATGTGGCCCCTGCTTTAACTTTTCCTTAATTTAAGTCAGTATAGTAGTCCTCCATTATAGCCTTCCCCAAATTTAGCTAATGGAAATTGCTTTGCCAATATGAGCATTGTATATTTAATAATTACCCTATATTAGGACTAGCATAGTAAATCAGCTACATTAGCAATAAACAATTTTGTTAATTCGCTCAGCCTTAGTCACATGCACTCTTACGGGAGGTTGACCCTGTTTGTTGTTTGCAGCATTAACTCTTAAAATGTCATTTTTGGTTCTCCACATCAGAGAATCTAAGCTGGACTGTGCTCTGTCCTGAAGTGCAGCGTGTGGCCTCGCTGCTGGGAGATCACGAACAAGCAAACAAACAAGACTGCAAACCTCCACAGGGCTGGCTCTGAGGGAGGACTTGTTTTTCTAACTCCACGAGGTCTGTTCAATCAAAACATAAAAAACCTCCAGCAGAAATCAGACCAAAGCTTAACTTGAGCCTGTAACTGATAGACAACTGAAGCATGTGAGCGGGAAACCTCAACTGGTTTTCAAAGAAAGTTACTTTTCACTTGTTTTTAGATTAACTTTCATTATCACATTACATTATTATGGGCGGCATGGTGGAGCAGTGGTTAGCACCCTTGCCTCACAGTGAGAAGGCCCCGGCTCGAATCCCGAGACATTTCTGTGTGGGTTTTCTCCCACAAAAAAACACATTTCATGGATTGATTGCTTACTCTAAAGTGTCCCTGGGTGTGCATGAGGGAGTGCCTGTGTGCCCCGTGAACGACTGGCGACCTGTCCAATGTGTAACCCACCTTTGGCTCAACAGTGGGGATATACCGGGTTAAGAAAAAGGATGTTTGGCTCCTTTCATCCTTCAGATGAAACTGTCTCCAGCTAATGTTTTCAAGTCTCTAACCCTTTATCACCAGAGATGTCGCTTACAAGTTAAGTGTGCATTATCACTTTGCGGAAGCAACCGGTGCTTCCGCAAAGTGTGTTAATTTCTGATAATGCACACTTCAAAGGTCATTACCCCCTTATACCATGGTCACTTACAAAAGAAATAAATATTTAACCATTTATTACTACTTTATATTTGTTACATGGTGCGGTGCGTTGTCATAGTAACGTGACAACGGGGCAAAGGAAAGCAACGTCAATACTGATGGCCATGATGAGTTAAATAAAGGATCAGTTCAGAGAGAAAATCTCCTCTTACCGCTTGTTTTAGTCCAGATGATGAAGCTAAAGTTTGTTTTAAAGAAGCCAGCGCAGTGATACAAAACATTTACGCTATGTGACCGGAGATTATTTTTTTCACTTTTTAATGCAGCAGCCAATCAGAATCATATGAACCGTGGTATGACACGAAATAAAATGCGCTCCTTGAACTATCTTCAGCCATTTACGCAACAAGGTACTTTCATCGGATTCCGAGGCAGAGAAAAGCCAACATGCACAAAAATATTGTCAAGTGTTGTATATCAGCGAATGCTCCAGTGTTAAATGGTTAAGAGGAGTAATCTTTTTTGTTTATTCGTGACATAACATTGAATTTACAGCTTTTCCAATTTGCCAAACACTCAGTTGATGCATGTGTTTGAATGAGCCACCACAGTTTTGTAGCCGTGCTGTCAGGGTCAGTGTTCGGACGCTGTCAGCGTGCGAGTTTCTCTGGAAGCTGAACGTTTGTGTGTGTGGGAGGCCAGCTACATCAAATCCAGCTCTTTTTTTGGGTGTGAAGTGTGTGGAGATGGTGCCAACAGTGGATGCAGAGGAGTGTTTCTGAGAGCTGCACCTCGGCGGATCCTCTGAAATTCAGGGCCATTGACAGGCGCCACCGGCAGTGGTGGAACGGGCCGTGTCTGAGATTATGAAAAGTGACTGACGAGCATATCCGTGTCAGCTCATAATGGATGAAGCCATCAAAAGTTTCAGCAGGACTCTGATGACATGCGAGAGGTGCGTTAGCACACGTCGCACATTTAAAATTGAAAATCATTTGTGACAAACCAAACTCAAAGCGACGCTTTGTCCCTCCAGAGACGAACGATGTGATGAAGCTCAGTCTCGTGAGAAAATAGCACTCTTTAGGCAGTGTTATGACGCTTTCAATATTTAAAGAATGTCCAGCTTATCAAAATAACCACATCGTTAAAGGTTTGTTTGGGGCATATGGAAGCAAACTTTTTTTTGTGTAGTTGTTTCCAGAAAATAAAACTGAACCTACACAGAGCTGAGACTGCTTTCTTCCAAGAAAAGCTCCAGAAATAGTCTGCATGACGGTAAAACTCCTGGGATAAGTCCGAAATAAAGTCCAGCTGACAGGCGTAACACGGTGGGGGAGGTTTGGCAGTGGGAGCTCAGGCATGGCATCCAGATGCACTGAGCTCTGAACACGGATTCAAAGTGCTGTAGGGGTGTTGAAGAACATCAGGGGCTTAACCCGACAACTTTTGCGACATGACGCGATTTTAAAGCCATTTAAGGCGCGGCCGACGTGTTTGCCAAGCAGGCGGAACACAAAGTCCAGAGAGTCGTTTTTGATGTTTGACGTTCAAACTCCTGTTCTTTTGGAGGGATTTCCTGCACAAGCCAGTCCAGAGGAAAAACACATCTCTGTACAGCTCACTGGTATCAGTAGTGGATGGAGAGCTGTGGGTCCGAAAACTGGGGTCTGTTTCCCACCAACGAACACACAGATGGACGCTGAGAAAGAACCAGAGCCGCCAATTTTCTGATCAGCGTTTCTACCTGCTGAGGGACAGCTGCTTCAGTCCCAGTTTGT
Source organism: Oryzias curvinotus (assembly GCA_023969325.1). Lineage (NCBI taxonomy): Eukaryota > Metazoa > Chordata > Actinopteri > Beloniformes > Adrianichthyidae > Oryzias > Oryzias curvinotus. Next base: position 18,096,769 of record CM043728.1, read on the forward strand.
GAAATCTACAGAGACCCAGACATAGAAACCGAAAATGATACTGGTTACATTAAGAAATCAATTCTGCGATTGAATAAATGCCTTAGATTCTGTGCAGATTCAGTAGCTAAACTGCTTTTTTAAAAATTCATATAAACCAGAAACCTTATTAAGGAAATCTGGTTTCCTTGAAGTGGAGAATTTGTCTTTCTCCAAATGTTTGCATTATTCGACACTCGGCCGTCAGTTTTCATAAAAGGCCTATAAAAGAGATGAAAGGTTTGATAATGTTCTAGCCTGAGGTTGATTGTTCAAAAGACATTAGCCGCATTTAGTGTTGATAATAATGAACAACCAGCTGCTTTGCTCTAACTAGTCCATGCAAGCATCTTTGATCTTTAAAATGAGATTGTAGTGAAACCTTTCAGGAATCTGCTGTAAAGTGGGCTGAGATTTATGTCTGCATGGTGAGGTAATCAGTTACTTCTTTTCCACCAAATGTGAACCGTTACTAGCTTGATGGAGTGTCTGGTTTCATTCAGGTGCTTCCAAAGAACTAGTTTGCTTTCCAAAGAAATGTAACCAACCTATATGACCGGTAGATATGGGCACATCTAAATTTATTGTGTAGAAGTATAGGGAACTAATTATAAAAACATCACAACTTTCAAAACAATACTGTGAACACACTAATCCATTATTTTGTAAATCTAAAGTTGTTATGTTTAGTCGATTTTTACACGGCATAACATGGGTATAAAGCCAGTAAAATGTATCACCAAGAAACATCTAAAATCTTTTTACAGAAAGAGAGGGGGGTTTATTATCTAAGGGGATCTCGTGACTTCAGGACAATACTCCATGCTATTCTTAAGCCCTTTATAGTAAACAATATCCACGTACATGTTAATATATTACCTTTGGCACACAAAAGAATGATTTTTTAAATAAAATATGAGATATTTTTGGAAGTAGAATGACTCGATCGCTGAGGCTTGGGGTGCTTCATGGGTGGGTCAAATGTTTGCTTGAAGGCGCAGAAATGTTTCCAACTGTGAAAACAATATGGTATTAATGGAGATGAAAATAGAGTAGTGATATTAAACTGAGTAATTTATATATAAATATCAAATGGTCGACGTCGCAGGTTTGGTTCCCGCCTCGCCCACCCATGTATCAAAGTGTCTTTGGGCTCCTGGTGGTTACAGGTTGGTTCCATCAGTGCGTGAATGTGTGTGGGAATGGGAATGTAATTGTAAAGCACTTAAGGCCTTCAAGGAAATTTAAATAAATGCCATTTTACCATTTACCATATGTATGTAGGTGTAAGACACGTGTCAAACTCAAGTCCTGGGGGCCAAATGTGGCCCTCCATGTTGTTTTATGTGGCCCGCGAGAGCATAAAGGTTTTAAATTTCTTAAAATAAAAAATAAAAATTGGTGTGTTTTTATTCATATCTAGGGGGAATTGGACTTGAAATATCAGATTGTGCAACTATACATTAGGACTTAAACACTGTCCATATAACCTAACCTGACAGAATCAAGTGTAAAAGGATTTATGCTAGAGTAACAAACAAACATATGCTTTCTATGAAACTGTAATTGTCACTTTAAAACGTTATAATAAATAAATAATTAGTTATTTAACATTAAGGAGTAGTTACATTTATTTTTTATTACATTTACGTATAAATTATATCAGGCCCTTTGTGGACAGCCGCTATGCTGATGTGACCCTCAGTGAAAATGAGTTTGACACCCCTGGTGTAAGGGGTAGGGAAAAAAGATTTTTCTCTTCATACCACTCTTTTTTTGAGCTGTTGATAATTAAAAAAAAAAAAAAAAAACTTTGGTGTAACCAAACTCAAGCTACCTAAAAGCCAAGAACAAGTCCTTAGGCAGTTCAGAGTAAAGGAGCTGCTCCAGGTCTGAACTTCTGCTGGGTCCAGCTGGTGTCACCTTACCTACACCTGCCCCTACACCTGCCCCTACACCTTCCCTCACACCTGCCCCTACACCTGCCCGTACACCTTCCCTTACACCTGTCCCTACACCTTCCCTCACACCTGCCCCTACACCTGCCCCTACACCTGCCCGTACACCTTCCCTTACACCTGTCCCTACACCTTCCCTCACACCTGCCCCTACACCTGCCCGTACACCTTCCCTTACACCTGTCCCTACACCTGCCCCTACACCTGCCCCTACAGCTGCCCCTACACCTTCCCTCACACCTGCCCCTACACCTGCCCCTACACCCATACAGACACCTTTTCTGGAGCACAAATGTGCCAATGTGATATGAGATTCAGCAAAAGCCATTACTCCTGTTTTCATCACGGAGACCTGCTGGCTCTGAAGGCGTCGCTGTGATAGACTGAAGCAAAGCAACCCGGTCTGACTTTGCTAATGGTCTAATTGACCAGAACCGGGGCCTGGGGGCCAGTCCCTGATACGACATGACATCTGTTTTCTGTGATCCTCACACTTGATTAAGCATGCATGTGATCTTTACAGTGAATGGCGCGCGAAGCGCTCAGCTGGGTCACTCCAAGCCAATCTTGACATTTGCGTGGCTTCTGCAAAATAACAAGTGCTACTGGAAAAACAGAGATGACATATGTAGCTGGGTCACAGAGACCCCATCTCTGTTGTTTCTGTTTGTAATGATACAAATGCTAATTATTTAAAATGCAAATGTGAGCCGACGAGGCTCAGCTTCCACGAACATGACTTGAATTAATGTAGAAAATGGAAGCAAATGAGGATTCCGACATTCACCTGACACTGAGCTGCTGCAAAACCCTCCTGAGGTCATTCCGGTGTTTTTTAGTATGCCGCCTGTGAAAAGGAAACTGCAGCTTCCAGCTGTGTGCCCGGAGGGGGTTTAACCTGCCGGTGCCCCTCCTGTTAACGTTCTCTCTGTTTGTTTTTTAAAAAGAGAAACTTTCACTTTATCTCCACGATTAATGGTCGCCAGCGTTTGGTCATAAATCAAAGCTTAATGAGGCTATCTGTATGCTGCACGAAGGCTCAAATCAGCACACCTTAGTGCAACAGGTAAACTCTCACAAGCACACAAATGTCATTTCTACTTTTCTTGACGAGAGTAGTTACACAAGAATGAGATTCGACCACTGAGCTGGGCTGCTCCTCCAACGGACTCGCACCCTCTGGGTGAGTTCGATTTATCAGGAAATTCAGACAGTCTTCCTTTAGTGCGTGCTGTGCAGTCATTTGGGCAGAATCAGGAAGCAGCACACTCCTACAATTAATATGATTTGGATCTATCAGAACTTCTTTCAAAAAGTCTGAAACTAATACAGAAAGGAACAAAGAAATCTGTGATGGGGTTCTTCTTAAAAAAGGATAGCCAGTAAAAAAAAAAGGATTTTATGGTGAGAATACAGCAATCACTCCTGCAAGAGTTTGTTACCTCCGCTGTAACCAACACTGCCCTCTATGAAACTGGACGAAGTTCCCCCGTTTGCAAGCCTTAGCCCCTTCCACAGGCCAATTCAACAAACTATTTTTTTTTCCAAGCAAATTTCCACCTTTCTATTGCAAGAATTAGAAATATGAGCTACTTTTGAGCAATGTAACTCTGCAAACATTTACGCATTTAGGGTAATACTGCAGATTCTGTGGCAGAGAAAATAAGCAGCCATGTGCTGATATGCAGCAGTAGTGCTTCTGCAATTAACCCAAATCAGGCAATTCTGTTGCAAACAAAAGGGCCTCTGCAACATCGTGCAACACTTTACTGCTTCTCCCCGTGTCAGCATCAGCTGATTCATGTTGATTGCGTAAACAAGAATCGCTTTACCGCCTACATCTCTGCTATTGAAAGGTTAAACAGAATTTCAACTTCTGAAATAGGAAAATAAGCTCAATTTAGAATCATAAAAATTGTTTGCATTAGAAAAGAAACTCTAAAAACTTTGAATTGTGATATCACTTCCTGTTTCCAGCGTAAATGATGCGATGATGTGTACGATGACCCGGTTTAACGGTGAGTACTATTCTACTAAGAGCACGCCTAGATTTAAACAAGATGGACTTTAACGGCGCGGCCAAATGTGAGAGGTGGGTGTGTCTTCAAAAACACTGCTGATGGACGGAGAGAGATAAGAAACCTGTGATGTTGCCTGTGATGGGAGAATTTCATTCACAAAGCATCAAATTGCAGCAATGAAGGATCACTGAAAGATTTTGTTCTTGAACTTTTTCAGCTTGACTACAGGTTTTTCCATGTTTACCGGATGAACTTTGCAAGTGGCAGACTTCCTTCAAAGTGCAAAAGGTCATTGACCAAAACCTGCCTTTTTCTTAATAGAATTGTGAGAAGGAATTAGCACGTCGTTTTGTAGTTAGCTATGACCTGCACAAATGTTTCACAAACTCCCAGCAAATAAAAAATATTAAACGTGGTTTGACGAGTTTCCATAGTTGCCCAGTTTCATGTACAGTAAAGGGGGGGGGGGGGGGGTCTTTAGGGTAATCTGTTATTTATCAAAAGGGTAAAAACAAAGGTTAAAAACAGGTGGCCTTACGAGACGAATCTAATTTATTACAGTCGTGAAATAATTTCATTATTAATAATATAAAACTTTTTGCTTGGCTCAGTATTTATCGGAAGTTCTAACGTCTTCAGACTTAGTCTGTCAGGACTTTGAGCTTTATAAGTGTGAACCAAAGACTAAGCAAACATTTGAATCATTGAGTCATCAGACAGAACCTTCATCAGAGATCGGTTGGGAGCCTGGTTAACAACATCTGCCAGTAGTGCGGTGAAATTGGACTACGCTGGAATACAAATAAAAACATATTTCTACACACCCATGGTTGCTTTCTTTTTTCTAAAGGCATTTATCATCTAAGAAAATAAACAAAAAATAAATGTGCATTTCTGAATCGTTCTCTCCGATGCTCTCTGCCTCCACCCTCTAGTTTCAGCGCACAAACTCTCAGCAGCTCTGAGCCCAAACGCCTTGGGGGCTGACAGCAGCATGTAGGAACTGCTGGCATGCGGGTGAAGTAAGACAGGCACGCAGCACTGAGCTATTCCCACCGGATAAAAGAAGGCGGAGAGCACAGCACCAGGGTCAGTGGCTTGATTATCTACCATCTCTTAAACCCTTCCTAGTGGCAGAGAGCCCATCTTATCTCTTGGTCGTACATTTTTTGGACACAGAATGAAACAATCAAGCCCCTTATCGTCCCGTGAGCTCAGTCCGTCACAAAAAATGAACCCTCATTGGAACACGGTGTCAATTTTATCCAGGAGCTGTTTCAAATAAAAATGAGGTGTTTTTAACACGTTTTTGTGGTCTTTTTCTAATGATTGAGGACATATAGAACGAAAATCAAGATTAAAATTCAATTTGTGAGTATTTATTTATTTAAATTCTTGTGAATCAAAATAACAAAAATGTAAAAAATCCTATTTGTGACACGGGAAATAAACTGGGTTGGCCATAAGCTCCCTGCTCTGCTCCATTCTGATGCATTTGCTTGCAGACAAATGCATCCATGAACGTCTTTGTTTTCCTCGTCTGAGCCGGAATCTGGATCTAAACTGTTCGGCTGGACAGCTACAAAGCTGTTTGCCATTTTTCTTGCACCAGTAATGTTAAGTTGGGTGTGTGAGGGGCTGCAAGCTAGAAACAAAGAACTCTCAGCGGTGGTAAGAGGAAAGGGAGGCGGGATAGCTCCATCCCAACGGCCCTGCCCACAACTCGGAGGGTAATTTCTAACGAATTCCAGCCGCTCTGCAGAAACGGTGTCCTAGAAAACCACACGGGTTTTTTTTAATTTGTGCTAAAAACAGCACAATTCTTATTAAAAGACCACTGGGAATGTTTTTACAATAGATCAAAGATAATCAGAGTGGAGCTTTAAGACTGAATGAGGTATTTTAGAGGTATAGCCCTTTAAGACTGGGACTGTCACTGAAAATACCACACGCTCTTCCCCTGTCGCAGCTCTTCCAATCCACTGGAATTACCTTTATCGCGTAAACGGTTGAGGAATAATTAAAAAAATGAGCTAGCGCTCCGATGTTAAAGGGTTAAAGAGAATGATGAGCTGGTGGTAAACATTTTTTAAAGTAATAGTACAAAGACCTGGGGGCCTCAAGCAAGACTCGGCTGTAATTTCCCTGCTGGTCGTTTTATTGACTGACTGTCACAGAGCTGTGCAGCGCCTAAAGACCTCATCTGTCATACATCTATGTGCAGGACTAGCCTCATTGAAAGAAAGTCCAATTTAGCCATCCACACTTGCTAAAGTAGATTTAGATGCATGTCAACTGAAACAGCTTTCTCCGACTTTGTCTTTCCTTCTGACACATTTACACAAACACACAACGCTGAACTCATTCAAACCCTTAAATTCAGGTGAACTCAAAACAAGAAATGGCTCTGGCTTCTTAGCAAACAGGAGGAAAAAACAAACTGCAGGTGTGAACAACAACAAAAGAAATGTGTCTTTGCTGATTATGCAAGCAATCAAATTATCGCTTTTACTATCAGAGTGTTAAAGAAGTTGTTTATTAGATTTTAGAAACAGTGGGTGTTTATTTTGAAGCCAAAGAACAGAAGTCCAGAGTGCTTTGGCACTCACTTTGGTTACAAAAGATAAAAAGATATTCAAATATTCAAACTAAAACCACTGAAAAGGCAGAAAAGCTACTTTTAAATTAAATCATAGCACCAGAGTGATGGGGGGGGTCAGTCATTTTTGAGTGTTTAGCATGTTTCTAATGTAAGCTACATGCATGTAAATAAGTACAATTGGACGTGTGCTGTGGTTTCTCTGGCTCCAAATGTTAGCAGCAGATGTTTTCAGCAGGTCTACATTGGGAGGTGGGCCAACTATAGATTAGACCTGTTTCTCCAGTACATCCTACAGATGGTCAACTGAGCAGAAATAGGGAAAATATGGAAAGCTGATCAAATTATCCAGCTGAAAGATGCAAAAGCTATCAGGAAACAGTGTTCTCATTTAAGGGCATGTATGGACTGCAGCGAAAAATTACTGAATTAGTGCTGGCTTGCTTCCTTCCTACAAAGCATCATGTTGCCGTGTATTTCCTTGGTCACGGACACACGCAGTCATCCACATCATTTAAAAAAAACTGATGTAAATAAAAACAAGTAGAAAACAAGTCTGTTTCTGCTTGTCCAGTGTGGACACCAAGGGCTAAATATGTGTTCATGAATGTAGGTTTAGCGCGTTCATGAATGTGCAGAATCAGAAAATCAAAAAGCGGAAAGAATCAAAGTTAGAGTAGTATGCATTTTTTCCTGTCTGCCGTCCTTGAACCAGTATTGGTTCGCAGTTCGGGGGTTGGGGACCTCTGATTTAACGGGAACAGGCAGCAGGTCGAAAAACCAGGTTGGGACCCACCAATAACGTCAGAACGAGCGGGCGCCCGAAAACACGTCCATAAATGACGAGTTGGGAATATGTGTTGGCTACAGCAACAACCATGGCTGCACAATTTAAAATAGATGCTCCTATCGTATTAGATTTGCATCAAGTCCGGACCCAGTGTCTAGGCCCAGATCTGGAGCGAGGTGACCCGTGACCTAGTAGGTGCACTATGGTATCGTATCATAAACATTATCGTATGTAGCAAAAAAGAAATTAGGTACACAATAACACATTCGTTTTTACTTGAAATTTTTTTTTCTATTTAATGCTTTTACAACACAAACTAATAAACTAAACTGAAGTTTTCTTGATAATTGCACCAAAGTGTTTAAATAATGTGTCAGAACAATTAGATTTTGTCTGTTTTCATTATTTATACATGTACGGTAAACAACATTTAAGAACTCCATATGCAGTCCATGATTTTAACTATAGAAATTCTAAGTTTTGTTTTTAAAAACTTTTGTTCTTTTCTGTTGAAAACCCCACATGGTAAAGTCCACGGCCCATTCAATGGTGTCGTCCTGGTAACCGCACTAGTTGCTAGATTTAATGCAATGAAACGACATTTTAGGTTCATTACTGAGTGTGGGATTATGGTCACACTCGGTTGGGTCTTTGAGGACATGAAACTGCCATTTACTGTTGCTAATTTAAAAGGGGGGATTGAACGAAGCCTTATAAACCCGCCGGCTTGAAAGATTTACACTTTTCACTGCTGCTGTGGTTCTTAAAGTGTGAATTAGAGGGAAATTTTCATCTCACAGTTTCACAGTTTTAAAAGTTTCACTGAATGCCACAAAAACACGTTTAGGACTCCAAGAGGATGACACTCCTTCTTCTCCTTGTCACTCGGAGCAGATTTACTGAACATTTACAGGGCGATTAGGATTCCTTCATTTGAGCTGCAAATCCTCCTCCACAGAGAACTGTTTGTGGAGGAGGACATCGTGGCAGCAGAACTATCAGAATCCTCCACTGATCAAAACTTCTGGACTGGCATGAAGCTGGCATGTTGACTCATTTCCTACGAGTCTTGAGAACATTTTAGGAATGAGGCATCCTGGAATCAAAAGAAAGATGTTTTATGCAAGAACTCCACAGAGCTGTAAAGTAAGGAACCGTACTTTAAGGTACGTTTTAAGCACCTTGTGTTCTTTGCATGTCAATGATAAATGAAACAAATTAGTGATTGGTTGATTGATTGATTGAATGAATGAATAAACCCAGCACTAAACTCTACATACTCAGAGACAGCATACAGGCTGATTTGGACGAGGCTAAAAAGAGTAACTAAGAGTCCAAACTGTTGCCGTCCTTCATGTCATTCAAGAGTCCATGAAACATGAGTTAATAATCTTCTCGGCTCTCTGAAACTAAAATCATATCTTCGCCTGTAAAAGACTGAGATTAAGTTTTAATCAAGTCAGAGCACAGAAAAAATGTCTTTACAGAAATGAGAGCACACATAATCCCCGCTGTACATTATATAACACTCTCTCTGCTCACCACCAGATCCTGCAATCAAACCTGAACATGAGAACTTTTTCTGGGCTTTCGTCCAAACATGGTGAAGCCCCAACTTCATTTCCACCAACTACAAGCCCAGGCAGGGATAAAAGGACATTTTGATTATTGTAGCCGATCCTAAGCCCTTGTTACACCAAACACCAACCTCATGAGATCAACTGTAACCATTAATGAGCATCGGGAGGTTACTGTAGAAAATCATTTCCTCATAACGTTTTCGTTAAATAACAAGTCCGTTTTCACATGAAATATGAATCTCCATGTGTGAAGGATTTATTGAGACGTCTCTTGGCAACATGGAGTCAAATATAACTTTCTGTTTGAGTTAAAAGGTTACATTTTATGAAGGTGTCACAAATGGTTGCTTTAAAGTCGCTTTCAGTTTAAAATCCAGACACTGATTTGACCGAACAGCTTCCCGCAAAAGGAACACGGGTTCCTGTTTTTGTTTGGAGTGAACACACTAAATGTTGATCTGTAACGGGTTACAACCAGAAGAAAATGACTAAAGCTTTTGCCACCTGTCTGGTCAACTCCCCTAACAGGTGCTTGTGGAGTTGACCTAACCGATTTTGGGTTGTCCGAACCCGTGGAGGTTTGTAGAGAGGAGGGGCCACATGCTGTGTGTGTGCCAATAGCATCGTAAAAATTTTGTCGCTATTTTACGGTTCCCCTTTGTCCGGCTTACCATTTTGTAGATGTTTTTCAGAGCAAATTTCCTTTTTTCATTTTTTTGTATACAGTGCTTGTGTTCTGCGTCTTCATTGGCTGTTGACACTGTCAATCAATCTCCTCCATGCACTGTCTCTGGTACAGAATACGTTCGATTAGAGCTACATAAATCTTTGTTTGCAAGCAGATCTTTGTTTTCATTCTCTAATACTGGACTTATTTTCCTATGAAGATTTGAACTTTGAGAGTCTAAATGTGTAAAAGTGTTTGAGAAAGGTGTAGAAAGTGTGTAGTGAGAAATTTGACAGCGTTTCAAACATTTATAATCCCACTTTAAGGATTTCACCTATCACTAGGTATTTATGGAAAGTAACTGCTGGAATAAACGGGAAACACTAAGGTAAATGAAATGTACCTATGTTTTACGCCCAAACGACCCCATTCACCGGTAAGGCTATAAGCATCTCTGTAATCTGTTCAAGGGAAAAAATGCTGCCATGTTTCAGTCATGATTGTTGAAGGTTATTTATTAATTTATCCATTTTTAAAATCAGAACTAAAGAAACAAATTTTAAAATGTGGTGGTGAGGGTGGAGGTCCAACTTCCAGATGTTTCTACCCTTTAAGTGAATGTCAGTCAGAACAAGCTGAGGGTAAAATTCTCCTTTGGCATCAGAGAAACATGTTTTTTGTCTCCGTACACCAACTCCACTGCCGCTTCTCACCCAGCGCTTCTAAGACACAGAGGAGATATATTTGGAGAAAAGACAAGAATCTCATGGAGACCACAAGGAAACCGCAACTGCTGATTAAAAACTACAACTTCAGCAAATTGGAACGATGATTCACCACTAAAACCAAAGGGCATAGATTTAACTACACCTGTCTCGGTTTTCACGATGATGGAAAAAAGAAATGACGCTTTAAAGCTTAAAACTCTTATTTTCTGACAGACTTTTTTTCTGTTGTCAGTGGGGTTCCAGCAGATAGCCAGCGGTCTGAAATCAGCATAAAGAGGAAAACAATAAGAACAAAACTCTTTAAAACTTGAAGATGCTGGACAAGTTTCCGAATTTCCCTGGGCCTATGAAAACCCTTACGAGTCATTTTTCATCCCCACAAATCCACACGGGACTGTCAGAAACCACGGCAAAAAGAGCATCAAGCCCTTTTTCATGTCCGGGCCTCTGTGTTTGCTGCTCCTCCATTTTCTAACACTACATGAATTGCAGATTCGTCTGGAGGGTAAATAAGCACAGCTGCATTGTAATGAAGTCAGACAGCACTTAGTGATTCAAACTGCACAAGGACAAAAGGATCCCACTGCTGGTTTAACGCTGAGGCAGAAACTGCGAGACGCCCACTGGGGATGGCTCCTTGGCCAGTTTTCGTTTCTTATTGAGGACGAGCGAGGCGGCAGACGTCCTGAGGGAGGGGGTGCACTGAGATGGCGGGTGGCGCTGGATGTGCCGAGCCACTTTGGTTATCCTCAGACCAAAGTTTGTCGGTTGAAGGTGAAGTATTTTATGAATTTATTAAGAGCAGTTTTTCATGGCTGACCTTTACTTTTTGGAAAAAGTTAAAGAAACCCCAAAGTGAGGACTCTCTAGGTTAAAGTCCCACTCTGATCATCTTCTCATCTATTGTAGAGGCGTTCCCAGTGATCTTTCAATAAGGATTATGCCATTTTTCGCCAAAATAAAAAAACCTGTCTTATTTTCTAGGTCATAGTTTCTGCAGAGCGGCAGAAGTTCATGATTTATTGTCATATGAAACAAAATGCTTACTTTGTTGTTTACCCTGTGCCAAACATATCGCAACAAGTAGTGAGGAAAACAAACACAGGATAGGCTAAAAAATACACAGCAGTAGTTCCTTAGAAGCTAGAGCCCCCCATCCCCTCTTCCCTTTGCTGAGAGCTCTCTGTTTACACACTCTCCAGCTAGCTCCACCTCCTACTTTATATGCAACAAACATGGGCGAGCAGTATTGGAGCTGTCCAGCCATACAGTTTTGTCCAGATTCCAGCTCAGACGTGGAAAACCAAGACGTTCATGGATCTGTTTGTCTGACAGTGGATAAATCAGAATGGAGCAGAGCGGGGAGCTTGTGGCCCCGCCCACCACATTATCTACGTCACAAATACGATCTTTTCTTCTTTTTATTCTTTTCTTCTGCTCCTGATTCAAAACTATTTCAATAAAGAAATACGGTACTCGCAAATGCAATTTTAAGCTTAATTTTCTTTATGTATGTTCTCCATTATCAGAAAAATGCCACAACAACGTTAAAAACACCAAAAACACTATTTTCATAATAGTGGGTATTTACCCCAGATCTTACTTGGCACCTTCCATCATTCTTAGCAATATATCCAAAATATGCAAATTTACCTGTTCTTCATCCTCCTCCTTTTCCTTGTTTAAGATTTTTCATGTTTTTCCTCATAAAGTTTACATTCTTGCTCATTTTTTGTTTATTTTTACCCCAAACTCCTGCAGTGAATCTCCTGCTGTGGATTACCTGTATGAACTGCCACAGCAAAGCCCAACCCCATCTTTATTCTGCTTGTGCTCTCAGATTAATTTGTGCAAAAGCGTCAGAAACTTTGGAGAGATGCCCCAGTTTCCCTTCCACAGGAAAATCCGAACTTTTTCCAGATGGACTGACACAAGGTTTCCTGCAGACTTTTTTTTTAATTCACTGTGTCCCCTGACATTGCCCCACAACTTATTTGGCGTTTGCAGCCTGCACCGGATGAATTGGAAAAACGATCTATTGACATCTAGGGCAACTATGATGGAATTTAAATATGAGGAAAACCTACAAAAATGTTAGCCCAAACTAAAACACACATTTACTGTATAGTTATGTACATTTGCAATGGGAAAAAAAGCATTTAGCAATCAAATGCATAAATATGTGAAACGCAGCTGCTGCAGTTTGATGTAAATGCATTAATAAGGACCTAAGATTGCAATAAAGAGTCGACTAATGTGTATAATAATGACAGGCGTAGTGGTTTCACTCCCCCGCCTTTCTGTCGGTCAGTATGTGGGTTGTATCATTGACCCAACAAGCGCTGGAGTACATGCTGCCTGTAATCAATAGCCCATGTGAGTGAGAGTGACAATATTACCGTAGGAAAACAGAAAGCGACTGCACGTGTCCACTGAAATGACACAGAACGAAGGTCTGCCTTTGACAGGCGGAAAACAAAGGAGAGAAGTCACTGTTCTATCAAACATGGCTTTCAGGCTGAGGGAGAATCAGAAATGTTCCTTTATTAGGTATATCTGTTCAATTACTTAGAAGACTCAGTCTGATGAAAATGAGTTTTTTGGTGTTTTTGATACGTTCTTGTGGCTTTTCTTTTGATGATGCAGGACATGTATCAAGAAAATTAGGATAAAATTTACATTTCTGATTATTTCTTTACTTAAATCGTTATGAATGCGGAGCAGGCAAAAGAAAGCAGTTTGAAAAAGATTGTTTTTGTGATGTAGAACAGACGCTGGGCAGGGCCACAAGCTCCCTGCTCTGCTCCATTCTGATGTATCCACTTGCATACAAATAGGTTCATGTACGTCTTCATTTTCCTCGTCTGAGCTGAAATCTGGGTCTAAACTGTATGGCTGGATAGCTCCAATACTGCTTGCCGTTTTTGTTGCAACAGTAATGTTAGCTTGGGGGTTTGAGGGGCTGTAAGCTAGCAAAAGAGGGTGTAAACAAACAGGAAGGGGAAGGAGGGCAAAGTTGCTACACTCACAACTCAGAGGTGAATTTCTAATGAACTCCTGCAGGTCTGCAGAAATTATGTCCAAGAAAAGGACACAGGTTTTTTGATTTTGTCTAAAAACGGTTCAATCGTGATTAAAAATACCATTGGGAAGGCTTTGAAAATAGGTCAAAAGATGATCGGAGTGGGAGTTTAACAGAAAAACACCAGTCACACAAACACACTTCAAAATTATTATTTAGGTATCAAAGGGTTAAAGTCAAACTGTTCACAGGAGAAAATGCAACAGTTGGGTTTGTTGAAAAGTTAGGGTTGCTGAAACGATATACCTTTCTTCAAACTGAGTGTTGAGTTTAAATTTAGGTTAAATAAAAGATTAAAACAGTTTTTTAAACTAGCTCATTTGCTATTAAGAAAACAGAAACCTAAACAGGCGTACCAACCGTCTAACTGACCAAAGCATGGATGTGGTAGCGTCATGAGTTGCTTTTTTTTGATCATTTATCCCTCTGCTTTCCACACTCTTCTAAAGGCAAATCTGAGAGGTACTATGATCTGAAACTCTATCAGGCTTTGTGTTCATCGACTCCCCAATCAGCAGACTATAGCTAACTATGAGATATCAGGTTTGATGTAAGCCATTAGCCTGCTCTGTAACACTGAGTCTGACAGTGGAGGTTTTCTGGAGGTGTTTACTCATTTAAGGGACAAATCTGCCAAATTCACTTGTCAGCAACAAGTATAAATCGTTTTGTCAGCTGGTAGGGTTTGGTAAGGTCAGGCTGTCATTCTCTGGGTATGTGCACAGAAAGCCGTGGGGGGAAACAAAAATTCACGGTGCGTTGGAGGTTTATCTGGAAGCCTCGCTCGTGCTTATCTCATTCTGAGGGACAGCAGACTCACAGGAGCCCCGGGTTTTAATCAGGAGGAGGACAAGCTCAGCACTAAATTTTTGTTCAAAGCTGCAGTTTATCTCCCATTACAGTCATGTACTGATATTTTTATACTTTTTTATGATTCATAGTCACAGTGAAGGGACAGTGGGAAAAAAATTCTCTTCTGAATGTCATTTATGCACCTCACCTCACCAGTGCAGAAATACTACCTCATTTCACAGGTAAACTGAGAAACGCTCCATATAGATATGAAAGAAACTGCTGAGTTTTACAAGAGGAAACAGTTGTTGTTTTAATTTAGTTGTTCTTGTCTTGGGTTTACCCTGCAACAGACTGGCGACCTGTCCAGGGTGCCCCCTGCCTTCGCCCACAAGTGGCTGGAATAGGCTCTGGCAGCCCTGTGACCCCAAAAGGGAATACACAAAAGAAGATGAATGAATGTCTTGAGTTGTCTACAAGTTGTAAGTGTATCAGGTAGTATCCATGAGGCTAATGTTAGTTGCAGGCACTTATGACATACTATACGGGTGATGTAGCTGTACGATGCCCTCTAGCCACACTATAGTTGCTAGCGAGGTGCGAGTACTGATTTCCTAAGGATCCCACGGGAAGGCAGCATGCACAGCATGTGCAGGTGATACGTAAATAGGCCCTATGGTAGGACACCTGTAGGGTGCCCACATGAACTACGCTCTGATTGTCTAATTTCCTAAATTCTAACAGTGCTTGCAAGAAGCGCACACTTACCCCTTAAACAGCTCTAACAGGCTCCTTGAGCAGTCTGCAGGATTTGGGGGGGATAGAATAAGATAAAATCCGTACCACACGCCTGCATCTAATCTACTTCACCCTTATTTGTTGTAGAAATGTTCGCCATGACCTGTCGCCTGCAAATCCCACATATAAATGTGCATGAATTTGTTTCACTCTACAGGCTCACCGAGCGGTCTACGACCTTGATATTTTATGTGGGCCACCTACAGATTTGCCACCAGCAGACAGGGTGTACCTAGCCATAGGCACAGTTCTGGCTAAAGCTTTAAGGACCCCCAGTCTATATAAGAGTCATCTCGTTTGTCACCCTTTTGTTTCTTCTTTACTGCATGGCTTTTGTCATGTTTAAGTTTATTTATGAAATATTTAGCTTCAGCATTGAGCCTTCATTTTGGCACCCACATCATCGGTTCCTGACAGCCGATTGGATAGTAAAACAACAGTCTACAGTTATTATGATAGACAATTTCTTTCTTCTTACATTCTACCTTAATTTTTCTTTGTTAATGTTTTTTATCAATGACTTTCATTATTTCTGTACTGAGTTTGATTTATCTGAGTGATTTTGTTGTACTGTGTACAATCGATGCTTAAAATAAACTAATAAATCAAATAAAATCAATTGAATCAATTAAGTCTGACTTTCTAATTGCTTTTTGTTGATAAGAACTAAACAGGCTGTAACAGTATTATCCATATTTTGGGGAACAACATGTTATTCAAAAATCTTTAATGAATCGAAATGAGATGTTTGACTTTGGAGGAAAAACGTAATCCTGTTAAGTTTTACTGAATTATCCTCCAGAAGTGTCTCCATAAGTTTAACTTTCCAACTCAAGCATTGGAGCTTATTAAAATTCATCCCTTCTACATTATTTTTAGTTTAGATTTTCTCATCCAGAAGAGAAAGCGAATAGTCTGTAGGGCTCTGTGGACGAGGTGGTCTCTCCGGACAGGTGTCGCCTCCAGACTCTGAAAGCACATGCTAACCCTCTCCTTTCCTGAAAGCAAATCCCCTCCATATGAGTCTATGACCTTTGGCTGATTGACGAAGGTGCTTCCACTCGGGATCCCAGCTGTAGTTAGTATTCAGTTCTCATCTCTCTTTGGGTTCTTTCTGCGTTTGCAGGAAGTCGAGGAAACGTCATTTTTTTTCAGGAAGATAATTGGAAGTGGGAACATCGCGGGAGAGACTTTTAGCCTTCTTCAGTCTGACAGCCTGACAACCAGGTTATCCACATCAGCGATGCTAAAACCAGGAAATTCTGTCTGACACAGACAGTGTGATGCATCTGTGGAGGATTTCTGCATCTGCAGGCTTTCTCCTCGGTCAGACGATTCACCAAAATGCAAGGATGATGTTGCTGAATTCAGTCTGTGCTCGTGTCCTTGAGACTTTCCTTCTGCTCACAATGTTGTTTTTGTAAAAAAAAAAAAAAAAAAGCATTACAGAAAATCTGAACAGAAAAATGAACAACTGTTTACATTAAAACGCAGAATTAATACAGGATTTTAATCTGACGAACACTAACATTACATTTTATACGTTAATCAGAAACTTTCCACTAACATCCAACAAAAACAAAAATTCATAACTGTGACTAGCAGGCTAACAAAAAACCCTAAAGACTCAATCCTGAACATGTCTTATAGTATCTGTTTTCTGTGAGGTTTGCTGCACGCTCACTGTGAAGCGATGTTGCAGGGTAATTATCTCAAAGTCAGGCCTTATTGCATCGTCTCAGAATAATGACATTCCTCTAAAGGTGCCAGTGGAAGGATTGATAATGAACCAAGGTGGTGTGTCTTTCTCTGCTGCCTTTACTCCCCCACATCATCTGACCACTTGAGTGACGGGCAGGCTTCCTTTTTTTATTTCTGTGGGTGGTTCTGAAGGGAGGAGGGTGATGGATGGCTGTTGCCCTGTGCAGCAATTCTCCACATGCGGTTTTTCCCTCTATGCCGGACATCTATCTACATTTCCTTTTGCAGGTCATGCTGCTGTCTTATAATAATTTCCACTGAATTATTTCTGTTTCATTTCATCAAAGTGTAAGGAAGTTCTCCAGGTTGTCATTTTGGAAAGCGGAGCTTCCTTCAAAAGTCTAAAGACAAAACGTGAACGTTTAGCTGTACTTGTCAGTACAAGATTCAATTTCAGCGACCTGATGGATAAGGGTGGGGTGTATAATGCTATGAAAAAAGACAATCGTGGCAGTGATGAGCAAAGAACGACCAGTCTACTTCAGGATGTGTGAAAACGGAGATGCAGTGCTGCAGTGCAGACTGTCAGAAAGAAGGCAGTTAAGCATCTTAGGGAAATCCAAGTGTTCTCCTTCACCCTGTTGAGCTGCTTAAATGCTTTTTGGAGTTTGAGTACCATTTAAGCACAAAACCATTTTAACAAGTACTGGTTTGGCATCTGCACCAAAAAAAAAAAAAAAAAAAACTCAAATGAAAGTCATCCCTATCTAGAAACCTTTTGCTTTGGGGAAAAATGTCTTAATTTAGGTTATTTTGTGTGCACGAAGTCTGTAGAAGCATTTTGTTGCAGTTGAAAAATGTAGTCCCTTTGCATTATTTAAACTTATGTATGTTGTTTTTGTTTCAGCAATTTTCATGACCATTTCATATACATTTAGATTTTTAACAGACGCTTATACCTAAAGTTTATTATAGTGGAAGGCAATGTCAGGTTAAAATACTCCCAAAGGGCACAATGGCTGTCAAACCTGGGATTTGATCCCTTGAGCAAGTAATAGGCAAACATGTACCAAATCCCAGCAACCTTCTGATGCATATTTGATTTCTTATGAACAAGTTTCTCAGGAACTTGCTGAATTGCTGACAAACAAGCAGAATCTTTGTGTTCAAGACCCAGGATAAAATACTCCTGGGTAACACAGAAATATTTTGGACAAACAGGGAAGAGCGTACAAGACTGATATGCTACAGATTGAGCTAGTCATAAAGGTCTGTAAAATCAAAGGTATAGAAGGCAAAGGGGCTAAATAAGCTAGGAAGTCAATCAGCTAATTCAGAATCTCAACCTGAATCTAATCTTGGGCAGTACACGTCTGCTAAAGAATCACAAACTTTTTATCTCTTAAAAATTAGGTTTGACCATTTTAGAACTGCTGACAATGTGGACAAATAAAATGAATAACTGAGATAAACTAAAATAAAAATGCAACAAATGAAAATATGAAAAAATGTGTTTTAAGCTAAAATCAGATTTTCATTTTGGATAAGACTTCAACTTTTGTTGAAGATCATGAAGTTATATCAGGCAAAACCCTATTTTTGCCCTTTATTCATACAACGGTAAAACTAAATAAGTGCTTTTCTAAGACGGTTTCTTTATAAGGGAATGTAAGAAATCTAAAGAAAAACCAGGCAAGATATTGACAGATATTTTGGATTTAGTCATTTATGAAGCACTCCATTTCATCTCTCCGGTCCAATGGCCAAGCGCCCCCCAGCACAGGAAAAATCAGTTTGGTCTAATACTTCAGTGTACGTGGATTAGCATTACAAGTAAATTGGAAGAAGTGAAATAATTGATTGTCATGGCTGGAACATCTCTATGCTCAGATTATAAAGTGTAATAGTTTCCTGAAGGGGCTTTAAAAAGGAAGCCAATGCATCTATCAGACACTAATGCCTGGGATATCAATGAAGAGATAATTAGCAGCAGGCCCTTGTGGGGCCTTTGACTTGGAAGACAATGAATGAATTCAGATTGCTGTTTGAGTGAAATCTGCAGATGTTACACCTCATACTTTTTACGCTTCTTGTTGGTTATCGGATGCATTCTGCATCACAGCTTCCATCTGCACTACCACCTTCTCCGTCCGTGTTTTTTTGTTGTTGGATTCAGGTGTGTCCATATTAACACAGTAACTCTTGTCGTTCTCTGTTTCTTTCCATGCTGCTGGACCTCATCTGTCTTCCGTCCACAACAGGTAAGCTCCAGCTAACATTGGTCTCAGTGTATTCTCTCCCCCTAACTCGCAGTGCACCGACTCAGGCTGCTTGCCAAGCATGCAAACAATTTGCGGCATCCTAACAAGTTAGGAAATTGGAACTGTTTTCCAATTGTCCTGCAGCCAGTGGATGTTCTGGCTGTGTCTTTGTTGGGAGGTTGGCGGGATAAAAAGCAAACACATATTTCTTGTGTATCAGATAAGAGGGAGCAGGGCGCTAATTTTTTTTCCTGCTGTCTTCTCATCTTATTACTAAACTGCAGCTGTTTTTTTCCCCTTATATTTTTTCTTTTTGGGGTCCAGAAGGTGTGATTTCTCATTACCACCTTGTTTTTGCTTTTGGGTGGTCATTCTTTTCTATCCGATATTAACTTTTGGAGTCTGTCGTTCCCTTATAAAGAAACCTTCTTAGAAAAGCACTTATTTAGTTTTACCGTTGTATGATTAAAGGGCAAAAATAGGGTTTTGCCTGATATAACTTCATGATCTTCAACAAAAGTTGAAGTCTTATCCAAAATGAAAATCTGATTTCAGCTTTAAAGCCAGT
Organism: Oryzias curvinotus; assembly: GCA_023969325.1. Lineage (NCBI taxonomy): Eukaryota > Metazoa > Chordata > Actinopteri > Beloniformes > Adrianichthyidae > Oryzias > Oryzias curvinotus. The sequence continues at coordinate 18,116,332 of CM043728.1, forward strand.
GGAAAAGCAGACTTTTTAACCTGTTTTTACATATGTACTTCACTAAATCATGTTTAGCATTTGGACTTTGTTGACCTCATGAAACGTGCAATTATGCACCGTCTTTGTAGGTCACATATAGCCTTCTGTTCTTGTGCTCTTCTCCAAAAGTCAGACCTATTCTCACATATCAGAGCTTTGTGCTGGCCTGCAATCAGATGTGCACAGTTGTAGAAAATGTCAGAGTTTGGAGTCTGTTCGCAGCAACTGGCCAAAAATTTCAGTTCAGACTCAGGAGCGATTTAGTGGTGGAAAACTGTGCATGTGAGCATTGATGCTTTGTGTTTTTACTGTGATCTCTGACTAAAAAGGACGAATTTGGAACTACAAGGTGCGTTTGTTGATGGCTATTCCAAGAAAGTCCAAATGATTATAAATCTGTTATTTCACAAAACTTTCTTTCTATATTATTGCTGTCTTGTTTTTGAAGCTTGCTGCTTAAAGATCCACTCCAGTAAATAATGTGTTTAAACATTTTTCTGATATCGGAGGACATATATAAAGAAAATTAAGCTTAAAATAGCATCCGTGAGTTCTCTTTTTTTTTCTCTTTTTTAGATCGCTCCAGTATTGCTCGCCGTTTTTGTTGCACCTGTAATGTTAGTTAGGGTTGTGAGGGGCTTTAAGCTATCAGGAGACGTATGAACAGAGAGCTCTCAGCAATGGGGAAGGGAAAGGGGGGTGGGGTTGCTCCAGGCCAACAGTCCCACCCACAACTCTGACATAGATTTTTCTTATTTTGATTTAAACTGGCATCACCATATGGGAACTCCTTTAAAATAGACTATTAGATGATCAGAGCGGGATTCTGTCTGAAGTGTTCATACACTAATTTTGATGTTTTTGCAAAGGCCTTTTTACAGACAAATCATTTAATGCTCACAGTCACACAAACTTTAGACACATTTTAACTTTTGTGTGCATCAAACCTAACTTAGGATAAAGGATGATTGTGATGCAGCATCGGTTTTAAACACTTATATTTACTGCAGCTGTGTTGGACGATTGGTTCTGGTTCTTCCATATGTTTGCTTTAATTCTTTTCTGCCGGGACAGAGTAATGACTTTCATCCTCCTGCATCACTGTGAGCTGGCCATCATTTCAAATTGCCAACTGCGCTTCAAACGGGAGCAGGAATTGGCTTTGATGAAGCAATAAAATGGGGTCATCGGCTCATTGTGTGAAAATTTGTTTCAGCATTTGCTTCCAGACTGAGCTCATGCAGCAGCAGAAAGACTAAGATTGGGATGAAAAAAAACAGTTTAATTGTAAAAAATAAAAATAGCTTAAGTAGCTGTTTACAGTTGTAATTGTGAATATAGTTAATGACACGGTTGTAAAACTACCTTTTTTTTTCTTGTTTAGTTTTTTCTAAAGTACAAATGTATTACTTTTCTCAGGTATCACAGTAGGCTGAGTCAGGCCTGGAGTTTTTCTAAAATTAGTGTGATGAATGGAGCAAGCACATTTATCATAGAAAGAAATCTCTACATTAGCAGATATAGAAGTACAAGCATGCGCGTGTAATGGTAGCCACAAAGAAAAAAAAAAAGAAAGAATTGCTTGTGAAACACATCATGCAAAGACCCTGGAGACTGCAAATAAAGACTTTAGGCGACACGCATCATCAAAGTGGAAACCCAGGGAAAAAACAGGATGTTCCCAGCCTAAGCAAGCAAAGTGTAATACTGATAGTGACAGGGTAGAAAGATGAAAACAGCTACACCCTGGGACAAGACTTAGCATTACTCTCTCTTAAAAGTTCATCAGAGAAAAAGCCCCAATACTGTAACACCAATGCTCAGCGCTTTAGCTATAACGGCGTGGTTGGACCGTAAGAGTTCTGTGGGTTTTTGGGTTTTGGGCCCGTAGATAACTCAATACTTTTACTCACATAGGAAATCAAAAACGCTATATTTGATATGGCCGGAAATTTTGTAAACAAACAATAAAATCTACAAAAAAGATTAAGGGATGATGTTTCTACTCCCGTTAGGGGCAGCTGTGGTGCTGAGGACAGTAGTGGACGTCTGATAGAGGAGTTATGTAATATGTTATAACTTGTATATAAGTATTAAAACATAGGGATAGGCTTGTTGTTGTTTGTGCATGAACCTTTTCACTTCACCAGTTCACTGATCTGAAAGTCTATGACCATGATGATTTATATGGGCCATGTGCGTGTACCGTACAGGTTTGACCATTTTTCGGCCATATCCACCCATAAGGGCAGGAGCTCCTATAGAAATCTGACAGACATAAATCAAATCAAATCAAATCAAATCAAATCAAACTTTATTTATAAAATAGCGCTTCTCATGCATTGTCAGACCCAGGACCATCATGAAAATAAACTCTAAGACAGAGTTCTAAGAGATATATCCAAACACAGACAACTCATCATTCTAGAAATTTAAAGAACACACCTGTACTTCAAGCAGGACAAACGGTTGTTGGTTTATGCACAAGAACAGAACATTGATTTTCCTTTATTAGCCAACAACCCAATCTATGCACCTCAGAAAGTCTAAACTACAGAATACCCTACAGTTTACCTCAGTCTATAACATTCAAGTCGAAGAGTCACAGAAAAAACACCACACGTTAGAAATGACCATTAGGGGAAAGTCCGTGAGCACAAAATGAAAATTAATATATTTTCTATGCAAACAAACACTAAATACATGCAGCCTGTTGGACTTCCATACATGAGATGCTTGGTGCAGTCTGGTGTGAAACTGAAAATATATATTGACATGTTGAGTTGCTGTAGGAGGTGATAAATCATTTTCCAACACGTTGAAACAACACTGCGGTTCGTGGCACCATAAATAAACAGTTGCACAATGTTCCTCCCAACTTGCACTTGAGAACACTGTAACTGCCTCTTTTTGCCCATTTTAACCCTTAAATTTTGAAGCCATTGTCAGTTTTGTACATTTTATTTACCGCACTATGAGGCAACTTCAAAGCCTTAATTAACAAAAAAAGACTGTGTTTCATAATCTGGAGTGTCTAGTATATGGATTCATTTTGGTTGTGTTTTCTGATGCTGAAGCGATTTTGAGAGGTAAACATGTGTTCTGTCTGTTTTTTTACAAGTTGCAAACAAATTTGGGTGTTATAGCGAATGTGCTGACAAGGCTGCGTCGCAATGTCGGATTGTGTTTTTATTTACATGTTATTAACAAGGTTGGGAGTTGGCGTAGTCACAGTAACGTTTATTTTAGCTGTGTAAGTCTGTTTTTTACAAGGTTGGGAGTCACAGGTGTTGTGCATCAAAACCCGTTACAACACCTGTTAGTTTAGTCTGTTTAGTTTAGTTTAGCCATTACCTTTTGAATTTTATGACTTTATGATTCATGTTTAATACACAGTTACCGGTACGAAGCACATTGAGATGACTATTGCTGTAAATATTGGGCTATAAAAATAAAATTGAACTGAATTGAATTGCACAGGCCACCAGTCACAAGACCAGGCAGAAGGCTGGATCCAATTGCAGCAGGTTTATTAGCACAATTATCCACAAAGTCCACAAAGCTATATCAGGTTCAGGCAGGCAGGAGTCAAAAGCAGGCGTGAGAGCATCAGAGGAGAAACAGGGTAGTCAAGATCCAGGTGAGAGTCGGGGCAGGCGGCAGGCAAACCGAGTCAGAAACGGGGTCAGGAGACAGAAGATCAGGTCCAGATATAATGCTTAGTAAGGAAGGCAGAGCGGCATCCAGGAACTGTGTGCTGGGGTTGCTGGGAGTTGTAGTGTGGCTAGAACTCTGGGGAAGGCTCCCGCTGGTGACCAGAGGTGGAGACAGAGCTCTGACTTCTGACACCATCGTGACTAACGTGTAGCGTGTTTCAAATAAGTTCTAGAATTACTCTGAACGCAGTTAATAAAGTCTGACTGACTGACTTATCTCTGACTCTTGTCTCCCTGAATGCGCCTTATAGTCTGGTGCACCTTCTATATGACAAAAGACCATTCATTACAGTGTGCCTTACAATCTGATGAGGCTTATAGTCCAGAAAATATGGTATTTCATTAGATAAAAAACAACTTATTCTATTTCCAAAAGATTTTTTGCCTACTCCTGCACCACACTGTAAAGACGTGTCTGTTACCTTGGAGACCTGGAGGATGTTTAACATCATATTCTGAGGTTTCACATTAAAAGCCGTTAATCATTCCATCCCTGAGGAACTGAGAAAGGTTAACATTTCCCCGAGCGTCACACCGCATTAGAAGGTTGAGTATGGCTCAGCTCTCCTCGCCACACCTCCACTGTTCATTACTTTCAATATTCTGCATAATCACATGCACAACGTTGTGTGGTTTTTGGTTTCACTGGTGCAGCAGAGAGCCTGAGCGAGACGTAGCCTCTGCTCAGGAGCACGGTCTGACTTGTGCGTTTGTCTTTCAGATAGACATAATTAGCTAATGCAGAGTGTGTGGTTTGGGTCGGCCAGGCTGAGGCAAAGTTCTAGTCAAAAGACCGCCAACTGCTTGAATCCATATCCTTAGAATATGAATCAGCTGGATGGATGATGGCTCCTGCTGCTTTTAAATATAACCTCTTGAATAAACTAGAGCACACAGAGGAGCAACAATCATAAATGACATAATTGGGGAAATGTAAGTCGTGTTGAGACTACTTTATTGAGCTGAAGGTGCTTTGAGAATTTTTATTCACTTCTAGACAAATAAAATGTAAAAGAAACCCGAACAGAGTCAGTGTCCTGATGACACGATTCTAGAAAGAATGAAAAAATTAGCAGATTATTACCAGTTTTTTTTTAAGTTTAGTCCAAAGGAACTGCACAGATGTTACAGAACCACACCAGAAACTTGCTGCTTGAAGGCTGCAGCAATGTGGATTCTAAATAATCTCTCCAATCAGCCCCGATTTAGTATCAGCGGTCCCCAAGTCCTCCAAAAGTCGTTCCACATTCAAAACCCTTTCGAGATAACATTTCAGCTATTTTTTTTTTTACTCAGACTATAAAACAGACAAATTGTTCACATTTCGGACCCTTTTTGAAGCTTAAGCGATGGCCGCAAAGACACTGGTGTTGTTTTGGAAGAAAGTTTGTCGCCTGAAAGTCAGGCACTGAAGCGTTTTATTAATTAAGAACCGTGAAAAGCATACATTGAAAAGACATTTTTAAAAAATGCAAAACCAAAAAAACTAAATCTTGGCATGATGATACATTTTTACTGGGAATTACACTGAACTTGTAAAAATGACAAACACAGTTTTTGTTTCAGTTCTAGATTTAGTTTGAAACATTTTCTGACATTTTTTTTGCACTTTAAAAACTAAACTGCTGTCTTATTATAGTACCTAAGTATAAGGTGAGTCTACATGGATCTGAGACACCTGCTGTTACTATAGAAACAGAACATTTCCTACGGGAATTTCTCTCTAAATATTAGTGAACATTATTTTCAATTTTAAACCCTCCTTTGAAGAATTAAAGCATCTGAAGGCATTTTAAACACCAAAGTGAACAGAGAACACAATTTCTAACTTCTCAGCCCAGAGACTAGTTATTTTCAAAATATCTTTCATCCTGACTATTCTCCCACTTTAACTTGATAAAAAATAAAACTCCAGTGAATGAGTATAAACTCTTAGTATTCCTCCTTTTATGTCTTTACTGTTGCTTATTATTGTTTACAATTCTCAGTTCATTTTTGATTAAATCTGGTAAATGAACATTGATAACTGAATAAAAGGCAGATCTTAAAGTTCTCCTGCAGATCTCAGGGATGACTGTCCCCTTAAATCAGGTTCACATCCTAAAGTAAAGTGTGGTGTTGGAATCGTATTGATATTTCTTCTGAAACAGTGGTAATACCGTCTTGCAGACTGACTTCAGAGATGTTTCCACCCTTTGGCTCGGCTCTAAGTCCAGCTGTCTGCTTTCCTTACATCAGCAGAGAGGGCCAAGCTGTGCGCAGAGGTCGTGTTCGGACCACGCTCGGTCCACACGTCTCCTCTGGACTCTGCTTTTCTCTCATTACTGTCAGGACTGGGCATTATTGCATAAGTGCTTCTGTTGAGGAAAGGCAGACATCTGAACCACTTCCAGCAGTGAGCATCTACCCCCCCCCCACACACACACAAGAGCTAATAATGTTTTTGTGGAACCATCTTTCAGCTGCATCTACACATAAAGACATCTGCTCGATGTCTTCCATTTTTCCTCTTAAAATGATATTTTCTTGATGTTACAGAAGGTCTTCCTTGATGCGTGTAGGTCACGTCCGTTTGTTTTTGTCCTTTTTAATCACAAAGCTTAGAAATCCTTTACGAGAAGGTTAAAGCAGTTCCTCGTGGCCTTTCTCCAGCTTGACACATGAAATGGATTTTACAGATGCAGTCTCATAAGTCTTCACAGGGCTCCAGACTAACTTTTTTCACTAGGAGCACAGTGGCCCCTAACTGAAAATTTTAGGGGCACAACCAGAAAATTTAGGGGCGCATACCGTAAACCAACATGCTAACCAAATCTACTAATTTCCACTGTATTACTAATAAATACCTTAATAATAGATGCAGAAATTACAATGAGCTGTTTCAAATTCAGTGTCACATGTTATCCTGCACTTTTGAAGATGCAACAACAGGTAAACTGACAGAACCATCACTGTCATGACAGTACAAATAGTAAAGAAAACAGATGGAAATTTATCTTTGTGACACCAAATAGGTGCAACCAAGATGCACAATAAGCGTGTTTGAGATCACCCAGGTGGACTCAACGCTGCGCCGATCACCTGGTGTGTGACATATATTTTTGTTTTTGCTCCAACATCAACTGTCAATCATCACAAAAATATCGCGAGAAAGGGGTGGGAGCAAGGGGCAAACCTACCCGGACACAGCTGGAAACTGAACTGACTGAAAGCTGCCCTACAGACTACAAAACAATGCATTATGGGACATGTGTCCTGATGGTTTTTGTAGTTGAGTGATCAATTAAAATAATTTAAAATACCAATTCATTAAAAAAAGGCTACATACATTACAAAACATTAAAATAATCATCAAATATATAATAACACAGATCACACTAAGGGGGAGAGGAATATTAAAACTAAATTTAATGTTAAGGACAACTCCAACTTAACCTTCCTCCGGTTCTGTGTGACCCAGAGAAAAGTTCAGCACGGACTGCATGTATTTAGAAAATTACGAGCGAATAGATACGTTCTAAAAAGGAAAGTAAGGAACTCCTGGGGGATGTTGTCCTGCTTTCAAGCCCTGTCATTGTCCCGCCCCCAAGAGTCATATACCCCAGTGGTCCCCAACCTTTTTGTCACCGTGGACCGGTACAATGCAAGGCACGTTTACCGCGGACCGGGGATGGTATTTTCTCTTTAGTAATGATAATAACAATAATGATTATAATTTTCCCCTTGTCAAAGCAACTTTCTAAAGAAGTTTGTTTTTTGCTCATTTTGGTTGTTTGGGCTTAATTTTAGTGGGTTTATCACCTGATGTTTGGTGTCGCGACTTTGACGTGCGTTAAGTGTGACAGATGTAACAAAGTGAATCCGCTCACTTTTCAAAATAAAACGTTTTTGTCGGAAAAAAAAAAACAATAAAATGGAAATTATTTTTTCTTTCTGTGCGTCCCGGTGCAAAAATTTCCCGCGGCCTGGAACCGCTCCGCGGCCCGGTGCCAAGTGTCCCGCGGCCCGGTATCGGTCCGCGGCCCGGTGGTTGGGGACCACTGATTTACCCCACTGTGATTGGTTGGTCATCTCCGTGCAGACAATGAAAAAGTGTCATTCATTAAAACTGGCGGGCTGCAGTAACATTAAACTTCCACATTAAGGCGGGGGCTGCAAAATATCATCTTGGAGACCGCAAATAGCCCGCGGGCCGCGAGTTTGAGACCCCTGCTGTAGTTCTGTCACTGGTACACTAGCCGCAGGTTGGAAGAACGAATCAATAGTTCACTTACTCATAGCTCAGACGCACATATCAGGTTGTGATGATATTTGTCTCCGTTTCCTTCCCACAGATGTTAACGCGCGCTCGATTGTCTCTAGGCCCCTCCCCCTCCACGCATTTTAGCCACTTACAGTGACTTTCCCTATTCTTCTCACACGCAGTGGCCGCCTCACAGACGGGCATCACGCGAGTGTGTGCTCGCGTTTCATGAGTATGTGCGCGAGTGTGTGTGTCTGCCTGCGTGCGTGTGCGCTCGCGTCTCATTGATTATTTAATTGATCATTGACGTGCCCCTTCCACGTTTAATGTATGAAAAATATGTAGGGTGGGGGAGGCAAATTTACTGGTCGCGCATGTGCGACTGGATGTAAAATTCAGTCGCACACTCTCAAATTTTGGTCGCAAAATGCTTCAGAAAGAGAAACCAGGGTTCATTAGAATCAGTCCTTCCTGTGGAAACAAGCAAGTGTTCTGCTCTCAGCTCCTCTTTGCTGCTGGTTTCTCTCCTTTCTGTTTGGTTCTTGTAGGATCTGAATGTGCTTAGATGTGTGAGCTCCAAGTTTAACAATTGGAGGAAACAAATTGTACAATTCCCATTAAGATTGCGACATTTGGATGCAGAAGATCTTCTTCTATTTGATTCTGTGTAGATTCCACCAAAGTACTAAAGCAAAAAAAAAAATTCAACTGGAAAATTACAATATCAATTAAAAGAATACACATTAATGAAATATATAAACTATAATAACTAAACCAAGTCCAATTGACTGCTTTTTACCAACGACATGGATCAAATATTTAAACTGACAAACAACACCTACATTTTTCTATATCTTTAAGCAATCAATAATAGGGCTGGACGATATGAGGAAAACTCGTGATTTGCAAGATTAGTGATCAATATTGCGAAGACAATATAACTTGCAATACATGAACAAATTGCAAAACAACCAAAAACATAATTTTCATTTCACTGCAACAGTTTAATTTAAATAAGAGTCAATATAACTTAAATAGCACCCCAAATGACCCTACAGTCTACATAGGAGGCAAACATCTAACATAAGAGCTCCATCTGATTGGTCAATGATGAAAACGAGTCCATGCGATTGGTCAAATGCATAAAGGGATTTCTTTGATTTGTTAACTACTTCAAGCTACTATAACATTGTTTTAGCATACTTAAGATTTATCGCAATTTTTGCCAACTTTTGCTATATGAATATCGCACAGCTCGATATTGCTCGATATTTATCGATAAATATCCGATTTATTGTGCAGGCCTAAACAGTAATAATAAAAACAAAAGTCACAGCTTTAACCTTTATAGCCTTAGTCACGGGCACCAGTCTGGGGGTTGACCCGTACGAGTGCTGCAGGTTCTTGGGTCGTCCAGCAGGTGCGTCTTGCCGTTCTCTTGAGGCTTATGCCACTACTTAATGGGACATCATGAAAATGGAATGAACCATTGTATGATTGAATTGTGAAGTACTTGTAAGGATAATGTGTTCCATGTGCTTATGGCATACAGGGGACGCTGTCCGTGCGGTGACCTTATCCTACACTTTAGTCGTTAAGGTCCGAGTACTGACCCCTTATTAACCATGCAAATACTGCATGCACCAGTTGTGCAGGGGGCGCACACCCACAAAAACTAAAAAATGTCCTACTTTTCTAATGTCCTACCAGTCAGGCTGCAGACACAGAGCACCCACTTACCATGTGAGCACTGCTAATAGCCCCTGTCTGCAGTCTGCAGGAATTGGGGGGGAAATAAAAAAATCTCATTTATTCACTCTTACTTACCTCTGCATGTTGCACAAGTGTTTGGTACAACCGGAAACTGGCCTGCAGACAAAAACATGAAACCTCAAAGTGGTCTCAATAAATTCAATTCAATTTTATTTATATAGTCCGATAATTCTCACATGAAGGAGGATCCTCCCCCAGGACGGCCGGACGGGCGATGTACCAGAACTCTTAGAGAAGAATTAACTTATCTAACTCTTAGGCCTGCACAATATGCCGCAGATTTATTGTTCTCGCAATATCAAGCAGTGCAATATCCATATCGCAATAGTCAGCAAAAATCACAATAAATGGTTACCCTCAATGTGCTAAAACAATCCTACGGCAGCTTGAAGCATTTAACAAATCAAATAAATCCCTTTATGCATTTGACCAATTGGATGGACACCTTCACGTTGATGACCAATCAGATGGAGGTATTATGTTAGATGTTTGCCTCCTACGTCAACGAGGGTCATTTGGAGTATAATTTTTAAACTGTTGCAATGAAACGGTAATGATGTTTTTGGTTGTTTTGCTATTTGTTTATATACCGCAAATTATATCGTTATCGCAATATTGATCACTAATATCGCATATCGCAAGTTTAGCTCATATCGTGCAGCCCTACTAACTCTACAACTACATGTTGAAATAGTCCAGCAGAGATGAGCTTCATCCAGATGAGTGGGGGGACGGCTGTAAAGAAAAAGGTTGGATGCTATTTGTCAATGCAGCTCTTGTTGTCTTATCAAGTGGATGATTGGTTAAGATAATAAACATGAAGCTCATTCCAAATGGCCCCTCAGCCATCCAGCAGCAGATGTTTACAGCTGCTGTGAGAAGCCGCATTTCATCTTCCTCTCAGATTTTTGCACCGTGACAAAGACAAGCCTCCTGCTGGTTTGAATCCGACTGTTGCCCGTGACGCTTTAACTTCTTGGTTCCCCGTCAAAGTCTCTCCTCCTCCTCTGATGATTGCACCTCTTAGCTTTTCCATTCTCTGCATTATCCTCGGATACTAAAGCAGCTTTTTCCACTTTTCAGACAAGCGAACCGGCAGATAAGGCAGCTGAGAGATAGAGGATCAATTGGAGAGAGGCGCTGATGCAGGGGGGCTGAATTAGAATTTGTCGCAGTCCCCCCCCCCCACCACCACCACCACCACCACCCCCCACGTTTGGATCACGACAGACTACTTGACGGAAAAACAAAACGGATAAACAAACAAGTGCTAGGAGAATAAAAGAAGCCCATTACCTCTGATTGCTTGGCGTGTCTGCAGTGCATCAAAGTGATCAGCATCACTGTTGCCGCTCTCCGAAGGAAGGAATGAGGGATCGTGTGTGTGCTTGGCAATGAATTAGACGGCTGTGGTGCAGCGGCTCGGGGATTAATGAGGATTCTCTGCCTCTGAGAGTCATGACTGAGTCTTCTGACTGACAATGAGGTCAATAAACTCTGACCCGTCCCATCTCAGTGATCAGAAAGTCATTCATTCGAAGGAGAACTAATCACTGTGGCTGATAGCAAAAAAATATATCGCCACAGTTTTAGTTTAATTGCAGAACAAAAAGGTGAACGTGAGTGCAGGACACCTAGTGGCAACTGTGCAGAATGCAGTCAAAGGCAAATATGTGAATCTTACAGACGATGAAAATTGAGTTTTTGGTGTTTTTAATATGTTTTTGTGGCATTTTTCTGCTGATGGCAGACATACGTTAATAAAATTAGGCTTCAAGTTGCATTTCTGAGTATTTCTTTATTCTAATCATTATGAATCAGGAACAGACAAAAAGAACACCGTTTAAAAAAGATTCCATTTGTGATGTAGAAATATGCTAATAGATCCATGTACTGGAAAAGGTGGAACCAGTGATGTCTGGCAAACAAACACATTTTTCCCCACATTTATATTTTAAGCTGAAGCTTTAACTGACCTCTCTGTTGGCTGCAGAGGTGCTGCGATGATCGTCACCAGAAAAAGTCGTTTTAGCAGACGTGATCAGACGCAACAAGGCCTCCAATCTGTCATTTGCTTTGCTCAGCAAAATCTGTTTAAAAAGTACAGATATATCATTTATTATCATAAATCACAATAACAGTGAGATGCTTCGCTAAATAAATACACATCTGAGCCATAAAAATGGAGCTGCAGCTAATAGAAAAAGAAAGAAAAAACAACAACACAACTTTGATTAACCCATTGATGCCTGAATTTATCCAGCTGTGAAAAAAATAATTTCATTTTTGTTTTTATGTAGATACTTAAATTAAAGTCATTTCGGAGCAAAAGTGGTTTGATGAATAATTGCGTCAACATATATCAAGAGTATAAATACAAAACAGCCTGCAAACAGTCTCAGAAGTTAATATTTACATTTACTAGGAGATCTTCGGGCTTTAGCTCTACAGCAGGAGGTGGTCACATGACTAGTTAGCGCGCTAATGAACACATTTAGCTCAAAAATATTACTTTAAAAATTTGTATAAGAGTGCACTTCTGGCTTAAATGACAAACAAAACACATAGAATAGAGTGTTTGCGTGGCATTAATTTAAATGATAGCATACGCGCTAAATAGCAACTTAAAAAGCTAAAACGCTAGCCACACATTATCCTAGCATTGCTAGCAGCCTTGATTGGACGGAAAGTCAAATGGCACAAAAAGGGTAGAAAACCATCTACCTGACAACTTTCATAATAAAATAGAACTAAACTGTTCAGTGATATCTAATACCTATAACACTAAGTTCACTTTGTTTATTATGAAAAATAAACAAAACACCCAACATGCTTTGACCCACAGCGCCCCCTGCTGGCCACATCATCATAGACAACGTTTTATCCAGCTGCATCTTTAAACTTTTCTAAAGCTATAAAACATATAGTTTTTGTAACACAAGAGAAAACATGAAATGATATTTATTTTTGCGATGATTCTTTGATTTATTTTACTTTTATTTACATCTTCAACAAAAATATGTTTGCAATCAATTAACACCTTAAACCAAACTGTTGGAAGTGTCAGACTACTTCTTTAAAAAACAAGAAATCCTGAATTTGTCAGTCCACTGACATGACTTAATACGTAAGAGGAGAGTAAAAACTTCTTTTCTGATAGTTTTTTATTTTGTCAATGATCATCCCCAGCTTTTTAACCACTCTATTCAGATTTATGAAGGTTTTTCTTTATTTATTTTAACTAGATTTTCTATTTAACTTGAATAACTTCTGATTTAAATTTTAACTGTTACATACAAAAAATCTTTCTTAATTTCAAAAGAATTGTACTACTATGAATGGAAATTACATTATTAAAACCAACAATTCTATTCAGTAAAACTAAGAGCAGTTCTGTATCAAAAATTCCATTTCAGATAAAAAAAAAGAAATTCTTTAAATTGACGTTGCATATTTAAAATTAAAATATTTTTCAATTTCTTTAAACCTAACCCTGATTTAACAAAGGATCTAGTAACTTTTTTGTTTAAAGCAGCAAAGTTTTATGCCTCTAATTTGTTTATGATCATTCAAAGTCCTCATAAACAAATAAGATGCAGTTTTAATTATATGTAACATTTTTTTAATTGTTTTTTATAGAGACGTCTTTTGAATACCACCCTAAACAGTTTAAATAAAAAAATAGAGCAAATATTCCTAAAAACTGGATTTTATTTCAAACATTTGGTCTTTTTCTTGGTGTAAACCTCTGGAACATCACGGCATGTTCTCATATTTTGTAATAAGTGGGATTCCGGAGGTTCAGCTATGCATAAAGTGTTCAGAAGTGAGGGTTTCATTGTCACCCTGCAGTATTTTGAGTTCTTTAAAATGCAGACACACTTTTGCATTTGTGCCAGGTACAAATGACTCATTTCTATCTGCTGCTCAACTTAAATGAATCTTTTATAGCTTCGTTTGCATAATTTGTTCTGCTTCAGTGTTGGCCCAGATGGGTTTTGCCCCAAATATACTGGCTTATTTTTGCTCTTCAGCTGTGTGTTTGTGTGTGGAGTTTCCCCTCGACTTATCAGAACGATTCAAAACACCCGCTGTCAGTAATTACAACCAAATCAAGCTCAAAGATGCTTCATTTTAAACCGTCTTGGCCATCTGTGAAACTCAGTCGCACAACAATTCATAGATGTTTTATTCTTTTTGTAAACAAGCTAGAAATAAACATAATTATTGCGTAACATCTCGCCTTGAAGCATGCAATTAACCTGAGCTCGACCCCGCCGCTGATAATCAGCAGTGAGAATAAGCCTCGGTGCACCGAGATGACCACAGAGGAAACAGGCCCGCTTATGGATTTTGTGCTAGTTGTGATGTCAGAAATCATCCCGTCCATCCGGCTGGAGCGTGCACCGCCCGGAGAAACAACACACATCGACCGCACCGCTCAACTCGGCCTCTCTTTCACAGTTCATCCGTCTTCTGAACTGTACCTGCCAGCCGAGCACACGAGTGACGGCGTCTGCTGGACAGCCGTGATTCAGTCCAGCAAAGCTGCAGCGCGTCTGCTCCAGAGTCCAGTTAGACAATACCCAACAAGAAAACCTCATGATTCAAGCATGACATGATCAGTAAATGGACGAAAGCCTTCACCAAGTGAAGTATTCACCAGTAAACAAGCAGCTCATACATTTACTTGAGTAACCTTAGAGTGGTTTTACAGCATCATACTATTACTTTTGACTACATTGAAGATAAAAAATAACCTTTGCTCTAACGCTGCGTTCACACCAACAAATTGCCTGCTTGACACTTTTCCAAATTGTTTATGAACTTAATGCTCCTGCTGCGTGTAGGAGGACCTACCGCCAGGTTTTTAGCCTCATGGCTACATGGAAGCACTGACTGAAATGTGCTGCTGCCGGACCGCCACGCCTGACACTCAAAAGGCGCCGCAGGACCTCTGATTGCGTCTGTACATCGATCCAACAGTGAAACTAGACGGCACTGACCATCGAATCACGTTTGGTGTGAACCCATCTTTACTCCGTTACTATCAACGTTTTTCATTTTGCTACTAGGTTGTTGTTTTCTCTAAACTGTGTGTACTTTCTTCTAGGGATGCATAATAAGGGGGAAATCCTTCTGACTCTGTCCAGTTGAACTTATAGAAAACCACTTTTTTTAGGGTTAATGTTCACTAACCCCGCAGTGATGCACGGGGACCTTAAAACAATTTTTATTTCATACTTAGAAGTCATCAGAACTTGGAAAAGTAGAAAGATTCGGATGCAAAATCTTCAATAAAATAAAGCAAAATAGATCAGAAATGTCTTCTTCAGTCAAAGTCTTGCTGTGATTCATATAAAGAATTGGATGACAACAGTTAAATAAAAAATTCAAATTTTTACATAAAAATGAGAAAATACTGGAATTTTAACTGATGAAAAAACACAATTAAATAAGTTCAATCTATTACTACTTAATAATTTTTGATCATTGACACTTTTCTTTTAAATGTTTAGATGAATTTTCACTTCTACTTAAGTAACCTCATTTTAAAGTAAAGGTCTTTCTACTTGAGTACACTTTTTGGGGACTTTAATAACGTGATCAAACTTAACATATTACACATATTAGTTTTTAATGACCTGTTTTACTATAATGTGCTGTTTTGTCACATGAAAGGTAACATTTTATTGAAGTAAAATAGTTCAAACGTTTAGTCACTTGTGTACAAATGCAATAGTTTTTTTATATGAATTGAACTAAGCCAGACACTCAAACCTGATGGTTGCTGTTGGGCAGCTCAGAAAGTGGCTCGTTTGATTGTAAACAAATATTTCAGTTTGTTTTGCGTTTGGCGCTCGGCCGACACACCATCCATAAAAATGAAACTCACGTCACTCAAAACTGTTCTTTGAAAAGTGCTGATTCGTTTTGCCCTTCCTCCCAGAGACTGTAATATCACAGCAATGATATCAAACGATGGCAGTTTGTTGACAGCGTCTTTAAAACCCGATTTTCTCTCTAAAGTGCTTCATAAAAGTGCTGAGGCTCACAGCAGTAAAGTTGCAAACTTTGAAAGATTTTCTTGGCAGAGGTGAAGGTTTTCTGCAGGCAGGGATGGCCTGAGGTGCCACCAGATGTAACTCCTGCTGATGGCGGAGGGAAAAGTAAAAGCATTTGTATCCTGAACTGCCCCGGCTTCAGTGGCTCCTGTCAGCCACAGTTACGCTCACAGATTATGGGGGAATCCCTGCAACTCCACGGGGCTCTTCTCCCTTCCCCTTAAGCCTGCTGGGCCTGGATCCGACACGTCTTTATGAGTCTGTGCTCCTTCCTCCTGCAGCCCTCCATGGCAACACGTCTGTGCAATCCTGCTGCTACTTGAAGGAATAAACTTCAGTGCAGGGAGATCATTAGAAAAAAGAAAACGCTGAATTCAACGCTCATTTTAGATGTACACTTAAACTGATACTTGGTTCTTTATACGTAAACTGTTCTTTTGTTTAATTATCCACTTAAAGCAGAATGTGTCATTTTCACAAAAACAGTGGCCACTAGTGTTTCAAAAGTGGTACTGCAGCCCTTGTTCAAAACCCCACAATGCCATTCCCACTAAGGAGCCACTGCAACGCTGGGATGGCTGTCCCTCCGCCAGAAGGGTGATCTATGTCGAGAAACGTGCTTCTTCATGTGGTTGTGCTCTAAAGATAGAGACGTACTTTATTAATCCCACAAATTTAGTTGCAGTTCCTAAAGCACAGAAGTTTACATTTGTGTGACTTTTTAAAGTTATAAAACCAACGTTAATATGTATTTTCCAAGCGCTGGCAGCTACACGGTAATGTAGATGACCGGCGACTATTGATGATGTCATCAAGTGGTATTAACATCCAAATTTGAAGACACTATTTTTT
The DNA here is from genome assembly GCA_023969325.1 of Oryzias curvinotus. Lineage (NCBI taxonomy): Eukaryota > Metazoa > Chordata > Actinopteri > Beloniformes > Adrianichthyidae > Oryzias > Oryzias curvinotus. The sequence continues at coordinate 18,133,002 of CM043728.1, forward strand.
CCATATCTGTCCGCTTGGAGGGATAAATGTAGAAGCCGGAGGAAGCCATTCAGATTTCCTTGTTTTTTTATTAAAAAATCAGCAAGCGAGCGTCTTTTAAATTGTTTTATGTGTCTGAGTACAAATGTTAGCCTGTCTGAGTCTGAATGTGAGGTGATTTGTGTTAGCCTCAATGCTAGCTGTGACCAAAACAAACGTCTACATCTGCATCAGTACGTTTTTGGGGGTATTGATAGTAAAGCATAAAAGACCATCAGTTTAAACTAACAAATTCTAAATATTGCTTTAGTTATGTCTGCACTAGAGATGGGTACTGAAACGTCCCAATACCGCCGTACACGGTATTACCGGCAATTCTAGATTGCCTTGCTTTCTTCTGTGGCATCAGCACAGGATTTTGTTTTCCCTTTGTTTTTTTTGTTTTTTTAACATAAAATGAAACAATATTATTCTTTTAGGGTATAAGTAATCATAATTATTCACACTTTTAGGTATGTAATCAAATGTTCTTTTAAAATTCCAATAACTGAACATTTGTTACACAATTCACTTCTATTGCAGCCAAAATAGCAGACAGTCTGAAAAGAAAGAAATTTCATTTTGAGTCTGGAAATGTCAGAACAATTTCATGGCATGTAACTTTCAGAGAGTGCAGGTTCCTGGTCATTGAGTGCAGTGGTTTTTATTTGTGGAATAGCAGGATTAGCAGCGACCTCCTTATCGGATTATTGCACAAAAGAGAGCTGATTGTTAATTAGCTGCTATCTGGCAGAATTCAATCGACTTGAACGGCCTTGTCAGTTATTCTGTTGCATCTCTGAATGGAGCAAGACTTGAATTAAATTTGTTTCACATAAGACCGCACTTATCCACTTTGAAAACCAACCAAGGAACACTAATCATTCTACTTTAACGACAGGTTGTTTTTGCAGACAAGACAGGCTTGTAAACCACTGGTTTCCTTTGTTAACCCATGGAAATAAAGACAAACAAGCTGGTGTGGCTTGGACATTGGCTGACTCTCTGTCATGCAGCAGCTCTGCAGAGTCTGAGGGCAAACAGGGTTATGGGTACCTGAGGCTTAGTGCTGCTTGTTAGGAGAGAAAGCCTGTCTGCCTGCTGTGATCCCAGGGTGGACTTACTGCTGCACAAGCTGGAAACCTAAAAGGATGTCAGACCCCCCCCCCCCAAACCTGCTGTTTGTGGAGCTGCAGATTGGTCAGAGCTTCTACAATGTGGAGCTTTATGGTTTCAGACACTAAAAGATCCTTGAAAAAGTCTTAGAGTTAAAAAAAACACCAATTTACTCATTTTAGGTGGAGAACCTTTTTAATTAAATGGCTTTTTTTTTTAAACTTAATGTGGTAAAGACTAACTTTAAAGACAATTTATTAGATTAGGAGTGCATGTAAAGACCTATATAAGAAAAGGAAAATTAACAAACATTAAATAATAAACTTCAGTTTATTAGTCAGTATTGATGGGGAGCATTCCTAGAGAGAACTAACTTTTAAATGTTTTGTTGAGGCTGTAATTTAAAAAAAAAAAAAAAAAAAAAAAAAGTAGCTTTGCTCTGCTTTCCCTGAGAACCATTTTATACCCCGTACAAGACCTGGTGTGTTAAATCATAGTGAGAAATGAAAAGTCAGCAGCGTGTCACATGAAGGCTGTGTGAGTACGAGCCCGTCTCATTTTCCTCTCACGCTCTCCGTTGGGTTTGTTATCGCACTCTGTTATTCCACACCTGTCAGCCTCTCTGTTAATTATTCATGCTTAATAACCACCACCACAGGTCTCATCCCATCCCTGACATTTCATTTGACAATATCAGATGCTCCCATTTGTTTTCCGGAACCACAATTCGGGATATTAAGTTGCCTGACATTACCTTCTTTGGCGTGAAGTGTCTGATGAACCTTGTAAATTGCGCAGCTCATCATATTCCATCAATCAAAGCGATTTTCCGGCACAACTTTTATTGCTTTTGGCGTTTTTTTATCTCTGTAGTACGATTATCTTTTCCGGTAGCGTGGCTGATAGAGTCGGAGAGCTTTATAAATCTTTAGGGTTTTTCTTTTTTTTTTGCTGTTCACCCATCTTTGTCTGAGGCTCAGATGTTCAGATGAACCCAAGGAGGAGAACACAATGGAGGGGAAAAAAAAACAAGGAGAATGGATGGAACAAACATAAAAGATGTGTCACCCAATAGATCGGTGTTTGGCCTCATTTTCCTCAATTAGAAGATGATTGGCATGTCCATGTTAAAACGTTTGCCTCCATTATTTGAATTTAGCTTTTACTTTCAATGGCTGGTGGATATACAGGGTCAGGGTTCATCAAACTTCTGCGACAAACTTTATTTTAAGGACAAGAACTGAAGCTTTTATGTAAAAATTGCAGAAAAAAAAAATCCAACGCGTCATTAAAACAACATATTGGAACTGGACCAAGAATAAGCTTGAAATATAAGCGCGCTCCATGAGATCATCATCCAACCGAAAACGAAATCACGACAACTAGCACCCCAAATTGTGTCCATTTAATAATTAAATAATATTTAGTGCCAGGGGCGGAGCTAGAACATTTTTATATGGGCGGGGGCAGAAGACTTTAGAAGGCGTGGGATATGAGAAGAGCAGAGTGGAAGTGAAAGGATCAAAAAGACGGATTTCAAACAGTTGGATTTATTTAATGAAGCTTGTACTGAGGATTTACATGGAGTCAAAGATTGGGGGCAGGTGGTGGGGGGGCAAAGCTTGCTCCCTTGTAGCTTCACCGCCGTTTAGCGCTCCTTCAAACTTCCTCTGATTTGTGTCAGTCAGATTGGTCAGTTTGCTGGACTAATTTCTCTACAAAGGTCTGACAGACTTTAAACACGAGACAAACGTGTGAAAATGTTCTTTTCTGCCTCAGAAAAATGGATAAAGTCTGTAGGAGACGTTTTACAGCCTTAAAAGATCTCGAAATATTGTAAAAAAAAAAAAGTGAACTACTTTTTGAAAGCTTGATTTCCTCCACCTCTGCTTTGTCAAGCAACAATACTTTACGGATCAAATTTAACCCTTAAACACCAGAGATGTCTCTGGCAACACCTAGAAAACACGCATTCCTTGACATACTGTTTAAAAAGTATGTTATACCGCTGCAAAGCCACTTTTTGGAATCAGCGGATTTTTGTGGATCACCTAAAAAAAAAAATGCTGTAAAGTGTTGCATTTTAATTCCAAGTCTACTTTTCTCTGCTTCAGAATCTCCTGAATGAAAGAATGTCAATATTGGAGCTAAAGCTCGGATGTAAAAGGAGCTAAAGTTTATAAATTCTGATATTTGTTACCTTAAATGAAGATACTATTAACATTTTAAACCCAGTTTTAAGTTTTTACTCTATGAAAGAAGAATCAAAGATTCTATTTTTAATAGTTTTTGTTCTGAAAGGTAATCTCAGGTGTTTTATCTTAATAAGGAAGCCTGTTTTACTCAAACATACTTTGTTAAAAGTAAGAGTAGTTTCTTTGTCAAATGCTGGGTTTGTAACACGTGAGAATCAGACATTTCATTTCTCTGAGGCATAAGATGCAAATCAAGAAAAAATAATAAGGCAAGAAATAAGCTAAAATAAACAAACACACAGAGAAAGTGACCAGTAGAGCTGAAGTTACTGGATTTAGGAAACTCTAGGAAGGAGTAAAGAATCTTGGCCTTGTGAGCAAGAGCTGATTATTATTCTAGCTTTCTTTCCTCTGATGTCTCCGTTTGACATGTTGCTCCATTTCTCTCCCCTTTTCTTCCACTCTTCCTTGTTTTTACGTCCCGTTTATTATAAATGTTTGATTTTTTTTGGCACTGTGTGTCTGTAAAGTTTCTCGAATTCCCTCTGTGGCAAACAAATCTGCTTTAATCTCGACATGCTGAGCTGTTATCTCCAACACATACACGTTTTCCTGTCAGATCCGTCTAATCAGAGCTCAAAGGGGCACAGCGAGCCTCAATCCAGACCCCAACCCCCCCCCCCGGTCTGGTGTTTAGTCTGCAAGGATGGAGATTTTCAGACATTGAGAAGACACGCCGATTTGGATCATTTTTTGTTTTGAAACCAAAGTGTGCAGAATCCATTCCTGGGGGGTTTGAGCTGCAGAGCGCTCAGGCTGCTGCATGTCAGGCGAGCATCCAGAGGAGTGACAGGACCAAAGGCTTCCTGGCAGAGAACTTCACTGTGTGGAAACAGCTGCCTGTGATCATTTTGGTATTGATCTTCTGGAAAACTGACCATTTTCTTCCTAAAAAATAAAGCCGGGGTCCCTCCGGATAAAACCTTCCGAGCGAGTTTCACTTCACTCTTCTGTCTTTCATGGACCGTTCCTCTCCAGCCTGAGGCAGAAATCGGAAGGAATCCCGCCTCCTTCCTCCGTCTGGAAGGAGTCGAGGAAGGAAGCTTCTGGGTAAATTCCGGCTCCACGGAGCGGCGACCCGGCATGACCGCTGCTGAGGACGCCTCTCTCTGCGGGCCAGCCCATGTGTGTGTGAGGGGGGGGGTTCTGTTGGAGGCGTAGCTCCATAAACATTTTCCTCGTCAAGCGTCGGCCTCTAATTCACCTGGCAGCTTGCTCAGCATTATATAAGACGCGAACCTAAAACCAGCAAAGCTGACGACTTCCACAGGAAACTACAAAACACAGAGCTGCACAAACTGCACCCACTCTGGATTTTTCTGTGTGCATATTTTGGTCTCTGCATGTTTAGACAAATGTAAATATCACACAGATGGTACCCTAGAAACTGGAAAAGATGTTTTAACCTGATTGGCCTAACGAGAAAAGGTAATTACTTCTCTTTTAATAGCACATGAAGCACATTGTATTTATTATTTTTGGTAAAGCCTTAGTCACATGCACCTGTACAAATGTATCCTCATTTCTAACAGTCAGGCTGCATATTTATCCCGTAAAAAGCACTAATGGGATTTGGAGGCTGAAAAAAACAAAAATCTGTACGGAAAACCTGCGTCTCACCTACTTCACCCTTACGTGTTAAGTAAGGTTTAATGGCCGATGAAGTGTGCATTATCACGTTTTAATGCACGCCATGGAAGCGTCGGATGGTAGCTTCCGCGAAGTGTGCTAAAAAGCGATAATGCACACTTCAAAGGCCATTAACCGGCTTATACCATGGTCACTTACAAAAGAAATAAATAGTAACCTGTCTAGGTCCAGTTTTTTTTTTTTCAATTTGGATTTTCTCACAAAAGGCGGACTATTTGTTACGTTGCGCCGCACCACGTAAATAGGCCGCGCTGTGCCGCACCACCACTGCAATCAAGATTCAGCAATAAAAAGAGATATATATATATGCTGATCTTTCCGATGGGTTGAAAAATACATCAGTTCAGAGAGAAAGTTCGTCTTTTACCGCTTGTTTTTGTCCAAATGATGAAGCAAAAGGTTGTTTTAAAGAAGCCGGCGCAGTGATACAAAACATTTAAGCTAGGTGACCAGAACGTCTTTTTTCACCGTGCGGTTATCCTGTGGTAACCAATCAGAATCGAGTATTCACCCGGACCATGGTATAAGTGTGCACTACCGCCAGTCGGCCACAGAAAAAAATGTGCATGAATGTTTTCATTCTACGGGCTCACTGAGGGCTCTTGATACTTAAGCTGTGTACAGTTTTGCCCGTTTTTCGCCCACAGACGGCCCGTTTTCACCCGGAAGGCCTAAGCTTAGCCTCAGTTCTGCAGGCAGACCTATTCCCTGTCGGACATGTGCAAATGTGAACACTCTCACAAATTTAAAAACCTACCAAAGTAGTGAAATGTTTTGTTTTAAGAGTCAAAAGTCTTTTCTGCAGCATTAGGGCCTTTAAGAACCACATATTAACCACACATGAGGAGAACTTGGATCGACGAGAATCACTCCTGGAACAACCAAGTCCAAGTCTTTAGTGTTTTTGAATATTAACAAATATTAGGAAAGAAAATTCAACTGTAGACTTGAGTACGTTAAAGAGATCAATAACTTTTTCACAGCGGGCCAGTCACTTTTTAAAATCTTTTAATCACATATAAATGTTAATAAAGGGCCTTATTTTCCTTATTTTCATGTATTTCCTAAGCTAAAGCGGGAAACCTCTGGGTTTTTTTTTTTGTTTTCTCTGCTTGGGGCAGGATAAGGTCTCTGGAGCTGCTAACCTGCGACTGAACAGATGGCAGAAAGTTCTGGATGTAAAAAAAAACAAACAAAAAGAAATGAAAATGAAAACAGATCTGAGGGCAGGTTTGCAACACTGAGGCCATTGTTGGAGAAAACCCAGGAACAGATGCAGAAGGTTACGATGGAGCAACAGCTGAGAGGGAAAACACTGCAACAGGTCTCCATGGAAACCTCTGCACTCTCACCAGACTGACACTCAAGCAGTTATCCTACCATGAAACTTGATCACCTAAAACTAGACTCGACATTTACTTGGTTTAACACTCGATAAAATGAGTTTTTGTCCACGTAGAGAAAACTAAGTCAATGAAGGTTTCTTGAAGAAATTTAGACCCAATGACTTCAAATTGATTAAACCGATCATGAAATTTTTGCAGAAACACAAAGCTGAGAGATGGACTAAACAGCGCCACCTGCTGTGTGGTGGACGTGGTGACAGTGTGGTGCAGGCGCAGCTTGGTTTGGCCCCGCTTTTGTGCCGTGACTCTTCTGGAATGAGTCCAAATGTTTGTTTTGTTGTTCCAATGTTATGACTGAATGTTTAAAAAAAAACAAAAAAAAAACCCACTGACATGTTTTAGTCCAAGCGGGCAACAAAGATATTTTTAGACTCCAGAGAACCCTGGTGAAAGCCATTACCCATAAATGGAGAAAGATTGGAACAGTGGGAAACCTTCTCAGAGGTGACCGACAGAAATGCCTCCAACATGAAAACAAGGACTCCCCCAGGAGGTCCAACATAAGTCAGAAGTACGTGGAAAGAAGCCCATTTTACCAGTCAGAAAAAGACTTTTGGACAGAATCATGGGAAAGTTCAAGAAAATGGCTTTTTTCTCCAAAACGTCCGGACAAATATGCTACAAAACGATAAGACAAAAGAGGAAGTTTATACATTTGGAATCAATTTAACAGAATTTTTGAAATACAAGCAAACAGGCGGTGGCAGGGTGATGGCAGTCAGAAATCTTCATAAAACATATTCAGTGAATAAAGCCATGAAGAAGTGTGAAAAGTTTAAATAAAAGAGCTTAATGTCAGCTGAGCTTTTTAAAGCATCCTATTCAAGATTTTTATCCCTCAAACATCACAACATTTTAAAGGATTTTAAGCTTCTACAAAGGACAAACGAACCTTTCTTAAGCTTTTCAGAGTAAACTATATCCATATATGCTATTTTTTTTTTGCACACTAAAGAATGATTTTTTTAATGAAATATTTGTCGTTTTCTCTGTTCATTTTAGTGAGACAAAACGATCTTTCGTTGCGTCTGGGTGCCGCCAACTCCATGACGTCATCCTAGCATGTCGCCGTTTGGCCCATGAAAACAAACAACATCCAAACATTTTAGATGGATGTGAATATTGTGGATAGAAAATAAAATCGTTTTTGCCGATCACCGCTAGCTCCACGAAGAAAGTGGGCGTGTGTGTTAGCCTGGGGGCGGAGCTGGCAGCGTAAACTCTTCCTGGATGGGGCTGTTCTCACTTTCGTAGTCACATTGTGAACAAACTAGCTTAACTGTTCATAGCTTGGGGCTTGTCCAGGTATACGTATTTGCATTAAGTTGTAAATGCCGGCTGCACAGTAGTGTAGTGGCCAGTGCTCTCGCCTCAATGACAAAGTCCTGGTTCAAATCCTGGTTAGGACCTTTCTGTGTGGAATTTGCACGTTCACATTGTGTTTGTGTGGGTTTTCTTTTTGTGCTCCGGTTTCCTCCCACAGTCTAAAAACATGTTTTAATAGATGAATTAGTGTCTCTGCATTGTCCCTAGATGTGCATGTGTGTTTGTTCCACCCTGTTCAAGGTTAACCCCACCTTTGTCCAACAGTAGCTGGGATAGGCTCCAGCAACCCCAACGACCCCAAAAGGGATTCGGCAGGTTCTGAAGATGGATGGATGGATGGATGGATGGATGGATGGATGGATGGATGGATGGATGGATGATCCAAAAGAAAATTCTGTTCCAAATTGTTAAATATAACCATGAAATGAATGCTCAGTGAAAAAACTGCATGCATACTCCACACTGGAACAGCCCCATTTGTGAAAACCTCTGAAAGATTAAGCACCTGCTGCTGGCAGGAATAATATCCAGTGGCCTCTGAGGGGATTCACAGAGAGCAATTAAAAGTGAGACGCAATCAGGCTTGAAAGCATCAAATTTAAGAATCTGTGTTGCTGCATTGCAGATTCATCATTCAGAGAGAGAAAAAAACCAAAACAAATTTTCTCTCCTTTGTCATCTGGGTCTTAAAATCTGTCTGCTCACCTCCAACGGCTGCACACCCTCCAGAGCATGCCCGCTGTGTTCTTCTTTAAGTGCATGTTATGTAATGCTATCCAATTAGGAAGCTGGGTCAGCTGGAGGAACGCTTGTCCATAAACAGCAGCTCTTCTCTCAGGGTGCAGCTGCTCTGCTGCCCTTCTTTTCACGACTGAATGTGCCTGGCACAAGCCACAAAGCTCTGGCTGAGAGAGTGGACAGGATGGCTGGCCGCTTCGCTTCGCTGCTGACTTCATCCTCTGATTTAGTGCGATGCACAGAGACGTTCTAAACGTCCAGGAACAGCCAAGTGTGTGGTTTCTGGAAAGGGAAACCTGGGTGGAGCTGCTTTTACATTTTTTTTTATTTTTTTTGCTGCAACTTAGAGTTTCATCTGCGCACCATTTTCACCACCTTGCAATAATATACGTATGAGTCTGCTGCCATCGGAATTTCCCAATTCAAACAAACTTTTGCTTTTTACTGTTTTCATGGCGCAGAACTCAACACCGATGTGATGAAAGGTGGAGGTCTCTACAGCAGAACCCCCCTCTGATGGAGTAATTTCTGAGCTGAGGCTCAAACATCAGATTTCATCACTAGGCTTAAAATAAGAGAAAAAGACCAGGCATCAAATGAAGCAAACATTCAGAGATGTTTGTGATTATGACTTCAGCATTTTTAGACTGAAGCAGGTTAAAAAAACACTACAAATTACAATACTTTTGCAATGTTTTCCTACTCAAACAGTATTTAGTTTTTTAATAAACCCACACGGATGAATGTATTGGGACCAACTGGAGCAGTAATCTCATTTTTTCCTTTACAGTGCTAAAAGGTTCCACTTTACACGGAAGGCATTGTCTAAACTTTGGAAGGTTGTTGGGGTGTCCATCACAAACCAATCAGAATATCATAGCTGTTACTGTTGAGGTAAACGAAGAGGAAATCTTTCCAAATAGAAAACAAAAGTACTCTGAAACGTATGTTTAAAGTTCAGATACCTGACAACATGAAGCCAATCTATAATCTGATTGGCCTTGTAGGATTGAAATGAAGTCAATCAGTTGCCGTTTTTTTTTTTTTTTGCAATATGGAGATATTATTTCCATGGCAACCAATCAAGAGTGAGCTTGTTAGGAAGTCTACACCCCGATTGAAAGCTGTGCTCCCCAAATCTGTCAAACGTTTTTGAACGTTGGACGTCGGGGCCAGCAGGCACCGCCTACTTTTATTGAGGCATCTGATTGGTCAGTTTATAACTTCAATAACTTGCAGTACAGGAAATATAAAGAATATCATAAAAAAATAGGATCATCAAGAAGAAAAAAGGTATCAGAGCAAGAATGGTTATTCTAACCAATAGAATGACTGTTTGTTTCTCTGTAGAGGTCTATGGGATTTTGGCTTCTTGGAGCCACCAGGTACTTCCTGTTTGGAACACTTGTGCGTTTGTGTGTGTGGGTCACTTAGACAATGGGTGGAAGCTAAAATTGAGAAAAACATTATATTTAAGCCATGAGGACAGCTGTGGTGCAGAGGTACCAGTCAACCTCTGATCAGAAAGTTGCAGGTTTGTATCAAAGACAATGAACACCACATTGCTCCTGGTGGTTACAGGTCAGTTAGTTAGCGTGTGAGTGTGTGTGTGCATAGGTAAATGGGACAGTGAATGTAAAGCTTTGCTTAAAGTGTCAAGTCTTCCCCTCTCTTTCCGATCCTTGTGAAGTGACAGCGCGTGCTACAGTCACTCACAGCGCTCTAATCCTGTTAAACGTTGCTCTGAATAGCAAACCTTATGCAGTAAATGAAGACAAATGCTGTGACACTGTTTGCTTGCTTGGAGCGTAAATGTTTCACTTCCAGGGTTTCTACATCTTTGCATTAGACGAATCTTAGCCCTCCTGTCCTGCATACCCCGAATGGGTGGAGGCTTTACATAACGCCCACTCTCTGCAAAAAAAACACACCCTGCCGCACATGCAGCCGCCCAAACAGAGCAAATCCCTCAAATAACTTTGGTTATTGTACATGGGGTTGAGCAGAACGACGTGTTTTGAGAGGAGGTCATTAGTCAGACTAAAGAGGAGATCTCCTCAATGAGTCTGAGCCTTTCCCTCCACAGGAGCTCCAAACCACACATCTGCTGCTCCTTCATTTGCACACATCAGACAAAGCAAATGTTATTTAACAGAACTGTTATGGATTCGAGCGAAGGATAACAGGGTTTGGGATTCACTTTCTTTCCAAGTATCTGTAGTCGGTGAATGCTGTGACTGTGCTCTGACCACTTTGTTGGCACGGCGCCATAACACTAATGAGGAAAAGACCCTGGAGGTTGGTGTGCGTTCCTCAGCAGTCAGGAAGCAGCTGTTTGTTCCAGAGCTTCAACTCTCACTGACTTTCTTATTCATCTTTCAACTTAAAAAAAAAAAACTAAAAATATTTTAAATATTTGTGGACCCTAGGCTGAGAAAGATTCACACTTTCGTTTTGATTCCTCAATAAGTTGTTTGGCGCATGAGATTTTCAGCATCCTTTTTATCGTTTCTAAGCGTTCAAGTTGGCGAGATTCCTGCCAACAGTTGGTTTCATTCACGTCAATGAATTTTGAAACCCTAAGTAAACTAATTAGAAACCAGAGCAACATTTCCAAGAGGATTACTGTTGCTCCTCTATAGTCGGCTTTAAGAAAGCCTGAAGCTCAGATCAAATCAAGTCAAACTATTTTTCTATAGTTTTCCAACTCATGCTACTTAAAGTGCTTTACATAAAAGAATAATCAAATTTCATTAAAAAAAGACATTAAACAAGTATATTGTCTAAAACCCAACCAATGCCCCCCCCCCCACACACACACACACGCACATACACAGATGATGTCATTCAATCCAAATACTCCAAAATAAAAGAAAATCACATGTAAGAGTAGCCAGTTTGACCAAATGTAAGCTTGTCCATTGATCAGTAAACTTGGAGGGACACTTCAACACATGGGTGGGCAAGGAGGTAATTGAATCTGCAATCTTCTGATCAGAGGTCGACCACTCTGGTTGTCTCCTTTAGGCCATGGAGCGGCGAGCTCCTTACTCGTGGGAGGGGCTGCAGATGAAGCGACTTTGGGAAATGGTGGTTGGTGATTTTACAGAGGAGCTGTGGATCCAATAATTCCACATGACATTGTGACATGACATCACCTTCTGATGAACTGTATGACGCTGTGGGACCTCTGGTGGCGCCCGCTGTGCAGTGCCAAAGGGCGCCAGTTCCTATCAAGAAGAGCATTGCCATCCGGTTGTTGGTCACGGGGCACATTTAATTGGAAAAAAGTGTTTCCATTGCAGTTTTGCGAAACATGTCAATTTAGATACACCTAAAAATAACACGTCTTCCAAGCGCAGAAACTTTTTTTGATAAATGTGAGTTTTTTCTAAATTGATTCTTACAATATGGCAAACATAGTGAGAATCCCTCAACCAACACAAACAAACACATTGAAGGTCCAAGTCATAAAGTTCTCTTCTCTGCCTTTATCTTTTCTTTTTTGACCTCATAAAATTCGGGACATGAACGTTTTAGTCATCTTGGTCCTGTTTTTGATAGCATTCCAATAGCAGAGCCCTGTCCAGTCAAATCCACAGCAGTTTTGGTCTTATCACTTTCTTTTTCAATCTTTGAGTTTGTTGGTGTCTGCTAAGATCCTCCTGGGCACTTGACCAGGGATGTTGACATGGGCCGGGGGCCTGCGATGACCAGACATCGATCTGGCAATCCCAGCCACCGAGGGTCCTGCATAAAGGGGAAGACTGCATCAATGCTGCAGTGATGCTCTTCATCCAGTGAAGACTCCTGCAGTGGTTAGACCTCTTGGACGTTCATTAACTTGGCCGCTGGGGCTTTGCCCTTGCTGGATTTCTTGGGAGGCATGTTGTCTAAAAATTTGTACATTTGTAAATTGACAAATTGCTAATGTGTGCTCAAAACCTGAGTTGCGAATGACCAGTGCTACAGAATGGCCCGCTTTTTATATACCCCCGGGTTAGCACGGGGATGGCCAGCGGAACTTGATGCCCACTGTCTGGGGACAATTACACAGCGTCCAATCAGAGCTGCTACCGAAATACATGAAATCTAGAAGATTCTGCCGATGCCTCCCCATTACATAGTGGCAGTTGTACTTGTGACGGGAGCATTACTTCCCCCTTGCGTGTTATAAAGTGTTTGCTATGACCTGTTGATCACAGTATCCCTGTGCATGAGCATTTTTACTAAACGAGCTCAATGAGGGGTCTCCAACCAGTGGACCAAGTACAGGTTGGCCCTTTCTTCACCAGCAGACAGCCGCATCCACCTGTAAGGGCAGTTGTGACTAAGGCTTAAGGAATTGAGCCTTTCAGTGGATTTCCAGACAAACCTGCTGAAGCCAGGGATCCACAGCCATTAGTGTCTGGAGAAGCCATCCCCCGCCAAGACTAACACTGTATTTCATGAATATGGACCAAAAACCTGTAGTAGGTGCTCTCTTTTGCCAATCTCAGCTGTCCATCACACCAACTCTGTCCACATTTGTAGCAAAAAAGACTAGCCCCCACCGTGTCGACACGCTACAACAGTCCTTCAAAAGCAAAGCACCGCAGGTCTTTTCTTTTCACTTTTTTTTTTTAAAATAGCAGACTTTAAATAGGAAAAAGCCTTTCGCAAAGTTGCAGCTTAAAAGCAGGTGTTGTAGAAAGGATAAGAGGTTTTCAGGGTTTTGCTCAAATGCTTCTTTTGACAAGCTCTGAATGATGGAAATACACTGCATTCCCCCTCACAAATACTCAAAGGTGTCCTCAACTCAGCTTACAATGCGTCCTGTGCAAAAATGTACGTCTGCTGCATAACCTGATGAGTCTGCAAAGGATGTTGCAGTCAATAACCAAACACAAAAGATGTTTTATCTTTCATCGCAGACTCTGTTTACCATTTGTGGCTCCAGCCCAAAAAAATGGAAGGAAACCAAAGACCTAGTATTGAATTTTTCTGTTACAAACTAAAGAGAGGGATCAGGAAAAGCCGATGTGTTTGTTTCTTTCACCAAATGAGGAATGGATTTGAAGCTTAAATAGAGACTGCAGTAGCATCCTGTTCGAGGAAAAGAGACAGTGCAGCCTTGAAAATGAAGGTTATTCAGGCTGGAAAGTGAAAACAGATTATCCCTAAATTGTTCCTCTCAGCTCACCTAAGCTGCCCTGATTTACTTTTGAATCGAATCATTCATTTTGCTGCCTCATCAGGACTCCTTGAGTAGGGAAAGTTGGAGAGCAGACGGACTCCAGCTCTGTGGAGAGTTCCGTAATAGGAAGCAGGAGTTCTGCCGGGTTTATCTATTAGAGCTGCTCTTTCGGGCCAATGAAATGAGCCTTCTGGCTCACACTCGGTAAAACCCTTCATCCTTAGTCTTGCAAAAGTGGGGAAATAATAATAAGTGGCTCCGCAAGAGCAAGTTTCTTTTCATCAGTAGTAAAAAATACTGGAGATTGTAATGGGAAACTAGTTCTGCAAAGTCAAATTTCAGGAATTAGAAAGAAATCAATCAAAATGTAACAATATTTTTAAGTGTTTTTTTAAAAACCACCGAAAAATCTATTAAGAGAATTTGACCGTCAAACGTTCTTGTTGTTTTTGATCTGTTGGGCAGAAAACATACAGATTTGTTAAGTGCTACATTCATACTGAGAGGATCCGACTTTTATGAGCGGTAAAAAAAAAAAAAGAGGCTCCGGCCATATATTTTAGCGGCTCTAATCCATTTTCTACTTGCACTGATTATCATTAATAAAAAAGGCCATAAAATGTAATGACGTTTTACAAAAAGTCCTAATTAGAATCACAATTCTTGTTGGTTCTAATGCTTCATTTTATCTGCACTTAAACTGCATGAAATGTCTTACTAACGGAAATCTTTTCTTTGTGAACATAAGCAAGTAGAACTTTATTCTGCATGGAAATTCAAACTTTTCCAGACAGGTTGAAGGTCTTGATTGTAGATTTGGATCATTGCATTTATAGTTCAGTTTGAGTTTTCTGTCTCTGCTCTCCCCTCATGGCACAGCAATACGTTTCATTTCATGTTAATCCTTTGTACATCAAACTCCAAGAATTTCTGTTAATCTTAATCAGATTCTATTGTCTTCACACCACTTTTCACACAATTTAAGGTCTTTGTCACAGTTTGGTTTTACATTGCATCATGTTTTTAGGTTTATTAAAGGTTTTAGTGTCTACCACCTTTTGTTTTTGGGTCCTGCAAAGATCTTTCTTGACATTAACATACATGCATTTTTTTAGTTCTTGCTTTTTTTTTTTCGGTTGAAAAAAATTGAATAAAGACATATAAATGATACATTTTCCTAAAGTGAAAACCAAAGCTTTAGATTTTAATATTTCCCAAACAAGACACTTCAGTTTGGAAAAAATCGTGTTTATGAAAGCTCTGGAGACACAAATTTTTTAAGTTTAAGTTTTAACATTTTCTCAAATCTGCAAAAGCTATTATATTAAACTACAACGTTTGAATTTCTAAGCTGAGTTATAGAAATGAAAAAACGTCTCTAAAACCCATTTTCTGACAACCAAGAAAATGGTTTTATACTAACTATATAAAGTATTGTTTTCAGTAATTGACATTAGACTTTGTGAATCAGTGATGAAGAAACATAAATTGATTGGGGTCATTATTTCATTTGGCACCCAACAACGGACTGGCAATTTATCAGGGATGTACCCCATCTTCTTCCAACAGGATAGGCTCCAGCAACCTCATGATTCAGAAAGGGGTCTATTTTCCGGAGTATAAGTTGCGGTTTTTTTGCACAGTCTGGCCAGAAGAGCGACTTCTAGAACATTTTCTGTCCAAAAACCCAGAAAAACCTTTTGAACACCCCTGCATTTTGATGTATTCATGGTATTTTTTTCATGGGTTTAAAAAAAAAAAAAAATAAGGCAATAAAGTAATAGTATATTTAATAGTAAAAAAAAATATTGTAGCAGTACTGAATTGCTGAATATTTTCTGTCTTTCTTGGAAAACTAAATTAGCCTTAAATTTGCTAATTGTTTCAAGTTGTTTACTAACGTCTTTAGCGTCTTGTTAAGTTTCTGATTATTTTTTCAAATAAAAATAGAACATTACAACATTTTAAGCTAAAGAAAAACAGCTTCAACTCAAAATCATATTTTTTGTGTTTATTGCTTTTAGATTAGTGATCGACTAAACCATTATTTTCCAATCTTGACAACCTAGACCAAGCAGGATAACTGATGTATTGACAATCGCATACATGTCAAACACTTATTACAGCAGACGTATTATTATTACATTAGCCCCCACTCCCTCATGTATATGCTAATCAAACCAGGTTGCACAGCAGGCCTTTAAGTGTTCTCGATTTGTTTTGAAAGGAAGCGTGAAATCCCTCGTCACAGCCGCTGTGTTCAGAACAATTGAAGGAGAGATGCGCGATTGCCTGTGAAAATAATCTCAGCGAGGGCTTCTGCATAAGTGCAGCAGAGAAAGGAAAGATAAGAGAGACATCAATCTGAGAAGAACGTCATAAAATAGTCATGGATTATACATCAAATCTCATTTAATAAACACTGCAGATGCCACACGTGTTATTGACAGCAACGCCATCAGGGGGACATGTAGTTTAACCATAACTGACAACATCACCCAACTTTGCATCTGATTAATATAGTGACATTATTATTTGATTCAATGAAGTTCATTGTGTCTATAAATTATATTGAGTACTTAAATTATTTTTTTCTATCAGACACTGGTTTGGTTTTTTGTAAAACGCTGAGTAAACGCGGTGTAAAAGGCGGAAAAAATAATTGAAATACTCAACATTATTATTTATTTATGTTTTTTGTATTTTTTCTATAGGATACCGATGTTAGTAAACAGTTACCACCCTAGTCTGAACATTTTTTCAATCCATCCTCTGAACCCCTTTTTGGGCCGTAGGGTTGCTGTAGCCCTACCCTAGCTATTGTTGAGCAAAGGCGGGACAAGTCTCCAGTCTATCGAAGTCCCACACTCACACACATTTACACATAGGGGCATTTTAGAATCATCAGTTAACTCATGAAGCATGTTTCTGGACTGTGGGAGTATAGGACCCGGCTGGGGCTCGAACCACTACGCCACCATTCAATTCAATTCCAACTAAATCTCTGCTCTTCTTTAGGTGCCATATTTGGCTCAGCGTCTCCAGTTTGGACTAAATTAGTTTGGACTAAATTAGTTTGGACTAAATTAGGTGGTGGGTTGACTGCCGAAAACGAAGCCGTCACACACCCAGGTGTGGGAAAACTAATAGGAAATAGCCGTGACTTTGATTCATGCAGGTGCACACATTTAATCATGTCAACAATGGGCAAGCGTGGCAGTGGCGGGACCATCTAACAGAGATGATTTGAATACTAGGTCTACAGTAATACTTGTGATTAAAACATGTATTACTTTGAGTTATATAACCTTTAAAAATGCCTTTATATTTGTGAAAAAACATATGCAAACCTATTGTTAGACACACAGTAAATAATTGAAATGTGTTTTTTATTTTAGATCTTCTAAAACAGCGTTGATAAAAGGTGATTCTGATGTACCGTCAGACCTAATGTAATGCAACAAATACATTTTCTACTAATAGAGCTGACAAAACTTAACGTGCTTGCAGGTATACAACTTTCTAGACATGTTTGTTACACCGAGACGTAAAGGACTCGGTTACAGACACGGCCAGGTCAGACTACAACACTGTACGTTTTTCTGGTACCCTAAAGCTGAAAACAAATACCAGTTTAGGTATTTATATATAATTTTAAAGGTTTAATTAACATATGTAACCAGTTATTGTAATCATGTTAATGCCTTGTGTGTGGTTAAAATAAACAGCAGTTTTATATAAAAAAGCACATATTACCTTTGGTGACAAAAGTCACAGAAAATTTCCTTCAATCTAAGATATGACATCGAAATACTATGGGTTGATGATGGAGCCAGCTTAGACATATACAGGTATGTTGTGTTATAGAACTTCAAAGGTTACTGAAACACAAAAATTACAATAAAATAATGTATCTTCTTGATAATGCTGTAGCAAATCAAATAATGTACATTGTGGTCAATTTGGTGCAACATATGTGCCCATAAAGTGTTAATCTTTCAAGAGAACAATTAATATCCAATCAGGAAATATTAGCCTGTTTACAAAAAAGCTGTAAACGTTAACTGATCAAACAAAAAGACTTATTTTAATTGAAATTTAAGTTTTAGATAAAAAAATACATATTTGGTTCAAACTGCTAAACATGATTTATTTTTTGACAGAAAACAAAACCTCTGTTTTTTTGTTGCAAGAACTGATACGTGTCTTTCCCTTGTGGCAACACGGGTGAGTGTGGGATAGTGAAGTGGTCCCGCGTCGGCCCACAATGCTCGGCTACTCCTCTGCAAAGCCAGGTAACCAGGCAACAGCCCTGCCGGTCAACAGAGGAGGCAGAGAGTACCGCAGGGAGGCAGTGACTTTAAAGACCCTGCTTTCTTGACGTCACGCTGGTGGCGGAAGACGGAAAACAGGAATCTCCTCTCCCTTCTGCCTTTCACGGAAACCTTCTGACAGGGTGAACTGTGTTGTTTTTCTGTCGTGATCCCCCGCCACGCTCCCGCAGAGGCGAGCTGTCAGCCATATGGTGCGGCAAGCGGTGGAAAAGAAAGGTGTTGGGGGAGTTCCTGTTTAGAAGTGGGTCACGGATAGTGCTGGCTTCTGACTGGGGATGATGAAGCTGTAAATGTGCTTTCACCTGCCAGCTTTGATTTGTTTAGACTCCTTAATTAGTCATGTCATCTTTTGAAATTAAAAAACAATGAATATCCCATTTGCGTTGCAGTCTTGTTTCTCTACGGCCACAAATTATTCATTTCACCTGGAAGTGCTTATATGAAATTTGAGCTGTTCGTTCCTGAACCTTCCAACACCAGAGATGTCGCTGGCTACACCTAAATAGCACACGCTCCTTGAAATACTGCAACTGGTTTATGCGATCTATGTGAATCCGTTATTCTGATGCAGAGAAAACCAGCGTTTCATATCGTCTTTACACTGATACGCAATACATAAGAAACGTAAAGGTTGCATAACGGTGCAAAGCCGCTTTTCTCTGCGATAGAATCAGCTGATTTGCGTTGGTTGCATAAACACTTCATAACTAAAGTGCTGTCTGCTTTTCTCCGCCAGAATTACATTATTTGCGTAAACGATTGAAGAGTGACGGTAGTCGACAGTAATGTCAAAAAAAGTTTCTGTATTTTTCACGCTATAAGCCACACTTTAAAGCTCTATTTTTTTTTCAAGAAAACCACAGTGCGCCTAATAATTCGTAGCACCTTATACGGAATATGGATTAATTCTGCTGACAAAGTAAGGTTGGATGTTATTGTGAATACGCTAACGGGGCTAACATGTAGCAGTGTCCGACAGTGTTTTTCCTTACGAGTTACTAAGAAAGGCAGGAGTTAGCGTAGTCACAGTCATTTTCGTGTTAGTGGTATCAGTCTGCTTTATTTACGTGTTGTACGTAAGGCTGGGAGTTGCAGGTATTGTGAATGCGCTAACGCTTTTAACGTGCTTACGCTTCAAATGACACTAACGTGTAGCGTTTCACAAAAAACGTGTAGTTACAGTGCAGCAGTTAAAGCCTGACGGTCTTATCTCTGACTTGGTTCGCTTGAACAGTTTGGTGTGCCTGATATGTGACATACGTTTAAAAATAGACCATTCATTGACGTGCCCTGTATAATCTAAAATACGGTCACTTCTATTTATTAAAAGCGTAGACTTTTTTAGAAACACAGTTTATTGTGGTTGTTTGGGTGGGGACTGAGAGCTCATATCGTCTCATCCTGACTACCATCTGCACCCCCGCTGCGTTTGTCTAGCAGAAGATGTGGGCTGCGAGTTCCTGGAATTGTTTTATTCATGCCGGGCTTCTTGTCTAAACCAGCCCGTGTTTGTCAGGTTGACTTTTCCTCTTCCTCAGGAAATGTGGCCGAGCGGGTCACACTGATCTCCAAGTTGACGCTTTGTGAGGATTTACAAAGATCCAGCCTGTCAGGCGCAGATGTCAGTCAGGACGTTCAACCGGATGACAGGAAAAGAGAGACAGTTTGAAACGTATCTGCTCTGTCTGAGAGTAACTCTGGCAAACAAACTTTTCCTGCAAGCGGTCTCGAGTGGCAGCAAAGAAGACACGATCTCCTCCTTGTAAAGGAAAACTTTGTGAAGTGAGTCCAGCTTTCACAGACAAACACAGAGCCAGAAGCGTTTATATGACGTGAGGCTAAACAGACTAAAACTTGGAGAGTAAAATATAAAATATTCACATTTCCATCTGTTTTATGTCTCCCTGAGACTTTCAGATTTTGTTTTATTGCAAACATTTTAATGTGCTGGCAGAAACTCTTTATGGTACCTCAAAACTATTGTTGTTTAGCATAACTTTTTTATATTTTATGCAACTATCTTTATTTATAAGAAAAACTAAGTGTAGCTTCAGGTAGACTAAGAGTTTTCTGAAGCTTTTTAATGCTTATTGTAAGTGTTTGCGCTCCTAACTGTTAAACATCAGAGCTTTAGCTCTAGCGTTGCCATTCTTGGACTTATTGTAACTTTTCAAGTATTTACGCAATGAATAAACTCTGATGGAGAAAAGTAGCTTTGTGCTGATAGTTACTAACATCAGAATCTGTTGGATTTATGTTAATTGTAAAAACAGTTGAATAGTTACAGTAGTTTGGTAGTGTGGTACAGCATGCCCTGGTGTAGAAAGGGTGTTATTTGCCTCCATCAGGTTTGACCCCTCTGCATATTTCCCTGAGCAGTTCTTCATCAGCATTTCTGCTGTTAGCATATCCCGAAGCTGAGAGAAAGTAATGCTAGCTTTAGCATCAGGGAAATGTATAGTTCAGTGCAGAGATGAACTCCACTGTCAGCCCTGCACAGGGGGGTGAATGTCTCTGGTCTAGGAGGAGAGGGGGTACTTTTAACCCTAAAGTTTGTACAGCAGCATTGTGAACATTAGTGCTCTTGTCTTACCAGTCTGGTCAAAGTGATGCAAGTTCTGTTCTCCTGTATCTGGGGTGCACAGTTTGAGTCTGTTTTTATATTGTTCATCCATAATTCCATGCTGTCTCTTCATCTGGCAAGGATCTAGTCAAAAAGAGGATTGGAAGGTTTTAGAAGCTGCTTCTTTAGCCTGGGCTGGATGATCAATCAGCATTCTCATTTCTTTCTTCATTCCCTCAGACACCTACACCAGATTACAGCACCAATACAAAGTATTCCACCTCCAAAAGTCTGGCAGTGTGTTGTGAGACCACTGGAAGTCCTGTGTGATGTTCTGATTTCTGATGGTACATACCTCTTTGGAACCATTCACACCCACAATCCACCACATGAAAAACAGCTGAACTGCTTTAGAGAACTCTGTGCCACACGTAAAAATGCAAATGTACGCGCTTTGAATTTGGTAAAAGTCCATGTAGCCTTCCTGCCCAAGATCTCGTTCTGGTCTCGGGTGCGCTTGTGTACCTCGCCTGTGGACAGGACAGGAGAAGCATATAAGAAAATCTCTAAAATGGAAGGTAATAAACGTGGCGAATTTAGAGCCAAAATCTTCTCACCAAGTGGCGAGTAGCCTCTGAAAAAGTCATGTAGGATTAAGTTTTTCACCTGTTTGAATGAAACCTCACATTGTGGGGCTAGAGCCTGTGATCAACGTTTGGGTAAACAGTTGCTTTACCAACTGAGCCACAACCTTTCGAACTAAAACTGTCAGAATTTCTTTACTTTTAAAGCACGAGTCAAGTAACCAAACCCAAGCTGTTTGATCAAAACAATTAAGTCCCAACTTTGTGTTTTATATTTAGACCCATCAAACATGAACCATTCTTTTCTTATTTTGAAATGGACAATAACGTCGTCATTTTGTTTTTCTGAAATTATTGGTGTTTTATAAAAGTCTAAATATAACAGTCCTTACAATGATGGCGCGAGGTTCCTCCATTGTTTTCCTTTTCCTGCAGCAAACCCCTTAATGAACCAAAATGGAAGGAAAATCCAGACCCAGATGAGGACAAATCAAGTCTCGGAGCTCCTTTCTTATTGTTTTTCAAACAGGAGAAGCACCTGCTAGCGTGCAGCTCTGTGATTGTCTCCTTTTTGGAGTAATCTCAGTTGAAAGCAGCAGTACGCCGACAGAACAAAAGCCCCAGTGGGTTGGGGGTTGTGGGCATTTGTTGTCATGCTGACACGGGTGATCTTCATCCTTTGTTAAACCGTGGCTTTGCTGCGCAGGAACCCGTCAGATATGGGTTCCGTCAGGGCCGCGCCCGCAGTAAGGGCTCCGTCTTACCTGACACCTCTATTAGGAAGGTGGCAGCAGAGGTCAGAGGCATCTGAGTTTTTCCTGAGGGTGTAGCTGAATGCCTGATCTGTCACCCTCTGTCTTCGGGGTTTGTGCGGCTGTGACAGAAAGTGGCAGACAGAGATGGTGGTCTGATGTGACACACGCTGCAGCTCTGACCCGGGTTCTCCAGTGGGTCTGTGGCCTCTCTGCAAGTCAGCACCACCCATCACCGTGTGCTGTCAGCTGAATGCCTGACATCACGGGGGGGCTCTGCATTAAAGATCCCCATCCTCACAGCAGAGTTACAACACTTTCACAGAGAAAAACGGAGCGTTTTCTGTTTTGTCTGACTTGTCCATCAGTTGCTCATTAATCAACGGGAGAGTTTCTGTGCGTCATGATCTGTTAGTGAAACTTTTCTGCGTGCTTCTCTTTTATGTGGTGAATTTTAAACACATCATTTAATCATAGCATGCAAATTTGATGGCAACACTTTCACTTCACACTGTAATCCACCTGACTAAATGAATGCTAAATATCTACTGCAGTTGCAGCATGTGGTGGAGATGCAGATTTTAGCCCCTAAATTCTGTTTCCTCTCAGGTTTTGGAAACACAAAAAAGTACAATTGAGTTAGTTACACAGCAAATTATATCAAAGGTAGATATTTAGCCTGAGTCTTAGTAACAGCTGACCTTACAGGTGGATTTAGGCGGGTGAAAAATGGGCAAACCTGTCCAAAATATTGAACACTTACAGAACATGAATGGGCAAGTGAGGGTGACAGAAGTCAAAAGCAGGGGCCAGTGCACTGGGCAAGAAGCACATGATAAGTCTATTTCAAATTCTACTTTTAGTTTTTAGAGCCTTGCATAGTCAAGCTCCAACAAACACATCTGACCTTTTAACCCCATACTCTTCGGCCTGTAATCTTCGACTGTTTTAAATCTTAGGTCAAG
Source organism: Oryzias curvinotus (assembly GCA_023969325.1). NCBI lineage: Eukaryota > Metazoa > Chordata > Actinopteri > Beloniformes > Adrianichthyidae > Oryzias > Oryzias curvinotus. The sequence continues at coordinate 18,155,885 of CM043728.1, forward strand.
AGTTTTTTATTCTGAAGAGCTTTTAGTAGATTTATTCCTTGCTTTACTACATTTCACTGTGTTTTGTTTTATTATTATTGTTTTTTATTACTTCTTTGTGTTTTGTTATGATTTTATGCTCCTTTTGTAAAGTACTTTGTGATTCTTTCTAGGAAAAGTGCTATATAAATGTAGATATTCTATTCTATTCTATTCTATTCTATTGTATTCTATGTGTCTTGTGTGCATTATGAATGTTAGGAAATGAAGGAACTCTGACAGTGTCATTTGTTGGGACATCCTATGGGCACTTAACATATCACCTGCACTCCTCTTTCAGTAAGGAGCCAGTGAGTGTGATGTAAAGCATCACCTGTACGTCACATCTGCACCCCCCTTAAGATGCCTCTTTACAGCCCTCCAAGGGCCACAGACAACCCACAGCACCCATACTGGTCAACCCCCCCATAGGTGCATCTGACAAAGGCTTTAGTCATGAATTTGCTGAGTTTGAAAAATGATGGAGAAGTTGGCGGGAGCCGACTTTGTTGCTGAAAACCAATCAAAGGGGGGAGGGGAATGTATGCAAGTTGTTCCATTTATAAAGATGAAGGAGGTCTGTAATTTTCATCATAGATACACTTCAACAAAAAAAAACCAGGATCCTGGAAATCACATGATCTGAATTTTAAAGGATTTAATTGTATAGCCTCCTGAGAACCAGCCTATGAATTTATGATCTCTACAGATGCCCTTTTATTTCCTGAGGAAACCAACCTTCCCATTATCCCAACTTAATGCTTGAGATATCATTGGAAAGGCATGGATGTCCACGTTTGAGCACACCAGGTCTTAGCGGAGAACTTTCAGTGAGTCAGAGAACACAATCCAAAAGACAAAGGTCCCCTACAGAAGACATAAATGAATGAGCTGGTTCTCGGGAGGATAACAGAGCAAAAAATAAGTATTTGAATCCTGCAAACAACGATTCTGTCACTTTTCCTACTGAGTGTTACTGCATTAGAACAGTGGTCCCCAACCACTGGGCCGTGGACCGGTACCGGGCCGCGGGACACTTGGCACCGGGCCGCGGAACGGTACCTGGCCGCGGGAAATTTTGGCACCGGAACGCACAGAAAGAAAAAATAATTTCCATTTTATTGTTTTTTTCCGACAAAAACGTTTTATTTTGAAAAGTGACCGGATTCTCTCTGTTACATCTGTCACACTTAACGCACGTCAAAGTCGCGACACCAAACATCAGGTGATAAACCCACTAAAATGAAACCAAACAACCAAAATGAGCAAAAAAGATAAAATATGGATAATTGTCTCTACATTGGATTTCTCTGTTATGGTCATGAAAGCTTGGATTAAAACGGGAAGTTTGGTCCTTTGAACAGCACATCTCCTGACAGCGAGACTTCCATGATCCTTATTATTTTGGCCCTGTTTCTCCACTCCTCCTGTCATGTTCATGCCTTGCTTTCAGAACCTGTCAGAGCCCAACACTAAGCTAGCTCATTTTTCCTTCTCCTGCCACCGTTCAAGGACTTATCTCCTTTCAAACAGACCACAAGCTGCGTGTCAGCACTGCAAAGTCATGCAAGGGCAGCTGTCAGAGGAGTAACACCGAGCTGCTACAGCCCCATTTCACATTTGAAAGCACAATATTAATGCCAAATAATCTACTTCTCTACCTATTATGCTAATCTGACATTTGATATACACTTTTTCTGCCTTCACCGACTCCCCAAACATTCCTGGAGGTCTACCTTCCTCCCTGCTCTGGTGAAAGCCAGCTCAGCTTATTCGGCCTCAGAAAAAGAGGTTGGTTCAGATGGAACTTGACACACTGCAGCCTTCCTGACGTATAATTACCCCACCACCACTCAACCTGTCTGACAGCCAGTTATTCTGTCTCAGTTTCTTCAAAGTGGTGATGAGAGACTTGAAGTTAAGGATAGTGTTTCTGATTCCTTCAGAAAAACACATTTATTTGTTTGCTTTACAGCAATAATGAGATTTATAAAACCCTAATGTAGTTTTTTTGTTCTTGACCAACGCTTTCTTCAAGATATATTTTACTTTGAAATCCCAAGTTTTTTATAACTCGATCTCTCACAATTGATGTAAAAAAACATCACAGAACTATGAAATTTAGGACAAAAACCCAGAGCTACAAACGGGGAGATAGTGTAAGTTTGAATGCTTCAGACTCATGAAGGCATCAGCTCCCATAGACCTTTTCTCCAAGACTGCTCTCAGTTTAGAAATGTTTTTGTTTGCTGTTAGATACTGTCACACAAATCCTGCTGACAGACAAACAAAGGGATCCAACCAATCGCAACACAGGAAGATAAAAGCACAAATCACACACTTCCTGTAGACGGTTATTCAATAGAAAACACCAAAAGTGTATTTTCTACTGCATTTTTGTCTATTCCTGTAGAGTTTCTTTGGAGAATACATGGAAGTTCTGAGCTTGTACAATAAATTCCCCCTTGTGTTTGAAAGAAAGGCAGCCTCTGTCATCTCTGATCGTCACGTAAGGAAAGGAATCGTGTTTTATTTATTTTCAAAATCCTGAGACATCACAAATCCAAAAGGAAAATCCCACAGCTTCTTCCACTGCAGTGAAGACTGTTATGAACAGTACATAGAGGAAACCAAACGACTGTCCCTTAGGAGACTGTATCTTTGTAGGGCCAAATTCAGTGGAGTGCACCTCCGCTGAAGGACAAAAACATTTGTCTCAGGACAGTCAAGTCTCTTTCTTAGCCAGAGAGTTATTTGAGTGAGATCTTAAAAACATCTGTTTTTGGTAAAAAGACCAACCTTCCCATTAATATGAGTGGTGGAGTTTGGTACCACCTTCCATCCTACTGCAACCATCTCCTTAAACTCAACAAACTGGTTTCATCTAGCAGACAAACAAGACTGTGGAGTCTTGATGTTGCCTTATGGCATCTGGACTTCTTTCTTGGAACGTGTCACCACTCATCCAATTGGCTTTATCAGTAAAGACGGTCTGATTACGCCAAATGAACAAGTGGTGAAGTGCTTCAAGAAAGAAATCCATTTATCCAGATGCCATGACTCAACTTGAAGACAAGGTCATCAGGATGAGCGAGAAGCTTCATTGACAGGGGCGTGAAGGGCTAATGGCTGTTCCCCCTCACCCAAGCTAAGGATAAACTGACTTACAACAACCCAAAACCATTTAGACGGTTGGTTATTCAATTTCTTTTCTTCTAACCTAGAGGAACAGGTACCTACAGAACCAGTTGACTGCTGTACTTTGACGGATGAATGAGAATCTACACAAAACCTCTGCAAATACTAACTGAAAATCCAAAAATACTGAGATGTCCTCTTTAAAGCGTACATTTGACTCGATACCCTCCCATGTCCATTTCTTAAGTGTAAAATAAAGACACGTAGACAATGACACACAGATTCCAAACACGATGCAACTCAAACAGCAGAGTGCATGTAGTTCTACTGTTTCCTTGCTTTTTTGCTGCTTTCTTTAGGGGTCAACAAAAAATTCTCATTCATCTGTTATCCCACACTTTTCAATAAGCACAAGACAAACAAAACAATTTATGCAAAAAACAACAACAACAGTGTTTTAATGTCCTTTTTTCCCTTTTAATTTGCACCCATACACAACTATTTTAAATAAAATGTTAAGTTTTGTCATTTTGCAGAACTACTTGGGAAGGATTTAGGGTTTACTTTGTCTTTAATAAAGCATAAAATTGTCTACTAGTGGCTGCAGCTCCTACACTTGTGATTAAAAAAAAACTGTTTTAAAGGTGGACTTCATTCCTCAACTTGCAGAAGCTGGAAATAAAACCACTTCAACTTATTCCTATTTTTAGTCCATCCAGAGAATTCATCTGTTCAAATGGAAGCTATTTATCTGCAGAGATCATAGACTTCCCTTTTCCTACGTACATACTGGTTTCCCAGGTATTTACTCTCAATCTGCCTGCTGGTTACCAACTGATCAGAGGCTAAAAGGTCAAAAGTATTGAAGGATCTGGACTCTTTTTTACTTATATTCCCACAAAAAAGCTGCACACCCCCACATGTAGAATCTCTTGTTTCCTTCATCAACTTGACACTTTTTGCTTCGCTTCACTTTCGATCTTTTCCATGACGGTGAGACCTTCAATAACATTCTACGCCTGTCAGCCACAGTCTCAAATACCTGAAGTATGATTGTCTTTTCACTCAAGATCATGAGACTGTTGGAACAAGAGTCCAACGATTGTCCCTAAACCCTAAAATATGGCCTCACATCCAGATGTAACAGAATCCTCCTTTTCTTATAAGTGAGATCTACCCGTTTCTTTTGAAGAACCATAACATGAACCTCATCAGTTGAACATTTTTTGTCCCTCTACCTGAACCTGCACTCGTGCTGCCAATCAAACCAGCGGTCCAAAGCAGCAACATGAAACCCAAAGCTGCCAGCAACTGTGGGCTCAAGTTGACGATAATTGGATGTAATTGCAGCAAAAGAGAGCAAAGCGTCGGTTAAAAGTCCTGAAGAGGAAGCACAGAAATCAATCTCTAAGAGAAGAAAGAGGGAATAAAACAGCTAGTCCACAGTCCCTGTTCATGCTGACTGTGCTGGACCGGTTTTGATCATTTTTATTGGAAATTTGCTTTAAAGTCCTAAACAAAAGTGTGTCCTGGACTCCAAAATTTAAATTCACTCAAATCTGGCAAAGTGATTAGCTATTTTAGAAAGAATTTGCACCACACCTCATATTTCTATAGATAATCATTTTTTTTTCTAATGAAAGAAAAGACAAATGTAAATTTGACACCTGAACTGCTCATATCATTATATCTTCCATCCATCTTAGAATCGCTTTCAGAGTCACGGGGTTGGTGGAGCCTAAGCCAACTACTGTTGGGTGAGGGTGGGGTACAACCTGGACCGGCCATCAGTCTGTGGCAGAGCTTTATTTTTTCTTTACTCATTTATTTGAAAAGTTTTTCACAGGAAAATTAGGGAAAAAAACAGGAGCAAATATTAGAGTTTATAAATTACTTGTGAAGTTTAGGCTAAGGTGGTGCATCAGTAAAAAACATAAATGTTGTGACTCCTGACCATTGGGGTATTTATCTTGAGACAAAGTGTGACCTTTACTGCCTTAAAATACTTTTTCGGACCAATTGCTTGTTGGCTGCTTTGGTTTCTTGTCTGGCTTGCTTTATGATGAGCCATCATGACAAAGACAAACATTCTGGATTTTGTCTCAGTGGCTTATAAGGCTTTTCTAAGTGTTGGGACTAATACTCATTTCTTTTATTTTCATGTCTAACATACTCTTCAGATAATGGCATATAGGTGCCTTAAACGTCTACAAAATAGTGCTTATTTGGGTTTTGTTTTAATGGTAAACAACAGGCGTTGATTACTCAGACAGAAACTGCAAGAAAGTACTAAATAGTTACTCTGTGAGGAAATACTCATAAATGTAAAAATTGAGTTACAAATTTATTTCATCTATATTAAGAGTCCAAAGAGTCAGATTTGATTTCCGTCACCAATAAATCACATTTTAGTCTTTTAAAGAAGTAATTATCTGACTTTCTGTGTGTTGCACAAGGCTTAGGAACACTAAGAATCACTGTGTGTCATGGAGATTTGGAGTTTGTTGGAGATGAAAAAATGACATCATCAGTCGTAATTCAAATAAAAATGGTCCCTTTCAAAAAAAAAATCTGTATTTATGCCTACAGTAATTAGTCAGTAAAGCCTCATTTTTAGTGTCCTTTCACAAACAAACACCAGAATGTTGAACATTTAATTCAGCATTGTGTTTTTCTTCCAGTCGTCTGCATTTTGGACTGCGTCGGGTATCTGGGCCTTTATTTTGGCGTTCTGGTGACCGTGCTCGTACCTGTGCGCTCAGACATGTCTGGACTCGTCTTTAGCCTCAAACCTTTTTGTGGTAGGAGATCTGCAGTTATCTGAGCTGAGGACACGGAGCCCGTAATTGCAGTAAATGCTTTAGATCATAGCCGTGTTCTCAGACACGCACCGTCAGGTTGATCTGACAACTCAATGAAAAGGAGACTCATCTTTGAGCTCGTCTACCTGGACCAGGTCTCTTCTTTTATTTCTTGTTACACTTACATAGGTCCCTCTTTTATTTCTATAATTTCGACCAGAAAAGTGCCAAATTCAGATACTTAAGTGATTTCGGTCCATCGTTGTTAAAAATCGAGACAAAAAAAAAAGATAATTCGGTTCCTCAAAGATGTCATGGTTGGAAAATTAGTTACAGACAGGAATTTAAATTAGAAACAGGTAAGCCGTCTCGCTTTCATCTCTTGATTTATTTTCATGTGAGTCAGTTCTTCTATAACATATATTTTACTCAATGTTTCCTGCCAGTCATTCTGTGTGGGTGGATCAGATTAATACCAATTTTTCTGATGGCTTTCTACCAGCAACTCAGGATTTTTTAAAAGTATATAATCAAAGGATTTGTGCTTCAGGACCAAAATAAAGGATCTATTCATGAAACTAAAGTACAGTGTTTGGTTTAAGTATTGTAGGTAGAAAGTAAAGTTTATTATTAAAAAAAAGCCAAGAGCTGAAGAAAAAACTTAAATTCTGGAATCAAACAAAAACAGGATGAGAAAAGAAACATGAAATCTGTAACTGCAGCAGAGAAATCTGCAACTCTCGCTTTGATTTAAGACATTTAAGAAGAATTCTTAAGCTCTGTGTTTTATTATCAACGAAGTGTTAGATTAGAAATATAAATCAATCTTTGAGAAAGGACATTTTGAGTCCCTTCAGAGAAAAATCCTCTTCATGACGCAGAGACCTTGATCTGCAGGAGAAACATGACAGATCAATATTTATTTATTTTTTATTTTGGATGCAGAAAATGGTTTGATAAGTGATGCAACTTGGGGAAAAACATCTTGTGTCAACAAATAAGCAACAAAGACTTAAAGTGTTGACGCAAAAATACTTTAAGGACTATTTTCAGTTTTATAGAGCGGATCAACAATTTCACATAAAAACATGATGTACATTTATTTATTTATCATTTGTTGTAAACCTGAATTTTTCCACTTTGAACCAAAATGGAGTTTGATTTCTATTCAGATGTTCGGCTACCTGTGTCGCACAGCCTCTATGTACGTTTTGCACATAATGGACACATGACAATTGGTCATACTTAAAAGACCGTGGAACAAGTGAGAAAAGTTGTGGTCGTTTTGTGAAATTTTCCCTGATGTATTACGAATGAACCACATTAAAAGTTAAAACAGTGGCGAACCTTCTCAGGAGTCACTGATTGACCAAAAATGACTCTAGGAACTCCAAGTTGACCCATTCAGGAGGTCCTCCAAGAAGCAGAAGAAGGCGGAAAGAAGTCCACGCTCATGATTTAACAATCGGAAGACACAACAAGAACACAAAGACTGAGCTCACGTTAAAAAAGGATCTTACCGATTCAAACTCAAATGTGGACTAAAGAGACAAAAAAAGAACTTTAGAAAGTGTGTGAAGGATTGTGCCTTCAGACAAACCACCCGAAAGAGAAGAACTGCAGTCCATTGGTCAAGCATGGTGATGGCTGTATGATAGTGTGGGACTGCTTTGCTTGAAACATAAATCACGTTTTTACCCATGAAATCACCGTCAAAGCTTAAAGGGAGTTTTCATCCCCGGTGTTGTTTTATATTTGATCTGTTTTAAATGTTTTAAAACATTTTTAGGCACTATTGTTCTAAACAATTTAGGAAAAAAGCTAAAACTACAAAAACTATTGATAGAAGTCTCTGCTAACCTGTTCTCCTGTAGATTACTGTATAGGCCAAGTTTGGACACCTTTTTGAGTTAAGAAATAAATCCATCATTGTCTTTTTTAGCCGCAGTCTAGGAATGATCTCGATCTTAATTTGATAGGAGAGTAAGAAAATAAGAGAAGTCTTAATAGAGAAGTCTTAATTTGATGTCATTGATCTGTTCAGGGTGCCCCCCCCATGTTTATATCCCTTGTGCTATCCTGTGGGGTCCAGATGACCCCAGTGGGGTCATCTGGACCCCACAGGATAGCACAAGGGTTAACCATCTTAATCACTGCAACAAAACCATGAATTTGAAAGTTAACGACTGCATTTGAGGCTCTGTTTGAAGGAGTCGTGTGGTGTCTACACCTATTCTCATGTTGCTGCTCGACCGGACACATAACAGACCACAGAGGGGGGGCATTAACCAACCAACCAGGGTCCTCGCACTCCTGGCTGGTGCGGTCGGATGTTCGCGGTGCATTAACATATGGGGACCAGCTGGAAAGGCTCAGGAATGTCAGGACCTCGTGGCCGTTCGGGGAAGGCGGCTCGTATTTACCCCTCATCAACCATGCCAGTCGAAATGAGCAAGGGAGGGAGCAGAAGACTTAAGCGGCAGAAATGTCTGGTCGGGCTTTCCTCTCATGCAAAGATTGCAATTTGTGCCTTTGCCGAAAATCCTTCAGCTTTTATTAAAGTGTCAGGAGCCTGGCATCGCTGATGGAATAAAAGCAGGAGGTTGGCATTTGTTGCTGTAATTATTTGTGCTTCTGAAGTGGAGCAGAATCTTTACACAAGAAATGGAAATCTGTCACTTGTCCTGTTGAACCACTAAAGCCTGGTATATTGGTGTTTACCACAAAAATGGGAAATCACTGCATAACTGAGCATGTTGTATGTTTCTTGATTTAAGAGGCAGCAGAAATGTGAAGCTACAAATGTACCAGTTGTCATATAAAGTCTACAAAATGCAGAACTATAAACAATAAAAAAAAACTAAAGAGAGTTTTCATCCACTGTGTTGTTTTATTTTAAGTCATTTTTTCCCTGTCGTTTCTTTATGTTTTTTAAAGGTTTTAGGGACTATTTCTTTAAACAATGCTGGAAAAAAGTTAAACTCTTCATAGAAATATCTTCTAACCCATTTTCCTGTAGATTACTGTGTTTTTTCACCCTACAGGGTGCACTTAAAAGCTTTAGTTTAACCGAAATATCGCACACATTTTGACATACCGTAACGCTTCAACTGTTTATGCCGTGAATGTAAGTCAGCTGATCTGATCGTGAAGAAAAGCAACTTTTTATATAGACAATAACATTGCAATACCAGTTTCAGCTGATCTACATTGATTGTGTCAGTACTTCACTATTGTTGCATATCATCATAGTCGCTTTTTTCCACTACATAACTCATTGGAATAACATTAATTGCAAAAAGGGTTAATTGCATAAAGTGCGTAGGGTTTAAGGCCTAAGAAACAGACATATTTTTTTAGTTCCTTGTTTTTTTTTTAAATATATAAATAAACCTATTTTGTTATGCGCTAATACAATAACCCCTGATTATCGGTGGCTACAACATCATTTGAAGCTCTGACTCCAATAAACAGGAATAACAGAGTTTGGGAACAATCCCCAAAGTGGCGGCCCTTAAGTTTAAGTATGCAAAAGCAAGAGCATCATCCCTCAGCCTTTCAGAACACTGCCATCACACACAGACTCTATTATCGCTGCCAGCTGTGTTCCCTTTTAAACTGCATTACCGTTGCTTTGCAAGGGCCTGGAATATGAATTAACAAGCAGTAGAACACCGAAGAAAGACAGCAGAAGTAGGAAAGAAGGACTAAAAAACACAAAGAAACTGATTTCTCTGAGTGAAATAATTCATGCAGCTTCTGTCACCTCGTCTGTTTACGTGATCTATGAGTCACTGCAAAGATGCCAAACGACACCTGGTTTATGTTTCAGAGATGCTAACAGCTTTTTTTTTTCTTTTTCTGACACCTTATGAATATAAAGTTGGGTTTTTTTGTCTCTAAAGTGTCACCAAATTTCCCGAAAAGTTCTGTGTGTGCCCCAAAAACAATGCGTCTTCGATGGAGCTTTGTCTGAGCATCGCACAGACTGAAGAGAGCTCCCAGGGCATCACTGCTGCGTCACACTGCAGCAAAGGTTGATGGATTCTTAACCATCTGAGCAACAGCAGTTGGACATGTGGCCAAGATGACTTCATGGCAGACTGATCCCTGTGAGGCTGGAAGATAAAACGTGACTTCCTGGCCCCTCTGCCTTTTTCCTGACTTTTCAATCTCCACACATCAATCACGCCCACATGTCCAATTTTTTTGCTGCCTCTCTGCAGCCTTCATCTTCATCCTACTTTGTCCCTATTGTACTTTCGCTCTTTCTTGATCACGTTCCACGATCAGAGCTCTGCAGCGCTGCCGGGACGTGAAATCACTGGAGGCTGCCCCCTGGGCCTCAGCCAGTCACAGATGCGTAGCCTCAACTTCCTCCCAACCCTCAGCGACTGGTCGCCATGCCCTGCAGCCAAGTGACCTGTAAGCATGCTGCGCGGTCACATCAGCTATGTCACCAACCTTAACATCAAGACCAAGTCATATTGCCTCCAAATACAAAGCTGCCACTCTGAATCTGCAGACTTTTTTGTTGGAGGTGTCACAGCTTTTTTTGTTGTTGGTTTTTTCAGTTTAAAGTAGGAATTTGTGAGTTTTAAATATCTGAGCAAAAAAGAATGGACTATTTTTTTTTTTTTGTATTTTTTTTACCACCCTGTGGCAGAAAATCATTAACTGAGGCAGATATGATGAGGCTGTCCATCAGAGGTTCATTATACAATTTTATTATGAGAAAGCGTTTTCATAATTGTGCAGCTTTTTATGCTTTTTGATTATAAATGCCAGAGCATCTGAACTCTCCATCCCATTTACCAAATACTTTGTTCTAAATACTATAAAATTCATTATTTTCAAGAAAAAATGTGTTTTTCAAATGTTTTAGCAAATAAATATTGAATCTGGAATGAGTTGTTATTAACTTTCAAAATAGCATTTTTAGAAGTCCTACATGCATGCTGTCTTCACAGTTTGATTAAGCACTCTTATGATCAATTAACAATGAATATTCTCCTCCCTAATTGACCTAACATGACAGCAGGGTCTGTCAAATGCAGCTTTACAAGCAAAAACTGCAGAAAGGGGATGACTGATGAGTTATCCGACATGAACATATTGATACTAGGTTCAGCTGGAAAGAGCCTTTAGGTAGAGAAGGTCAGCTATAAATCAAAATGTCAAATGTTCCTCCAGTCAAAGTCCTTGACTACAGTTTCTTGGTCAAGGTGAAGTAAATGCATGATTTTGTTGATTTCCTTCCATGCACAGAAAAGTTGTGTTTCCATGTTTCTCTGTCCAAGAAATACAGAAATAAGAAGTTATGTCTTTCTTTTAAATTGCTTCCTATCACAGCAATGATGAACACTCCTTTACGCCTTTGTTGTCAGAGGTGAAAATAAAAATAACACAAGCTCTTTAAACTGTCAATAATTGCGTAAACTGTTGAAAAGTTACGCTAAAAATAAGATTCGCCTGTTGAGTTAATGTAGCGGTTTAATCCTTTACACAATTAACGTAATTCCAGTGGATTCTGAAGCTAAGGAAAGCAGCCATTGTGATGATATTCAACACTTTACAGCAGTGCATTAACGTAAACCAGTTAGTTCTGACACACACATTTTGGGTGTATGACTGCTTCTCTCTGGTTATTACATAAATGGTTGAAGAGTTACAGTAATTTAAAGAATGTCAACATTAAAACATAAAAGCTAACAAGTTCAACTTTGAAGGTTAACCCTTCTTTAGGGAAAAGGAAGAACATAAAAGACAAAGAAAAATGCAGAACAGAAATGCATCTAAATTAAACTCATGCACAGAATCTGTATAATATAATGTACTCTAAACATAATGGACAATTTTATTATTTTTCCAAGAGTTCTTCTTTATTTAGACTTTTTCTAAGGTTTTTTCATTCCTCTTTAATATTTAATAAAAGCGATTTGTTGTGTTGTGAGCTCTACCACAGGAACAGAAATAATCGACTGGCTGCAGACTCAAACATTCTGCTTTGGGAAAGACTTCAGGAGAAACACGGCGGCCAGTTTCCATCGGGACGCCATTTTGAAGTCTTTTACTAGTATTGCTCAGATCTGAGGGGATTTAGCCTGACTTCCACTGACTGATGCATTGTGAAAGCCTCCTGCTGAACAAAGAGAACAGATCAGGTGTTGTGTGACAGCAGCGTGGTAATGCAAAGTCGCTACCCTTCCCACAGGGCACCAGATCCAAATGTCAACATGGTGCTTGCCAAATTAGAGGCATGTTCTATTTGAGTACCCATGGCAGAGACGGAGGTGCTGAAGGCAGAAATGTATCAGTCCGTCTCTTCACACCTGGTACGCCGGGAAATATGATAAATACTGTTGGACAAAGAGAATCAATAAAAATGCTGATCAATAATCTGGTTCAAACTGGTTTAAACAGTGATAAATTATTTGTTGTTTTGCAAACAGATTTATTGTGTCTCTTTTAAAATGCATTACATTATTAATTCCATTGGGTTAAGAAAATATATGAAATAAATATTCAGAAAAATCCTTAAATTTGTGCTTAAATGTAAAAAAATCTAGCGATAGTGTGTTTGATTCTTTTAGTGTATTTAGATTTTTTTTTTAAAGAATGGTTCAATAAACTGAAAAAAGACCCTTTACTTGGGAAAACAAACAAACAAATAAACAAACAATTTGTTTGGGGTTTTTTTTGTGTGTTTTTTTTTTTTTTTTTTTGGTAATCATTCTTGGTATCCAAAATGGTGGTGCAGTCAGAATATGTTATTAGGCTACGGTCACATAGACAAATGTCACTGCGCATCGGCAGAATCATCAAGATCAGCTGCCGCCGCCTGGTTTTTTGAAAACGTGTTGGCGTGGTCATGAATGTTGACGGTGGCAGTCAGGCGCACGTCCGTCAAGCAGGGATGATGTCATTATGACATCGAGCAGCCACAGGGCGATCGCAGCCAGATCGCCGGACGGCAGTAGCTCTGATTGGACGATGTGTAAATGTCTCCATACGGCGGCCGTCCATGTAAAATACCCTGGGGTATATAAACTATATACTGTCTGAGTAACACTCTGTGCTGCAATCACGGCCACACCTAACAACTTCTTTTTCTTCTTTGCCCGTGAGCACAATGTTCTGTCTTCTTCGTATTCTTCTCAGCAGGTCAAGAGGCAGGTCTCAGAGTCACTGTGGTGCTGTCAACGTCATGAGTTTTGTGCAGCATCAATGTCGGCTACCCATTTATAGTCATAACCCACGGTGGCCGTGATCGCCAGATTGACGTCCGGTCATCGCCGGGCCTTCAACAGTCCTCGTCGAGTGCCTGCTCTGCTACCGTACGATTTCTAACAACCGGACGGTGGCAGTGGGACAGCAGCATGGGGGCAGTCTGAAATCGGCCAATCATCAGATGATTTTAGGAACCTTGAAGACCCTCTTATCGGTCAATTATCGCGCTGCTGCCTTCCTGCCACCGGCCTGCTGCTAAACTGCCACTGCCAGGTGTGTAAAAATCATCCTGCCTCCAATTACAAATGCTTCCTCACAGCCAAATACCGATTTTTCTGAAAAACTTGCATTTCGGTTACTGTACGGTGGCTTTTTGGGATATGTACCCAAATTCCTAGTCAATGAGCCAATGGTTATTCTAAAGCTATCTCTGAAAATAACTTTTTTCTTGTATAAAGTTGTCACTTTGGAACTAATTTTAGGAGTTAATCTAGACAACAGAAATATTAACCAGCTGGTGCAATTCTTAATTTTACTTGCAACATTTTCGGTCCTCCCATCTGGTAGAGCATCAGATACAACTGTCCTCTGTCTCTTAGCCCACAGCAACTGCAATAATTCCCATCCACTGAGAAAAAGCTCTGAATAACTTTGGTGTTGGGGTGCATACCGCCGCCTTTTAAATAAGCAATATCTGCAGAGCATAAATAATGACTGGCAGGTACTGGTGTCATTCAGAGCCCAAAAAGTTATGTGCTGATTTAATTAGTGCAACAACATGGCTGTGTGTTCTTGAGCAAGGCCGTAAATATAGGCTGGCATCTGGTGTAGCGAGTGCAATCCATCTTGCTTGGCAGGATATAGGTGTCCGTGAAGAAAATGAGGCATTAGGCTCCTCACCGGGCTGATAACTCCAAGGCTAAATGAGTAACAAGCAGCGTGCATTTGTGTGTTTGTGCACGTGTCAGTTATGAAACAGGACATATGGATTCTTGTAAATCTAAGGAATTTATTTCTCTGAGTCAGTCCAATTATCACAGACTCTGGAGCTCTAATTGCTTCTTTGTTGAGCTTTTTTTTTAATTAACACAAATTATACTTAAAAGATAAATCAATATAGTGGTTTCTCACAAGTCCAGTCTAAATAGACAACATTAACAAACATTTGTTTTCTTTAAATTGTTGTCTTTTCTACTAAATGCCTCCTGCTGTTCTGCATTAATTATTGTGTTTTGTTGCCTGGTTCACTCATGTGATACACAAACAGCACTGGTAATATAGCGGCTCAATAAGGAATTAGAACAATTATGTGCTGATTCAGTTTTATCTGAAAGCAGCATTCGTTCAAACAGCATATACGCCATTTACCGTAGTGTTTATATAGTACTAAATTAAAAGTCATCTTATGGCAGAATACAGAGAAAAAAATGGTATTATTATCAGCGGAACATGCATCACTAATGGCAGCTAATCTGGTTCTGATCAGTCGGGCCAAATAGGACAGTAAAATGACTAGATAAAATCACCAAAGTAACTCACGAAGAGGAGTAAACAAAAACAACAACAGTCGAGGGAAGAAAGGTTTTCATCGACTGTTATGCCTAGGATTATAGAGGCAAAGATGTTTGCCTAAATACTTTAAGTACAGGGCTGGTTTCATGTGGAAAGATCTGTAAGGATCTGCATGAATTGGCTAATTTTTTGTCAAAGAGTGTGTGTTATTTGTGTTATCGCCAGCGACATCTCCAGTGGTTAAGGGGTTTGCGCTTCAGTCACAACTGCCCTTATGGCTGAAAAGAGGCTGGATAAAATGCATAAACCTGCACAAATTAGACCATTCATTGAGTAAAAATGTTCAGTGGCAGGTTGTAGCAAACACCTGTAAAACAATTTCGTAAGGGTAAATAAGGGTGAAGTAGGTGAGACGCAGGTGTTTCGTACAGATTTTTCAGTTTTTCTATCCTCCAAAAACCTGCGAACTGTGCTAAGAGCTTGTTAGTGCTGCTCATGTGACAAGTGAGCGCTGCTTGCATGCAACCCGACTGTTAGAAATGAGGAAACTAGACAATTAGAGTGTAGTTTGTGTGGACATCCTACGGACACTTACATATCACGTGCACACGGTCAATAAAGACACCTTACTAGCGACTAGCGTGTGGCGTAAGGACACTGTGAGATAGCATCACCCGTACGTCATAAATGTGTGCAACTTCCATTGGCCTTACGAATATTTCACTTTACACCTACCACACGCACAACAATGGTACATCCCATTTCATTACCGGACATCCCTTAAGCCTCAATAGAACTGCAAGAACTGCGCTCCCCGTAAGATACAGGTGCTTCTCTCTACGACCCTTCACAGGCCTGGACATCCCAAAAACCCACAGCATCCGTAGGGTTACTCCCCATACAGGTGCACGGAACTAATGCAGAAATAAATTTGTTCATTCTTTGAAGAAAATCCTAATTAAAATCCTCATTAAATCTAATCCCCAATTTTTTTTTAATATCTTTATCACAATCAGATAGTGTTCAAATTTTAGAAAGGTTCAGTTATTTTCTGAGAAATCTTTTAGGAATAAAACTTTTTTTTTATTCTCTATTCGTTTCACTTTTTATTATTTCCTATTTTGTGATGTTTTTCTTTTGTGTTTCTGCTTCCTGTAGTTCCATGACTGAGAACATTTTCATCCGAACAAAAGAAGAAAAAAATAAAAGCAAATATCGAATTATGTATTTGTTCAACAGGGAATCCTATTAAACTGCAGACTGACGCTCCAATTCTGCAGAGGCAAATAATACACAAGCATGAATGTCAAAATTACCATAAAACTGCAATTCTGTCATGTACTATGACATGATATTTTACTTAATTTAATGGAATAATTTATATTTAAAAACCTGATCAATTGCAAATTGTGGTATTATTATTTTTTGTCACAATGCTCAAATAAATGGTGACTATGTTTAATTATGGCAAACTAAATCTGTCTTTGTGGTGTATTTAGCTTAGAACACATTTGCTAAAAGCTGACCTGTAGTGTAGTGAAAAGGTTTTAAATTTATAAATTTAAATGGGTTTATTTTTCTCATACTGAGGATCAGATGGTCTTTAGGTTCAAATGTAAATCTCTTGGCCACACAGAAAGTAAGAAATTCGCCTTTTGTTTTTCTCTCTTGCAAAAAGCTTCTTCTGCCTGATTGCTGCTGAAATGGAGACTTTAAAAGGTATCAGGCCCCAGGAGGCCAGAAGAGGACAAGAGGTTTTTGGCATCAATTGTGTCGTTCTGACAACTGTGTTGGTCTTGCATTTTATAAAGCATCATTCATGTCCACTAAATTTAAAAAGTGACTTGTTTTTTCATCTATTTTAAGTAAAAACATCTATTTTTCAAAATAAAAAAACTAGAGAATATTTTTGACATACTTCAGTTTTAAATGAGACATCTTAATTTTTAACTATAAACTTAAAATTTGTTCCCTTTTGATAGAATTTTCTTACATTTTGGTGTTTCAGGCTAATTTTATCAGCAATAAAAATAAACGTTTGTGAAACCTCCAGAAGTTTTTATTGCTTAAAGTATAAACAGAGAGCTGCAGTGATGCTTCTCAGAATATGCAAATATGTTGGAAGGAGAAACAGAGAGCAGAGTGGGTCAACAGATAGAAATGAGGATACTATGCTCAGCCAATACAAGAAATTTGTGTATGTGCTCCCGTGGACAGTTGGGTGTGGTTAATATATGAGGATGTGAGGGCGAGGGGAAACCATACGCTTGTGGGTGATGAGTTTGTCAAATTGTGGTTTGGTAGAAAACTGGAGCTTGTGCTGAGATTTAGTGGTTTCTTCAGGCTCTCTGTTGATCTGACCCATTTTTTGGGGGGAGGGGGGTGTTATCAGGGTTGGTAACCCAATCAGGAAGCTGGAGGCAAACTCGCCGGAATTAATTATTAACAAAAACTACAAATGGACTAAAATTTAAACCTGAACATATAAATTAGTAACAACTGAATTGTATCAAATGACAATAATAAAATAGATTTCTTTTTTTAAATGACAAGATCTGCCAAATAGTAACTCAAAGGGAAAAAAAAAAAAAAAAAACCTCAAGTATGCCATAGCAATAGTTCTTTTCCTATTGCTAACTCTGCACCTGAGTAATTTGCTGAAAGTAATCAGGCTTAACTTTTATTAACCCTTTATTACCAAAGTTTTTAGCCAACAACAGGAAATGACACGTACTTCTACAATAGACGTGATTCCAATTGATTCTGAATTGGAGAAACAGTCAAGAGTTTACGGTTAGTTTATTTGAATTGATTGCGCTAAAACTATCTAAGCAAAATCTGTCGGGATTAAGTTAGTTGCGTAAACGATTGAAGAGTTACTGTAATTTCAAGAACGTTAACACTGGAGCTAAAGCTCTGGTGTTGAAGGGTTAACCACAATTTATGGCTAATACAGTTCGCAAAGTTAACGAAGTTTTACTTTGCTGTTAGCAAAGTACGCATCATTTTATTATCTTCCCACTCCCTTTCCTGCCACATAATTGTTGTTTGTCTCTTTGTTGATTTATACTTTACCATGCACCATCCTTCATGTAAGACTATTTTAAGAAGATTGCCAACATTACCATAACAAATCTATATCAAAATTGGAGACGTGCACTTCAGTAATGAGCAAGTAAACAAGCATTCATCAAACTTCAGATAGGTTTTTTGTATTCTAGGATCATACAGGACCAGCTTTAAAATGACCGATCAATCTGCTCTCAGTGATTGTGTCTCCCTGGTTTGTATATATTAGCTGCAAACTGCAACCAAGCACACAAAAGGTTACAAAATGACTTAAAACAACTGCAGGGGTTCTTTACTTTTCAAAAATTTCCCCAAAATTGCAAATAACCTTTGCAAACATATTAGTCCCAGGAGTCACAAATCCCTCCTATGACTTTAAGTTCTTTATGATTCATGTTCATTACACAATTACTGGTATGAAGCCCGTTGAGATGACTATTGTTGTAAATATTGGGCTATATAAATAAAAATGAATTGAATTCCTGCTGAGTGTCCATCATTCCGAAAATGTACATTTCTAATGGAGTGCTACATCTCGGTGTTCTAGACAAGAACCCATCCACAGATTAAGAAAATCATCAAATGTATATGAGGTTGGACCACCCTAAAACTAAACGCTGACTGGTATTGGCATAACTGTTCAAACAAGACAATTTGAACATAATTATGTTCTTAACTTCTTAGCATTTCATATTTTTATGACAATTGTTTTTGGGTCTAGTTGAAGGCAAAAGTTTACATTTCGTAAATCAGATTATCTGTCTCTGTGCGATGGACTGGCTAACCGTCCACGGTGGACCCGCCTTTGCCTTTGCCCAGTAGAGGCTGGGATTGCCTATGTTTTAATAAAATAGATAGTTTGTTTTTGTTTGTTTTTTTTAAGTTGCAGTATACATTTTTATTTCAAGGTGTAAAAATTGTTGAACCATTTCTGTTTGTATTAAAATGTGAAAAAATAGAGTTTCCCAACTTAGCTTTTTGTGTTATTTTAGGTCCATTGTGTTTATTCAGTATGGAAAAATGTGAGGTTGAAGAAAAATCCTAAACAAAGCACAATAAACAGTTTCTATGGTAAATATATGTATAGCTCTAAAGTAGATTAAACAGCCAATGAGTCTCTGGACTTCAAAGGGTTAAAGTGTGAATCAGAAAAGAAACTTTCTTGAATTAGTTTGGAAACTTCAAAGAGTAAAAGTTAAAGAAATTCTTCCACCCCTTTAATGAATTTTTTTTTTACTTCTTTAGCAAGAACTAGCAGTGGACTCCTCACCCAACGACAGCCTCGAAGGAACCAAAAACAATAAGAACTTGATAAATGGACAAATGGCGCTAGTTTAAAAGTCAGACAGTTTGATGAGCAGCTGAGACTTTAAGGTCATTTCCTCATTTTACTGCTGCGAGTTTTTTTCAAGCGGCCTGATCAGTTTGCAGCCGAGCATTTGGGTCAGCCATCATTTTGGACCTTTTACTGCTAATTGGGTCCCTGACACATTCAGGCATTGATGATGTGAGAATCTGTGTCCCTGGTGTCTGCTAGATGACCTCCCTTCTGGTGAGACACCTTTTATTTGGGGTATGATGTTGAAGGTCATAAGCTTGTGGCTCCAAAGAGTTTTCTTGGGCTTTTCTTACGATGCAGAAAAAAATAGACCTGATCTTTTTTCTCTTCTTAGCTCAGCCAATCCCTGGGCTGTTAGGCTGCAGTGGCCTATTGCCATGGCAACTACCTGTTCATATTCAAGCAGAGTTTTCTCACTGAGAAGGGAGGAGAGCCACTCGCTCGCAACAGAAAATCAATCGGATACTTCTGCAGAAAATACAGGATCCAAATGATGCTGCAACGTTACGACATAGTGACGGCTCCCAGCTGCAAAGTGACCCTTCTGACCTGATTTAGACTGGTAATTTAGGTGAATTGAGGTCTGAAAACTCTGCTTAGTACAGATCAAAATGGTTTAACATAACAAAGACTCCACTTGTTATTGGGGGCATCAATTTTGTCAAATGATTTCTTTTCTTCAGAGGATTTTTTGAGCGCTTGTCAGTAAAAGCTTTGAGATTCCTCTGCTCCTTGGTCCTTCAGTCAAAGGAATGTCATTGATCAGGAATCACATCATCCTCTCACCTTGATCTCACAATCTGTTCTTCAAATATGTCATAAAAGAAACTTTTTAAAGCAAAAGATAGGTGGGTTTTTTTCAAGACAGAAGGAAGGAAATCCTGTCAGAAGGCATTCAGCAAATGTTAGACATCAAAGATCTTTCACACTGAGCTGGAACATTTAGTCTGTTAAATAGCTGGAGGTCAGGATTTAATCATCTACGTAAATGTGCGATTATCAAGGCTCAAAGTTAACTTAAAGAAATGCAATATTTAAAGAAAGAGATAGGAGAGAATGCTGTTTTTGTCATAAAATGAAATAAAGATGTCACCAGAGGTGCTTTTTAAAGTCAATAAAATCAAAAAAGCTTTTTCTAATTAATTATTAGTAAGAAAACATAATTCAGCGTCTTAAACCCTTAACCCCTAGTTGGCAGCGAACCACACTGACCCTCTTTCAGCAGCTCTCCTCCAAAATAGGCTCTTGCGAGAACCATCTCATGGTAGATATTCATGCATTAGTCTCGCTGTTGTTGATATACACCTCAATGACATCTACAGAGCAAAGTTTACCTGAAAGAAGCCATGTTGGAGATTGTTCATGGTTTCTTTGGTTGTTTAATCCAGCAGCCGTTTGATACCTGATCCAGTACATTTACCGGTAAGATGCGCTGGAAATACATAGCACTTTACTTGATTAAAGAACCGTATTGGTTAAGGTACAGTTAAGTTTAGTTTTTTTTTTAACTGACTGAAAAATGGAAACCAGAGGACACTGTATGAACAAAAAAGAAATTCAGTTATCAACGAAAAACACTTGAAATTTCCTTTGGTAAAAAGAATTTGTATGTGAGATGTAGTTGCGGTGCATACTGTTCTGATCATTACATAAAACATTTCTAGTTTTGTTCATGTGAATGGTGTATCAGTATTCAGAGAACGTTTTTTTTCAAAGTCATATTCTTATATCAAAGTTATATCTTGTCTATGTTTTAGTTTTGGGATATACATCGAATTGTTACGTGCATCATGATAGGTATCGTATTACCATTACTGCTGACGAGTCATGTTGGTTGAACATGAGGGGTTTACAGCACGTTTGCATCCAGTGAGGGTGAGGATAAAAAAAATCATTTTTAAACCCTTTTGTCTGGTTTTGGATGCACCTGTAGCATCTAAGGGCGGCAGGTCAAGAAGGTGGAAACCAGCGTCAAAATGATCTTTAGACTGTTCTGAGGCAAAGGGAGTAATGGAAGCGCTTCAAGGAAGAACATACAAAAATCACTCAGTACTGTTAGTTACCTTTATGTACAGCCCATCTCCCCTCGAAAAAATATCTGAGGATCAATCTGCGTGAGCTTATGGTAAATAATATGCAGCTGATTTTAGGACGCAAAATGATAGCCAAAGACATTAAATATCTTCTAATTTGACTCTACAACAAATTAAGTGTTTCCACCATCTTCTAGGGCGGCCTTGGTGCAGCGGTAGGGCAGTTGACTCATGATCGTAAGATTGCAGGTTCGATTCCTACCTTGCACACCCATGTGTCAAAGTGTCCTTGGGCAAGACACTGAACCCCACCTTGCCTCTGGTGGGAGGTTGGCGCCAGTGTTTGGCAGCGCAGCCGCCACCAGTGTGTGAATGTGTGTGTGTGAATGGGACTGCGACTGTAAAGCACTTTGGGCCGTAAAGTAAGGTAGAAAAGTGCTATATAAGTATACGCCATAAAATGTTTTAAACACAGAAAACACTTGTAATTCAATTTTTTGTTCTCAAAGGTGCATACTTGTGAACGAGGTTGATGACTCTTAAAAATATATGACTTTCAAGAGTCACTATGACTGGATTTCATACTGACTGAAAATCTGCCTTGATAATAAATCAAGTACAATTGAAGTCCACGGGCTCGTGGAGGATCATGGAGAGGAGTGGCCTCTTAAAGGGAACGCATGTGTGTCTTGCCGTTTTCTGGAGGGTTGCTTAAAATGGAACATTGTTTTTGCTCTTGTTGTTTGGTTCCAACAGAAAACAGGAAACTAAATTGCAGAAAAAAAAGGAAAAAAAAAACAGAAAAAAAAGATAAATGGGTTGTAAAAGTAGTTACTGCTGGTTGAAAGTGGACTGTTCCACATGAGACCCAAAGAGAAATGTCTACCTTCTGACACCAGTTCCCAGTAGTCATCTGAAAAACTGCAGCATTTTGTAAGTCTGGGTTTGTGTTAAATCCAAAAACTAAAGGCAGGGCTTGAATACAACTTTAAAATCCCAATAAATAAAGGCAAAATTGGTCAACAACATGTGAGTAAACCCCTGAATCAACTTATACTTATTTACAATCTGAATTCTATCTCCAGAGAGACACTCTTCAAATTTTCAAAGACTTGAAAAGCTGCAATTTATTGAGATACAAAACCCTTAGAATTGATCAAAGGATTTATTTTAGGTGTATTTTGTATAAAAATGGATTCACTATTTCATTTGATGCATGTTTTTTTTCTGCCCCTTTCATTTTATCTCCATTATTTAAGACAGATTGGATGAGCAGCTTCTGCAGACACTACTGAGGGTTTCTGTGAGCTGCACAGAGCTTTAAAGTGCTTCTGTCCCCATGACCCCCTCTACATTTACATTTACTTGACAGCAGCTGGAATGAAGGGAGCTTCAGAAGAGAAAATGCAGGTCAGATCTCTTTATCTACAGCATTAGACCGTCTCATGAGTATAATATTGGTAAATATATCACCAAGTGCTTCCGTTGACCACAGAAGGTCAGAGAATGACAGAATTGAAATAAAAAGTGAAAAACCTAGTCATATTTGAATCGGAGGTTCTTGTTTGCCCTCTTTCATTTTTATTTCAAAAAGTCTTCAAGGAGCCACACTGACTTTTTTCCACCTTGAATCAAATATTTGTACCATTTTTGTTAGTAGGTGATAGGATGCCGACGCAGTGGGAGGTGAGGACAGAGGGAGCTGCAGGATGCTTGCATGTCTCCATCCGACCAAATGAATAATTCAGCAAAAGGACTCCCCGGCACCCCAAAATAATGTCAGCATATGATTTTAGACCATATGTGAAGAAGCAAAAAAAGAAAAAAAAGAAAAATTGAGTCACTTTTGTCCAAAGACTAAGACAGAATAAATATCTGAGAATGTTTCAAACTTGTCCCTCACAAGAAAAAAGATCAATAAAAGCCCAAAACCGTCCAGCCATGAAGAAGCCATTAAATGTTTTTGATGATCAAAGGTCCGACAGCAGAAAATGTGTCTGCTTCGCTGCGGGACAGCAGATATAAGAGGTCCAACTGGTTTCTTTTTAAAGGCATAAAAAATCACTCACACTGTTTGGATTTGCCTGCTCTTCCAAAAAAAAAAAAAAAAAACACTGCAGGACTGGAATCATAAACATGGACATTCCAGAAAACGTAAGAAACAAAAGCCCATTTCCTGTTATTTTAGACGCTGACATTTCCTACAATGTTTGCAAACCCAACATCAGAGTACTGAGAGGAACTTAGGCTACTGACCAAATACACCAAATACATTTCTTAAATTCTTTTTTGTTATGCTGCACAGTTTCAGGGTATTTATGATGAACATCACAGATCATCATCAGTTTTTTTAACAGGAAGTGGTGACTAACAAAAAGCAAATACAAAAATACTGACTTATGCTATAAGCTATATATGATAATATATTGCCTTTTTTGGCAAACTAAAAACAGCATTTTTTATGAAATATGAGTAATTTTTGCAACTAATTTTCCTACCCAGAAGTAAGACGACTCGAAAAGGCACCACCTTTGGCTCCTTGTGGGTGCCGCCCATGTCATGACGTCAAACTATGGTCGGCCTCAGCAGCGTGTCCGCGTTTTTCCTACAAAAACAAACAAAATCCAAACTTTTGGAAAGATGGAGGTGCATATTGTGCACATACGATATGTGTTTTGCTGATCACCGCTAGCTCACTGGAGAAAGAGGGTGTGTGTGTTAGCCTGGGGGTGGTGCTGGCTGTGCAGACTCTTCCTGGAAGGGGCGGTTCCTCGCTTATCTACGTCACAACTCGTTTTAGTGGAATGGGATGGCGCTCAGAGGGCAGGTTGTTAGAGGAATACTCAGTAATGCATGAAAAAATCAAGATACCGCTTTGGGGTTATTTTTCGTGAGGAATTAACATTAAAATACACTTAAAAGCTAAAAATTTTGATTTTGTGTGATTTAGGGACTTTAAGTCAATGTACAGACGCGATCAGAGATCCAGCAGATTTTAATGTCAGGTTTGGAGCGACGGCCTGGCACCATTGCGTTTTGGGCAGCGCAATTTGGGTATCAAACTGCAGCCAGAGTTACAAAATCTGAACTTGGACAGAGAAGATGCACCATGTAAACCAATCAGGGACTTAGCTTTGGCACGTGATGCGTTGAAGACTCAATCAGTAGGTGGAGTCCAAAACCAACATGGAGGAGAGTCTGATCGTTCTCCTCCTGAATTTCATTATATTTTTTTTTTTCCAACAACAAAAAGAAGATTCATTTCCCCATTTCAAACTGGATCTGAAGAGCTCTATAAGCTCCTCCCACACGTATCTAGATTGTCAAGTTTATGAACACATTTTTTAACAATCATCAAGCTGAAAATTTGATATGTGAATTGTGTTCGGTTTGACCCCAGCATTAGTCATCCTCCGTTATTGGGGTTGACCTGTACGGGTGCTGCAGGTTTTTGGGTTGTCTGGGCCTGTGAAAGGGTCGTAGAGGCTCATACTGCCACCTCAAGGGACGTCATAAAAATGGAACGTACCATTGTTGTATGTGTGGCACTAGAGCCACTCTTTGGACATCCATGATATTTTTTATGTACAGTCTTGTGTGAAGACTATTTTATAGGTATTATTTATAGGTACATAATTTTGCATCATGGGAGCCGGTTTAGCTCGTGCTGGTTTGCGGTGCCTTCCCTCCGTGAAAACCCGGGTTGAAAGCCGAGCTGCTCCCTGTTTCCTTCTCTACCTCTGTGCCGGTCCCAAGCCCGGTTGCCTTGGGAGGGTTGCGTCAGGAAGGGCATCCGGCGTAAAACATTGCCAAGCTTATCATGCGACTCGTTCGCTTTGGCGACCCCTAATGGGAGAAGCCGAAAGTGAAACAACGACATAATTTTGCATCATCTTTTAAATAACTTGGATAAAAGTTAAAGAATTAGTTCTTTTAATTAAATCACCCAAACAAGATGTGATTAGAAAAAGATCCAAATATCTTCAAGTTGTAAAAGTGGTAAAAAGTCCAAATATACATTACTTTTTTCCCCCCTTTAAGAGAAGTGTTTGTCATTTTATTGGCTGAAAATACTCAGTTCTTCGTTTACCATTACATATTTCTGTTGAGGAATGAATTTCAGGCACACCCTAATATCAGATGTGGAAAGCGCTTAGTGGTCAAACTGCAATGGAAAAAGCTGTTAAAGGAATTATTGGAACCCTGAAGGAAAGGCTGCGGGAAGAGAAGGGAGTGCGAGTCCACCTGGGGAATACCAGAATTTTGGGGTGGGACGTCATTGGAACAGAACCGTGGGAGGAATCTCTAACTGGATCTTTGTCTTTTTTCTGCACTGAAGAGAATGATCTAAATAAAAGCTGCTGCTTTGTTTTTATTGCATCAAAATAAATAAAAAAAAAAACAATGAAGTTCCTACATTTTAATTTTACTGTTTGCTGGAAGGCGTCACATCCTGACAACCTGTTTCATTTGGACTGCAGCTTCAAGTGGTGTTGCTTTTTCATTTCCCCATTTCCAAAACACCCCCCCCCCCCCAAAAAAAAAAAAAAAACTCAATATCCAATCTGTCACAAATGATTCTCTGCAGGCCAAACAAAGGCTGCCGCAATAACAGCGGCTAAACGGATTAATCCTTGTCCTCCAACATAATCTACTTACAGGAGAGAAAAGAAAACACCTGAGATCAAAACCATTTATGTAAAAGGAAAATACACACAGTCATGTTTTTGCTTTAAATCTTTACATTTGCAAATTTAGCTCACAATCTAAATTCTGGAGAGGATTTTAGTTTAGCAGTTTTTCATTTTTGAGACAAATCTTTTCTAAATAAATTAATTATTATCCTGTTTTAAAAAGCTTTTAGCTTTATCATACTACTCTGGTCTGACCTAACATCCTCAAATGGTAAATTCAGAAAAAGAAAAAAAGTTGGGTTTTCTGATCCTTCCGTCCTTTTTTGCTTTGTTTATGATTTTGTTTTTCAGCCTACCTTAGCTCTGCTGAGCTTGCTTCTTTTGTGATTTTGTTTAATCTTTTTCTAATTATCATCTCTTTTTTGACGAACATACTAATTTTTTTTTACACCTAATAAATGGTATGGCTACTGCTCTTTTCTGGACTTTTTTCCACCACTTCTGTGTCTGAAACGATCTGCAGGAGCATTGATTTCACAATCAGCTGGAGGATTATGGATTATAAGTAACTCAAGCCGTCTTTTCTCTCTGCTGTTTCTAGGTGTGCTGAGCCTGCCGGAGAGTTTGAACTTGCACCGGGACCAGCAGCGCTCAGGGAGAGGCAGCGAGAGTCATGGGTACACCCAGGCTGAACTCCGGACACTGGAGCAGTCGCTGCTCGCAACTCGGGTGGGCAGCATCGCAGAACTCAGTGAGTGTCAACTCTGAATTTGTGAACTCATTATCCACTGAAAACTCCTGAAACCGGGTTCTGTGTGGATGCGCCTGTAACCAAGTGTGAAGGTGTGGAGCGCCAAATTCAGTGAAATATTTTAACGTGATACTGCTAGAAGAGGAACCCCAAGATCTGTATTAATCAAGGTTACTGATCTATGCAGGATTCTGATGGCAAAAGTTCTTTTTTCTTTTCCAATCGGACTACCATTAAGAAAATTCATCACTAAAGGTAACTTGCTCTCTCGTAGTCTCTTCCTAAGTTTATTTATTTCTCCACAAATGGAGAAAAAAGACACAGTGTGAAGCGTGGCGCACACTCTGCCGTAGAGACATACAGTTAACTGTATCTGAGAACTGGACTAATTGAGAACCGGTTTAATTCAGGCTCCAACCAAATGAAGCCAATTCAGTCACCATTTATGGACGTCATCGTGATGGACAGGATGTCGTCAGTAGGCAGCGATTGGTCCAAGTCTGTCTGAGTCAACATTTCCATGGCAATCACTATGCCTGCAGAACAAATAGAAAATGTTTCGTTACCGAGATATCAACCTTTGCAATATGCATTTCACCAAAGTCGGCAAAAATTGCAATAAATGTTACTACAAATGTGCTAAAACAATCTTATGGCAGGTTACAGTATTTGGTGAATCAAATAAATCCCCTTATGCATTTGACCAATCAGATGGACTCCTTTACATCATTGACCAATCGGATGGACCCCTTTTACGTTAGATGCTTGCCTCCTATGTAGAGGAAGGTCATTTGGAGGGTAATTCAAGTTATGTTGACTCTTACTTAAACTGTTACAGTGAAATGGAAATTATGTTTTTGGTCGTTTCGGCATTTGTTCATGTTGCAAGTTATATCGTCATCGCAATATTGATCACTAAATATCGCAAATCGCAGGTTTTCCTCATATCGTGCCGCCCTAGCAATCACTCTCGCCAATCAGGAGTGAGCTTGTTGAAAGTCCGAACCCCCTGCCACTTGAAAGGGGGCTACACGAAATCTGTCAATCAAAGGTTTAAACATTAAGCGTTTGGGCCAGCAGGCACCACCTACTTTTATTGAGGCATCTGATTTGTCAGTTTATAATAAGATAATGTAAAAAAAAAATTAAATAATAAGGTATCAGTGCAGGAATGGTTATTCGAACCCACAGTCAAGTTCTCAAGTCAACGATACAGACGATTTCGTTTTCTCTTATGAATTCTCTGTTAGATGCGTAGGTAATCCACTCAAAACTCCTGTTTGGATCATTTAGAGAAATGATAACTGGGCTGCGTCTATGTTACGTATTTTTATCACACTGTTGTATCTTCCAAAGAAATCATCTGGTTTTTTCTTTTTGTTTTTAACTCAAACCAAAATTCTGCTTTGTGGTTTAAATCTTTTCTGGAAGAATCCCACATCTCTGGCATGAATTCTCTCCAGCTCTGTTGGGTTTGGGTGAACTCAACTCTTGTTTATTTATGTATCCATTTTACCTATTAGGGACAATTAACATCTATCCAGACAGCGATTAATGTAAATATGCCAAATTATACCAAAAATAATGCAAATTGACATCCATTGTTCCTACATAGGATAAGACAAGAACAAACCAGGTCATTGGATAAGACATTAGATCACAACAGAAGCGCATAAACAAGACATTGCTTTGTTAAGCAGAGAAAATACATGACCAAGATTTTTTTTGTTCCATACAGCTAAATATAAACACTGGTGTGGAGGAGAAAAAGGAATTCTTATAGCAATAAAAACGTTGTTCTGTCTTATTTCAATTGGGTCGTGAGCAGGAATCATACTACATCCAAGAAAAGGTCTTGATGTCAATCGTATGTCAAGCAGGATTTGAAATGTATGATGGAAATATAAAAAAAAAAAAAAAACTGCTGAGAAGAATTCATTCAAGCATCTTGGGTTGCGGGTTTTTCGTGAAGCTAACCTGAAGAAACTGTAAGGATTCACACATACAGTAAAGCCATGTTGAGCCAGGCTTGTTCTCCATCAGTACAGAAACCCCCCAAGTGACGGGAGGAATTCATTATTGAATAGGTCCAGAGTGAGGGTGAACACAAACCTGCTGAAAATGTATTGTTGCAGCTTTTATTGACTTTTTATCTGTGTTAAAAAAACATGTAAACCTAGCTTTCTGCTTCCCTTTGGCTCCATATTTTTCAATACACACAACTCGGCTTTAGTAGCTTAACTTTCACACATTTACCTTCAACCTGTTTATATAACACATGCATTTTGAACTACTGTAACTCTTTAACCACTTACGCAATTAACTAAATTTAACCGATTTCGACGCAAAGAAAAGCAGCTTTGGGCAACACTTAAATTGACGCAAAGCTGCTTTTCTTTACATCTGAATTAGCTGCTGTACATTAATGGCGTATACACTCTACTACTGTAAAGTCTTGCAAAACAGACACAAAGCTGCTGCTTTTCTCTGTGTCAGAATTAGCTGCTCGACGGTGATTGTGTATACACTCTACTACCGTAAAGTGTTGCACATCAACGCAAAGCTGCTTTTCTATGCCACAAAATTAGCTGGTTTACGTTTATTGCATAGACACTTTACTACTGGAAAGTGCTTCTTATCAACTCAAAGATGCTTTTCTTCGCTTTATAATGTGTTTCGTTTTGTGAACAATGTTTCGTTGTTGAAGAGTTAACCTGTATTTTATGTCATTGTGAACTTAAACAAATACATATTTCATCACATTGACTTAAGATTCCGAAATGAACGCCTTTTCCTGGAATTTATTTTCTTTAATTAGGCAATAAAGTCAATTTTAGCATTCTTACATTTGTCATTCTATATTTGCGCAGTTTTTTTTTACATTTTTATATTTTTATAATACCAAATTTTCTGCATCTTTGGTTTGAATCTATGCCTAAAAAACGGGACGAAACGTTAGCTCCCAGCTCATTCTAGGTATGTTGTAATTCAGCCCACTCCGTGTGAAGGAATGAACACTCCCTGTCCCTACGGGCTGTCACGGTGGTCCGAGGCCAACCTCTCCTGTCCCCTGATTTCTCATCCATCTGTCTCCTCTGGCCCCCTCTGTTCCAGCTGTTCCAGCACCTGTTTATCACTCCCGCCGGGGGGGGGCTTTCAATCCAAGGTCGCTGCCTCACAGGCCTAGAAAGCCTAGAAATCCCCAGCTCCACCTGTAACTCGTGATACCACACTGACATTTGCACCGGCCTATTTGTCTGGGGGTTTTACTATGAGCCCAACGACACTATGAACACATAAATCTTGGTTTATCTTTTGCTCTTCAGACAGGATTATGAAACATTCATTCACACTGGGATAACATCATCTTCAGAAGAGCCAGTGCTTTGAAATGTGTGCCACATCATAAAGATTTTTTTACATCTCACATTCTGCAGAGATGATTCATGCCTTTTGGTGCATCCTGAGACTTTCATTAGTTTACTAGCAGAGTCAACACTGGCCTTTCCTCGGCTGTTGCATAGCAACAGCAACTATTAGCATGAACAAACCAATTCTGTTTAGTAATAATTGCATCTATGTTGCCAGAAGCTACAAGTTTAGTTTTTAAGGAAACTCGGACATGTGCGTTGAGAAATCTGGAGGTTGAACTTAGCAACTTTTTAGACAAAGAAATGTACAAATGTTTTTTTTTTCTCAATTTTTATTTATAATTTTGCAATTTGCTCATCTGTTGGATTCATATTTAAAACCCTCTTTATGAAATAGACCAGAACACTTCTTTCTAGTAAAAATGAGGGTGACAATACTTTTCAAGCTTTATTTTTCCCATTTGGACAAATCATAACAAAATTATCATGCAAATGTGTGTTTTACTGATATGCGTTTGCTTTTTTTGGTCATTTGAAGTCTCTGTCCACCTCAATATGAGGTAATAAAAGCAGCAGCTGGTTGATCCTAGCTTAATGTGATGTTTTTATGGACGTGACGCTCGGTTTGTTTGGCCAGAGGCTGACATGGCTCGTAATGCAGTTGCTGCCGCGTGCTTACAGTAATTTAGTGGGTCTGAGTGGATTCTGGGCCACGGGATCTTCCTCATGTGCTATTATGTGAACAGATTGATCCTGATTTCACGAATCACTGAATAACACAAGTGAGAATCTGCCAACCAAGTGGATAATGATTGCATGAAAGAGTGCTACTTCACACATGTTTTTCCATCTGTCTCTGCAGAAACCTACTGAAAATATTCTCAATATTATTGCTAAATAGAAAGATTTATAAATCACATTAGTTGAAGGCATTTTATGCTACTGCTTAAAAAGTTTTGTACTTATCTAACAAAGAAAACCTTATTTGACCTGATTAAAGAAACCCCTTCTTTTGTCTTAAATGGTGCTCAGTATCTGAATAGTAAATGATTAGGTTTTATCTTAGACAACATGGCTAGAATTCAAGGGTCTATTCAGACTGGAATAAACATTTGTTCTGGACTAAGTCTGCTAAATTAGTTCTGGATCGAGTCCTGAACCTTGTGTTTGGTCTGTATTCAGACTGCCATAGAGTGGACCATCCTGTTCCTGACCAAAGCTAGTAAACAGAAACCAAGGGACTAAAGATCTCTTCAATCATTGGCCAGGAACTACAAGGGCGGGTCTAAACAACAAGAGAAAGCGGATGTGCTGCTCTTTACAATACTTGAAATACAAATACAAAGAAATGGACATACTCCTCCCTCCTGGTTCATAAAACATCACACCACATTGGAAACTTCAAAAGCCTACAGGTGTAATACAATACAATCTTTACTTATCAAAACTTTATATTTCGATTATTGGTTTTGAACCTGAAGAACAAAACTTTTTACTTGTTACTTTGGTACGGTGGAGTTACTGGCAAGGAGACGTGCATGTGTGCTTTACCTCAGAGGATGCTAGCAACTGCAGTGCTGAGACGTCGGGTATGAAGGGTAGGCCGATAAGGTAGTCCCACAGAGCGAGACACAGAAAATCATGTAAGAAGCGTTTTCAGCTGTGGACCCTTTTTACTGTTTGATAAAACGAAATGTTAGGTCCACGTGGCTCATCTGTTGCTGCATTCTTACTCTGTTTACATCGACTACAGTGGCCGTTTTGGTTCAGTTGTTCTGCTGAATTGATTGTTCCAGGACAGGTTTGTATTTAGACAGAAAAAAACTCAGAGTGAACCGCAGCTCAGACCAATTGGAAACAAACCAAGACAACCTCCACAGATCGGTTCCAGTTCCCTTACGAGGTTGGATCTGAATACACTTGGGTATATTCAGACTGAAAATTTTTTCCGGATTTTGGGGGAAAATGAGCTCTGGTTCACTTTAATTAGATCAAATGTTTTCAGTCTGAGAACAGATAACATTAAATGTGACATCATATGTGTTTTACATGGGGTATATGTGTGCATCGCAAACAAGACAAGTTAAGAAGTTGCCTTTTTATTTTTTCTAATTAATGTCCTTAACCAACTAGTAATTTGCTTGTAAATTACAAAAATGTAGTACTTACAAAGTATTTAGAATTTTATGGCGATGAAAACGTTATTGTTAAATAATCGGTGGCTTTAATGTCCAAGTGAAACTTTAAATAAGGTTTAAAGACTAAAATTGGTGAAAATGTTAATTCTTACGTATTAAAGTGGCTTATTTAGCAAAGCAAAAAAAACTTCTTTTTACAATTTCAATTCATTGCTCAATGGATAAAATGAATAGAATGTAATAACAGAAAACAGTACATTTAGATACAGACTAATCAAAGCAGCAAGGGTTTCATGTTTTGTTGATTCTGCAGAGTATATCTATGATTGTTGCAATAAAGTTCTACATAATTCAGCTGTGGCCTGGGGTTTCTCAACTATCAACAATCTGCCACTGCAGCAGGTGAAATATGGGCCACAGCAGCAAAGATAGAAGATAAAATGGCAATTTCATCCTCAGAGGGCTCAGAGGGAAAATAAATAAATAAATAAATACAGGTAGTTATTGAATCTCACTGAACAGCATGAAGCAATGTGATCTGTTTATTAGGGGAAAATGTGCTTGTCATTACAAAAAAAAGGCAGAAAATAAGTTTTCTGATACAAAATATGATGGAAACATTTTTTGGAGCAAAAATTATTCAAGTTTAGGTAAAGTGCCGTAGTTTTAACACACCAGTTTAAAATCACACTAAAATAAACGCAGACGGTTATTTTTTTACTTGCCTAGCTTAGCTTATATGTGTAGGAACTACCAGGTACTTTTAACAGCTCAACAAAACTCCCACTTCTATAGTGTGATAGCATTTACCTCAAACAGTGTAATTTTGTGTTTTTCTACCGCTCATGATTGGGCAGTATGTAATGGCTTAGCCACAACTGCCCTTAAGAGTGAATGCAGGCTGTCTCCAAGCAAAATTGGCAAATCTGTACAGGGCGCACAGGTCCCAAATCTAAATATCAAAGTAGACCTCTAAATAAGTCTGTAGAGTGAAAATATTTGTGCAATTGTTTAAATATGGGCTTGCTGTGAGCGACAGTTCATAGCAAACACTACTACAAAATGCGAGAATAACTAAGGTCTGAAATTAAAGGGTAGAGATGCTCTTTGAACCGGTCGCTCCTCTCTACGACCTTTCACAAGCCCAGACAACCCTAAACCCACCCTAAACCCACAGCACGTTCAAGGTCAACCCTTGTATGTTTATCACAAAAGCAGGCATCGTTACATATATCAGGGATAAAAGTGAAGCCAAAAATGTTCAAAGCAATGCTTGGGTCTTTTAGATCTTTTATTTGTGTAGATTAGGCCTTCATCAAAAAGTCAACATTGGGAAAATTAAGAAAAGTTTCACTGGCAGATGTGGAATAGTTGGAAAGTGCCAGAACTTCAAGGTACAACATCAAAGGACTATGTACTGTCGTTATGTACAAGTACATAGTTGTTCACTCTCAAATGTGATATTGGAGATGTACATTTTTTTGCCATTTCTTGCCCAAATAACTGATTCATCTGGGTTTTCTGTGTCTGTTCCTACTCATAAATTTCCATCTAAACCATTTTATCTATTTGTTTCTGCCAGGTCATGTGAAATTAACACAGGGACAATGTTTGGTGTCAAAAAGTACAATTTGATATTAAAATGTTTCTTCAATCTTTATTTTTTAATACAAGTTACTGAGTCTTATCTGTTGTCAAAGGTGTTATAAAGCAAACACAGTTGTTTGGACTCAGTATATCCAGGCGCGTAAGCAAGTTTCACACAGGAAATTTCTGGCTGTCAAGTCCATTTGTTTGTCCCAAGCCTCACAGAAAGTTTGCACCTGACTCCCTGATGGCGAAGTGTAAAAATGTTTATTCAAATGCCACATCTGCGGCATTTACTGTATCAAAGCCAGAGAGAAGTCACAAGTCATCTCTGTTGGGGCCTGGTTAAATTACAGTAATTATTCAAACTCTCATAACAGAAAATAATGTGGTAATGATGTGAAAATGATGCACACGCTGCCTCCAGTTACCGCAGTGCAGGTCCAGAACTAACCGATGGAATGAAGCAGGTGTTTCACGGTCAAAATGAGCGTCCTCTCATAAAGCGTTCCTTATCTGATCTGCATCAACACCTTTTAATTGTTCTGACCAAAATCCATTTTAACCTATTAGTTTGATATCTAAACTATAAACAGGAATGCATGAAAGTAAAGCGGAGGGCTCACAGAGCTGATTGTCAGGGCAATTTCACAGCTGACTTGGTCGGTAATTAATGGATAATAAAAGAGGCTATAGGAGAGGAGCATTCATCACACTGACCAGAATTTCATTCTCTGGAGGGGCAAAAGTATGACTTTTATTTCTAATGTCACCATTATCTCCCCGCTCATCCCATGCACTCATTTTTCAAGACTTTGTCAGAGTTCGGGGAGATCGCCTGTGGCAGATGTGGACGAGTGTTTGAACTCTTCTCCGACACATGGCTACAGACAGACTCTTGGTTTCTTTGTTCCTATGCTGGTGCCGCATTGTGTGTGGCCTACAGGAATGACGAGTACTAAACCCACATATTGTGACCAGGTGCAACCCAGAAAGTGTCTGTCTGTCGACGCCGAGTCTGGCCTGCGGGTTAAAGACCAGCCTCCAGTTGAAGGTGTAACGTAATACAGAGCAGACTACTTCAAGCGAGCCCTTTTCCCAAAGCTGGATGTGCCTGAACCAAAGAAGAAAGGTCAAACTCAATAAGTTCAAGCCAGAATTTGCTTTAATACTGAGGGAGGATTTTTCCCTACATTGAGAATTTGGTTGTAGTCTCCAAATATGTAACCTTCACCAGCTCAGGTCCTTGAATTGAACATGTGAACAAGTACTTCCAAGCTGGGATCTTTCAGTTATTCATAACTGCAGTTCCTGTACACCCACCCACCACTAATGGCGCCATGTCCAAATTAGTCAAAGAAAGTCAAAATCAACGTTACATCTGCCAGTTTTGACCATAAATGAAACGACTAAAAAAAGAGGATACGGCGCACATACGTATGTCTAACGGACTTTTCACGCATGTACCACTGATGCATAACTTTGATATTGCGAATACGGCGCACATCACGTTCAACTACTAATACAAAACTACTACTAATACAAAAATAACCTACAGTTCAACACCTCCAAGACTAAGGAACTGGTCGTCGACTTTGGGGGGGACAGACCCAACCCCAGACCATTTCTGATAGGAGTGGAGGAGGTGGAGGTCGTGCAGACCTATAAATATTTTGGGCTGTGGCTGGACAACAAGCTGGACTGCACGAGCAACACGGGGCAGCTGTACAAGAGGGCCCAGAGCAGGATGTACTCCTTGAGGAGGTTAAGATCCTTCAACATCTGCAAGAAGCTCCTGGGGATCTTCTACCAGTCTGTGGTTGCCAGCGCCCTAACCTACGCTGTGGTGTTCTGGGGGGGAGCACCTCAAAGACAGACTTCTCCAGGCTGGAGAAGCTGATCAGGCGGGCTGGCTCTGTGGTTGGCACAAGGCTGGACCCTCTGGCTACTGTTGCAGAGAGAAGGACACTAAAAAAAAAACTAACGTGTATCCTGGACAATGCCACCCACCCTCTGCACACGACCATCAGTAGCCAGAGAAGCACCTTCAGCAAGAGGCTGCTCCTTCCAAGGTGCAGGACTAATAGACTGAGGAACTCCTTTGTCCCCCGTGCCATCAAACTCTTTAACCACCACTTAGGGGGGGAAGGGGGACAGAAAAGGAAAGGGAAAGGGCCTGAATGACTTTTTTTTAAAGGCTGTTTTGCAGAACTGCAAACTGTTTTTTTACTGTTTTTACTGTTTTACTTTTTCTGATTACTCTACTGGTCTTTCCTATATGTATGTTAACCAGTGCTCTATGCGATGGAGATGTCAACTTCCATGTGGGAACCTCCCAAATGGATAAATAAAGTTGTCTATCTATCTATCTATCTATCTATCTATCTATCTATCTATCTATCTAATGAATTGCATATAAACAATGCATTAATCACAAACAGCTCATGTTCCAATGGTTTTAACGTGGTACATTCATGATGCATCTGTGGATGAATTTCACATGAAGACCACAAATTTTCGCACTTTTTCCACGTGTATTCACGTATGACCAATTTTCATCTGTCTAATATGTGCAAAGTGTACATAGTGGCTGTGTGACACGCCCTTAAACTGAAACTGAATGCCCCTGACACACCAAAGGCATTCAGTGCTAATGAAGCATTATGATCTCTTCTTTTTCCTGTGAGTTACTGTTCACAAAAACACTAAATATATATTTTTATTATAAAATCACATTTTTTGTGTAATTACACAGCTAAAATCAGTCTACTGGCAAAACATTTGCTTGAGGTAAATGTGTTTGCCCACCATCACACACAATCACCTCATTATAAGCCAAGAAAAGCTTGCAAATGTATTTAATTGTTGCTCACAAAACTGCAGAACACTTGCGGTACTTACAATGAATATTCAATGCTTTTATACAAGACTTTTAAAAGAATTTGTAAAATGAAGTAGTTTATAAAAAGCCCAAAATATAAGGGCTACCCCATTCTTTATGCAAATGTAGTTTTTAAAGCCAAAATTTTCATGGTAGGGATTTACTTTTTTTAAACTAGTGATTAAAATGGACAAAGATGGAAAACCTTTTTATTAACAATTAAATTGCTTTTAAGACAAAGGGCCCCTAAGGTAAATCAATCAATGAAGTTTTTGTAGTTGAAGTAAAAGTAACAGCATTAATTCAGTCAAGCAAACATTTTAAAAACAAAAAATAATAATAACATTGAGAAACAGAAGTTAAAACTGCAATTAAGGGGTTCATGAGCCATTTAATGGAAATTATTTTATATCTGGGCGAAAGTTTTTCTATCAGGACGTAAAAATGGCTACATTTCTATTACATTCTGCCTTTTCTCTGTTGTGGCCGTATGTTGTCTTTTCTAAAATGCATGTGTTTTCATCCGATTTAACAAATAATTTGAAACATTTCCCCACTTGTTTATTTTCCACCATTTTTGAATGTTTCAGGAGTCCGGGTGGTTTGGCTTTCCGACAGTCGGCCTGAAAAATGAGTCACGGTGCTTTCCAGCGTGCACAGTCAGAGAGGGAAAAGTGCTTATTTTCAGGGCTGGGCGATTTCCACAAATTGAGGAATCCCCCTCCTCTCTGCAAAGCTGCATGGAGCAGCAGAGGATGGATGAAAAGCTGCAGCAAAAATATAAGAGGTTTTTTTTCTGCTTTGAATTTCAATTCACAACCAAGCAATACCCGCGTGAAATAAAAAATAAATAAATGAAGCATATTGCCTCCTGCATTTTAACTGGGATTGAATCAATGCTTGTATTTTAACTCGTTATAATTCAGACATTTTCCCATCCTCTTTGCTCCATTATCCCATTCTGCCAGTGTGAATATGGAATAATAGCGTGGCGACGGACAAAGAATGAGAGTTTCATCTCATCTCGGTTCTGTCTGTGCTCGTCTCATTTTTTATTACATGAGATTTAAAATACTTTTCCCACTTCGGACTGCATCATTATTCTTAAACCCATTTAACCTACAACCTATTTCTCAACACAGGTGAAGGCAGAAAAGAACAAAAATCCATCTTCATCACAATCTGTCGTCCATTTATGAAGCAGCGCACAGTAGACATTTCTGAAGACTCATTCAGATGAAAATAGTTTTGGGGGTTTTTAATGTTTCCTTGTGGGATTTTTCTCATGATGGAAGACATTTTTAGCAAAAATCAGCTTTAAAATTACATTTCTAAATCATTTTCATTTAAATTGTTGTGATAATACACGTTGAGGAAAGCAACTTTTGAGCTGGTATGCCACACTTCACAGTAGTGAAGTGTTTTACGTAATTAACGTGAACTAGCTGATTATCGGACAGAGAAAAGCAGATTTGCACCAGTCGTAAATGCATTGGAATTATGATAATTTCATAAATGGTTGAAAAGGTACTTAACAAAGACTGTCAACAGTTGAGCGAAAGCTCTGGAGTGAAATGGTTAAGAGAAGCTAACAACTCCTTTTCATCAGTCAGTGGGGCTCCACCAACGGTCTTTAGGGTAACCATAACGATCCGCGTAGAACATTCCGACCCTTAACTTCACATTCACGTTATTTAACAGTCGAAGAGAAGAGTTACAGCAATTCAAATGGAGCGTGTGATTTGCTGTCGCCACCAACCTCTCTGAATAGAAAAACTGTCAGTCACAAAAACAGGTAAACATAGAAAATTGTGATTTTTATCTGTTAAAAATGTGTCATACTGATTCTCAAGCCTCACTTTCACTGGGGTGCAAATTGTTAGCAACAAACTACTAACAACGTTAAGAGGAGCTTCCAAACATGACACAGCATCGTGGGTGTTGGTGCAGATGTATTTCTCATCCAGTATTCCATCAAGGCAGAGTGCCAAGAAGATTAAATAAAAAAGGAGAGTTGGAGGCACTTTCTTTTATTCTCCACATTCTTACAAGAAGGACAAAAGATGAATGAAGATGTCAAGAATGAACTCGCCAGATGAAGCCACGTCTCAAGGTGACTTGGCAGCAGTGAGCGTAGCGGAACAAGGAGACTGACTTGAACAGTGAGCCATCACACCCAAACAACTGTGAAAGCAATTTCCACTGTTCTCAAAGCATCAAAAGCAAGCCCGGTGTCAGCAGTAATGAGGCGGTTGTGTAACTCCCACAAAGACAAAAACCCCAGTAGGGGACAGAGACGGTTAAATCGATTTTGGTCCTCTATAAAACCTGAGTTACATGTCTTAATTCAGCCCTCAGGGAACTCTGTCCTGCATTATTTTACTCTGCTTAAACACACATGCCTTTGATGACTGCCATTATCAGGCTTCCAGAGTTTGATGAAGAGCTTCAGCAGGACAACGTGGGAAACATGCAGGACTGTGTTCCCCAAAGACCAGGCCCGGGAAACACTGTCCTAATCTATTGCATTGTATGACGTTCATGACTCCGAGCCTCCCTTCTGACCACGATGATCTCACAAACCTCCTATACCCTTAAGGAGTCATTCCTGGCTAAATAGAGATAAAGATGTGTTTTCCAGTCTGACACGACAGAGTGGAGGATAGTCCACATTGCTTATTCAGGCTCCATGAATGCTAGGCTGAGGATAGGCTGAAGTGATCCGTGTTTACCACCCACTGGCCTCTCAAGTGATGCGGGCGAAAGACGGGCTTCACTGCTTGATCCCTCTCAGCAGGTCCAACCAGAGATCTGGAGAGGTTGGGAGGCGATAAAGCAGCAAAAATGAACCGTTTAATCTTTGTTACGAAGCAACTTCCTCTGACAAATGAAGGATCAGACCCATTTTTAACTCACTTCCATCATCAGAAAGACTTTGGAGCGTTCCTTAAAAGTACAGT
This sequence comes from Oryzias curvinotus, assembly GCA_023969325.1. NCBI lineage: Eukaryota > Metazoa > Chordata > Actinopteri > Beloniformes > Adrianichthyidae > Oryzias > Oryzias curvinotus. The sequence continues at coordinate 18,195,347 of CM043728.1, forward strand.
TTTTCTGTAAATTAAAGAAGTTGTCTAATCTTGCGGTTCCATTCTTGAGTCCTGTCTTTACACTGTTAAATGATTTTTTTTTTAAAGACTGAAAATATTTTGGATTTAGATCTAATTTAACTCTTTAACACCAGAGTTTTAGCTCAAGTATTGATGATCTTTGAATTACCTTAAAGGGCCTATATCATGCAAAATGAGCTTTTTTGAGCTTTTAAGTGTGTTATATCATGTTAATTCCTCACAAAAACAACCCCAAAGCAGTATTTTGATCCAATACTGCTTTTTATCCATTCCCACTTCTAAAACTGTTGCCTGCCCCTCCCGCCCCTCCTTCACATTGTGACATCACAAAGTGAGGAACCGCCCCTTCCAGGAAGAAACTGCGCTGCCGGCACCAGCCTCAGGCTAACACACACACACCGACTTTCTTTAGCGGTTAATGGCAGAATCAGTTGGAATCACGGAAAGTGGTCACAGAGCTACGATAGTTGGAAGTGAAGGTTTGGATTTGTGTCGTAGACGACAGCTCCAGTAGAGTTAAGATGTAAAGTCAACAGAGTTCCCAAATATAAAAAAATGAAATGACGATTCATAATCGTATTTCGGGCAGATGACTCGTAGCAGGGTTTCTTAGCTAATACCCTAGGGAGGTTCAGTCAATTAATGCACCTGCTCAGCGTCCTATTTAAGCCAGGTGCGCAGGCGCTCATTCTCTTTCTTACCTTCAGCGCTCATTCTTCGCCGTTCCCCGTGCTCGCGGATCCGGCGGATCTCCTTTTCTTCGACGTCTTGCTGTAATCCCCCCATCCTTTGGATGGTTATTCCCCATTTCTGATGTGGGCTTCCGTTTTTCGCCGTGTCTGCTCTTTTTGCGGCTCTTGCCGGGCAGCTAGCGGCGATCTCCAGGCGGCTAACGGCGCCCAGCGCGTTCGTTTCGCCGCGGTCGCGTGCATCTGCAGGGGGTGCGCTTTCCGCGGTATTCGGGTTGTCCGTGGGCCCGGATCTGGAGCTGTCCGGGTCTATCGTCTGCCGTGGTCGGCCGGTCTTCTCAGGTGAGCGGCGTGCGGTCTTTCCTGGTTCGTTTTCTGGGCTGAGTCTTGTTTTGTTTACTTCCGTGTATGGTGACGTCACGCCCCTAAGGACCCTGGGAATTGTAGTTTTTGTGACTCGTGGTCTGTTCCATGTTCACTCTGATTCATTTTCTGCTGTTATTCTGCGTCGTCCGGTTCTTGTTTCAGGAGTTGTGGGGTTTTTTTCTGTAGTTGTGACGGCTGGCGGTCCTCGTCTGGCCTGGTTTCTCATGCTGGCTGAATTATTTGTGGCTTTTTGCATTTTCTTTGTTGCTGTTTTGTTCTTTAGGTGCTGAAGGTGATTCTTGACTATCTTTGATTAGGTGCTGGCTTTTTTGTTATGGCGGCTCTTCTGTTTATTTTCTTCGTTGTTGTAGCTGTTGTTAGTCTTAATGTGAATTTGTCTCTTGGACCCGTCTCTCCTCTGTGGACAAATTCCTTATGTTTGGTCTCTTTTATGCGGTGTCTTTGGCTCATTTTAATCACTCGTTCATTGCCCCCGCACGTTCTGCATCTGGTTCTGCTTCGCTTTTTTTTTCCCTGCTCCGTGTACCCCAGTAGGTCCTGCCCTGGCTGGGGACTTGCGTCGGCCGCATTAGCGTGTCAGTCTCGTCGCTGTTTTTTTTCTCAGCTGGACAGTTATTGTTATTCGTTTCTCTGGTTTGGTCTGGAGGTTTGTGGGGGCTGTGTGATGGATTTTTTTTTTTTTCCGGGGCATCGTTTTTCAAAGCCCCCACTAAGGGTGGCCCTTCGAAGGTTCAGGTTCTCGTGACGTGCTCTGGACCCGTTGGCGCCTCACAGTTCATTTTTTTTTGGGCATCTGTGGCCTGGTTCCTCATGTGCCTTCAGGATTAGTATATATATTTTCTTCAGCTGCCCAGGCTGTCTCCACGATTTTCCTCCGAGCGCGACATAACGCTGAGGATGTCTTATCGCTGATGTTCTCCCTGTTCTGCCTCTATGCCTCTCGGCGTCTCTTGGCATTCAGTTGGTGCTCGACGCGTTTGTCGGTTTACCTTTCAGCTGCCGTGGCAGTCCTCATAATTTCAACTTTCTTAGCAGAAGCTCTGTACTGGATATTTGTAGGCAATGGGTCTCCTTCACTTTGCGAGTTATTGATGGTTTCTCGGTGGCCGAATTTCCTCTGTATCCCTGGTCTTTGGATCTTTGTGGGGGGGGGGATTTATTTTCTAATCTGAGTTCCACGTTGTCTATACTGTATGGTCCTCCACCCTTCCGGATTTATTTTTCTTCTATGGATTGGATGGTTCATTGCTGCTTGTCTCTCCCCATTATGTCATCTTTGGCTTTTGTGCAGCGTGTTTATTCATTTTGGTTTGCATATGCTTTGTCAATGATTGGGCCACCTGACATTTGCTGTGGCTTTGGTCCTATGGTCATCTGTTCATCTTGTGTTCATCTTGTTCTGGGTAGTTCCATCCTGGGCCCCGTGTTCCTGTTCTGGATTTCGTGTTTTGCGTTTGTTCCTTCCCTCTCTATGCTTGGAGTAGTTATGTTATGATGACTGTCGTGTCTTCAGGCTCCATCCACTTGTTGTTCTGTGGCTGTGCCTTCTGGTTTGGGGGAAAAGATTTAAGAGTGGTTTGTGTTTGTCCGGCCGCCAGAATCTACAGCTCTGATGATTTATAAGATGTCGTCCGGTTATTTCATCCTTGGAGATTAAATTAGGGCTGTTTCAATAGTGAATGACAGTATTGTGTCATCAGTTGACTTGGTTAATGTTTAAATAACACCTTGAGCAATTTCTACCCTGACCGTAGGAGATATATCACTTGCGCTGTCAAGCTTAGTTCAAGAGTTGAATCTTGTGTCCACAAGTCAGTCTTCTATCTTCCTTGCTTAAGCAGATGACAGTCTGCTAGATGCTTCCCCATTTAGTGGCTTATACTCCGCCTCTAAATGCTTAAGGTTCAGTCTAGCAAAAATACTATCAAAACCTATGATCCCTCATGGCTCTCAAGTTTTCTTTTTCAGTATCCAGACGCCCTTGGCTAATTACAATTTCAGTAGTCTGTACTTTGTTGTCCACCAATTTGAGAACCACTAATATCAGATGCAAAGCATCGAATCCAGCCGGGCTGCAATCCTTTGCTACGTGGGATGTTGACCTTCCTCATCTACAAATCTCCTTGGCTACTCTTCCCATCACCTACTCCTCGATGGCCTCCTGAAGGTGCGTCCCTCTGAAACTGTCAAAGGTTACTTTTCTTATCTTTGGAATGTTAAAAAATTGGTGTTAAGATTTTGTGCAGGTTATATATTTCACTATCATTTCACTGTTGGAATTTGTAATCATGATGGTTTCTAGGGTGCAATAAATCCACAATGGGTCTTTACTTTAACTGTCTACTAAATTTCACTTTCTCAGATTTGTTCTTTGAAAAGCACTGTTATTTCATTTATCTCAAGCATTTTGAAACTGCTCAGTTTCTGGGATTTTTATATATTCTTGTCAAGACTAATACTGCTTTGTTTTATCTATGCACCACATCCTGAGCCTGAGTACCCCTACGCCCCGATCGGCTTCTCCGTTTCCAGGAAGTGATGTCACCCCTGCATTCCTTGATCTGATGCTGCAACGATGACTGCTCGACGCACCTATTGCTGCACTGAAAGTGACGGGGCGGTGGACCTCCTCTGCATTCCAATGACACTTCTGACTGAATTAATCAATCAATGTCAACAGCATAATGAATGTAAATTCTTCGATTATAGATGTTAAAAGAAAATTATAGCCGGGTGGAAGCCTCAAAATTAGGATGTTCTAAGTTGTATCATAGTATGCGCTGGAGCTCGAATTTGGTTCTTAAGCCAATTTTGTAGTATGCCAATGAAGCATAGTAATTATGGGCGTTGAACTCATATTTGGTTGGGATCTCAATTAAATGATGTTCCTTGAGCGCTTATGTTATGCCGAATGGAGAAAATTGTGGCTACTAGGCTCGTTCGTTGTACTGTCGTTGGGAGCTTCGAAATTATGGATGTACTTAAGCTCGTGTATTTATAGTTGCCACAATGGCAGAAGTTATGGCCATCAAGCTTGTTCTTGGTTAATAGAAGTTCAAATAATGGCTGTCAGCATGCCTAATACGCCATCAAAGCTTTGGATTGGATGTTAAGTTTTGTATCATACGGGTTGTTAGGCGGTACAAATTAGTTTCGCACAGCGTTTTTGGGGAAGTGAGTTACGTTCTATGATCAGGTATGAGTAATTTTATGTTGGCTCCTCTTTTATTTCTTTCCCTCTCTCTTTCAGATAGTATGTTCCTCTAGTGGTTTCCACGAACGGGAGCGACCCTACGGTCAATGGTGCCGGGTCACACATAGCAGATCCACTAGATAGCATGTTCCCTTCGAGGCGCTGTACTCGAACGGGGGCGGCCCAAACGGTCAATGGTGCCGGGTCACACATAGCAGATCCACTAGTTAGCATGTTCCCTTCGTGGCGCTGTACTCGAACGGGGGCGGCCCAACGGTCAATGGTGCCGGGTCACACATAGCAAATCCACTAGATAGCATGTTCCCTTCGTGGCGCTGTACTCGAACGGGGGCGGCCCAAACGGTCAATGGTGCCGGGTCACACATAGCAGATCCACTAGATAGCATGTTCCCTTCGAGGCGCTGTACTCGAACGGGGGCGGCCCAAACGGTCAATGGTGCCGGGTCACACATAGCAGATCCACTAGATAGCATGTTCCCTTCGTGGCGCTGTACTCGAACGGGGGCGGCCCAAACGGTCAATGGTGCCGGGTCACACATAGCAGATCCACTAGATAGCATGTTCCCTTCGTGGCGCTGTACTCGAACGGGGGCGGCCCAAACGGTCAATGGTGCCGGGTCACACATAGCAGTCATACTGGGAAATGAAATGGAAATGGAATGCTGCCGAAAACACACCCCATTTTATTACACACTGATTATACATACACATTTTTTCTTCTTCTGGATAATTAAGTGTTGGGGGTTTTTGTTACCCGAAAGTTTTATGGAAATCTCTCATGGAATTGAACGGAGCCTTATGCCAAACCAAAAGATGTGAATGCCAACTAAAGTATGTGGAAAATGTCAAATAAATATTTCTTACTGCAAGAGTTGTCTGACTGAAATGACGATTCATAATCGTATTTCGGGCAGATGACTCGTAGCAGGGTTTCTTAGCTAATACCCTAGGGAGGTTCAGTCAATTAATGCACCTGCTCAGCGTCCTATTTAAGCCAGGTGCGCAGGCGCTCATTCTCTTTCTTACCTTCAGCGCTCATTCTTCGCCCCACCCTCCTCCCCGGCTTCCACCTGTGGGCTCCGTAAGGGGGGTTTTTGTTACCCGAAAGTTTTATGGAAATCTCTCATGGAATTGAACGGAGCCTTATGCCAAACCAAAAGATGTGAATGCCAACTAAAGTATGTGGAAAATGTCAAATAAATATTTCTTACTGCAAGAGTTGTCTGACTGAAATGTTTCATTTGTTGGGAGTGGGGATAAAATATAAGAAGATTTACAAAAAGACAAGAAGATTTATTTTAAGAAATCTATTTAACTTCTATGTTTCCAAAGACAGAATTACTAAAAATGTAGTGAAGCTACTGGAATGTCCACAACTTTTACTATATCTAAGGCACATACATTTGACTATTAGTCTGCGGCCTTTTTGAGTTTTGTTTCTACTTTGCAATTTGCTTTATCAATTTATCTATAATTTTTTGTGGCAATGCTGGATATCCATCTTTTTTGGTACAAACCCAGCCTGTTTGAAATATACTTTCCCTCATATTAAACAATAAACCCACAAGGAACCTGAATATTAAAATTATATAAGTTTGCTTCCTTCCACTCCTTTTCAAGCAATATTTATTAATATGTGTAATTATCCTAAGTTTGATTAGTCATTGTGTGAATGTATAACTGATGATTGTGTGTAGTATTCTTATTTGATTACTTGAAATAAACCATTTCAAATAAAAAAAAAATCAAAATGGTAATACTAGGTCATGTGATCTGTAAACCTATAGGTGAGTTCACCTGAAAAACTGAGAAACATCCAAAACAATGAGTTTCCCATCATCTTCTCTTCTGATACTTCATGTTTTGATCCTTTGTCCTACAGCACATCAATAAAATGTGTCTTGTGGAGTCTTTTTAACCTTCTAAAGAGCTATTTGATGAAAAGAAGTACAAAAGTAGCCTGGCTTCATTCCTAACCACTCACTAGACAGACAGCAAATATTATCATGTGATGAAATAACTAAAAACACTTACAGACTTCTCCTATAGTGAAGTATGAAGAATGTAGAGTTATTTAGGGCGTATTAAAAACGAAATTAGATTATTTATAATGTACTGGAACTGTTTTATAATGTGTCTGGATGTTTTCCCAGAAGAGGCACTTATAGCCTGTAAAGGAGTTAATAGAAAAAGTGGCGTGGCCTGTTTGGACCATGACCGGATTTGACTTGTGCAGAAGAGACATGCAGCTGTAACCTAAACTAAATAAAAAGGGGCGAACAAATGAGTCATCTGGGTTTTTTTTTTGCACGTTGAACTGAACCTTATGCCCTTCTGTGCTTTCTGAATGCAGGTTTAGCAAACTGAAGCTGCAGCAGCACAATCAAAACGTCCTCACCAATGATTTTTGCAGATTTTTACAGCTTGTTGCATCATCAGAGATGCAGTTCTTTTCTGATTCTGAGGCTCCACAGGTGTTTCAGCGACATGTTTGCATTGCTGTGTCTTCGTGTCCCTGCATCCTGCTGGAGAACAGATGGCTTCATGCTGTGCACGCTCCCTTTTTAAGCACTCGCCTCTGGAAACAGACGTACCGCAGCTTCAGACGCTGTTACGGGCCATGTTTTAATGAGTTACTTTACAGCATTCAAGTATCTGCAGGATAATCAACAGATGATGACCTTAAAGCCAGGAGTTATTGGGTCATTTCATGATATTTCTGTGTGGGCTGTTTGATAAAAAAAAGCAACCAAAGGTTAAAAATATGGGATTAGGGATTAATTGCTGTATCATTTTCTCATTAAGTAAGATGATAAATCTCTGTGAACCCCAGTTTACAGCATTAAAGGAAGTGACAAATACATATTACACATGACTTTTTGTTCAGCTCATGTACCCTCAACTGCAACCACCCTTAGTAGTTTCTCATAGCGGAAAATCTTTTTCCTCCTCTGTGTGTGAGGATTCTATATATGACCTCATACTTGGTACCTTTTCTGTGATTAGACATTTTGTGATCTGCGTAACCAATCAGATCGCACCATAACCAATCAGATCGCACCATGGGCAATGCTGCATCTGAGTGGAGGCTTTAAATTGACCTCTGATCACAGGATTAATTGAAAAAGAAAAAGAAAAAGGGAGATGACGATATGCCAAATACCGTCCAATCTAACCAGCCTATTTATCAATCAACCTCCATTGACTGTATATGAGACCTGGACTAAGTGACCCCCTCCCCACTGGCGTTCCAACCAGGAAGTACCTGCTAACTTCAAAAGAGAAATAAACTCTATTGGTCGAAATAACCATTGTAACTCTGGTACCTGTTTTTAACGTGCTCTTGCTCACCCTAATGTTTTTCATGACGTTATTTCTGTAGTCCACGTTGTTTAACTCAAAAACTGCACAATCAGATGTCGCAATAAAAGTAGGTGGAGCCTGCTGGCCCCCGCGTCCAACATTGGAATCGTTCGATTGACTGATTTCGCTTTCAGGTGGTAGGGGCGTGGACCTTCAACAAGCTCACCCCTGATTAACGAGTGTGGTTGCCATAGAAACGTCAACTCAGACCGACTTGGATCAATCCCTGCATACTGGCATCGTCTGGCCCCGACATGGCGGCGGAGAAAACTGCGACTGAAATGACTTCATTTACTTGGAGTCAGAAGTAAAGCGTTTTCTGTGGGTGACGTCACACTCGCTCAATCCAGTTCTCTTATACAGTCAATGGTCGATCCGTAGCATGTATTAATAGTGGAAATATCTTCTATTCTTTTTCGTTCCTCTGCCTCATCACTTCTTTGAACTGTATAAACAGAAAAGATGGGTCACTGATTTTCTGCTTAGTCATTGTATCTAATGCACTTCTTTGCATTTCTTATCCGTCTTTGACTCATAATGTATTCACACTAAAAACATCTCACACGGCTGTGTATGTGTGTGTGTGTGTTTGTGTGTCCTCTTTTCTTTGAACGTAAGGACATATCTGAGTTTTTATCTCAAATGTGTCCACTGCTGATTCATTCCACCCTAGAAAAACTGCTAGTAGGAGTATCTTGCTGCTCTGTAGTAATCATGACATGTCCTGTAATTGACTGTGATTAATAGCTGCCTCAGAATTGCTAATGTGCCCTAAAGGCGGAGCTCCGAGCCGGCCGGATCACCGAGCGATGATTAAATGTCCCGGACGCGTTCTGCGGGGAGCGATAGGCCGTGACAGCGTCACGGAGGGCAGTGACGGGATCTCAGGGCCCGTGAGGGAAACCGGGAGACGCTTTGAGGAGAAGTTGGCTCATTCCACCTTGTCGACTTGATTTATGTTGTTTGCTGATTTTGATCGTTCCCGGGTCTGCGCTAAAAAGCTTAAATCACTTCAGGTCAAGCGTCTGCACAATTTGCTGCACCACGCGTCTGACTTTAATTATTCCCAGTGCAAAGTGTTACCGCTTTGGTTCATTGTCGTCATTTTCAGCACCGAGCTCCATGCAGGATAAAAAGATCTGATCACCAGCCGTCAGAGGAGACCCTGAACTACTCACGTAAAACCCTGATGCTGCCGATAAATCAACTTCAAATGTTGACGAAAGGCGGTTTTCCTTTTAACAACTTGTTCCCTTTTAATCCTTTAGTTTTTGTTTCATGAGCCCATTTATTTTCCTGATGTCTAATCTGTTAGTAAGCCCTTTTTAAGATAAATATACCAACATTTCAAAAGCAAAAAAACTCAACTGCAACAAATACTGACCACCGTGACTGTCAGCAGGTTTGAATACAGCAGCAGCTCAGTTTAAATGTCTTTAACCCTTGTGCTATCTTAGATGACCCCACCCTTACATTGACGTGTTATTCCTACCATGACAAAGGTGGATAAAGGTGGAAAGGATTTCATGTAATCCATGGACACCAGTGAAGATCACAAACCATTGAAGAAAAAAGGTTCAGCGCACTGTCTTGGGGGGTCTAGATGACCCCACTCCCAATATTAAAGTGCCTAGGATAGCACAAGGGTTAATGGTAACAGCCTGCAGATGCAGCAGCCGCTGCTCTCAAACACCACCTTTAGTGGGGTTGCTTTTTAACACACAGAGCAACAAAAACAAACACCAGCTTTTAACAGAGTGGGACTTTAATTTACCTGATTATGCATACCAAAAAGAAAAACAATTAGGTTGCAGCAACCAATTAAGAAATAAAAGACAAACACGTTCTAATCTTTCTCAAAACCAGATTTTTAGTTTGTATGTCCTGGTTAGACATCTGGTTTTTGCAGTGAAAAACTTTATTCTACCGATTCCAGGTTGCAGCTCTAATCACACTTTAGCATGTTATGTATTGAGCCTCCTGATTTAATCAGTCTGACAGCAAGTCAAGGTTTTTGCAGAAATACTTGCACCAGTGAAGTGTCAAGATTGAAGACACATAACCAAACATTTCTCATTCGTGGTCCATAATTTCTGGATTTGCTCAATTTTCCGTGCAGCATTGGTGAAGCTCTTTGGAAGGGGGACTGAGCATAAAGTCTTTTCTTTTGAACTCTGTCAGGAGCCTCTTAGTGACAGATGGACGATCTCTGGCTCTCAAACTGACTTGTTTTGAAGCCAAAGATTTGACTATGACTTTAAAACATTCACGTCTAGTTTTTTTTTTTCTTTTAAAATTTCTCCTAAAGTCTCTGGTAGTCGCTGTTCCCAGGAAGTTGATCATTTCTTAATATTTCTACTTGATCTTGCTGTTCTAACAGAGATTACTGACAGGCTCATCAATAAGCTGCTGAGTTACAGTCTAAATCGGACTTTTATGCTTCTGTGAATCTAAACTTTCTGCATCTGTGTTTCAGAAAAATGGAAAACAGAGGCTGAACTTAGCTGAACATCAAACTGACTTTTATTTGATCCCTAATTGCGTTGCAAATAGTGATGCCTAGAAAAAAAAAATTATAATTGAAAAAAAAGCTTGTTGAAATCTCACAGCTGATTTACCTCTGAGTCCCAGAGAGCTTCGGAAAAATTTCACATAATTTTCTTGCTGTTAGTTGTGCTGAAATGATCAAGATATGTTTGTATTCAGCACAGGTTTAAATATTGCTGTCTTTTAACCCCACATAACCGTTTCTGTCACATGTGATCCATCTAAGACCCCTATCTCATTAGCATGATTCAGACTTTCCCATAAAACTTGTTTTCTGCCTTGCAGTGCCTTATCAGTCCACTAGGAGGCAGGGGCATCTCCAAAACACTTAGCGGCGGGAAAAGTTTTGCAAAATTTCAAAAATTCAGGGTGAAAACTAGGGCCACCATGAAAGAAAACTATATATTAGAAAAAAATATTAAAAAAAATATTAGAAACATTTACAACAATTGCAAAATTATAAAATGTAAACAGTTATATTTTTACAAAGAAAAAGTGTTTTTTTTTTTCAAAAATAAAGTCATAATAATACCAAAAGAAATATGAAAAATTATGACTTTTTGAAACACAAATTTATATCTGTATTCTCGTAAAAAAGAATTCTTATATATTTATTTATTTATTTTTTATGGTTGCTCTGGGTCATAAAGAGTAACTACTTAAAAACAAAACATTTTTCAATAACTACTCGCCTCATCAAAATAATTTAAAGTTTCATGATACTTAATTATATTTAATACAATTTTTGCATGTTAAACATTTATGGATCAAATATGAGTAAAAACCTACCAATTGACCCGACACCATTTCTCATAAAAGTTATTGTTGAAGGAGTAAAAAAAAAAAAAACTTTAATTCCAAAGAAAACACTGAATTTTCTGTATATTCTTTGATGTGGTAGGCTTTAAAGGGTTGATTTGGAATTTGGTTGTCAAATCTTTAAACCAAAATAAATTGACTTTAATTTAAATGGATCGAGAATGCTTTTAATTTTGTGAATGGGTGAACAACGGACTTCCTGTTGGCAGAGTTGTAATAAAATTTGAATACAGGAATTCAGATCCAAGCATAAAGGCTCTGTACAGAATTGTATTATTTATTTAATTTTTTGAATGTTTCCTAATAAAATAAGCGATTTTAGTGACGTCATAATTGTTGGGCAGACTTGTATATTTGGTTAACTCTTCTTAAGTGAATGACTACACTTTTGTTCCCCCCAAAAACTGATGTTTTAAAGTACTGTATCAACTTTATATAAGAAAATAGATATTTAGACTTGTTTTAATCAAAGTCCTATACCAGTTCTCACCTTCATTTGGCACACTTTTCTTTCCAGAGAGTCTAGAGAGTGAAAAAACCCTGGAAAATAAAGCGCTGATGTGAGATGTAATAATAAGTGCTCGAATGTTCGAGTGTTTGGATGAGAGTCCCAGTGTGAGTAAGAGCAGCAGTTTTACGTCTGACTAAAACGAACAATGAATCAGAGAATGTGAATAGAGGAGTGCATCCCTGCCTCATCACAGAAGGGCTCATGTGTCACGCAACCTTACTGGAAGCCATGACTAAAGCTTTCGCACAGAGTATTAGCTCACTTTTATTACAATAGCAGATGAGCAGATGTAATTTTTATTTTTTTAATCCCCTTTTCTGTGCAGGTGATTTGGTTACCAGGGCGATGCATCACCTCCAGCCCCTGCACATCAAGAACCCCAGCAACGGGACTCCGGTCCACCAGAAGACTCACCCCACGGTGCACTGGGAGCCCGAGGCCCTCTACACCCTGTGTTACTTCATGCACTGCCCACAGATGGAATGGGAGAACCCCAATGTGGAACCCTCCAAAGTCACCTTACAAACTGAGAGGTGAGCACTGCAAGATTATCTTTGTCTAGTTGCTTTTAATAATGTCTTGTTACAAAACTAACTGTTCAGTTTCATCTTTCCGATGAAAGATGATGAAACAACTTTTTGAGTCATTTGAACTTAAAAAAATATTGTTTAAAGCAATCTAGTGGAACTGTATTTTTTCCCTTTATAAATAGCATTTTTTTTACTGTGTTCTTGTGGCATTTTTTTTATTTTTTTTTTTTTTAAGGAAGACGTCAAATTTTAGGAAAATTGAGCTTAAAATTCTATTTCTGAGTACTCAAATTGTTGTCAAACTGAAAAAAAAAAATACTCTTGGCGGGCCACAAGCTCCATGCAGTGGGGAAGGGAAGGGGGGGTGGAGTTGCTTCATACTAACAGTCTCGCCTACAACTCCAAGGGGAATTTCTGATGAACTACTGCTGCTCTGCAGAAACTATGTCCTAGAAAACGACTCAGGTTTTTTGATTTTGGCTAAATAATTTTCATTTTTGAAAAACAACTGCGAACGCTTTGAAAATGGATCAAACGATGATCAGAATGGGACTTGAAGCAGAAGTTTCATTTGTGAAAAGTGACAAGTCTTATTTTTAAGAAACAGACTTGTTGGATTTAGGGAAACGGGAGTGTTTTACTTGACTCATACTACTTATAAGTGGAAAAATGTCCTTAAAGCAAGTTCAAAATTATAGAATATATGATGTTTTTCTTCAGTATTAACTGAAAAGAATTGAAAGTAGAATTTGTCATCAGTGACAATAACAGCAGCAAGGATAGTTTTGCACAACTCCTAAAATTATCGAGTCTCTATAGAAAAAGGCACTGAAAATATTTGCCAAAACACATCACTGGGGGCGAATCACACCATGGAACGCTTTAAATGTTTGTTTGTTTTTTTGCAAAAATATAGAAATGTATAGATTTGTTGCACAGATTTCAGCAGAACTTGTAGGAAGCCACCAGTGGGATCTCGTTTTCCTGAAAAGCTCCACAAATAGTTGAGTTTGTCGCGACTGTTGCCTTTCGGCTTTGTTTTAATAAGCATCTCCAACTCTAGCAAGACGGTCTGCGTCTCATTCATGCTTGGACAGAAATTCAGACATTTCTCTCTTCTTCGAAGAGATAAAGCTTCATCGCGACGACCCTGAGGAGCCGAGGAATGTCAGGCGGAGTGACATGTCAGCAGGATCTGAAATCCCCGGAGACAGAACTCTATTTAGCATTCTGCTGAAAGGCTGAAGATGACTTTTCTCCACAGCTCTGCAGGATGAAGGGGACTTTGATATAAACTTGATGAAACAGTCAGCTCAGGTTGTTCCAAGAAGTCTCTGTGAAACGGTCGCATTAAGGAAAATTCATTACTACTGTTTTTTTGACAGGACGATAAAAAGAGAAAAACTGAGAAATTGAATCGGTTCAGAAGCTGCAGAAATTCTTTCTGTGGAAACATTTATTCACTCGATGGCCTTGAAGCTTTAAATACGACTCAGGGGTCAAATCAGGGTCAGTTTAAAGTAAAAGAAAAACCAGATTGTAAGTTGAAAAAAAAAAAAGGTAATTTGTAAAAACAAAAAACCAAAAAGCAACATATGAAAAAACACTACAAGTACTTTTCTCCAACTTTATTTTCATCTGTGACATCACCATGGAGTGTATATAAGAACTGGACTGAGTGAGTGTGACGTCACCCATAGAGAACGGCTTCCTTACGACCAAATGAAAACAACTCAGTCGCCAATTTTTCAAGATGCAGACGTCACCATGTTGGAGCCAGATGTTGTCAGGAAGTGGGGATTGGTCTGAGTTGATCTGAGTCAACGTCTCTATAGCAACCACTCTCGCCAGTCAGGAGTCAGCTTGTTGGAAGGCCACACCTCTTGAAAGAGAGCAGCTAGGAGTTTGTCAATCTAACATTTTAAAAATGGGGGTAGGGGCCACTCAGTCCAAGTTCTCACATACAGTCAATGATCATTCCTTCTCTGACACACCAAACTTATGGACAGCAATATCACTACTGAACGTCACATCAGACACAACAGACCCTGATCTGGAGTGGAAGCGACATCACAGTGACCTTTGTCACCCAATGTCAATCATGTTCTGGTAGCCAATGGGTTCAAAGCCCCGCCCCCACGTGAAATTAGGTTAAATTCTGAAAAGAAAAGTCTGAATTGAAAAGCAAAGAAGGAGAGAAACTAAATGAAAAAGAAAATAGAGGACAGAAACTGCCACAAGCAAACATTCTTTTTAATTTGACAACAGTGTTTAGTTTAGAGTGTCTCTTAGTCAAGTTTATAGCATTTTGTCCCATTTATTTATATATTTTTAATGTAAAAATTATTTTCCCAATTTTCTATTTTCCAATCTTATTTCTAATTAACTATAAGCTAATACTGACTTGACCCCGTATTAATCTGTTTTCTCCTTCAGACTTTTATTTTCCTTCATTTTCCATCAGACATCCGTTAAACCAGCAGCTCAGTGGAAACGCTCCAGCTTGAATTATGGGCTCCCCCCCTCCTCCACACAAACAAAGAGCTCCCCTTTTTTTAAATTATTTCACCAGAGGAAACATTGTCCCTGCAGTCAAAAACACCTCGACTGAACCCGAGCGAGCAGGACGCCGCACCGACAGTAAACACAAGAGTCCCTGATGGTTCGTCTCTGCCGGATCCAGACGTGGGCTCGCAATAATTCTTTGAGAAATTAGAGCTGCCGGAGGGTCATAATGGGGAAACGCTCTGAAGGGACCTTCACTAATGGATTTGTAATATAATTTAACTGACTATAAAATAAAAGTAACTCGTTTAATTTGAATGTGAAGGGTTGTACATGAGACTACTTAATGCTTTAGAAAGCCTTTAAAAATGGTGTTATCATCTGAGTTGATGCGCCAGAAAACGAGTCCGTCTTCTTTTTATTTTAAGTCTTTAATTATTAGTTAGTTTTTTTTATCGCATCTTGACAATATGATTCAACATCTGTTATGGTGGGGGGAGGCTTCTTTCTTTTATAAATAAAAAAAATTAACCTAAACGTCAGAAAATACAGGAAATATAAATGTCCTTTCTAACTCCATCTAACTCCTCCGTCTGTTTTGGAATTTTGCTTTATTCATTCGTTGAGCATTTTTTGCTAGTTTGCTCTAATAGTTCATCTTTAAAACACTTCTTGAAATCAATTTTCTTATCTTTTTTAAAAGATTTTTTTTTTTACAATAATTGATAATTCAACAATGAACCTGAAACTGTCCATAAAACTTAATTCTGAGTAATAAATGTTCATTAAAGCTCAAGCATTGAGGTCAAATAGTTTTTATAACAAAGATCAAACGTGTAGAGACAAAATAAAATGTATGAATAAATAAAAAATGGTCAAAACAATATAAATATGTCTACAAAACGCGACACAGCTCTAATAAATTACATAAAAGTTACAACGACAACATTTACAACGGAAATTAAGTTTATGGGATTATGTCATGATTCTTGTTATATTTATTTTAACACAAATATTTTAAAGCTCTAAACTTTTTGAAAACTTCAAGTTAAATTTTGAATGAAAACTATATTAATGGCGGGTCGGGCCAAAGTTCTGCAGAACCCCACAGCAATAGATTGCAGTTCAGCGACCTGATGGATCAGAGTGATGTGAACAACGCTCTGAAAAAAGGCCAACGTCATGCCGATGAGCGGGGAGATAGTGTGTGGATTTGTTTCTGCATCACAAAGAACGCAACCCTTCAAGGTTTAGCTATTAATTTCTCCTTTTGCTTTTTTCTAAAACAAAATAATTCAGCTGTCTTTAACAACCCAGAACCAAACATAAAATCACATCCTGACCAAAATCTAAATCCATGTTCAAACCCAGATCCAAATCCAGATCCAAACCCAGATTATAACCGAATCCAAACTTAAATCTAAACCCAGATCCAAACCTAGATTCAAACTCAGATACAGATCCAGGTTTAAGTCCAGATCCACATTCAAATCCAAATCCAAATTTATATTCAAATCCAGGTTCAAATCCAAACCCAGATTCACAACCAGATCTAGATCTAAATCAACATCCACGTTCAATTCAAATTTAGATCCAAACCCAGTATCAAATCCAAATCCAACTACAAATCCAAAGTTAGATCCAAACCCAGGTTCAATTTCAGATCTAAACCAAGAATCAAAGCTTATTCAAACTCTGATCTAAACCCAGATCCAAACCCAGTTCCAAACTAAAATAGAAAACCCAACTACAAATATAAATCCACATCCAATCCGAAATCGAAATTTAGATTTCAATCTAAATCCAGGTTCAAATGCAAATCCAGATCCAGACACTGAATCATACCTAGATTCAAGCTTAAATGTAAACCCAGATCTAATCCCAGATACAGACAAAAATCCAAATTCACATCCAAATCCAGGTTCAAATCCAAACCAGAATCCAAATCCATGTTTATTTGTACCTATATTTATGTATATATTTATGTTTGTGTGATGGATTTATCTCTGTGTTCATCACAAAGTATTGAAATGTTCATATAGTGGTGATTGCCCTCCCTTTTGTCTTCGACATCATGAAATGTTCTTCATGTTTGGCCTGCAGGCCGTATCTGGTGCTGCCCCCGTTGATGGAGTGGATCCGGGTGGCGGTGGCCCACACCGAACATCGGCGGAGCTTTTCTGTGGACAGCGATGACGTACGGCAGGCGGCGAGGCTCCTGCTTCCCGGCGTGGACTGTGAACCTCGACAAATGAAGTGAGAGCCTGAGAGTTCAAACTTGTGTCAAACATTCTTCTGAACTTCACTTAAGTTTGAGTAACAACGGTAGAGGAGCTTTGAGAAGTGAGAAATCGATTTTTGAAATGGATGCTACCAATCCAATATTTTATTTTGTATTTGGTGGAATATCTTTTCACACTCTGAAATGAAAAAAAGGACAAAAAAGCTGCTGGCGTCACAAAAAGAAGTCCTAGCATTTATTTATAAACCAAAATATTTTCTAAAGTTGTTATTATCTTTTAAAGTATTCACTTTACATCAGAAGCCAGGTTTAAATCCAGATCAAAATCCAAAAAAAGCTTCCAAGTCATAACCCTGATCCAAAACCCATATTTAAATCCAGATTCAAACTTAAATCCAGTTCAAAACCCAGATTCAAATAGAAATGTTTTTCCAAATTCAAATTCAAATCCAGTTCAAGATACAAACGCAAATCCAAATTTAAATCCAAAACCAGATTCAAATCCCAGTTCAGTTCCAAACCCAGAACCAAGCCTAGATCTGAATTCAGTTCCAGAAAACCAGATTCAAATGGAGATAATAACCCAAAAGCAAATTCAGATACTGTTCCAGATAAAGATCCAAACCCAGATCAAGATTTTGATCAAAATCCAAACCTACATCCAGACCCAGATCTAAATCCAGATCAAGATCCGAACCCAAATCTGGATCCAAATCGCAATCTCGACTCACATTGGAATAGAATTGGAATTGGTTTATTTGAAGGAATAAAACAAAACACACTAAAGAAGAAAAACAAAATACATTCAAATTGTTCATACATAGATATATCGAACCTTGGATGATTAATTGTGATTTGATTGTAAAATTAAAGATGTAAAATTTGAATCCAGATCCAAATCCAAATTTGAATCCAAATCTAGATCGAAACCCCAGATTCAGATCCTCATAGTGCCGCAGGTTCTGCTAGGTACCTGAAACAGGTGTGTTCAGTCTGTCACATTGCCTCTAAAAACTGAGAAGCCACGTCAGACGGGTGAATCCATGGCAGAAAGCTTCCTCACCGGTGCTGAACTTTTAGAATTTTGGAAAATCAAAAAGTCCCTTTCAAAGGATGTGGGTTTGCATCTTCAATTTCAGGCAACATTTTTTTGTGTGCCCTTGCGTCTCCCTCGACTCCCCGTTGTTTCTCTCGTCTTGAATCCCCCCCCCCACAGCGCTGTGCAGAATTTCTATCAGGTGTTTTATCTCAGAGCCGATGGGTTGGCAGTCTTTGTCACCTTTCAAACATAAGCAGAGTTGCTATAATGGAAACACCAGGAGGTGTGCTCGGCCAATTAGCACCAGTTTGCAAATGCAAGATATAATTGTGGGGTAGAATGAGAGGAATACCATGAAGAGGTTTCTCTGTGACCCTGTGAGAAACACAGCTGCTCCGATTAAAAAGCATCATGGGAACAGGAATTAGAAATAATGAGTCACTGCAGAAGCCTCACCTGGTGTAAAGCTACTGTAGAAAACAAAGAGTGAGTGTTGACAAATTAGCACATTAGCGATCCGAGTACGATTGCACCGAACTCCGTATTTATGAAGTTGTGAAATGCAGAGCGATAATCATTTCCCTCAGCATGTCGTGAAGATGAATATCTACTGATCTGGAAATCCATTTCTGAGATAAGCTCCCACTTAATCATGGTAATGGATCTGCTGCCTCCTTCTGCAGAACGGAGGATTGTTTCTGCGCCACCAGGAAGCTGGACGCCGCCTCCACAGAGGCCAAGTTCCTGCAGGATCTGGGATTCCGGATGCTCAACTGTGGACGCACCGACCTGGTCAAGCAGGCCGTCAACCTGCTGGGACCTGATGGCATCAACAGCATGAGCGAACAGGTCCGGCGCCTGAAACACACACTCCCACTCTACATTAGCATCACACACAGAAACACACAACACTTGTTTGAGCAGTCATCACAAAGTTTCACACACACGACACCGGGTTAAACCTTGTGCTATACTGTGGGGTCAAGATGACCATTATCGTGTTCTCCCTACCATGACAAAGGTGGATAAAGTTGGAGAGGATTTCATGTAATCCACGGACACCAGTGAAGATCACAAATCATTGAAGAAAAAAGGTTCAGCCCACTGTCTAGTGGGTCCAGATGACCCAACTCCCAATGTTAACGTGCCTAGAATAGCACAAGGGCCTACGGCCACAAGTTTTGTTGACCTTTGACCTGTGGAAGAGGCTGCCATCTTCAGTTTTTACAAAAATTACCTTTATTATCTTCTACAAATTTAAGCTCCTCCAAGGAATTTCTGTCACCTAACTCCTTGAGCATACTTTGGAAATAAA
Organism: Oryzias curvinotus; assembly: GCA_023969325.1. Classification (NCBI taxonomy): domain Eukaryota; kingdom Metazoa; phylum Chordata; class Actinopteri; order Beloniformes; family Adrianichthyidae; genus Oryzias; species Oryzias curvinotus. The sequence goes on from CM043728.1 coordinate 18,214,529, forward strand.
TGTAATCAAAAAAGTTTGAATATTTTGAACGCCGTTAGTGATAATAAAGTGTTAATGACATTCTGTTTCTGGAAACATTGGTGATTCCTTGTGTTGCCGAGTGGAACTGAACAGAGCAGTTTAATTTTCCTGTGTTCATAAGCTGCAGCTGGTTGAGTTCAGCTCTGGGCCACTCAGATCCGGTGAAACCCCTTCAAAAGTTCTTCTTCTGCTTCCAGAAAACATTACGAACCAACACATGTAAAGTGTTTCATTCTGTGAACACGTCATAGCACAGCCGTTTGTTTAATGGAAAGGCTTTTATGTCCTTGTTATTCCAGTAAAGCAGAGAAGGGGACCAGGCAGTGTTATAGCAGCAATAAAGTACGGGCTGGGGATTGTCTCGAACTAATCATGAGGGTTTATCACCCTACAGCTATCCACTGATGGAGTACAAGGCTGTCCGGGAAATATTTAAGAATGAATCTCCATGCAGGAGCATCAATCTGCTGCGTAAAGGGCTGCAGTGAGTCGTAAAAAGTCTCTGGTGGGCATAATGACCCAGATCCAACATATGATTGAGGCCCATTTCATTAGATGTCATCCAAAACACTCCAGCAAGCCTGATACATGAAGGAAGTGTCCTTTTTTTATTTCTTTACAATAAAGTTATCATTGATCCCCTGCAGAATGGAGGCGTGGCATGTTTGAGAATGCACCCAGCACACAGTGGCACACAGAGATGCAGTGTTGTGGGGTTTCCCACTCCACCTCTGTCGTCACTCTTTACAGTTATTTTGAGGCAGCTATGACTTGGTCTGGGAAAGAAGAAAGCTGCAAGCAACTTCTGGAAATCTCTGAATAATGGAGACGAAGGGACGTCTGCCTTTACTGAGGTCACCTTGCTGCAGATTAAATCAAAGATTAGATCAAAGAAATGACTTCTTCCCTATTTTCAATTTTATGTTTTTGTCTCTTAAAATGTTTTCTGTGGAACTTGTATCTGGTCTAATATAACCACAGTATGAAAAACATAAAGACCAGGACCAGAACTGTAAGTGTGCACGAATTTAGATCCAAACCTAGATCCAAATTCAGTTCCACATCAAAACCCAGATTCAAACCCAAGTTTGCACAAAAAGTACACATGACAGAATGAAACGCTTTACATGTGTTTGTTTGTGTGCATTCGCCTGTGAGCCGTATTGGTATTGTGTGCATGTTGACATGTATGTGTGGGAAGGTTTTCTTTAACGTTTGTACTATTTGAGTGTGTCTGTGGACAGGCCCCGCCCCTTTGACCAACATCTACACCTGACAGCAATGATGATAAAGTAGATTGCTGTCCGCAGGGAATCATTTCTCTGTTGTGATTTTGTACAGCGCTCACTAAGGTAATGCATCAACTGCTCGTCGGGAATGCCTGTAAAAAAACGGTCAAATGATCACACATGCAGTAGTCGTGACGTTGAGTCGTTGCAGCTGCATTTTGTGGCTTATCAAGTGGCTTCATGCTTCTTGGATGATACAGATTTTAAGTCCAAATGTGTGAAAATCCTGAAACTGTTCCAAGTGGGGCCAAATCCATATCAAATCCAACAAATGTGATTAAAAGGATCTTTGTGTGCCTGATGGACAGATAAGTTGATTAGTTAATTGAATATTGTGTGACCTCTGAATTTTGCTTCTTGACTTAATCCTCTGCACTTCAAGATGATTAAATGTCTGCATCAATTAGGATTTAAAATTGCCATCATTAAGTCAATTAACTGAGAAAATTTGTGTTGTGTCCTCCATTAATATCATGGTTATTACTGTTAAAACCGTTTTTATTTCACCTTTGTTTAGAGAATTGCGTATCATTTTGGGGGTTAAAGCAAAGGTCTGCATGTGATTGAAACTGAGTGATGAGATTAGCGTTGCTGTGGCAACAGTTTCCTTTCCATTTTTATCTCTCGGGTGTGTCGTGTGTCTCCTGTTTCTCTCTTATCTGTCACCTGTCTCTCAGTTGTCTCGTCTCCTCCTTCACCCTGACAATTTATCCCTCCATATCTTCTTCCTTCTGTGCACTCTGCTCCCACAGAACAGAATTCAAAGACATCCCATAATATTTGTGACCCTATTTCCACATTAAGGGTTCCATGAAAACACCAGAACAGAGAATATGATTTTCGTCAACTGATGGTTCATCTTGATGGTTTAGTACAAGAATATAGGGGGACCTGGTTGCAGACAAGATGGCGCCCAGACGTCATTAGCTGGAAATTCTACTAGATTTCAGAATTGTAACACCTTTTATGAAAACCTTTTCATGTGAATAAACGGTTCAGTGTGCAACATGAGCTTAAAACGCGTCCAAAACGGTAATCGTTTGATTTCTTCCAAAAAGGAGATGAACAAAAGTTCCGATTTGTAAAGCAGTTACACTGGAGCTTTAGCTCAATGTATCAACGTAAAAATGAAAAAAGCTTTGAAGCGATGCGTACCGGCGCAAAGCCATTTTTTTTTTTCTTTTAGCCTGACCTGTTTTAACGCCTGAAAACGGAAAAAAATGTAACTGTTGGGGTCGCCTGTTCATTTTGTGTTTTTGGACCAAAAAGAAGAGTATTTTCCGACTGAAATGGAGAGGTGAATTTCTGGTTCCGGCTAATAATGACTTGGTGGTGTGTTGTTGTCTGCAACCATGTTCCTTTGGAAGAATGAGGCGGGAAACATGTTATCTGTCATTCATTATCCGTCTGTACTCAACAGACTCCAATGCTAATGCGAAACGTACAATTACGGCGAATATTTCCTCGACACACATTCGTTTCCCTTGATCAATTCCAGTCAGTCTTGTTTTATTTTTCAAGATATGACCAAGAAAATTCTGGATTTTGAAGGAATTTTTCAGGATATAAGCTTCCCTTGAGTTTAGGAAATTTTGACTTTTTATTAACCGTTTAACACCAGAGCTTTAGCTCTAATGTTGACATTCTTTTGACTACCCTAACTTCTTAACTTGACAGTATTGCAATTGAAATTTGAAAATTGCCTTACTTACCTTCTCATTCATTTGAATGAGAAGGTGTGTCCATACTTTAGGTCTGTTCTATCTATCTATCTATCTATCTATCTATCTATCTATCTATCTATCTATCTATCTATCTATCTATCTATCTATCTATCTATCTATCTATCTATCTATCCATCCATCCATCCATCTATCTGGTCAATTGGGGCACAAATTGCATTGGTGGTTCATTTCACAAATATTTAATACAATGTTTGTGTAATTTTAATGTAACACCTTATTTATTTATGCTTTTGGAATTTTTTATTTTTTTAATTTTGTTTTGTTTTGTTTTTTGGAAAGAAAAAAACCTTTCAAACTCTAATTTTTGAAGCACAAGTTAACGTCAACCTTGTTGATACTTTGTTTGATGAAGCACTGTGCAGTTAGTAGTTCAGTTTTTTTTTCAATTATCTGTTTAAACTGGTACAGAGTTTAAGTTTTGAGTGACATGCACTATATTACCAAAAGTATTGGCTCACCTGCCTTGACTCACATATGAAGTGAAGGGCCATCCCAGTCCTAACCCACAGAGTTCAGTATGATGTCGGCCCACCTTTTGCAGCCATTACAGCTTCAACTCTTTTGGGAAGGCTGTCCACAAGGTTGAGGAGTGTGTTTCTACGAATTTCTGACCATTCTTCCAAAAGCCCATTGGTGAGGTCACACACTGGTGTTGGTGGAGAAGACCTGGCTCTCGGTCTCCGCTCTAATTCGTCCCAAAGGTGTTCTGTCAGGTTCAGGTCAGGCTAATCAAGTTCAGCCACACCAGACTCTGTCGGCCTTCTCTTTATGAACTTTATGGACCGCTCCAAACGGTTCCCACAAGGCTGGGAGAACGGAATCATCCAAAATGTTTTGGACAATTCTAGGCTGGAATTCTTTCACAAATGTTTTGTAAAAAGCAGTCTGCATACCTGAATGCTCGATTTTCTACACCTGTGGCAAGAACACCTGCTTCTGTTCATTTGGATGAGCGAGCAAATACTTTTAGGAATACAGCGTATGAACAAAAAATGTTAAAGAATTTAAAAAATAAATTTGGAAAATGTGCTTTTTTTTGTCTAAATCTTTAATTCAATAAATAATGAGCAGAAATATGTTTGCAGTTCAAAAACTTTCCAGCAGATATTTCTGTATTGTACTGATCAACAGGTTGTTATTGCTTTTTAAATAGAGTTTAGTATTTTCAGCTTCTTTTTAAGGTGTTTTATTGAGCCTCCCCTCCGCTGTCTGCAGGGCATGACCCCCCTCATGTACGCCTGTGTCCGCGGGGACGAGGCCATGGTCCAGATGCTCCTGGACGCCGGAGCCGACATCAACAGCGAGGTCAGTGTTGACCACCCGACGCCGGCAAGATTCCACATTTCTGTTGTTGTGTTGTTCATTCACTTTTTTGTCTTTATTTTATTGCACCAGTGAAATCTGTGAAGCAACTCTTTGCCCCCTTCATCTCTGCTGTCTCAGCTGCTCCCAGCATGCTCTCTGTTCTCCTGGCAGCTCATTGCAGCGAGTGCGCCGATGAGCAACAATCCAGTAACTCTTGCATACGAGCGGTTTGTCTCCACTAGAATAACAATGCGGCGATAGTCTCCAGGCGCCGCCAGTCACTTCTTTAGGTCTTGCGCTGCAGACGCTCACCTGGTGGCTTCAGGTGATGCTCTGCAGGGGGACCAACAGGTGCACTCTCTGTAACTCGCTGCCACAGACTGTGCATGTGCCTCCTTTCATTTTTCACGCTTTACACATGGCTGTGCTGTCGTAAATCCTGATTTTGTTTTTGTTTACGTGTCTCTGAGTAAATGATCGTCCGCACGACGAAGGAAGCTGAGTTGCTCCAATAATAGTGGATACATATTTAAAAAGGCGTAAACCTACAGCATAATTTGCATTTTATGCATTGTTTTTTAAGGATCCAAACTGTAAACAGGCAATCAGGACATTAATCAGCTGCCATTAAAAAGAAAAGAAAGTCGCTTTTCATTTCCAAACCTCAAATTGCTCCAAGGTGATGTTTCCATGGCAACCATAGCAGTTTTTCAGTCCCTGCCCTAAACCGAATGATTTATTTTCCTTTAGCGGCCAGAGGTAAAACACAAATATAGAGTAAAAAAAATGCGCTCTTCTTTTGACAGGCAGGGTGTTTGTGGTGGTTTGATTGACAGGTGGGTGGAGTCTGAGAAATGCAATTGTTTGCTTGGAAAGTGGGTAGAGTATGGTTAATTTGATTGATTGACAGATGGGCGAAGTCTGATACATAGTGTTTGATTGCCAAGGGGTGGAGTTTAATCATTTTGATTGATTGACAGATAAGTGGAGTCTGAGACATATTATTTGATTGGCAGGTGGGCGGAGTTTGGTATCAGTTTCTTTGTGTCAAAATAAAGAATTTTTCTACTTTTTTTTTTCTTTTTTCTGTTAACCATCACAGAAAATCAGAAACTGTTAGAAAGTGCAAACATTTGTCAAAAATACCTTCAAACATTTATATTTGTCACTGTAGGCTCAAACGTTTAACTAACTTGACAGAAAATAGTTTGTTTTTTAGTTGACATGGTTGTTTAATAAAATGTACTGAAGTAACAAGTAATAATGCAACAATTACAAAAATAGTTATTGAATACAGTTTAAAGTACTTTTTGTCTTTACTTAAATTTACCCAAACTATTGGTTTGGTTTATTGGTTTATTGAAAGCTATGATATTATATATCAAACCTGGACATGGAGCCATATATGGATTTGAAAATGAGTAAAAAATAAAAGAAAGTGATCATAAATAGACATATGTGCACTTATACATGCATTACACACACTTGTTATATTAAATCCATTAACTAATAACGATTTATCAAATAAAGTTTGATTAATTGATTTTAGTAATTGAAGGTGCAGTACACCACTTAGAGGAGAACAATTTTAATTGAAACTTATTTACTAAATAAATGTAACTAAGTTAATTTGACTTCAAGTCAAAAATTAGCTAATAAAGTTGCAGGTAAACCATTACCATGCAGACTATTGTGAATCTTTGTGTGGATGTTGTTTAACTCAGACGTTTTTTGGCCCGTCCTCATCTCTCCATCCATTTGCTGTGATTGTTCTCTGGTTTGGTTTCTGCGTACGGGGTCAAAGCAGGGTCAATTTAAAGTCAAGGAAAAACAGATTGTACGGGAAAAAAACGTTGTAAACTTGAAAGGAACAGTAACTATATGGAAAAAAAAGTATAATTTGAAAAAGTAAATTGTAAACAAAACAACCAATGATGAAAATACAAAACAGCAACTGTTACAAATAGTTAAGTTATTTTTCATTTTATTTGTATTTATTTGTTTTTTGTGACAGGGACATTAAACATTCAAAAAGCATATCTGCAAATGCACCAGAGTTAGCCTAAAGGCTATTTAGACCCTGCAAAAGGTTTATAGTTTTTATTAATCAAGTTATCAGCATTTCTCTAAATTGAACATACTTATATTTGCTCAAGTATGTGTATTTCACAATACAGTGTGTACTTTCAAGTTTCAAATGTTCTAGTTATTTTTCACATTTACAATCTGTTTTTTCCATCACTTCTGATCCTGGTTTGAACTCATGTCTACGTTTGGCACAGATTTAAGACAGAAAGCTCGAGAAGAAGAAAAAGAAAAGTTTAAAGGCTCGGTTGGAGCATTTCAAACCAGAAGTGCTTCTTTTCTGATGGTAGAGTCCGCCTCACAGCAGGGGGTCTGCTGGATCTCCTGGTTTGATCCAAATCAGCTGCTCCTTTCTCTGGATGAGAAACATCTGCCCCCTGAAAATGAGGAGAAAAAGTCTGTTTGCTCATCGGATGTTCACAGATTTAAAAAAAAAAACGGAGGTGTTTCTGTGGGAGAAACCTAAAAACCACCAAAACACTGAATCCAAAACTTAACATTTCTTAGTTTAAATGCTTTTTTAAACTTCTTTTTTGGGGGGGTTCAATAAAAGAAACATATTGGTTTTTGATCAATTTGTTTTCTGACCCTTTTTTTTACTTTTGTTTGAAGTTATTTTTTACCCTTATTTGTTTCATTTTTTTTATTTTAAAACCATTTTATGTGGTATTTGATGCTTTGATTAAAAAGCAGCTCAGAATAAGTCAAATGTTTTGCTGAATCCCCAAACTATTGCTACCAAAAATCACTTTAAGGAAAAAAAAATGCATATATTGAAGGAAAAAAAACTGTTTTAGACGTTTCTACCTTTGAAGATTTGTTATAACTAACTCCATAAATTAGCGTTTGCTTTTTTTTAACTCTTAAATGTCATTATTTATAATTAACTTCATCCCCACAAAAACCCCACAACAGTTTTAATTCCAAAATGTCACATTTTTATTTCATACTATTAGGAAAAGTTGACAATATTTCTTTATGTTGAAAGATAACTTTCTAAAAAGAAAAAAAAAGTTCAAATTTTTCTTAAAATACATTTTTTATGACATCTAAAGAAGATGTTAGAAGAAAATGGTGAAAGTTTGAGGCGGTTCTTTTAAATCCAGAGCAGATAAACACACTTGTTGTTTAGATAAAGATAAATATCATGGAGGCAAAAGGAGGGGAGAATTAAAACAGATCCTTTGAGGAACAAACCCGCCGATTGTCGAACATGTGCTTCTGCTAGAGTCACACAGGAGGGATGAATAATTCCTCCATCAGGGAACAGGAAAAAACGTGGAATTAATCACTCAGCCTGGCTCCAAACAGCAATAAAATGTCATTTTATTTCATTTTCTGAGGGGGAAAAGCCACTGAAGCTCAACGTTAAGGTGGTCATTCAACTTTTTTTTTACCACGTCTGATTGGATGTTTTACTGCGACACACCTTAAAAACAAACATGGTGACAGGTTGATACGGTGGCCCTGAAGTTCAAACCACAACAACAAATCTCACAACATATTACAGAAGATTCATTAAAAACAATTAACTGAACAAAAAATGAACAAATACTAAAAAAAACAAAAAAAAACAAACAAGATTACATTTTAGAAATCAAAACAACATTTTTAATAAATAAATAAATAAAGATCTGACATTTCGGAAAACAAAAGTAGTTTTTAGAATTTTAAATGAAATGTGAAAAAACCAAACCCAATAAAGAATCCTGATTGGATGATGATGTTTGTCCATCATTTCAACCGAATGATGTTTGGCATGAAATGATCCCGGCTCTGCTCCGTAATTACTATAAAACTTTTATTATGATGGAAACATTCAAGATGCATTTGAAAAAAAAACATCAAACATCATCATCCAATCATTAATGTCCCGGTTTCTTCATTTCTTCTTTTGTTACATTTTAATTTCTGGATTTTTTTATTTTTATTTTTTATTTTTACTTCCTTCCTTTTTTTTTTTAGAGTTGTGTTTTGGCTTTTGGAAATTTCTTTTGCTTTCTAAAATGTTATGTTTTTTTTTTAATTATTTTTTTTGCTTTTTTAATTGTCGCTGTGATCTTAAGTGATCGGTTGGTGTGATTTGCCCTTCAGGGCCACCGTAGATTGAAAACAGCCGATAGGCAGCCTCCCAGTTAGGGCGACGACTGAAACGATCCGAGATTTTCAGGGAAAATCTCTTTCCGCCATCTCCGCTGCTTCCACCTCTCCTCCTGCATACTGCTTCTCCTCCTCTTCTTCCTCCTCCTCCTGTCGCGCCCCTGAGCTCTGAATGTTAACGGCTGTGTATCTCTCTCCCTGAACCTCACCTATGACTTCCCAGGTGCCCAGCACAGTAAACAAGCACCCCTCAGTTTATCCTGAAACGCGCCAGGGGACGCCACTCACTTTCGCCGTGTTACACGGACACATCCCCGTTGTGCAGGTAGTGACGTCTATGACCTGTACCCACTAACCTCTGGCCCCTCCCCCTGAACTCACCTTTGTTACAATTGAGGGTGATAGAGATGCATCACCATAGCAACAACGCCCCGTGTTCTTGGTCCTAACTGTGATGTCAGAAAAGAAAAGAAAAAAAGGAGTTTAACTGTTTGTAAACTCACCATATACAAGGTGTGACCCCCCCCCTCCCCCCAACCCTTAACCTTACACAATAACCGCAGACAGCTCCTGCAGTGCGCCAGAAAAACTTTTATTTTGAAAGTCAAAGATGTTCAGTTGCAGTAACTGTAAAATCTGACACCGCCTTCATGAGTTTTATGAAATATTAATCTGCATCAATGCAATCAGAGAGCTGGCAGCAGAAAAAGAGAGACCCCCCCCCTCAACCACCTACACCCCCAGACAGAAACCCCTAATGAGGAAGTGTAGCCATGAGAGTGTCCAGAGCTTTCCAAATGAGGTGATTTAGGTTTCCAGCAGTTGAGGCCCCCCTCCCCATGCCAAGCATGAGTGCTAACTTTCCCTTTTCCCCCCACCCCCCACCCCGGCCTGTTTCTGTCCTCCAATTGTTTCCTCCTCCCCTACTTCCCTTCTCTGCCACAGCTGCTGCTGGATAACAGAGCGAACGTGGAGGGCGCCCTGCAGGATGGGGCGGAGAACTACACCGAGACGCCACTACAGCTCGCCGCTGCTGCAGGTACGTTTTAATCTTCTCTCATTCGGTGTAAAGACCTACTCTGATGAAAGTGCTGGTTTTCTGTGTTTGTAACATGTTCTTGTGTTATTTTTTCTGATGATGGAGGACATATATAAACAGCATTAAGCTTAAAATTGTATTTCTGAGTATTACTTTATTCAAATTCATGAAAACAATAATAGCGGCTTTTCTGTTGGTCCTATCTCCATAGCAACCATTTAATTTTTTGGTCACCTGGGGCTGACAAAAAGGCCGGTGTAATTTTTAGAAGAATCAACAAAAGTAAATTTTTGGATTTCCTTGGCAACAGAGTTTGTTTTTTTTTTTTTTTTGTTAAACACACCTACATTCCTAATATGTTCATATCGTGTGTAATATCGTTTCGTTCAGCTTGAGCCAGGGATTCATGTATGACATTTTCACAATATTTTGGTTAAAAAATAAAATATGCAAATAACAGGAAAATGTCACATTTAGGAGCTTGCGGCATGAATGTCGTTCAAAATCTGATTTGCTTTTCCAGAGGTTGAAGTACGACTTCTGGTCAGAAATAAATGGATCCTTATGTGAAGAAGGTTAAAAAACTCTGGTCTAGAATAATTGGATGATTAGCAGCGATCATATTTAATGTCGTGATTTAATCTAGAGGTGAGTTTAGGGGCAAATGAAACTTCTTGATGGCTCCTTCTTCATCTCTTTCAGGAAACTTCGAGCTGGTGAGCTTGCTTCTGGAGCGAGGGGCCGACCCGCTCATCGGTACCATGTGTCGAAACGGCATCTCCTCGGCTCCTCTGGGAGACATGAACTCGTTCAGCCTGGCAGCGTCGCACGGCCACAGGTGATACAAGCAATCCCAGCGCGCTCCATCTGCCGCCAGATCTATCCATCAGCGCCGTATCGATCCGTGTATGCTCGGCCCCATCTGCCTCTCTCAAAATCCCTGCACACACGAGATGTCTCAGTTTCCCCGCGGAACAGCAGACCATGAGAGCTGCAGCGCAGCTGTCAGTGAGCCGAGCAAACAAACTCATTAACATTCATGGTAACGGAGTGGAGAGGAGCGGCACCGACACAGTGCAGCGTTATGACGACAATCAATTACAGAGCAGCGCTGGGCGGGCTGCATGCTAGCAGACGGTTACAGACCGACTCTCTGACAGGGAAGAAAAAAGGAAAACTGATTGGAGTTAACTCCGCCCACTTCAACAACATCTCAAAAATCTTCAATTAAGCCTCAATTTAGTTTAATTTTGAACTCTGATCAAATCAAAACATCTGATCAACACATATCAACATTTACAAAGTGTTTGAGGCCAGAATGAACAACTTTCTGAGTCAAGTCCGACTTCTTAGCCTCAGAATTCAATGGTACTTTGTTTTTAAACCAGCCTCTAGAGGTGATTTGAGGTACTACAAAAACATAATATTTCTAGGGAAGATGGGGGCTTGGTCATCACTGCCTGATGGTGGGGCCCTGAAGAGTGGGCCCCAGAGAGTGGGGTCTGGAAGAGTGATGTCCTGAAGATTTAGGCTTTGATTAGCGGGGCCTTAAAGAGTGGGCTCTGAAGAGAGGGGCCCTGATCAGTGGGGGATCCTGAAGAGTAGGCCCTGAAGATTGAGGCCCTGATAAGGTGGGTCCTGAAAATGTAGGCTTTGATGAGTAAAGAGTAGGCCCTGAAGAGTATAACCCTGATCAGTGGGGCCATAAGAAATATGGCTCTTAAATGGGCCCCACAAAGTGGACCCTAAAGAGTAGGCCCTGAAGATTGAGGCCCTGATGGAAAAGGCCACAAGGAGTGAAACCACAAAGAGTGGGGGCCTGATGAGTAAGGCTCTGATGAGAAGTGAGGGGTGGGACCCTGAAGAGTGAGGTAATAAAAAGTGAATCTCTGAGGAGTGGGGCCCTAGAAAGTAGAGTTTTGAAAAGAAGGGACTCTTGCAGAGTGAACCAGAGTGGGCCCCTAAAGAGTTAGGCAATGATGAATAAAGTCCTGATGGTAGGCCCCTAAAAAATTACCCCCCTCTGAGTGGGGCCCTTGAGGAGTGGGACCATGAAGAGTCCTGTTGACACTCCTGTGCATCTGCAGGCTTCCCTGTGGCCCCGCAGAACATCACCGAGTATCTGCCCAGCATCAATATGGCTCCAGTTTGTTTACAGCAAATGTGCCACATTTCCATAGACGGCGTTGGTCTTTTAGCGTCTGTTTTCTCTTCTAAATTTTTTTTTTTTTTTTTTAAAAGACGAAATTCCATCTTAGTTGTATTCTCCTTCATCAAAACGTTTTCTCCATTTTCAACTTGAGGAGCTTCCTGAACCTCTCAACCCTTCAGCGCTGAGATAAATACATCTGTCACGCCGCGCCTCACGGCCCTCATGCGTCCACGCCACACCTCGCTAATGCTCCTCCCTCTGAGCTCTGCAGTCAAAAACGTCCCGGAACAGACCTGCGGAGGCTGTTAACGTCGTGGATTTATGCTCATTTACGCTACCATGAGCTTTAATGATCCACATCAAAGTGACAAGCGTGTGCCTCCATCATCCATCAGGACGCGATGAGTGGCTGCACCCAAGCAGATGGTGCAGTGAGGCTCCATCAGGCCGCCATCGCACCGTCATTCACACGTGTCGAGGGCTGTTCTTCTCATCTGTTTCCTGTGAGTCACTCTGTGACAGAACGCTGTGTCGCAACGATGGCGAAGGAATTCAGGAAAGCTTTGGCAAACTTTGACAGCAGCTTCATCTGTTGTTAAGAGGCGGCGGATGGAACTGAGCTGAAATCAGTGCGGAGAGCCAAAAATTTAATAAACTTATTGTTTGGTTCCTCACAAAAAGTTAAAACCGGGAAAATGTTATTTTGTTTTAAATTAACCCCCTTCTATAGTTTTTTTCTCTTGTAAAATAATGCATTTTCTTAAAAGTGAATGCGTTCTAACTTTGTTTATGAAATAAAAAGTGAGAAGTGATTGTTTTGCTGATTAGATTTTAGTTTTTATTCATTCTCAGTAGTTTATCTATTTATTTTGGTCTTTTTGTTTCTAAATTGTTTTAGCTCAAATTTTTTCTTAATAAAGAAGTAAAGCTTGTTGAAAGGACTTTAGCGCCCTCTGCTGGTTGTCATTTGTAACTGCTACTGAATTGAAACTTCTTGCTAATCAATTCAGTTTTTTATGTGAAGACCACAAATAAATGTAAGGAAATAGACAAAAATGGCATATCAATATTTTTTAAACCAAGCTGATTTATTTTTTTATGTTTTGGGATGTTATTTATGGGATGTTCATATTTCTCTCTCATTTTATTACAATTTTTTTCTTTAGTGTCATATTTCTTTTAATGATGGCACACTGTGTAATGAAGGTTATATATGTTACCAGTGAGTTAAAGGGCGTATTTTGTTTATTTTCTATTCAATTATGCATCTTTTTTTGTTAAGGAGCAACTTTTTAAAGAAAAATTCCACCTTAAATGTCCATAATTTGAGAAGATGTGTTGTGTAACCTTCGTTGTGCAAAATGGCCATAGCAGCACAACAGAGCGAAATGTTAAGCAAAAAAAACCTCATAAACATAGAGCTTCTGGAGCTCCAGATGAATTGAGGGCATGTCAGTCTGATGACCTCATCATTAAGGAACATCTGAAACTCCACCCCCTGTAACCGTTACTGTTGGTCACAGTATTCCACCCTTCTTTTTGAGTTTTTTGTTTTTCCGCGATGCCTCGGTTGAGTCTTTTCCCATTTTCTTACCTAAGTGTGTGTTTTTGTTCTGCTTTGTTGTACAAATGGACTCCGTTTATCTCCTCCTTGTTGTTGTTTTTTTTCCAACCTCCAACTGTCACCTTTTCCTGTCTCTAAACCTTCTCCTCTCTAGGAATGTCTTTCGGAAGCTTCTCTCCAGCTCCGAGAAGGAGAAGGGGGACGTGCTGTCTCTGGAAGAGATCCTGGCCGAGGGTTCGGATCCCGTCGAGAAGAGGCTGGCCCCCCAGGCCAACTGTGGAGGGACCCTGCGAACAGGAAAGGCCAGGCTGAGGGCCCTGAGAGAGGCCATGTACCATAGTGCAGAGCATGGCCATGTGGACATCACCATAGACATCCGCAGCTTAGGTCAGATTTACTGAAACATGCCTCCTTGGCGCACAGCCTCCAGCTGTCCTGCAGATGTGCTCATGCTGTCCTGTCCTGTCCCCGTCTGGTTGCCCTGAACACACCCTCTGCCCCCCACCCTACACAGAACACAGGCAGAAATGTGATATGTTGTCCTAATTGTCACAGAACAGGCAGACGGCTGGTTCCAATTGCAGCAGGTTTATTAGCTCAGCTAAAAGTCTATTAAGCTTATTGAGAGTCAAGCAGGGGGGGGGGGGTCAATAACGAGCATGGGAGCATTAGAGAGGAATCAGGAAATAACGCTCAGTAGTGCAGGCAGAGAGGCACAAACAATGATTCGCACTGAGAGGCTCAGTGCAGTTCTCAAGTAGTCTGTGAGTGAATGCAAATAGGAGTCAGGTGTGTGGCATCCAGAAACTGTGCGCAGGGGTTGCTGGGAGATGAAGTACATTCAGAACTCTGGAGGCGGTTCCCGCCGGTGACCAGGGGAGGAGACAGAGCTCTGACTTCTGACACTGATTTTGTTGCCAACACATTTTTTTCTTTAGTGCAAGTTATTCAAGATATAAACTGACCAATCAGATGCCTCAATAAAAGTAGGTGGAGCCTGTTGGCCCCCAACGTCTAACGATCAAAACGTTTTATTGACAGATTTCGTGTAGCCTGCTTTCATCTGGTAGGGCTGTGGGCCTCCAACAAGCTCAGTCCTGATTGTCAAAAGTGGTTGCCATAGAAACAATGACTCAAACCCATTGGAGAAGCTTAAGTTGTACATCTGAAAGGAAGACAGTTAAACTATGAAGAAAAAAGTTCAGTTTGGAGTTTAGAGCCACCACACTATGTCAGTACCACCACCATGCTTCACATTGTAAATTCGATTTTCCCCCTCTGTTTCTTGTCTACTTGTTAATAATAGATAAAAACTAACTGAGAGATTAAAGGAGAACAGACATTAATTTGGTCTTAATTTATTGTAATTAATATTTAGTGAAGTTTGTGACATAAATCACTTAATTTTTTGTTTAATTTAGGGACGATTTGAGGATATAAAGGTAAAAAACTGGGGTTAAATAGATGCAGTTGGGGTTAATTGTTAAAAAATATGCATTCTTGTTTTTTAGTTACAATATAATAAAATGCTTATAAAGTTACAAAGTTTCCAAATTGCTAAGTTAATATTAACATATTCAGTGTAACATCAAAATCAAAGTCAGGTAAAGATGTAAACATTTGAGTGAATTATCAATTAATTTAAATTATCAATCATTTGTTCGTCTGTTTTTTCCTATTTCATTCATTTCTATCAATCACTTCCATCCATTTCAGCTTTTTAACGACCTTCAGATGTTGCTTCTGTCCTTTCTTAACCCCCCAACACTAACAACCCAGCGATGGTTGGTTCTGCTGCGGGGAATCGCACCTTCACGCGTGTATTCACTCTCCGCGTGGTTCCGTTCCCAGGTGTTCCCTGGACGCTGCACACCTGGCTGGAGTCCCTGCGCACCTGCTTCATCCAGAACCGCCGGCCGCTCATCCAGGGCCTGCTCAAAGACTTCAGCTGCATCCACGAGGACGAGTACACGGAGGAGCTGATCACGCACGGCCTGCCGCTCATGTTCCAGATCCTCCGAGCCAGCAAGGTCGGTCGGCTGTGATGTTTGACCCTGGAATGTGCACGGCTGCCCCCGAAAGAGATCAGCTCGGTTTGGTGTCAGCGTCTGTGTCCTCCTGGTGTTTGCAGAACGAGGTGATCAGCCAGCAGCTGTCCGTCATCTTCACGCAGTGTTACGGGCCCTTCCCCATCCCGAAGCTGACCGAGATCAAGAGGAAGCAGACGTCCCGCTTGGGTGAGATGATGACAATTCACCAATTCCTCAATGTCCATCGTTTAGCTCACAAAATAAGGCTTTTAATTTGTAAGATGTAAGGATTTGATTCTGTCTTTGTGAGATTAGTCCTTTAACCATATAAAGGCCACTACATCGAAGAATGAAAAGAAAACTCAATATTCTGAAATGCAGATGTTTTGCACCCTTTGATGAAATACACAAAAAATACTTCCAATAACTTTTTTTAGGCCTTTTTTTTAGCTTATTTTTCCACATGAGACACCAATCTGTAAAAAATTGCATAAACAGCTTTCATAAATAATAAATCTCTTATAGATGGAGTCATTAATCAACTATTTTTATATTTCATTATAAGAAAATTGTCTATTTTGATGTTATTTTGTCATTTTCATGCATTTTTTGGTCTCAATTTTTTGTTTATTTTGCACAGACCCTCATTTCCTAAACAACAAGGAGATGTCTGACGTCACCTTCCTGGTTGAGGGGAAACCCTTTTATGCACACAAGGTGTTGCTGTTTACGGCTTCAACCAGGTAACGCAAGGCCTGTTTGCTTTGGGGGAAACGCTGGATTTGTGTGTCAGGGGTCCAGCGGACACTCATGTCTGCTCTTGGGGATGTTCGTCTAGGTTCAAGACCCTGCTCCAAAACAGACCGGCAGCAGAAAACACCTGCATCGAGATCAGCCACGTCAAATACAACATTTTCCACGTGAGGAGTTTTACTGTTTTTTTCCAACTCCAGGGAACATTTCATTCAGAATTTCCGTGTTTGGAAATTAGGTTTCTGTCTCCTAAATTAGGGAGGAACTCAACAGACGGGGTCTCTAGGGTGAAAAAACCAAAACACTTGATGAAAAGAATCGAATATGAGTCTATGCTTATCGGTTTTTATAGCAGTTTGTTTTTAAGGTGCATCAAACTTGACCCCAGACCATAAATAAGAATCTTCTCTGATATTTGTAAATTGATTCAGACATGGCTGAAAACTGGAGAACAACAGAAAGGATTTCTAAAAGCGCAGCAGAGAAGAATGGCTGCAAGTCCTCTGCTAAAATCAGACCATAGAAGAAGACCAGGAAGGGTTGGACTTGTGTTCCTGTCATGTAAACATGTTTTTACAACCTGGATATGTCAGAATGGGACTGAGGAGGAGCAGTTGCCATTAACTATATATGAGATTTAGTGACTCCCACACATCTCAAGTCTCTCATATTCTTTCTCCCTCCATTTAACTACTTTTAAATGTCTATTTTTACTTCAATAATTACAATTTTGTAACACAATCCTAACTCAGACATGTTTAATTAGTAAAAAGATCATTGCAATCAACAGGATCTTCCTCTGTGATGAAGGTCAAACTCGCCTTTCGCCCTCACTGAAGCCTGCTGTGTTTTTTTGTTACAGCTGGTCATGCAGTATCTGTACTGTGGGGGCACAGAGACTCTGCACATCCGCAACACAGAAGTCATGGAGGTAAGAGGCGCCCCAACAGAGTCCGCCTGAAGGTTTCTGACGCTTTTCTGATGGTGGCGCCTTGTTCTGTGTGGCTTCCCTACAGCTCCTGTCTGCAGCCAAATTCTTCCAGCTAGAAGCCCTTCAGAGACACTGTGAGATCATCTGCTCCAAGAACATCACCACCGAAACCTGCGTGGACCTTTACAAGCACGCCAAAGTGAGAAGCAGGAACAGGCACGAACAAAACCCACATGTGGTTTCAAGTCAGAGACCTGACGCTTATTGTTTATTCATTCACAGTTCCTTGGTGCCTCTGAGCTGACAGCTTTCATCGAGGGCTACTTCCTGAAGAATATGGTGCTCCTGATCGAACTGGACGGCTTTAAGCAGCTCCTGTACGAGCTCCCGCCCCCCGAGAGCCCCGCCTCCAGCCCGGGCATCTGCTCCGACATCCTCCTCGAGCTGGAGAAGACTTTAGCCACTCGCATTCACTCCATTCACCTCTCCACGTCCAAGGGCTCTGTCGTGTGACCCGCCAATCCAGCATCCGCCGCCCCACCCACCCCCAAAACCCACAAAGCCGAGGCGTAATTTTCCATGCCAGAAGTTCCCTTTAAGTCTGCAGTGGCCTGAGGGTGAATGTCGGCATTTGTGAGGAGGCCCTTTCCACGCTGAACTCCTGTTCACGTCACCTCTCATGAGTTTAGAGAACGGACATTTCTATTCTATTTCATAACAACTGCATGGAGAACATTGTACACTTTTTTCACTAAGAGTAGGAAATTTAAATCAGTTTTGCAGCTTCAACATCATCATCATCATCTCTGACACAGGACTTCGGTTTACCAACAGAGCGGACGCCATTGCAGCTCGCCAAACCGCCGGTCAGAATTGAACCCAACGACACAAGCAACAGAAGTGATTAGTAGCAATGCCAGCGGGCAGACCTTTAGGAGGACGTTTCATCTTCTGTGTGGGACGCTTTTCACTGTGTTATATCTACTGTGTGCAGAGGCCAAACGGATCACAGGAACTTCCACACGTTTCGCCGAAATCTATGCGGATTCATGCTTTACTGGAAAAAAATAAACGTGACAGCTCTTTATTTTTGCATGACACCCACTCCCGTTGGCTCCTCCCATTTTTGCTTTCAATGCAGAGCTCACCAAGGGGGTCGTTTTTGCAAAAAGGCAGTAGGAGAACTCACTGCGCTTTAGCTGCACTGCAGATTGGAGCAGGAACAGGGTTCATGCAACGTGTAAATATGACCTGGAGGTCCTTTTTTTAATTTTTTTTTTTTTTTTTTTTGAGTAAACGGATGTTACATTTTCTCCCAAACTCGCTCGGCCGACATTGGCGGCCTTTTCGAATGTGCTCCCTGTCTTTTTTTTTAATTATTGTTCCAGGTTGCATGTTCAATCCATTTGTTGTCTTTGTGTTTTGCTTTAGCTGCGTTTCCTCTGTAGTTCGTGGGGCTGTGTGGGGTTTCGCTCGTTTCGATGAGAGTCCAACCAAAGGCTGTTTGATAAAAAAAAAAAACGATTCCTGGTTTGTTCCATCACGAGTGATCAAAGTGGACGGCTGCATGAAAGTTTCAAACTTCACGGATGAAGTTGTGCACACAGTCAGCACTGACTTTGCTGGGCTAGTTTGCTAATGCTAATGTTAGCATGCTAGGCGAACAAAGAAAGTATTGAGTAATCAAGTATTTCAATTTAGCAAATAGTGCCACCAAGAGGACGGTGTAGATACTGCAGTTTAGTATACATGGGAAGTTTCTGATCCTTAAAAGAGAATCTTTGTGACAATAACTAATTAGGTTTTACACCAAAAACCCTTCAATACAGAGCTCTAGCTGTAGTGTTGATGTTCTTTAAATTATCTGAACTTTTCAACTATTAACATTATAACAGTGGATTCTGAAACAGAGAAAAGCAGCCTTGCACTGATATGCAACACTTTACGGTTCTGACGCTTCTCTCTGCGTCAGAATTGGCTGATTAACATTAGTCGCTGTAATGGTGGAAGAGTTAAGTTATATCAAAGAACGTCTGTTGTTTAGATGTCAACAACGACATCTCCGGTGTTAAAGTGTTAAACCAAAACGTTTAGCGAAAAAAAATTACGTTCTGGAACAGGGGCGGGCAAAATACGGGCCGAATTAAACTATTTAATATGGAATCAATTAAATTGATTATGCTTAGTAATGTTTCTTTTTTCTGTAATGATAGTGTCCCCCCATAGATGGTGCTCTACAAATACAATGACTACACATACATGTTTAGGTGCAGAAAGTGGTGTTGGAAGATTTTGCTGATGTTCACGTGTGTTTTTCAAGTCAGACAGTCATTTTTCCCATCTTTCCAACCACATGAATGCAGCATTTCTCTAAGTTTGTCTTTTTACCTGAAGGATATCAACCCATTGGTGCAATTGGTAAATAAATGTGAAAAAAAGTCACAGTTTTGAAGAAGAAAAAAAAAACTCTAAAATATTCTGTATAATATATAACCACTAAAGTTTGATCAAAATTACTCCATGATGGATGGTGGATTATCAAAACACTAGACGGAGCTGCTCCTGATCCGGCCCTTTGTGGCCCACGAGTCAAAATGTTTGCCCACCCCTGATCTAGACGATAAGAGGGAGAATATTAGGAGGTTATTCTATTTGTATTAAAGATATCAAAAGAAAAATAACAGTTATGTGTTTTAATGATAGAAACAGAATTAAAAGTTTGTGATTTGTATTTACCACAATCCCCATACTAAGTGTAAAAAGGTTAGAGCTAAGAATCCTGTAAATGGCAAAGTCAAAGCTGCCGTCGCTTGAAAAATATTTAACAAATTCGGTTTTATGACTTTAAGAAGTCATGCAAGGACAAAAAGTCAATACTTACATGTAAGCATATCCAAGCTTCAGAGCACACCAACGTGAGGAAATGTGTTTTTCCTCCCCACCACACCACGATGCAGATCACCCCAACGGCAGAGGGATACATCACTTTTAAAAAAGCACTTTGGGACACCACAACAGCTCCAAATGCCCCTACAATTGGAGCAATAGGGAGGAGCTAGAGTTGTAGGGAAGCAACTCGGGTTTGGCTTATGTGTTGGTCGCTAAAGTTGAGATGGAGGTTTGGGTACACTTACCGATTAGCTGTAATAGTTTCTCTATGATCACAGGAGGCTGTTTCGAATGCTTTTTCTTATATCTCAGCGGTGATTGTGTGCAGTAATTCAGCCACACTTTTTGGAAGAACGCATGACCTCTTTCACCTGTAGATTAAATGATTAAGGAGTAAAAAGTAGCAGATGAGGAACAAAGCATCTGGTGTTCAGCTCAAAGCTATTCACATTGTAGGTACAATTATACACACAAGTAAAAGATCCATTTATTGCGTTTTTTCTGAACTAAACAACTTCTCGATTTTGCGGGAAAATGTTTATTACATTTCATGAATGTAACAGTAAAGTACAACTCAAAACAACTGACAAACACCCAAAAAAAAAAAACTTCCTATTTTAAATGTGAACTTTGTGTTACATAGTATGTCTCTCTATTACGCAGAGAAAACCCTTGAGTTTTATCTCAGCTGTTAGAGACAGATTACAAATTGCAGTTGCAGTTTCCAAAATGTTTACATTATCCACTTCAATGTTGCTGCAAAAAAGGTAAAAGGGGAAAAATGTGTTTTACATTCTATAAAAGCCTTGAACTTTCACAACGTACGATTAAATCCAGGACTTTATTTCATTTAACGTCTTCTTGAAGGGAGAAAGCGTTGATGAATAATTTTTATGGATTACTGGAAATAAAATCAGTCATGAAGGGGTTAATATTTTTTTTAAGTCAGTTAATGCAAGAATTTGAGAAGTAAAAGTTTGACTAATTTGCAACAATTTCTGTTAATTTAAGTAGGTTTGTGGAAGACGAAAACAATTGATCAAATGTTTTTTCACCTTGTTATATAACCATAATAATAACCAATAACTCATTAATTTAGGATAACAACAACAACCGTTTTCACAGAGTAACGGAAACAGTTTTAATCATTTGGAGATCAGTTGAATAAACACAATTGATCATCCCTAATCAGTTATTTCATCATTGATTACTTTAGTCGTGGTCTCACTCAGGTGGAAATTAGGCTAAATTTATTTTATCATGGAAAAGAAGATTTGGAACATTCAGAGAAAATGTTTTATTTTTTTTTAAATAACCAATGCCTGTAATTTTATTGAGTTGTTTTGTCTTGTAATACGTTTTTAATTCGTTTTTCTCGAGATCTTGAACACAAAACCGTTGTCAGCTTCTGTACATGTGAAATTATATAACTGCAAATCAAATTTTTGCCACAAACTCCATCTTCAAACAAATTTGTGATCATAACTGTAACTGTAATACCCGTTATGTACAACCCTCTTATCTGAATGAAGGGAATAAAAATAAATACTGTAGCAACTTTAAAAACAACATAAATACTAGTTTTGGACCTGATAAATGAAAGAAGCCTAAAACAGATATAGTTTAATTCTGTAAATAGTTACAGACAAAAAAAATACTACAACAACTTTATTTTCTTATCTACATGCATAGTATATTTTATGTTATGCTCCATTTATTTTGTAAAATATACAAAAAGATGTTTTTTAATAAAGCAATATTGCTATTGAACGGAATTGCTTTGATTATTACGCCACAGAAGATGCAGTATATAAATGTGAGAGGATTATTTATACAGGAGTGAATGAAAAAAAGCCTGAAATCAATGTTTGTGTTTAGATCTTTGTGTCTCTTCGCTGTATTTCTGTTGACTTGACCCCGAATGTTTACTGAGCTTTCAATGTTTGTTAATAAAAATAGATAAGTAAAAAAGGCAAAGTCCTCAAATATTTTGATTTAGACATGCTAATTAAATGTGAAATGTAACTTAAAGATGCAATCCATTTAGAGATGAAAAAGGGTTCACGATGATGTCAAGCACCTTCGGTGCCAGTGTTACTGTAGCCTCACACAGTTCGAGTTGAAGTCTCATTGTTATTCAACTGCAACTTCAATAAAATATGCTAATAAACTCAGAGACTTTAGACTTATATGTTTTTATTAGTCGCAATGTTATGCCAGTAGCAAAAACTGACTTAGCTTGTCCTACTTCTGGCGCTTTTGATTCGAAAGTGGGTCAAAGCCATAGAGTTGATGTCAGTCCGCATGGCTCCTCTTTTTATTGTTGTTGGGAATGTGCTCTGTACACCAGCTTCCTCCACAAAACTCCTTGTTTGTTTGTTTGTTTGTTTGTTTGGTTGTTTGTTCGAGCATCTGTTACCCTGCGGATCTGTTTCTGATTAACATTTCTCCTATAAACACAGGAAAACATGCATGGGATACTTTAATCCAAACAGGGAGGGAAAGATTTTTGCTATTTTTTTTTCAGAAGAGAATATGTATATTGTAGGAAAAAAAAAAAATAATTATTATAATATATATATATATATATATATATATATATATATATATATATATATATAACTTATACAGTGTGAAAAGCAGGGATGTGGTAGAGTATAACACGGGACACAAATGTTACACTCGCGCTACACTTTCTGTTGTTCCATTACATGCTTTTGTGGAAAGCTAATAAAAAATGTTAAACCATTCAAATGTTTTGATTTATTGTTTTATTTATTAATTTGGTGTCAAAACAAAAGGTTCTTAAAAAAAAAGCATGTTATCCTACACTGACATTGACATGGGATCATTATCAAATGTAATGAAAAGCTCTATATAACAGCTTTTTAAGAGGACATTACAAAGTTGTTTCTTTTTGTTTAACGCTTTGGTAGAAAATCTGTTTATTGTAGGCCTTTGTAAAAACAATTTTCATTTATCTGTTTAACCCAAAGTGATCCAGAATGTGGTCAAAGGTTTTGTGCAACTCACTGGATGATGGCCAAAAGATTAAAAAACATTATTCCATTCTGTAAAGCTAAAGCGCTAACCACTGTTCAACCTCCCCAAATATTTCTTGGGCTATGTCTGAATTCCTTCCCTACTCACTACATAGCGCACTATATAGTCCGTTCGTCATTTTGTAGTTTTGTAGGGTTGTCTGAATCTACAAATCCAAAATCGAATGCCCTATAAATTTCCCAGAAGTCTCTGCGAAAAACCAGTGTGCATTGATGCTCACTAGATTGGTGAATATAGACCACAATGCATTGCGTTTGAACAATTTTTGCTAAGAAAATCTATTTGAATGTATTTTTTAAATAAAATATCAACGTTTTCATCTTCAGAACAGAGAGGATTCATGAATGGTCGTCCGCAAAAAGCCCATATCAATTAGATTTTCACTTCATGGAACCAATTACTTTACATTCGCAGTTTAAATAGAAAATAAAAAAAAGAGTAGTGAGCAAGGTGTCCAGATTACCTTTAAAAATCCAGGGCACTACATAGTCCCGCACTATATCATTTTTTAGTAGTTAGGGGTAAGTGTGGGAATTCGGACATAGCCAGAGGTTACCCTAACTGCTAAAAAAAACTATATAGTGTGGGCTATTTAGTACAACTGAGTTTTAGGGCCACAAAAAAAATTCAGGTTAAGTGATTTAGTAGTCAATTTATGACTTTATTCATGTAAATCTACGAGTTTAAAAGTCGTAAATTAAGATTTATATTCTCGTAAATTTACTATTTTATTCTTGTAATTTTACGAGTTTAAAAGTCATAAGTTAAGATTTATATTCTAGTAAATTTACTATTTTATTCTCATTACTTCACGAGATTGAAAGTCGTAAATTTAGACGTATATTCTCGCAAATTTACTATTTAACTATCATAAATTTACATGATTAAAAGTAAATTTACGAGTCCTCTCGTAAATTTACGAGATCAAAAGTAGTAAATTAAGAGTTACAATCTTGTAAATTTACTATTTTATTCTTGAAATTTACGAGATTAAAAGTCGTACATTAGGATTTATACTCTCGTAAATTTACTATTTGACTCTCGTAAACTAACGAGATT
The DNA here is from genome assembly GCA_023969325.1 of Oryzias curvinotus. Classification (NCBI taxonomy): domain Eukaryota; kingdom Metazoa; phylum Chordata; class Actinopteri; order Beloniformes; family Adrianichthyidae; genus Oryzias; species Oryzias curvinotus. Next base: position 18,238,554 of record CM043728.1, read on the forward strand.
AAAAGTCGTAAATTTAGATTTACATTCTTATAAATTCACTATTTTATTCTTGTAATTTTAAGAGATTAAAAGTCGTAAATTTAAATTTCTATTTTTGTAAATTTACTATTTTAGTCTAGTAAATTTTCAAGATTAAAGGTCGTAAATTTAGATTTATAGTCTTGTAAATGTATTATGTTACTCTCGTAATTTTACAAGATTAAAAATCCTAAATTAAGATTTACATTTCTCGTAAATTTACTATTTTATTCTTGTAATTTTACAAGATTAAAAGTCATAAATTAAAATTTATATTCCCATAAATGTACTGTTTTATTCTCATTAATTTACGAGATTGAAAGCCGTAAATTTAGACTTATATTCTTGCAAATGTATTATTTTACTTTCGTAAATTTACATGATTAGAAGTCGTAAAGTACTCTCGTAAATTTACGATATTAAAAGTAGAAAAGTAGTAAATTAAGAGTTACAATCTTGTAAATTTAATATTTAATTCTTGAAATTTACGAGATCAAAAGTCGTACATTAGGATTTATAATCTCGTAAATTTACTATTTTACTCTCGTAAACTAATGAGATTAAAAGTAGTAAATTTAGATTTACATTCTCATAAATTCACTATTTTATTCTTGTAATTTTACGAGATTAAAAGTCATAAATTTAAATTTATATTCTCGTAAATTCACTATTTTATTCTTGTAAATCTACGAGATCAAAAGTTTTAAATTAAGATTTATATTTTCATAAATTTACTGTTTTATTCTCATTAATTTACGAGATTGAAAGTCATAAATTTAGACTTCTATTCTCGCAAATTTACAATTTGGCAATCGTAAATTTACGTGATTAAAAGTCGTTAAGTCCTCTCGTAAATTTACGAGATTAAAAGTAAAAAATTAAGAGTTATAATCTTGTAAATTTACTATTTCACTCTCGTACATTTACAAGATTACAAGTCGTACATTAGGATTTATATCCTCGTAAATTTACTAATTTACTCTCATAAACTTTTGTGATTACAAGTCGTAAATTTAGATTTACATTCTCGTCAATTCACTATTACATTTTTTTTATTTTACAGGATTAAAAGTCGTACATTTAAATTTATATTCTCGTAAATTTATGAGATTAAAGTCGTAAATTTAGATGTATACTCTTGTAAATTTACTATTTTACTCTAGTGATTTTACAAGATTAAAAGTCGTATATTTTGATTTATAGTCTCGTAAATGTACTATTTTAGTCTCATAAATTTACGAGAGCAAAAGTTGCAAATTTAGACTTATATTCTTGTATATATATTATATATATATTATATATTATATTTAATTATATTAAATTTAGATTTATATTCTCGTAAATTCACTATTTTACTCTAGTAATTTTACGAGATTAAAAGTAGTAAAGTAAGATTTATATTCTCGTAAATTTACTATTTTACCCTCATAAATTTACGAGATCAAAAGTTGTAAATTTAGACCTAGATTCTCGTAAATTTACTATTTTACTCTCGTAAATTGACAAGATTAAAATTCGTATTTTTGTTCTTGTGAATTTATCATTTTAGTATTGTAAATTTACGAGATTAAAAGTCATACATTTAGACTTATATTCTAGTAAATTCACTATTTTATTTTCTTTACTTTCTTACTATTATTATTTTCTTGAACATAGTTTCTGCAGAGCAGCAGTAGTTCATTAAAATTTCCCCTATGATTTGTAGGCGGGACTACTGAAGAGAGTAAGCCTGGCAGGCTCTCCTTCCAGTTTACAGACCCCCCTGGAACCCCAACCAGTGCAACAAAAATGATGAGCAACATTGGAGCTTTCCAGCCGTAAATCTTTCATCTAAAAGACGGACATGGATCTAGTTGACTATAAGCCGATGCATCAGATGGAGCAGAAAGGGGAGTTTTAGGCACACCCAGGGTATTTCTACATCACTTATGTCTCCTTTTTCAAACAGCATTTTTCTGTCTGCTCCTGATTTACAACAATTTGAATAAAAAATACTTTATATTTTCTTTCTACATGTCCTCCATCATTAGAAAAATGCCACAAGAACACGTTAAAAAACACCAGAAACATAATTTTCTTCGGAGTGAGCGTATAAGCCTGTGCTGTCTGAGGTTAGGCTTAAGAAAAAGGATAAAGTGGTTTAACCTCTACAGAGGAGTCTGGATGGGAGTCATTTTATTTCTGGCTCCTTAAGAAGATGCCACACTAAAGACAGAATGTATTTTACTAATTTCCATGGAGGTCATCGCCCTGTAGTTTATACTGGAGGAAGGGAGCAGACAGTGACGTCTTCCTCATCCCGGTGGGCTAACAAACCATTTTAGTGATGTAATACAGATACAAACATGTCTGTTTGAAGCTGCAACATAGGATGATAAGAAATTTAAATTCATAGGTTTTACGCAAGATTCCATAGTTTTTCAATTTGATCATAACTGATTGTGAAATCATAAACTATATGCAGGCAGTGATATTTTAACTGAAACTGTCTCCTATGAAAATCTGTCTTCTCCTATTTGTTAAAGTGATCCAGTGTGATCTTTTTTTTCTTATTTCACATTTCAAGATGTTATAAATGTGTACTTTTTTCTCTGGGTGTTCTGTCTAGTCGCTCCTTCTAGATTGATCACACCTGGTTTGATTGGGAAATGACCACACCTGCTGCTCATTCTGATGAACCTGATCGAGCTGCTGCATAAATATTGTCTGGTCCATAGTGTCTGGTTCGTTCTTCTTCCAGAGATCTGGTTTCAATCCAGTCACATCTGTGGGCTTTGGGGTTGTTCCCCCCCCCCCCCCATCTGTGTGTGTTAACATGCCTCAGAGGTTTTTTGTTGGTATTTTTTGCTTTGGTTAAGTACTTTTGTGGTTGTAGTAGCAGTTAAACCTGCTGTTTGCTTCTGTTAGCAAAAGAGATGGGATTTGAACCAAAAAAAATCATTCTGGTTCATGTTGGTTGAATTGATAAAATGCTCAGATGTACAACATAGGAAATTTCCAGCCACAGAAAAACTAACTTTGTTCTGGAATGTTCTGAATTACACAATAACTCTATTTTTTGTTTTCTTTTATTGATTTAAATTGACTTAACTGAATCCATAACTGTTTCAAGAAGTTGACACACTGATGGTTTCTAATGTTTGTACTGTTTTTAACTGTAGTGCTAATTTGATAACTAACATTCGTTTACTGCTGCAATAATATGCAAAACCTTAACACGTCTAGTACTTCAACATCAACCCAATATCTTTTTTTTTTTTTTTTAGAAATAAAAAAAAAAAAAAACAGAATGTCTTCCAGCTCAAAGACAAAAATTATGCTTAGGTTTATCTTTGAAAGAATCAAAGATAAACTTAGTTTACAATAAATACATGGGGGGCTTGAAAGAATGTCTTTCAGAAAAATCTTGTTGTAGTTTGTGGCTCATTTCCAGAACCATTTCTGAAACTGCTTTCTTTTTTGGGGAAATATCGTCAGATTTCCCCTCCAATTTCAGTCCAGGGGCCTGTTTCAGAAAGGAGGTTCAACCAACTCTGAGGTTGAACTTGAACTCTGAGTTGGTCTACCGAGAGATTAACAACTCTGAGTTTTCTGTTTCAGAGAAGCTGATCGGAGTTAGGTCAATCAACTCTGAGTGGACTGAATCGGAGTTGAGCGTGCGCTCCGCGACCATAAGAAGCCATTATCAATGGAGCGCAGATATAACGAGTCACCATGGCAACCGTGGAAACAAAGAGGTCTGCATATTTTTCTCCAGCTGAACTTGACGTGCTGCTGCAGAGTTACAGTGAATATGAGCACATATTCCAGAAGAAAAGCAACACCGCTGCATCTGCAACACAGAGACAGTTAGCGTGGGAAAACAGAGCTGCTCGAGTTAATGCATAAGTTTGCATTTAAATCATTGTTATAAAATATTGGCTGTAATAAATAACTTTTTAAGTAGCGTAAGGTGTGAAATTAAAAAATGGCGATATTTCGGTGTACTTTTGAAGTGTTATTCCTGGTGTAATTGCATGAAATGTTGCATAGTGTACAGAACCAATCTGGGGGAAAAATGCATTTAACGTCTGTGATGTTTAGAGGACTTTTTTGTTAACCTTCCCCTCTTGCAAACGTTGGGGAGTTTAATATTAATACATGCAACTGTGTTTTTAAAAGTGAACATTTGTCTACTGTTGAACCTTTCGCTGCGCGAAGACTTCTCCTTTCTTTTCTCTCGTCTTTCCGACCGTGGTCAGAAGCGCAGGGGAGATTTCCTTCAGAAGGGAATTCTTCTTCGGGGTTCACTTCCCCGTTCGAAACCCTCAACCTCCAGAGCGAATTAAGAATGACTCCAAAACAGTTATTCTGGGAATGACACCTTCTCTTTATTTAACTAAGTGCTCCGTCCTCCGAACACACAATATACACCACGCACACGCCTCCGCTCCGTGCCCCCCCCCCCCCCCATCTGCACCTGCACTCGCCCCTCCCCTTGTCTCTCGTGGATCGCACCCCGATCAGCACAAACACGCTGCAACACTACCCTTGTATTGATCAAGTGGTATAGGTTTATATGGGATTAAGAAAGTAAGCAGTACTAGTAAATTGTGTTTCCAAAAAGTAATTGTTACATTAATCTAATTCAATCTCCTTGATTTCATTTTCATGTAGATGCAATCCTGCAGGAATTAAAAGAACATGGCAGCAGCTAAAAATGAAGTATAAAAACATAATTCAATCAGGTCAAATTTGAGCATGTCATGACGTAGGCCTTGTTGACAATATTTGACATATGAAACATCTACATAGCAATACATATCTAATGTTGTTTTCATTGTATATATGTAATTGACTGCAACGAAAAACGGTAAAGCTCAAACAAAAACGTATGGGGAAATGACAAAAAATCGAGTCTTCTCAAAATCCTCGTACGAGGTAAATATAATTCTCTATGAATTAATGCAGCCTCCTCGTCTATTGGGTCCTCCAAAAAAGAACAAGTCATTCTTGTCACTTAGATTGTCTCTGTGTGACTGGAATGTGAGCAATGAAGGTTAAAGCGAAAAATACCGCTTTGTCTTTAAAAAGGGGAGGGGACCGGCAGAAACCTTGAGTTTGGAGAATAAAACCTGCTCCTGACCAGGTTAGGTTCACAGCATAAGTAACCATGGACACTGACTCAGAGTATAAGTTACCTCTCTTTCAGAAACGGGTTTGACTTACTCTGTTTACTCTGGTTTAACAAACCTCCCATTCTGAAACGGAAAACCCAGAGTTTCCCTGATTTCAGGGTTAACTCACTCAGAGTTTACACTTAACCTCCTTTCTGAAACAGGCCCCAGAAGATTATGCCAACAGTTGTTAAGGTTGTTTTTCTTAAACAGACTATTTTTTTGCTGATGATATGTCATGTAACATCTACAAAACCATGCTACAGTTAGTGTTTGAGTATTACCCAGTGGTGTAAATGCAAAATCATTAAATTCACATTCAATGGATTCTACATGTCATATATTTATGATTTAAGGTTAATTATATCTTTATATCTTCTTTTACTTCAAAATTTTTTGCTTTTCCAATCAACTCATATAAGGCATAAAAAGTTTGACAAATCTATGTATAGATGTATTCATTTCTGTTTCTCTTGTTGTTTGTATTTCTTTGTTTTAAATTGCTTGAAATAAACCACTTCCACATTCTCCCTGTTTTTGTCTTCCAAAACAGTTTAAATAAAGTTCAACTTGTCAAAAACACTGCCAATTGACACTTATAAAAAAAAAAAAAAAAGTCAGGATGCCTGTTATAGGATTCCTTTTTTTTTCTTTCTTTCAAGAATCTAAATGGTTTTGATTTTATTTAACCTACGGACTGTCTAGAACTCTTGGATCATCCAAGAAAAGATAAATCACATGGCAATGCCTTCTTTTAATGATCTGGTCTTCAGTTTTGGTACAGCCGTCCTAAAGATCTGTAAACTTCTGTCTTTGTTAACAGCCTTTTGTTTTTCACTTCAGTTACTAAGCATTTTATGAAAAGTACTTTATAAATAAGGATTGTGATTCGTTTAATTATGGTTCCTCAAGAATCTTGCTTACTTTCATTTTGCATAAATGTAATAATCAATATTTTAATACTTAGATCTGTATTAATAAAAAAAACAGTTTAGCTTTTCCACATGCAACTCGCACAATAAAAAAAAAACAAGAAACAAAAAATCCACTCAGTTCATGTAATTTGGTCAAGAGGACGCAAGAGGGCGATGCCTTAAAATGCAGCCTCGTGGAACCCGGAATTTATGTTGAGAAGAAGAGACGTAGTTTTCTTTTCTTTTTATATTTCCTTTGTATGCAATATGTTAAATATCTTCATGATTTTATCACCTCCGTCACTTTTGAAATAGCGGATTCTTTAGCAGAATTTAGACCGGAGTCCGTAAAAGATAACCGTTTTTTTTTTTTTTTTAAACTACAACTTGAAACCTCCCACTACGCATGCGCTGGCTGCACAACATATCGAGCCGCCCTTCCTCCTCGCTGGTTTAGCCCGCAGGCCCGGGCAGACGTCAACCGACAACGATCCCGACTTCATTTACGTCCCCAAATTGATACTTTCCTTTGCAAATATGGATACCATGCAACATTTTGAACACGGTGAGTCAACGCGAACGGGACAAACGTCTGCTTTTATGCAGTTATAATGTTTTCTTTGGGAGTGAGTGCGTCCGATTTTGAATATGGCGTACCCCGCTCAGAGATGGCGGCGGCTTTGTGTTACCATACTCTGTTGTGGGCTAAAAGAAATGCCTTACTTTCAGAAGAGATGTTAGATCAACAAATAAGGGAGGTGTTGCAAAAAATGATATAGAAACACTACAGTTTTTGCTTAAAAAATAGTTTTCCTGTCATTTTAGTCTATTTCAACCGCCGAATGCTGATGAGTTTGGGGACTTCTAGTAAAACTATGCAGTTAGTTCTAAACAAAACAAGTTTTTGTTTTAAAATAAATTTAAAACTACCTTAAGCTAAGTGTTGAACCATATCGACGGGGTATTATTATAGGTTAAAGTGTTCCTGTATTAAGCAGATTATTATCCTGTCCAACTTGTTCTGTACTACACTTTTAGAGACATGTGAACGCATCACGAGTCACATTTGTCCAAATGGTGAAAATGAGCCAATCCAGTGGTTTTTGTCCAATTTGTCACCAAAATAAAGTTTTTGTCAATATAAATCAAAGGCATATGTAATCAGCTGTGAATTAACATGTTACTGCAGGTTTGGCAGTTCTGTAGCTGCTGTTTGGAATAAAAAAATATATAAATTCAGGTTGTACATTTTCAGACAAGAGGAAAAATGAATAGTGTATTGAAATTGTCTTTTTCCCAAATAACCCAGCACTCAAATAATTGTGTCTGTGTTTACGTCATTGAAATAAGATAGTACAAGTTTGGTTATGTAGAATCTTTTTTTTTTTTTTTTTTTTAATTAAAGAAATGAAAAACATGAAGGTTTGGTTGAGTTGTTTTTAAAGGAAAAGGAGCTTTTCCTTTTTGTTTACCTGTTTGCAGCTCCGCCTCTCCTGCTGCCCTCGCTCCGGCTCTTCATCCCCCCCCTGCGCCTGGTGTCTGCGGCCATGTGGCACATCGTGCAGAAGGGAAACGTGCACGACTACGGCATGGTGGAGGACTTCATCAGCACCATCACAGAAATCGTGCCCGAGCTGCTGAACGCGGATCAGAAAGCTCAGCTCCTCCTGGGACTCCGAGCTCGTGTGAGTAAACGGGTCGACCACCCGCTGCGGATTTTCCTGCTCGGCTGTGCTCTAGAGAGACCGTGTTTTTGCAGGAGGTTCTTGAACTGTGTCGATCTGAGCCGACTGCTGACCCAGAGTCCATCGAGTTGCATCTGGCTGGGATCAAGTCCCTGATTTCCACCTGGGCGGCGCAGGTTGGTTTCTAAAAGTCCCCTCCTGATCCTCTGCTGCTCGGACCACAGCCGTCTGCTTCTGTCTTCCAGCCGTGTTTTGCAGACGTCCAGTTTCCAGAGTCCAACTTTGTGGATCAGATTAAAGTGTTGCTCAAGGATCCAGAAGAGAAGGAAAAGTTCTTCCAGGTCTCTTCTATTCTTCTTTCGTTCTTTCTTTTTGTGATAAATGACAACATTTAATTAACGCGGAAATGTCAACTCTGCTGGTTTTCCTGCAGGATGTTTTTCCTACGGACTTTGGGCCGGACTACGACAACGCCCTGCAGGTCCTCATGCTGGACTTTGTGTCCAGACTGGAGAAGCTGCTCCCGGTTCCAGACGTTCAGCAGGTACTGAAGCGTTCATCATCATCAGCTCCTCGGAGTTAAGCAAGCGGCTCCAATTCCATCTCATGTCTTCGAATGCAACAGATGACACATTTGGAGTTTAACTTTTTAGAGGCTGAATAGCATTAAAGCAAGTTTGGATTTAGTTTTTTTTTTTAATCCTCAGTATTAAATTAATTTAAAAAAAAAGAAAAAAAAGTAAAGTAAGATTTCACATATGATTCAGAAAAGCTGATGGCTAAGAATGTGTCTCAGAATCAGAATAATGGAATTTAGCAGCAACTCCCTCTGTGGCTTTTTAAAAAGTTTATTTAACAGAACTTCGCAGAAGGATCCAGATTCTTCCGCAAAGTCTGTTAATTTGTGATCATGGACACCTTGGCGGGTTTACCAGGGTATCCTCATGAAAGAAATAGATACTGAATCAACTATTAGAACCTGCTAAGATTTTTTTAATTTTTTTTATAAGAAACAGACTATTTGATGCGCGGTATGATGTTGTCATGGTAACGCCTACAGAACCACGCTGCCATTTGTGTCTGAGGACTAACCAGTAGTGTAAATGCTAAACGTCGTGTTAAACGACACAAGGCTTTATTTCAGAGGGAAAGTTTGTCTCTTAACGCTTGTTTTTGCTTTTAAAGAAAAGTTTCTTAGATCACTTTGATCTCCAATCACTTGTGCTGTTGTGATAAACTGCTGTGGATTAACGTCCGTCCACCAGCGTTCCGGCTACAAACTGGTGTTTAGGCCAGTGCAGTAATATGGAACATACAGGCTATTTGACCAGAACTTCTTATTTAGGTGTCCATCGCCGCTTTCTAATGGACAGCCTTAGAAAGAGATGTCTGGGTTCTGAGGGGAAAAAAAGGAGAAACAATAAGAGATCTTCTGATGTTTGGAACGGTTCCTCTGGTTCTCACATGTTAAACTGATGATGGAGGACATGTAAGAGTTTAAGATTAAAACTGCTTTCTGATTATTTCTTATTCAGTTGAGGATTAATCAGGAACAGATGAAAAAATGCTGTTTGAAAAGGCTCTGTTTTGGGATGCAGTGAGGGAAATGGGCGCCTACGACGTGGAGGCAAATTTATTATGATCTCTTGCCGCTCTGCACACACTTTGTCCTAAAAAACGGCACTGCTTTAAAAAAAATAAACATAATAATCATGTGTAAAAGACCAGTGGGAACACGCATAAATTGGAGTGGGACTATAAATAAATTAATTTTGGTTCAGATTCTCGTTATGCACATTTAAAAAAAAAAATGTCTGTCATGTGACTGTCGTTGTCCTGTTATTCTTCAGACGGCGTCCATGCTCGGCGCCGCCCCCTCCGCCCTGCAGGAGTGCGCACACTCAGTTCCCGACCCGCAGAACCTCACTACGGTTCTGCAGTACCACACCACGCTCGGACATTTCGACTTCTCCGGTGGGTTTTTGCAGCAAATGTGACAACTGTGCAGCCCCGTACTGCCCCCCACCCCTAAAACACACGTCATTGGAAAGCTGCTTTGGATAAAATGTTGGTCTTAAAGTTTGAAATTCTTGAACGGCTGTTATGTGGCGAGCTCGCATAAGATTAATACATGAATTGTTGGTTCAAGCTGAACAAAATGACATTGCATACAATATGAACATATCTGGAATGTGATTGATGAAAAACCTCAGTTGCTAAGGAAATCCAAAGTTTTACTTTTGTCGATTCGTCTACAAATGACATTGACCTGTTCCTGACCCCCAGATGACCAAAAAATTATATGGTTGCTATGGAGATAAAACCAACAGAAAAGTGTCTCATGCAGCTTTGACCAGGGTGACATGGGCAGGGGAGGAGAGTGAGGGGTGTGTAGCAGCCACTCAGCCAGTGAGGGTGGGGGCAGGTAGCGCCTGCAGGCCATACAGCACCACATGCGGGTTTAACTAACTTTTGTTCTTCTAACAAACAGCAGAAGTTTGTGTCTCAACGTTCTTCATATTTTGACTTTCTTGAATCTGTTCCTCCATTGGCCGACGAGATTTTTTGTGTCTTCGCAGATGAAACTCAAGGCATCCCATCATCCTTTGGGAACTGCATCCTTTCCTCGTTGTCTCTACCGCAGCTGGAGAAGGTGGTGATCCACCCTGAGCAGATGGAGCTGCAGCCTTCAGAGGAGCAGATGCCAGCCTGCGTGACGGTCCAGGTGGAGGGCGAGACCATGACTTTGCTGGACTACATTCAAATTGAGCCGCCGTCGGGCCTGGTCGACCCGGACGAGAGCGACCCGAATGTGGAGGAGAGGCCGGGACATGGTGATGCAGGAAGACTCCAGCGAGGCCTTGAAGCCGGCGGCGTTTCAGCCTCTAAAGCAAAGCAAGCGGCTGGAGATGAAGAGGATCTCCTTAAACGGAAGCGAGGAATCGGCGGCGGCAAAAAAGCAAAGAAAGAAGTACTCCAAGAACAAGACGTGTCCCGTGTGCAGCAAGTCCTTCCTGCGCGCTGCGGCCATGAGGCGTCACCAGGAAACCCACAACTCCAACCGCGACCTGAAATACAAGTGCAGCAGCTGCGACAAAAGATTCCGCGACCAGTACGACATGAACCGGCACGCCATGCGCGTTCACGAGAAGGGAGACTTGGCCTTTAAAGAGGAGGAGTCTGACCCCAGCACGTCTGATGTGGCAGAAACCAAAACTTGCTCCCTGTGTGGGAAGTATTTCGCTCGGCAGGTGGACATGGAGCGACACATGAAGTCCCACTCGGAGGAGCGGCCGTACAAGTGCTCCTTCTGCGAGAAGAAGTTTAAGAACCCGTACGTCCTGAAGAGGCATGAGAAGGAGATCTGCAAGAGCCGGGAGCAGAGAAGAGCCAAGAGGAAGGAGGCGGCAAGCTCCAACCCGCCGCCGTCTGCCGAGGTGACTGAGCAGAAAGTCTGTCCCATCTGCAGCCGAGTGCTACCGTGCACGGCGGACATGGGCAAGCACCTGCGCTCGCATTCTGAGGAGCGTCCCTTCATCTGCGTGACATGTGAGAAGGGCTTCAAGTACAAGGACACTCTCAAGAAGCACCAGATCATTCACGGCCACGAGGGCATCAGGGAGGAGCAGAGCAAGACCCTGGACCAGATCCTGGCTGAAGCCGACTCTCAGAATCCCGATTCCGTCGGGCTGGAATCCAAGGACACTTCTGAGGAGAGTCCGTCAGCTTCAAACGTGGACAAGAAGGTCCAGAAAATGTGTCCAGTCTGCCTCCGGACGTTCGATAGCGTCAAAACCCTGAACCGGCACGTCCAGTGCCACACGGACGACCGCCCGTACCACTGCATCCACTGCAACAAGCACTTCAAGCACATGCACGGCCTCAAGCGCCACCAGATTTACGCCGTCTGCCACAAGAAAAGCAGCCGCTTCTTCTGGAAGAAGGGGCTGAGGGTGGAGTCTGGGCAAGGCGACGCCGGCGGCAGCAACCCCCAGCAGGGGGCACAGCCAAGGATCCCTGTGTGGTGCTCCAACTGCGGCAAACACTTCGAGTACCCGTCCGCACTGAGGGAGCACCAGGAGAACGTCTGCAAGCTGGAGCTGCGGGACGTAATGAAGTGCAGCGACTGCGACAAGGAGTTCAAGAGCGTGACCATGCTGAAGGTGCACCAGCGGATCCACGACCCGCTCTACTGCAAAGAGTGCGGCAAGATCCTGGCCAACGAGTCGGCCTTCGAGAGGCACAAGCTGATGCACCGGCCCATGCAGTGCACCATGTGTGAGAAGACCTTCACGCTGCTGCGGCGCCTCAGGGAGCACTACAACAAGCAGCACGGCTTCAGCGGGCCCTTCCCGTGCTCGCAGTGCAACAAGACCTTTGTGCAGCTGTCCTACCTCGCCATCCACCAAAGAATCCACAAAGGGGAGTTCCCCTACGTCTGCGACATGTGCCCAGAGAAGTTCCGGTCCTCCAACTGCCTGACTGTTCACCAGCGGAAGCACACCGGCGAGAAGCCGTTCCTGTGCTGGCAGTGCGGGAAGTGCTACCGCTCTGCCTCGGAGCTCACGGTCCACATGGGCACACACTCCGAGGAGAGGCCGTGGGCCTGCACCCAGTGCGACATGGCGTACCGCACCAAGCTGCAGCTCACCAACCACGTGGAGCAGGTCCACATCGGCGTGCGGTACCCCTGCAACGCCTGCGGGAAGCAGTTTATGAAGGAGACGTCACTGAAGAGGCACGAGCTCATCCACACGGGCGAGCGGCCTCACCAGTGCACCGTGTGCGGAAAGACTTTCCTGACCGCCAACGAGCTGCGGCTGCACAACCGATACCACACGGGCGAGAGGCCGTACAAGTGCGACGTCTGCAGCAAGGCCTTCATCCAGTCAGGCTACCTGAAAGCTCACATGCGCATCCACACCGGTGAGAAGCCCTTCAAGTGCGACATCTGCGACAAAGGCTTTCGGCTCTCCAACCACATGAAGAAGCACCGCCGGACTCACGCCGGGAAGCAGAAGAGCTTCGTCTGTGAGGAGTGCGGCCTTGTCTTCCTTGACAAGAAGGCCCTTTGGGAACACTCGCTCAGCCACGACTCAAGAATAGAACCCACCTTTACTGACGAAGTCCGAATAGAATTCCAGTAGAAAACGCTCGTCTTATTGGTGATTTTTCTTTTGGACTACGTTTCCCACAAGCCCCTTGCTCAACTTTTTTTAAAATGCATTTTTTATGTGATTTATTTGTTTTTTTTTTTCTTAAAATTCTTCTCTGATCTCTTGAAAGTAACTCAAAATAAAATGTTAACTTTTTTCATTTGTTTTTCTGCTTTCAAACCAAATTTTTATCTTAAAAGGAGGCAAAATCCAAAAAAGTTGTTGCTTTAAATCAATTTAATCTTCAGTTAAGTTGTTCAAATGTGTGGCTAAATGGAAATTTTAAGTTTAACTATTTTTACACAGCCCAATTATGAAATTTATTTAAGAAATTTTGAGGATTTACAGAGACTGAACTGCCTTTTTTTACTTTTTCTGGATAGATCTGCTTTGAATTTTGGGAAAATGTGCAGAAATGTTTTGTTTGATACAAATTAAAATTGAGATGCTGCTGCAGTGAGATGAGGGTCTTCTGTGATGCATTTGGGGGGGGGTTTCATATTAAATGTCTGCTCTTTTACTAAAAAAAAATAAATAAAAAAAGCATGAATGTATGCTCATAAGATCCCCACCTTCAACAAAGATGCTATATTATACTTGCACAATTAGTGGCACAGTTTGAAATGAGTGGGAATTTTAAAATCCCACTCCAAATCAAAAAACCTGTCATTTTCTTGGACGTCGTTTCTGCAGAGCAGCAGGAGTTCATTAGAAATTCACCTCTGAGTTGCTCTGTTTACACACTCTCAGCCTTTCACATCCCCTAACTTAAAACAAAAAAATGGCGAGCAATGTCAGAGCTATCCCGCCATACAGGTTTGATCCAGATTACAGTCTCAGATGACGAAAACTAAAACATTCATGGATCTATTTGTCTGCAAGTGGATGTCTCAGAAAGGGGCGGAGCAGGAAGCTTGTCCACCCAAAGCTGCATATTTTCAGATTCACAGCAATTTGACTGAAGAAACACTCAGAAATGCAGTTTCAAGCTTAAGTTTCTTCATATATATCCTCCCATCATGAGAAAAATTCTACCATTTTCATTGGAGTGGGTTATTTATTGTTCTCGCATCTTTTTGTTCAGACTGACAGAATTTGGAGGCGATGCTGACCTCCCTCCAGCAGATGGAGGTATGGTCCTAATAATAAACATAAGGGATTCTTGAACTGGATGATCTACAAGCCTGAGTGAAAAGAAAATGATGTTTCTCTTATGTTTGAACTTGAATGCAACACCCCCAAAACTCTGGAGATGTTGCACCCTACGGCTGATAACAGTTTTTAATACTTTTATATTTTAAAATTGACTAATTTCACTTTCTTTCTACAAATTTGACCTTTTCTACCTAACATCTAAAGTTACTGTATCAGCCAGAGTGACAGTTACATCATCACAAAATTTAAAGGAAAGAATCTGGGAGAGTCAAAGGTCGACCGAGTCTCTCCAGAGTGTTGGGAGAAGATGGCTTTCTAACCCCAGGCATATTGCTTTAATCGGAACTGTAATTGCTTCAGTATGTCCTGGGTTATTCTCCCCGTAATTGAGGCCTGGCAGGAGTCTCTTTCCTAGACATAGCCTCCCCCATGCCAGGTGGTGAGCAGAGAGGAGTGCCACACCCGCACTCCAGCCATCAGGAGAAAGCCGGGGAGCAGCAGCAGTCCTCACCGCCACCGCTCCATGTGGGATTAGCCCACAGCACACGCACTTCCTGCAAGAGCTGCATCCAGGCAGCACGTTTCTACCAATGATGAATGAAGCCAGCGGCTCTCTGCAGCACCAGTAAAACCTGAATCTGCGCATTGTTCCACCATTTTTGGCTCCGGTCTGGGATTAGCTGCCGAAACCAAATTAACGCTGTAATTACTGTTTGTGCTTTTGTTCGCATATTTGTTTTTGACTCAGTCGCACATTCCTGAAGTTAGTAATTACAAAGGAATGCTTTCACCGCACAACAAAGTGAAGGGGGGCCCAGGCGTGTACCATGTGGTGCACCTGCTCTTTATCTTTGCGATGCGTGAACTGACCTTGATTCTGAGGGGCCAAAAAGAGGGTAACACACAGCGGAGGCTTTCAGTTGTGTCCTGGTTTGAACTCGGACCAGATATGAAAAAAAAACAGTTAATATTCCCGTAAGGACTTGAATATGTGTGTAGTGTGACTAAAGTCAGCTGAAGAGAAAGTTTGCCCCCAACATGTTAGAAATTCACCAAGTAGAAGAGTTTTCTATAGACTTTTTGGCATGAAGTCATTAATTTAGTTAAGCCATAGTCACAGGAACCCAGTACAGGTACCGCATGTTTTTGGGTTGTTCGGTTCCATAGATGGTCAACCGACCACCTCAAGGGACATCGTGAACATTAAGCGTTTACCATTGTTGTGCGTGTGTGGTAAGTTTATCGTGAACTGTAAATGAGAACTGGACTGAGTGACCCCATCTCTCTCGCGTTCCAAACAGGAAGTACCTGCTGGTTCCAAGAGGCCAAAATCCCACAGACTTCTTTGGAGAAAGGAAACAGCTTTCACTCAGTCACACTATGGGTCAGAAATTCCTTCCGAATTGCAAGTTATAAACGGACCAATCAGATGCCTCCACAGTAGGTGTTCTCATGTCGAACTTTCAAAATGTTTGACAGATTTTGTCTAGCCTGCTTTCTAGTGGTAGGGGTGTGTTGACTCAGACCAATCAGTCCTTACTGGCAATTTCTAGCTCTATCATGGCGACATCCGCATCGTGAAAAAATGAACCAGAAGTAAATGGCTTTCTATGGGTAACGCCACACTCACCCGGTCCAGTTCACTTATACAGTCAATGACTGTGAAGTATTTGTATGGATAATGGACGTTGGACGTTTGGGTGATGCTGTCTTACTCTGTTTGTATGCCTCATTCTATTGTCAGTAAGTTGTGAGTACTGCATGTGATTCTCATGTGCCTGTAGGATGTTCAGAAAAACTACACTTTACTGCCTAATGTCCTCACTTCTAACAGCCAAGCTGCACGCACTTTTTAAGTCACTTGCTTCCAGTTCCAACAAAATTAACTCAATCCAGACGCCATACAGGCGCTGCCTTGTTGGAGCCAGAAATCGTCAATCAGCAGTGATTTACCCGTGTTGGTCAGAGTCATAGTGTCAATGGTGACAGCTTTCACCAATCAGGAGTGAGCTTGTTGAAAGGCCACACCCCCTACTGCTTGAAAGCAGGCTACACAAAATCTGTCAAACATTTGATTGGTCATTTTACAACTTCCACTACGGAGTAACAGCTGTTTATTTCTCTATAGAACTCTATAGGATTTTGGTTTCTTGGTACTTCCAGTAGGTACTTCCTGTTTGGAATACCAGGGGGACGGGGTCACTCAGTCCATCACTTATTTACAGTCAATGGTAAAAACACAGAAATTCAAGGCAAAACTAGTAGAGCTTGAACGAAAAACTGAAGAATTTGAGAAAGAAAACTATTTCCTGCAAACAACTTTTGTTTAGTTTATTTCACCAGAATATATTATAAATTTTTATAATGCAGATTATCTGAATAAGGTTGTAATATCATGGTTGAACTAAACTTGACTTATTGTGGTTCTTTAGCCACTTTTGCAAGAGTAAGTTTTGATTATCAACAGACACAACAGAGTTTCATGGTCTTTTTTGCCAAAATCCTGCGACGTGTTGCTGCAGAAATGTGGCATAACCAAACTTTTTATTTTCTTCTTTGCCTTAACTCACCTTGACTTCTTCCACATGCACAGCAAAGCGAAGGGTTTCCATCATAAATTACTGCTGTGATTGCATGTGCAGCAGCGACACACAATCTTGCCCAGCTTTCTCTTTAACAACCAAGCTTGGGAAACCATGAGAAAGAGGAAAAAAAATTCAAATCAGCCCCACAATCACTTGCAATGGATACTATTCTTTTGTTGCTTTTGCAGAGCTTACTCAATGGATCAAGGAGGAAACATAACACAGAGAAACCACCAAGCTGGATAAAAAACCTCAAAGTAAGCAACTGAGAGCAGGGAAGTAATGCTGTGTGTTCGGACTCCAACGTATCCTTAAATGAACCTGTTTGTTCATCTCCAGCGCGTTCCCTCCCATCAGCCCTGCAGTCTGTACACCCAGCCCTCCGTCCTGCCGAGTTTGCTGTTTTTCCGAAAGCCCTATCTTGGTTGTTTTTTTTTTTTTTTTTCTAAGTTCATTCATCTGCATTCTGCGCTGCTGTCCATCTTCTGGGTGTGTGACTGACTGGAACGTTTGTTTGGCAGGAGTTCCTCCACAGGATGCTGGAACTGCTGCCGGTCTGTTTCGCTTGGTGTTAACATGTAAACAGTTTACCAAATGAGGTGATATAAGTCTGTGCGAAGCCAAGACTCAGTGAAAACGGGAGTGCGGTTTGGGGGACAAATCCTGCAGAATCCTCCTGAAATCTAATGCACGTGTGCAGAACTGGCCCCCACCCCCACTGCAAATGTGAAAAGTGCCTTACTTTTTAATTTAGCAAAGGTGGACACTTTCTGCAGCAAACTCCTTCCCACCCCAGAAGGGAGTGAAAACAAGCCTTTCCCTGGTCAATGAGTTCACCGGCGTGGATGTCTCCATAGGCAGGGGTGGGGGAGGGGGTTGGCGGTGAGGAGGTTCAAAAAGTCTCCCAATCAAAGAGGGAGATGGAGAGGGGGAGGAGGAGGAGGGGGGGACCTGGCACCAAGACAGGAGTGCTGGGCATCGGAAGGTCAGGCCCCTCCCATCGCCGTTCCGCCTCTGCTGATGCACTGCACAACCCGTCACCTGCTCCGCCAGACCCACAATGTCGTCAGCGGAAGCTTGAACTCACACCTGAGGTCACCTGACGGGTTGACGGGCCCAGGTGACCATCTCTGATCTGATGCTGGCGAGGTCGTCTGAAAGGAGCATCATCATCATCATGTTTCATGTCGACATCAGCACTTCTTCTGACCGTCGTGGAGGCAAACATCGACGCTCCTCTGAGCCGCAGAGTCTGATCAGTCCTGGATCTATGAATCTATAACATTTCACAGATGAGAGTTTCACGATTTCACATGGAAACTAAAACCAGAATCTATTGATCAGAGCACAAACAAAAACAGAAAATTCAACGCTTGCCTCAAACACACACCTGAGACACAAGCAGCGGCGCCTAAATAACACACGCTCTTTGATGTGCTGTAACCCTTCCAGCCATTGACACGAATCCGCTGATTCTGAGGCCACTTTTCATATCAGCTTTGTACTGATTTGGAACACATCACATAAAGTGTTGCATAACAGTGCAAAGCTATTTCCTGCACAACAAAATCAACTTTACGTTGATTGCGTAAACAGTTCGCTACTTTAAGGTGCTGCATATCAGCACTAACCTACTTTTTTCTGGTTGAGAAGCCACTAGAGTTGAAGAGTTATGATAATCAAAAGAATGTAAACAAGGGGATAAAGCAGAGATGAAAATGGAGCGGACTTCAGCCTTACACTACAGACACACTGGCATGAGTCGTGCATCCCAGAACAAGCTGAATGTTAGCATACGATGTTCACACCAGATTGTTGCTACCTGATGCTTGTGCATATGCTCACAGTGGGAGGAGTCTTGGTGCAACATATTGGACCTGCCCCAATGAAGTGCATCTTCTGAACCACAATTGTTTAATACTTCTGGATTTATTCTGCTCACTATTCGCAAAAACTGACACCAGATAGTTAAAAAAAAAAAAAAAACATTTTTGGCAAAAAAAAGTAATCGCCCAAAGAATTGGGGCTGTGGAACCAGTCAAAATTGTATTTTGTTTTTGCGGAATCTTTCTGATGATGAAGGACATAGATAAAGCAAATTAGGATCAAAATTGCATTTCTACGCATTTCTGGGTGGGCTACAAGCTCGCTGCTCCAGTGTTCCACAAAGGAGAAGTTTCTTGATGGATTTGGATCAAGAAGGAGCAGAAGTGGTTGGTTCACACCAGTTTCTGCAAAAGCCCATCCAAGCGTCCCCTTCCACTGAAAAGCCATATTGAAACCTGCGCTTCTGGCTTCCACATTCAAAACTGCCACGTTTACGTGTAGCTATGCAAGTTTTTACGACCCTTTTTGGGCTTTACGTACACAAAGGTAGATTGAAAGATAGACCAGGTCAAATTTTAACCAATCAGGGACTTGGATTCAGTGGTAACATTTGGATGGAATTCTATGACACCAAATCTTTCATAATTCAGAAAAGAGCAGTGAAAGAAAAAGCCTGGAACGACAATTGCGAAATTTTGCTCCAAGGTTCTTCCAACTGTAGGTGGATGCGGTAGTATATGGTAGAAGAAGAAGAAGAAGAAGAAGTCCCTCCCTGCTGGTCCAGTGTGAACACCATGGGCTAAACACAAGTTCAAGAACCTGCTTTTAGCGAATACTTGAATGCGTCACTGTCCCGGTGTGAGCTTCAGAGCTGGGTACCACCTGATGACATCTGCTCTTGAATGACGGCGTTTCACGCCTTTGTCCTTATGGTGACTTTGTGCCAGTTGTTCCGTTTTGACTCCAACTGAAGTGAAAACAGGATTTTTCGATTAAAATGTACACTTCAACGCCACAAAAACCTGCCCCGTAACTCCTGCATTTGTCAAAAATATTTGATAAAAGTTTTCAGACAGCAGCAGGAAATTCAGAGTTGAATTTTGACCTGCTTTCATCTCCTACAAAAGAAAGCGTCTTAAGCCTCTGACTGTGATGCTCATGCAGACTCTGTCCTGTTTTATGATTGGGCCAGAGCTCTGATCTCATGAATGATGGGATCATTGCTGATGTGCCCTTCCTTTAAGACCTCTGAGGCTACATCACTGTTGCTTTCCCTTTGCTGAGGTGGTCATCCTCAATGTTGACCCTTTAAAAACTAACAAAAGTATCATTTCTTTGTCATAAAAGTATCTAATTTAGTGCTTTTTTGAGCGAGATGTGGGTTAAAAAGCAGGAGAAGTTTGCAGCAGAGCTGCTGCTACTGCACAGTGGCACAGAGTTCCGAAGCACCTCTTGCTCTTTGGTCTTTAGCGCCATAAAAATGTCAAAATTTTCCATATTCCCTCCAACTCACACGTATTTCGCTTCACCCGTTTTGCTTTTTATTGGAGTGAGTGAGTGGAAAAGTGTTCTTAATTATTTATTTCAGCATCAGATCGGACGTCGGGATGTTCGTGCTGTTGGGTGAAAACAGCGCCAAATTACGCACGGTCGCCTCGAAAGCTCCAGCCTGAAATAAAACTCCTCAGTCTGGAGCGAAAACAGCGCAATGTTTCGCATTCAAAGAAAAAAAAATTCAAAATGTAAACTATCAGGCAAACTCTCAGAGAGATCAAAATTCAATCCTGTTCAGAGAAAAAAGACAAATGACGTTATTTGAATACGTGCCCAAAATCCTTAATGAATAACTTAGGACGAGTAGGAGGCAAATGCTGCCCCAGCTGTTTCCTGTTGAAAATGTCTGTGTAATGTAGATAAATGTGAGGGATTTTCTCTCTAAATCCGTCTCCTGTTCTCTAAATCTCACTTCTCCAAAACGAGCCTGCGCAATGGAACAAAGTGGGAATATTGAGATGTGACATTGCCCGCATCTCATCCTCTTTTCTGCCCGTTTTTTTAATGACTTCAAACAAGTTGAATTTCGCCGGGCTTTGTCTTGCAGGAGGATGTCTAACGCTCATTTCTCTCAATGGCATTTATGTCATGTCCTCAAGGTAAACTTACCTGATTTCCTTTTAAGATTATCACCTCGTTTCTTTCTTGCAGAGCATCCCCCATTTTTGCTGACTTTAACAACCGTTTGCTTTGCTTGGTTTAATCTGTAGCTTTTAAATGCGTGATTCATGCGGATTTATGGTCATTTTCATCTTTTTTTTTTACTCCAAATTCTGGAGAAATTCCTGTGCATGACTAACTCATTTTTCTTATATTCAGTTTATTAGCGCGCAGATGGTTTCACTTTGATTTTGTTCTTTTTGGGGGGAGTTTTTGCATGAATGGTGCAGAAGTTTGAGCGCACGGATGCATCCCTGTGCGCGCTTCTTCCTCTTCTTCTTTTTTTCCTCCGGAAAGCTGCAACTTTCTCACTGATCCTGTTGAGTCTGTATTGCTAAATATTTGACCTGATGTGGTGAAGTTAGAAAAGCAAGAGTTGGTTTCGATTCGATTTTTATTTTTGCGCATTTGTTTGGCACCGGAAAGATCTCCGACTGAGCGCATCGTTTTATGTCAGTTTTTGGAGCACTTTCTGTGCGCGATGATGCGCTGACAGTTGGGAATCTTTTGGCGCTAGGGTTCCACTGAAGGTGTTAACGTGATTCGTGTTGACTTACAATACTACACATTTGCTGATTTAAAGGTGGTCATGCGTAAAGGAATTAGGAAGGTGCGTTTTCCCTGTTGCTCTAAAGCAGCAGGAGCGACTCCAGCATGAAAAATTGGGACATCAGACCGTTTCCTCTTCATCTCTGAGCTCCACGGTCCAGTTCTAACTGTCCTCATGCGTTTTGATATCAAAGAGAAAATAACCTTTAAGGATCCTGACCCTGAAAACTTGCTGACAAAGTATCTTTCCCTCCGTGAGACTCTGATTCTGATGATGCTCTCTCTGCCTGCGAACCAGTTAAAGCAGCTCTTTCCTCTTTCTGCCTCCTCAGGGTGCGATGCGCTGTATCTCCTGTAGCCACACCCTCTCACTACTGCTGTGCGTCCTCACCCTGACTCCGACGTCATCAGGGGCGGGGCCCGAAACCCTGTGCGGGGCGGAGCTGGTGGACACGCTGCAGTTTGTCTGTGGAGATAGAGGCTTTTATTTCAGTAAGTGCACCTTTTTATTTATTCATAAAGGTTGGCAGCATGCGTCCCAGAACTCTCCACCTCCAGCGGTGCTCATAAATAAAACAGCAGCCAGTTTGGCATCCTGTCTTGATTTTTTTTTTTTTCTCCTGCATTAATGTCCTTGCTTTCATTCATTCCTCCTCCACAGTTTTGTCTTTAAAACTTGTTAGTTTGCCCGGAGTGAATGGATGAAATATGAACGGATTGTTGGTGGAAAAAGAGCAAAAGAGGGGAAGAAGAAGAAGAAACATTTAGCATCTTAGTTGTTACTCTATTTTTCCACACATTAAAAAAAAAGCACAAGACCAAACATTTTGGCGGACAATCTCCAGTTTTTCCATGTAGGACGCAGAACATCCAGGAGTTACCAACCATGTTCCATCTGCAGTCAGGGTTCCTGCAGCGTATTTCACATTTGCAGCTTCCAGGACTTGCAGATGTGAACTTCATCAGCTCATCGCTCAAATTTCTTGGACTTCCTTCCAACATTTAAAGCCCCACTCAGATGAAAATTGATTTTTTTGTTGTTCTTTAAACATGTTCTTGTGGTATTTTTCTAACAATGGAGGATAAAGAATAAGCTCAAAACTGGAGTTTATTAGCATTTATTTTCTTTAAATGCAGTTTGAAAATGAGCTTTTTTGTGATGTAGAAAATATGCTGGGTGGACGACGAACTCAGTGCTCCAAGCTCTCAGCAATGATGAGGGGAAGAGGGGGTGGGGTTGCTTTGTGCTATTACGGTCCCACCCACAACTCAGAAATGAATTTCTAATGAAGTCTTGCTCTTTTGGAGAATATGTCCTAGAAAACGATCGTTTTTATTTCTATTTTGGCTAAAAACGATTAATAAATGACCATGACCTTTACAGGGGATATATCATGTAAAATCCACTTTGAGCCTTTAAGTGTATTATCATTTTAATTCCTCACAGAACAAGGTCAAAGTGGTTTTTTTGATCCGTTCACACATTTCTGAGTATTCCTTTAAAAACCTGCTCTCTGAGCACCAGCCCCTCCCAATCGACCATAAATGGGTTGGTTCTTACATTGTGATGTCACAAAGAGAGGAACAGCCCCTCCCAGGAAGAGTCCACTGCACCAGCGCTGCCGCCCCCCCCCCCCCCCCCCCCCGGCCGTTTGTTTTCATGGGTGAAAATACAGACACACTGCTGAGGTCCAGGTTGACGCCATGAAATGGGCGGCACCTAAAAGGAGCAAAAGCCGAAACCTCAGAGATCGAGTCGTCTTATATCCGGGAAGAAAAATGAGCTGCGAAAATAACTCATATTTCATAAAAAAATTGTTCTTTAGTGTACTAAAGGTATTATATTATCATCTATATGGATATATTTTACTCTAAAAGGCTTAAGAGTAACATGATATAGACCTTTTAAGCTAATTTGCATCAAACATCCGTATTTGGAATCACATTTTGAACCAAACTACCCGCCAACCTTTTGTTTCCCTGAGTTGTGTGCAGTTTCGCCCCATTCGAAAAGATTTGGTGTCCTGATGTTGTGAAACGTTTTCCACATGTGGTCGGACTTTGTCAGTTGCAAGTTTCACTGCACAGAAAAGATCTGAACAGTGCTGGGAGATGGGCATCAGAATGTGTTTGCAGTTTCTCCACGTTCCAGTAATTGATTGCTGTCACCCTAAACTGAACCCGGAGTGGTTTGTCAGTGCACGCCTTCCAGAAGCTGGTGACTGATGGAGCACTGAGAGCCAGAAGAGTGTGTGTGTGTGTGTGGGGGGGGGGTCCTCCAGCGAAGCAAAAGAAATACAACAGCATGTCGACACTCAAAGTAAAACTCCCCGAAAACCAAAAACACAGTAGATGTTCCGGCATGCCAACGTCTTAACCCCTACAGGGCCGTACGCTCTGGAAACAGAAATGGATATAAGGAAATTATATTCATGACAATTATTTCAATCAAATATATTGTAACAGCAACTGCAATGTGGTTACAAAATTCAGGAATTCCAACTTGTGTCTCCAGTGGTTAAAAATGTTCAAATATGGTTTTAAATGTGAACCCACTAGACCCCCTGGAGGGTGTCCAGGGGGTCATCCCGAGTTTACATCTGTTCATGACTTTAGTAATCGGAATCAATCGCCATCTATTCATACCCATTCATTTGAATGAGAAGGTGTGTCCAAACTTTTGGTCTGTACTGTTAGTCCAACAGATTTTGAAGTGTTGCATAACAGCTTTCAGAATCCTTTAGAACAGGGGTGTCCAATTCCAGGCCTCGAGGGCCGGTGTCCTATATGTTTTCCAATCAACCTGCTGTAGAAGCTCCTAATTGGCTAAACACACCTGATCCAGGTAATCAACAGCAGATGAGGCAGCGTTTCATGGAAAACAGCATGGACCCCCCTGCTTTAGAACAACGGTAACTGCATAAACGATCGAGGACTCACGGTAATTCAAAGATCATCAACACTCGGGCTGACAGAGCAAACTAAATTTGGATTGAGAAGGTGACCATCTTCTCACGGTGTTATCTCACACTTGTTTTATTTGTTCTGTTTTTTACAAAAAAAGAAAAAAAGGAATTGAGAAGATTTTGAGACATTCTGAGATCATTTGAGTTTTTAATATATCTTTAATATATCTTTAAAATGTTTGGAAAATTCTAGAAATGGCAACTCTGTTTAAACGTTAACTTGTCCGTTAGCTTTTAAACGTTGTCAGGAAATAATTCACGTTGTTTGAACTATCGTAACGCTTCGACCTTTTTACTCAAGTGACGTAACACCAGCAGATTTCGAAGTGTCGCATTTCAGCACAAAGCTGTTTATTTTTATCAGCTTTTAGCATCTGTAGAAGTCACATGATGTGCGTGAACGGTCAAAGAGTTACAGTAATTCAAAGAATGTCAACATTTGGGCTGACAGAGCAAACTAAATTCCATCTTAGTAGGTCACCACGTTCTCTCAAAGGTTTCTCACACTTCAGCATGTTCTGATTTAGAAAAAGAAAAAAAAATCGGTTGAGACATTTCCGAAAACGTTATAATTTATCTTCAGAGTTTAGAAAGAGCCTCGAAAGTTCATCTTTTATCACAGTCGCCAGTGGACAGGAAGTTAACTATCGTAACCTTTTGACCGTTTAACGCAAATTACGTAACTCCAACGGATTCACAAGTGTTACATATCAGCGCAAAGCTGCTTTTCTCAGCTGTCAGGATCTGTTGAAATGGCATTAATCAGGTAAACAGTGAAAGAGTTACGGACATTTGAAACTCAGTAGGTCACCACATTGTCACAAAGTTGTGACAAGTTCTGACTCAAAACGAAAAAACACAAATTGAGATCATTTCACTTTTTAATGTAACTTTAATGTTCCAGAAGAGCCTTGAAAATTAACCTCAATTGCCGGTGGACAGGAAGTAACACACGCATTTTGAATAATCGTAACTTTTTAACACTTAGCGTAGTTCCAACAGATTTTGAGGTGTTGCATATCAGCACAAAGCAGTTTTTCTCAGCTTTCAGAATCTGTTGGAGTACTGCTATTTGCGTAAATGGTCCAAGAGTTCGGATAATTCAAGCTACAGCTCCGGTGTTGAAGGGTTAAAGACTCCTCTGCAGATGTTCAGCACAGTTCCTCACAAACATCTGTTGCAATTCTCCTGCAATGTCATCCCAGAGAGACGTGACCTCTCACCACAGAGAATCTGGGATGTTGCAGATCCTCAGGTATTCTCCAAATGTAGTCATCAGTGTGAAAACGGCCCAAAATGTCTTCATAAAATCAGCGTTTTATTAATGTTCGGAGAGGCGATACGATGCACCTTGCTGTCAGCGTGTGGTGGTTCTCTTTGCATCACAGCCTCTGTGTGCCAGAGTATTACTGGACAATCCTCACAAGCTGATGCAAGCGTCTTGTTGATCCAGATGCTGCTTGAAATCCTTCCAGCTGAACTCGGCGCCAATTTTCTGCTTGTTTGGACCTTTACGTTGGCGTGTTGCCTCTCCTGCAATGCCACCAGTGCATAAAAAAGATTTAAAAAAAAAAAAACATAAAATCTGACAATTTTAGCTGCAGTAATGTTTGATTTCTACCAAATGGACTGGTTGGATTTGAACTGGTGCAGTGCAAATTTCTGTTTGCTTAGAAAACGATCCCCAGAGACAAGTTTGTTGAAATGTTTATGATTTTAACAAGGTACGAGGGTGTCCACAGCACAAGAGTGTGGGACTGCCGCTGAGATTTACGGCAGCCTCAGAAATGTTTCTTGCAGGAGCGTCCATCCTCCGAGAAGGCGCTGAACAGAAGCCAGCGCATGAATCCCAGCGCAGGATCCACTTCTTAAACAAAACCAGATTTTTTTTTTTTTTGCGTGGCGGTGGGGGGAACGTATTTGTCTTTCCTGCATTTTACGCTGAGCTGTCAGCAAACGACACAGCTTCCATCTATCAATGCAGCATTTTCCTGCAGAAAGAGTGGTGTATTTCACTAGCACTCCATCCTTTTTCTGAGGAGATGTTGAGGTTTTCGCCAGCCGGGTGCTGCACCTTGGAAAAAAGCCGCTCACTGGCTTCCTTGGTTACTCTGGCGATCTCATGTTCTCGCCATCACTTTCTGGAGAATCTGGATTGTCCATCTGCGTCTTCCGTAGGACCCCTCGTCCAAAGGAAGCACGCTCCTTTCCTTGAACTCTTCCCCTCCTGCCCGGTCACGTTAAACCTGGCAGCCTTCCGTTTAATGATGTGTCCAGAGACAGTCAGTGCTTTTCCACTTTGAGCGAAGGCACTGATAAAACAGCGCACTTGCATTTCCAGCCTGCAGATTTCCCACCGCTACATAAATGCTGGAAATTCCTTCTTTTTTTTTTTTTCTCCCTTTCTTTTTTTGCATGGGTAATTAAACAAACTGCGGTTTGTGAAACAGAAAACAAAAAGCCACAATTCACAGTCAGATTTTCCAATTATTAGCCTGACCTAGAAATCCTGGGTTGTCTATATAATGCTTGAGCAGGCAGGATTGGGATGATTTCAAAAAGACTCTTTTTGGCTCCTGTGTCAGCACTTTTTAATTCATCCTGAAATATTCATTTATTATTATGAGTCCTGGACTGAAGGACCAGATTGTTCTTTCTTACTGCGCCTCATCAAAATTTGCACACACCTAGTGCCGGGGGAAAATGCATTTTGGGCATCCTCCCGTAAAAAATGATGACATCACAGCAAGAGAAACCATCAGAAAAACATGAAAGGGAGCAATAATTTTAAAGGAGCCCGACGAAAACACACGCTTTTAAATTTTTATGGCATGGCCACAGAACCGGGCGGCCATTTGAAATTTGCCGATTTTCGCACAATATGGGAAAAGAAAACTTCACAAAATTTCCCTTACAAGGTTAAGTTTACAACCACAACCAGAGTTTTGTTGATCTTTGACCTTAAGAAGAAGAAGAAGAAGCCATCTTGAATTTTTACTTCCTGCTACAAGTTTAAATTCCTCCTGTAGGGACTTGGGATATTTATCGCCTCTTAAGTTCTTGAGGGAAAAAAATGTTGAATTAGAAATTGATGCTTTTTACCAGCACTTGCATGGCAAGCTTGCAAAAGTGGCATACTCCTTTTGCTTGCACTTTTTCTTTTATTGTAAAAATGTAAAAAGTGAATCGTTGAGTCAAGCTGAACAAAAATGATGTGACATACCATATGAACAATTAGGAATGTGGGCGTGGTTAACAAAATACATCAAAGGGCGGGTAGATAGGCCATAGAACTCCGGCTGTAGCTCTGAATGGAGCAGCAGACACCTTGTGTTAATGTCCATTCCTGCAAACTGAGTTAAGCAGAACATTTCAGCGATGATGTAAGCTAATTCTGCCTTATTGTAAAAAAAATAAAAAGAGAGCAGCCTCACACAACGCAATGGCTTTTGCTTTTGGTTGATCTTTTGACTTGCAGCAGTGGCAGATGATCTGACGATGGAGGAGAACGAGGCCTTCTTCTTTTACTCTTAGGTTCTTGAGCTGCAGATGTAGGATGTGTAAACAGCACGTCACAGGCGTGCACGCGCACGCGCCCGGCCTCAAACACCCACGCGAAGCCGCCGCATCCGTCAGCAGCAGGGGATTTGTATGGATTACGGGATGATCAGGACACCCCTCCCCTCCCTTCCAAGTTGAACACTGAGCTTGAACGCCCAAGCGAAAGCATCTGAAGAAAGACCTCCTGTGTCCCCATCACCGCCAAAAATGGTGTCGTTTTCCTCCACGTGGAGCTAAAGGGGAAATCTTTGACCCCTCCATGAATGAGAGCTCGCCAGAACAAAGAGGCGTCTCATAGAAAAGGACAGGCTTTCCAGTTCAGGACGTGCACACCAGGTGAAGCTGAGATTGGTTGGATTTGAGGACACTCGGGAGCAACGCAAATCTTTACCTTTTGAAACTCCTCCTCACTTGTATCCAGCCATGTAATGCAGACGCCACAGGAAGAGGAACAGGGATACAAAACCAGAACGGAGATCACCAGCACTTACGATGATGTCATCCTGGGCTGTTGTCTTTGCTCTTCATCGAAAGGCCACGAAAAAAAAAAGAGATTTTAAGAAACCAGAAACCCAGATGAATCTTAAAACCGGCAGTAAGACAGATGGGTTTAGGTATTTCAATAAAAAGTATGATAGGTCCCATTGAGTGTATATGAGAACTGGACTGAGTGGCATCCCCTTCCTCCAGGTCTCTTATACAGTCAATTATCCCAAAAGCTTCAACATGAAAGTGCTGGTGTTATTATTTAAGCAATTTTGAGTGTCTATAAAATGGAAACCTTCAAAAGTGTCTAAATTGAAACAATATGATAAAGGAGGGAGGAGCAAATATTTTCCACAAAGTTAAACTGGCATTTATGTTTAAACTTACCCCAATCCTGTATGATAAAAGTAAATGACCCCCAATCCCACTGACTGGCATTAAAAGAACCGGAGATAAAAATGTAAGAAATTGTGAATTAAAACTGAATTTTTAATTTACCGTTTGCAACCCTTTAAGTGTGACAAAGGTAACGAGGAGCAAGTAGATATATGGTGATAGCACTGTATGTGTGCAACGTCAATGACAGACGTCACACAAACACTTCATACACGCCATAAAATCTTTGTGGTACCAGTGATAAAGAGGAAGTTTCCAGCACTTTGAACAGCTTTCATATTCCCCGGCCGGCTGTAAAGCACTCCGACTCTTGGAAAAAGAGGAACGCGTTGCCTCCAAAAAATCCGCTGGTTTTATAGACTGTGGCGGAGCTGTAAAACTCAGTACTCTCTGTACCACTGTGAGATCCCAAATCGAAGATGCTTGACTGACATGAAGCCACACGCTGACATCAGAGAAAAAGGCTGCAGGAAAGTTCATATCGCACACGCTGAACATGGGAAATCATTTTCCCTCTTATGTAGAACTGTTTAAGATAGAAATGCTAAGGTTTTAATGCACATAACATAAACCAATAGTTAAAATAGATTTAATTTCAATTTTAAATTAAATGAAACATGTTATTAAATAAAATGACACATGTGACCAAGTCCAAACCAACAAGTGAGTTTCTCATATTTCATTCATAAGCAGCACATTGTAACAGTAATAGTAATATTTAATTTAAAATGGCATATTTAAAAAGAATATAACAATTTCAAACATGATTGAAAGCAGTAAAAAAAACAATGAAAGGTTCATTTGAGTAAAAATTCCCAACATCCTCTCAATTTTAGCTATCACAAAATTTTTCATATTTTGTCCAAATTTTAAGTAAAAAACAACAAAAAAGCTCCAGCGAAACTCTTTTTTTAAAGGTTTGTGGCGAAACTTTCACAAACAAAGCACTCGTCAATGAAGACGCACGACGGAAAGAACTGACTCCTTGAAAACCATCGGTGGAATTTTGGACACAATTTGAACGTGATTGAAAGGGAAAAGTAACCTTTCTATACAACTCCAAGTCTTTCCATCCATTCTGATTTACAGAACCCAAACCAAAATGTGCAAATGAAGGATTTAAAAGGACTGTTTCTGAAATCAATCTTGAAAATAGCAGATGTCTCCATTTTTACATGTAATTCTGTTTTTAACCACCTCCTTACTAATGGTGTGTGCAACATGCCTCCCACAAGGTGTAGTTCTTTACAATAGCATGAGCGCTAAAGTAAATGCAGCCAGTTCAGTTCACTATGAAACCACCAGGGGGCAGCTGTTAGCAATCACTGTTCACTCTTATGTGAAATGGTCCAAATTTGAGATTCAGTTCAAACTCAGTCCAGTTGTAATATACAGTCAATGATCTAAAGACTTGATGGAGTATCAAGTGTTAAACCTTAAATCTTGACATTGTTTTCTAAAGGTGGCGTTGGAATTCCCAAAACTCCTTGTTTTCTTCCAACGTTTTCCCTATTTTGGTCAATGTTTACATTACACTGGGCCAAAGAGACCTCTAATGATCCAATTGTTGGTCATGTGACCACACCCTCACCATTTTTCAGCCCTACCTGATGAAGGTGTTTATTTTTCAGGTCGTCTGTCGTTCCGGTCGTTGTGATTTTTCCGGGATTTCCCCGTTCGCCACACACACAAGTTCACTCAGGCTAAAAAAAAAAGGTGCGACTTCTCCATTCCAACTCTCGCCATTAAACTCAGGAGCAGGAGGGAGAGTCAGACACTAGTTGAAGCGGTTGGCACAGCAACGCATCTCTGATGCTGTCATTCCGGTTTGTTTAACAACAGTGGCAGAAACGGCTCTTTGTTTAGTAGGGATTACAGCAATTATCTGTGGCACTGAAGCCTTTAAACCCAAAGCTTTTAGTACTGATTATTATTGCATGCCCCCCTCTCCGATTATCCTTTATGTTGTTCGCAGAGTTCCCTCTTGGCTCCAGCTGTTTGTGCAGCAGTGGGGCAAACTATTTTCAGAATAAGAGCGGATGTGAATCTGTGTGGAGCTTTATTGCGAGCGATGAGGCGCAGCCCCACTCCGGGCTTCCAGCAGCCATTATATAATTACAAGCAAGAGCTGGAAGTCATATTTCTTTATTTCCAAATGTCCTGACATCAGATCTCATTAAATACAGAACAGCAAATTACAACGACTAAAACTTTGAACACATTTGGTGTGAATTGATGAAAGATTCCAGCTTTTTTTTTTTTTTTTTAGATCTTTACTGTTTTGTTCAGAAAATGTCAAATCTGGGATAAATCCAGTTTCTTCTTCTCTCTAAATAATGCAGGTGTGCAGAGTATTTTTAGCAACGTCCTGCCTGACGGAGAATGTGAAAGCCTCCCAGCGGGCCTCCCTGTCTCCTCGACCTCTCATTCACACCTCTGTTAAAGACCCACTCCAGTCATCTCTTGATTTATGTTAGAGACCTTCTCATTGGTCGTTTAAATATGATTATTAGCCAAAATCCTAAAAATCTGTGTTGTTTTTAGGACATGGCTTCTGCAGAGTGGCAGGAGTTCAATAGAATTTCACCTCTGAGTTGTTGGACTGTTGGCTCTGAGCAACCCCGCCCCCACTTCCCCCCACCGATGCAGAGAGCTCCCTGTTTACACTTTCTTCCCTCTAGTAGTCTACAAGTGGATGCGTCAGAATGGTCACAATTGCAATCTTTTTCTGACTGCATTTTTTTTGTCTGCTACTGATTCACAATGATTTCAATAAAGAAAGTCTTTAACTATGTCCTCCATCATCAGAAGAATGTTAAAAACACCAAAAACACAATTTTCCTCAGAGTGGGTCTTTAATTTCTCCATGAGAGGAGACTCCGAGGCCTCGGTCCAAAACGACGTTGTCCGAACCGGCCCAACAGAGAGCAAAGTTAATGCCTTTTGTCAGCACTGACAGACTTATGAGCCAAGAAGAAATTAACGGCGAGGAGGGAAAGGCATTTCCTCCTTGTAAATGCCACGTTAAATTATTATTTCATTTGGTAACAGGGAAAAGCCCATCAGGCTTGTTTTGTTCAAGGTGAGCAGGGGAATTGTAAAAGCAGGGAGCGAGTTTCCTAAAAGCCACTCAAGAAGGTGGGGGTGGGATGGAGTACCTTAAAGATCCACTCCAATGAAAACTGTGTTTTTGACATGTTCTTGTAGCATTTTTCTGATGATGGAGGGCATTAAAAGAAAATTGAGCTTAACATTGCATATTTTAATATTTAGCGATTCAAATGGTTGTGAATCGGGAGCATTGGTCGGAGGGCTCCAACCAAATGA
This sequence comes from Oryzias curvinotus, assembly GCA_023969325.1. NCBI lineage: Eukaryota > Metazoa > Chordata > Actinopteri > Beloniformes > Adrianichthyidae > Oryzias > Oryzias curvinotus. The sequence goes on from CM043728.1 coordinate 18,270,549, forward strand.
AGCCAATTCAGTGGACGTCACCATGTTGGAGCCAGACGTGGTCAATTAGAAGTGAGTGGTCCAAGATGGTCAGAGTCTCTACGGCAACCACTCTCGCCAATCAGGAGGGAGCTTGTTGAAAGGTCACATCCCTACCACTTAACACTGGGCTACATTAAATCTGTCAAACATCTTGAATGTTGGATGGGGGGGCAGCAGGCTCCAGCTACTTTTATTGGGGCATCTAATTGGTTTATAATTTGTATAACTTGAAAAAAATTATTCTGGAAAAAATACTTTCCAAAGAAGTCCAGTTCTCAAATACAGTGAATAGATTTGACAGGGCCCCCCTGTCGCAGTGTAGAGCGTCCACAATCACACACCCACCCACGCACTTTAGACAATTTAGATTAACCTATGAAGCATGTTTTTGGACGGTGGGAGGAAGCCGGAGACACTGGAGAGAACACACACATACACGGGTAGATCATGCAAACTCCACACAGAAAGGTCCCACATTGATGTTCTGGTTCTGGTCCCCCTGCCGGGACTTGAACCGGGGGGCCTTCCTGCTGTGAGCGCTAACCACTGCGCCACCGTGCGGCCCAACCAGATTTATATAAAGGTTAATCTGAGTGTTAATTCTTGAATTTGCGATATTTTTTTGGTTATATGATACATTTTCTCTCAGATTTGTTGAGTTGTTTGACCCAAAGCAAAAACCAATACCCTGATTGTAGAATAAATGTGATTCGAACAAGATAGCTGTGAACCAGATATGTAAGGGCTTAGTACATAGAAGGAAAAACTCTAAAGCTGGACCCAGTTTAGCTTCCAAAGAATGAACGTCAACCTCTTTTTTTACTAAATAAAAACCGAAATTATGACCAGGTCCTGTTTGTGGTTCATTTCTAAACAACAAACGTCTGAGTTTATGAATGTTTAAGGCTGTAAATCCAGTCCAGTCTCTGTAAACTGCATATGAACCGTGCAGGTACTGCAAATAGTCAATTCACTCTATAAATTGTATTTTTTTCCTCTGCTGTCCGGAGCTTTATGTTTCACTGCAAAATGAATCAAATGCATTGTGGCGGGGGGCCAGACGTCACGCTTTTAGTGAAGCTACGATAATGGCCGGGTCACAAGTCAGGTTCTCCTGATATTTGAACACCCCTAATGGCAGTGATTTTTTTTTTTTCCATGAAAAATTTACAGTATATCGCGTTGCAGACCGCAGACTTGTTTTGGCAGTCGTTTCCCTGAGAAAAAAAAAAAAAAAAAGAAGGAAGGCAGTCATATTCCTGCTCAGATTATTCCACTCTTTGCTTTGGCAAGTCGTCCATGTCTACCTGCAAATAGAGGTCGACCTTCCCTTGAATTTGCCCTCCTGTTTATTTACAGTTACAGAAATGGCCACCGAATTGGCTTCATTTGGTTGGAGGCCATTTGTATGGGTGGCGTCACACTCGGTCCAGTTTTCATATACAGGCGACAGTCAAACCACATCATTTACGATGAAGCTTTCTTAAGTCAGTGCTTCTCCAAACTCTTCCTTGGGCCACAAACGGTTTAATCTCAGAGAATTAATGGAGCGGCCTGTACGAGACTAAAGTTGGTGTCTGACTTTTTGAAGCTCTCAGTTTCCCTTAACCCTTCCCATAACCCTTGTGCTATCCTAGGTACTTTAACATTGGGAGTGAGGTCATCTAGAGCCACTAGACAGTGCGCTGAACTTTTTTCTTCAATGAATTGTGATCTTCACTGGTGTCCATGGATTACATGAAATCTTCTTCACCTTTATCCAACTTTGTCATGGTAGGGAGAACACGTCAATGGTCATCTTGACCCCATAGGATAGCACAAGGGTTAAAAGCGTTGCTCCAAAATGAAACCTAGTATAAACAGACGGTCTGAAAGTGTTTGTAAATTCTTTACAGAGGATGAACATTACACAAAACAAACATATTGAGTTGTCAAAATTCCTTAAAATTCAAAAACCTGATTTTACATGAACCGCAGTGCTAAGACAACTGTGTTATGATATACAAATGGGATATTCTTTAGATTTCATGGGTTTTTATGCAGGCTGGCTGTGACTCCGCCCACTTTGCTAATTAGCCAGACTTCATTTAAAAAACTCTCCCTAAGCCTTTGGTGTTGTCTTGTCTCTTGTGCTGTGTCTTCTTGATAAATTTAGATTTCAGGGAAAAGAAATTTATAAAAAAAAAGGTTTTTAATAAATAGTGGCACATTTTGTTTTTTGTTTTTTTAAATATGACAGCGCATCTTCTATGTTAAGATTTCTTAAGAGACCTGTCTTAATTTGCGTAAAAAAAACTATTGTACTCTTCACAACTTATTGATTCTCTGCAGGAGGTTTAAACTTTTTTTTTGTAAGATTTTTTTATAAGATCCATTGAAATGTGTCAAGTAATATAGACCAACAAACTTCACCAATGTCTGACTTTTAAAATAAATGCATCAAAATAAAATGTTTTAACTTTATTAGCAGCATCCTTGTTACTTTAGACAGCTGGTTAGTGAATAATCTGCGTTATTATTATGGTCTTTGAGAAGAATAAATCCATATTTGGACTGAAGACTCCTGGTTTTTGTCTGTTAAATGCAGCTTTTTTTTTTATTCTGGAGTCAAAGGCTATTCTTTTGTTTCTTCACTGGTTCAAGAAACTTTCCAAAGACTTTGGAAGCCCCTTCAGAGCCTCTGTTTTGAGAGAAATTTCTGTATATTTACATTTCGTAGAACAGCAGAGGCACTTGTCTCCATCCATGAACCGTCTCTGCTGTCCTCCTCCACCAGGTAAACCAACGGGCTACGGTCCCAATGCGCGGCGGTCACGCGGCATTGTGGACGAGTGCTGCTTCCAAAGCTGTGAGCTCCGGCGTCTGGAGATGTACTGCGCGCCGGCGAAGACGAGCAAGGCAGCTCGCTCTGTGCGTGCTCAGCGCCACACCGACATTCCCAGAAAGGTCAGTACTCCAGGACAGAGAGCGGAGAAGGCCACGGAGCGGAGGACCTCACAGCATTCAGACAAGACAAAAAACAAGAAGGTGAGCACAAAAGCAAAGGTTTTCATATAACACTTTGAATGTTTAATCAACTTTAGTACAGGAAATCCTATTTGGTGAGACCTTACCAGTGGGAAACACTGATGTGTGTGTTCACCAGCATTTTGTGGTCCTGTTAGACTTTGAACTGGTCTGTTTGGTCCACACTAGAGTTTAATTCTGTAGATATTCTTTTGCGGTCATCACCGACTCAGTGGCCTTGTGGATGAGTGTCTTCCCTGAGACTGGTAGGTCGTGGGTTCAAATCCATGGCAGAGATTATGAGATTCTGGAAATGGGTCCCATGACAAAATTGAATTAAGCCTGAATTTGCCTCCCCACTCAACAATCAGAAATAATGGGTTGGATTGGGGAGTTAGACCACTGAATGTTTCCCGAGGGCGGTTCACTGAGACTTTCACTTTAACTTGGTAAAAAAGTGGACAATGACAAAAATGAGGCAGGACTTTTCTTGATTTTTACCGCCTTGAACTTCATTAAATTCAATTGCGTTTATTTGTAAGGTGCAAAGTAAATTGAAGTCGTCTCAAGATGCAAGAAACTGTGAAACCTACAATAACAGCAAAAAAAGTAACTGCAAAGAAAATAAAAACTCTCCAAATAAAAAAATGATTTTTAACGTTTTTTTTTTCTTTCCATTTGCACTTTCTGTTTTTGTTTGCATGGTTACTTTTTTTTTTGCTATGATGGTGAGTCTCAGCCACCATAAAGAAACATCCAACTGAGCAAAGTTATTTTAAATTAATATTATTCAGTTGAGTTTAAACGTATTAAGAAAATAACTCATGTGAATAGAATCCCCATAATGAGTAAGCAATGGTTAGCTTCCTGCTTAATGACAGACACTTTGGTCACTTAACGGGAAAACAATTCGAAATACCTGAATGAGTCGAAAGTTATTGAATAATTTTGCCTTTTGGAACCAAGTCCAAAGAACAGTCAGGACCATTTCACACTGACTCGAGCAACATTTTAGACAATTTTTTCCCCTTTGGTGAGAACTGATAAATATTTGTAAAGTATTTAACTGTTTTAGAAAATTGAGAGAATGTAGCAGGATTTACATTGTAGATTCTCGTTGTCCTGCAAATGTTTTAAAAGTTTATTTGTTTTACGTTTTAACACACACATAGTAAAGAAAACTCATATTTTTCAATTGTTGTTCATAGAAATTACATCTTAAAAATGTTTATTGGCACCTTTCTGCGGATGAGAGTGTGAGCTACTTATTTTGTAGGAGCCATTCAGAAAAAAATCATCTAATTTTCAATCTTTTTTTCCACAGAGACCTTTACCCGGGCATAGTCATTCATCCTTCAAGGTACGCATTCACCTTCATTGTTACCTTACTCAAAAAAAAAATCAATGTTCTATTTTTATTATGTGCATTATCCTTCACTTATTGTTACTGATTGAGATTATTGTCTAAAAGCATCAAATTTAAGCAAAAGGCAAAAGTCATGAGCAGATAGAGTGACTTCACTGTTTAAAAATAGTCTCTGTGTAACAGCGATCCAAAAAAAGCTTGGACATTTTGTCCCCTTCTCAAAGCAGAAACCCGCAGTAACAGAAGAAGCTGAGTGGTTTTTGTGATATTCCTGCTCCTCAGGGAAAATCTCTAGTCTGCTGATGAACTTTGTGTCTTTAAAACTCAGATTATTTACACGAAAGACAGATTTAATGCAGAAGATGTCTTTTCAGGGGCTGACGTTTAGCTAAATTAACCAAATGTTTGAATAGAAATACAATTTTTTTTAAAGAAAAACTAACACTTGAAAGATTATAACATCAAGGCGTATATTTCTTCAAAAACATAAAGTCAAGTGCTTATATTTTTATATATTTGAATTGGTTTGGTGTAGGGGCGGAGCTACAGTAGAGTGTGAGGCCATCACAAATAAAAGGATACAAATATTTTATTTCTAACTGCTTTTTCATTATTATTATTATTATTGTTTTTATCTCATTTAGAAATATTGCTTTTGTTATTTGTTGCTTAAAGAAGCTTGTATTGATGATCTTTGTCAAAAATGATACCAATATTGACTCAGAAATTGTGGCGGGAGGCCGGTGTGGGTAAAAGCTTTTACCTGATCCAAGTACGGTAATCAGCAGCAGATAAGGCAGGGTTTCTGGAGAACCAGTGGGAGTCTGGCCCCTCCAGCCCTGGAGCTCGACACCCCTGCCCTATAGCGTTCCTTTCAGGGGACCAAATGTTTTCGCGAGTGAACATTTTCTGCATTCTTTAGAGGTTCACGAATGTCTTTTTCTTCTCTGCAGCAGGACGTGCATCAGAAAAACTCCAGTCGAGGCAACCACGGCGGCAGAAGTTACCGAATGTAGAGACGGAATGGACAAACGCCCAGCGACTTGGGAGGGAGATGAGGGAGTGGCCTTACCTGTTACCCCTGTGGAACGGTTCACTGTAAAACAAAACAGGGAGGACGCCAACCATGGAGTGAGACGCTCTTCAAAAATGATTTAGAGCTTAGTTTTTAGGGTGTAATGGGGGGGAGGTCTCATGATTATTTTATACACTGCACCATTCCATATTTGTTAATGCAATGTAACAGACTAGATTAGCTGCTGAACAAGAACTTGTGACACCTGTGTGTGAGCTCCAAGGATCTCTGGGAAAGGTGGGCTCCAGCCAATCAGAGAGCAGCAGGCTGTGGTTGGGAGTTTGTGGTCCTCTACACGAAGAGAGTGGATCCCTTCACTCCTTTGTTTTTTTTAGAACTGGATAGCACGTCAGCATTATAACATTCACCCCCCCCCCCTCATACAAAGATGGCGCTTTACCTTCAGAGCTTGTTTTTCTGCACCATGCATTACTGTGGATATGAAACTCTTCAGTTTGAGGTCTCTAAACATCCTCTATGCCACCTTGAGTTTAAATATAACCATGAAGGGGCCCGAGAGCAATCAAAATCCACTTAAATATAAAATCAAAAGTGTTTTTCCAAACAGACAAACCATCAACATGAGCTACAGTCCGAACTTAATCCTTTAATTTGTCTTTTTTGTTGTTGTTGTTACATCATAGCATAATGTTTCATTTGCTGCTTAAAAGAGGCCAGTGGATTCAAAGTCCATTTGGCATGAATAAATGAGTTGGTCAAATAGAGATAATGGGACAAAATGTTTATTATCCTTTTGACGTGTCGCCACTCATGGCAAATCTGTCCCGCGCGCCGGCGTTTCAGCTCAAAGGGATGGCTCTTCTGAACTTTCTGTGTAAGCCACGGTACGTTGGTCCGCAGTTTGTCCAAATACCTTGACTTTAAAGCAACTACCAGAGCTGCCGTGACACACAGAAACTGTGCAACAGCAGCTGTTGCTGGAATTTGGTAACCTAAATTGATAGCAATAGCGCACTGAGGCAACACGAGATCTGTTGCAAAGTTCAGCAGATGCAACAGTTTGGCAAACATTTTCAGCCAAAACAACCCCCCCCCGATACATGAGGGACAGGGTACACATACGCAGAAATGTACATAAATAAAATCCCTCACACAGAGATGTGGAAGGTCACATGAAATAAAGTTTAAGTCCTTGTATGAGGACTGATAGTACTTGCTTTTATTTTGAAGGGTCCAACATCTCTGGCTCATCTATGTGTGTATAATCAAACAATACTACAATTATGTTAACCTATGCATTCCTATCAATCGTTGTACATGATGGTTTCATATAGTATAACTGTATTAAGAATCCTATCCACTGTATAATGGTGCTATTTTATAGTTTGTTACTTGCAAAAGATGGCTAAGTTAAACAGATGGCAGGGCTTACGTCGTCGTCGTGGGTCTTCCCTTTTGCACAGCCTTGTGGCCACCATTTAGTAGTGTTTTTTTAAGCTGTTTTGATAAGGTTGTAGTGTGAACATGTGAACATACGTGTGAAAATATGTGAGAAGATGAAAAAAAAATTCTTATAACATTAGGAATATTCAAAATATACTCCCAAAAATTAAAGAAAATGTTCTTTTTTCTACATTTTTTTCATTCATTACTCTAGAATGGGGCCCTGATGCCAAATACTAAAAAAGTTCTGGTTCTTCCAATGTCACATAGATGGTTGAAGGTTATGGTGAGCGCATGTCTGTGCAGATAAGTGTGTGCGCTCGTGCGTGTGCCTCCCAGGAAGCCAAAACACTAAATTATTGACATATTTGGATTATGCAACCAACCTACCACTAAAGTGGATAAAAGGAAGACAATCATTACATTTTGAACAGTCAGGACACTTATGCAACAAACCCAGGACAAATGTGAACAGATCACAAAAGTCCAAAAATATGAAAATCCAACGCAGGAAAGGTTAAATTAAATTTTCATTCCTGTGATTTTATGGCCCCATTTTAGTGTTATCATCTAAAAAAAACACAGATTTTTGACATCCATCCAGTCGGAGGGATTTCTGTTCGACTTTAATCCAAACTGCACTTAGAAATGCTCCGTTTACTATAAAACATTCACAAAGTCTGGCAACGCAATAACCCAAATAGATTTAGAAAGTGTTCAACTATGTTATCAAAATTTTACAGCTCAGTTTATGTTGCACCTTATTTAATGCATCAATTAAAGGGCCTATATCATGTAAAAAAAAAATCCATTTTTTTGAGCTTTTAAGTGTATCATATCGTTAATTCTTCACAAAACACAACCCCAAAGCGGTACTTTGATCCATTCACGCATTTCTTAGTATTCCACTAAAAACCTGGGCTCTGACCACCAGCGCCTCCCAATCCATGAAAACATAATTCACTTTGAGAAGAGGTGGTTCGTCCTGCATCCAATCTGCAGAGACAACAATGGCTCGCTGTTCTGCGTGAGACAATGTTGGGAAGAAGTTTTTCTCTCAGCTTTTTAAGGACCAGTCAGAAGCTTCCTGGAGACATCTTCGGGGTCATTGTGGTACCTCGTGCACTTTAAATACCAGATTACAATTAGGTCGAGAGTGTAAGGTTCCAGAATAGGCACATCCATCTTTGCAAAAAATTTTGGATGCTGTTTGTTTTTGTGGGCGGAATGCAGTCATGCTGCCGAGGCCGACTCTACTATCATATATATGGATATAATTTACTCTGAAAGGCTTAAGAAAATAACATGATGAAGGCCTTTAAAAAAACTGATTGATACTGATCTATTTTTTCAAAGTAAAAAATACACGCTCAGTTCATTTTTTACTTAAATGTGTGCAGTTTTGGTGAGCACTGCTATAACTCTTCAGCTTTGCCTTTGATAGCACATAACTTTAATTTTTCTCTTCTTTTAAACAATTCACTCACGTAAAAACATAAAAAAAAAAACTTCAAAGTTGTTGCGGGTAAATAACAGATTAATACCACTTTCATATCAGTATCTGTTAGTATGGCTGTCAGGAAGTTTAAAATGATCACTGTTCAATCTACTCTTCAAACTTACACCTATATTTACAAAACTTGTGAAATTTTCTCTGTTTGCTTGGAAAATTACAAGAACACCACTGACATTGGTACTTTTGTGGATATTTTTACCTTTTTATTTTAGCATAAAAACAGTAAAAAAAAAAACTCATTAGATTCTCCTGTTTATACGTAAACAACAAAGTTATAGACTAATGCTTCACTATTTCTACAATGAATTGGAAGTATTTAACCACAAAATGTGTGTTCTTGTTTCCTTATTTTCTCTTTTTTGGTTAAACCAAATCCTGGCATTTTTCTTGTACCCTAATTATCTACACAGCCATTGACCGTATATTAATAACTGGACAGAGTGTGTGAGACGCCATCCATAGAAAATACCTTGCTTCCGGTTCCAACCATTGTTCTGCGATATGTCCGTCGTCGGACATATCGTCCTCAGTGAGCCGTGATTGGTCCATGTCAGTCTGAGCCTACATTTCTATGGCAACCACTCTCTCTAATCAGTAGTGAGTTTGCTAGAAGGCCACACCCCTTCCACTGAAACGGGGCTCGGGAGAATCTGTCAATCTAACGCTTCGAACGTTCGTCCTTAGGCCACCTACTTTTATTGAGTCATCTGATTGGTCAGTTTACTGTTTGAATAACCTGCGCGACGGCAAAAATATCCTGAAAAAATTATAAGGATTAGCAAAAGCGCGTTAAAAAGAAGTCGCAGAGCAAGGATGATTATTCTGACCAACAGAATGAATGAGTAATAGCTGTTGATATCTCTATAGAAGCCTGTGGGATTTTGACTTTTTTGGACCAGCAGGTACTTCCTGTTTGGAACACAAGAGGGGCGGGGTCACTCAGTCCAGTTCTCGTATACAGTCAATGTACACAACTAAAGGAACTATGCTATGCACATACTAGTTGTTAGTCCAGTCACACTTTAGTAGATTATTTCCTGCTTCTTGACAGTTAATCATTTACTACTGGAAGGCCTATTATTTCCATTTATTTGGTGCTGCATTTGTAGGAAATGGCTAATTTGGCTAGTTTCTCATGGGTGCTACACATATTCAGCTCTGCTGCTAATCAGACAAATGTTTATTTCTTTCAAAAGTGGCAAAAGTTAAAAGGGTAATAAAAAGACTTTTTCCGTAGTACAAGATTCATTGCCAAGAAAGATTTATACTACAAAAACACAACTTTCCCTAAGTTGATTAGGCTTATTTAAATGTAGTTTTAGCCTGTTTTTGTTTTTTTAGTTTCTGTCAGTTCAAACTGTACCAGCGCTTACCTAGTTGTAAATCTGCTTTTTTATTTTTTTTTTACTTTAGCACATATTTGATAAAATAACTTTATCTCCTTGCTTGCAAAATAGCATCACGTATAAATCAAAATTGCATAGCCAGTAGAACTAATATGGACTTTTATTTTTCTTTTGTACTTTTTCACCCGTATTCCAATATATCAAGCTGACCTGTTCTTGCTGTTTGAACGAGCCAGCTTTTTTTCTTTTTTTATTGCAATGCTCCAAATGACACGGAGAGACCTTCCTTTTAACCGAGACAAGTGCAGGACCACACCTCATGATTGATGTTGTCACACCGGTCACATGTCTTTGAACCCCGGACCACACCAGTCTTGTCTTCCACTGTTTTTCTGAAGTCCTCAAGTCCAGAACCTCCCGCTACGACCTTTACCCTTCCTTCTCATCAATACTCTGCATAGAAATGTTTCAATAAACACTTTTGCGTATATAATGGTATGCTCCTTGCCTGTATAAAAATGAGTGTGAAAAAAAAATGAGTGTGTCTGTAGTGGTGTGTGTGTTTTCCACCATATTTAGGCTTTTTAATTGAATTTGGAATATTTTTTTGGCCCATTTCTCCCAACAAGTCTTTTCTTTCTGACTAGAATGAGCTTGAATAAAGGTTTTCCACCTTGAGTCCTTTAGTACAAACCAAAGACTTTTTTGATAAGAACAAACAGTGAAACTAAAAAAAAATCATTATCATCACTCAAAAGTCTCTGCAGCATCTTTGGTGTATTAGAAATGTTCTAGATAGCCACAGAAACCGTCGTGTAAAAATCATCAATAAAGCATAAAATGTGTCTTTTAGGAGTCTCTAAGGTGTTCAATGATAAAGTATAATCTCTACAGGCTCACTGTCCAATAAACTGTTTGATTACAGCAACTTTTATTTATGGTGCTTGGTTGCCTTCTGTAGACAAAAAATACTGACAAAACTGTTCACCATTCCTGCTGAATAAACCACTTGTCAAAATCGCAGAAATGTGTCAGTTCTTTGTTTTATTTTATTTGCAAATAAAGTTTTTAACACCTTTTGGTTTTTTAAACACCTAAATGATTCATATTGTCAGCCAGTCATATTTAATAATAGAAAAAAAGCACTCTGACAAAGTAATTGCTATTTTAAAATGTGATTTAGCACATTTTTATGAAAGTATTGTCACATCCAGGCCTGATCACTGCCAAATCTACTGAATCAGTAACTGATGATATAATGATGAATGAAGAAACTGGAGTACAGATGAGAAACACACTCCTTGACATATTGCGGTCTGAAGAACTTTTTTTTAGCGCTTTGGGACTCCGGAGAACCACGATGGAAGCTGTAATCCACGGATGGAGGAAACCCGGGACAATGGAAAACCTTTCCAGGAACGATCGACCGATCATTAAAAATTTGTTACTTCCTAGAACACAACTTGGGGTCTTCTTCTAGACTGGTCATAAAAGGGGGTCATAAAAGACGCAAGAACAACCTGTACTGAACTGCAGGCTTCAATTACCTCAGTTATGCTAAGTGTTCATGGTTCACTGATATATAAAAAAAAAAACGACTCGATAAAAATGGAGAAAAACACTTGAGCAAACAAAGAGACAAGGTTCTTCAGACATTCAAGAAAAAACGTTGTAATATCCTCAAAAAACATCAATGTTTGAAGGCCACCTATTCCTTGTTGGGTCACGGGGTTGCTGAACCCGGCCACTGTTGGACAAAGTCAGGGCCACACACATTCCCACCTAGGGACAATTTAGAATCATCAATTAACGTATGAAGTGTGGACTGTGGAAAGAAGTGCCTGGAGAAACCCACATATGAACGAAGATAACTCCACATAAAAAGGCTTCACTAGGACATGAGCCTTTTAGTGCTACCTAATACGCTACTGTTGTCAAACAGTTTTGATAGATGAGTCAACAAAAGAACTTTCTAGATGTTTGTTTGGTTTGATCTTGAGTTAAACTAAGAAATCGTTTCATAAGAAACTATAAAACAGCACTTAAACACGGTGGTGGTTCTGTGATGGTTTGGGGTTGCTGCGCAGCTTTTTTCTTTCAGTGAATTTTGAAGAATAAATGTCCTCAATTTAAGCATTTGGGATTAAAAAAAAAAAAAGAAAAAGTTCAACCCTGAATGGACCAAAAACTAACAAAGTGAAGGTTTTGTCAAGAGTTAATTTAAATGTTAATCTAAATTTCTGTCTGACAGATTTTGTGTTGCCCTCTTTAAATGGTTGGGGTGTGGACTTCCAACAGGCTCATCCCTGATCGGGGAGAGTGGTTGCCATAGAAACGTTGATTTATACTAATTCGGACCAATCGTTGCTTACTAAGGTTGTCTGGGTCCAACATAAGGGCGACCAAATTGCAAAAAAATGGCGACTAAATTGATTTCATTTGGTTGGAGCTGGAAGTAAACCGTTTTCTATGGGTGACGTCACACTACTTAGTCCAAATCCCATGTACAGTCAATGGGTTGATGACATGTTCTGTTTTGTCATTTTCTTTAGTAAGTCTTACCTGGGTTAACTGGTTACTGACCCACAACTGTCCTCTGTTAGTCTGTTAGTCCTCAGTGTATCTAAGGGTGTATTCAAACTGAAAATGTCCGTCGGTCCGGATCGAGTACGCTAAATTTGGTCCAGCTCAAGTCCTGAATTTTGCATTTGGTGTGTATTCAGACTGTCTTCAAGCGGACTATTCTGTTTCGATCCAAAGCTTGTAAACAAAACCAAGTGACTAAAGATCTCTTCAGTCATTGGCTAGGAATTTTGAGGGTGGGGCAACGCAACAAGAGAGAGAATAATGGATCTTTTGCACTTTGCAGTCTTTTTTGGGAAAGTTGACTGATTAAAATTTTATATTTTGATGTCCAATTTTGAACATCTGTATCAATGTCAGCTACAACGCTTTTTACTCCAGTAAAAGTCATGCTGCATTGTTGCTCATTGTTACGCGGCTAGTCTGTTTACATCCCATAATGCCCGGCTTCGGTGGCCATTTTGGTTCAGTTGTTCCGCTCTGGGAATGGATTGTATTCAGACTGAGAAATTTGAGAGCAAACTGAAGCTCAGTCTGATGGGCAACGAACCGAGAACCACTTCGAAAAATGGGTCAGAGAGCGGTTCATGGTCCCGGACCAGGGTCAACTCCAACTAAAAATGTGTTCTGGAAACGAACTCTGGTTCATTTTAAGCTAACCAGCCTAAATACACCCTTCAGCCTCGTTTCCACGGAGCGGTACGGTACTGTCAGGAGTGGTACGGTACGGTCCAGTTAATTCTGGTGAGCGTTTCCACTCAGATGAGCCTCTTTTCCACTAAAGGTATTAAAGGTATTACATTTTTATTGTTAGTTTTTGCTGCAGTGGGTCACATAAATATTTCTTACAATTATGGGAAAACAACAATGATTCAATAGCACCAATCAAATAACTTTGAACTCTTTATTTCTATCAGAGCACACTAGTAAAAACCCGATGAAAGAAAATGGTACTTTCCTAGAAGAGATGAGGTCTGCCAAAGCAAACTGGGACTGATTCTCCTTTAGCAGGTTCAGCGTTTTGGAAGATGCTCACCCTGACAGGCGTGGAGGTTCAGGTCGCCCACTCTCAGCACTTCTTAATCAGATGTATATATTTGGCATGGGTCAAACCTGATTAAATTGTCTGTGGTCGATGCCGAGCAGACAGCAAAGACCTGCATGTGTAGCAGCAGGGAGGTTGATGAGGTCCAGGTCATTGAGGCCAGCCTGGATGTTATTTCATCCCTCTCTGTGACTTCTACAGACTCAATTATCTCTCCCTAATGATCAAATTGCAGGGTGCAAGCTTGCAAGATTTGGAGTTCAAATAAATCGAAGAGATTGTTTGCAGCAGAGCCCAAGCAGCGGAGAGAAACCGAACCACAACAATTACAGTAAGCCCATTTTCAGCTCATATACGGATGTGCAGCCCTTTAAAAAACCAATGTGGACTTCAGGGAGGACATGTTTATCTTCTCAGCTTATGCAAATTTCGGGTTGTGTTGTGGGTCTTGACAGTGTAACCAGGAAATGTTTGAATAACCTCAAAAACCAGGATGGTTCTGGAACGAACACAATCCCTTCCTATTGATCCGTGTGCACACTGGGATCCAGTGCATCTGAGGACACGGATTTTGGCCCGAGCCGTGAAACCCAATCCCCCCACACACACACTTTTCAACTCCTCATCTTAAGCACACAATTGTCTTCTGAATGACCTTGTGGTCCGTTTCACGACACTCACCGATTCCACTTCTATTGTGGTTATTTTACAGAGTGAGGGGCCTCTTTCGCTCTGCAGCCCTTCACTTCTCGTCCAACGGCTCACAGTGTTTTTTCACTTTGCTGAGTTTGAACTTTTGTCAGCCGTCAGTTCAGCGTGTGTTGTCTCTAATCCCGAAAAGACCACAGGATTTTTTTTGGCCTTGATGCAGCGATCCGGCTTTGGGGAGCGATAGTCGATTGTGACGAATTTACAAGCAGCCTTGGGCTGTGTCGGTGCAAGTGCGCCGTGCTACCGCAAAAATCTTAGCAGCTAGATTAAAGCAAATTGTGTCTAAGCCCCGGGATTTGCAGATTCTCTGTTTCTCGGTTACAGACGACAGTGGAAATTCACTGAGGCTTGATTGTAGCGGGAGAGTGTTGGCTCAGCTGTGCGCTTTAAGAACCCATGATGTCAGAGCCTTATTTTCCTTGGAGAGACTTTCATCAGCTGCATTGTTCCAGGAAACCATCGTCTGTTCAGGGCAAAAAAAAAAAAAAAAAAAAATCAACCCTATCCAAAATGTGACACACACACTCACATACACCACCGTTTTTGCACCCGCATCTCTGCTGAATGCAGCACGACGACCCCTGGCTCAGCTCACACTCTAAAGCATCCTGCATCGGATTTCCTTGAAACCGAACCCTCCACGGCGTTTGTCGTTTCTCTCTTTTTGTTTTCCATGTGAAGATGAGTGTCAATGATGAAAGGCAGCATGGTAATGCATGACAAGGAAGTAAAGCAATGCTGCTTGTGATGTCATACAGCCCAGATGTAGGTGGTGTGACTTGATGCGCTGCACCGCTGTCTGACAGGTGATGCAAAAGGAGCAAAAGACAAAATGCTCCCAACTCCTCTGCACACTTGAGCGAAAACACCTGAACGCTCGCCACGTCGCCACTTTGCTGGAATCAGCTGAAGATCCGACAATCTGTATTGTGAAAACGTAAATATTTTGTAAATAATGGTCATGGATACCTCTGAATCACATCTGGTCGTCATAAGATTATTTGACTCTTGGCTTTTTCTGCTGGTGTTCTTTGTCAGAAAATTATGGTAATGATTTCCTTGAAATCCAGACCAAGGAAAAAATCCGAGCATTACCAGATAAAGACCTTCACCTCAGCTTAGAGTTGAATCCTCGGTTATTTCCTGGGTGAAGTGTTCAATCAGACGGATTTCGCTTGGGTTTGCAGTCTGTCCATTTTCCATATCGAGCTCATAAAAGAAGAAGAACTGCGGCTAGAGGCACGGCAGCATTATCAAAGAGAAAGAAAGAGGTTAGAACAACAGTGGAAGGAGCTCACATGCTCGCCTGTGCTTCTGCTGGAACCGCCGTGCCCCGGAGGACAAGTTCAGCCCTTCAGTAGAAGTCTTCTCCAGCCAACAAAAATACTTACATAAATAAAGTCTGACCGCTCCAAGTACAATCACTTTAGCTGAGCTCCGTAGTTGTTATTCATGCCCCGGTTCTCCACCCTCCTGTGATGTTACCAGGGTAAGCCCTTTGAGCGGGGGAGAAGCCTTCGAAGAGCTGGGTCGACATTTTTTCTCGCCTTTTATCAGCAGCTGACAGTCAGTGACTAAATGTGGGAACCAATCGATTAAATGATCTGAGAGGCTAATCACACAGGAGGGGTTAAAATAAAGTTCTTTCTTTTTGCTAAACCTCAAACAAAAGTGGTAAACGCATTCCCTAACTGTTTATGCAGAAAATGACACCTTGGTAGGGAGGCGGAGCTTGATTTATCACTTTTAAATAAAAATGATATTTCGTAAACTGTTTCTTTAACCTTTTGACACCGGAGTTGTCACGGGGACACTCAGATAACACACTCTCTTTGAACTACAGTAACTCTTCGACCGTTTACAAAATCAACGCAATTCCAACAAATTCTAACGCGGAGAAAAGCAGCTTTAAGTGTTGTGTATTGGCTCGAAGCTGCTTTTGCCTCAGAATCCAATGGAATTGCGTAAACAGTTAAAGAGTTATGATACTCGAAAGAATGTCAACACTGGAGCTAAAGCTCCGGTGTTTGGGTTAAATTAGTCAACACTTGCCAAAAATGCAATGCTACGCTGGATAACCAATCTGATTTTGGGGCCTTTAATGCCATTAGAAGAAAGTTGGTACAACCCAAGTGCTTTTGAGCCATAGGCCCTAAATTGCTGGTCATTAAGGCTTTTTTTTTGTTTACACTCAGAATTATGGCTCAGTTATTTATCATATTTGAGCCACAGAGCAGGCCCCCCCATATTATACTACCACCTCCAAGTTCAGCTGTTGCTATAACTGCCTTTTAAATGCTGTGTTGGTTAGATTCTAGTTGTAGCAGGTTGCACAGTTTCCAGAAAATTCTTCTCTTGTCTCAATAGAATATTTGGATTCTATAATCTAGACATTTTGAACAGTTTTGTGTGGTCTCTTTCATCTCGTATCATGAGCTCTGGCCTTTCTTAAGAAAAATTAGACCTGCAGTTCTTTCCATCTTGTTCTGCTTCTTAAATATCCTTTGATTCATAGAGCGTCTTTCCATTTGTTGTTCAGGAATCTAAGCAAACCCCTAAAGCCTTGGAAGAGTATTTTTAAGATGTTCACACTAATGCATCTTGATTTTTTTCGTTGGTTTATTTGGTTTCTATTATCTGCTTTTGACATCTTTCAGCCAGGCTTTATTTTGTGTGCATGATTCCACCAACCAACCATTCAAAGCAAAAATTCTGCTAAAATCAAACTCTAATGCATTTTTGAACATTTTAACATGGTAGTCAATGGTGGAAATAGCTTTCTTTTGAAACCAGCCCCCAGTGGCCAGTTGAAGAACTTCAGCATTTTGTACTGCCAGGTTTACTATAAATATAAAATTGAAAGGTGGAGGATGTCAGCTTTTTGTTTTTCCAGTTGGTCAAAGCTCAAAGCTGTAAGTGAACCCCAACTCCCAGGTGTTTTTCAAGTGTGCGTTAAGTACCTGTAGATGGAAAACAACATTAATACTCAGCCTTTTCTCAGTCAGTCTCTTATCGCCTGCTGAGCTCCTTTCAGCTTGTGGATGTCAAAAGAGAACATCTGATATTACTTCCTGCCCTCTGACCCCACTCTCACCACTATCTTTCTCCTTTAATTATTGCATCAAAAACCAACTGAATGAGCTTTCCAACACTTTTCTTTCCCATTAATGGGATTACAGCTTCCCTCCTCTACCCTTTGAACTTTTTTAGCCCTAAAAAGAGTACCTCGTTTGTTATGGAGGTATATTTAAGTCTGTCTTGGAGATATAGAGCAGATACAGTGCTGGCATACCAGTTGTTGACATCATGATGTCAGCCTTCTCTGTCCTGGTCACCTTAGTGCTGTTCTCTGAGCTGAACAGTCGCCTGGTTGCTGTGGCTTTGCCTTCATCCAAGGCAGAAGATGCAGCAGACCAAGATGGCCTGGACTCCCTACTGGATGATGAATCTGTGATGAGAGCAGCCATGATGCGTCCAACATACAGATGGAGTCTCATGTTGGACAACAATGTGAAGGATGAGGAGAGCCCCAAAGTGGTCGTCATATCGGTGAGTTACGTACTAACATTCCACCATTAACAGAAGAGTTAGTTTCAATCAAACTTTATTCAAATGTACAAACAGATAATACTGGCTGCAGGTTATTCTGCTGGAGTAGTTTATTTTATATTTTTTATCTCTACCAGTTCAACTTGTTCGGTATAGTGAGAAGAAAGGGGGGGGTGGGCAAATGTAAAAATGCCTAGATATATCAATTGTTTTAGGATATTAATTCATAAATTGATTTAAAAAACAATAATAAAATGACTTCATAGACAATTTAGCACATTTACATACCGTATGACACATTAAACCCATTAAATATAAGTGTGCATGTTTATTTTTGTATTTTTTCGTTGTACCTTAAAAGTCAGACTAGGCTGAAGTTGGTGCCTGATTTTTGTAGCTTTCATTTTGAAGGCGAAGATAAACTTTACCCTAAAAAGTTAAGAAAAGAAAAAAAATTCTGAAAGCCACTTTAGCAGTGAAAATATTGTCTGACATGAGATAGGTTTGTGGCCTGAATAAAGTTATTTATTTACACATAGTACATACATGACGTGAGTTGTATTTGTGACCGTACCCTATTTGAGGAAAAAAAATCTTATTTACATTCTTTGCACATACAAAAACAGTTAAGAAAACTCTTGGGTTAGCCAAACTACCGGGCCAAACTATTATAATGATATTCTATAAATAATACTAATAAATCCGATTCTTTTAGCATAACATATTGATCTGAACCGTCTTTTTTGGGTAGTGACTGTGTCGGAATTCCTCTATAAACCATCTGAACGGTGCAACAACGGAGGAAATCTCCTCTCCTCTCCTCTCTGTGACTGAACACTTTACCCTTTGAATTGGCAAATGTCCTGCTGTCCATGGCTAACTCAAGGCTTTACGCACACTCCAATAAAAGTATTTTACAGCAGCACTGGAAAATACTATCAGCTGAAAAGGTCAAATGATCACAAGTCTATAAATGGTTTATTGAAATCGCAGCGGGAAGAGTGATGATATGCTGGTGTTCCATCAGAGATTTGGCTGCTGCCGTCTTATCTGGACTGTATCTGGTGACCGCATCTCCCATGTGTCATGAGCACAATAGCTATCTATGTGGTAATGGAGCGATAATGGAGACAACAAAGACATCCAGATGTTTCTAAGCTTTTGGAGGCAAATGGGCCACCGTGTTGTTGTAAAAACGAGGGGAACGTGTTTGTTCCACTTTACTTACGTGTGGCTTGGATCAGCTGACGAAACGCAGATCCAAACCATGTGCTGGAAGTGAAAGGACAATCTTCAATAGTTGCAGCTCCACTCCCAGAGCCTGGAGTGAGGGAATGAATATGAGCGGCTGTTGCCAGATGTAATAACCCATTTGTTTACTGCAGGACACGAGGCTGAAGGGGCGAAGTTTCCGGGGTCTGAACTCGGCCTTCACTCGAAGACTCACGGAGAGAAGCCCAAGCGACTATAGCATGAACATTGATCGGAGAGACAAAGACCTGAACAGTAAGTCTTTGATTGTTATAAGCTCTTGAGTTGCGCTCACACCGTATGCGATCTGCATGTCAGGGAAGTCCAGTTATAATGTTAAGTCAGTGTGCAGACACAATCAGAGGTCTTGTGATGTGATTTGCGTGTCGATTGCGGGGGTCTGGCAACAGTCGTGGTTTATCAAGAGTTTAAACATCTGAACTTAGGCAAAGAAGACACATTGCATCAACCAATCAAGGACTCTGCTTTCGCCCATGAACGTGTTGATGACGTATCAGGAGATGGAGTCTGACACCAACATGGAGGAGGATCTGATTGTTCGCCTCAAGAACTTTACGATATTTTTCTATTTAGACAATAAATAAATAAATAAATAAAAGCTTTTCTAATTTTATTCTTAAGACACTGAACCCCCTCTTGCCCCTGGTGGAAGGTTGGCGCCAGTGTCTAGCAGCGGAGCCGCAATCAGTGTGTGAATGTGTCTGTGAATGGGTGAATGGGACTGTGACTGTAAAGCACTTTGGGCCTTCGAGGAAGGTAGAAAAGCGCTATATAAATATACGCCATTTAGCATTTATTTCTACTTTTACCCTCCTTGGACTAATGTATGACAGCAAGTCGTCAAACTAGATCCCAACAGACAGATGGAAGTACCACTGAAACTGTCCGTCATTCAGACGCAGCTCCTGCAGTAGATGGTGATTCTCCCCGCACAGGCAGAGTCTCTGAATGATCTCATGAACCCAGACGTGGTTACCGATGTTTTTGGCCGAATCTAAATTCTTCTCCTACCACCACGGCTTCTCCCTACCCCTTCAATTGTAGCTATATTTGGAGGGGCATGGTCGTCCGAAATAGTTGTTTTAAGGACTAACCCTCACACTGGAGGGATGCCAAGCCCTCCACCATAAAGGTGTTCTGCTTCGCACTGTGCTGTGGAAGAGAAGCACTTTTCTTTAGGTGGGTGTGATCTGATGCACAGAAGTTTACGTTTAAATGTAAAGAATGATTTTTTGTTTTAGCATAACCGTTTTAAAGGTATAAAACAGATATCTTTATGTATTTTCTGAGCACTAGCAATTCCGCGCTAATGTAGCTGACTGCCGACTATCGTCATCGAGTGGGAGTAACAACCAAATTGAAAGACGCTATTTTTTCAGAACTCTCCGTTTGGAGGGCTAAATGTAGGGGTTAGGGAGAAGATGCTGGGGTAGTTGAAGAATACGGATTTGACCTTAGCAAATTTGACCCTGAAGTATCAAGTTTCTGAACACATTTTTGGACTGACATTGAGTAGCGTCAAAAGAGGTGTGCAATGCAAATATGACTTGCGAATCATGTTTGGTGTGAACGCACCATTAAAGTTGTCAATATTCATTAAGTCTTTGCGTTTCTTTTCTTTTTGCAGTGCTGCGATGTATGATAGGAAGAGTGTACCGGCCCTGTTGGAGTTCATAACTTCTGCTGCAGCTGTTTCAACATCGTCTCGAAGAATTTCTTCCTATTGTGTGTCAATGGAGTAGAGTGCAGGACAACCCCTTGACTGTATCTGAGAACTGGACCAAGTGGCTCCTCCCCCCTTGTGTTTCAAACAGGAAGTACCCGCTGGGTCCAAGAAGCCAAAAACCCATAGACTACTATGGAGAAATAAACAGCTATTAGTCAGACATTGTATTTATCAGAATAACCATTCTTGCTTTAATACCTTTTTAACATGTTCTTGATAATCCTATAATTTTTAATGATATTTTTTGGTAGTTCAAGTTATAAACCAACCAATTGGATGCCTTTGTAAAGGTAGATGGTGCCTGCTGGCCCTCACGTCCGACATTTGACGTGGTAGGGGTGTGGCCTTCCAGCAAGCTCAATTCTGATTGGTGAGAGTGGTTCCCAGAGAAACCCAAACCAATCGCAGCTTACTGACAAGTCTGGGTCCAACATGTGGGCGTTTATATCGCGGCAACAAAAAAAAAAAAGGCAGCTAAATTGGTTTCAATTGGTTGGAGCCAGTAGTAAACCATTTTCTATGGGTGACATCACACTCATCCTGTCCGGTTCTCAGATACAGTCAATCAGGCAAAGAAGTCCAACAAAAACAAAACTTTATTTCAACAGGTTTATTAGGCAAAAGTTGAATTTGAATTAGAAAAAAATAAAGTGCAATGAAGAACCACCATGTGACATTTTAATGAGTCCCTGTTGCAAGAAACTCATCTGTGCTACGAGTGGATGCCAAATTCAAATCATAAAAACACATTCACGACAAAAAATAAAATAAGTTGTTCAATAAAAATAAATATTTTAAGATGAAATAATCTCAAATCAACTGAAAAAAAGCTTTTTTTTTTAAACATAACCCTGAATATTAAAACAGTAGCTCACCTTAAAAAATCCAGACTGAACAAAGAGAATAGTCATCTGAACTGAATAAAAAAGGTAGATCAAATCACTACAACACTGGGGGTCACCATCAACGTCCAGTCAGGGGCCCTGTGAAGGATCCAAGAGAGATATAACATCCTCACAGCTGTCAACTATAGCATGCATACTTTGAATTACATAACTGGAGGCAGCAGCTGTTGAGAATTCCCTCTAGAAGCAGCTGGAGTTGATTTCACGGTAAGTCTGTAGGAAACTGCTCCATAACTTTATCCTTACTCTGATCATAGGACAGGTAAATAAGAGTAACATTTAGCACTTTCCAGTCATTTTGGTGATTTTTTTGATAAAAAGTTTCTTCCTAATGTCCACAATGTAGGTTGCAGACATTTCAACTTACTTAAGGTTCTGATTGATCCTGAAGTTACAGTTGATACCCTGATTAGGGTGTAACCTACTGTGTAATCTAGCATAAAGGTTCGTTATCCCACTGATGGTTCAGAATTCCCACAAATTTGTTTTAACTCATTTTAACTTTAACTCATTTTCGTTGAGAAAAAGTTAAATTTAAGATTTTCAGTTGCATCATGGGATGTAGTGATCAAGACTAAGATGGGCTAAGTGACTACAACCTTTATCTGGAATAAGAAAAAAGAAATTACTACAAGGATTTTGTCAATTTCAACCAATGAAAGTTCAACGGGTAGAAAAAATGATCTCCTTCTGTGCCAAAAAACTCTTGGGTTGATTGTTGGCGAATGGTAGAAACTGGTTAATCATTTGTTTTCTTTCACATTTAGAACCTACAAAGCATTATTAAACAAAAAGAACACAAATTCAATAAAAAAAAAAATGGAATCCATCTAGAGGCTAATGCTAAAAAAAATTATTAGAATTTGGTCATCACACTGCATTGGCCTAAACTCTGAAGAAGCTGGTTAGCTTCCCCTGACCAGCAAGCAGTTTGGTTTTCTTGGAGGCTTTGCTGACATTTCTTCTTGGTCCTTTCGCCGACACTTGAATGTGCCGATTCTTCTCTGGAGGCTCGTTTTCTGATCCGTTGTCTTGGCCGTGATCCAACTGCTTCCTCTTGTTACTCTTGCTTTGCATCTGGACGCCTGTTTTTTTACCGCCACACGGAGCCGTACCCTTGTTTTGAGCAGCTCCACTCCTTTGCTTAAGGCTGGTGGACCCCCGCTGTCCCTCATTTAACTCCTGTATCTGACCGGTAGATGAAGACTCGACTGTTGAAATGGAAATAATCGTCAAAACATTGGAAACAGACACAAAAATAATACACATTTGCTTTGTGGTCAACCGTTGGGTTTAAATTTGCACCTGTGGCTCCATCCTTCAGATTTGAGCTAAAACGATCATCATGGGCCGTTTTGGCCTGACTGGTGCTGGGAAAATCCAACACTCGGCTGAGTGGAAGCTCCTCCTCCTTGTACGTGCACGCAAACTGGGATCGGACAACCCGGTCTCTGGCCTGAAAGAAACAACGAAGCATCTCACATCTAGCCGATTTGGGTGCATATCAGATGATCCATTGCTGTTCAAGTGACCTCGGACATTTGGCTGGTAAAGCGAACTTTCTGGCTTCTTCTTTTAGTGAAGAACTCGTTTGCAGTAAAACCTCAGTAAGTGGTTTTCCATCTGTGCTGGTTTTTAACGGCTCAAGAAGAAAAGAATTATGAAAACAGCTTGGAGCTGTAATACCTCATTTTTATTGAAAAGCAAAACCTGCTAAAGTAAATGTAAACCTCGTCCACGTAGTAAAAAAAAAAAAAAAAAAAAAAACATACATTGCTTTCAAACTATATTCTTCATTATGGGATCAAGCAGTAAAAGGGGACCCAGCATGTCTATTGTCACCTGTTTTTCGTAAACAACCAACCAACCAATCTGAAGCTTTTGCAAATTTCAATCAAAAGACCATTTTTCCATTTAGCACCACATTGACCTTAAATGTAAGAATTATGAAGCGACATAAAAATTCACGACACGTACAGTTATTGTGGCTGTAAATCTTCCCAAAGAGCCCACAAAGTTTGCTTCATTTGTTTAATCCCATTGAATTGAACGGGAGTGGACTTGTGTTACAAGCCACTTGGCCCTTACTTGACGAACTGATCAGGTTCCAGTTAGTTTTGATTTTCAAACCCTGCTAAAGACCAGCTGATGTCTTTTTCCACTGTGATCAAGCGTGTATGACTGCATGACTCCAATGACCTTAAAACCAAGTCCCAAGCAGTCCAATGAGACAAACCAGTAACAGGCAAAGGGTCCAGATCCAGTTTAAAGCAGCACATGGAACTGATTATCCAAGAGCAGGGTGCCCAGGCCCGGTCCTTGAAATCTGCTACAATTAACACTGCTGCACTTGCCATTCATAACCTGGAGGAGGTGTGGTCAGGTAATCCAAACCTTGAATCGTCTGATCATTTAATCAGCAGCATGTAGGTCAGGGTTGGATAAAAAAAGAAGCAGCATGGAAGACCTCAAGGAGCAGGTTTCCCTCTGACCTGCTAGCTTTACAATATTTTTGTAGGCATTTTCAAATAAGAATTGTCCTGCATAGTTGGTTCAAACGGGTACCAAAAGCTTTATAACATTCATTTGTTTGGCCAAACCACCAATCCCTTGGAGGCCATATTACCCAAAACAAACTCCAATCAGGAAGGAAAAAAGCACAAAGAAGAACTAGTCCCACTATTAATTAAAAGTAATACAATGTCCAAATGCACGCTGGACAAATTCACATGTATCAAAAAGACAATATCCCCTCTGCAGACCACCACCTTAACGTGAGAGCTTAAGTGATATTAGGAATTTTGCTCAACACCCCTTGTAGGGCCTACCACTGCAGACAAGTCCTAGGTAACAAGCCAGACCTGGAGCCATGCAGAACCCTCAATGAGAAGAACCAAAATCAAGATCAGATAACGTCGCTCAGATTGACGTCACTGGGGGCCCACTCTGTAGCCAGGACTGAAGTAGGGGCTACCGGTTCAGTCTAGCCCTTTCCAGTGCCTGGAGCCCCAATCAGGTCTAGCCCAAAGTGAGGAAGTGGGATCACTCCCATGTGGGTCCATCACCTACAGGAGAGCTCAAAAGGGGATGCTACCATGTGGTTTGGGTGGGGGAGGTCCAACCCCAGTAATGGACTATTGTCCATTAATATTGAAGTTTTATGAGAGTTAGCTTCTTCCGGTTTGCCCCATGGTCTGACTTCTATCCTAAGTTTAAAGGAAATTGTTTCCATCACTTATTTATTTTAACTCTCTTCTGCCGATTGGTCTGGTGTCTGTACTTTGACACTGTCACCGAACTGTACTGGAGTCCACTTGCAAACAAAGACCTGTTATTATTTTTGGTTGACCTCCTTGCTTATTTTGTCCACACCCTTACCCCTCACCCTGGTCTTTTGTACATGGTCATTTGCTGGGTGTCTTCCATACATCTTTGGAATTTTTGAATAGACTGAGAATATATTATATAAATGTGCTGTATAAAATCCCACTCAATCACTCTTTTTTTTTTTTAATTTAAAGTGTTCCCAGTGGTCTTTTAATGATAAGTATGCCGTTTTTTTTCCCCAAAACCTTTTCAAATCATCATCCATCATCAGAAAAATGCCACAAGAACATGTAAAAAAAACCACAAAAAACACTATTTTAATTGGATTTGGCCTTTAATGCCATCTTTAATCAAAACCTTTATTGTCTTTTTATTGGTAAAGACTAATGCGCATCCTTAAATACACAAAAGGTGGGCTTTAATATTTGTTCTTGCATTTCAGATTTTTTCAGATAATCCTTTACGTTTCTTTTCTTTGAAGGTTTCAACCGTTTGTACTTCAATAATTTATCTTTATATGAATTGAAAGGCTAGTAAGTCGCGCATTAGTCTAGTTTCACTCTCAAATCCATATTACAAGTCCAATACCTCATTAAAAAGGCTTTCTAAGGAGACAACATATTGTGTAGTCGATGATGCTGAAGGCTACAATCTCCGCCTCGGGGCAGTGGGATCCTCAGGCTTTCATCTGCTGTTTGATCAACGTCTGTTTGGGATTATCCCAATCCAAGGATTTCATCCTCCGGGCCAGTGGGCCACAGTAGAAAAGAAAAAAATATTACCGATAAGAGGAGCAAGAGGATGCATAGTTTTTTTCTGATGGACCTTGGAAAAGAGTTTAACTAAAAACTGTAAGGCACTAAAAAAAAGAAAAAGATGTCCTAAGTTTAAAATAATAAAAGAAGGTAAAGATGGGGAGCAAACAATGCCGATGTCCTTAAATCCCCCTCCCCCGAGTCTATTTGACTTAACGTTCCAGACACCTGGCCAACACATTCCTGACAGCAGCAACAAGAGCAGATGGTATTGCAGCTTTACGTTTGCACATCTGCGCTCACGCAGGTGCAGGACAGACGAACAGGTGCAGCGCAATTGTTACTATGTTTCTATGTAAACATCATTCCTTTTGTTGGAAGGGAGGGATACCTTGCAAAGGAGCGCAAAGCCTTGATCGTCTCTGGCTCTTAAAAGCAGATAGGAGAACAGCGGTGTGTGCCAGCTGACGTCAGGGGATGGTGAAACTGCTGCCCAGGTCTGCTCGGATAAAGTGATTTAGCAGACAACAGGAAACAATAACCTTTCAAGTTTCCCTTGCTAGTCGAGTTACGCGACTGATATGGCATCTTCAAAGGGAAATTGATGCAGAAAGCTTCCGCTGGCTGAGTTCAGGAAGCGGTGAGCTGCCCAGGGACCATTACTACGCACTCAAACAGGAAGAGAGCCAGATTGTGGGGAGCTGAAATGACATCTGCTAAATCCATCATATAAAAGGAGCCATTTCACAAAAAGTGCAGTATCCAGTGTTCCGAAAACGAATTTAAATCAGCTGATTGTGTTCATGTGAAGTAAAAAGTCCTACCCTTCAATTCTAAAATTGAATGCTTTGTTTGGGAGTAAAGTTGTAAAGACTGTTATTCTAAAACCCGCATGTATACGAGAATTTATTGTTACCTGTTCTTTATTTTGTATTTGAAAACCTTTACAAAAAGTTGAAACTTTTTACAGTTTTTCCTTTTTTAAGTAAAAGATTAAATTGTCTAATACACCTTGATCAACTCAAAATTCAATAACTAAAAGTGTTTTCATCTACAACTATTTTATAATTAATTTGTTTTATGTTAACAAAATATATTTTTTATTTATTCAGAAAAGAACATTTGGTTCTTTAGCCTTAACCAAACAGAATATGACTTACCTTAAAAGAGGTTTGACATTTGATGACATTAAAAAAAAAAAAACTGCATTATAAAAAAAATTTTTGAGAAGAATTTTTGTTGACATTATATTGACTGTATAAAAGAACGGGACTTCGTGACCTGCTCCCCCATGTTGTTCCAAACAGGAAGTGCCCGCTGGCTCCAAAAAGCCAAAATCCCATAGACATCACATCTATAGAGAAATAAACGGCCGTTACTCTCAAGCCCACTTTCAAGCGGTAGGGGTGTGGCCTCCGACAAGCTCACTCCTGGTTGGTGAGTTGTTGTCATAAAATATTGATTCAGACCGACTTGGATCAATCAATGGCTACTGACGTCATCTGGGTCCAACATGGCGGCATTCGTATCACGAAAAAAGGGCGACTGAATTGAAATAATTTGGTTGGATCTCAAAGTAAAGTAGTTTTTGTGGACGACGTCACACTCTCTCTGCCAAGGTCTCAGTCAGTGGTTGAGGTGCTTTGGTAAATCCTTTAAAAATTCTTTAAACAATACATTGAATATCAAGAAACATTATCCAAAATGTAATATAATGGATGGATTTATGTCACTGTTGGTGTTTCATAAAAAAAATTATTAATATTTACTCTAAACTTGTCCATCTTTGCTTTTATTCCTCAATTTCAGCATCAAGTAGAAACCAAACAGATGGGAAAACATTCTAATATCTAAAGCTTGTTTGCTTTGAATCGTCAAACTGCAGGTAAAAATCATGAAATTATTCAAGCTGAATGCACAAAACAAAGACTCCCAGACTGATATCAGAAGCACAGCTTGCTTCTGTGCTTTCAGCAAACAGCCCCCAACAATGGAATAATTTATCGTCACAATTGGATAATGGTTCGAATCCCCCACAAATGATTCATTTTATGTCCTGGATTAAAAGAGCCCAGTCAGACCAACACTGAGAGCTAAAATACAGCTGTGCAAACGAGAACAGTGGAAGTCAGTTGTGAGCTTCAACTAAGCAAATAAATAATACAATTCCACTGAGAAATTACAGGATGTAAAGACATTATTTTGAAGGTTTACACATCTAATTCAGCTTGAAGTAACTGATGGTCGGGATTTGGGGCTCTTGGATGAAGGGACCCGTGTTACCTTGGGTTTGAGCAGGTTTAGTCGATTCTGGACTCTGTTCCTCAATGGTTCTGGAGAACCTCCAGTAGACACTTCAGGGGATCTGTGGAGAGCACCACAAGAGAAGCAAAAACAAGAGTTTAATAAATGAGAAAAGCTTGAAGCTTGTACAGCTACTCCAACCAAAAAAACCGCTACTCAGTCATTTCTCAAAACACTCATCCCCCTTAACTCCAGCTAAGTCCAATTTCCAACGTGCAGAAGATGTTTTCACAAGGATCAGCCATTAAGTGTCATCCACCTCTGAAATCCTGTAGCTCCTTTCAAACATCGCCAGTGGCTGTTATTTCATAGTATTTCTAAAGCAGATGTTTAACCAGATAAATTGTTCCAGTGTGATGTGAGAGGATTTTCCTCCATATGGTTTCACTGACATTTGTCGAGTCCCATGTTGATCTGGTTGCTGCTTCGGGGGTTTTCCCACCTTAACGGTGCAGAAAAACAGCTAAATCTGTGTTGACTTTTTCATCAGACATTGAGATCTTTTTATATCCATGACAGACTTTAAAAGCCTTTGACACTCCTTAGAGTTAGAGTACACAAAAATAGCACAATTGTATGATTGCAATACAAAATTTAACAAATAACTTTTGTATTTATAAAGGATTCAACTATGTTTTTGTTAGCAATCATAGCTGTAAATGCTCTATATCTTATCCTTATTTATTGTTCAATATGATCTAACGTTTTAGTACAAAGTTTGTCTGACATGGTACAAAAAAAAATGATAAATTGTAGCCACAAAATTGGTGAGTAAACATAATATTGATTTGATTTGTAACTCCAAAATAGTTAAAACATTCTAACGATAGAATTATTTGTGGCCATGAAACAGTTAAAACGTTTTAAGGAGAATTAGAATTAAGGAGAAAGCCATGAAATAGTTCAAACATGCTAACGAAGTAACCACAAAACGGGTAAAAGTGTGCAAACGAGACATTCATTTGTGGCTACAAAATTCTTTAAACGTGCTAACGAAATAATTCGTGGCCATAAAACAGGTTAAATGTTCTAAGGAAATAAATCATTTGTGGCCACACAATAAATAAAACATGTTAACAAAATACCTATTCATGGCTACGAAATACTTTAAATTGATGTAATGGAATACCGTATTTTCCGGACAATAAGTCGCCCTTTTTTTCATATTTTGGCAAGGGGTACGACTTATACTCCACAGCGACTTATATTAGAAATAAATTGAAATAAATCCATTGTTAACCCTCCCGTTATGTTCATTTGTGAGGAACAGAGATGATGTTCCTGGGTCAATTTGATGTATGAGGTATGTTAAGTGTTAAGAGTTTGTTAAGTGACTCAGAGAATCAGCAAATTTTTTTTTACAGTAAGATCTTGAAGGCTAACAACATAATATCCTATTTTCCAATAATTTCATAGATTCAAAAATGCAATAAAAATGACAACTGTTTCTACAAATACAGGATGAAAACAGAGTATTAGTTGGCCAATGATGCTTCATAAAAGGAATAAATAAATAAGCATGAGAAAGAATTACTGTGAAATTATGAGATAAAGAGTCTGCCATGATTGTGTCATATGAGGTTGTGCAAGTTATTAGTTCTTGGTCTCAGATTTTGTCAAATAAATTTCCTGTCAAAATGCGACTTATAGTCCAGTGCGACTTATCTGTGTTTTTTTTTACTTTATAATGCATTTTTGGGCTGGTGCGACTTATACTCTGCAGCGATTTATAGTCCGGAAAATACGGTAATTCATTTAGGGCCACAAAACTTTTAAAATATGCAAGCAAATACTAACTTGGGGCTACAAAATTGTTAAAACATTGTAAAGAAAAAAATAATTAGCGGGCGTGAAAAAGTTAAAACTGTCCAAACAAGATATTTAACTTGTGGTTATGAAATAGTTCAAATGTGCAAACAAAAGAACTATTATGGCTACGAAATAGTTACAATGATCCGACAAAAAAATAAACTAGTGGACACACAACTCTTAAAACGTGCAAACAAAATACTAATTTGGGGCAACAAAAAAGTTTAAACATTCTAACGAAATAATTAAGTAGTGGCTGTGAAACTTTTAAAATGTGCAAACAAAATAATTAACTTATGGCTATGAAATAGTTCAAATGATCTAATGAGATAATTAACTTGCAGCCATAAAACAGTTTAAACATGCTAACGAAATAATTAATTGTGGTAGTAAAATAGGAAAAACGAGCCAACATGATCAATTTGTAGCCACAAAATGGTTACGATGCATAAGAAATAGGCTGCTAATTAATGATATTGACATATTCGTCATCTTTTGGGTAGTAAAATTGACAGAGTAATGCTACATGATGGACAGAGACTGTATTCCTGAGTTTTATTTTAAGTTGGGAATGAACCATGAATGCGTTCTGAAAAGCCAGACCACTGAATGACTGTTTTTCTATCATTGTGATGAACCTTTTGAATTGGAAGTGAGCTGAGAGTTATTGTAAATATTATCCAATCCTGCCCTTTGACTTTACAGAGCTCAGGCTTATGGGTTCTCTTCCATTTACAAGAGTCTTTCCTCCCTACAGTCAACTCATGCTTGCTTAGTGCAAAATAACTCAATCTGTTTTCTTGATTGTTCTTCTACGCTTCAAAAGTAGATCAAATAAAAGCTGTTTAGCGTGAAATGGACTGAATTTGTTTATGCATTTTAAACCTGTGTATGACCCCGCCCCCAGGATGATTGATGAGACTATGCTAAGCTATGCTACTAGGTAGAATAGAGGCATGTATAGCATCAGTACTGGTTTTGTATACATACTACATGCATCGGTTTTAGAGTTTCTTCTCATTATTCGTAACATGACCCAACTGAAATCTACACGCATCAGTTTGTATTGGGACTGACCTGAACAGCAGGAGGATGCAGGTTCCCTCTGACCCGCTGAGGACCGGCTGGTCTTCACACAGCAGGTCCGCCTTGTTCCGACACGGTGGAGTGAGAGCTTCTTCATCCAGCAGCGCCATCAGCACCTTCACCGTGTCTCGCCCTCCGTATGCGGTGGCGTGATTGACCGCATACGCTTTTGGCTGAAGGTGATGAACAAGCAGAGCTCTGTCAGAGCAGCGTGCGAGGCAAGATGAAATGTGTGTGAAGGTGGAAGCTTCGTCTGGCTGGAAAGCGGAGGTCATCCGTTACCCTGGCAGGGCTTATCCCCGTCCCGTTTGCGTTAGCGGGCCGTTTCTGGATCTGATGTAGCTGGAAAATCCTTTCCTTCAGCTCCTTCGAGGTCTCCTCTGCGGCAGCGTACACCGGTTCTCCACTGCCGCGTCCTTTAACCAAAGCGCCCCTGATGGCCATCACCAGCCTGGCTCCGCATGCGCTGGTGATTCAACACAAAGACAGTCAGAGACCTCGCCATGCAGCGGAAGCAGTGTAAAAATAAAGGAGTTTGTAAAAGTGGACACTTTCTGGGACGTGTGCGGGTTCATCTGGAGAGAATTATCAGCGTTCAAGAGTTCAGCCAATATTTATCAACATGAGTGACTCCAGAAAGCCCCTCTCCACTAAAGATATATTGCAGCTTCACTGTCAATTGTTTAGGAAATGACTTTAAGAGCTTGGGGTAATTGTTTCAAAGTCCAGCTGAGCTTCATTTCCCTGCAAAGCTTTGCCAAGGTTAACAGCTTTGAGGCAGATAATGGGCTCCAATTCACCGTAAGGTCACAACAGCCACCCTTACAGTCTGTCAGCTCTGAAGGTACGAGATTCACCGGCTTAACCTCCACCCAGCATCTACAGAGCGTGTGGTGGAAGAAAGGCGGAGAGGGTCCAACCCTGACCCAGCTCCGCTGTGAGCCAGTGGAGCACGGTAACAGAATCACTTGGGAAAACAGATGTTCGCCGAACAAGAGGCCCTGAACTCACCACAGAAGGTGTTTGTATGAGGAAACACAGTACTCCACTGAGGGCGCAGAGGCGCTGCTGCTGAAAGACGTATGCTGGCCGAGTTAATCAGTGTCTCATTAGACAGGAGCTCTCTCATCAGCTCGCCTGAACTGAGAACCCTCAGAAGAGCAGTGAGAACTGCACAAGGCTCACTATGTGCTGGAAAGGCCTCGCCGCAGCGCTCGCATTGAACCACCGGGTCTTGATGACGGCGTGCGCTGCCGAGCCAAATGCCTCCACATCAGAAATAATCTGACGGAGAGGGTAGTTATTAGCAGAGCTTAAGGTTTGATCATCAAGGCGCGGTGAGCAGACAAAGGCGGGCTTTGATGCTGAGCGTTATCATGTGGAGCATAGATGGGAGTCATTCAGGGATTTAAGAAAACAAAAGAAGGCTGCGGCAGTGCAGGTGGATGTTTATGATGATGACTCCAGGGCACAGGTGTTTGGTGAGCTCTAGAAAATGCTTCCAACTGTCCCTTACAGAGTGAGCATGAAGGATAAGAGGCGTAACCCAACATTAAAACTTAGTGAGGCGTATACAGACAAGGCTTAGGAGACATGTCTGGCATTTGGTAAAGATTTAAGTAAGTAAACAAAGAGGTAAACTACAAAACTGCTATAAACCTTAGCCAAACAGAACAGGGTCAGTACAAAGCTTTGATATTTCGCACAAAGCCCCCTTTCAACTCTAAGTACACGTTTATCGTGTAACAACAGCCCAGTCTGAGCACCATATGCTAACAGCGCATTAAGGAACCTACGTCCAGCGTTCTTGACTGCGCATCACATGCATACGTGGCATAAGATGGCCGTACAAGCCTCAAAGCAACTACAGGACAAACTTGCGCTCCCTTTGCGATGCGGCTACTCCTCTCTATGACCCTCCATGGGGCCAGACAACCCAAAAACCCGCAGCTTGACTCTTAGGGGGGCTGCAGGTTTTAAGGTTGTTCAGGCCTGTGGAGGGTCGTAGAGAGGATTGGCTGCATCGTAAGGGGAGCACAGGTGTGACAAAAATGTGTATGTGCTAAATGTATCATGAAGTATTACTGAAAGACATAAATGAAAGTTTATGATGTACGAGTGATGCTGTCGTACGGTGTCCTTCCGCCACACTATAGCCTTTAGTAAGGTGTGAATACTGGCCCGTTATTGACCACGTGCAAATGCTCATTTACAGGATGTGAATACGTAAAACGCCTGTGAGTAACCACACAAACTACAACCTGATTGTCTTAATTCCTCATTTCTAATAGTCTGGCTGCATTGCAAAGAGTGCACATTGATCACCTGAGCAGCACTAATGGGTTCCTTGCGCCGTCCGCACGATTTGGGCTGTTGAAAATAGGCAGCCCGTATCCACCCTCAAGGGCAGATGAGACTAAGGCTTTAGGAATTATAACAGTGATAAATCTAGAAAGCCAAGTTCAAAAATGATATACAAGTCTTTTCTAGTAGTTTTATCAGAAAGTGTTTTTTTTTCAGGGAAGCAGACACTCGACATCATCTCATAAAAATGGTCTGTAGTTAAAGTTGGTCCGATGACTTTAAGCTGCATCTTTAGTGAGGCGGCTAGTTAGTATGGAGTTCTGTTTTGCCAGATTATCCCCAAAAATCTGTAGGACGAGTGATTGTATGTGTGGGTGAGGACGTTCTGCTTACCTGGGATCAGGAATCTCCCCCAGGATTTCTTCTAAGCTGTCCATAAACTGGATGTACTCCAACAGGCCTTTGACGTGCTTCCTCAGCGGGTGTGACTCCGCTGGAGCGTAGCCTTTTCCTCCGAGCTGGATGGCCCGGATGAAGGATGTCAGAGCCTGCAGAATTCCGGTCAGAGCTTGGGCTTTACAGAGACACGAAAAGCTAAACACATCGTAACCGTGTCAACTTTACCAGGAAAAGGGAAGTGCTGTTGTCCCGCGCAGCATGCCTGATGTCTGTGAACGCTTGCTGTCCAAGATTGCGGTTGGGGACGTTGAGGGTGAGCGCCAAGGCTAGGTCATTCTTGGAGTTGATGAGCAAACTCAGGTAGGAGCAGAAAACCCGTCTCACCGCCATTTTCACCTGTAATCCAGCAAAAGATGATTGGATTGAAAAAAAGGAAAGAAAAAAAAAAAAGGTTTGAAGTGACGATTTTATATGCTAAAGAAAAGGATCGGCTGTTAAAATCCTGTAGAAAACTTGAAAAAAAAAAAACTCCATTTATGACTTTTTTTTCCTCAAAATTTTGCGTCTTCATTCTCATAAAATATTTGATTTTTCCCCCTCATAATTTTAGGAGTTCATTCTTGTAAAATTACAACTTTTTTTTTAAATTCCCATTCCTCATACGACTTCCCCTCTAATTATTGCAAGTAAACAATCCGGATTAATTGATTTCAGTGGCTGTAAATGGCTGTAGATTGAAAAGTTTTTTAGTTTACTGTTTGATGAGTCAATCTGCAGGTTCTGCAGTTAAAAAACATTTCTGCAGTGCTAAACTTTTGCTGTTAACAAAACCAAATAAAATGAATTATTGTCTCTGTTTTGCACAGACAAACCAAAACAGAAAAAAAAAAAAAACAAAAAAAAACAAAACACTGAACTCCCCCAAAGTGGCATCATCATATAAGTAATAATACAGCCGTAAGTCTTCAGTAAAAACCTATAAATTAGTGAATGACAGGAAAAGGAAGCATACTGTGTTACAGAAGCTGTTCTTCAGCTGCACGCTGGGATGTGTTTTTCACATCTGTGTGGTAATTGAATTCACACTGCTCTCCTAAATCTGAGTGATATGATATAAAGTTCCTGTCAATAAGAGCAGAGGATGGCCACCAGACTGCTGTGAAAAAAGGCTGGAAAAGTTCAAATGTGGATTATTGCCTGAGGGGGGGGGGCATTTAGTTTTACTAAAACAACTTTATGACGGGGAGAAGTGGAAAGCAGGGATTTCTTCAGGGAGCTTATAAGGAAAAAAATGAGTTTCATTAATGCAGAGAGGCTACCTGGGAGCTGCAGGGCCTGCTTTTACTGGACGGTGTTGATGGGAACTCTGGGACCTCCGGGTTTCCTGAGAGGAACCCACACAGCTGGATCTTGGCACGAGAAGAGAGGATGTAAAAATCATTGATCTCGTCACAGCGACCCGTCTTCCAGAACCTGATTTCAGCTCACCGGGCTCACCAGCTCCTCTGGGTCCAGAACTTTCAGCTGTTTGCACGTGGCGAGGACATCGACCAGGTCCACAGCGTTCGAGCTCTTCAGGAAGGAGTCGTACGCCTCCAGGATGACATCGTGGTTCTCCAAGCGTGCACAGCTGGGGGGCGGCAGGTGAAGCTTCTCGACCAATAAGTGCTTCCAGGCCATCAGGACATCACTCAGAGACACTTGGAACTCTGCGCCGCGCTGTCTCAGGAAAAGAGAAAGCAGCAGCTGTAACGGCGGAGCCGATCCTTTCCATCACAGACGGACCTTTTTCTGCCAAAAATGAGCCATGAGCGGTCTCAATCGGAAAGCAGCGGTAGTGTCACCACTTCTGATGATGGTCTCTCTCAGGGCTTGGATAGGAATATCATCCATTCATCCTTCCTCATAAAAACCTAGGAGTTCACTTCAATCAACAGTTTTCATTAGTTAAATTTAGAGTTTAATGTGCTTTAACCACATTTAAATTATTTGAGCTCCATTTTTTTTATCCTTAAAGACCTAGTCCGATCATCTTGTGATCTATTTTCAAACCGTTTCCAGTGGACTTTTAATTACGATTACGTCGTTTTAAAATCAAAATGTAAAAAAATCTGTGTCGTTTTATAGGACAGAGTTTCTGCAGAGTTCATTAGCAATTCACCCCCATCAGTTGCGGGTGGGACCACAACAACAAAATCTGAAAAATAATTTGTTTTGATTTGCCATTAAGCAGGTAAAAATTCTAAACCTGGTGTCATGTGATAAAATAACAAATTCTCTGTGGATTTAGAACAATTGTTTGACACTTTCAATGTAAACAGGCTGGTATGCAGCAGGAATGCAAGGATTCAATTTCCCCACAGGTTGGTTCAATGGTGTAGCATTCGTAACATACGCTTATGGCATCCCTCCTGTTAACGCTCCTCACACTCCCAAACTAACATTAGCGGTGCAACAAAAATGGATGTTGGAGCCATCCACCCATACAGGTTTGAGCCAGATACTAGCTCAGACGAGGAAAACAAAGACGTCCATGGATCTAGTCGTCCGTAAGAGGATGCATCAAAACGGAGCTATTTTCTACGTCACAAATATACGATCATTTTCAAACAGCATCTGGTCCGGATTCACCACGAATTTCCATAAAGAAATACTCAGAAAGCTTAATGTTTTTTATATATGTCCTCCATCATGAGAAAAAATACCACAAACACCATTGTTATTGGAGTGGTTCTTTAAAGTTCTATTCTATAAATTTACTTTGAAGACAAAGAATGGCGGCCCACACACCAGTGAACCGACATTGCCATGATTGACGATTTCAAGTGCCTAGGAAACATGTGTCAAACTCAAGGCTCGCCAAATGTGGCCCGCCATGTCATTTTATGTGGCCCGCGAGAGCATAAAAGTTTATCATTTCTTATAATAAAAAATAAAAGTTGGTGTGTATTTATTCAAATCTAGGGGGAATGGGACTTGAAATATCGGATTGGGCAACTACACATTAGGACTTAAACACTGTCCATATAACCTAACCTGACAGAATCAAATGTAAAAGGATTTATGCTAGAATAACAAGCAAACATGTTTTCTATGCAACTGTAATGATCACTTTAAAAATTTAGAATAAATAAATAAAACGAGTTATTTAACATTAAGGAGTAGTTACATTTATTTTTCATTACATTTAGTTACATGTATAAGTTGTACCTGGCCCTTTGAGGACAACCCTATGCTGAGTGGGTGAGAGGAGGATGTCAATCAACCTCACATCCATCAAGGACAACAGCTCTCACCCACTGCAGCCGACTGTGAAGGGACTGGGAGGTTCCTTCAGCAAAATATTCAGACACCCTAGTGTAGGAATGAATGTTACCGTAGGTAATTTATTCTCACGGTCATCAAACTCCTCTGTGTAACTAGGTCATAAAACTGTTTATTTATGTATCCATTTATTTATTTGCTTGGCGAGTTGTGTTTATTTGTTTTTCTCCAGAAATGCCATGACAGGTACATTTCTCCTCTGTGAGATTAATAAAGTGGAACAGCATTTATATATTTTAACAGGCAAGAGCACAGACGACTACCTTTTTATTAACGTCTGCCATGGCCAGCTGAAGAACCATCAGCATGCTGTCAGCTCCATGAACCGTGGTCCTTTCAGACTGTGAAACTCTGTGGCGTTCCCTCCTGAAGCTTTTCACCATCAGGTTAAGGCTTTCTCCTAAAGCTTCCATTTTATCCTAAGTAAAAGGTTACAGAAGACACAATAAATACATCTATCTTTGCATTAAACATGTTATTATTTAGAGCAAAACATGCACAAGAAAATGGTTAACTCAAATTATTTTTGCACTGAAGAACAGTAACCTTGTTCATAGTAACCCCCCCCCCCCCCCCCCCAAATAGGTTTTGTGTACTCATCTTTTTTATATCCTCTATAAATATGTATCTGTATAAATGTATGCGCATATAAAGTTCAGGTGTAAAAAGTCACAATAATACAAATAAAATATTACCTGTTTAAATAAATATTCAAACCTGTCGTGGTGTTTCTGACGAACAAGGTGCACACCGGAAAGCAGCTGTTTTAAAATTTTAAATGACGATGACGTTTAACACCTTCTAGCCAATCAGATTTCAGCAAACTGCATCGGACGCTTCCAACAATAAAACATAAATCAAAATCAAATTTTCAAACCAGATTTATTATATTTATGTTTAGGAAAATATGTATTGATTTATTTTTATTGTTCCAAGTTTTATGATGTTGTGTTTCGCTTGATCCGTTTATCTTTTCGTCTGTCGGTCTCCCCTTAGTTTTTTCCAACTACTGGTACGTTCCGTGTCGTATGCGGAAATAAATGGTAAACACTTCAAGCGCGGGCAACTAGGAGACGCACGCGCTGGTAATATATTTATTCTTAGAAGAAATAAGCAGAAAATTATTATTTATAAAAACTAGTCTGTGCCTCGTTGGTTTTAAACAATACAACGCCATTCTTTTTCGTATTAGCTTCTATTAGCATCGTGGTCGCTTTTGCTTTTTCATACATCATCATGACCTGCGAATAGTACATTTCTCTTTTTTTAAACTCGTAGATTTATCATCACAGAAAATCTGTTAAAGAAAATTTATATTGTTCTTTTTAAACATTTAAAATGTAAATTTTTAATCCTGTTAAAATTTCGTGGTTTTGTTGTACACTATTTGTATTATTATGCTAATCGTGCCTGCTATCATCATGATCATCATCATCACATTCATTTTTAACTTTAGCCAGAAATACCAGAATTTTGAGTGTAGTTTTGTTAAAACGCCCCAAGAGCCAAAAACGTAGTGCATATTTGCTGAAGCTGAAAGATGCGCGCAACAACAACAAGCCAATATTTTAACTTGATTTGGTGTCTATAAAAATATCCGTCCTCCGGCTATAGATTCTGATTCTTGTTTAGATTGACCTTAACCACTGGATTATAAAGAAAATACTTCAGTTGTTTTTATTTAAAGTAGTTTGGTTGGTGCAACAAAAAAAGTTGTTAGAGGCAACAGAACTGCATTTCTTTTATTAACCAAACAACATATTGAGGAATATATTCTGCACTAATCTGGTCAACCATCTAAAAAAAAAAAAACTTAAACATTTAGGAGTCCCTTTTTTGATCCAAAGCTTGTTGTTAGTTTTTTTATTGAAATCATGTTTTTCCTTCTGATGTTGTTAAATAAGAGTGCTAAAAAAATAAAGTAAAATAAAAATAAGAGTGCTGGGAGTTCATATAAACCAACTTCTATGTTAACATGTGGAAAGAGGAAAGATCAGAGTAAACTGAACAAGAGGAGCTCAGGAGATGTATAAAGAAAACAATGATAAAGTTGTTACTGTTTTCATGCTTGTATCTTTTTTTTTTGTTGAAAAAATGAACAAAAATAGGGATCTGTTTCCTTTCTTTCTGATGTGTGACAGGGATAAACATGCAGGAGGAATCTGTCCGCAGTCCCTCCTATACGGTGCCGTGTGACGATTATGTCCATGTGGTAGAATTCAGTCCTTTCAGCTCAGGGACCTCGGCCTCCCTCCTGGCCTATGGTGGGAACCAGTTTGTGGTGGTGGCCACCTGCCTTTTCCAGGTTACTGACGCAGATTTACACAGCACTGTTTTTTTGTTTTCGCCTTAATGACGCCAAATGTGTCCCTGCAGGAGGAGGACATGGAGGTGGAAGGAGTCGAGTTTAACGTTCTGCGAGCTTTTCATCATGATTTGCGCGTGGATGCCCTGGCTTGGAGCCCCGAATCCCGGCTGGACAGAATACCCACTCTCAGGTATCGCCGTTTGATAAGATAAAGGGGGATCATGTTATGTATCCATACCACAGAATGAATGTGCAGGAGAACAGTAAAAGGAGATCAACAGGTTTGTTTTCAACATCTTCAGTTGAGGTTGAAATTTGGCAGTCAAAGCAAAGTCTTTATGTTATCTTTGATTTTGTAGAACAAAATCTTTATGCAGCTTTCCGGCTGACGGTTAGATAACCTTGCTGGAAACTAAAAACTCTTCTTTTTGTTGCATATATATATATATTTTTTTCTATTTTGTGTTCAAGTAAAAAAGGAAAGCTTTGGGTGATGGAATGTATTTGAATTTGCTAATTTGTCACTTATTTATATTGGTTTTCATACTTTATTTCCATAAACGTTTTCAAAATTACTTAAGAATAATCTTAATAGATGCTACAAAATGCATCATATTTGCAAGCCCGGAGCCTTAGACAATGATTTTATTTTGGACGTGGGGCAGTAAAGGTTTGTGAAAACAGCTGGTAGGTACTGCTCTGTAGATGCTGTCCTGTGTTAATGCAGTGAGTGGGGATGCAGGAGGGGAAGCACATGCTGCTCCACCACCAGAGAAATTAGAATAATACAGGCTCTAGTCGTAAAAAGACTTGAAATATTTGTGTTTAAGTGTTTGTGGTCTTTAAAAAGTTGCCATAAAGTATCCAAGTTAGCAAAACTTGTTTAAGCTAGCCATTTTGTCATCATTTTTTTTTGTTTTTGTTTTTGTGTGTGTTTTGTCCACCCTCCTTGCCGTAGATTCATCAGAAAAAAATACTTTTTTAGGATCCAACTGAAGTATTTAGAAAAATTCGGAACCATCCAAACTATGGATTGTCCTCTTTATCTGAACACGTTGGCCCTCAGCGGTTCTTATAGCATGATTGACTGTATGTATAAGAACTGGACTGAGTGAACCCTCCCCGTTTGGGTTCCAAACAGGAAGTGCCCGCTGGCTCCAAGAAGCCAAAATCCCATAGACAATTAGTCAGTCATTCTATTTTCCAGAATAACTATTCTTGCGCTGATGCCTTTTTTAAACTGACCAATCAGATGTCTCGAAATAGTGGGTGGTGCCTACTGGCCCCCACATCCAACGCTTAAAACCTTTGACAGATTTTGTGTAGCCTTCTTCTAAGTGGTAGGGGTGT
This sequence comes from Oryzias curvinotus, assembly GCA_023969325.1. Lineage (NCBI taxonomy): Eukaryota > Metazoa > Chordata > Actinopteri > Beloniformes > Adrianichthyidae > Oryzias > Oryzias curvinotus. Next base: position 18,311,040 of record CM043728.1, read on the forward strand.
GGCCTTCAAACAACTGATTGGTGAGAGGGGTTACCATGGAAATGTTGACTCAGACCAACTCTAACCAATCACTGCTCACCGATGACATCTGGCTCCAACATGGCGGCGTCTGTATTGTTGAAAAAATAGCAACTGAGTTGATTTGATTTGAGCTGAAAGTAAGTCATTTTCTGTTGATGACATCACACTCCAATGAAACAAAAACCAAACCTTAGTCTGTATGACTTCCACACTGAAGTAATAGTAATCAGATCAGTTCTGGAAGAAACCATAAGAGGCAAACAAGAGAGTAACTGTTGACTGATATAATTTTAAACAGAAAACCAATCAGTTTCATTCTACTTAGAGCCTGTGGGGAGATTTATAATACATAAATTTAGCTCTGAAGGTGAGTTTTATCTGCGTATTTCTGGTTATCAACAGAATCAGCTTAAATCTCTGGGACATTTAAATGCTCATTAGAGTCAATCAAATGTTTTTGCATCGACGTAGAAAGTTTTTAGTCCCTAATCAGAATGATTTGAGGCCGATATGCTTAGCCAAAGGCTTGTTGACAGGATCTGTTGTTATGAGCAGATTTTGGCTTTCACGGGGAGTGGGTTTTTTTTTTGGTTTGGGGTGTTGTTGTTTACATTCTGCTCTGTTGGACGTTAATCCTGACCAATCCTCTAATGATGATGGGGCGACCACCGTCTCACAGTAATTGTACATCTTGTTAACATGGCAAGTTTACAACCCGTTTGAATGTAACCTCTTGTGTATACACAGGGATGGGGAATTCTGCCAAAGTGAAATAAAAGGCTTTTTTTTTATTTCGGCTTCAGAATAAAAATCATAAAAACATTTTTTAACCATCAAGATTGTTTCTCTTCTGGTTCAATTTTTCAGGCAGCATTTGAAACTCCTAAACATCAACAAAACCTTCTTCCTCAAAGAACTGTCTTTCGAACAGACTCTGCCCTTTAACTAAATGTTACCATAGCAACAATGACAAATGTAGTTAATTTGGGCAGAGCAAAGTCGTTGCAAGCCCTGTAGCTGTTACCAGGACAACAAATCGCACCACGTTTTAAAGTGTGGATGCCATGCTTTGAACAACTTTGTCAAATGAAAAAGCCCTTTAAACGCTGATTCTATTGATACCAATAGTTAGCGTCGAAAAAAATCCGAAGCATATGAATAATAGACATCGTTCGAAGGAATCAGAGATTTGAATTTGCCGCTAAGAGCGCAGGCTGGAAGTGAACTCGATATGACCTGTGACGTCACGAAAGGCATTGACTTTCGTAGTTCCGCTTCGGACAGCATGTAAACAAAACAGGTAGTCTTCGTTTCTCTCGTGTTTAAATCTGTTAATCATCAACATGCCAAGTCGTTGTGTGGCAGCTGGATGTATCAACACATCTAGTGAAAGTGTATCTGTGTATAAATTCCCAAACCAAGAAACGCTGCTGAAACAATGGACAAAACAAGTTCAGCGAACGAGGGCGAATTGGGTGCCACTGCCAACTGCTTCGTCAACTTTATGCAGTGAACATTTTGAGGCAGACTGTTTTGAAGAAACACCACAGCTCATGAAAGATATGGGAATGCATGTCAGATATAAAAAAGTATTGAAACCGAACGCAATCCCCACCATTTTCAAGAGATCGCTAGACCTACTACTTTCTGCTATATCCTCCTCACTTTCGCAAAAGGGTTCGAATCGATACGGTTGCAAAAGTGACTCATCATCATGATAATCTCCGCAACTTTCCTCTTCATCTTTCTGTTCAGCTAGCCATGTTGTCTGCCTTTCGTTACGTCACAAACAGGGCGGCGCGAATTCGGCGGAATGCGTGAAGCCGGCGGCCGTCCTCGTTGTTTATATCGCGTTTTTCGCTATTTATTCTTTTTCGAAAAATATTAAAAACAATCGCAACATGAAATAGAGACTATTTACTATATTTTGGCTTATTAAAATAGGCCATGTCACCCACACTTTAAATAGTCCACTATTTGTGAAAAACGATCTAAATGTAAAAATATAATAGGGTTGAAGTTCTGATTAGAGCCCTGCGCGGGACTATTTTCTTCATCCCGCTCCCGCCCGCACCCGCCGAATTTCTGACCAATCCCGCCCGCTCCCGCAACGTATGCGTTACACTCCCGCCCGCTCCCGCAATATGTATGTCCACTCCCGCCCGCACCCGCAAAACTCATAGAATTTAGTCCCGCACAGTAATAGAGATGCATTGATTTTGTATCGTCTCCCGTCCCGCAGGAAAAAAAAACACGTATTTGTATTGATACTGTTACAGAGATTCGTGTCCTCCTCCAACCTCATCTTTTCATGCATTCCTCTTTGTGTAATGTGCAACTTAATTATTAAATATATTTTCACAAATCCTGTTCGGTTAAAATTGTGCGTGTTTGCGCGCGCAGACAGACGGCCTGAAGCGCTGAACCAGCTGGTAAAGATGCAGGTCAAAGTCATTTGAATTTATGGAGAAGGAAAAACATTAATTGTTCAACAGAGCTGAAAATCTATGAATTAATTTTTTCCTGACGGAAAAATACTTTTTTTTTTAGCTTCAGCCTTTTCCCGTTTTTGCTGTTTTGCGCCTCAATGAGGCATCAGCAGGCAGATCTGAACACCATGCGTGTCTCACGATGAACCTCGTTTGTGGTTCTTTTCTGCTTTATCCATTGACATCATGTCCCTGCTAGGTAACCTGCTCCTTATCCCGCGCAGTGTTGCCAGATAGATTGACAGCTCTTTCATCCTTCTGCTGCGCTAGAGCGTCCTGACTAACGTGTTATGCTATGATCGTGTTTTGCGCTCTCTGTGTAGAATACTCTGGGAGCGCGGGGAAAAAAAACAACTCAGCTACAGAGGATGTGAACAGGTGAACAGGTAGAGAGGAAAAGCAGGTAAAGATGCGGGGGAGGGGCTTTGGCTTCAGACTCTGTCAGAGAGATGGAAACACGGGCGTCAGATTCAGACGCAGCTTTCACTGCAGGAGTTGAACCAGAGACTTTCTCTGGGATAATATTATGAACTCAAACATGGAAACATGATTACCAAGTAGAACTCTTCAAAATAATAAACCTGATCTCTCCACATTCTTTGGGTCTACCATGCATTGATGCACACATTGCTCCATGCAGCGATCAGACCATAACTTTAGCTCGTAGCTCCGCCCATACGCGACCGCGGTGTCAGGCTTTAAAGAGCATAATTTCTAAGAGGCGGGGCGCACCCCCAACAACAGGTTAGATGACAGAGGCGATTGGGCGTCTCTACCTGGTGCGTTCACGGAGATTCAGTACATAAGACTCCAACAGCCGCACAGCCTAACGTAGTCCGCTAATATATATTCATGAGATATTCATGGCAGCACTGGTCCCGCTGAGTTTTTTTTTTGCCGCCCGCTCCCGCCCGCAGTACAATTCAAACCGCCCAATCCCGCGAGATTTGGGTTGGGTCCCGCGGGACCCAATTCCAATGCAGCCCTCTAGTTCTGATAATTGATTTATTTATTTTTAAGTCGCTGTAGCAAGACGTGGGATAACTGTGTGCGTTATCAGACATGAACCAACTTCATGGAAGTAACCGACCAACGCGAAAATGAAATTAACACATTTAAAAAAATATCCACTCTTAAATGTCTGTAGTAAATAATTGCGATTAATGAAATAGTTTTCACCCCTAGGTAAAAAGTTTCAGTTGTTTAGTTCTGGCTGAGCATGAGTTCACACAGGATTCAATCCTATGGTTGTGACTGAATTCTCTAACATCTTTTTTGCGCTTTATTGTGTCTCTGCCATTTTGTTGGTTTTTTGTTGTTGTTTTGTAATAAACAAGTCATATATCAAACAGAAAACAATTTGTGACCCAAAAATTGAGGTTTGAACTGAATCATGGGAATATGAATCGTTGCATCCCTAGTCCTTCAGGCGTCTGAGATGATGGACACAATCTTGGGCCTTCTTTATCATAGTGTTAACGCGGCCTGCACAGTAAATTGAAAATTAACAAAATCGCAATATCAGTCAATGTGACACGGGTCTTGTGTAAACCACGATAAACGGTTATGTCTATGTGCATACATAGAGAGAAACCATTATGTTTTCAAAAAAGCCCAAGCACACGCTACCTACTAAGGCAGGTTTGATAAAATCATTTAAACGTTCTGAATCGATTCAAGCTTAATAAATCAATAATTGATTCATAAAAGTAGCGATCGATCTTTTATGCCTTTCCTTTTCCAGTGACCTAATGCATAACCGCAATAAACCAAAGTCCACTATCTTGATGCTAACGTATTATGGAATTTCCCATAGGACGGCTAATGCTGACGCTCAGTCGACCTAAACATACATTGCTGACGAAATGAACAGCTTTATAGACTCACAGGCATGGGTTTTCCAAACTATTTTAAGGAAGCATTAAAAAAAAAAAAAAAAAAGCACAATTTTAGTCTTCTGGAATAAAGTGTAATGCTATAGCACAAGCTCCACCTAGTGGCCAAACTGAAACGCCCTCCAGGAGAGGCAGAACATAATGATCTACACATTATAGTTGGAGCTTCTCCTTTTGAGAAACCATGTAACACTGTATGGTGCCACCAATCTATTGGTTTATTATTTCACTAATACATTTTACAGTATGAACGCGGAAGCCCGAAATGCACATCTACGTGCTTTTGCATGGACTTTTCATGAAAATGATTGCTTGAACGAATGTTTCTGAGGCCGATGTGAATCTAGTTTTAGTGTATTGCTTATGAGAGACAAAAATAAAAGCTTAGAGTTTTGTCCAACCTGACAGCTGATCCACAGTCAGAGAAAACACTGCTTTGACTTTAGATCCGTTTAGATAAATCTTAACCAGATGCAGCTTATTTTCATCGTTGCCATTTAATATTCCCTTGACAGTTTTCTCTTTCCACCGCCCATTAGAGCCCATTTAGGTGTGTTGACCTCCTCTAGTGTGTTCACTGGTATAACTCTTGTTATGTAAGGTGGGAGCCCAGTGTTGTAGTGGGATTAAAGGTGCAAGGCCATACGTCACTCTCCCATTAGAAAGCTGTCATCTGTGTCTTAGCGTAACAATAATTTTTTTTAGGGGCACAGCTGTTGCGCCGGTGCGAAAGTAGTCATCGGCACCTCTCGCTGTCACACTGCGAGCCAAGTTGTTTCAGGTGGGTGGGGGGGCAGCAGCTGAGAAGTAGCTATAGATTGTTAGAAAGCAGAGCGTCTGCCTAATTGGAGCCACGGATGGGAAGGATCTGCAGTCCCCCAACCCCCCCGGAGGTGTTTAAGCTTTCTGTAATTGAAAAGGAAAGGCAGCGATAATTCCTAGCCTTCTGTGGTTTGCTTCACAGGACCCCAGAGCCAGTCCTGTGACGTGCGCACATGTTATTGCGCTGATGACTGCCCACTCAGGTTCCATCTCTCCCTTCAGTCGGCACGTAGCTTCGCCTTCCAGGAAAAGTACAACGTTCTCACCGGCTTAAGGAGAAGGGGGAGCTCGAGTTGCTACCGCAGCAGCTTGTATTAGAAAAAAAAGTCCCAAAGACCGCAGACTTCCACAGTACACACTCTTTTTTTTTTTTTAAACCTTGGCTGTCGTATGGTAAATACAGTGGCCAACACACCAAAACAACAAGAGTTTCTTAGAAAGTTCATTTCAAAGACAAAAGGAGTAAATGAAAGGGGTAGAAGGATCTAGACCCTGGAAAGTAAAGTTTATGGAACTTTATCCCAAGTTGCCCACACACATGTTTACATGCTACATTAACAGCAAAACCACAAAAACAATGATCAGGAACCGACTTTGTAGTTACATGACGAACAAAAAGAAAAAAAAAATTCAACTTCACATTCATCACAATCAGTCAGAGTTTAGCTTAAAGTCATAAAACTGGATTTTTGCCTCTTCAGAAAAAAGGGATGTCTTTTTACAGTTTATACAAGCACTGGAAATCAAACTGTGTCATGATTGGAGCTCAAACTATAACTTTAAACATTTTGAAGTCAAGAGAGGCTTTGGCAGAGGCTTTTGAGAGGTCATTCTGGCCGCTAATGCTGCTGTTTCACCCTAAAATTCTGTTAGGAGATCCATGCAAAGGTTGATGGTCTTCTTCATATTGAGCGCGGAGTTGCGGTTCCAGCAGCCACTGCCAAATCCGAGTCCCTCATTGGTCCCAGTCAACATTGTTGAGATTTAGCAGCCAAGAAGTTCAACCAGTTGACTTTCCAGCGCCATCAATGATAGCCGTTTTGTACATAGATTCTGTGACCGGACTTTCGTAGAGACATGTGAACGTGAGAGTTCTGGATGCGGAAGCCCCAAATTCAGCTAGACGTGCATTTACATAGAATTTTCATTGAAGGTGGCTGCCTAAACAAGAGTCGCGCCAGTGTTAATGTAGCTTCAAAGACATAGTCCCTTTAACACATTCTGAGTCTTCTCCCAAAGGCCTTTTCTGGCAAGGACATCCCTAAATTACCTCTCAAAGGAGGCATCTGAAAGAAATGACAGAGCAACCTCGACCGGCTTCTCTAGATGTGAAGAAGTGATTCTTCTTTGAGCTCCTCACTCAATGTCTAAGCCACATGTGTCAAACTCAAGGCCCGGGGGCCAAATGTGGTCCTCCATGTCATTGTATATGGCCCGCGAGAGCATACAAGTTTTTGATTTCTTAAAATAAAAAATAAAAATTGGTGTGTATTTATCCATATCTAGGGGGGTTGGACTTGAAATATCGGATTGGGCTACTATACATTAGGACTTAAAAACTGTCCGTATCAAACATATGTTGTCTATGCAGCTGTAATTGTCACTTTAAAAAGTTATAATAAATAAATAATGAGTTATTTAACATTAAGTGGTAGTTACATTTATTTTTCATTACATTTAGTTCCCTGTATAAGTTATATCTGGCCCTTTGAGGACAGCCACTATGCTGATGTGGCCCTCAGTGAAAATGAGTTTGACACTCCTGGTCTAAGCAAAGGAAACTCATCTTACACTCCTTGTATCCTACCATATCTGTCATAACCCAAAGTTCATAAACGCAGGTAGAAGATACAAACATAGATTGACCAGTAAATAGCTTTGCCTTTTTGTCTCAACTCTTTCTTAACTGCAGCATCACTGCAGTTGCTGCACCAATCCACCCAATAATCTCCATTCTTCCCTCACTCGTGTGCAAGACCCCAAGATACTTAAGCTTCTACACTCTGGACTAGAGCTCTCATCTATCCAGGGAAGGCAAACCACTGTATTCCGGTTGAACTACTGCCTCTGACTTGGAGATATTAGTCCTCATTTCAGCTACAACTGCCTCAGTCGACGTCAGAAATTATGGTTTGATGAATTTAACATTTTCAAAAAGCAGATTTGAAACCCTGCTAAACCAGACTCCCTCCAGCTCGGCTAGAATTTCTGTCCACAAGAATTATGAACAGAACCGACAACCAAGATGGTGTCCATGGTGCACTGGGAAGAGGTTAGATTTCCTGCTGGCAATGTGAAGCAAGCTCTGGTTTTAGAAATACCAGATGGTCCTAAGTAGGGAATCCTGGACCTCGTATTCCCAGAGTATCTCTCACAGAACTCACCAATGGACCAGATTGGACACTCTTTCTAAATCCACAAACCAAACCAATGCCCATTTAATCCACATGTGGATTGAATGGGCGAACTGTCATGAATCCTCAAGCCCTTTGTTTAAGGTGTTGAGCTGATGGAGTCTTCCACCACCATAGTCCTCCTGAATCAGAGGTTCAGCTGTTGGTAGAATTTTCCAGTGCTCAAGAATAGACTTTCCAATGAAGATCGAGTAATGGGATCCCCTTGTGGTGGAGCACACCCTCCAGTCGCTCCTCTTAAAAATAGACCCCCTGCTGATTTGCAAGTTTTCACAAGGACTTGTCACACAACATGCCCCAAAACGTCCAGAGACTTGAGGGCAGCATCCCTTACTTCCAGCAACCACCATCAGGTTAGTGGGTTGTAGGAACCATAAGACTTTACAGCCACAGATTTAAACAAATGGGTTGACAATGAAGGTGGTAGACGTGCTCTCTCTTTGGTGGGAGTTGAAGACCCAACAGACATTCCCAGCAGACTCACATTATCGTTTTTTCCTCATACGAAGTCTGTCAATTGCAAGATATTGTTTGTTAAAGGTGTTCAAAAGCGAAGAGCAATGTATTTTGGTAAATAATACGTAACATGGAGAAACATTTACACCAAAAGCAACTTCAGCAACTTCACACCTGAACACCTTCATTGAGGTCCACAAAATTACTATGCTGTACCAAGGAATAGCAATCGGTAGTCCCACACAGTCCAGCATCCATCCGTCCATTTCCTTCTGCTCTTCTAGGATGGGGTCGCGGGGTCAACTGTCTAAGCAAAGAAGATATCGATCGATGGATCAATATACAAATATAGATATATAGATGTATATATGAAAATCGATTCACTCAACAGAACAGGCAAAAGAAAACAAACGTTTTCAGGTTTAACCTCCGAACTCAGCTATGCTTCTCGTCATTCAAATAGCTTTTGCACAATTAAAACGGAAAATAAACAATATGAAATGTATTCACACAAAGCTTTATTTCTGCTGTGAAATAATCTATAAAACATTCCTCCTTTCCGTGCTTACGTTATGTTTTGTTTTGAAGGTAACACCTTATAAAAACAAAACCTTAAATCAGTGTCAAATTTGAAGACATGAGCGAAAATATACCAAGAGAATCATGAAAATCAAGCAAGTCTGCCTTCCTGTGTGAAAGAGAAGCCCTCTTCTTTAGTGTCACTTAACTCCTGGGATAATATTTGTGTTTTAGATTTTGCAGTTAAAGCGATGGTCTCACAAAGTTCCCATTCTCTGATACTGTTGAGAAAAAGCCCATCAGAGTGAAGCTGAAAGGGCGCTGAATCGACATTTCAAAGACATTTGTCTTGGAAGTAGGTTTTGTGAAGAGGGCTGCATGCAATCCGTGCTCCACAGCAAACACTTGTTTTTCGGGTTGGAGGTTCTTTCCAGAAAAAATCTCCCCTCCTGAGGCGGTAAAACCCTGAAGTGTGTTTAGAGTGTTTGTAATGACATCATGCCAAATCCATGTGCGCCTGCGACTGAAAATGTGCAAACCGCTTTCTGTTTATTCTGGTCATATGTATGTGTTTTTCTTGTCATAAGTGAGGTAGTGTAATTGTGTGAATAATTGCAGGCGCTGGTCTACGCGCAGGCTGATTAGAGGGAAAGTCATCTGCCTGGCTCTGCGCAGGTTTTTATGCGAACGTGCATAAATGGCGTGAGCAATCTCGTCATTCTCCGTGTTTATCTTTGCTTGCAATTAGAATCTCCCTGGCAGAGTTTCTACTGATCAGGCTCCAGGTTCCTGCCACACACATTCCTCCAGAGGTGTCAGCCCAGGCCTGCCTGTAGAACGTTGAAAAAACATACCTTTTGCTTTCCCTCCTTATTTATTGTCAAATCCCAACTTTTGTTTTCCTCATCTGCAGATTGTGCACAGCGGCAGCTGACAGAAAACTGCGCCTGCTGACTTCTGATCTCCAGGATAGGCATGAAGTCGAGGTAATGCAACATCTGGAGCACATTGGCCAGAACTTTTCATTTGGCATCAAACTTTCTCCTTGCACTGACGTTTGATACTGGGGGGGTTACAGGAGGTGTAGCTGCTCCACATTTCACTGGTGGTGTGTTCTCTGTTTTCCATTAAAGTGTCTTTTTCTTTTTTTTTTCTGCATCGTTGCCTAGGTGATGGAGGGCCACACCAGCTACATTAACCATTTGGTGTTTGAGCCCACAGAGGGGAAACAAATCGCTTCCGTCAGTGACGACCACACTTGCAGGTCCAGATTCTGTGTGTGTGTATGTATGTGTGTGTCAGTGTGTGTGCTCCTGATTTTCAGTTCTGTTCTCTGTTAATGGTGCAGAAAGTCCTGACAGCGTTTCCACGGTGAAACTTGATGCTAAGCACAACATGCTCCGATGTGACCGTGCGTAAGCAGAGAGCTGCTTTGTAGCTTTTCTACCTAATTGGTTAAATATGGAAATCCAATTAGCTGCAGAAATATTTTCCTCTCTTAGGGGGGGCTTATAACAAGGTTCCCAAATTTTCCTTTTCAATTAAGGCGCGCAGAGGGAAAAAGTGTGTTAGTTGCCAGGGTCAGTGCAGGGACAGCCCCTGTGTACTATACAAGAGATCTGTACCACAAGCAATGTCGTTACAGACCCACTCCGATGGGTGTTTTTAATACAATCCTGTAGCATTTTTCTCGTTATGGAAGCCATATTTAAAGAAAATGAAGCTTAAAATTGTATTTCTGAATATTTCTTTATTCAAACTGTTGTGATTTAGGAGCAGATGGAAAAAATGCAGTTTGTAAAAGATCGTAGGCGTTATGTACGTAGACGCCACAATTGGCAATCCACAAGCTTCCTGCTCTGCTCCATTCTGATTTATCCACTTGCCGACAAATAGATCCATGTACGTCTTTGTTTTCCTCGTCTGAGCTGGAATCTGGATCAAAGCTGTACAGCTGGATAACTTATCCCAAAAAAACTACTTTTTTTTTTTTAGTAGTCAGGGAATAGAGAGAGAATTTGGACATAGCCTGTGTCCCAGAAAACTACAGTTTCTTAATTTTTTGGTAAAAAGAGCATAATCATAATTAACGAACCACTGGGAACATTTTGAAAATGGATCAAAAATGATTGAGCGGGACTTCAACTGTTTTCATTCAGCCTTATAGTAGTTCTTATTGTTTCCAAAATAGTAGTGTTTGTATTTTGTTAACCTTTATAAAATAAGTTATTGTTTCGTTACCAAAAGACGGTTGTGCAATCACCAACTTCTAATGATTGTGAGATTTTCCCACACCTGTGGACCTTTTTCTTGACTATTATTCACAGATGAGTTTAAATTTAGACACATTTCTAGCAGAATGTCTTCGAAAGCCATAAAACTATCAGCTTTGAGGCCAGACTCCTTTTCAAAACCTGCATTTGATCCATTCAGGACCTGCCAGTGCACTTGAATCAATGTCCTGCCAGAAAAGCCAAAAGCTTTTGAGCTTGAAGTGAATGACATTTTCCTGCCAGAACGCAGAATTTATGGTTTTATGAATTACTGAAAGTCATCCATTCCATGTCAGTATGACCCCAAGATATAATGAGATGCACACCTTCTAGAAAGTTCTTCCTCGGTTTCTTCAGTCCACAGAATATTTGTCCAAAGGTTTTGGGGAAAATCCACATTTTTGTCAAAAATGAGATGAGTCCTTTTTTGTTCAGTCTTTCTCCTCAAATTTTCATATGAATCAAATTTTTTGTCCAAAATCGTGACCTCAGACTTGAACCGAATCAGGTGAAGCCTACCTTCTTTTCCTTCCTTGCTCCTTAGCTTGTTTTATGACCTCCTGGAGGAGCCTTCATTGTTTTTTTTGGTCGATTGGTCACATTTCTGGATAATGGGTGATCTTCTAAAGTCCAGAAGTCTTCGAAAAACCTTCAGCAGATTGATTCGTAACTTCCCATCTCTGATAAATTTTCTTAGACGTCAGCACTATGCATCATTTCTCTCTGAGCTGTAGTTGAAGCCACTAGAAGCTGCTGAGATGGTATGCTACGTTCACGCCAGGTATGTTCAAAAAACGTCATTGTAGTGTTCACACTGGACTTAGAAACGGCTTGGTGCGAAATGTGGAATAGTTGCTCCAGTTTTTTTCTTTCACAGCGCTATTCTGATTAATCCAAGACTTGGTCTCCAGTCAGACACAAACTGCAATTATTCATTTCTCCTCCATGACCAATTGGTTGGCGCTTCCAGGAATTAAACGGACGCCATCCACCCCTCAGTACCAAATTCACTGATTTGTCAAAAAGTCAACCTGTTTTAACTTTCGGCCCGCGTTCAATGGAGGAGCGTTTTGTACAGCCGTAGAAACTTGCGTAGCCACGCGTCAAGGGTTTTAGATGCCAAAGCCCATAACTTTACACGCGTTTACATAGACTTTTCATTGAAAGTGTTCACTTAAACGTGAGTTGTGGAGGCAGATGTTAACGTAGCTTTAAAAGAAAACAGGTGCTCCAGATGGGGTTTGTGGTTAAACTACAGACAAAGTTACTTTTCTGGTGCTCATGACCGCCGCCTTTCCTCCTTTTCCTGAATTGTCTCCTTGACCATTAAAGACCCACTCTGATGATGTTTTGATCTATTGTAAAGCGTTCCACGTGGTCTTTTAATGATGATTGTGCAGTTTTTAGTCTCAATCAAAAAGTCTGTGTCCTTTTCTAGGACATAGTAGAGTGGCGACAGCTCATTAGAAATTCACCTCTGAGTTGGTGCAGGGCAACCCCAGCCTCCCCTTCCCCTCCCCGTGTGAGAGCTCTCTGTTTACATGCTCTGCCACTAGCTCTGCTAGAATGGAGCGGAGCAGGGACCTTTTGGCCCACCCTGCATAACTTCTAGGTCACGAATATAATCTAAATGGGATTTTTTCATCTTCTCCTGATTCACAACAATTTGAATAAAGAAATATATATGTCCTCTAACATAAGGAAAATGCTACAAGGACATGTTAGAAACATCAAACACTAGATTTTCATCAGAGTGGGTCTTTTAAAGCATTTTTGTGAAAACTGTAGCTGACCGGACGACCAGTGGAGGTAAATCTGAAGCTAACATTTTGTTTAAGTAAAAAGAAATGTTAAAAACTAGCATGAATTTTTTTAAACTATACTTTGGTGCTCGAGTTTCCTTGTCAAAAGTGGGATTTTTCAAAGAATCTTTGCGAAAGTGAGGCATGGGGCGCTCTTTGGTGTGCTGGTTACCTCTTTTGCCTGTTAGTTCGACTCTGGCTGGAGACGTCCAGAGACGTGCTTCACGCTTAGATTGCTTCCTATATAAATTCTCCTTTAAGTGTAAAATTCATCAGGGTGTAGCAGCCAATTCCAGACCTTGAGGCCCAGTGTTCTACATGTTTTTCAACCAACCTGTCATGGCAGCTTCTTATTGGTTAAAGACACCTGATCCAGCAGATAAGGCAAGTTTTCTGGAAAACCAGCAGTTGGATGGCTTTCAAGGCCTGGATTTGGACTCTGCTGATTTAGGCCTTTTTTATTAAAATAAAAGGTCAATTCACCAAGTCACCACTAGAGTCTTTTTCTACAAGTCTGTCCCCATTCGATCCAATGTGTTTAACTTCACGAATGAAACAAACGACCTGATGCAAAGTCGAACAAGTCTCTGCTCTCCCCAGTTCCCAGCCAGAGAAAACAGGAGAGGGCTCCATCTGCTGAAAGATTTAAATTCTGTCATGTTGAGAAAATATGGGACACGGGGGGAAGACGGAGGGATGGATCAAGTTAACAGGGAGAGGACCATCCAGTCAGCCCACACAAGCGGGGCCTGTATAGGAGACAAAGGAAGTGGTCCTGCAGAAAGGGAGGGAGCTCTATGTCCGTTGGTGTAGGCTCATGACCTCGCCGTCACTCTGTTGCCTTTGGCAGGAGCCTCCTTCTCCACCGGTTTACTTAGTTTGGTCATTTCTGTCCCCTGCAGTTGTGGGACCTTTGCTGCTGCCAACACGCAACCTGACGCTGCAGAACTGAGGCGAGGAAGCAGACTCCACTTCCTCGGCTTCTTGTAGTCTAAACAGCTCTACGGGTTTCTATGGTTTGAGCAGTTTGGAGCTGGTGGGGAGAAAATGTGGTGCCAATAGGTCAAGGGGATCCACTGCAGGGATCTGAGAGTATTTGGAGCTATCTGTGTTTATTTGTACACTCAGGGTAGCACACAACTTCCAGTCCGCTGTTAAAATTAGTTAAAATGTATTTGTAGGAATGAGACTTTCAGAGTCGCAGAGATTATGCCCCCCCCCCCCACACACACACACACACACACAATGTCTAGGCGCATCAATGCCACCACGGATTTTTTTAGGCGCACTGGTAAAAAAATCTAGTGGCATGTATGTCCAGATGGGTTACTCTAGAGCAGTGTTTTTCAACCAGTGTGCCGCGGCACACTAGTGTGCCGTGGGAGATGGTCAAGTGTGCCGTGGCAAATTGCCCTCATTAACTGATCTAAAACCATTTCCCATCTCCAGGATTTCAGCTCTGTGTTCATCCAAACAGGCCCTGATAAGACACTGAGTAGTTAGGAATATAAAAGATCAGAAAATTACTTTTTCTTTGTGTTATTTTGATTCTATTAAAGACATTTTGATAAGAATGACGGTACCACCGCGGTTTAGCTGCAGCTATACCTGTTTCCTGAAGTCCTGCCCCTTTAACTGTCTCCACCAATCATTCTTGAAGGTTTAATCACATGTCATCAGTCTGACCAATCAGAAGTGCTTAAAGTCTTAACTTCCTTGTCCCAATTTAGCTCAAAAAGTCGCTCAGTTCCAACAAAATTACCAGCTAAAGCTCGTCTTTAGCGGTGTAGCTTTCCACAGAATCCGGGATCAGACCGTGGAACAAGTGAACAAAACAATGAAGCTCAGAGACGCTAGTTTCTGCCCTTTTGCGGCAGTTTCACACTTCATCTCCCATGATGCATTAGGTCACGTGACAGCGCCTCGGCGTACAATGAGTCGTCCTTGTTAAACGTCTTAAACCACAACGAAATACAGTTTGTAAATTTCCTACGTAACCTTTATTACATCTTTTAGAAAAAAACAGCTGCAACTTCCAGCTTTTTCTGGCACAATTATCACAAATATGCGCGTCAGATTGTGGCGGCGGCAGCCGCGGGGGGGGGGGGGGGGGGCTGTACATCAAAACAGACTGCTTTTTTTTTTTTTTTTATGCTGGTGTGCCGCGGGATTTTTGTCAAGAGCAAAGTGTGCCGTGGCTCAAAAAAGGTTGAAAAACACTGCTCTAGGGCCCTGAATAGACGTTATTACTGGTTGATGATGTCATCAATAATCGCCGGTCAACTATGCCAGGGATTGCTATCAGTGCTGGGAAAATACACAACATTGGTTTTATCTCACCTCACTGGCAGAGGGATACCCAGCACTAAGTCGTTACAGCTCCTCCTTACTAAAGCACTTTTATAACTCCGCCTGAGCTCAAACTGCAATTATCAATTTCTGTTTTATGATCAATTTTCAAACGGTTGGGGCTTCCATGAATTAAAGGGATGCCATCCATACATTACTACCAAATCTGAGTCCCTGATTGTTCAAAGTTTTAACCCTTGTGCTATCCTAGGCACTTTGACATCGGGAGTTGGGTCATCTGGACCCACTAGACAGAGCGCTAAACCTTTTTTTTTTTTTCAATGATTTGTGATCTTCACTGGTTCAATGGATTGCATGAAATTTTTCCACCTTTATCCACCTTTGTCATGGTAGGGAGAACACGTCAAAGTAAGGGTGGGGTCATCTAAGATAGCACAAGGGTTAACTGGTTTACCTTTTAATGCGCGATCAGCTACTATGCATTTTTTTCAAAGAGTTCAAATGCAGCCTTAAAAATATGCATTGTTACGCAGGAACACAAGAGTTTTGAATACGGAAGCTCAAAATACGCACGTTTACATAGACCTTTCAATGGAAGTGGTCGCTTGAATGCGCATTGCCGACGGCGGTGTAAACGTAGCTTTAGGCGCTACCATTGTTTAGAGATTCCTCTTCACAACATGTGGTTGCACTTGCTGATTCCTTCAATCTTTTAACACCGGAGCTTCTTTTGAACACTGTAACTCTTCAGCCACAAGTAACGTAATTCCAATGAATTGTTCCACACAAATCAGCTTATTCCTGCGTGGAGAAAAGCGTCTTTGCATCGTCATACAACTGTAATTTCATTATGAAGAAAGACTATATGAAAAGCCGCTTTTCTGCACGATGAAGTCAGCTGATTCGTGTTGGTTGCGTAAATGGTCGAATAGTTACAATGGGTCAAGGAGGGTGCGTTATCTTGGTGTCACCGGTGACATCTTCTGTGCTAAATGGTTTATGAACACACCTATTTAGCCCGTACAAAGTCCTGAAGAATTCTTTAAAATCACAACGTGGCCTTCGCCTTTGCCATCGCCATGTAAGAAGCTCTTACACTATATGAGTTGGCTTTTTGAAATTGAGGAAATTTAGAGATAAGCAAAGTAATTTGGGCGCTATTATAATCTAGTGGTTCTAGATGATTTCTTTCCACTCAAGAATAATAGGATGCTTTGTTTTTGTCAACAAAACATAATTGGTTTCTCTCTATCAGATACCAGAAACGGATAAAAGCTTTAAAAGTGAAGTAGATTTATGAGTTAGCTATAGAAACAAATGTTTCTATGAAAACCAACAAAATGTACATTTGAAGGCAAAAAATGTTACTCAGATTTAGAGCAAAGTGCATTTTTAATGTACTATTTTGAAGCGAAGCAAAATCCTAATCAATCCTGATGGTTGTTCACCAACCGCTCTGACCGTCCAAGGCACTGGGAGGGGTTTAATATGCTTTTCCTCTTCCAGCTTTCTCCCCCTTGAGATCCACCTTGGATTATTTACTCAGTTCTCTACAAAAGAGATCAAATCACGCAGCTCTAACGGCGGTTTTCTTTTTCCTCCTCTTATGGGAAAGCCTGAGAAAAGCTCTGCTCTTGCTGTTTTTCCCTCTTTGATAACACAATACAGAATTTCAGATGTCCTTTTCAACTCTGCTGTACCTGGAAGCAGAGGGTTGCTGCTCCACGCTCCCTGCACTCATGGCGTTTTTGTCTTTTCTTTTTTTTTTTTACCTCCTCCTGCAGAGGTTGTGCTGTTTTTGGGGAGCCAGTGCTCTCCTCTTCAGGACAAAGTGGTTGACCGCAGTTTGGCCGTTGGTGGTGTAGCTTGCAACTGAGCTTTGCTTGGATAGTGGTCTGAAAGAAAAGGGTCCAGTCCTTGTTTTCCCGATGTGGTCTGAGGCTTTACTTCCCAGCCTCACTTGTGTCTGAGGCCTCGCTCTGGCAGCAGAAAGGAACCCAAAGTTTAGGTTTGTGCCATCAGGAGAAGCCTGGTGTTTGCTGGATGTGTTCGAGAGCTGGGAGCTCCACGAATTTGATCAAATTCACTCAAATTTGGGGTTTTCGTAAAAAAATTAAATTTCAGTTGATATAGCACGTGAGATACTGATAGATATTTTTTTGAGCACCCATTTACAGCACATAACAAAAGTACATCATATGCACTCGTACGGAGGGTTGACCCGGACGGACGCTGCAGGTTTTTTACGGGTTGTCCGGGTCTGTTGAGGGTCATATATGACTCGTTTCCACTGAGCAGTACGGTACGGTTTAAATTGATCCAGCCGGTGAGCGTTTCCTCTTAAAGTTGGACCGTCATGGCGCGTCATGGTGTAGAACGTTGGCGTAGCTTTGCATGACAGTTGTGCATCAAAAATGGAGGTCATCCAGCATGGCGATCCAGCCAGCTCGCTCTGAGTCAGGCTGTCCCCAAGGATGGCAAGGAACGTTTGTGGCAGCCATCTTTTCTTGATGCACGTTGACTAAAAGACAAAAAATTAAATGCTTGGAGACATTGGCATTTTCTTTTCTCGTAATGACCTCCCGCCAGTCGACGGGTTTCATCGCATGACGACAGTAGCTCCGCCCTAATCGTTCCGCTCCGTTTTTTGATGGACCTACAACCAAAGGGGGCCCAAAAGTGGTACGGTTTTATGCGGTTTAATGGTTCAATTTTATAATGGAAATGCTCAAAATACCAGACTGGACCATACCACTCAGTGGAAATGAGGAAATAGAGGAGCAGCTGCATCTTAAAGGGAGCACAGGTGTGTCTCGCTGCTCCCTTGAGGCTTGTCCAGACACCTCAATGAACGCCATAAAAATAGAACGTACTATTGTTTTTGTGAAAATGGAATGTACCATTGTCATGAAAATGCAGCGTGCCATTGTTGTGTGTGTGGTAAGTGTATTGTGACATATTTGTAAGGATGAATGTTACTTATGATGTTTGGGTGATCTTGAGCGGCTGGGTGTCTCGGTTGGTAAGGTGAGCGGCTACCACGCAGGAATCCAGGGTTCGATTCCCAGAGGGGAATAAACAATGGTACTGAGTCAATTACCATATCAATTGAGCAATCACCTTAGCGCTACTGCCTCCCGAGCGCAGTTAGGCTGCAGCTCACCGCTCCCCCAGGGGATGGGTCAAATGCGGAGATGAATTTCCCCATTGAGGGATCAATAAAGTACCAATTATTATTTGTCATTCCCTGCCTTTAAGCCAAACAAGTGGCTAGGTGCGAGTAGTGGCTTCTAACTGACTGCAAATGCTGGTGTGCACGCGATACGTAGCCGAGCGATCCATGACCTTGAAATTTCATGCTGGTCACCTGCGTACCGGTCTGACCATTTTTCACTCGCAGACGGCCGGCATCCACCCGTAAGAGCGGTGTGACCAAGCCAGTAAGTGCAGATCATTTTAGCATCAGTGCAAAGCAAAAGGGCAAAGTTCACACACTCAGGCGAACTTTAACTTCAGTGTTTGCGGTTCAGCATGTTTTCCACGTTCCACTGATTCAGGTAATCATGAAGCTCTGCAGAAGCCTGATAATAGTCGTCATGAAAGGCAGGTGTTGAAAAATTAAGGACTTAGGAATCGCAGGATTTGCTTTTAATTCTCAAATATTTTTTCATTTTAAGCCCAGTTACTGTGTTTCTGACAATACCTTGACCTAAATCCTAAAACAACCAGCAGTGGTTGTTTTTTTGTGCTTTTTGCACCGACTCTAAAAACTTCTCATGTATAGTAATATGTTCCCCATGTACTGTTTCTTCTTAGTACATGACAGAAAACCATCAGTTGAAGTTTAAAGGGGAAATAAAGAGAAAATGATCCAAAACCGGTTCGTGTTCAAGGCAGTTCTTGAGGAAAAGAGTGAAATAGTCAACCAAGGAGAGAAGATTTCTAGTCTTAAAGATGTTAATACAGCTAACAGAAATGAAAAAAAAAAAAAAGGAATTTATGTTATGTTTGCCGATGAGGTGAAAGAGTTTCCTCCCCGTTTATCAGCTGGTGGCAAAGATTTAGAAAAAAACCCCAACTTTTTAATAGTTTTAATGAGGTTTAATCGTGTCATAAAAAATTAGCCTCATTTACCACAAACACTGAATTACTTTTGAGGTTACATAAGAATCAACAGGCGGTTGCCTTTTATAACCTAAGGCTCTTGTTGTTGGGCTTTGGGCCAGCAGTGTTTCACATCAGGCTGAATTAGCGTTAAAAACGACTAATTACGGAGGATTAAGTTCCTCTCCTTGTGGTTTTCTTCCAATGAGAACCTGCTCCCAGCTCTGTGATCATTTCACACGCTTGCTCTAATATCCTGAGTCCAGTGAGGTGCCACTGAAGTATTTTAATGATGCTATTTTTACCTATTATTGTGTGTGATTCTCTGTTTGCAGAGTGTGGGACCTGGATGGACGCAAACCCACCATCTTCAGACTTCGCTCTCCTGGCGTCAGTGTGTGCTGGCACCCAGAGGAAGTCTTTAAGGTAGGATATTTGGACCTAAAGTCAAAAGAGCCTGCGAGTATGGTGGTGGCAGCATTATGTCACGGGCCTGTTTAGATGCAGATGGCATTGTGGGTAAATATTATGTTGGAGGATAGGAGGTGAAATTGTGGAAGGGCGGGCTGCGGACGTCAAATCCCATAAAAAGGCCTGAATTCAGCCTCGTCGGCCTTCTGGGTGGCACTGAAATGGCGTGTGACGGCAGGAAACCCGCAGATCCTGAAGACAGATGAAGCCGCTGAAAGAACGCCGGGCCGAGCTCAGGAGCGTAAAAGCTATTCAAGCAAATGCGTGTGAACGTCTGACTTAAACTAATTTAGCCTCTTAAAAAATATTTTAAAAAGTTGATCTTCAGGGATAAACAACCATTTTCAGGCATGGCAGAACATGAAACACCAGATTTATGTTGAGTTTTTTTCTGAACTCTGTATTTTTTTGTTGCAAATATAACTCGTAATTGTTACTGAATAATATGAATAGATTTTAAACAGCAGACACGCCCCGTCCTCTATCAGCTCATAACTATGTTGGCCATAGCTCATTGCACGATCTGATCGTCAGTTTGACTCCACATTACTTCTCACGGGAGTGAACACCGTTATTTACAGCCGTCCCTCGTTTCTCGCAGGAGTTACGTTCTAAATAGGTGAGATCTGAAAAGTAGTAGTATTTTTGACAGTTGCCATTAGTAGTGTGTATTTTTCCCCTCAGGTGATTCGATATGCAATACATGGTCTACGAATTGGTACATGATTCGGCTAACTTTGTGGTGATATGACATAGTCTGATCCTTTTACCTAAATAGATGCAATCTAGACGTAGACATTGATCATTGGCAGTTCCTAATTGGAAGTCTTTTTAATTGTATAACATCTGCATAAACAGACAAAGACGGTATAGACGCAACAAGAAAAGAGAAACTGACAGTTTGACAAAAATCTATTATTTAATTCCTGATGGATTTTTATACCTTTTTATCAACATAATGTTCTTCATAATTGGAGTTTTGAACTGATACTGCTGTCGCTCTCACATCTAGATCGACTTCTTAAAAAGCCATCTTTTTTTCTATCTAATAATTAGGATGTGTTGAGGCTGTAAAAGATAGATAGATAGATAGATAGATAGATAGATAGATAGATAGATAGATAGATAGATAGATAGATTGCATTTATTGTCATTTGCACAGCTTTTTACACTGACATACGATATTGTTTCCAGTACAACCGGAACAAACAGTTCAGAGTTGACTGAGGCTGCAGCAGTAAATGCGGTGCCTAAAAGCCCACACTAAACACTTGATACACTTTTCTTTCGCCTCATAGACACTAGGCAAGTTAAAGAACGTGCTGAACGTGGGTATTTGAAGCCGCTTTTAGCAAATGGTCTTCACACATCACTGTCGCTACCCGATTCCAGTGAAATGTCGAAGTGGTGCAAATCTGGTGAATCTAGCTCCAGGACTTTGTCTTTTACAGCTCTATCCCGATATAGGAAGGACATGGTGTCATGGAATTCAGACACAAACCCCAGTCTGGCAACTTTCAAAGGGACGCCTTCCAGATGTCACTACCAAATCTGAGTCACTGATTGGTCAAAGTTCAACTTGCTTAACTTTCAATGGACGTGTTTTGAACGTGGAGACCCAAAATAGACTTAAAAACTTGTGTAGAGATGCATGAACGTTGGACGTTGAACATTTTATACGCGAAAGCCTGAAATGCACGTAAACATCGATTTTTCGTTGAAAGTGGTCACTTTAACGCGTGTTTTCTGTGAACAAAGCTTCAGACTAACATTTGTTAAAAAAAAATTGGGTTTAAACTCTCTAAATTGAACACGGAGGGGACTGAAAGACAGTAGTCTACAGCTAATGAGGACATAGAACACCAGCTGCTGAAAACCACGTCAAGAAGACATTTTTTAACCAACAGAATTATTAACCCTTCAACTCTGGAGATGTCACCGACGACAACTAAATGATGAAATACATAAACAAGGATTCTCTTTATTCTTCCTGTCTGATTTGTTGGTTTTCTAGCTAATGGTTGCAGAGAAAAAGGGAACGATTCGGTTTTATGACCTGGCGACACACCAAGCCATCTTGTCGCTGGACTGCGGACCCATCGCCTCCGCCGACTGGTGCTTCTCCAACCCCATCAAAGTGGGTGCCGTGTCGGGAAACGACTGGCTCATCTGGGACATAACGCGCTCCAGGTGAGGGGGGGTCTGGTCATGTTGGTCCCTCTGGTGTGGGACAACAACATTTACGTCCGTTTGGTTCGGTTCTGCAGTCACCCACAAGAGAAAAGACCCGCCCACAGAGACAAAGCACACCTGTTCAGGTACAGCGCTTCACCTCTTTCTCATGATTCAGCCTCCTTAAACCTTACTGGGATGCCAAAGTTCCGTCTTCCAAAGATGAAGGTTGTTTTGTTCTCAGGTGGTCTCGGGCCAACGACAACCTCTTCGCCACCACCGGTTGTCCAGGAAAGCTCAGTAGCCAGTTGCTCATCCACCATCTTGGTCACCCACAGGTGTGTGTTCGCTCGCGGTCCTTCAGGTGGTCTTGTGGTCTTGGCTCCTCACTGCGTATCCCATGTCTTTGCAGCCCGTGACCGTCGGCTTCGCCACCGTCGGCTCTTGCCTCAGCTGGCACCGGACTTTGCCGCTCTGCGTGGTTGGCTGTGACAGGAAACTGTGCTTTTGGATGACTGAAATGTAGCATCGAAGGCGCAATAAAGGCATTCATCGCTTCATGGTGATGTAGTTTGTGGCTTTGGGTCATCTCAGGCCTTTGGAGAGGAGACGCTTCTCGTGGTCCAAGTTCCATCCAGCCAACGAGGAGCGGACGGCGCTCTGCTGGCACCGACGTTTCAAACAAGGCTTCATTGTGTCGTCGCAGGAATGCCGTGAGCGGGCGCGCGCTCTCGGTTTTCAAAGGCGCCACGCTGAGCTGCAGAGAGCACTCATTTAATTAAGTCGATCATGAATCATTCCGGCTGACGGCTGATCGCCCGGTTCCAGATGTGCGGGATCAATGCGTCGCCCAACAGAGCGCCGTATTGTGCTGCGCTCAGGTGAGAACACTAGGTCGTATTGTGCAACGGCGGAGTCTCCGCATGACGGCGTGGAGCGGCTGGAGAGCGCCGCGCTTTTCAAGCGCTTCATCAACCCACTATGTTTCTTGGACGCGGCGCTCTCACCACCATCCGCAAAGCAAAACACGCTACTGCTCTCCTTTTGTTTAAACAAGTCGGACGCGCTGGGTTCTCCTCGCCGTGCTCTCCTCGCCGTGCTCTCGGTGCAGGTGGGGCTGGAGCAGCTGCTGCAGAGACATTTCCACCGGAGCAAACCGCTCTGGCTGATGATTCAGGAGTCTCAGCCGCTCCTCAAGGCTGCCATCTGATGGCCGGTGAGCAGAACTGCCCTCTCTCCTCAGATGTCGCTGCCCCAGTGCCTCGCCTTCTACCCCTCACGTAACTCGACCACAAACCCTTTTCGACGTCATTTTGGTTTGCAGGCTAATAAACTGTGAAATGGATGAAAGCAAAATCAGACGGCCTTAAAATCCAACTTTCTTTTAATCTCCCCCCCTCGGATAATTGCGCCGCGGCCCGGCCAACTTTAAGCCCGGGCTCAACGGAGACGGAGCAAACGAAACTAACGAGGAGCAGGATATGAGGGCAAACAGAGCGGGAGATTAGAGCGCTCTGAGGCCGGCCTTCGATTTCATCTCATGGCTCGTTTGTGGTGATTTCCCCAAAATGAAACCATTTGCGTTGGTCATCGCCGCTTCTGATTGGACGTGTTGATTCTCTAAATTACAGTTGCTGCCGTCATACACTTTAAAAACAGATTTTATCCTCCGGTGTTTACACTGAACCAACTTTTTTTCCCCCAAGAATTTTAATGCAAAAAAAAAAATTCAATCTAATAAACACTTTCCCAATCGGAAAAAAGCACTTTATGTGCTCATTATTTACACTGAGGTGCCACGTGGTCAGGTTTTTTACGGGCTTTAGTAGCAACTGCATACAAAAAGCCAAAAATACAATTTTCTGACCTGGACATTAACATATTCACGAACTGGTCACCAAAACAACTCAGCGAGAGGTTTATCTGGCCTACACCAGCCTGTATCTGTAAATGACCGGAGGACACACTGCTGCTAAATGGCAATGAAGGTTCTCATTTATCCAGGGGAAAGGTCAAAAACAAGTCTTTGGCTGACAGTCCCACTCCAATCCTCCTTAGATTTCTTGTAAAAGCATTCTCAGTGGTCTTTTCATTATGACTATGTCGTTTTTAGCCAAAATTTAAAAACCCTGTGTCATTTCCTTGGACATAGTTTCTGCAGAGCGGCAGTTCATTAGAAATTCACCTGTTGAATCGGAATAAGCCCGCCCCCTCTTCCCCTTCCCGTTGCTGAGAGCTCGGAGCGGGGAGCTTGTGGCCCCGCCCAGCATACTCTCTACGTCTCGAATACGACCTTTTTTTTTTTCCCCGTCAGCTATTTGAATACAAGTTTAATTTCCTCTGTATTTATCCTCCATTGTGAACACGTTGCACCATTTTCATCAGAACGGGTCTTTGAGGCAGCGCCTTCCATGAACGTCAGACGTCATTGCAATGGTAAGTTTATTTATTTTGCCTGATCGTACAAAAAAAAAAAAGAGAACTTTTAAAGTCAGCCAACTATAGAGACTGTTAAATTTCTCTGTGGTTGCTATGGCAACCGCTTTCCACACCAGTGGTGGTCAAATGATTGGTTTCGTGGAGCTTTGGATGGAAAACATCTCTACTTCCTCCTTTTACCACTTTACAACCCCAGAATAAAAGGAATCAGGAATTGTCAAATGTTGCTGTTTTTATTTAACCGACGGATAAGTCAGATAAGTAGTTCCTGGTTCAAATTCTGGCTTGGTTCTCCCTGTGTGGAGTTTGCATGTTCTCCCTGTGCATGCGTGGGTTTTCCTCCCACTGTCCAAAAACATGCTTCAGAGGCTGAGGAGTGTCTCCTAATTGCCCCTAGGTGCGCATGTGAATGTGCGTGATTGTGGCCCTGGGATAAGCTCCAGCAACCCAGTGACCCCAAAAGGGATTCAGCAGGATGGATCAATACACATGCAACCCTGTTTATATAAAGAAAGAGAAATATTGTTTTTATTTTTATTTTATTCATGGCAAGTGTTGGGGAGTGAGGTTTTTTTTTTCTTTTTTTAATAACCCAGAAATTAGATTTTCTTAAAAATTTTAATTAATTAACTTAACTGATAAACTGAACGACTTTAACTTTGTGTTTTAATCAATTTGTGGATTTTTGGCAAATTTTGTCATC
This sequence comes from Oryzias curvinotus, assembly GCA_023969325.1. Classification (NCBI taxonomy): domain Eukaryota; kingdom Metazoa; phylum Chordata; class Actinopteri; order Beloniformes; family Adrianichthyidae; genus Oryzias; species Oryzias curvinotus. The sequence goes on from CM043728.1 coordinate 18,335,930, forward strand.
AGGTTTTGAATTGTTTCTCGTTTTTAAAGTCTTTTTCATTTGTTCAACACGTTTGATTTAATCTTATATCAAACGTTGAAGTTCCTCAAATGACCACTAGAGGAAGGCTTCAAAATGAAGCACACTTCTAACAACGTTTACGAGATTTATTATGAAATTCTATTTGATCAGATCCTAAATATTGATACAGTAATTATTTTTGATTGGCAGTTGTTCAGATCTTAAGGTGGACACAAAATAATATTTACTTACCTGTTTTCTGTGAGTTGTTGAGATGGGCGGAGTAAACTCGTTAATATGCTGGTTCCACTTCAGGCATCGTTTTTTTTTTTAGTGTATGGATGTCTCAGATGGATTTATAAAACAATAGCTCTAGTTTAAACAAAAAGGTTTTTAAGGAATTGTACAAATTCACCCAAATTAAGAGCCCATTCAGTCACAATTTATTGTCAACATTTGATAAAGTTTCTCATTTTCTAACTCACAAAAGATCAATTAACACTTGCTTAGTTCTGCACATCATCTTGAAACACATCTTAGAAACATTTGTAGGAAACTGTTGCATTCTGGGGGCTCCGTCTCTTCAGAGAATCCTCATTTTTCTTGGCCTGGTGATTGTAAATGAGCCGTTTTAGGCGTCTCGTTCTTCCCTCTTCAGAAAGTGTTGGTGGCCTCGGCTGAGGTGAGGGCAGAGCGAACCCGGTGACCCCGGCCAGCTCCGAGGACGGGAGCAGCCCTCACATCCGTAAGGAGAGCACTTTTTGAATTATGTAGTGTTTGCGAGGCGAACGCACGCCTGAAGAGCTCGATCCAGGATCCCTGTAACTGTTGCCCCGGCAACCAGCCTTTGTTTGCAGATTCACATCCCAGCTGCGGCTTTCTGGAGGATTTGGGTTCATGAGATCGAATCGAGCCTTCAGGTCAGAGCGCAGACAGCCGACTGTGATTTACTGCACAGTGGAATTATGGGAAACGGTCCCGGCGGAAGGTGGTGGCCGCCTGGATGCTGCTGCTGCTGCTGCTGCTTTTGGGACCACGAAGACGATTGGTCTTCCTGATGGGAGGTACCGGCGCGCACCGCTCTGACGCGCTTTCATGCCCTTCTGGAAGTGGGAACGCTGGCCGTCCGTCAAAAACCCACCAAATTCTGCAGTTGCACGCAGAAAGACGAAGGAGCGAAGCGGGTCTGTCAGCGGCAGGCCGTGATGTGGTCGGGTGTGAGGTCCCGCTGACCTGGCCCCTCTGGCGCGGCGCGCCCCCGCGCTGGCTCTGGCCTCCACCAGCAGAGGCAACACGATACTTAAATCATTCATAATTCCCTCCTTCCCTTTGCTTAATAAAACATGAAGATAGATGGCTTCCAAGAATTTTCCAAACAGAAAAACGTTGGTTTGGAAGCAGAGGGTCGGCATGGGCCTACGTGCTGCGTATTGTAGCGGTTTAACGGTTTTCTGAGCTTCACTCTGCCTGCAGAAGACTGCGGCTTCATGAAAGCAGACATTTATTTCCATCTACAGCCCAGAGACGAGCCTCTATGCTGAATACCTGCTGCTCCATGAAGCTACCGTCCATGTTTGGACCTCTAAGACGAGCTGAGCTTCTCCAAAGCCCCGTGGAGGGTCTTCAGGTCCTCCCTCATCTGGCTCAGAGCGCTCTGGATCCTGGCCGGCTGGTCCAGGACCTCAACGCTGCAGGTGAACGGGTCGTAGCGGACCGCGAAAGGGCGCTGGATGTTGGCAGAGTATCTCCTGCAGAAAAAGATGTGGATGTAATTCAAACACCAGTTTAGTGAAAGAAGACAAAGGGGGAAAAAACTCTGATTTTAGCTTTTAGCATGAGGAAAAACTACTTTTTTTTTTTTTAAATTAGCAAAACCTTTAATGCCATGTTAAAGGTTGCTTTCAAGTGGGAGAGATGTGAACTTCCGGCGAGTTATTTCCTGACTGACAGGTGGTTGCCATAGAAACTCAGACCGATTCACCGCTTTCTGACATCTTTCTCAAACATAGCAGGGGAAAAAAGGTCACTGAATTGACTTCATTCTATCGGAGCTGGAAGTAAACAGTTTTGTATAAGTGACATCACACAAACTCAATCCAGTTCTCATATGGTCCATAACAGCATTTTTTTTCATTTAAAAAAAATAAAAATAAAAAAAATGACACCATCACGTGATCACTGCTCTGTTTTATTTTGTTATGCTTGCTGCCCTCTAGTGGACTAATCAAGCAACAACTACCTACAGATTCATGTGATCTGTTTTGACTCCTATTTTTTTTGCGCCATTTTCCTCTGTTATCAGGAAATTCTAAAGTAAAATCCCTCGTAAAACACATAAAACTTCGCCTCTGATAATGAGAAAGAAGTGTATTTACCCTCTGATTAGTTGGTTTTAAAATAGAGAATCAATGCTAATTTCTATAATAAAATAAGAAACGCATGATTTTTATGACGAGCAGAAATGGTACCTGCCCTGAAAAAATTAAAAAATATATAAACTATATAAATATGTTTTAAAAAGATGAACTTACTGAACCACAATTTTAAATCACTATGTGAATTTTGATTCATTTTCAGCTCTTCCTGCTTTACTTCCTGTAAAGAAGGAAGAGCTGAAAAGCCCTAATTATATCTGTTTAAATCAAAGTGGTGATAATTTTATACATAAAAATAAATAATAAAATGGCCTAAATGTGAAGAAAAAAAATCAGAAAATGAAATATTTTACTCTAAAAGTCTGTTTGAAACATACAGGGGAAAAATAAAGAATTTAGGGATTTATTTATGGGCCTTATTTATTTTTTTTTATTATCCAACGTGTTGAAGTTTAGTTGTGCATTTATGCAGCAATGATCATCATGGGGTCCGAAATGATCACCTCAGCTTCATCTTTGCGTCCTCAAAGCTCTCGGACACAAAGTAAACGGGCTGGTAAGTTTGGTCCTGATACGGCTGCACCGCCGCCTCCTCTGGGTCGAAGGGTTTATACTCCGGCTCGTTTGACAAAGCGTACTGCGGATTTAAAAAAAAAAAAAAGATTATGGGGGCTCATCGGTGCACCGAAACAGCTAAACATTTGCAGAGGACAAGAAGAAACTCACAACGAGCTCTCCGTAAGAAGAGAGGAGCCCGGCGCCGTAAGCTTTCACCGCTCCGTTCTGCTTGCAGAGGCCGAACTCCACCGTGAACCAGTACAACTGCAGGAACAGAACCAAACGCAAAACTCTGGGTGTTCTGGAGACAATGCAGTACCTGGCGCGACCACTAGATGTCAGTGAAAGCGCAAGTAAAATCTTTATTGCTTAAAATATAAAAGTGGTGCTATAGGTCAGGTTTTGATAGCATCTTATTTCTGAAAATATATATTAAATTAAATAATTTTAAGAATAATTTGACTACAAAAAAGGTCATAAAAACTGTCAGGGACATAAATGATAGCCTGAAGTGAATTGGAAAGTAAATAAAGTGAATGCAGGATTTCAAAATAAGGCCTAAATGAACGTATAGTTTAAAGGAATTGAAGTTAAAAAAACATTAAGAGTAAAGTTTCAAATTTTACCGTTGAGAGTTTCTCGATGTCTTCATCTGAAGCTCCAAGTGAGGCGAGTCCGATCTCCTGATCACGTTTAAAACGGAATGCGTGAATAAAATGACATCATAGCTTGTTTTTTGTTTAGCTCTGTGTGGTTTAATCACCTGAGAAAACTGTGCGAACTCTTTATTCGCCAGCATGGGGATGTGGCCGAGCAGTTCATGGCAGCAGTCCCTGTTGGAGCAGGGAGAACCGGGTCAGAACCAAAAGCAGCTGGTGGAATGTCTGACCGAAGGGGACGACCACTCACGGCTCGGGGGAGTGCATGGGGGAAGACGGATGCCGGATGTACTGCGTGCACTGAAACACCCGGAAGGCCAGGCTGGCCAGGAAATCTCTGGCTGACAGCAGGCCGGCGGCGGGTCGCAGCTGGAAGCCGGTCTTTTCTAAAGGTCAATGCAAAGTTAAGGTTCAGTTTGATGAATTTATCCTCTATATTAGAAACAACCACATTTTGTCATAATTATTCTCATAAGACAGATGTTTTTTTTTTTTTTGCTGGTCAAACATTTTATTTTGAAATCACAAAAACAGGATATTTACTCTTTAAGAGTCCTAAAATATTGTTATCAGTTGTAATTTTCTGCACTTTTCTCCTCATAGCCATGATTTACTATTGAGAGCCAAAAAAAAAAAAAATGAGATAGAGAACCATCGTTGTTCTTAATTGGGGTCTAAAATGATCTCTAGTATTATTATTTAATGCAACAAACAAATCTGTTACGTTTAAATTTAGAATTAACTTTACAATCTGGTTTTTCCTCCACTTTAAGCAGATCCCAGGACATGCTCTGTATAAACAAAAGTTAATACAAAATGCCAGACTGCTCCTCTGCAAGTTATCCCTGCCATTCTGTTGCCATGGCAACCACTAAAGAGGTCACTAACGTCGTGAAAGGAACTTTTTGTTTTTTTATTTAATCACTTCTGTTTTTGAACAAAGTCGCACACGTCGTTCAAAACAAGCCTTAAGCGGAACAAATTATTTGTCGTCGCGGTAACGGATACTGATGTGGCGGACATCTTTGCTAAGCAACATCTACACACTTTACTTTGTTGCAGCAACATAAGAATGACTAGGCATACTCGTCACCTCTAGAAGAAGAAGAAGAAGAAAAAAGGAGTGGTTGCTACGGGTAACCACCTTCATGGATGCTGCCACTGTGAGTCCATCATCCATGGCCAACAAACATCAGATCTTCAAACGTCACAGACTTATTTGTTTTTTTTTTTAGTTGGAATTGAAATGTTTGTGGACCTTTTAGGAAGGCAGACACGTCCCTGAGCTGCGGGATGCGCTCCGTCCCGTAGCCGCACTCCTCCTCCAGCTGCTGCAGGCTGTCCAGGAACTGCCTGCAGGCCGTGCCGGGGTAGACGCTCCGTAGCTGCTGGTACACCTGCTTCCTTCAAACGCAACAACAGCGACACGGTCACCACCTCTGCCGCTCATCCTGGAGCCTCACCATACATGTCATGTTCGCACCAGGTGGAGGTCTCCTCCGCTGTGTACTCCACCGTGGGGAGCGGATCTCCGCTGCAGGAGACGGCTGGGTTAGGGAGCAGCTCACAGGAAGCAGCAGCTGTATCTTCCTTCACTTGAAGCTAGTACTCACTGTTTGTATCTGAAGGCCAGCTCAACGATGGCGGCTCGTCTTTTTCTGTATTCTGAATCGTTATAGCCCTGAAGAAGAAAAAAAAAAAACACGTTAAGGGATTTCAAAACGTTGAAACTTGGGGGTTTTTTGGGAGTTTTTTGTTGTTTTAAAGATGCAAACACTCACAGGATGGTCGTGGTCCAGGTCCGGATCGAATTTGTTGATCAACACATTGCATCTGTCGAGGTCTTTTATCTGCTTTGGGAACCAGGGAACTGCATCGTGGGTGGAGATCAGCAGAACGTCAGAAGCTCTACGGTCCACGTCTGAATGACAAGGGGGGGGGAAGCGGCGCTCACCCTTTTCCTCTGGAAACGAGCGAACGTCGTCCGCCACTCTCTTCAGCGTGTTGAGGAACACGTCCAGGTCGGAGCTCTGAACCTCACACCTCATGAAGAACTCCAGGTCAGGCCCGTTGTTCTTCCACTTCCTACCCGGCCGGCTCTCGATGTGGAGAAGTTTGGCTTCGAATGTCTGGGTTTAAGTACGACCAGAGGTGGAAGAATTTCAAAATAAAAGCTTTTCTCCAGCGTTTGATTAAAACCAGAACACAGCTGAAGCTCTACTGTTAATATTGGAGCGTTGCATCATTCATGACATCCTGCAAAGATCAGACTTTTCACGATACTTTTTCCCTACTGTGCCCTTGAGAGAGTATTTCTCCGCCGCCACATACCGGTACTTTAAAAAAAAATTGTACATGCTCATAGCACCCAGTAAAAAAGAAATTTTGGGCTTAGTGAACAACCTCCCCCCAAAAAATGATGACGCTACAGAAACTGGCAAAAAAGTTAAAGGTGGCCAAAAGCTCAAAATATTATTATGGGATGGCCACAGGACCACTGGCTTGGCAGCTATTTTAGGGCAACATTAAAAATTCTGCAATGTTTCACAATTTCGCACAATTCTTCACGAAAGTTCACAGAACAGGTTAACTCTAAAAAAAAAGCTGAAGTTTTGTTGACCTTTGACCTCTGACCTCAGGTAGAGAATTACCTTCTACAAAACTTCTACAAATTTTAACTTTCTGTCCACATGATGACGCTTTTAGCTTCAACTCCAGTTTATTTTAAACTGTGTTGTTTGCACAAAATCAACTTTCTGTAGTATTTTCTTTATTTTGTCTTCTTTGGTTTAGTGTAAGAAAAAATAATCTAACCAAAATGTGTAAACATTTTAAAGTGTTTGGCTTTAAACGGTTCTTGGTGTATGCACAATTTAAGTCACCTAGCATGTTTGCAATGTGCAAAAAGAAACACAAAACAGATTTTTTGCAAATATACAACAGACAATAGTGTAAATGTGTTTGGTAAAAGCAGATTTAATTTCATTTGTACTCCTGTCACAGTGAGACTTACTTCAAATATTTTCCCTGCTTTGAAGAATCCCGCGTTTTTCTGGCTGCTGAGCGCGAACATCACATTCAGCGTGACTTTGCCGCCTTTTTCCTCGAAGACGTATCCATCGCCCAGGCGCGAGGGCCCCGGGGAGCCCGCGGGCGCGCCGGCGCGCTCCCTGCGCGCGTCCTCGATCAGGCTCTGCTTCCTGCCGCTGAGCATCTGCGCCGCTCCGTCTGTCTTCATCTGCCCGGTCTGCCTCGCTCGCGCGCCGGTCGTTTATGGGCTCCCCCTCCCCCCTCTGCCGCTGCAGGTTTAAATAAACCCCGCCCCCAGCTCCCTGTTTAATGGAGAATTACGTCACGAGGTACGCCGACGCTCCACTAAATAACAGCAAAAAAAATAGAGTCAGAAAAACAACATTTAAGCTTTGGAACGTTTACTTTTGAGTTATTTTTTTTACCCACAATGCATCTCAATAATTATCAATTGATAGTTCAATTTGCAATTTGAAAATAATAGTAATAATTTGCATTTAAGGTTTCAATAAGAAAAAATACAATTCAATTTTGCATTTTTTTATAGTAAAGTTTAAAACTAATTGAAAACATGTGACATAAATTGTTGGGCGTTCTTTGGGGACCATAATTTAAATAAAAATGTATTTTACTACAGTCCATTTGTTACATAATTCACCCAAACCAGCAGGTCTGTAACCTGATGCCCGTGAGCCTCATGCAGCTCTTTTGGGTTGGAAGAAAAATGCCAACAAATTATTTTAGATTTAGTTCATTGAGTTTTGTGTTTGGAGTTTCAACATGTCAGATAACTAACTAAAATGAAGGTCAAAGGTGTCAAAGGGGTTTATTGTTATTAGAATAAATTTAAAGCACTTACATTTTTATTTAAATTGTTCACTTTGTGTCTTAGGCTGTGGCTGTTGGCATTCTTTTGGACTGTTTTGTTTAGATTTTTTAGCATTGCACTCAGATTGTGTTGTTCAGTGCTCTTTAGGGTATTGCATATTTTTGTAGTTGTTGTGTTGCCTTTAATACTGTTATAAAATTTGCTTTTGGGGCACTTTTTTGTTAAGTAAAAGCCTTTTAAAGGCAGTGTTTTCTCATTTACAACCTGTTCAGCCAAAAATCAATTCAATGTCTAAAAGTATTTTTTTTTTAATCATTTTTTTGTTCAGATAATTTTTTTATAGCTTTTGATTTCTTAAAATTGCTTTATACCTTTTTCAAAGGGCAAACCTTATTTTTGAAAAATCACTTTTTATGCTATAAGCAGCTCAACATGCTTTAAAATTGAAAACAATCTATTTATAGTTTCAGCATAATCTTTATTTATTTTTTATTAATTTAGTATTGTCAGTGTTTTTATGTTATCCCACATATTTAATTGCATAAATCTATTTAAATGTACAGTAATATATTTGACTTTTTATTTTTAGTTGTATTCAGTTCCTGTTTAGTTGTGGGGGTTTTTTACGTTAAAATCTTTCAAATGTACACGTTTACGCTTTTTGCTCTATTTTGTAAATAAAAGACATAAAACAAATCTGGATTTCAATAACAAGAGGAAACATTTATTGACAAAATGTCATAAAGGAAATTAATTTACCAGTAGACAGAAACATTACAGATAGATGGCATTGATCTGTGATGCTAAACATTTTGCCTGCTTTATATTACGATGTGTTTTTATAGAATAGAATAAAACTTCTTTGATCCCACAAATTGTTAATTATGTTGAAAATATTAAAACTGTTCAGTTTGGGTGCATTAAAAATGACATAAGACAGCAAAAGTGAATCAAAGTTTTATTTGAACGGAAAAAGTAAAATTTCAAAAAAGATTTATTTTGAAGAAATCTTCTAATAGAGCTAATATAAAAATTCAAAAAGGAAATTTAGTTGTTCTTAATCTAAATAAAACAAATGATTACGTTTAATCAGACTTTTCTTGTTATTAAAAAATGAATTAAAAAAAAAACAGGAAAGCTAATTCCTTCATCTACTAATAGTAACATACATAGCTCTACTCTAGCATCTAATTCCCTAAATTAACCTGCATGTTGGCTCTATATCAGTCACAGTATTATTGTAATTTTCTGCCATGCATATGTATTCAATACAAAGAAAGGCTGTTTTTAGCAAGAAGACATCGGGTCAGACGAGCTGTCACTCCAGTTTCCGCAGAGCTTCACACAGTTTCCCCACTTCACCTGATGGGGCAAAAAAAAAAACTTTATTGATTCAACCAAACAAACAACAACAACAAGGTTTTTAGACAGAAATAAAGACTTATGTCCGATTCCCACCCTGACCCCCTGACTACTTCACATCACGTTAAAATCACATATTTGATGCACGAATCACTGTTGAATTGCATCTAAACAGCCCAATAAATCATGTTGATTTACTTGTTCTTTGTGTGGTTTTTTGCACTTCTCCCGTGGTTTTAAAGGGGTTCAATCGTGATACATCTGTGAAAATCTTACGTGAAGACCAGAACTTTTCTCACTTTTTCCAGATATGTGCTTGTAGGACCGTGTTTCATCCATGCAATACACTCAAAATGCACGCAGGGGCTGTGCGACACGACCTTTAATTCAAAGGAAAAACTTTTTCCATGAATTAGCTTTTTGTCTTTATGGATGTCTGTATCTTTGGGATGTTTTTCGGTGCCCCAGCTTTCAAATCAGCCACAGAGGAGAAGATTTCTGTGCAGAAATCAGAAGTTACGTACAGTTGATGCAGTCTGCCAGGTTCCGGAGCTGCTGGGTGTTGTTCAGGACCTCGATGCTCTGGGTGTAGGGGTTGTAGCGCACCGAGAAGGGCCTAGGTATGGTGCCTGCAAATTTTCTACGGAAACAGAAGGCTCTTCAACAGGCGGTCGAGCCCTGGAGGACTTCTGTGTTAATGATCCGAACACCCACCTCACTTTCTCCTTGGCATCTTCAAAGCTTTCTGCCACAAAGTAAACTGGCTGGTACTCGGTTATGGGGTATTTCTGCAGGCTGGTCTTCTCGGGATCAAAGGGCAACAGGTTGGGCTCATTCGTTAGCGAGTACTGCATAAAAACACATCAAAACACCTTTTTTTATTTTTTTTACGGCTTTATTTTAAGACCTGAACCTTCCCTATGTGAGCAGGAAGTGCAGCATGACTCAGGGCTCGGTGGGTGTCCCGGCCGAGTGCACATCCTCAGCTCACGTAACCTGTGACCTGGATAAACGTCCTTTCTTACCCAGTGAACCACTTTACGTCCATCCATCCCGCTGGGGCTCCCCCAGTGACACATTGAACTGGAGTGGACCACTAACCCACTCCCCAACAGCCAGGGCGGTTGTGCAACACGTTTTATGAAACAGAGCGGTGGCTGGGAGGGGCAGGGGGGGGGGGGGTCCAGCCTTACGCATGGTGATGGTTTGGGTCTGGTGACTCAGCTTCCTCTTACCTGCAGCTCTCCGAAGGATGAAAGCAGGCCGGCTCCGTACGCTTTGATCTCGGAGCCTTGCTTGCAGAGACCGAACTCCACAGTGAACCAGTAAACCTGCAGACATAGAAGGATTGCAGAAGCGTGACCTCAAAAAAAAAAAAAAAAAAAAAGCACAAAAAAAGTACTCTGCATTCTAAAGCTTCCAGGTGAAAAATAATTTTTTTAAAAAGTCATATAGGTTCTTAAATGCTCATTAGAACTGCCTCTAGACACACCAGGACTCACTTGCAAGTGACTGGCATATTTTGCAAGTGGCATTTTTTGTCGACGCATCTCTGAGACCCCTATCTCATTGATAGTTTCAGTAAAAACCCATTGTATAGAACTTGGTCCATGTTTCTGCCCTGTAGTTCATCAGCATTCCACTAGGGGCAGTCGAAGGGCTTTTCCTGCTCATTTCAAAAATGGCTGCTTCCATGAAATCTCAAAAATTATTTGGCCGGAATTGTTTTTTTTTGTTGTTTTTTTTTAAACATATTTTATGGTGCAACAAAGTATTAGGGCCACCATAAAAGACAAAAAAAATATACATGAAACAAAAATTCATTAAATGTGGGGAATGTAGTTATAAAATGATGAAAAAAGTCAAAATTTTACAACATTTTATTTTTCTTTTTTCACTGTTACACCATGTATAAAAATTGCTGTTTTCCTGATGTCAATATTTTTGCATCTTAAATTCACATTGCTGAGCAAAAACTTACCAAATCACCCTATTTGATACTATTTATACCTCATAAAATAATGACATTGCAAAATTATTTTCGTGGATTTCATCTAAATGTTTAAAGTTTTCAAAAAGATGGTATTTTCTGTAACTTCTTGGATGTAATAGGTTTTAAAGGGTTAAAAATACCTACTTTAATTCTCTGCAGACTTGAAATGATGTACCATTATGTAAACCAAAAAAAGAAAGTAAAAATAAATTCTACTCAGATGTACATTGAATGGTTTAAATGTTGAATGTTACATCCTTCATGTGCTTTACCGTCCCAGTCTCTGCTGCCAAAAACTCTGGCGCCAACCTATAACCACCGGGAGCAATGTGGGGTTCAGGGTCTTGCTCAAGGGCACTCGGACACATGGGCTTGCAGAGTGGGAACTGAACCTGCGATCTTCCAGTCAGAGGTTGACTGCCTTTACCTCTGCACCATTTTATTGATAATCAAATAGAACAATTATCATCAATTGAACTGAGGCCACGCCCACTTTACCGCTCAAAGCCATCGGATCCATGTTCTAACCCGGATTAGTCTTAATCCCGTAGGGAAGGGGATTAGTTAAGAAAAGTTTGCTTTGTAGTACTGATTTAGTTTAACTAATGTAAGAATGTGTTCAGTTAAATAAAGTCAGTGTTTAACTAAATGTGACTCCATTGAGTCTGGGTGATTTTATAATCTGTTCTCCGACAAAAAAATAAAAATAAAAAACCAGACTAACAAAAATTGCTAAAAATTGAATTTTCTATGACCGTTTTGATGAACACTCACAGTAGCAAGTTTCTCTATGAACTCATCAGGGGCACCAAGAGAGGCCAGACCGATTTCCTGTGAGGAAAAAAATGTTTTCTGTTAAGGATTTTTGTTTATCCAGGGAAATGATGATCTATAAAAAGTGGATTTTGTTTTGTGTTTACTGAACTGACCTGTGAAAACTGGGCAAAACTGGGGTCGGCGAACAGAGGGACGTGTCCCAGCAGCTCGTGGCAAACATCCCTGTTTCAGACAGAAGAGACGTTTTCATTTCTGTTGGTTTTGTCACGTCGGAAAACGGCGGACACTCACGGCTCGGGGGTGTACGTGGGCTTGGAGCCGTGACGAATGTACTGCGTGGAATGGAAGACGCGGAAGGCGAGCCCAGCCAGGAAGTCTCGGGATGAGAGCAGACCGGCGACGGGGCGAAGCCGAAAACCTGTGCACGCTGCATTGGTGGCGGCGGTGGGATGAAAAGGGGGCAGGCGTGAGGGGGGGCAATAAGAGACGGGAAGGGAAGTGAGGTATTTGAACAGGCCGGGTTTAAAACATCAGCCATGTTTTGTGTTACGCAAGGCCTGTGAGTCACAGGGCTTTCTATTTTCCTTTTAATAAATGTAAGAAAAAAACCTTCTGTAAACATAGTTTAGTGTTTGAAAACACAGAACTGCAATACAATAACTGAAAAATAAATTAATTATTCACTTTTCAAAATATTAATATTTATACCACACATATTTGCTTAAAAAAATGGGGAAATGTATTCAATATTTTAACTTATATAGATTCATCATTTTATTTTACAAAAATACATTATTTATGACATAAAGTTGATCACTATAGTGGATCTGGTCAGTTGGCTAACTACTTTGTCTAATGCTATGTTCACACCACCCTCGGAAACGCCAATTCTAGAGCCCTCTGTCAGTGAAAAGTCTATGTAAATGCATGTTTCGGGCTCCACGCACAACACGCACGTCCGTCCAATGTGCTGTGGAGTTTGAACCAGTTGAGTGATGACCAATCGGGTGCCTGGATTTTGTGGCATAACGGTGGCGCCTCTTTCAAAAAGTGCCAACCGTTTGAAATGGATCATGGTGAATGACTGTCTGGCTGGAATTCTATGACACCGAATCTTTCAAATGTTGGAAATAGAGGTGTGAAAGAAAAAAAGCTGGAGCAAAATCCGCAAGATTCCACATCTTGGACCAAGTTTCTTCCAACTGTGAGTAGTCCAGACAGTCCAGTGTGAACACTCAATGCTAAAAGAGCCTTTAAGAATGCTCTTGAACGCACCACACATGAAGAAAAAAAACCCAGAGAACCTCCTGAATGATGTTTGACTGTGAAAAAACATGATATTCCAGCTTCGGCACAATGAGAATTTATGATTTGAATTAATTCGAGGAAAAGTTTACTTGACACCAAATTAAACAACTTTATTAGCAACCCCCGACAAACAAATATACATGAATTCATCACATGCCTGGTGTGAACGTCGCTTTACAGTAAAATAAAACTTTTGAAGTTAGTTTTTAAAAAAAAAGTTGTTTCCAAAATATTGATAAAAATAACAGTTTATGAAAAACTATGCCATCAGTTTCCTCCTAATTCATGTTAATGGCTTGTTGGGGTCTTGACATTTTGGGGAAAATGAACCAGGAACATGCGATCAGGGGAAGCAGGTCATGAAAAAATAATAAATGCAATATATATGAATGATTGGAATCATTTTATCCTCAAAATGGCTGCATTTTGTGTCTGCAGTGACAGTGAGGCACCACATGTTAGATGGTGCAATCCCAAGCAAACTGGGTTGATTATGTGCCTTTAGCTTACTCAGTGAATGATAATAAAGTAATGATTTATTTAAAAAAAAAAATGTATAACACATTGTAGACATTCTTATTATGTCCTCACCACTTAATAGGTCATTTAATTGTCATTATTTAGTGTCCAGATGTTCATGAGGCAGGTGGGCCTGAAGGAAGAGGGCGCTCAGGAGCTTCACGTTTGTTTCTCAGTGGTTGTTAATAAAGTTGAAGTTGGAGTCACACAAACCACATGCATGTCAGGTAAACCCTTCCAAGAATTCCTTCAAATCATACGTTCCCAAAATGCTTAACTCCGTACAACATTGGTCGTCTCAGGTTTTCTGTCTCTCACAGGCACTAAATCAAACGTACCTGCTGCAAGCGTAGACTGAAGCAGTGGGTGGAGGCGACTTACACTGTAGGAAGCGAGACACGTCCTCCAGCTGGGGAATGTTGTCCTGCCTGTAGCCGCAGTATCTTTCCAGCAGCGGGAAGACCCGGTTGTGCTCACGGCAGGCGTGAGTCGGGTACAGAGTCTTCAGCTCCTTGAAGACGATCCCCCACGTCTCTTTTTCCGCCTCGGTGTACTCCACCCTGGGAATGGGTTGGCCACTGGCAAAGAAAAGTGGTAAACGCAGAGAAGAGTGGGAATGGTAGCGGTTTTGTCAGGTGAAACGGCTTTTTTCTTCTCCCTCATTTTAGCTCATCGAGCTACTTATGCAGCTGCAGTTTATGGTTTCATCAGTAGCTAATCAAAGAAAAAGTTTGGATCTTTTGGTTCCTCTAAATCCTTGGTTAGTCCTGGTGTTTGCATTTTTCTTTGTGTTATCATAAATCTCTTTTGGCTGTCATCACTTTTAGCTCTAGAACATTCTGGATGCTGAGAAGTTTAAAGCCCAAATCATGACGCCTCCTCTGCCATGCTTTTATAAGATCCTACCAACTGAGATGTCATTTATTTTATGCAAAACAATTATGTTTAAATCCAGACTTATATTTTCTTAATTGGTTCTAGCTGCTGTCCTATATGAGTACTGTTTTAAAATTTAGCTCAGATTTAATAGAACATTTTTGGTCAAATTTATTTGATATGGGGACCATCAAGTTTTAATTCCTGAATTATATAAAAAAAAAAACATTATTGAAGGGATCTTTTACTGTTTTTATAAAGGGAAGCTGTCATTTCTTTCTTTTTTTTTAGACAAGTCCAGGTGCAGAAAAGCAAAGGAAACTTGGTCCAGATCCCTTCGACACTTATTTTTGTGACAATAGGAGGCATTTGGCAGATAAGAAAAAGTATTTACTGTCTGTAGTTGTAGGCGATGTCGGCAAACTCCTTCCTGCGGGCTCTGTACACCTGATCTGTGAAACCCTGGAAACACAAACAGACCTGATCGCCGAATCAAAGCGTGGAAACCCTCCGCGGACGCCGTGGCCTTTGACAGAATTATGCTCTCCGTCTCCGAAAGGAGCGTCTGAATCCATATGCAAATGCAGCCTTTTGTGGAGAGTTCTTTAGTTCATGGTGAATTCATGCGGCTTTAATTGCAGTGGCAAAAGGGAGCAATTATCTATAATTACAGGGGCCCAATTAAAGCAATGACATCAATTTGTGTGTCTGTATCATTTCCATGAGAACAGAGTGGAGAGGGCTGGACCTCCTCGTGGCTTTCATGAGAGGTGTGGGGGCTCACATGCGCGAGCAGGAAGTGGCGGACAGACGGTGAGTCACAACTTACAGGGTGATCAGCATCCAGCTCCGAGCCGTAGCTGAGGATCTGGTTGGCAAAGCGATCCAAGTCTTGGATATCGTTGGGGAACCATGGAACTGGAAGAAAGGAAAATGCAACCAAGTTTGCAACACTGAACTGCAGAAAGCACTGTTAAAAACCCCACTGATCATCTTTTGATCTGTTGTGACAGCGTTCCCAGTGTTCTTTTAATCGTGATTACAGTTGGTCGTTTTTAGCCCAAATCATAAGCCTGTGTGCTTTTCTAGGAGTTGTTGGTGCTTCCTTTGCCTGTTGCTGAGAGCTCTCTGTTTACACTCTCCCCTGCTAGCTTAGAGACCCTCACACCCCCAACCCTACTCTAGCGGTGCAGCAAAGATGGCGAGCACTATCAGGGCTATCTAACCGCACAATTTAGATCCAAATTCCAGGCGAGGAAAACGAAGACGGATCTATTTTTTAGTGGATGCATCAGAATGGAGCACAGCTGGGGAGGTTGTGCCCCTCCCAGCGTATTTTCTGCAACACAAATCTTTTTCTAGCTGCATTTCTTTCGTCTTTTCCTGATTCAAATCGATTTTGGATAAAGAAAAACTCTGAAATGCGACTTTCAGCTTAGTTTTCTTAAACGCACGTCCTCCATCATCGTCAACATAAAAAAACACCATCTTCATCAGAGTGCGTCTGTTAGAGGTTTTCTGCAGTTGAAGCTCTTAAGTGGTCAACAGCTTGTGGATTTTTTTTTTAAAAAAGTATACATTTTTGTCAGAAATGAAAGGGGGGGGGGGCGGCTTAACTTCTCTCTAAAAAGAAAAGAATCCAACGTGAAGAAAGCGAAAAGGTTGTAATATTTTGATTGGATTCATTCAGTCTTATCAAGAAATACCACTCTATAACTTACTAAATATGTTATTTATTTACGAGTTGTTGAAAACAACCCAAAAGATAAAGCATATTTTAGGACTTAATTAGGATTTAGTCAATAATTTTATTTGTTGAACTCCTTTTTCATTAACATGCATTGAACAAAGGGTGCTTGACATAAATCAACATCAGTTAACACAATAAAAAGACGTCCTAAAACAACAACATTCAAAGGAACGACGTTTAAGGGGGAACTTTAGAGATGAAGGGATAGAAGAAGGACTTTAAAGTAGAACAAAAGAAGAAGTTAATAAGTAATGTAAGTACTTTGTTAAAAATATATATACGTAAAAGTCTGCACAGATAGAACATCTCTTTTCTATTTTATTATTATTATTTTATGTTTTGGCCACGTTCCCCCCCCATTTATTGATTTATTTTGTTTGTTTATTAGTTTGCTTGTTTATTTGTTTGAATGCTGCTACCCAACTTGAACAAAACAAAAACAAAAAAACACAAAAAAGAATGGGGAAATGTACTTAAAGCCCAGAAGATATTTGTTTTTCAAAGTGAATTTTGAAATCCTGACTAATAATATTAATAATAATAATAAATATGAATGGCTGTATTTGAGTTGTTGTCGGAGAGCAGGATCAGATCCTGGTTTTCCTGTGTGGCCCACAGGATTTAGTTTGGAGTTCTGTAATGTTCTCAGTGGATGTGGATTCTCAGAAAATTCCTGCCATTAATCCACATTAGTGCAGCCTGAAGCCCCAGACTCTCCATAAACAGACCGCCTCCTAATATTCTGAAAATCCCCCGCCGTGGTCCTGACCCTGACTGTGTCTCCACTGATGCTCGATTGGGGGGGGGGCCTTGGTGTGCCTGTCAGTCTCAGAGTCTGTGACCTTTACATGACCTTTGCATGTTCTCCGTTCGGGACAGAAACACAGAAGTCCTCAGTTCCCCCTCAGACCCGTCGGCCCTTTGTAGCTCAAATTATGTCTTTCTGGAAAACAACTGATGTAGGAATGTGGGGGACAGAAGCTCCGCCTCCAGAGCGGTCTTTGTTTGAAAAAATCAATCCAGTTATGAGCTTGGATCAGACTCATTTAGCAAAAACTGAACATTTATTCCAAATATTTTCTCATCAGAGGATAAATCAAAGGTTTTTAATATCATTTAATGATGGTTGTGTTGTAAATTTTATCATAATTTCTATACCATGTTTAGCTTACATGTGTTAAATTATATTTTATTTGAAAAAAACATGGCTTTATGTTAAAATAACCTGACAAATTCTCAGTAATTAGGCTTAATAAATTAGTCATTAAAAAAATGTTTTAGAACTTAATAATCTCCCTTAAAAATGTACTTAAGCATATGTACACAAACTAGATGCTTGAAATATTTATCAATTTTGTTATTGAGGGGCACAAAACAATAATTGATATCGAGAGTATGATCATTTTCTATCATTTGTCAAAAAATGTTTTTTCATTTCAAGATGTTTTGTGCGAATTTGAGTTTTTTCTACGTACATTTATTAAAGTTATTGATAAAAGTGAAAGCAGTCCTATTTTCTCATCAGAGGATAAAATCACAGGTTTGTAATATAATGTAGTTAAGGTTTTAATTTTCCCAGACTTATCATAATTTGAATGTATAGATAGTTGACATGTGTTTGTCAGTCCTGAGACTTTTAAAATTGTGTTAAATTGATCAAATAACCAGACAAATTCTCAGTAATTAGGGTCAGTAAATTGTTTATGAAAAACCCAGAAGATGTTGAGAAAGAAATCCGGTGCATTTATTTTAAAAAGCTCCACAAAACCACTCAGAGTGAAACCTGAGCCTATTTGAAAGAACATGGAGATGATAGTCTGGTAATTTCCCACGGCACAACCGACCATCTCTCCAGGCTCACTGGTTGGAAAACACTGTATTAAGGGTTGATGCAAAGTCAGAGCAGTTTTAATGCAAACGCTGGAGATTCAAACACAGTCGGGGGGCGGGGTTTGGCGTCTTGTTTAGGCTCTCACTGACCTGTGTCCTTCTGCTTGTTGCGCGACAGTCCATGCACATGGCCGCTGATCTCCTTCCGCAGGCCGTCAATGACGTCATCAAGAGCCTGAGAGCAGCTGGAGTCCACGCTGATGAAGAACTCGTACTCCTCTCTGTTCATCCGGGACGGACGGGACTCGATGTGGGTCAGGTTGATCCCATTATCCTGTCAGACCACAGAACTTTAAAAAAAAAAAAAAAGAAATTCCACCCCGCCACCACTTCCCATCACCCATCTATTCCCATCTATTTTCTCCAGCTAGCTTACAGCCCCTCACACCCCAAAACTAACATAACCGGTGCAACAAATGTCAGCTCAGACAAGGAAGACAAAAGAAAAAGCCAAGTTTTCTTTATATTTGTCCTCTATCATCAGTATAAATATCACAAGAACATGTTAGAAACACTAAAAACAACATTTTCTTTAACAAAAGAGGAATCTTTAGATTTTAAATATCTAAACTACCTTTCTTGGCCACTAGAGGGCAGTGTTGCCCACTCAAGTTTTTTTGTACACTTAACAGATGAGCAACAGTTGGAATAAAACAAATTGAACAAAAGATGACAACATCAAGAAAATAAGACACGCATAAATACGAAGGGTTTTCATATAACTTACTGTCCTTAACAAAGGTGAGAAGTTTTCTTCATTTTTTTGTTTTTCATGAATTTCAATGAATTAAATATAAATGCATCTACTTATGAAATACATGGTTTTTAAAAATTTACTTTTGTGAATACAAAACTTGCCCAATATCAGTGAAACATTAAAAGCTGCAGTGTCAATGTGACATCAAAAAGAACAGGTTGTCTTTTTTTTTTTTTTTACCAAAACAGAGAATTGAGAAGAGCACCAGGAATGAAAATCATCCCTTCAACGTTTTAACACAAAAAATTATCCAATTATTTTCTTTTTTATGCTTTCTAGAGAGATTGCTGCCTTGAATATTAAACTTCCTAACGCTAAACTGAGTTTTAGCTTTCTGAATTGTTCAAAGATTTAAAACATGTTACAGTATTTTAAAGCAAAAAAAAAAACAAATTCACCCTTTTAGGAGGTTTGGATTTAGTAGAAATGCCAACTTTACAAACAGGTTTTTTGTCTCCTGCATGGTCAAAATGTTGTTCTTTCCCTGCTGGATGAGCGTTGAGAGCTCGGGGGGCCTCCTGCCATCTGGATCCGATTGTTCGGCGCTTGGTGTGAGCCATGTGTTATTGCTTCCCTCTGCAGGGACTTTAAACAGAAATGAAGATGTGTCCGCACAGGCATGAAGACTAAATCAACTCTCTGAGCAAATTATTCAGAAATGTGTCAGAAACTGCCTTTTGCAGACGTGGTCCAAGCCTTTAGTTCTAGACTTGGCTCGGTAAAGCCCGTCCACAGGGCCGCGTGCGGGGGGGGGCCACGCCGTCAGATTTCTGTGACCCTCCTCTGCTGCCCAAGGTGCAAGGTCAAGGTTTGCTGGCAGCATGACTCGTCACAAGAAACCCACGCTGCCGTGTCATGTGTGGGCACGGATGAACATTGAGACCGATTTTGGAAGAGGAATCCAAAGACTCATGATTGATGTCACATGGCTCCAGAGAGCTGCCAAAGCTGCGTTTCTGTTGTTGGATTTTATGCATTTATGTACTTAGCGGGGAGTCAATAACGATAAGGAGGGGGGCGATGCTTTTTTAGCTCGGGGGAACATTCAGTGGGTTTTGCAGACTAGCTTGGACGCTGTGGGTGGAGGGGGGTGGAGCAGGGGAGGATCGGCATGGAGGGAGCTCATAGGTCCACGGACTCCTGATGTTTACAGCTGCTTTTACTGGTGAGGCGTTGGGCACGACTTTTGTATTGATCACCGTGACGAAGCGTTTTCTGCTGGAAAGTTTTCCACAGGAAAATATGTTTGTAAATATTTTTAAAAAAAGTGTCTGTTTTCTTGCCAAAATTCCGACAATAGCTGTTTACTTTGGAAAGTTTGTCACTTGAACACAGATTAATTACTGCCCAAAAAACTGCCCATTCATAGAGCAGCAAGATATCTGACCAATGACGACCCAAACTTTCCATTTTTAGATTTTAGTGTCGGCACATCAAATAATTAAGTAAATTCATCATTTCTAAGGCAAATAACAGCTATTAGGCGATTAAATGTGGTTAGTAACAGTGAATGAATTAGTCATTTTACTTCAATTAAAGTTTAATTGTGTTTTCCAAACTTTCAAGTGTTGGTCCGAACCGAGTCCTTAACCTTGCATTTGGTCTGTTATTTTGTTACGAACCAAAAACTTGTTAACAAGAGCGCGTGACTAAAGACCTCCTCAGTCATTGGCCAGGATTAATGAGGGCGGGGCAAAGCAACGAGAGAAAGAAGAGTGGAAGTCCCTGAGCTTTGCAGTCCTTGTTGGGATAGCTCCTTCAAACTTTCACTCACCAATTTAGAACATCTGTATCAACATCAGGAGCAACACTTTTTACTTCGGTGCAGCGGAGGCAAGGCGGTTGCTAAGGAGACGCCGAGAAGTGTTCATGACGCAGAGATCGTCGGGAAAAGTGTGAGAATCAATGTGTATCGTTAAAATTTGTTTTAATGAGCCAGCACTCCTCCCACCACATTTCAATGAGTTGCTGTGGCTCCTCGCCGTGGTTGCTACCTTCCTACTCTATTTACATCCCAGAATTCCTGGCTATGGTGGCTGTTTCGGTTCGGTTGTTCCACTCCAAGCACGGAGCGTAATCAGACCGAGGACTCTCAGAGCGAACCAAAGATCAGTGCCATTGGAAAACGAACCAAGAACACTTGAGAGATGGGTTCGAGAGCCGTTCCTGGTCCCGAGCCAGGGTCCGCTGAGGTGTATTCAGGCTGAAATTTTGTTCTGGATTTTCTCTGGTTCACTTTAATCAAACCAAGAGTGTCCAGTCTGAATACACCCCAAAGTTAAAATGGTTTAAGTGATAAATCTTACTCTTAAAGAGTTAGGTCAAAAACACATTGTGCATTGATGCTGGTTTGGGAAGATAGACCACAATGCATTGCGTTTAAACAATGTTTGCAAAAAAAAAAGTATTTTACGATCACAATTTCTTCATCAGAACACAGTGGATTCATAAACTGTGTCTGAATTCCCACCCGAACCCCTAACTTCTACAAAACCATATAGTGCAGAACGATGTAGTGTCCTGGATTTTTAAAGCAATTCCGACACCATCCTCACAACTAGTTTTTTCATCAATTTTATGAAGAGAAAATCTAAGTGATATGAGCGTTTTGTGACGATTATCCATGAATCCACTGAGTTATGAAGATAAAAACGTTGATGGTTTATTTAAAAAATACACTTCAATACAATTTCTTTTGCAAAACAAACGCAATGCATGGTCGTCTACATTTGTCAATCTAATGAGCATCGATGCCCACTGGTTTTTCGCAGAGACTTCTGGGAAATGTCTAGGGCGTTCGGACAGCACTACAAAATGGCGAATGCACTGTATAGTGAGTAGGGAAGGAATTCGGACACAGCCTCAGTAAAACACTCATATTGATTAGGTTATCATTTCGTAAAATCGGTAACAATTGTCGTAAATTCCCAGAGAAATTTGTTTAAACATTTGCTGACTGCAGCTAGCATTAGCATTAGCATGGCGAGACTTCTATTTCAAAGTGGATAAACGGAAATTATAATTGATTTACGCTTTTTTTTGCATGCTAGCATTAGCATTCATTACTAATTAACCTTCTCAAATAGGAAACATCTAAGTTGTGTGCTTTTTAAAGAATGACAATGAAAAGAAAAAGAAGAAAATGCTTTTTGAATTTAAAATGAATTCTCTGATCTGACAATAAGGTTTTAGGGCATTTTGGATTATTTAAATGCTTCCATGTAAACAAATGCTTATTTGAAAAAAACATCCAAGCTTTCCAAACAACTATTGATCTGTAAAGAATTCAACTGGTACCTGAAAGGAACTTGTGGTGTTTTTTGTGTCGTTTTGCAGACCGGGGTTTACGTCACCCAGTGGACCAAAGAGCTGCTCGTCATATTTGCACACAACTGATATGCAAACATGTGAGATACGCTGAGTTTGTTTTCCTACAGAGTCAGAAAAGACTCTAAAACAGCTGGAACATTGTGCAACTCTTTTACTTTAAACACAGAATCAAAGAAATGTGTATATCTCAATAAAAATGGAGAAAAAGGGGGATTGGGTTTTGTTTAGGTCAATTGTTAGGAAGACATCAGTGACATAAGAGACCTCAGAGTTAAAGAAAAGCTCTTTTGCTTTGGGTCACAGCGTACGTTTCTTACAATTTTCCTGCAGTTTGTTTTAGGAAAGTTTATCTCTGAAGGTGGAATCTACCTCAAAGAGCCGAAGAGCCTTGGCCAAAGCTCCGACCCCCTCCTTTAAGGAGAAAATGCAGGAAATCACTCCAGATTTGTTGGTCTCCTCTTCCAGGTACATGGAGCCCCGTCGCCTCTGCAGGGAAAAAAGATGAAAGCTCAAAGTGCAGTCATGGTCAAAAAGGTCAGAAAAAGCCCTCATTTTTTCACTTCACTTCACAAACCAACAAAAACACTGATATTTCCTGGTATTTCAGGACATTGTTTTACCAACTTCCACTTCTTCTTCTGTGTCTGTCTTGAATTAGAGCAACATTTATAAGATTAGCCTGAAAATCGATTGCCGCTCCTCAGTTCAGATGAGATCAGTGTTTTCAAATGGAACTGTGCAAAAAAGAAAAACTTTAAATTCAAAAACTGATTTGGAAAGGGGCTATATTTTACTTTTTATAGCTAAAAATTAATAAATTTTTTCAGAAAATTACTTATTAGTCCAAAAACAAACTGAGAATTTAAAGTTTTATTCATATTTCATTAAAATTTAGTAAAACATTCTTATTTCAGGGAATGAAAACAAAAAAACGATCACTTAGTGTTCTTGTAAACTGTCTCAGGTTCACATGGGTTTTGGAAGTTATCAGTTCTTTTACTCTGAAACCAGAAAGTTTGTTTGTTTTTTTGTATTATCCAGGTGTGTTTCAGCTCATTGTTTTTCTCCCACATCAGCTCTTTCCGGTCTTTATTCACCGGAACATTCCGGACAAAAGCAGCTGCAAAAGTTACCGCTGCCAAAAGTCCTAGATCTGCAGGTCCCTCTTGCTTCATCATCACAAAACAACACAAAGATCAAAAACAGAATATGCGCGTTACTTCTGTCCCAAAGTGCATTTTACCCTGGTCCCTTGACCCGGCTCTCCGGTCCCCGCCTCTGGGTCGTGGTTCCCGTTCACCGTCCCTTTTGCTGCGTCCATGCTGATGCTGAGCTGGAGGCTTTGCTGCACTTTGTGAGCGTGCTGCTGGGGTTTAAGGGCACGGGGCCACGTGATTCCACACCCCCTTCTGCAGTGGTGTGTCATGGGACAGTTGTTGTGAAACAGAATTATTATGGCACATCTGGCTTCTGTTGCTTGAGGCTGCTCACGTAAAGTGTTGAAAAGCTTGGAGCAGGTAGAAGTTACTGCTGCAGATGTGCTGAGATCTGAATCTGCACAATTTGAACCGTTTAACTCTTAAATGAATCATTTTTATTAGTGAAATATTTCACAGTTTTTTTTTTTTTTTTGCCTATTATAGAGTTTCATAAAGTGTTCAACATTTTAAAACATCCAGTCTTTATAATAGATGCATATAAGAAAGGGTACATTTGCCGTGTACCGACTGAGCTTTAAAACTGTAAAATAAGGTTCCTTGTTATAACATGTAACTTGATTTGAAAAAGAATCAGGAGAAAACTTTGGACCCTGGATAGCTTCTTGATCAGACTTATTTATTTGTTATTTTCATTTGTGTCATCGTTTATGGGTGTTTTTGCTGTGGTCATAATCAATCTCTGATGTCATTTTGCCTGTGGAGCAGTTAGGGGTTGTTACCCGAACAAGGTTGTTTCCTTAACCCTTGTGCTATCCTATGACCCCGCCCTCACATTGACGTGTTCTCTCACCATGACAAAGGTGGATAAAGGTGGAGAGGATTTCATGTAATCCATGGACAGCAGTGAAGATCACAAATCATTGAAGAAAAAAGGTTCAGTTCACTGTCTAGTGGGTCTAGATGACCCGGCTTCCAATGTTAAAGTGCCTAGGTTAGCACAAAAACTTTAAAGTTCCATGGGAATCATCATTTGATCTATTTCCAAGGCGTTCCCAGTGGTCTTTTAATTAGAATTATGGCTTTTTTTCAGCCTAAATCCAAACATGTTTCATTCTCTGGAACATAGTTTCTGCAAAGCGGCAGTAGTTCTGAGAAATTTACCTCACCGTCACAACTACTATCTGTTTCAAATAGCATTTTTTCATCTGCTCCTGATTCACAACAATTTGAATAAAGAAATACTCAGAAACGTGATTTTAATCTTAATTTTCTTTATATATGTTCTCCATCATCAGAAAAGGCCACAACAACATGTTAAAAACACAATTTTGATTGGATTGGGTCCCATATATTAATTCCTATACATCTGTTGCTTCGTTTACTGTCTTTGGGTCAAATTTTCATTGTTGCGTTCTCAGGCAGACCAGGGTTTTCTTGTTTGTTTCACACCAGACTTCAGGGGGGGAATTCAGACGGGACCAATCTTTTGTTCTGGATCGAGTCCAGAACTGTATTTTGCTCTGTTTTCAGAGTGGCGTAAAGCGGACCATCCTGTTCTGGACCAAAGCTAGTAACTAAAACCAAGTGACTAAAGATCTCTTCAGTCATTGGCCAGGAACTACAAGGGCGTGTCAAAACAAGAAGAAAAAGTCGGACGTGCTGCTCTTTACAACCCAGGTCACTTATTTAAACTCAGTCAATTATCAGTTTTGAACGTTGGGAACAACCCTTTACTTTTTACTTTACTGTCCAGGGTGTACCCTGCCTTCACCCAACAGTAGCTGGGATAGGCTCCAGCAGCCTGCCACCCCAAACCGGATTTAGCAGGTTTGGAAAATGCGTGGATGGCATTTCTGTTACACTTCTGCATGCTTGCAATAAAAGCAACACCTTGCAGATTTAAATTGTAATGAGAAACCAAAACAAATTGTTTTGCCTTTGTATATTTGAGATACAATCATCAAATTGTCTCCAAGAATGAATAAAAAACCTTTTTTTTTTTTTTAAATCATAACACCTTTCTATAAGTCATCTTCTTACCTTGTCTGGGCGGCCATATTTGGAGCACACATGAATGAAGATTGAAGATTTGTTTTATAAAAATACATTTCACAAAAGCAAGATCTGAAACGGTAAAGCACAGTGGTGGTAGTATCATGTTGTGGATTGACCAACATCCCACAACAGAGGAATGAAGGTGATTACCCTTCTGAGCATTAAATCAAACGACTAGTGTGGACGAAGGACGTCCCTCTGACAGGAAACATTCAGTAGACCAGACTCGGTAATGGGGGGGGTGTCTGCCGTGACCAGCTGGGGTCAGAGAGGATAAATTCCTTGAATTTGAAATTCACACTTCTGTGACTTTGAACATGAAATGCACGGAGTGACTTGAATCCCACAAGACCAGAAAAGAGCATTTCACGGTCATAGGCTCACCAACCAACTAATCAGACTAAAGTTGTTCTGCAAAGATAAACAGATTAAACATAATCCAGCGTTCACGCGTAATCCTGTGATGGACTTTAGTGCACATGGTCAGTTTACCTGGATTTCTTCTTTTATAACTTAGCTGTCTCATATAAAATGTCTGCTTTTATAAAATTTCCCCCATTCTTTGTGAGCAAAAACATTATTTTTTTTGTTGAGTTCACACCTGATTTTAAGCTTTTCTCTTCTTTGGACGTCGGATTCTCGCCCTTGTTGCCGAAAAACCAGCAAAGCACAGAACTTGGGCTGGTCAAAGACGTACATTTTTACAAAAAATAACTCTTTTTTTTTTGAAAAAATGAATAAACAAAGCAAGCATCAAACAGCATAAAACTATTCATATCGGGAGAGAAAGGTCAATGTTGCTGTAAAAAAGTGTTAAATGTGAATGAAAAAGGTGAGTAATTATCAAAGGAATCCATTTAAAGAGGATTTGATGACGTGATTTGTTTCCAAGTTAGATAATTTAGTTCTGTTTTACATCAGTCAGCCATGGACTAGAAAGAAATAAATCTTTATTTTAATTAAGTAATAATTAATATAGTATTAGTATTTTAATGCATTTGCATTTTTATCCTCTGTATATATTTTTTGTGGCCCTCACTTCTAATCCATTTTCTGCCTCAAGTATTGGTTTGCACACATTTAATTGAAGGACATTTTCTGGTTGCATCCTTAGAGATGTTTTCACATTTGTAGTGATTTTACAAAGTTTCCCCACTTTACCTTTTATTATCCTGCAGATATTTCTGCCCAAGAGATTGTTAAGATTTGTTTATTTATCTACTTTGCCTACTTTCTTTATTTTGCTACTGAACATTGTTTTGGAGGATTGTTCCAGGTAGGATCAACTCCACAGCTGCAGGGGGCAGTATAAGGAGAATGTGAATCCTAATCTACCAAGCAGGTAGATGGGAAGAAGGATTTAACCAGGTGATAGTGTGCAGGTGGGGGTTTTGTCTGGCAGTCATGGTGAACTGAGAAACAAACATTTCAATGCTGGGATGACTTCGGTGACGCCATTGGTATGTTTATTTCAATTTCATTTATAGCCTGATATTTCTGGGAACATTATTCAACAGTAAAATAGTTAAATGGCATGATATTTGCAAAAGTTTAAAATAACAGTACATTTCTGACAAACATTTCTGATATCTGTTTAATTATTTTCTGTTTTATTTCAAGGTTATCAAGCTCTCATCCATTCTTTGTGTAAAATAAAAAGAAGTTAAAATGAGTGGAGTTGTCCAGCGTCCTCCGTTGTCTCCTGAGCCTTTCGAGTTGGGCAGCATTGGAAAGGAAGAGAAATAACTCGACACTTGATAACCACGGTGCAGCTAGGAGGAGAAGATAAAAGGCTTCAGAAGATCCTGTATAAAGCTGCTGACGCAGACGTGGAGAGTTCTCAAAGCAAAATGGCAAATGAAGGCCCAGGAAAGACTGTTAAGGAACTCAAAGGGGAGAGGACTGCTGCAAAAAGCAGATTCACACGACAGACCAACTTTCTCAGTAGAGAGGCTAAATGCATGTCTGAAATAGAGCTAAAAGAAGAATTTCATAAAGTGTCTGACTGTTTCAAACATCTTCTGGAAAGCAATGATGAGTACAAAGTTGGACTTTTATTTGAAACAACAGATGACATCCTTGAAAAGGCATTGGATTATGACATTGAAAAGACAACAGTTGATGCTGAAGAGAAGTTTAAAGAAGTAAAGGAAATAGTTCAAAAGAACTTGTGGTCAAGATATGGTCAGTATGAAGCTGAAGCCTCTATTCTCGAGGCAGAAAAAAATGCTGAAGCAGCAAGTGGCCTACCTGTAAAAGGAATGTATTTAGAAGGGTATGAGGTCCACATGACTCTCCTAAGTAAAAAGATGCAAGAGGTGAGCAGGATTATGTCTGCCTGGGAAAAATGGATGCCTATGGAAGAAAGGAGGACCCTGGATGGCCGAATCAGAGGTTTAAAAGCGATTAGCAGCAACCTTGAGCTGAGGAAAGTTGAGTTTGTCACTGCTCGAAGGGTCGAAGAGGAAGTGGTTGGTGAAAGAGACAGAGTACCCTCTACATCATTAACACCTGCTGTACCCATTGTGAGGATTAAGCCAACAGCCCTTCCCATTTTCACAGGTAATAAGAGAGACTTTTACAGATGGAAGAAAGACTGGGAGAGCCTACAAAAGCAAGGCGAGCCATCTGGGTCAGCTGAAGTCATGAAAATTCAACTTTTGGAGAGTGTTGATGACAAGATTGCCAAGGACCTTAGATTGTCAACTTATAGTACAGCGGATGAGATTTTCAGAGTGTTGAATAACAGGTTTGGAAATAAAGAATCCATCACCATTGAGATACTGGAAGAATTAGAGAAGATCCCTCCTGTAAGGGGAAATCAGCCAAGAAAAGTCATTGACTTAATACAGTCTGTGGAGAAAGCTTTAACAGACCTGACAGAGCTTGGGACTTCTGGTGCGCTAAAGAATCCATTGGTGACACAAACAATAGAAAGTAAGCTACCTGACTTCATAAAAAGAGACTGGCTAACCTTTTTAGTAGAGCCTAAAAATGACATCTCATCAGAAAACCATTTTGATGAACTTTTGCAGTTCCTAAAACATCAGGAAAAAATCCTTGAGAGGCTGGAGCAGTTAAAAACAGTGGATAAGATGGAGAAGTCAGCTCAACGTCCTGCAAGAACATTTGAGAAACAGTATGCCTCCACAAGAGTAACAAAGAAAGCACTTCATGATGTTTGTGTTGTGTGTGGTGATGGAGGACATGGTGATAAAATATTCTTCTGTAAAAAGTTCAAGCTACTGAATCTCCATGAGAAGCATGCTGCTATAGAAAAACTGAAAGCCTGCAGAAGATGCCTTGGATGTCACGATGGAGACAGTTATTGCACTGATTCTTTTTTATGCAGAAATAAAGACTGCAAAAAGGATGGCATTTCTAACCACCATTATTTCCTCTGTCCAAAAGCAGATACTGTTAAGAACAAGAAGGTCTGTGAGAGGAGTACCAACTGCAAACTGACTGATGAGCAACAGGAGTTCTTATCTCAACTTTCTCCAGGTATGGCAGAAAAATGTAGAAAAGCTTTTACAAACAACTCAAGAAAAATGACTAACACAAGAAAAACCCAGTCCGAGCTGCTGGAAAAGAACGGACTTTGTGAACTTCCTGTCATCATGATGTTGATGGAGATTACTGCTAATGCAGGTCAAAAAATCGGGACACTGATAGATCTCGCATCCGATACAAACTATATTACCCACAAGGCTGCTGAAAGATTGAAATTGCAAAGTGAGAAGGTCACACTGGTTGTGCATGGAGTGGGTGGAATGACCATGAAAGTTTCAACACAAAGATATCTTCTCAGAGTTCGAATTAAAACTCCTAAAGGCACAGTGGCCTCACATGAACTGGTCTGTTATGGGCTTGATGAAATTGCTAGAGTGTATGATGTCATCACACCTGAGAAGTTGAAGACATTCTTTCCTGACGTTGATTTGGACCAACTAAAGAGACCAAAAGAGATTGAGCTTCTCATCAGCCATAGAGAAGGGAGACTGGCTCCACAAAGAATGAAAGTAATTGGAGATCTTGTCTTGTGGGAAAGTCCATTAGGGATAACAGTGGGTGGAGCACATCCTGACCTTTTTGAGGATGTGGAGATTTTGGTGCAGGAGTCAAGGACCCACTTTGCCCGATCAATGAGAACAGCTGTTGTAAAATATGAGGAAATTTATAGAGATCCAAAGACTGTCTGCAATCCTGATCTCAGAAACCAAGATGCAACTAATGTGACGTTTACCACTGCCACAAATCATGAATTTCTCAAATGGTGGAGGTGGGAGAGTATTGGGGCAGCCTGTGAGCCTAAATGCGGGGGATGTCAATGTGGAAATTGCCAAGCTGGTGGAAAAGAAATGACTCTGGCCGAGGAGAAGGAGCTTGAAATTATAAAAGAAGGCCTTACTTATGTGTTGGAGGATAGTCATGTAAAGTCTCCACATTGGCATGCAAGATATCCCTGGAAGGAGGATCCTACTATACTCCCCAATAATAAGCATACAGTGGAGTTAACATTCTTGAAAACTGAGAAACAACTGGATCGGGATTCAATGTGGAAAGCTGCATACACAACCCAGATACATGAAATGATCGAGCGGGGAGCAGCTATAGAAATCACTGAAAAAATTAAAATGAACTGGACAGGACCAGTCTGGTATGTAAGTCATCTGGTGGCACCAAATCCACATTCTGTGACTACTCCTGTACGCCTCGTATGGAACAGCAGTCAGAGGTGTAGAGGGTTAAGCATGAATGATCTTCTGTTAAAGGGACCAGATGTGTTAAACCCTATAAGAGCTGTTTTACTGAGGTTCAGGCGAGGGGTGTATGCTGCCCTGGGCGACATCAAGAAAATGTACAACTCAGTGTGGTTGGAAGAACGTGAGATGCACTTACACAGATTCCTGTGGAGGGATAAGTTTGAAGAAGAAATAAAAGAGTTTGCCATTACCCGAGTCAACATGGGAGACAGACCAGCCGGCTGCATTGCGCAGTTAGCAATGAGAGAAACGGCTAATCTGCCAATCTTTTCTCACCTAGAAGAGGAACGCAGAGTCATTGAAGAAGACAGTTATGTCGACGACATCCTTACTTCCCACAATAGCCTGAAGCGACTGGATAAAATAACAGAAGGAGTAGAGAAAATCTTGCAATCTGGAGGCTTCTCTTTGAAACCATGGATCCGGTCACAGCAAAGTGGGAGGGAAATGACTGGGAAAAAACCTGACACAAAACGAGACGAAGCGATACCAAGCAAAACTATTATTCTTCCGAATCAAATGAGAGATGAAGATAATAAAGCTCTGGGTGTTGGATACAATGTTGAAGAGGATAAACTTTATATGTTGACTTCCATTAACTTCTCCAACAAAAAGAAAAAAATGAGACTTGGAAAGGATCTGCTTAAGAAAGAGGTGAGATCTGAAACACCTGACCCACTGACTAGAAGAGAACTGCTGAGCCAAGTAGCTGGACTTTATGACCCTATCGGTTTAGTAGCACCTGCTAAACAAAAGGGTGCAATCTTAGTAAGAAAGGCATTCCAAGAGGCAGGTGGCGGAAAACTGAGCAGATTAACCTGGGATAAACCCCTTTCAGCAGGTCTAAGAGAAGAAGCCATCAAGCTTTTTGAAGAGCTTGTGGATCTGAGACAAATTAAATTCGATCGAAGCATTACACCAGCTGACTGGACTGGAAAACCATGGGGGATCACCTTCTCTGATGGAAGTGATAAGTCTTATGGTGCTGTGATGTATCTGAGGTGGGTCACCAAGGTTGGAATTGATGTTCGTCTTGTTGAGTCAAAAGCCAAGCTTACACCATTGGATCAGAAAGGAGATGCAACCAAAGCTGAACTCTGTGGTGCAGTTTTTGCAAGCAGACTAAGGAAATACTTTGAGAACCATGGAGGGGTGGAAGTTGAGCGATGGATTCATCTGATGGACAGTCAAACAGTCCTTGGAGCCATTAAGAGAGAAAGTTATGGATATCGGACATTTTTTGCTAACCGTGTCGGTGAGATTCAGAAGGCTGCGCCAGTGGAGGACTGGTGGTGGATTCCTGGAGAATTAAATATTGCTGACATCATTACAAGAGGAGCGTCTCCTGAGGGACTGAAAGAAAACTCTGCATGGCAAGATGGACCAGCGTTCCTAAAACGGCCTATAGAAGAGTGGCCCATGAAATCTGCAAATGAGGTTGCAGCTTATGCCAGAGAAAGTGTGAACAAACTTCAGAGAAAAGTCTTCACAGCAGTGGTAACCAGAGCACAAGCAAGTCAAGATGACAGTAACCCAATTCCACAAGCAAATTTAAACATGGCTCAACAAGGTCTAGGCACACCTACCAGTTCATTAAAGCCATCTACTAGTTGGAGAATTGGGAGTGTTGTAACTGTAGAAAACTTTAGTGATCTCGGCAGGTTAGTTAGTGTTGTTGCCTGGGTGCGACGAGTTGTTGGAAAATGGCTTGAGGCGAAACAACAAAGCAGACAGCCAGTTGTGAGTAAAGGAGTTGTTTTGACGCCACAGGAGCGCAAAGATGCACTCATGAACCTTTTTCTTGATGCCCAAGGGAGCATAACTTTTCCAGAGACTACTCTAAATAGATTAGTTGTGTATAAAGAGGCAGGTTCTGGGGTTCTGATGTGTGGAGGAAGGATCCAGAGATTTAACGAAGACAAAGCAGCCGTACCAGTCTTACCTTATAATGCATGGTTATCCACATTGGTAGCTCGGGAGGCCCATCAAATGAACCATGACGGTGTACCAGGAACATTACTTAGAATGAGGGAAAAGGCATGGGTGATAAGGGGTCGGAGGCTTGCAAAGAAAGTTGTGGATGCCTGTATCATTTGTCGGAAAGCTACAGCAAAGAAGTGTCAGCAGGTTATGGGTGATCTTCCCCCTGAGAGAACGCGTCAAGCCAAACCCTTTGAATTTACAACTCTGGACTTATTTGGGCCATTTAAAGTTAAAGATGATGTGAGGAAAAGAGTCATACTAAAAGTTTGGGGTATCGTATTCTGTTGCATGGCATCCAGAGCCATACATGCTGACATAGTCAGTGATGCGTCATCTGAGGGCTTTCTGCTCGCATATCAGAGATTTACGTCCCTTAGAGGGCATCCTACAAAACTGTGGTCAGACCCAGGGACAAATTTTGTTGGGGCAAAACCTTCACTTGAGGAGCTCCATACATTCTTGAGCAAGTTAAATAAGGATGAGATTGAAGACACGGCCTCTAAAAAGGGAACAGAGTGGTCATGGAAGTTTCATCCTGCAGACTCTCCCCACAGAAATGGATCAGCCGAAGCAGGGGTGAAATTAGTCAAACGATCCCTTATCAACCTTGGTGGTGGTGGGATGTTTACATGGAGTGAATTTCAAACATTCCTCTTTATGGCAGCAAATCTGGTGAATGAGAGACCTATAGATGCTAGAGTGCAAAGCCAGGAGGAATGTATTGAATACATCAGCCCCAATTCTCTTTTGCTAGGGAGAGTCAGCCCAAGAGGAGACATAGGAGATTTTCAGTTTGAGGGTTACCCATACAAGAGACTTAAGAACATCCAAACTGAGGTAAATAAGTTTTGGAAAAACTGGTGCCAATTAGCTGGCCCTAACTTATTCATCAGGAACAAGTGGCATACTAAGCATCGAAATGTGAGTGTTGGAGATGTGATTTGGCTTGCTGACCAAAATGCATTGAGGAGTCAGTACAAGTTGGGCAGAGTAATCAAGGTTAATGCTGATGAAAAGGGAATTGTAAGAGATGTACTTGTGAAAACCTTCCCTAGCTATCCAGCCCCGCATAAGAAGCCAGTTTCAAACCAGCTGTCAAATGCATCCAGAAATGCGTCTTTCCCTGCTACAATCTTGCATAGAGATGTTAGACGGGTGATTGTGTTGCTTCCTGTTGAAGAGCAGAAAGAGCTTGTAACCAGGACCTGAGATAGTTGTGACCTCCTTTGAGTTCAATAACTAGGAGGTCAAGTGGGAGGTGTTAAGATTTGTTTATTTGTCTACTTTGCCTACTTTCTTTATTTTGCTCCTGAACATTGATTTGGAGGATTGTTCCAGGTAGGATCAACTCCACAGCTGCAGGGGGCAGTATAAGGAGAATGTGAATCCTAATCTACCAAGCAGGTAGATGGGAAGAAGGATTTAACCAGGTGATAGTGTGCAGGTGGGGGTTTTGTCTGGCAGTCATGGTGAACTGAGAAACAAACATTTCAATGCTGGGATGACTTCGGTGACGCCATTGGTATGTTTATTTCAATTTCATTTATAGTCTGATATTTCTGGGAACATTATTCAACAGTAAAATAGTTAAATGGCATGATATTTGCAAAAGTTTAAAATAACAGTACATTTCTGACAAACATTTCTGATATCTGTTTAATTATTTTCTGTTTTATTTCAAGGTTATCAAGCTCTCATCCATTCTTTGTGTAAAATAAAAAGAAGTTAAAATGAGTGGAGTTGTCCAGCGTCCTCCGTTGTCTCCTGAGCCTTTCGAGTTGGGCAGCATTGGAAATGAACCGTTTGGACCCAAAAAGTGGATCAAAAATCACAAATGACTCGATAAATTATACGTTTGTGAAATTTTAGAGGTGAAAACTGATAAAAGAAAAAAAAAACCTTATAAAGTGATGGGTCACAATCCCTCCCTTTGTGGTGAACGAATGACCGAACAGAAGCATGAGGCTCAAAATCTGCAAACACGGCGGTTCTGCTGTAAACAAGTCACAACATTGTGGTCACATCCTGCAATTGTTTACACCAATTTCATGGTTCTGTTGACACCAGAGAAACACCCCCCCCCCCCCCCCCGATCTAAGGGGGAGGAAAAAAATTGAACTTTCACAAAAACTTGTAGAAAATATATTTTAATGTGTAAAAAGGCTTGTTTAGTAAAGAGAAATCTTAAGTAAACAGGATCAAACATGCAGTAGGTTTGTTTTGGTTGAGCTGTTGGCCCCCCAGCTAAGGTTTTACTGCCATATTTGAAAACGATGGTGAATAAAAACTGAGCATTAAACCGAGCTTAAACCGAAACAAACCGAGCACATCCAAAAGTTGCATATTTTTTTATCCTGTTTACAGTGTGTGACGAGTGTTAAAATGGTTGCTAAGGAAACATACTTTAACACAGAGAGGCGAAGATTTCTCAAACGTTTATCAAGCCAAGACGTGAAAAAAACTAAATTGTTGCCATGACCTATGACCTTTATAAGGCCTCCATTTGAGATAAAGTCCATTTCAAACAGCTATTCGTTCTATTAGAATGGGTGAACATTTGGAGAATTGATAAAGTTCTGATAATGTTAAACTAGGAGAACTTGAATTATGACACACGATCTACATTTTTAATTGACTGATTGGAGTCATATTTATAGAAATCTAATAACTCTTGACCTCGGTGCTCTTTCGAACCTTTTCTTCTTTATCGTCTCGCATCAACAACATGTGACAAACGTGACTTATATAAGGAAACTGTGACATTCTCCCGATTTCATTGTCTGGGGGGAAAAATATCAAGTTAGCTGTCAGGATCCTGGCTTATAGAGTAAAAATCATCCAAAAAAAGAAGAAAAAAATGTGAATTTTTCAAATCCAAATGTTTATTTAGTGGATTAAAAACAAAAACATGTTAAAGATCAGCACTTTTCCTAGATTTCCATTCAGCCATATGAAGAGTTTTGTCTGCAAAAATCACAACCATTTAGCTCTGGTTCAGTCCACAACATAAAAAAGGTTTATGAGCTTTTCTTTGCATTTTCATGCTGTCAAATGGTATTTCTTTACAACGGTGATAAGAAAAAAAAAGTATGATAAATTTGAAAGATGGCTGTAGATAAGAATGTATATTAAAGTCCTCATTTGATTATTCAAATGTATTTTATATATTTTTATTTGTGCATTTTATTTAACTTTTGTGACTGAAAATAACAAAAATAATGTTGTTTTCTTATATTGAATTAAAGAAGAAAAATCTACTGTAAATGTAGAATGAATCGAGTGTTTTATTACCGGTAATTGTCCGGTGCTCTTAACAGATGCTGGCTGTTTGGTTTTGTTTTTTTTTTGTTTTTTTGTTTTTGTTTTTGGGGGGGGGGCATATCAAAACCTCTAAAAAGAAGTTGGCTCCTACAGTGCCACAAGAGGGCAGTGTTGTTTCACCAAAAAAGCAGAAACCTCCTCAGATTTTTCATGTTTTTGATCGTTAGTTTGTGCAAAAGTACAGGAACTCCTGCAGGACTTCTGTCAAAGGTGTTTACTAGTCTGGAGGATTTCCTGTACTGCCTGCACAGACGGAACAAAACCATTTCCAGGCATCATTTTATGAGCGTGTCACACTCAGTGCGTTAAATGATCATGACACCAACACGGTAAAGAGAATTCATGAGACCAGACAGACCATAATGCTCAAAGCAGCTTTTGTTTTATCAGTGGAAGAGCAGCAGACACGATTCCACTCAATTTAAACATTTAAATGATTGTGTCATAAATGTAAAAGATTTGATATAATAAAAAAAACACATTAAAGAATTACAAAGTTATTGAAATTAATACATTTTTATATTTTACCCCTATTTTGCAGTGACGTCTTGAATCAGTTATATTTTAATAATTTAATGATCAATTACAATGAAAATGATGTTTTTAACAAGCTCTTGTAGCACTTATGCAACAATGGAGGACAGCTATAAAGAAAATTAAGCTTAAAAAGAATTTTTGAGTATTTCTTTATTCAGATTATTGAAAAAGGTCCAAAATGAATTTTCTCCAGGGACTAAGTGCGTGCAAGTTTTGATGAGTTTTAGATTTATTTCTCTCTGTTTAGTTTTGTTGTTGACTTTGTTTGTTCGGTTCTTTTGCAGATGAATTGACGTCACATCCAGCTGTTGATGGTGATGGACTCAACTGCTGGTGGATCGCAGGAAACAGCACTGCGTGTGTCCTCTGCAGTGTCCCAGTGACCAGTTCACAAACCGATACTCCCCAAGACCCGGACAACCCTTAAACCTGCAGCATCTGTAAGAGTCGACCTCCCCAGACTTGTGCACGCAGCTTAAAGAAACAACAGTCATTAGCAAAAATCCAAAATTATCAGTATAAATTCTCCAGTTTAGCCACAGATCTGTCAAAGAAAATATATTTAGGGTACAAAAAAAAGTTAGTTTGGTAAAGACTGGATTAAACATGGACTATGTATGATTGTATGGTCGAGCTGTTGTACCCCCCAGCTAAGATTTTGCTCCTATATTTGAAAGAAGTGGCCTAAGAAAACTCAGCATTTTTATCTTGAACTGAACAGATCAAGTTTTCATTTATTTATCATGTTTACAGAGTGTGATGAGTATCAAAATGGTTGCTAAGAAAACATACTTCAACATAGAGAGGTGAAAATTTCTACAAATATTTATCATGTCTAGACATGAAAAAAACGCAATTGTTGCTATGACCTATGACCTTTGTAGAGGCCATAATTTGAGACAAAGTCCAATTTTGAAACAGGTATTAGTTCCTTTAGAATGGGTTTGCATTTTCTTAGAATATAAATGGTTCTAAAATCACATGTTAAGTTAGGAGAACTTGGATTATGATATGAGATCTACATTTTTCATTTAAATGAGTGGAGTTAAAAATTATGGAAATCTGAACAAAGTCAACAGCTCTTTACCTGAGTGCTCTCCATTTGAACTTTACCACGTGGATTAAAAAGTTTGTCTGTTTTTGACGTTCCAAGTTAAAAATTCACAACCATTTAGTACTGGTTTAGTCCACAACCAAAAGATGTTTTCTTCTCATGAAAGTTTATGGGCTTTCATTTGCATTTTCATGTTGTTAAAATGACAGTTTTTTTACAACTGTGAGGGATTCCATGGGTGGTCCTGTCATTTTGCCTTTGAAAATGTATCATGCTGGCTAGCCATATTTATGAACTGGTCTGCTTAAGATC
This sequence comes from Oryzias curvinotus, assembly GCA_023969325.1. NCBI lineage: Eukaryota > Metazoa > Chordata > Actinopteri > Beloniformes > Adrianichthyidae > Oryzias > Oryzias curvinotus. Next base: position 18,373,131 of record CM043728.1, read on the forward strand.
CACTTTGACCTGATGTGGCAGAGTTCCGACTCGCTGCAGCTGTCCTCTAGTTTTTGATCATAATTGCACAACTCTGCCATTTTTTTTTTCTTGAGCAAAAAGTTGCAGCCGCACCAGGAGCTCCGCACAGCGGTGTTTAGAGATGACAATCGGTGATGGAGTTGTGACGCTCCTTAATGGAGCTTTTATGAGCCGTCGTTGATTAATGGAGCAGTTGACAGACACCCCGTGGACATTGTCCACATGTGCACATGTCCACAGGGGAGCTACAGAGCCCACTTCAGGCCTCTGGCGGCATTGTAAAGGCTTTTTTGAGAGCAGGAGGAGGAGGAGGAGGAGGAGGCAGAATGAAAGTTTGAGACTTTGAGCAGCGCTGTTGTGAAGCGCAGTGAATGAGAGCAGGGGCCGTGCAGCCAGACACATGGGTCCGTTCTCACTCCAGATAATGGAGGCCTTTCTGCGCCTCCTAACCCCCTTGTCGCATGCTTGGAACGGCCAGCAGACACGCTCACTCTTCAGATAATTAGATTTTACACACAGAAAAGTCAGTCCTCACTCAGGCCGTCGCACGTGGCCCTGACAGGAACTCTCCCAGGACGGGGACCTCGCTTTCAGAGGAAAACTTTGACAACACATGAAGGACAGAAGATATTCTATTTGGAGGAATTGACGCTGATTAGTGGAAAACTGGAAGTTTTTTTTACATGGAAAAATATCTTTTTTGGTACAAATATTCATTCATTTATTGTTCACGCAGAACTCAAAATAAAATCTTTTTCCTAGTAACGATAGCAGTCAGGCAGAAGAAAAGGATCTTATTATATCTGCTCCTTCTACAGAACATTCACAAAAGAAGACAACTGCAAATAATATCAAAAATACGTAAAAATCATAACCCCTTCCATACCATAACTCCATTTTTCTTTAAAACAAAACTTTTCTCGCTTAAATATTTCTTGTTTATTCATATTGCACAATTTATCCTCATTAAAAGTTCTCTACTAAGACCTGATTTGCTTAAAAAAAGGACATTCTAGTCTTTCCAATAATATAAATTAATTAGCTGGTTCTCTTAAAGCTAATCCAGACTTAAAATTTGTCTAATTGCTAAATAAAAAACATTTTTGCAACAGAAACAGTTCAAGTGAAACTGAAAGATCTAAAAATAAAAGTACATGTTGAAGAATTTTCAAGAACATTTGAAAAAAAAAAGTAATTCTACAGTTTTGGATCTCCAGATAATCACACTGAGAACTATTTTCCTCACAGGAGTGAGAGACTCGCTATGATAATTTAAAGAACGCCCCAAGGAGTCCTCCAGGAGGTCATCCAAGAGGGTGGAGAGAAGAGCAGGCCTCACTTGACTTAGTTAAGGTCAGAGTTCACCATTCAACAATCAGAAAGAGACTTAAGGACAAACACAATAGTTTGAGAAGAGAGAGTCTGCTGAGCAAAAAGAAGACAATGACTGACATTTGACAAAACATCTGAATGATCTTTGGAAGAAATTTTTGTGGATCTATGGGATGGAAGAGGAACTATCTGGAAGTTATGAGACCTGGAGTGAAAATTAACCAGTATTTTGGAAAAAGGACATTGTGGCAACAAACACACATGGTGGCGATGCTCAGGGATGCTTTTGTAGCTTCCATTTCTAATAAAACATTAAAGTCAGAAGTTCTCCATTATTCTAAAAGGTCACGCTTAACAGCATGGAGGCTCTGCAGCAGAGCAATGATTCAAATCCATAAAATTATGATTGCCTTAAGCTCTGGAGTTTCCCCTAAAACAATCATATGTCTTGGTCTGAAAATAGGAAAAAAAAAACTATGCTGAATTTATGTGACCTATGTGATAATAATTTAAAAAAACACAGTACAATACAAAACAAAACTCTACATCCATGTGACTCCACAGTCACAATAGCTATAGATGATTATATAGTGTAGTACTGAATAAAATATCAGGCTCTACTTAACACAAGCCCTTTGGTGTCCTGATATTATTGTTAAGGGCTGCATAAATAAAGATTCAGTCATTCAGTTATTATTTTTGGCCATTTATTTGGCTGGGATAAGTTTCAATATCTGTTAACTTGAACTCTGTTTTGGGTTCTAATTTGTCCAGTTGCTTTGTGGTTCCAAAATCATGCACTTTTACTTTAAATGAGGCCATAATGGCCACAATCAAATCTTAATCAAATTTATTAGATTTGTTAAATACTGGATCAAAACAATTTAATAGAAAACAAATAAATTAATCACAATTTAATGTTACCAAAACAGTAAAATCCAGTGGGTTAGTTTATGTTTTGGGTTATAATTGAAATAAAAATTCCTGTTATTTTTTTTTTTATTTTTTTTTTTTAAAGTTTGGACTGCAGGTAGTGACGTAATCAGGTGGCGGTAAGAATGATTGACAGCTACCTTCTCTCACTTGGTAAAAGCTAAAAAGAAAGCCGATATGAAAGGTGGGTAAAAATACATATCTTAGGCATTAAAAACAAACAAAAAAGAACGGTAAGACATTTCCGGGTGAAGGATTTGGGGGAGTGACTGTTTTCCAGAACGTTCATCTGCGGTTTTAGCTAGCTACCTGGCTGAGCTAGCTTAATTTAGAATGTTTCAAAATCTCATTTGTGCTCAAAAACTGAACTTCTAGGTAGTTTTTATAAATATTTTGGTGGAAATGCTTTCACCTGCAGTGCTACTGATAAATGCTAACAGTTTAACAGGTTGAAAGCGGTTGTGAAAAGCAAATTTGTCAAATAAGTTTTTGGATACTAGTTTTTTTTGGCCATTTATTATTTGCCACAAACATTTTTGTATTATTTGTATATTTTAGTCATATTAGTTAAATAATTAGCCTTAAAAAAGATAATAAATTTAAATTTGTGACTGTTTTGATTTAAGCCGGTGGCAGCAGATAGTTACATCTGAGTCAGTGTTGCATATATTTGTTGAAAATAAAAGCTAAGCATACAGCAGTCATTCTTATGGAAGACATATTGAGAACATTAAACTCAAAAATGCACTTCTGAGTCACTGAGTATTTCTTTATCCAAACGTTGTGACTCAGGAAAAAAAATTAAAGAATGCTGTTCAAAAAAGATCATATTTGTGACGTAGAAAATACGCGGCTAGCTTAAATCAATGTACATCTTTGTTCTCCTCGAGCTTGCATTTGGATTCCACAACAGTGGGTCCAGACAATCCCGGCTCCAATGCCTTCTCAAAATGAGAAGATTGTAATTGTGCTGGCTCTTTTGTGAAAATAAATGTAATAATGCAAAAAGAGCGCCACTGTTGACAACACTGTTGTTGGCATCCATTGTTAACGTTAGCTACTTCCGCAACCAACGAGTGACGTCGTTCACCGTTGAGTACACTTCTGCGCATGCGGGTCACTTCTGGGTCGTGTCACGGTCACACTGTAGATCACAAAAGTTCGGATTTACTTGGAAATGTGAACGGTCTTGCAAAAAAATTGAATTTTTTCAAAAAAAATCCGAAGTGAGCATTAAGCCCTGCAGTGTGAACATAGCCAAAACTGTGCGGCTGGGTCGCTCCTGCTCACCATTTTTAGTCGCACCGGTAATGTTAGCTAGCTAGCGGGAGAGCATGTAAACGCAGTGCTTTCAGCACCAGGAAGGGTAAGGGATGCCAACTCAGAAGTACATTTCTTATGAACTCCTGCTTCTTTCCAGAAACTGTCCTAGAAAATGTCACTTTTTTTATTATTATTATTTTGACTAAAAACGACATAATCATAATTCAAAGGCCACTGAGAACGCTTTTACATGAGGTCAAAAGATTATGGGAGTGGGGACACAAGGCCTACTGCAGTAAATGCAGCAGATAACAGTGGTTTACGTTTCCTGTAGGTAAACTACAGGTGGTTGCTTGTTTATTGATTGTTTCCTACAAATATAACAGAGATTAGATTAGATTATTTCAAAGGAGCAGACGTGACGTCCAAGTCAAAGAGGTGATGCTGGGGGCTTGTGGTTGATGAAGTGAAGAGGAACTCCTTCTCCTTAGCCCCCTCAGGGGGGGTGAGCTCGTTGGTAGGGGGGACCTGGGTCAACGCCTTCGCCTGGCTCTGTGACCAAACACAAAAGGCCTTTTCCTCCTTCAGTTGTGGTCACTTTCACCTGTCAGTCAAACTCGCTCCGAGTCGCCTTGGATCTGAGGAGGCCGGCTCCAGGTGAGCGTTGGAGTGTGGCGAAGGGTTATCTTCTGGCCATGTGTCACCTGGAGTTCTCAAAGAGGTCCAGTTCTTGATTTTACCCATGATGTGCAGAGATTAGAGCAGTTTGGTTTAGTACTGCTTGTTGGCAGATGAATCATTTGTGTAAGAACATTTAAATTAAACAGGAAGTATTTACAAGCTGAAAGAAAATTGGAAGAATTTCAAATTATGTTTATTATTTTACTTTAGTTTGACGACCGCACACATTTTACTATAAACTGTGGATTTGTCATGAGATTATCCTGCCTAAAACAGTTTACTGTAACTTTATTGACACTTTAAATGTTCAGCAATTAAACTTTGAATCTTTTTTTTTGTAAGATTTCATGTTTTCTTTGTTTCTCAGAGCAGCAGACCAGACGACGAAGGAAGGTTGTTGGGAGAAGAACGAATAAGAAGGTGAGACGGGGAAGAGCTCAGAAAACCGCATCCTAAACTTTACCCAAAACCCAAATAATATAAACCAAGTGGCGGGCCGTGAATTTTGTCTCTGGCCTTTGGCGACGACAGTCTTTGTTCCATCTTAGGTCCAATAAAAACGTTATTTTTTTTAAAGCAGTTTTCATTCAGTGATAGCAGAAAGTTATTCAAGTTATAGACTGGCCAATCAGATGCCTCAATAAAAGTAGGTGGAGCCTGCTGGCCCCCATGTCCAAGGTTCCAAACCTTTGATCAACAGATTTCATGTTGCTGGCTTTTAGGTGGTAGAGGTTTTGACTTCCAACGACCTCATTGCGTACTGACATAGAAAATGATGACTAGGACCAACTGGGATCGTTCACGTCTTACTGATGGCGTCTGGCTCAGACATGGCGTTGTCCGGATTGAGAAAAAAATGGGAGACTGTATGACCTTTCCTGGGAGCCAGACGTAAACCATTTTCACACTCACTTGTTCCACTTCTCATATACAGTCAATGCATAACTGTATATTAGTGCCTTCAATGCCTTTGCATAAAAAGATACAAACAAGTAAGTAAAATACAGACTTTTTTTCTAAAACATTCATAGAGAAGTAACATTATTGTGATTTTTAGTTTTTTAATTGTAAATGCTTATTAAAAATATTCAGTGTTGACGTTCTTACCACTACTGTAACTCTTCAATCACATTCATATGCATTTAACGTAATTCCAGCAGATTCCAAATTGGGGAAAAAAAGCAGCCTGACATTGAGAGGCAACACTTTAGCAATGTGGTGTGTATTGGAGGCCACTTTTGTGCGTCTTCAGTTGATTCACTTTGATCGCATAAACTGTTGAAGACTTTCAAGTTTTAAGTGTTACAGCGACACCTCTAATGTTAAAGGGCGAAAAGCAGATTTTGAGCCCTTTGAAGAACCTTTGGGTTTTCTACAATTTTGCACAAAACTCTGTAACTATCAGGCTTTCGTCCTTTTTACAGTAGTGCAGGGCTCCAGACTGCGACCAATTGGTCGCATTTTGCGACCAAAATTTGAGAGTGTGCGACTGAATTTTACATCCAGTCGCACATGTGCTACCAGTAAATTTGCCTCCCCCACCCTACGTATTTTTTTTATACATTAAACGTGGAAGGGGCACGTCATTGATCAATCAAATAATTAATGTGACGCGAGCGCACACGCACGCACGCAGGCAGACACACACACTCGCGCACATACTCATGAAACGCGAGCACACACTTGCGTGATGCCCGTGTGTGAGGCGGCCACTGCGTGTGAGAAGAATAGGGAACGCCGCTGTCAGTGGCTAAAATGCGTGGAGGGGGAGGGGCCTAGAGACAATCGAGCGCGCGTTAACATCTGTGGGAAGGAAACGGAGGCAAATATCATCACAACCTGACATGTGCGTCTGAGCTATGAGTAAGTGAACTATTGATTCGTTCTTCCAACCTGCGGCTAGTGTACCAGTGACAGAACTACAGCAGGGGTCTCAAACTCGCGGCCCGCGGGCTATTTGCGGTCTCCAAGATGATATTTTGCAGCCCCCGCCTTAATGTGGAAGTTTAATGTTACTGCAGCCCGCCAGTTTTAATGAATGACACTTTTTCATTGTCGTGCACGGAGCTGACCAACCAATCACAGTGGGGTAAATCAGTGGTCCCCAACCACCGGGCCGCGGACCGATACCGGGCCGCGGACCGATACCGGGCCGCGGGAAATTTTTGCATCGGGACGCACAGAAAAAAAAAATAATTTCCATTTTATTGTTTTTTTTTTTCGACAAAAACGTTTTATTTTGAAAAGTGACCGGATTCACTTTGTTACATCTGTAACACTTAACGCACGTCAAAGTCGCGACACCAAACATCAGGTGATAAACCCCACTGAAATTAAACCCAAACAACCACAATGAGCAAAAAACAAGCTTCTTTAGAAAGTTGCTTTGACAAGGGGAAAATTATAATCATTATTGTTATTATCATTACTAAAGAGAAAATACCATCCCCGGTCCACGGTATACGTGTCTAGCGTTGCACCCCCCCCCCCCCACCCCCCCCCGTCCGCGGTAAACGTGCCTTGCGTTGTACCGGTCCACGGTGACAAAAACGTTGGGGACCACTGGGGTAAATGACTCTTAGGGGCGGGACAATGACAGGGCTTGAAAGCAGGACACCTGACAGCCCCCAGGAGTTCCTTACTTTCCTTTTTAGAATGTATCTATTCGCTCGTAATTTTCTAAATACATGCAGTCCGTGCTGAACTTTTCTCTGGGTCACACAGAACCGGAGGAAAGTTAAGTTGGAGTTGTCCTTAACATTCAATTTAGTTTTAATATTCCTCTCCCCCTTAGTGTGATCTGTGTTATTATATATTTTATGATTATTTTAATGTTTTGTAATGTATGTAGCCTTTTTTTAATGAATTGGTATTTTAAATTATTTTAATTGATCACTCAACTACAAAAACCATCAGGACACATGTCCCATAATGCATTGTTTTGTAGTCTGTAGGGCAGCTTTCAGTCAGTTCAGTTTCCAGCTGTGTCCGGGTAGGTTTGCCCCTTGCTCCCACCCCTTTCTCGCGATATTTTTGTTATGATTGACAGTTGATGTTGGAGCAAAAACAAAAATATATGTCTCACACCAGGTGATCTGCGCAGCGTTGGGTTCACCTGGGTGATCTCAAACACGCTTATTGTGCATCTTGGCTGCACATATTTGGTGTCACAAAGATAAATTTCCATCTGTTTTGTTTACTATTTGTTCTGTCATGACAGTGATGGTTCTGTCAGTTTACATGTTGTTGCATCTTCAAAAGTGCAGAATAAAATGTGACACTGAATTTGAAACAGCAAATTGTCATTTCTGCATCTATTATTAAGGTATTTATCAGTAATACAGTGGAAATTAGTAGATTTGGTTAGCATGTTGGTTTACGGTATGCGCCCCTAAATTTTCTGGTTGTGCCCCTAAAATTTTCAGTTAGGGGCCACTGTGCTCCTGGTGAAAAAAGTTAGTCTGGAGCCCTGTAGTGACATTTTTCAAAGAACTGCCCTATGCTGATTAGTTATTTCCTGGAGAGGAGAGACATGGGAAACCTTTTTAAGGTGTTTGCTTTCGTTTTTAATGTAATGGAAGCCTCTTTGCTGGCCATATGTGCTTGAATTGAGGAGACAAATATCAGACTGGTGTCGGGCTGAAGCCGCTGCCCTCAGCTGAGTGTTTGCGCAGCGGTTGAATGTCGGGCGTAGGTGGAGGACACCTAATGAAAACCTGTGACTGATCCTCTTTCATGCTGCCGCCCCCACAAAACCCGCAAGAAAACACACAAAGGTTCGTGACTCAGAGTCACACCGACAGGTTTCCTCACCGTGTCTTTCAGTGATCCGTGGATTCACAAAGACGCAGCTTCCAGTTTGAAAAGTCAGGAAGGAAATATGATAAATAAAGCAAGCTGGCAGTTCAGACATGTTTGGATCATTCAGACTCTTACAGCTTTGTAAAAGGAAACGCAAAAACACAAACTCTTTTGCAGAAACTGACAAAGAATCGTCACAGGGTCTACAACTCCTATGATAAAAACAGAAACTCTAACGACCTTAGTCACATCTGCCCTCACAGGTGCATTTAGGATGTCTTCCGGGGTAAAATAGGCAAACCTGTGGACAGGGGGACAGGTTTTAGTGATCACTTGTGCATGCATGGGTAAATAAGGGTGACGTAGGTGAGAGGCAGGCACGCCATACAGATGTATCAACCCAAAAACCCTGTGCACTGTGCAAGGGGCCAAATAGTCCTGTTCAGAAAAAATTGCGTGCTCCTTGCGTGCCTGTTGTGCGTGCACCTTGACTGTTAGATCTAGGAAATCAGACAGACCGTAGTTTGTGTGGATGTCTCACGGGCGCTTACCTATCACCTGCACACGTGCAGCATTTGCACACAGTGTGGTGTAAGGCCACCGATATCATGAAGAATTTAGCAAAAGAAAAATAACGAGAAGTGATGCTCCTACACATCGAAAGGAGCAAGTTCGGGGGCTCAGGCAACTGGTCCTAATGCCCCCTGGATGCCTTGGGAGGTGTTCCAGGCATGTCCCACTGGGCGGAGACCCCGGGGATACGCTGGTGAGACTATGTCTTAGTCTGGGGATGCCTTTGAGATCCCCCCCAGAGGAGCTGGAAGAAGTGGCCGCGGAGAGAGGAAATAAGGGCATCTTTGCTTAGATTGCTGCCCCCCTGACCTGTCTTCAGAGGAGAGGATAAAAACGGATGGATGGTTAAGAGCTGATGTTAAGAACTGATGTTAAAGAAAATGAAAAAGGTAAAACTCACAAAAGAAAAGCATGTTGTAAAATTTAATCCCTGTTTTGATTTTTTTTGGTGACAGTTTTTGTGTCAAACAGGACAAAATAAACCATCAGAGAAACCTTAACTTTATTTATACTGAACTTTAGTTTGGCTGGAAAATCTCTTTCCTCCAGCAGAGGGCGACATTTGTTTGATTATTTATCTCCCATAAGCCCTCTTCCTGTTTTCATTCCTTTTCCTGCACTCTTTCTACCCTAAAGGCCCCTCCCACCAAAGCCATAACCTCTCTAAATCCCCCCCCCCCCCTCCCAGCCCTTGTTGCCTGGGAGACGGCTCAGACGAGCAGGTGATGCATTGACAGGGAGCAGATGGTTCCCTGTGGAGGTAAGCGCGGCCCAACAATGCGTCCATATTCATCATAAAGTCCCTCCTCCAGCGGGCGCTCACACATAGCTGCAGTTTCTCTGCCCCGCCGTAACTCGGCGCCGAGAATGCAGCCCAGCTCGGCTCTGACAAGTTACAGGACGGAGCTTGATGGATCGGAGCCGCTGCATTCAGAGCGGGCGTTTTTTTTTTTTTACTGCGTCTTGGAGGTGGCATGCCGGCTGCAGGTGGTTCTCTGTGCAGTAACTCACTCTGCTAAAGAATGTCCCTCTGCAGCTCCCATCTCCCCTGGAGACGAAGGACGGACGCCCCACTCCGCCTGCCTCTTCCTTTCAGCCAAATAATCCAGCAACAATGCGGGCACGCTCAGGCGCCGTGCAGACATTCGGAGAGGCCTGACTTCTTTTTTTTTTTTTTGCGTTTGTGTGTGTGGGTTAGTGTGAGTGTGTGTGGGGGGGCAGGAAGATCATCTAACGCATGTAAAACACTGCGTCCATTTTTCTGTGATGGAATAGAAGAAAAGAAGCCACCACACCTGGAGCTCCTCCCACCCCTGCTCCAACCATCGCCACCAGCACCTATCAATACGGGGTGTAAGGAGCTTGGTGGGGCCGCACGAGGGGAGGGGGGGGGGGCACGCCGCATTCATGACCTGACTATGATAAAGACGCACAGCGAGGAGCCATTCAAGAGGCCTGCGCCCATAATGGAGTCACTAATAGGTGCCTATTCAGCAGGGAAAGTGTTTTCTGGAGGAGGAAAAAAAAAGTTTGTCTGCTGCCTTGTGGATGTAAAATTTATGCAGCAGCCTCCCCCCTCCCACTTTTCCAACTCGTTCTTTTTTTTTTTTTTTTTTCTTTTTGGGCCGTCTTTTCTTTTAAAGAGCGTCAGCGGTGAATGGGCGACTTGCATAGTTCAGAGTTTTCCTTTTATCTTTACTTAAAAATCAGTTGAATGAAGTGTTTTGGAGTGAGTCCCGTCTGGCTTGTTCTCATCAAACTGTGTCCCTGCACAGGTGAGGAGACGCAAACAAAAGGATAAAAAGTGAAGAGGAACATTTTTAAAAAAGACTGAAATAAAAGAAATTTAATGGGGATAAAAATGGGAGTTTAGAAAAAAAGAAAAAACTGCATCCTTATTGTTCTCAAATTAAATTAGACAAAACAGTTGTGGGAAATACATTCACTGTTAAGGTTTATTGATGAGGTCAAAACCCAGACATCACCTTTATTTTTCACTGAGGAAATCTCCTCTTCCTAAAATCACTGAAACCCACTTCAATGAAAACCGAATGTTCTCGAAGCACTTTTCTGATTGGGTTGATCAAATTGAAATAGCATTTCTGAGTTTTTTTTTATTCTGAATAGATGAACTTCTTTGTTTTCTTTGAGTTCAAAACTTTACGGCTGGATTGCTCCAATATTGCTCACAATTTCCGTTCCACTGGAAATATTAGGTTGGGGGTGTGAGGATCTCTAAGCTAGCAGGAGAGTGTGTAAACAGATGAATGATGGGAAGTGGTGGCGGACTTACTCTGTACCAGCAGTTTCTCCCACAACTTTTGCTGCTCTGGAGAAACGATGTCCTAGAAAACGACACCGGTTTTTAGACTTAGGCTAAACGCAGCATAATCACAACTAAAAGGACACTGGGAACGCTTTTACAACAGATCAAAAAATGATCGGAGTGGGACTTTCAACATTCACCTGCTTTCAAATTAAAAAAAAGGGAAAAATAGCCTTTGAGCCGTCTGTAAACATCTGAAGCATGAACAAATGTGGACAAGCCACTACCAAATCAGTCAGAAAGGTCAGGTTTCTGCTAAAACGCCAGGGGAATCCTCACCCCCCCCACCCCCCCAAACCTAAAGCCGACTCAATTCCAACCAGTATCTGCTAAAAAGTCTTGAACTGCGAAAAATACGAAGGAAAAAGCCCAACTTTAATTTTTGCTTTAGTTTTATTTTAAATAAATGTTTTGTTCCTGAACAGAAGTACAGATGATTTATCAAATAAAAGCTAACTACAGAACAAGTTTCCCAATAAAATAAAATCATCATGACCTCAGTCTGTGAATCACATGACTTCCTTTCCCCTTCAGTTCACCTTCCTGTAAGGCATCTATTACGGTATCATCTCCTCCAAATCAATCAACTGCTTCTTGAGATATTTTCAAGCATGAACATTTTTTTTAGCTTCCTTTTGAGCTGAATGTTTATACGGGGAATACACACTGGGCTGGGGGAGCTGGGGGGCCTTGTTGGAGTAAGTAATGCTGATAGTAGATGATAAAAAAGTCAAATTTCTTAAACATCTGACTAGTGTGGTTGCCAACTGGATTGTTGATGGGAACTAACCAATAACATTAACGTAAATCTGTAAATGAGTTGAATTTTGTAACAGGACGAAGGCCTTGATAAAGCTTTGGTAACTTCCTTTGTTGGTCCTTGATTTTTGTGTATTTCCCCACTAATGATTTCAGTGGGGCTTCCTGTTGAAGTCCCATTAGCTGCTGGTTCCTCTCACCACCATCTCCTCCACCCCTCAGCCAGAGTCTGGAGGCCCTGCAGGAGCTTCCTCTGTGGGTGATCCCAATAATCCTCAAGTCCCAAAACCATATTGGAAAAAAGTGCTACGACCATATTGTGGTGTTTGTCAAAGAGCTTAGCTGACAGATTGATGAACCGAGGAAATAACGTAGCTAACCAGGGGAGCAGCTGAAGGGCCGGTGGGGGGAGACTCCCAGCATGGCATGGTGAGCAGGTTTTGGAGTCAGTGCAGGGCTCCCTGCAGGCCCGTGGCCCTCAGCCGGCGAAGGTCACAGCTCTTTGATTCTGGGCACAAAGAGCCGCGCGCAGTGGGCAGTACCGCCTTTCTTAGGACAGCATGAAAGTCCTTGTAATGGTATTTTTATTTGTTTGCTGAAAGGCAGTGTCAGCTTTTGTGTACTGATGTATGTGTTTGTGTGCGTGAATGTGGGTTTTCAAATTGACATCAAAGCCAAGCCAGGACAAGGGGCTGATTCCAAACGCTGAGCAATGGTCTTTGTTTTTAGTCTGAACTCATTCAGGTTTCCAAACTAGAAAAGATCCAAAAACAACAAAAAACAGGATGGTGTCATGTGCAATCAATCCTTCACAAAAAATAAGAAAGTATTCACAAGAAAAAAGGAGATTTGAATTTGTGTTGTACTATTACTCTTGGCTGTTTAGTCAATTTTCAAGTTTTTACCCTATGGATTGTTTACTTTGGTTGTCAGGTTTGAGAGCTCATCAAAGCAGTGTATGTCTTGTAGGGACACACTCTTGCATGTCTTTATGTCTACCTACTTCAAGTCATGTGACTTTACTGTCATCATTAAACCCTAGTGAGGAGATAAACCAATTACAGATGATGGAATTAAAGTTTTGTAAATACATGGTAGATCGTCTCCTTGTTGCTAAAATGCTAGTTATTGTACTGGAAAAAAATGTTTTTAATTTACCTTTTTAAATTGCTCTGAAATAAAAATAAAAATTAAAAAAAGTGTTTGTTGAAAAACTGAAGCATAACTGTGATTGAGCTTACTGATGAAATCTTAAATCTTGGTGAATAATATCGACCAAATTGACCGACCCCATTTAACCTAGCTCTCATCAGTTTTGGCTACATAAATGGATATGACTGTGAAAGGTTCTTGTGTCCGTAGAGTAACTTATAGTTGTTTTCCATGGAAAGAAATAATGCATCCATTTGTCATCACTCTGCCCACACAACCAAAAAAAAAAACTATGAGAACTGACATAAAACTTTAGACAAAAAACATCCTGCTTCAAACATGTTACTGGAGCGTGTGGTGCAACCAAAATCAGAATAGCTATAGCTGTGACTATAATATACAGCACTTTACAGCGCCATCAGGGTAACCAAAGTGCTTTACAAAGAAGCAATGTAGTATCGTACACGTCACTCGTAACCATCAGGTCGCTCAATCTTTTGCTGTGATGTACAGCCAAACTATCACTCACTTCGCCTTCAGTATTTTTACTAAACCTCGGCACCCTCTTACGACATGACCCATTCTTATGTAAGTCCACCCACAATTGCTGGAAAATGATTGGCTAGAATTGTACAGCAAAACTGAATAGAATTCAAGTGATTTACATGTTTGAAATGAAGCACCAAAATCTGCATTTTATGTGATACCAGTTGTAATGTATACATCGGTATCAACGTCGCACAGAGCTTTGCTACCCGTCCCTAAGTACTCATAGCTCTAGAGAAGTATTATACCATAACTGAGGGCCGGAAACAGAAAATGTGTTTACGTGTTCATCTAGCAAATACTGGTTGGCAGACCTTAAAATTCTAGAATGGCTGCAAACAGTTAAAAGCTCTGTTAAGGTGGCTTGGACAAGAGACCATTAATCCTAAATTTCCATTGTTGGAACTTGGAATGCCTCAGAACAAACCTCATCCCTATTGAACTTTTATGGGGTCCCTCTTTGGCTAACATCAGGACAAGTCCCGCTTGAGGAGCCGGTTGCCATCCAATGGTAGTGTTCAACCAGCATGGGGAAAAATGACAGGCCAATGTTCGCGTCTTCCATTGTCACTAAGGACTGTTCCTTAAAACCAGCTCTCTTGCCTCACAGCAAGAAGGCCCCCGGTTCAAGTGCCGGGTGGGGGACCTGGAACAGAACAACATTGGGGGACCTTTCTGTGTGGAGTTTGCATGTTCTCCCTGTGCATGCGTGTGTTATCTCCGGGGACTCCGGCTTCCTCTCACCATCCAAAAACATGCTTCATAGGCTAATTGGTTACTCTAGCTTGCCCCTAGGTGTGAATGTGAGTGTGCATGGGTGTGTGATTTGTGGTCCTGTGACAAACTGGTGACCTGTCCAGGATGTCTCTTGCCTTCGCCCAGAAGTGGCCGGGATAGGCTCTGGCAGCCCCGTGACCCCGAAAGAGACAAAGCGGGTTTAGAAGATGAATGACTGAATTTGATTACTTTTGCTTAAAGATCACCATAATTGATACGTGGTGAATCTTTAACATCCCCTTTATGTACAATCAAAAACAGGGAAGAAGTAAAATGTGTACAGCACATTTTCTGGTCGTTCCTTAGTAACCAGAAGTGAGGCGTCTGGATTTAAGCTCAGCAGAGCCCCCGCCAGGCTGAACACAGCGATCCCAGACTCTTCGCTTTATGAGAGAAGACGTAACAGAGAGGTCAGATTATCCTGACACGCTTCAGTATTTCACAAGTTGTGCTGGGTTGGCATTCCAAGTTCATGTAAATGTTGCTGTCATTTTCAAGCAGCGCTGAAACAAATGTGAGCAGCTTAGTCCGTACATGACTAAGCTACCCCTGTGTTTGGTCTGTCGCCATGGTAACCCTCTGCCCTTCTACTCTACTTGTTAATGTTACACCAAGGACATATTTACGAAGCTTTTCCTGCACATTTGAAGGAGAGCACCAAGACACACTCTCAGTAATGAGCTTTGATCGCAGATGCAGATAGGAGCCTGCTCGGAGCGTGCACGCACGGCCCAGATTTGAGGAATTGATAGAGTCCATTGTTTCCTGGGAGCTTGCCACTTTTTGCCTTCTAATGTGATTAAGGCCAGAGTTCTGCTGCTGTCCAGCCACCCACAACCCGATCTGTGGTGTCTGACAGCCGTCCTTCTGTCCAGCTGGTCTTCAGTTCTGATATTAGTTTAAAGGTTTGGATTGTTGTTTGTGACAAAAAACATGTAGTTCAAATTATGTTTGAATAGCAGTTATAGAAACTGATTTTATATTTTTTTTGTGAAACAGTCCTGTTTGAAAAAGCTGCACTGACTAAGTTAGTTTATAATTAACAGTTGTGGGCTGCACTTTTCTGTCTTTTTCCTTTTTACCTCCCACAGAGAGAAACTCCTCTGCTCCTCTCTGCAAGGAGAACTAAAAGCTGCACGGCTTGTTGCTTATACTTCAAGAAATAAAATGAGTGGTCTTTAAATCTAGATAAATCTAAATTTTGAAAATGTCGCCTGCTGGAAAAAAAGGAACTCTGGAACATCGGTGGGGGAACAAACCTTCCAGAAATATTGGATTTGTTCGTCCTCTGAGGCCTCCGGTTCGACCCAGGTTCCCTGTTGTCTGTCCGGAGTCTGTGCTCCACAGGCCGCATAGGGTGAGTTCACACACCTTGCTACCATGAAATCCACAGCATAATAGAGATGGGTATCCAAACTAGGTACAAAATTGGTACCTGTACGGATGTATATGGTGCTCCCTGTACCGTAGAAGAAACCAACGTACAATGTTCCTTCATTGCGGAGATTATGCTCCAAAGATAGCCTGCGGTGAAATCCACAAAGTGGGATTATAGATGTTTTAATGCTGTAAACCACCTAACTACACACTTTTTACACTTTTCTCAGACAGACATTAGCATTTTCACACTTTTCTCTCTTGTTTAAACTCTCAAGGTTAAAAACTTTTATAGAAAAATAAGTACAGTATTACAGAATGAAAACAAAGATTTGATCGCAGTTGAAGATTAGTATAAATGTGGCAAACTCAACGCATTCTGTCCGGGAGAAAAATTGGCGTTTTCTTTTCCTTTTTTTTAAGAACTGGTTTGTGCACCGCTTACGTTGTTTCAAAAGTACAGATTCGGCACCAGATAAAGTTGCCTGCTCTCTCGACCGCCCACTTCTCTGAAATCCCAAAAGAAAGACACATCAAACTTTGCTGAATGAGCCCCATGCGGAGAACAGGAGAGGGAAGATCCGTAAGACTCTGAGCATCTGTCCACCTCTGTGACACTAACGAATGTTAAGTAGGTTAGCCACTGGTGTGCCAGTGTCCCACAGGTCATTGTGGCTGCTGGTGGCAGCAGAGCTGTGCTTTTGTCAGGGTGCGCCAGCCCCCCATGAGATGTCTAAAATGGCTCGGCTGCTGCACACAACCCCGGCACCAACCATCACCATATTGATCCTCCTTGCTTGCAGATTAAAGCATAAAAGGAGCTCTGTCCTATCAGCAGGGGCCCTCACTGACTCCTAGAGCTCATTTCAGGGTCACAGAGTCCTTGTAGCCCCTGACCCGAACCTCAACGTGAGCACACTGAAGCTGAGGACGAGGCCGGACAGAAATCTTTACAGGGATGAACCCCGTTAAACAGGATTGGTTGGATGCTCACATTCATGGCTCATTATAGCTGACCCCCAGCTTTCTCTCTCAATCTGCTCCTTCCCTTCTAAGCCTCTGGCGGTAACCTGGCCAAAGCCATGCTGAGGTGGTCCCCTGCGTCTTTTGTTTGCACTGATAACTAAGACTTTAACTTGATTGTGTTCTGAACTGGATCTCGTCATCTGCTGTGCAAAGGCTGCTTTGTCATCGTGATGTGCTTTTAGGGGTTTCTCCATGGTCTTTCTTTTGATTGTTTCCTGACAGATCCGGTACCTGACCTCAGGGGATCTTTACAGTCATCAGCTCCTTAAAGAGTCGAGTTTCATCTGCAGAAATATAGGTCAAAACAAAAAGATTAAAATAAGAATTGTTGACGAACAATATTGCAAAGAGAATCCCTCCCTACTAAATTTGTAATTACGATTTAAAAATGTATGCTAAACTCAATTATAATCCCAAAATGATAACCTATAGTATTTCCTGACTTCCTATTTATAAAATCCCTGTATGTTTTCTTTCCTAAAGTAAAAAAAAATCTGCAGAAAAAACTGGGATCTAAGATTTGTAAATGAGTTATTTGTATGCTGAACAAAGAAATTTGATCTTTAAATTACTTTAACAAAATCTAAATTTAGCAGTTGGGTTGTCCGTCCCGTGGAGGGTTGTAGAGAAGGCTGGCCGGTTCAAGGGGCATCTTAAGAAATGTGAAGGTTTGTTGGAAATTCCCTTATAGCTGGTGAAAATGGAACAAACCATTGTCGTGCATGTGGTGACAGCATCACCTATGGGTTTTGCTGTCGTTCAGCGCCCTTACGCTGAACTCTAGTCATAAGTAAAGCCTTTGGCACAACTGCCCTAATGGGTGGAAGCGAGTTGACTGCTGGGTAAAAATGGGTAAACCTGTACAAGGGCATGCAGTTAGCACCGATTATAACGTGAACGAGCACTTAATTAGTGTCTGCGATGTCCTGTCACTTGCAGAATGCCTGTAGAAAAATATGTACTGATATTTTCACTCTACGGGCTAACCGAGTGGTCCACATACAACCTTGATCATTCCTGGGTGGCCATCTGTGTGTCCTGTACAAGTTTACCCAATTTTTTCATTCGAAGACAGCCCAGATCCACCAGTAAGGGCATGTTGTAGAAAAGACTATTATATCTTCATTTTGTTGACCTCAATCTTCTTCGGAATAAAAGACCAGGCCACAACAGTCGGGGCGGCCATGATGCTCGATCAGAAGATTGCGGGTGCGTTTCCTGCCTTGCCCGCCCACTGAACCCCACCTTTTCTCTGGTGGAAGGTTGGCGCCAGTGTTCGGCAGCGGAGCCACCATCAGTGTGTAAATGTGTGTGTGACTGGGGGAATAGGACTCTGACTGTTGAGCGCTTTGGGCCTTGAACAAGGTAGAAAAGCACTATATGCCAATTACCATTTACGCCATTTAACAGTGATATGTGACTAAGGCATCAAGCAGTTTGTGAAGGTTTTTTATGTGCTTCCTTATGAAAACAAAAAAATCTTACTTTACATTTTGTTACTTTATTATACTGTATTATTTATGTATTATCCAAAATTAGAACACAATTCGGAAAAACGTTAAAAACCCAACATAGACTTGCTTGGCAATGAAAGTTTATTCAACTCAGATCCAACAGTTGATCAATGCTATTGTTTGGTACTGACCTTTTATGCAATTTTAACTTGTACTTTTATGTTTAGGATATAATCCTCACAATTGATTAAAGTTAAATCTAACCTATATTTCCAGCCCCGGTGGAAGCATTTGTGTAGTCATAGTTTGTGCTGCACACTCCCGTCATTAAAGCTTGATTAAATGCCTATCAATGCGCGTTGACTCACAGACGGGGTGTAATGAGGTGAAACAGACTTAATAAAACATACCGTGTGGCGCTCGGCAGAAAAGGAAGGAGTCCCCTGAGAAAGGCAGACAGATGGCTGCAGGAATCACCGCACAGGACAAAGTGGACTGGATCAAGCAAAGAGCAGCCACCACTTTGGTGATTAGTTCTAAATTGGTAATTTGATCTGCCCACTTCCACCTACTCATTATTGATAAGGGTGACCATATTTGAGCAAATTTCCCCCTACTGGTTCACTCTGACAGCACAGGGTTTTCTGCCCGCCCCCACAGCGTGGCTGATGCTGACAGAGAGAGCCTCAAGGGGGGTGGGGGGGTCTGCGCTGTCAGCACAAGAAGAGTGGAAATCCCATCTGCCAGGAATCTCCCTAATCTCATCTTCTGAATCGTACAGAGAAGAGAGAAGCAGCAATCACTTTAGACAGACTTTACACGGGGTTATGGGATGTTCTTCTCATGGGTCAAATGATGACATCAAATGGGAAATTGAGTTACTGACGGCTGAAAATTCAAACGTGCTAACAGGTGCTAAACGTCATTAGCTTAAGTGTTTTATAATACACCGATTTTATTTACACTTTGAAGTTTAAAATATCTTTATCTCTTCAAAGTTTATATTTAAACCATATATTTTACACATTTAGTATAAGACTCCAAATATAAAGTCATTGTCTTGCTCCAACATAGCAACCTCCCTATCAGCAGCGGCGTAACATTAGTCAACAGGTTTAGACACATTTTTAGATTTTGGAATGGACTTTTATTCCATTTTTATGTTTATGCCATGTTAAGAAGCACAACTACAAACCACATAGATGCTAATTTATGTATTCATGTATTTATTTATGTCATTGAATATAATATTCTTAACTTTAAATTTACACTCCTGATTGAATATTTCTGCCATTTAATTGGCTCTTTTTTTTTTTTTTTTAAATGGTCTTCTCCACATTTGAGTGGCAAGCATGACCCAACCCCCAACCACTCAGCCTCTCCTGTCAGAAAATGTACTTGATTTTGCATTCAGCATAATTAGTGACATTATGGTTACGGGGCGGCGAGCGCCCACAATTCACGGAGGAACTGGTTGTTGTTCGCTGAAGTTCATTATTGAGCTGCAATTAAGGTTTCTATTAGGGATGAAGAGCTTTCTGCATCTCTGGAATAATGTGTATAATCATACATGATGTTCTTTGTTTTGCACAAAAGCTACGGTCTAATTAAAGCCTCCAGACAAAAGCAACGAGGTGGCCAGACCCGACGCTGCCCTCTAGCCTCTCAGTGTGGGACTGAAGGAGTTTGAGAGTGGCACAAACTGGCAGGGAGCTCCCATCGGCACACTCCATAGGAAAGCAGAATGCAAAGGTCCATTGTCTCCCACTTTGCAGACCCCTCTTGGCCCCCGTCGCCTGCTCTGCTGCGGGGTTGCCGCCCGTGAAAGACCTGCTCTCCTGCTCCCCGCAGTGGATCCACTCCAGCTGAGTCGGAGTTTCTGGAGGCTGCCAAGAGCTGCAAAGAGAGATAGATGAGCTGATAGGGTTCTCCCACTGATGTGATCGATGAGTTGACACACAGCATCCATCCGGAGGTCAAACCTTTACACCCCAACCATAAGACCGCCACACTGCTGTGACTAGCATTCCGACATTTAGCAGATGTGGAAGGTAGACTTCATCTGAGTCCTTGGTTTCTGCTGGAGGAGCTTAAGGCAGTGAAAGAAGCATCATGTTTGTTCATCCATCCCTGCCTTCATGAAGTCCATGAGTTTCCTAGTTTGTGAAAGACAGAACATCTTTTCAGGAAACTCTTCATTTATGGTTATTTTCTTTCTTTCTACAGGAACCCATGTACGTGACTTTTGTCAGCAAAGCCGTGCTGTGGGACAGAGAGCTCCACCACACCTCTGTGAGTGCCCGCCCGCCACTACATCTGATGGTTATGAATAAAACTAAAAATGACTTATGGGTGGAGCCTTTTAAAAAAAAAACATTGGTTTACTGTTTTTAAAAAGGTTAGACAATATGTGAAGTTACTTATAACCTTCATGTTGGGATTTTTCCTTTTCTTATTCAGTCTTTCAACTCTTACATTGACCAGCAAATATAAAAAAAAGAAGGATTGTTCTGACAGTTATGGGGCTGCAGACTTTTACAGGATACGAAATCCCTGCAGAACTCAGCATTAAAAAAAGTCAAAAACTTTACAGTGTAATGTAACAAAGGGAAGGTAGTAAAAACAACAACTGTCCCCTATATGCAACATAAATTCATTGTACTTTACCACATTTTCTTTAGACTTTATTTGAATTCCTTTCCCTGTTTTACTGTCAAACCTGCTAAATTAAAGAATCACTTAAATAGAATCATCCTGGCAGAGCATTTTAGAGACCTGTTTTTCAAACTCTAGAGCAGTGGTCCCCTTCCTGCAGTCCAGAACCGGTCTGTAGGACAGTTGGTACCACAGAGGAAAAAAAACACGACTTATATTTTATTTAAATTCTGATTCTGAAGGAAGTTTTATTTTGGAAAACTGCTGGATTCTCTCCACCACATCCACCTCATTCTTGACCCATGTCAAGTTGCTCGGCCATGTGCCTGAAATCCATCCCCTGACTGCTAAATTGAAACCCCCAATCTAGCCAAGTTAACAAAAAACAAATGTATTTTGAATATTCTTTTGGCAAAAAAGAGCCAGAGTGGAAAACGTAGAAGAGCAGTCAACTTCAAAATAAAAGAAAGCTGCATTTAACAGACAAAAACCAGGAGTCATTATTCCAAATATGGATTTATTGTTAGTTTTTTCCACAGACCATAATATTAGCAGATAACATGTAGTAACCGGCTGTCATTATATTACAAGGATGCTGCTAATAAAGTTGTTCAAACGACGGATTAACATTTGTTAATATTTTAAGAAAAAACTGATTTAGTGACTCTTTTTTTTATCTTACTTTAATTGTCGCACCTTAAAAGCTGGATGAGGCTGACATTACGTCTGATTTTTTTTAATTTTATTTTTATTAGCATTTACTTTAGCAGTTATAGGTTGATGGAAATTCTAGATCACATTTTAATGGTTCCTACATGAATCGTAGGGTATAAATGAAGTTTAAAGCAGCTGCTAATATTTTATATAAGATGAAGAAAATATTACATTTAGATAGTTCTGGAGCTGAAGTGTTTTGATACATTAATAGGCGTCAATGGGTTAAATTATAATCAAACTTGGGGTTTTTTTGTTTGTTTTTTTACAATTTCCCTAGGTGTCTCAGATACAATTGTTTAAAGTTTAAGGAAAGTTTGAGCTTTAATGATGGTATAAACTGTAAAAAAAAGAGTTGCAGAACTGAGGTTCTCTAAATGACTGAATCGTTCATGGATTTTGAGTTTATACTCAACGCCTGACTTTTCACATGTCTAATTTAATTACGCTTTCTTTAAGTTAAACCACAGTTTCCTATCTTTATCTGCAACAAGCAGCACAAAAGACACAATCACGCGCACACACAAACACCTCTCGTCTTCTTTCTCTCCTCACAAGTACCCACCTCTCTCCTTTGCTGAAAGGAGCCTGGGAGTGGATGTGCCACTATTAACATTGGCGTTGCCGTGGAGACGTCAGAGTTGCGTGGGCCGGCTTCCTGTCTTGGCCTCTGGTTAAACAAACAAGTGAAGTTGGCAGACAAAGAGGCACGCTGGTTCTTCCAGCCTCATTTACATCCTCGACTGCAAGAACTGCCTTCAGCCGATGTTCTCCACTTCTGCTGCGCTCCTGCGTTCGCAGAATAAATCAGGGGAGCATTGTACGGGGGGCAGTTTTTACAGCCAGGGTGCCACTGTTCAAACAGGCGGCCTGTTGACCCAGCAGCCTGCATGTCACCTGGGACACGAGCTGCGGCGTATCGCTGCAGGTCAGAATGCACAGGTGCCCAAACAGTGTGTGACCCCACAGACTGAAGCTGCCCGACCCTGAAGCCATGCAGCTAGTAGTCCTTTTTTTGGTTTAAAAGTCACTTCCAAACTGTAATACAGTACAGAGTACCTGTTGCTGCTGTTCAAAAGTAATCCCTTATTTTAGAGCATTACTGTCGGAGAATGGCAATGCCCTATATGACTTCTGTATTATCTTTAAGCCTTGGGCTATCTGGTGGGGTCCATATGACCCCACCCTTTCCATTGACGTGTTATCCCTGCCATGACGAAGGTGGATAAAGGTGGAGAGGATTTCATGTACTCCATGGACACCAGTGAAGATCACAAATCATTGAAGAAAAAAGGTTCAGAGCACTGTCTTGTGGGGTCTAGATGACCCAACTCCCAATGTTAAAGTGCCTAGGATAGCACAAGGGATAAGTGTATATGAGAACTGCATTGAGTGAGTCTGATGTCACAGATAGACATGAAGTCAATTCAGTCGCCATTTTTTACGACGACGCCATGTTTTCGATCTGAGTCATCACATTTCAATGAGAAACATTAGCTGTGTTTTCATCACACATATGCTTTATCGAAATTCTAGAAGTGTAAAAAACAAAAACAAAAATTCACAATTACAGTGTTTCGATTAAATCATTATTGCAAATAAACACAAAGAAACTCACGCGGTAAGTCATTCATGAAGCCATTTTGGAAAATGGTGATTGGTGATTTTACAAAGGAGCTGTGCATCCAACAGTTCCACATGACACGCTCAACTTTTGATTAACTGCATGAGGCTGTGGGGCCTCCTGTGGCACAGTGCTCAAGGCAGCCAGTGGTTTTCGGTTGTTGGTCACGTGACTCATTTAATTAAAAAAAAAAAAAAAAAAGGTGTTTCCATCCATCTTAGATTAAAGCAGTTGATGAATTTATTAATACCATGTACAGCATTAGCTTATTTCCAAGAATCACAAAATCAAGTAAGATAACTGCAAGTTGTGCAACACTAATTGATAATATATTTTCCAATGACATTGAAAGTAAAACGGTTAATGGGTTGGTAATTAATGAAATCAGTGACCATCTTCCAGTTTTCACAGTAAATGACAGTAGTTACAGTGAGGTCAATAAGTATTTCACCACCCTGTGATTTAGCAAGCTCTCCCACTTAGAAAACATGGGGGGGGTCTAAAATTTTCATCATAGGTGCATTTCCACAGTGAGAGACAGAATCTGAAGAAACATTCAGAAATCACGTTGTACGATTTTTTTAAAACAATTTATTTGTATATTACTGTGACAAATAATTATTTGATCACTTGAGTTAAACAACTTTAATATTTGGTACAGAAGCCTTTATTAACAATTCCAGAGGTCAAACGGTTCCTGTAGTTCTTCACTAGGTTTCTACACACTGCAGCAGGGATTTTGGCCCACTCCTCCATACAGATCTTCTCTAGATCTGTCAGGGTTCGGGGCTGTTGCTGAGCAACACGGACTTTCAGCTCCCTCCAAAGATTCTCTATTGGATTTAGGTCTGGAGACGGGCTAGGCCACTCCAGAACCTTGATATGCTTCTTACGGAGCCACTCCTTGGTTTTCTTGGCTGTGTGCTTCGGGTCATTGTGATGCTGGAAGACCCAGCCATGACCCATCTTCAACGCTCTGACTGAGGTAAGGAGGTTTCTGCCCAATATCTCACAATACAGAGCACCGTTCATCCTCTCTTTAATACAGTGCAGTCGTCCTGTCCCCTGTGCAGAAAAACACCCCCAAAGCATGATGCTTCCACCCCCGTGCTTCACTGTAGGTATGGTGTTCTTGGGATGATGCTCCTCCTTCTTCCTCCTCCAAACACGCCGAATGGAGTTAAGACCAAAAACTTCTATTTTGGTCTCATCTGACCACAGGACTTTCTCCCATGACTCCTCTGAATTATCAAGATGGTCATTGGCAAACTTCAGACGGGCCTTGACATGGGCTGACTTCAGCAGGGGAACCTTCTGTGCGATACATGATTTTAAACCTTGACGTTTTAATGTATTACTTATAGTAGCCGTGGAAACGGTGGTCCAAGCTCTCTTCAGGTCATTGACCAGCTCCTCCCGTGTAGTCCTGGGCTGATTCTTCACCTTCCTTAGCATCATCGATACCCCACCAGGAGAGATCTAGCGAGGGGCCCCAGTCCGAGGGACATTAACAGTCATCGTTAGCCTCTTCCATTTTCGGACAATTGCTCCAACAGTTGTTCTTTTCTCACCAAGCTGCTTGGCAATTGCCCCGTAGCCACTTTCAGCTTTGTGAAGATCTACAATTTTGTCAATTTTGAAAGCTCTTTGGTTTTTCCCATGTTGGTAGTTAGACTTCTGACTGATTGTGGGGGGCACAGGTGCCTTTATGCAAGCTAACCATCTCAAACAGGTGCCACTAATTTAGAATTATGAGCAGAGTGGAGTTGGACTATTTAAAAGCAGAACAGCAGGTCTTTGCTGGTCAGAAATCTATCTGATAATCAAGTAATAAAACACTTATTTGTCACAGTAATATACAAATAAATTGTTTTTAAAAATCGTACAACGTGATTTCTGAATGTGTCTTCAGATTCTGTCTCTCACTGTGGAAATGCAGCTATGATGAAAATGTTAGACCCCGGCTGGATGAAGCTCGTCTGCTGGACTTTAAATATGTAGATATAGAGTTAGATAAGTTAATTCTTCTCTATGAGTTCTGGTAAATCGCCTGTCCTTCCTGGGGGAGGATCCCTCCTTCATGTGGGCACCCCTGAGGTTTCTTCATTTTTTTTTCCGGAATCCGGTTTTTTAGGAGTTTTTCCTTACCGCGAAGGGGGGTCTAAGGGCAGGGATGCCAGTATAGCTTAGTCAGTTTGTTAGTTTATTTTAGTATTTTCCTATTGACTCTTTGTATTCATGATCCTTTTGAGTTCATGTTTTACTTCAAAGCCCATCGAGACGACTATTGTTGTGATTTTGGGCTATACAAATAAAATTGAATTGAATTGAATTGAAGTTAGACCCCTCCAAGTTTTCTAAGTGGGAGAACTTGCTAAATCACAGGGTGATCAAATACCTATTGACCTCACTGTATGATATGTCAACAACAGGTTGCATTTCTCAATGGGATACAGTAGAATTAAAACAGAAACCTCCATCAATGCATTTAAAGTTGAGCTACTTGAGCATAATTGGGATGTAATTTATCAAAAAGAAACTGTTGATGAGGTTTATGAGTATTTTTACTGATATTTGATTCGTTGTATGATAAACATTGTCCAGTTAAAAAATTCAAGAAAAAAATTAAGTATTTCCTTTGTCCATTGATTACAAAAGGATTGCAAAATGCATGTTAAAAAGAGAATACTCTTTATAAAAACTACTTAGAAAAGAGAACCAAAGAGGCAGAAATTAAATACAAAAAAATACAAAAATAAATTATCACAGATCATAAGAACACATAAGAAGGAATATTATGGAATACTTTTAGAGGAAAACAAAAGTAATATCAAAAAAACATGGAACATACTTAATACTATTCTAAGAAGGGGTAACAAGGAAGACTCCTATCCAAAGTACTTCATTAGTGAGGATAAAGAAATAGATCAAAGGGAAGATCTTGCTAAAAGATTTAACGATTTTTTTTTTAAACCTGGGACCTGAATTAGAAAAACAAATTCTGGATCCAGGAACATTTGGATATGAAGTGCAAATATTAATTGACAGAAATCCGAGTTCAATGGTTCTTAACCCAGTAACTGAAAATGAAATATTAAAGACAGTGAGAGGAATGAAGGGTAAATTCTCTACTGATGTTAATGGCAATGTTATGGCTTTGATGAAAACAGTAATCAATGGAATTCTGAAACCATTAGAATATATTTTTAATTTATCAATCCAAACAGGTTCATTTCCTAATCAAATGAAAATAGCAAAAGTTATACCATTGTACAAAACCGGGAACAAGCATCACTTCACAAACTATAGGCCAGTTTCTATGTTACCGCAGTTATCAAAGATACTAGAAAAACTGTTCATAACTAGATTGAACTCTTTCATCGAAAAGCACAAGATACTGGACGAAGGACAGTATGGGTTCAGGTCAAATCGATCAACATCACTGGCCCTGATGAATGTAATAGAAAATATAACAGATGGAATTGATAATAAAAAACATGTAGTCGGGGTATAATAATTAATAAATTGGAACAGTATGGCATTAGGGCATTAGTGTTAGACTGGATTAGAAGCTATTTGAGCAACAGAAAGCAGTTTGTAAAGGTTGAAATTGCTTGTTCCTAATGTTTGGACATTGTTTGTGGTGTCCCTCAGGGGTCGGTTCTGGGACCAATATTATTTATTTTATATGTAAATGATTTATTTAAGGTTTCTAATAAATTACGGCTAGTTTTATTTGCTGATGACACAAATGTTTTTTGTGATGGGGATGATTTGCAGCAACTCATTGAAATTGTTAAGGAGATGTAAAAACTGAAGCTGTGGTTTGATGTAAATAAACTTTGACTAAAGTTAAGTAAAACAAAAATGATGTTATTTGGTCACCATAAGGGTGAAAATATTAACATTGGCATATACATGCATGCGATGAAACTTGAAAGAATTTATGAAAATAAATTCTTTGGGGTCATAATTGATGATAAACTAACCTGGAAAGCACAAATTAGGTACTTGCAAATTAAACTATTTAGAAGTATTTCTGTATTGAATAAAGCTAAACTGGTTCTGGACCACAAATCACTCCACATGTTATGCTTTACATTGGTCTTACCATATTTTTCTTATTGTGTAGAGTTTTAGGGGAACAACTATGAAATAAAGTTACATTCAATTTCAATACTTCAAAAGAGAGCTGGGTTTTATTTATTAATCATACGATCAAAATTACTAAAATTTTACGATCTGGTAGAGTATTGTACCGCTCAAATAATATTCAAGACCGAAAACAATTTATTAGCGACAAATATCCAAAGGTTAATAATTAAAAGAGACGAAAAATACAATTTCAGGAAAATAAATTATGTTTCTCATACACAAGGCACGTACAAATAAAAAAAGATTTTGTGTTTCAATTTGTGGAGTGAAGTTGTGGAACAGAACCAGTAAATGCTTGAAACAATGTTCAAACATAAAAGATTTTAAGTATAAATACAGAAATATGATCATTGATAGATATGTACAAAACAAAAAAATTATTTTGTTATTCATTTGTGCGTTTTTTGGTAATCAGAAATACATGTGCAGCTGTAACCCAATAAACACTTGGGTGGGGCACTGGACTTTGATGGTGGGTGTACTGGGTTTAGTTGGGAAAGTAAGGACTTAAGGTAAATGGGGTGAGAGTTTATAAGATTTTTCTTCTTCTCACTCCCTTTTGGACTTGTGTTGTTTATATAATTTTGTCTTGTCTTGTTTTATATAATGTTCTTGTTTTATATAATTTTTTTCTTGTTTTTGTCTTATTTTATTATTCTACACTTGTTTTCACTTGTTCAAAATAAAAAGGTTACTACTACTATCTTCCTCCGCTTATCCGGGACCAGGTCGCGGGGGCAGCAGTCTAAGCAGAGATGCCCAGACTTCCCTCGCCCCAGCCACCTCCTCCAGCTCCGCTGGGGGGACCCTGAGGCGTTCCCAGGCCAGCCAAGAGACGTAGTCTCTCCAGCGTGTCCTGGGTCTTCCCCGGGGCCTCCGCCCAGTGGGACATGCCTGGAACACCTCTCCAGGGAGGCATCCAGGAAGCACCCGGACTAGATGCCCAAGCCACTCCCCCGTGAACCGCCACCTTAACGTGGTGAGGGAGTTTGAAAGCTCGAGTGATCCCAGGAGCTAAGCTG
Organism: Oryzias curvinotus; assembly: GCA_023969325.1. Taxonomy (NCBI): domain Eukaryota; kingdom Metazoa; phylum Chordata; class Actinopteri; order Beloniformes; family Adrianichthyidae; genus Oryzias; species Oryzias curvinotus. Next base: position 18,401,322 of record CM043728.1, read on the forward strand.
TCAGGGGCTTAAGCCCCTGGTAGGGTCTACCATGGCAGACAGGTCCTGGGTGACGAGCCAGAGAAAGAGTGGTTTTAAATCCGCTGATGAAAAGAAACAACAAGGACCCAATTATGTCACCCAGATTGGCGTCACCGGGGCCCTACTCTGGAGCCAGGCCTGGGGTTGGGGCTGGCAGGCAAGCACCTGGGACCACTCTCCCATGGGCACACCACCCGTAGGAGACCTCAAAAGGGGCCGGTGCATTGTGGTTTGGGTGGCAGTCGAGGGGGGGTGCCTCGGTGGCCCAAACCCCGGTCATGGAATTTGGCTTTTGGGACAAAAGGTGTTTCCATTGCAGTTTTGCTCTCCAAGCACAAAAACGTTTTTTCGATCCAAATCTAATTTACCCAATATTATATTTAATGGAAAGGCAGCTACTCCTGCCAATCAGGGGTGAGCCTGTTGGATCGCCACACCCCTACGACTTGAAAGCACATACTTTTATTGAGGCATCTGATCGGTCAGTTAAAAACTTGAATAACTTGCAGTACAGAAAAAAAGATGAGGAAAAAAATTAGGATTATCAAGAACAAGTTAAAAATAGTTTTAGATCAAGAATGGATTTTCTAACAAATAGAATGACTGAGAAACAGCTGTTTATATCTCTGTAGAAGTCTATGGGATTTGTTCTTCTTGGAACCAGCGACTACTTCCTGTTTGGAACGCCAGGGGGGAGGAGTCACTCAGTCCAGTTCTCATTTAACGTCAGTAGTAATATCTGAAGTAAAAAAATAATATAAACTGACAAATTGATTGCAAATTATTTTATATTTAAATGAAAAGTGATATTCTAAACAAAGTAAGCTGAAATTTTTTTTGTGCTAAAAATTTTTACTCTTGACTTCGACAGCTTCACACTTGACTTTAGACTTGTGACAGAAACTCAAGATGAACTATTTCAACTCTTTAAAAATGTTTGTGTTTTTTCAAACCTATGCCATTGATAGTGGCTCAGGCTCACTTGTAAACTCAGCTGAGACTTGTTGATACACGTGTCTTTGTGGTTTCTCCCATGACTCCAAAACCAAGACTCTCACTGCCAAATTCCCTTGTTCACAAAGTCCTTTTATTATTTGATTGAATCCTATTGGTTTTTTATTTTTGTTTTCCAACCAGCTTTTGTTTATGAAAAAAAATTCTCATTTCCATTGATTTAAACTGATAAAAGGTAAATGTAAATTATTTTTAACATTAAAAACTAACAAAAAAGCAAATTTTGAGCATAAAAATAGGATTTGGTTATTGATTTTTTTTTTCTTCTTCTTCAATTCTCAAGCAAACCTTTGGTTGGATATGAAAACATTTTCTCACAGTTACCAGTTTAAACTTGAATAAAGTTGAACTAGCCTTATTTTATAATATTAAATACTAAGAAAACAGCTAGTTTTGAACATTAAAATTACTTTAAATAAAATCTTATTGTTTTTTTTGTTTTTTTTTGCTATTTTCAAACCGACTTGTTTAGTTATGGCGATAATTTCTCATATATGTTGAATTAAAGTCTAAACGGTTGAGAATAAATTGTTTTTAAAAATTATAACTAAAAATCGTTGAATGTGAAGATATTTAAAAAATGACCAACCATTGGTTTTAAAAGTTGTTTATCATATCTATTGATTTAAACTAGGGGAAAAAACTGGAAATTTAATTATTTTTACCTTTTTAAAACTAACAAAAAGAAGGTTTTTGAACATCAAATAAAAAAGTACAGCCCAGCATAGACACCCCCTCGACCTTAACTTCTTTTGGATGCAAAAACGATCCCAGAGAAAACCTCCTTCCAAAGACTCTGGGGAACGTTTTGATAAATGATCTTGATCTGTTCTGTGTTTGTGGCGCTTTTCTGTCCCCGCGGTTAAATCTGCATCAAAGTGGCGTCTTCGTGCTGCGTTAATCTGTGGGGCTGTTTGCGGCCGCCAGCGCCGGCAAAGCCGGGTCATTGTCCAACAATCGAAAGTAAAAAAAAAAAAAGTTGCTCTGACTGCTAAGCTGCATCTGAGCCTGACTGCTGACACGAGCTGATAATCAGATTTACTTCCCCGAATCCTCCGAACTCCACAATGCACCCCACTGTGGCGGTCCCCCGCTCTGCCTCTCGCCAGCATCCCGGCCCCGTATCCTCCCCTGCAGCAAAGCTAATTACACCCCGCAGAAACAGAAATCTCCATGATTTAAAGAGTCGCTCTTTTTCAGGGGTTTAACCTTGTTAGGCCGTGAGCCTGGCTTTCTTGTGAAGAATTCTCTGTTCCTGTGGGCTCGCGGACATAGACACACTTCTGTCTCTGCTCGTATTCATCTGCCTGTCACAGGGTTCACTCAGAGGCACTGTAATTAAGCGTGTGCATGTGTGCCTGCACCACAGCTTATGCATACTAGTGTGTTTGCGTGTGTTTAGAGGTGAGGGGGCGGAGGGGGTCGAAGAAGCGCACGCAAGGCTGTCCTCTACAGGCCATCTGGGACTAACTAATAGACTTCCTACATTCATGGAGCAGCACTTGTTGTACATCTCAATCACGGAGCTGTTGACCACAAACAGGCCCGTAATGACATTAGACAGGTCTGGCTGTGTGAGGACAGCGTGTGGGCTGCCTGACGCCAGGAGGTCAGCCTGTTTCCTGGAGGGAGGGAGGGATGGGGGGCAATGATTTGGGTGTCTGCAGAAATTGGAGACCTTTCTACCGTCACTGCTGGAAGGCCTGGCTGTGTGACAGCAAGTGACCATTTGTTCTAGTTAGACAGAACTCCATTCTTTTGATAAAACATCCTTCTTCCTATTGTTATGCAGTTCTGTAGTTTCATTCTTGGTGGGTTTTATTTATTAATCAAAATGTTTTAGAGCAAAACCATCTATAAATGTCTCTTACTTTTCTTTCGTTCCTCAATTTCCATTTTCAATTCCGACTTGTAGTTTTTTTTTTAGAGCTGATCCCTAACTTTTCGTGGGGGCGGGGCTTTGTGCCCATTTGCTACTGGGAGATGATTGACATCGGGTGACAGAGGTTATGATGATGTCATTTGTCATTTTTCCTCTGATGTACCAAACTTGCCATCCATCTATCCATCTTCTTAACACGCTGATACCTTTCAAGGTCACGGGGTTACTAGAACCCTGCTCTCGGCTGCTTTTGGGCGTAGGTGGGTCACGCCCTGGACAAGTCTCCAAGTCTCCATGATACCCTTCCATGGTAATTATTAATGATATCTGTAGACATTTCTATTCAGGCTAATAAACATGAAACAGTTCTATTATTTGGGCAACATAATTCTAACTTTACCTGTTGGTCCAGGAACAGGTCCAGCTTCTGCTTATGCTGAGTTCTGCCTTGTTTCTCTGACCAATGATGCTGACTGTCCCTCGTCTGATGCCGTCTCATCTTTGTCTTCCTCATTCTCTTCTGTCATTCATGCTGGCTGAGGATCATGCTACTGTCTCATCTTCCTCCTCCTCCTCACTACTCCTCTGTTGCTCCCCTACCACCTCTTTCTCTCCTTCTGCTGTACTTTCCTTCTTAAAATAAGAGTATATGTTGAATTTCTCTTCATTCTCTGAAAATTGACATACACAAGCATGAACTAATGACCTTAGGTAACTATGTGGAGACAGGACAAAAACACATCTAAATGTTGCGGTAACACAGAGGCGCATGTGACAGGGACATCCTTTTATACGTATTAATAAAAAGTAATGGCATATCCACCACCGCTGATGATGATGTGGCGTATTTTCACACAATACAGATCAGGTGACCTAAAGTACAGTAAACAGATTGTCGAAAGAAAGTCATGTAAAGAAATATAGTGTTTTGGGATGTGTGATTGTGTGGAGCGCATACACGCGCGGTCAGTCTCCCTTTTGGTCTTAAGGAAGCAGTAATAAAGAACGTTCATCTTTAGTAACTGAGACTGGTTCTTTTGTCTGACCGGCCCGGAGGCTCTGAGGGTTCGAACGCGGAAGTGAACCCCGCGTCTTATTCATATTCTGTGTCCAGCGGCTCGTCTGTAGATGTCTGCGCACTCAACGGCAGCAGAGAGGGGAGGGGGTGTGGGCCAGTTTAGGTGATCAGAGCGACCTGCCTGCTTGCTGGCTGTGCATTTGGGATGAAACGCACAACTGATGCTACCATAGTTTATAGTGGCTAGTGGGGTGGCCAGGTGTCGGGGTGGCCGTGGCCACCCCTGGCCACCCCCTGGTGGCGCCACTGTCGCAGGGTACACAATAACTCTAACACACAGTCACACATGCGCACCTAGGGACACTTTAGAGCAACCAATTAACTTATGAAGCATGTTTTTGGACTGTGGGAAGAAGCCGGAGTGCTTAGAGAAAACCCAAACACAGAAGGGATTGCAGCCAGGATTTAAAACCAGGACCTTCTCGCTAGAACTGTGACAGTGTGGGATTTTTGATCACCGCGATGACGAAGCAGCAAAAATTTGCGGCGGCCACCCAAGAACGCATGCAGCTAGAGAAATTAATAATTACAACGCAGTATTCTTTATTAACACATAAACTAATAACAGTAACAACTAACTAACTAATGAACGAACGATATAGTTGTTGTAGAATAACTATGTGTATGTGCTGAAACCGGTGTGTCAGCGCACGTGTATAGGAAGGAGGGAGCGCTCGCAGCACAAGTGTGTTTGTTGGGGCTGTGCGTTCATGTTTGGTGTCACGGAGTGAAGGAGAACAGTAATAAAAGGTTTTCTCCCAGAAGAACGATGATTGATTCTTTATTAACCAGCTCTGGAGGCTCTGAGGGTCCGAACGGGGAAGTGAACCCTGGAGAAAGATCCGCCAACGGCTCTGGAGAGGATCTGTCCTGCGTTTTCCGTCCACGGTCAGAAAGAGAAATGTCATCGCAGGAAAGGTTCAACATAGGCTAAACATGAACAACCTTTTTTAAACTGCAAAATAAAACAAAAAGTCTGTCTTGTTGGGCCACTTATGTGAATCGTGCTGCTGCTTTTTTTCTCCATCTTCATGTTGCACGACAGGAAAACCAACATGATAACCTTGTCAGATTTCACCGAGGGGTGACGATGTTTCCAGCTGCACTGAATTCACGCCCCGATGGAGTGCTGGTAGCGCATACAGACATATATTTTCTTGCCACTTTCGACAGAAGTGCAGATATCTCTGAGATACCTCTGCGCTCCACCCTCGCCCTGCGGGCTCCTCGCCTCTCCCTTCCTTCCTCCGACGCCCCTCACGAGAGGGGTGCCAGGGAGGAGTGCTTCGCGCCCCCTGACGTCCGGACCCTGCGCGGTCGGTGCGGCTGCCGCTGGACCCTGGTGTCTCCGTGCTGCCCGCGCAACACCGAGCCCCACGGCGGCGGGGGACGACGTCTGCCGCTCCAGCGGGGGAATCGAGTGGGAGCGACGCCGCGCCCGCCCAACACAGAGAACCTAAACGAAACCTAATTGTGCCCAGGGTGTCCGACATTTGTCCCTTAACCGCACAAGAATACACAATTATTAGGAAAGATGAATGTGTTTATAGTTCAAATAACACAGTATATGCAGTCCTGTAACTTTAAAGAAAACAAAAAGTGCAGTGATGTGATGCGGTTATCATCACACCCCCACTTTACGCCAGATAGTTGTTTTTTATTGAGGTTTTGAGTATTTCTTCAAATTTACAAATTTTTTAGGATGGAAAAACTGTGAAGATCATTTTTAGGATAAAATAATCCAAAACAACAGTGACGTTTGTCTTATTTATTGTTTAAGTCAACCAGGAAGATGACAGAAAAACATATGTGTGACATTGTTTAAAGTGATAAATATTTTTATTCTAGCAAAAAAAAAACAAGCTTTGTTATTATCTGTTATGTTTTGTTGATTATAATATCTTGTTTAAATAAAGTTATAAATGATGGTGTTTAAATACATGTTAATTAAATTTTATATATCCGTAAAAAGCAACACAAATATAGCAATCAGTCAATATTATAGTATCATAGTATATTGAATAGTAAAAATCTTGGTTTGGTGTTTTTCATTTGTTGATCTTGATTCGTGAATCAAATTGGATTATCCTCCAAGTAATGATACACAGTCCTACTACAGAGTTTATATACATAAATAGTATATTAACATTTTTTTGTTGGTGGTGATTTTATCAAGGAAGGAGTGAGCCTGAAAAGCATCAAATACTGCTGAATTTCCAGTGCCTGGGATCGAACTCTTCCAGTAAAGGGGAGAAACGTTACCCCCCGTTTACCAGACACCACCTTCAGAACTTTGAGCGACTATTATCTCATTCTTTTTCTTTTTTTTTTTTGCTTGAGCGTAGTCTTCCTTTATTCTGCTGAAGCTGGTTTTAGTCCTACAAAGCCTTCTTCCGCCCCCCCTTTTCAGTCTGAGTGGCAGGTGATGATGAGGAGGAGGCAGCAGGGGAGGAAGACGAGCAACCCCCCCATCACCTCTTATTCTGCTGCAACTTTTCCCTTTTTACATTATGAGAATGCAAATCTTTAAAGCCTCTGCATCTGAAAAAAACGGGATTCTGCGGCGATGGGGGAGGGACTTAAAGCTGATCCTCCTTTTGCGAGCCACAGACCGCCCCCAAAGCATTTACTCTCAGGTTAAATCCACGCGTCTGCTGTATGCTGGCGTGCAATACAAAGGCACAACTTTGTTTTTTGGTGAATCCAGTTCAAACAGAAGCGGCGTGTGTCTTTGCTCTGAGGGTCACAGTGGATGAGTCACATGGAGGCGGAGCCTCAGCCAGTTTACGTTTTCAATATTTATCTCCTTTTACCTCTAAACCAGGATCTGTTTTAGCCCCTTTTCAACAAACCTTTGCCTCCTTTGAATTCTCAGTTGAGGGAATCAGAGGTGAGGGTGCTGGTCTGTTTAGTCGACACTAGGGGGCAGTGGCTGCAGCATGCTCTTTGTATATATCATCATTAAGGATTCAGCTACAAACTTTTACATTTTTAAATATTTATCTAAAATGATGGTCTGAGCTTTATACAATACAAATACAATACAATAATAAAAAGCACTATAATTTAGTTGTGTTTTTTTTACTTTTAGTTTTTTTCTTTCCTATTAAGAAACATAAATCCGGTTCTTTAATAATAAGTATCAGTAAGGATCAAAATATCAGTTGGAAAAAAAACTTAAGCCATGACCCAATTATATAAAAAAAAAAAGTTTGTATATTTTCATTTATATCCTTTTAACTGTTAGTTCTGCTTGCCTCTTAATGAATTTGATAGGTTTAAAATGTTTTCTGTATACATTACCTGAGCATTTTAACATTTTTTTCCCCTTTACTTTAATGTTTTCTTTTTTCTTAAAATTTCTCTTTATTCGTTTTGCTCTAATATAATACATTTACTTCAAATTTCTGATTTTAATAATAATTATTTTAATAAATCTCTTTATCAAAACATTTAATATAATTCATTTAATCTTAAATTTAAATTATCTTATAGGATGTTTGAGTTTTGTCTTTTATTTTAAAAAGTTTGTAATTAAAACATGTATTGAATGCTGTTTAAATATTAACTTTATCACACATTTAGCTTTTTCTTTACACAAATCAATAATTTCCTTTTGATCCAGAAAAGAAGGTAGAATTATTTATACTTTTGTGTTTTGGTCAGGTCCGGGATGGCTCTCTAAGGCGTCCCTCTGTGTGTCCACGGTTCCTGTCCCACATGAAGGCTCCTGCTGGAGAAGACCTTCACGCTCTGCGTTTCCTGAACTCCATGTCTATGCAGCACCTTCCATCTGAGGAGGAGATGTTTCACCTCGCGTCCACGAAGACCCAAAGTCCTGAAGGTGAGCCGTTCTGAGCCGTCTTCTGCTCTCTGGGTCCCAGTTTGGTTGAACATTCATGTGGTGGGGAAGAGCTCACAGCGCAGCGCCGCCCTGCTGGAGGTCTGGAGCACACATACGCTGTGAAGGCATCTTCATCCTCCCTCACCTCGGCTCCACAGCAGGACGCCTCCTTCTTTGAGGGTTCACAGCGGAGCAGGCAGGGGAACATTTCTCAGCACAAAAGTCGTGTTCTAATTATTCCACCATATGGCGTTTGGCTCCCCTCACAATCATCCCTGACCCTCCTCCCTGCAGAGACATGCTGCGCCCTGTGCTGCGCTTTGCACCCTGACACATGTCATTCATATGCACACACACACATTCAAGTGCATGTGTGTGTGTGTGTCCGTGACAGATGGGGGTTTTGTTTCAGGAGTCAGTGCAGAAATGTGCTGGCTGGTCCCAGGAAACGAGAGCAGTCCCCCCCTCCACCAACACACTTACAGGAATCAGGGGAGGTAACCAGCAAGCCGGGGTTTAAATGCTTTTGTATTTCTGTAAATGAGAAAACTGTTCACTCAAAGAACGTTTTCCCCTTTTACACATTTTTGTTGTTTGTTGGTCTTTAATTATCCACCTGAAGAAACCTGAGGGACTTAAGGCTTTAGGCAAATGGAACCGTACGGGGGCTGTTGGGTCGGTCCTGGGCCTGTGAAGGGTCGTAAAGAGGGGCAACCGCATTTTAAGGGGAGCACAGGTGTGTCCTGCAGTTCCCTGGTGACTCATTCGGCCACCTCAAGGGAGGTCATGAAAATTGAACGTAGCATCGTTGTGTGTCTGTGGTACATGTATTGTGAAATATGGGTTAGTCTAATGCAAGTTGAGCGCACTTATGACGTACAGGCGATGTTGTCGTACAGCACCCTGATACGACAATCTAGTCATTAACAGCACTAACGGTTTTTCTTGCAAGTCGCAAAAAAAAAATGTTTGTCAACGCCTGCATCTCACCTTGTTAACCCCACAGGCTACTGATACAACGTGACAACAGGCATGTGACACGCACTGCAGAGCGCGGGTTCTTGAACGCATTTGTAGCCCATGGTGTTCACACGGGATAAGCAGGGAGGGGCTTCTTCTTTGTTTTCTGTTTTTGCTGTTTACTAGTGCATGTTCATTACCTTCAGTTGGAAGAGGTTTGGTGTGAAATGTCAAAGTGGGGCAAATCTGGTGAATCTTGCCTCAGACCCTTTTCTTTCTCAGCTCTATTCCGATATGTGAAAGGCGTCATAGAATTCCAGCCGGACACAAACTGCAATTATTCATTTCTTCTCCATGATCAATTTTTAAACGGTTGGCACTTCCATGAATGAAAAGGGACGCCAGTCATAGGTCACTACCAGATCTGAGTCCCTGATTGGACCGACCTGGCGTAATCCTTGATGTGACGTGCGTTAAATGGTTGCATGTTTCACACATAGAGCCGGTCGTAGAATCTTGTGTAGCGAAGCGTGATGGCGGGAGTTTAAAATGCGGAAGCCCAAAATGCACGTTGACATGCATTTGCACAGAATTTTCATTTCAAGTGCCCGCTTGAACGCGTATTTCCGAAGGAGGTGAGAACGTATCTTTACGAGTTGTATAAGTGTTCACTATGACCTGTCACTCACAGCTTAGAGATGAAATAAAAAAGTGCATTTTAGAGACATTTGGTTTCTACAGGATTACAGAGCGGTCTACAATCTTGATATTTTGTGCTGGCCATCTGCGTGCCCCTCACACGTTTGCCAGTTTTTCACCTGCAGACAGCTCGTTTCTGCCTGTTGTGACTACGGCTTCAGCTCAAAGTCTTAACTAAGGTTTGAGAATACCACTTTAGGCTCTTCCAATAGACCAAAGGCTACATGGTTTTAACAAGTCGTCTGTATGCTGAAGCTGCAGAGCCGCCACTAAAAGGTTTCCCTATGACTCGAATGTCTTACTTCTGAAATGTTGTGATAGTTTGACTCGACGTGTAAAGAGACACACGCTTTACAGAAAGTTGTTGTGCTTCTTTGCTACATAGACATTTTCTCCAGCGGTTTTGGAGAAAAGATGTTTTATCAAATTTGAGACCATCAGCTGTTCCTGAAACTCCTGACTTTTGTCTGTGAAGGTTCTCATTTATTCAGGTGACGTTGTCCTGAAGTTAAGTCATGCCTTCTAGATTTAAATTTTGAAAAATGACCATGACGGTTTTTATATGACACTGTAGTACCAGTTACAGCGGTACTGGTACCAGCTTGGCACGGAGATCCTGTATCCATCCCCGCTGATTCATTTCTGTTCTTCTTTACTTAGAAGCAGGTCTTTTAGTTTCACTTCGTCAGGCAGTCTTTCTTTAATCAGGTGACATGAATCTGAGCTGAACTCAACTTAAAAAAAAAAAACAAAGGAACACCTCCGACATGCTATAAAGGGTTCAGCAAAGACCTTTTTCAAATCCTGGAAACCTTTCTTGAACCATGTAAAAAAAAGTCTGAATAATTTGATAGCTATGACGAACACTCCTTACTACATTTTTTGTTTCTTTTTCTTTTGAACAATCGTATATTTTTGCAGAAAACTCAGTGATATTTTATTTTTCCTCTTGTTTCGTTTGTTTTTAGGAGGGCTTTTTTTTATGGGTGGTAGTTGTGATTGTTGTACTTTGACATGGGAAAATCTAATAAAAATAAAAGTGTTAAAAAAAAAAAAAAAAAAAACAATAAAAGGAGTTCATTCATGAGAGACCAAACAAGTTTGGACAACTTCTTCTTTCTAATATTCTCATTAGAAAACTGTATTTGGTAGGTAAAATTCCACCTAAGGTCAATTTTAGGTTTGCTTTTGTGAATATTGAGTTGGGAAACAGGCAGCTGCTGCAGCGGGGGCCGATTTCTCGCCGCTTTTGTTGGCAGGGCGGTCTGCTCAGCAGGGGGACGAGTGTTTGCAGCCGAATGACGGAAGTGGGAAAGAAAATGTCACTGGCACATTTTGGAAGCTCAAAATGCATCTTTGCGTGCGTACTGATGGATTTTTTTTCTCTTTTTTCTCTTCTTTTAGGGCTCTTCTATACCAAAGATGGCAGAGAGCAGAAGTCTACAGGCGGTCCTTTTCTGCCTGAAGGAAGGTGTTCTGCTGCAGGCTTCTGTGTCCAAATTCCCACTACTCCACCTCCATCCCGCTTTTGTTCAACTCCTCCCCAAAAAAGCGCACCTCCTCCTGACTCTGGAAACTCCGTTCACACTCCTGTTTCCTCCCACCCTCCTTGCGCCTGTTCTCCACGGAGAACGGATGAACCTCTGAACGAGAAGGAGGAGGTTCTACAGCCCGCCCCGGTGGAACTGGACTCTGAGCTCAGCTTGGGACCTGCAGCCTTGTCACCGTCTTCCCTCTCACAGGGGTCTTTCTCACTGTCAAGCCGTCCACTCTCCAGCTTGTTCAGCTGCAGCCCTGAGCTCTGCAGCAGCAGACACAGCCGTCTGAGTGGAAACACTGCCGGTAAACCGAATCAATAACACACTCCTATGCAGTCACCTGGAAAGACACGACTCCCAGGTGGTGTCCGAGTTCCCTCCCTACTTAGTGCAGTTTAAAGGGCATCTGAATCTGTCCTTCGAAAATCCAGTCTCATAATTTCCCAAAAGTCTTTGTGGAAGACTATTGTGTTTTGATGGACACTAGATTGGCAAATATAGACCACAATGCATTGTGTTTTAACGATTTTTCTTGTGAAAAAGTGTGTTTTAATTTATTTAGGCTTCCATGTTTTCATCACTGGAACATTGTGGATTCATAGTCATCGTTAAACGTTGATATTTATTACGTTTTTAATTTATTAAGGTCGGTAAATATTTAACACAATGCATTGCACTTGGAACAATTTGCTTAAGGTTGTGGCCAGTCGTGTTTTCTAAGTAACAAATATTTGCTCGATTGCAACGTTTAGAATAGAATAGAATGCCTTTATTGTTTGAATAATATAGTATTATATTATATATATAGTATATATATGTCTTTTGAATAGTATGTCTTTTGAATAAAGACATACTCGAAATTGCAATTTTGAGCTTAATTTTCTGTATTTATCATCAGCGAAATGCCACAAGAACATGTTGAACGCAACAAAAACAACATTTTCATCCAAGTGGGTCCCTTAAGGTCTCAGGGATCCAGTTCTATGTTACAATTGTACACTTGTCTGCAGCGCCCCGATTACAACTTCAACTGATAAGATGCAGCTGCTTTCTGGTTGAGATTGACGTGATTGAGGTTTTCTTCTGACACTTCTTGTCTTTTTAATGCAGATTTCACGGATCCAGATCCAGAAGACGCCTTTAGTTTCTCTTCGGATCAGCTGGTGAAGCAAGTTTCTCTGGCCTCTGACCCTCCGATGGGATCGAACCGTCATCTGTCCTTTCACAGCCTCTCAGCCGCCTCCACTGCTCTGGCTGAGTCTGTTTACCAACCAGAGCCACCCTCCCCGGTCTCAAGGCAGGGGATCGATTCCGCTGTGGGCGGAGCTCAAATGAGCAGCAGGGGTTTTGGAAAAGCAGACGTCCACCCAGAAACGCCTGTAGAAGCTTCTCCTGGAACCTGTGCAACCCCTTCTTCCACCGCTCCCTGCCTGAGTCCACAGATGACCACACCCCTTTCCAGACTAGAATTGACCTTGTCTCCTTCAGGGTCTCGGCTGGGGTCCCACCGCTGGCCTGTCCTGCCCCCCATCACCCCCATCAGAGGTAACAACCGGGCTCTTCACATCCCTCTACTGACTTCTCCTTCTGGTTGTCCAGAAAATGATTGAATATCCAAACTCTGGACAAAGAATGGGTCAGGCAGAGCAATCGAAGCCTACATTCACGGGGAGGCCTTCGGACCCCCCCCTCCAATCACCACTTTATGAAAGAATTGCTGTCAGCTTGTTTTTCCCACTCCCTCCCACCACATTTGGTATAACGCTGAAAGCTTTTCTCTTTCCCCTAAATCAGGAGCAGAAAGGAGTGCTTTTGATGAAAAGCTGGTAGCGTTTGATTCCCCGTACAAAGGCGTGAGGCCCCAACAATAGAGTCCCCACCTCGTGTGCCGTGCCCCTCATTCTGGGTACCCCAGCGCTTTCACTATTCTCTGAGCTTTTGGAGGGAAACCTGTAGCTGATGGTCATGAATCCACACTGACCAGTGCTCGCTGACGGCACAAGGCTGGACTGAGCCTCCACAATAGAATACCTTCCAGGCTTTCCAGCAGCCGCTAATTTACCGTTCCCAATGGGCATAAAGGACAGGGCCACTGACATCTGACTTCTCCAGGAACTTTACCAAAGAAAGCAAACAATGTGGAAATTGTGCGGGGATTTGGTCCTGCCTGTAAGAGGCATCCACTGTTCTCAGCGTGGTGCTGTACTGCAGGGGGGGGGGGGGGGGGGGGCTGTAGTGGAGCATGCTGTTCTCTTCTGAACAGACTCGGAGCAAGTGTCACCAGTTCATTTATTTTATCACAGATGGAGGCAGCTCAAGTTCAATGTAGTCTCAGTGTGGCAGCGTGTAAAGAATGAAAAATGATTCTGGGTTCTTACACGTTCCGTCTTAGTTTAGACATTAGTTCTGTCAGTTCTGGTCATCATCAAATAAGCGACAGAAAGGTTCCACTCCAGTGTCTAGACAGCCGAGGAGCTTGTTCACCCGAAAAACACAAAAATGTTCATCTTTAACCATAACCCTTTAGCACCGGAGCTTGAGCTCTGGAATTGGCGTTCTTTGAATTATCGTAGCTCCTCATCTGTTGACGGAATCACTTAAAAAGTCAATAAACTTAAATCTGCTGATTCTGACGCAGGGAATTTCGTTGGAAATACATTAACTGCATGAACAGTGCAATGTGGTTTTGGTGGCAGTGGAATGCTGGTACCTCGGCGGCCCAAACCCGGGTAATGGGGTAATGGAACTTGGTGGCTTGGGCATCCTAGGTCCAGATGCCTCCCTGGGGACGTTTTCCGGGCATGAGGCCCCAGGGAAGACCCAGGACACGCCGGAGAGACTACCTCTGTCAGCTGGCCTGGGAATGCCTCGGGGGGTCCCCCCAGAGGAACTGGAGAAAGTGACTGGGGCGAGGAAGTCTGCCCCCCCCCCCACCCCCCAAGACCCGGTCCCACATGAGCGAAAGATGGAAAAAGCAATTTAGCTGCTAAGATTTTTACTAAAATTGATATTCGTTTGCCCTCTTTTTTATTTATGTTTTCAATTTTACAGTACAAAACAGTACAATAAACATTATAATTTGAATTTGCATAGAAGTTCTCAATACACAAATATTGAAAAGTTGTTGTTTTTTTTACAAAATGTAAGAACATTGGACTATAGGGAGTGACCAGTAATTATCCCTTTGTTTGTGTTTTTGACATATTTGACATATTTAAATTAGCATATTGGACCCACTTTTTCCAGCATAACATAAACCAGTTTTCTTTGTTGTTCAAGTGTGCCGTTAGTTCTTCCATTTTATATATTTCTAATGTTAATTCCCACCATATTGTTAAAGTTGGTACATAATGGGAAAGCCAATTTTTAGTCAAGCACTTTTTGCTTGCAACCAACAGGGCGCCCAGCAAGTATTTATCTTGTTTAGACCATTCCTGTGGTATACATCCAAAATAAACAGTCTTAATTTCAAAAGGAAATGTACATTTGAAAATCCTTTGTAGTGTTTTATGAACATCAGTCCAGTATGGTTTGATGAGAGGGCGGTCCCACATGATGTGAACATGATGTGCTCTTTGGTTACCACATTTTCTCCAACATAACGGAGGGTTTCCATCATATTGAGTCTTCTGAAGTGGTGTGATAAAGAATCTGATCAGACTTTTCCATCCATATCCGTACATTTCCATTGTTGTTTCCATATTGATGTCCATTTGTCCGGTGTTATGTTCACTCCGGCCTCTTTCTCCCATAATGTCTTCACGTATTCAGTTGAGTGAGGATTCTTGCTTTTTGTCAACCAGATCTCCTTTAGTTTCAATCTTCACGCCAATCTTTGTGTTTATATAATGCCTTATTTGTAGGTATCTGTAGAAGTCCTGCTTTTCCAAAACTGTATTTTTCTTTCAACGTTTCAAAACTGATTACCTTGCCATCCTTAATCAAGCTTCCAAATATTGGTAGCCCTTTGGTGGACCAATATTTAAAACGTGAATCCAATTTGTTTGGAGCAAAAGTTGAATCGTAGGCATACCATTTGAATATTGAGAGGTCGTTTTCTAGTTTTAATTCTTTAACTACGTTTTTCCATATAGAGAGTGTACACTTAACCCACAAATATTGTCAATGTGTTTTAGGATATCTGAGTCCACCAGAACTGCTTGTATGGGAATAGTGATTAAATTCTCCTCCATGTCTTTCCATTTAGCTTTAGTTCACATCACACCAGTTAATCACCGTTTTCATTTGAGCCGCTCGAAAATAATCCTTTAGAGAAGGCAGGCCCCACCCTCCTTCATTTTTATGTAGTTGTAGCGTTTTTAGGCGTCGTTTGCCCTCTTTAAAGAGACCAACCACAGACTTTTCATTTAATTCACCTTCCAGGTACATAAAGTCAACAATTTTTCCCAAATGAGTTTTGTCCGAATTCCAAACCCTGAACACTTTAATTATCAAAACATGGTGGATTCATAAATAATTCATAAATAATCTTTGTAAAATGTTCATATTCGTTAGGTTTTCACTTTGTTAAATTGGTGACATCACATTAGTCATTAAAAGAAAATATATAGTGGAGACGATGTTCAAATTACTTTTAAAATCCAAATGGGCCCGCACTATATAGTTTATTTTTTAATAGTTAGAGTAGGAAGTGAATTTGGACATAGCCCAAGACCAACTTTTCTACTGTCTATTCGTTGAAAAATGGAATTTAGAAATATTCTAAAGAAACATTTTATTTTGAAAGAGCACAGGTCTTTCACACAAACTAATGACTGAAACTCCTCAGCTTTTCACCCTCCAGTGACCCATCAGATGGTTTTCTCAGACCACTTGCAGTCACAGAGTGACCTCAAACTGGCCTGTTTTGAGCATCACCGCTTTGGGGGTCAACTGTCCCTGACAATGAGGGCTGGCCCGGGCTGGCCCGGCCCGGCCTGGCCTGGCACTCACAGCAGAAAAAGAGGAGTGCAGGCACACAGAGGAGGCGTTGTCTTCCCTTCACTCTGTCAAATCAACACCCCCCTCCCCCCAGCGTTACCCTTAACCTCCCCAAAAAAACGTGTGCAGTCTCAATGGCCGCAAATGACAGCCCGGTTGACAGCAGCAATATGCTTTGAAGTGGCGAGTCAAGTCCTTCCATTGTCTCTCCCCAAGCGGAGTGCCGAGCTGCTCAAGTGCACAATAGTGCAGCGGTGCGTGCGCGCCATTGTTCACATACTTGAAGGTGTTTACATTCATACTCGTCCATGAGGAGCTGAGTTTGCTTTTTCCTTCTGGAGCCTCCGTATATATTATCCCTTTGTTGGTGCCAAGCTGTTCTGCATTTCTAATGTGAGAAAAGCCCCAACGAGTCCTTTTCAGGTCGATGACCAAACACCAACCGGGGAAATGGTTTCATCCACTAATCCTCTGGTTCTTAACGCGGGCGGTGGAATACCGCCCGTCATTAGCTGTGAGCTGTGAAGTAATGAAAGTACCGTATTTTCCGGACTACAAGTCGCACTTAGTTTGGCAAGGGGTGCGACAAGGGGTGCGACTTATACTCCGGAGCGACTTATATTTGAAATAAATTACATTGTTAAATAATTTCACATGTTCGTTATTTTCACTGACAACTGCAAGAGGGCGCTCCAGGCTCGGAGTGGTACTTAGTGGTACTTTCATACTGTCAAGTGTGTTTGTGACCTGCGTGCTCCCACACTTAAATACAATTTATTTAAATTTAAGTAGTATTTTACTAATAATTATCTTTTTTCAGGTTAACAAATATGTATCATTTCAATACAAACATTTATATAACATTTTAGAACATTTACCGGTAATTATTTTTTTTTTCTTTTAACCCAATACAACAACGTGACATATTAAAAAAAAAGGAGTCGAGCATTGAGCTTACCAGTAGCCCTTTAAAGTCCAAGTCCCACTCACGCAGTGGTTTTATGTTAATAAAGCAGGCACGTACTCAGTTTGTTGTGCGTCATGTAGCTATTTAGCCTGTTCTCTAACCCCCTGTTATTTTAAGTTGCCTTTCAAGGTGAAATGTATGTTCTTGGTCTCAGACTTTTTAAATAAATTTCCCTTCAAAGTGCGACTTATAGTCCAGTGCGACTTATCTGTGTTTTTTTCTACTTTATAATGCATTTTTGGGCTGGTGCGACTTATACTCCGGTGCGACTTATAGTCCGGAAAATACGGTAGTTACTCTTACATGGAGTAATTACAAAGGGCAGTTTCCTTTGCCGTTTGTCTGTAGGTGAACTGTAGTTTCTAGGACTGTACCTCTGTTTCCACGCTGCTTCCAAACCAGACGGTCTTGATGGGAGTCATCCATTTGTCAGTTGTGACACTACGCAGAAAAGGTTGTTAGTCGTGTAAGTCTCCAATTAATGATGCAACTGCAAAATAGCGAGGAAACAGTGTCCTTTGGAAAAAACCTGATTACGGTCTCTGTGCTTCAAGAATTTCTTTAACAGAACCCAAATTATATTCAAATAAATCTAAAAAGGTTCCATTGAAAACACTGAAGAACACACAAAAAACAAGTAGCTAACAAAATGTAGTTATAAAGATTGCAAGATGTTCTGAGAAATATGGCAAATAATATCCACTCTTAAATGAGCTTTTCAGTGATGGAATAAGTAGAACCGGCCTCAATTTGACTGAGTTAAGGGTTCACAAGTCTTAAAAGAAACCCAAGACTGAACAAAAATTGTCCAGTTAAATAACTGAATAAGAAAGAAACTCGGAAGCAAAGAAAATGACAAAAATAATGTTCAAAATGTCTTCCAAATGTTTGGAGAAAAACCGATGACTGACCAAGCAAATGGTTTTTTTTTTAAAAACAGTTAGTTAGTCAAAGATTCCATTAGGTTAAGGTGCGACATTCATGCTGTGACGAATTCAAATAAATGTGACACCATTCCTTCACAGTTGAAGAGAATGCAGACGTAACATCTGTCGTTAACGATTTTTGGTGAATTGGACCAATTCAGACGCTGCGAGGACTGAATTCATGTTGTAAAAGCCAGATCTCTGTTTGGACCTGTTTTTATTTGTAATAATGCAGATGTTTCTGGATTACTGATGCCGGTCTCGTGCCCTCTGTCATGCTGCAGGACATTCATCATCGTCCTCCTCATCCTCATCTCATTGCTCTGGGGTTAGCTGCAGCCTGTCCCACATTTTTGATGATCTGGAGGCCATTGCTCCTCCGTCGCCGTCCTGTCTTTCTCTGAAGGAGCCTTCAGACTCCTCTCGGTCTCCTTCACCCAACACAGGTAAACTTCAGCAACACACCAGGTCTCAGAATAGTCTTAAAAGTTTCCTACGTCAAGGTTTACTTAACTATTTTACAACAAATGTGTTTGCAAAAGAGATTCATTGGTTAGTCTTGTTACCTCACAGTACCTATGAGGCGATTGGGACGTCTTCGCCAGTCGAGGTCCACTTCAACGGTCTCTGGTTCTCGCCTCCTCTTTTAAGGTTGATGTCTGTTTGGGCTTGAAAGCGGCGACTTTTGCTTTTACATCAGATAATGAACACAAGGCAGCTTGATTCGTTCTGCGTCTACCTTTAACAGAGACAACTCTTTGGTCAAGTTAGCGTCACTCTTGAGATTTTGGACACGCATCAAAGCTAGAAGTAAGCCCGTATTTACCGCGATCAAAGGATGAGCAAGGTTTTTGTAGGTTTGGTAAACTGAACACATTCTGTACAACAGATACGCAAAGAGGAGATTGATTGACAAGCAGCCAATCAAGGTGCAGAACACAGTGCTCTGTAATAAAGCAAAAGCAAAATTGATAAGAATCTGCAAAACAGTGAGACCACGAAAGGTTAACAGCAAAACAGTGAAGAAACTTGGGACTTTGGGCCTAGTTTTGGATGTAGCTCAAAGTGCTTCACGCTAAATATTTTCCCATTTTAAGTAAGAGGGGGAAAAAAAAGAAAATTATAAAGCACATACAATCCCCTTCCAGGGTTTTATTAGTTTGTTGTGTTTATTTTTTAGGTTTATTTATTTGATAGAGACAATCAGAAAGTCATAGATGTAAATATACATGATTACAGCAATGATTTGCATTCGTAGACCCCTGGCAGGTACGCAATGAACAAAATATAGAATCACTCAAATTACACAGTTACACTATGACAGAAAAGCACCAGAGAATCCAACAGTTGATTGTTAAAAAGCATGATAGCATGATCATGATAAAAGCATTGGACACTACAGTATGATAAGAGAAAAAAAAGAAAAAGAAATTTCTGAGATTAAGTAAATAGTACAGCACATCACAGGAAAAGGCAAAGTAACAATTGAAAAATCATTTAATCAGTATTTTCCACAAATAAATACAAAAACAAACCAATACTACAAATGAAACTTTTTGGTGACAAAGGATAAAATGAGGATGAAAATGTATTATTTCTACCCCTTTTACCTAATAAATATTGCCATCGGTTCTCTTTTTTTCCCCCTTTTCTCGAAACGTTAAGCGCAAAGAAAAAAAACATGACAGATTGTAAAACACCAACAAATGTAGATTCCTCAGTTTAAAAACACATTATTGTTATAACATTAAGACACAATCAGCAACATCTCTTATTGTTCATATTTTTGGAATATTATATTCTAAATATTTATAAATATATATTTTTCTCTATTTAGCCTCTTCAATATTTGTCTATGTTTTCTTACGCCTGCTTTTCAAAAACTTCCAAACATGTCTTAACAAATGAAAGGAAATATAGAATATATGGGAATATAGATAGAATTAGCTGCATGACATTTATTAAAATCCAACCAGTTGCTAAGTTTTATGTCTTATCTTATCTGTTTTCTTTATCCTCTCCGCCATCTGCTTTGCTGCGGGGTTTATCTGGGCACTCAACCCCTGAACGGCCCAGTTATTGTTGTGTATTTGTTAAGGTGTGCGTTAAGATTGCATGTGTGCATCCTGGCAACGCTTGACTGAGCTCTGGAGAGAGATATGAGCCAAGGAGGACTTCCTCCAGCTCTTTCAGAAGGCCTGCTAATCCCCGACGAGGTGTTAAACCTGCTTGTTTGACCCAACACACGCTTTGACCCCGTGTACCTTTGCCCTAAGGAAGTGCAGGAATCCGGGTGGCCTCTGCAGCAGCAGCAGCAACCCAGGTGATAAAATCTGTCCTGGTCTCAGGACACAAGCTTTGACGAGTGCAGACGGATCGGATCCAACTGACATGAATCCACATCGGAAGAGGATGCGGCAGAAATTTAAGATTCACCATCAGGCTACAAAAAAATCTTTGGGATTTTGGCATTTCTCCTTTTACATACATCTGAATGTCAGAATGAAACGTTTTTTTTTATTACTTTTCTCTAAGTTTTACACCTTTGAGGATGTTAAATATGGTTTTTTGACATTGATAGTCCGAAAACTTTTCTTTCTTCAAGCTCTTTTTCATTCAACTCCTCTCTCCAAGAGAGAAGACTTAAACTTTCAACAACTTACAGCAAAATATAGGTTCAATATTTAACACATTTTTCAGCTTTTTTATTGGTCAAAATACCACATTTAGTTTACTTTTTAAGCAGTAAAAGTAGACTTTACCATTATCCTAACTAAAGATGAACTGAAGACGATTTTTCATTTAAAATACTCCACAGGGCTGTAGAGAAATTCAGAGAATTTTTTATTATTGCCTGCAAATATGTTCAGCTATTTCAACTTCTAACAGTTGAATACGATTTTCTTAGTTTGTTTAAAACTTGTTTATTCTTTAGATTTGGTTGCATCCCATTTTCTTCTGTCTTAAACTTACTTCTGGAAATACAATTTCAAGTATTTACTACTTTACGGCTTTCTAAAGAAGTTTAAAGTTATAGAATAATTCAAGTGTTAGAATTTAACGTTTCTTTTTTAGCTTTATCAGTCGTTGATTTGCTAAATGATATGGCTTTCTTTTGGATTTACCTTTTTTTGACAATATTTTACATTTTTATGCTTTGTTTAGGCAATCATACATCTTAGCTAACAGAGCATTAGGCATTAATTTCTATAGTTAACATTTTTAAAAATGTTATTCACCGTCTTGTTTCGTATATTTCCAGTTTTTTAGCTAAGAGAACATTTTTTTAATTTAGCTGCAACATTTCTAGATTTTTTTTCTGCTTCTTTTTCAATCTGGGTTTTAAAATTCACTAAGCACAATTACAACTTCTATCAACTAATTATGTATCAATTAATTATGTATTTATGTATTTTCTGTCTAGATTTGACTCTAAAGCTACGTTCTCACTGCGCTCATTCAAGCCACTTTTCAATAGTTTATGTAGATGTGGGTTTTGGTCTTCCACGTTCAGAACTCATGTGTAGCTACGCAGGTTCTTACAACCGTTTTTGGGCTCTATGCATGAAATGCGTCGCTATTGAACGTGATTGATAGTTAAACCGGGTCAAACGCTGACTAATCAGGATTTGGTAATGACGTACGGATGGCGTCCGTTTTGATTTACAGAAGTTCTAACCGTTTGACAATTGATCATAAAGGAGAAATTAATCATTTGGGTTTTTGCAGGGGCAAAGTTTACGACAAAGTCTTTCATATACCGGAAAAGAGCTGTGAAGAAAAAAGCTTGAAGCTAGATTTGCATCGCCGTATCATTTTGCACCATGCCTCTTCCAACTGTAGGTACATGTGCTAGTAAACAGTTGAAAAAGACAAAGAAGCCCCTCGTTGCTTGTCCGGTGAGAACACCATGTGATAAAAGGGTCTTCAAGAATGCGCATCGCATGCCTGGCGAGTAGCTTTAGGCTAACTGAGATGTTTATCTACCCACCAGATTCAGAAACCTTAAGTATCTGAAAGTGAGACGGCATCCAAAGCAGCCTTTGAATAAGCCTTTATTTACCGTTTTTCATAATCTGAAGATGATGCCAAAGACTCACAAAATGAACAGGTACTTCAAGATTATAAAAGCAGTCCTATCAAAAATGCTGTTGGAAGCTTTCTAGGAACTTCTAGAAATGACGTGGGAGTCGATAAATGGGAGAAATTCCAGATACTCAGTCATTCAATGTCTCAAAGTAAATATGTTTGGCCTCGATTCCAAAAGGGGTTTATTCAGACATTCCTCTGGTTTGTCTGAAGATTCATAACCCCTGTTGTAAAAGTAAAATCTGTCCAACACAAGAGGCCTTCAGTTCTCATCTGTCAGCCCAGCTGTTGGACAGGACAAGTAAAAAAAAAAAAAAAAAGTAAATATGGACCAACGTTTCAGGAACTAATGTATAGGCACAAAGATTTAGTCAGTTAAACTGTTTTTCTAGAAATGAACCTTTACATTCAAACTTCACACCGTTTGTTGTCGAGTGAACATATTAGAAAGTTAAAGGCTGATATTTGCTTTAAGCTGAATGGAATTAACTGTGCGAGTGGAAAACAGTTTGACCCTGAGTAGGTGGTAAAAATGTGGGCAGCACTTAAACTCAGGATTAGTGGTTTGTTATCAGTCTCTGTGTTTGCAAAGTGTTTTTCAATCTCGCGGCTGCTTCTGGCTAATGATGGACTAATACCCAGGCTAACTGAAAGTGTGTCCCACCACATTAGGTTACAGCCGCGGTTATCCCAGGGATTTCCTCCCAACGACTCCTAAGAACGGTGTGCCGAGGCAACAGTTCCTTATTTCTCACCTGATGGATTACCTTACCCGTCTTATTACCCCCCAACTGAAAACATCTGAACTGAAGGAGGAGTGTGTAAATGTTGCATAACCCAATCGAGGCAAACGGAAAACTTTCTATGATCCAGAAGCGTTGTGTGTGTGTGTGTGTGTGTGTGTGTGTGTGTCTGCACCACAGCAGACTCTGTGAATTCCCCTCGGGTTGCAAAGATGACTCCACACCCAACCAGCATGAGCCAGAGATTTGCATGGGCTCGGAGCCACACTGTCACTGATCCACTTTTAATTGGGTGCGACTATGAGAACTTCAGAGCTTGAGGGGGGGGGGTCCGAGTGTGAAAGGCAGGATGACAGTGTGAAAACTTCTCTATTTTGAGTTTTGTACCATTAAAATGAAGAAAATGTTTGTCCATTTGTTTTAAATCCATTTATGCACTGAGGACTCTGTTTCTGGAGTTTTTGGTGGAATTTTGTGCGATGGTTGCTTTAGCGGTTGAACTACTTTTTTTTTTTTTTTTTTGTGTAGTTTCCTGTAAAAGAAAATCCAAGTTTTCCCTGGAAAGCCTAAAAGTACCGTCATTTTTGGAACGTAAAGTGCACCAAGATATAGAGCATATCAAGTGAAACAAAATAGTTGACCACTGTGGAATGACTACACTACCCAGAATGCCTGTAGAGGCCAAGAGGTTCATTGATCCAAGGTTAATGGGAAGTTTTTCCATTGAAGTCTGCCATTTTTATTTTTGCCTCTTTTTTGGATTGGAATTGGTTTATTCAAGCAAACAAGATTTATTTTAAAAAAAAAAGAAGAAGAAAAATGTATATATCTATACATATATCAAACTTAGTACCGTCTTGATAAAATGTAAATTTAGGTTGTGTCCGAGTTCCTTTACTACTAACTACTTTGTGAACTACACAGTGCGTTCGGCATTTTGTAGTGCTGTCGGAATTTACAATTCCAAAATCCAGAGCCCTAGAAATTTCCCAGAAGTCTCTGCACAAAACCAGGGTGCATCAATGTTCATTAGATTCGCAAATACACATCACAATGCAATGCGTTTGAACAATTTTTGTGGGGGAAAAAAAAGTATTTCAACTAGTAATTTGATCATCAAAGCACAGTGGATTCATAAATCCATCCGTCCATATTTATCCATTGCGGGGTGAGGGGGCTGCCCGAGGCTGGCCTGGCCACTGTTTGGCAAAGGCAGGGCACACCCTAGACAGCTCGCCAGTCTGTCGCAGGGCCACAATCATGCGCCCTTGCATACACACCTAGGGACACTTAAGAATAGGGATCACCAACCTTTTTGAGGGCGGGGGCTATTTTTTGGGGTTTGGGTAGTGCGAAGGGCTAGTTATTTTAACACTATGAAATTGATTGCTCAAATATTAATGGTAATTATATTTCCACAATTCTAATCAATGATTTACACAACAGTAACAACAAGAAATGCATGTGCAAACATTAAACATTGTTTTATTTCTGCCTATTATCTATAACTATCTATTCAAACGTTTGTAAGTCAGGAGGGACACTAGTTGTTTTGGAGGTGCAAAACTTCTAACATTTTTTTAAGCCAAGGAACTCATAAATCTTCTAGTCAGAACATGTTTTTGAGCACTTAATTCTTGAAAATGTTACATTTTGTGCAACATTTTAATTAGCTTAATGCCATTAGTTATATCAATAGTCTCTGTGATTTGTCTGCTCATTTACTATGTAGGTGGGAGGCCTACGTAGAGGCCCGACTGGTTTTCTTGTTCCTTATCAAAAATGTACAGCTCTAAGCAAAGCTTTGGTTGCTTTCTGGGATTTTTTTTACAGGCCTTGTGATAAAAGTCCACACAGGCAGGTCCCAGCAGGGACTTGAACCTGTGAGGAGAGAGCGCTAACCACTGCCTGGAGTAGGATTCTTACCCTCAAACGCCTTTTGTCTTCCTGCAGAGCTGTCCCCGGGCCTCGCAGCACTCACAGTGGGTTGTGACTCCGGAGACTTGGGTTCTCTTTCCCGGGTGCAGCTCCTCCTCCTGGACCGACCGATACCAGACACTCATCTGAACCCGTCTGAGTTGGAGGAGGGATTTTCCCCTTTGCCAGATTGGTGTGATCCAATAGTGCCGTACGATTACACAGGTAGGGCCTGACTTTCTGTTACTTTAACCAACCATACCTGCTGCCATCCCAACAGACAAGGACTCCCGTTACAAAGGAAACACTTTTTCTGACTTTCTGATCTTTTCTAAATAACAACCTACATTCAGACCTAAGCAGTGTTTGCAGTTTTTTTCTTGATCACTGACGTGTCTTTTTCTGTGACAGCTTTGTTTGCAAGAAGCTTCAGTTGATTTGAAATGTTAATAGCCGCTGGCACAGATGCGGTGTAAGTCAAGGAAGTCTCTATATTATTATATATTATTGTTTGCTGCTCAGCTCGCAGATACTCAGTAAATTGCAGGTAAACAGCAGAAAACAGGAAATGTCGAGATATAAGAAAGCAGAGATTTTATTGGTTGAAAGCTAAGCTTAATTGAAATACTCTGAATGCAGGAACATTTGCATAAGACAAGAAAAACATCTGGAATTATTCAAGTTTAAAAGGTTTCAGCACTTGTGTTGGTGTTTTAGAAATATTTATAAATATTTGAATCCTTTGCAGTAACACTTTTCATACAAGTCGATACTTAAAAAACTCAACAACCTTTTTTGCGTTTATTAAAACTTTGGAGGACTCTGACATGTAACAATTCCCTAATATTAATTATAAAAAAAATACAAATTTAATTTGAAAGGGTCATTCATAATTACCAAGAACACTTGGCGTAAAATAGAAATAATCAGAGGAGATGCAGAAACAGAATGGTGGAGTTAAGGTTTTACAGATAGAGAAAAAGCGGTTCTAAACAGATACCTTAAGACAACGAGCAGCGTGTACTGAATAGGCCCTCCCGCCCTTCAGACATTCAAAACAGAAAGCAAACTAAAAAGTAGAAAAACAAAATGTATAGAGCAAAGTTTGGAATTGAGGAAATCACATTTTACCAACCTACAGTTGTCCCTCATTTCTTGCAGGAGTTGTGTTTTAGAAATGACCCACAATCAACAAAATCCACAATAAAAAAATCATTGTAGTTTTAAGGCTGTTAAACCCATCACAACACACTTTATGCACTTTTCTCTGACATACATGAACATTTTCACACTGTCTTGTCTAAAGTTCAAACCTTTACGGAAAAAAAGTCTAGAGTTATAGAATGAAAACAAAGATCTGATTGATTTTTGTACACTTATGAAGCTGAACGTATTCTGTACAGGGGGACATGGCATAGAAGAGGAGATTGATTGACAATCGGGGCGCAGAACACTATGCGCTGTAAAAAAATAAATAAAAAAAAAACAGCAAGTCTGCCTAACAGTAAGGCAGTGAAACTCAAAGCTCTGTATACTCTGTTTTCTACAGATGAATTTTCTCTCCCACTGCCTTCATTTTGCATAGTGAACATTCACATTGGTTTAAGGACTTTTAGGGCAGTAATGTTATTTTTTACTTGAGAAGTTAGATTACATGAAACATAAAGGAGGCTTTCTTTTGAAAAGTCCACCTCAATGCAGCGCTCTATCATTGACAGCAACCAGGCAGACAAACTTTCTTGAAGGAGCCTTAAAGTGTTTCAAGTGGTTTGTTTAAATCTAATAACATATTCTACTTAATGTCAACATTTTTTAGTTTACGAATTATATTTTACAAGTTTTTTCTGTTAACATTTCATAGTTAAACCCCTTAACACTGGAGATGTCGACGGCAACACTTAAATGACGAATTCTCTTTGACATCCACTGGAATCAGCTGATTCTGAAGTGAATTGGCTTTGCACAGATTTGAAACACTTCAGTGCAAGGCTGCTCTCCTCTGCTTTAGAATCGGCTGGAACGTCGTTATTTGCAGAAATGATGGAAGAGTTACAATAGTCGAAAGAATATAAAGACTGGAGCTAAAGCAAAAGCGGTGTTAAGGGGTTAAAATGACATGGCTAGGTGACCTCCAGTAACAGATTTTGTCAACATTCAAACAATGAGATGTTGGGATTCAGAATGGGTCACATTGAGATTTCAAACCATGTTTGACCTTTTTTTTTCCCTGTTAGAACATGTTTATTCTGTCCGGCGAGTGCAACAGAACTTTTTGACAGTTTGATTGAGATTGTGTGATAAGCAAAAACCGCCACTGAGAACCAAGCAGACAGGTGTGTTCACGCTCCCGTGTCTGTGAGGAGAGAACACGTATGACCATACAAAGACGCCATGACATCGGGTTTTCCTGGCTGGCCTTGAAGGTCGTTGACGCTTTTATGACATGCAGCGCCTTCTTTCTTTTAACGAGCTGCGATACGGGCTCTCGTCTGCTCCCCGGCACACCACGGCGAGCCCTTAACTGCTTCTCCCCGAGGGTGTGGTGACTCAAAAAAAAGAGGTTTATAGGGATAGCAGGATGGGCCATATTAATAAAGATCAAACCGCTAGAGTGGAACATTAACTGGGAAAGTCCGACTCGGGTAACTGGAGAGGCTTTAAACTGAGCGCCGCGCACATAACAACCTATAGGAACCCGGGAGGAGCGTGTGCAGCAAACTCAATTAGTCTTGTGGCTGTTTGTTTATAGTCTGATAACAAGTCGGAGACAAGATAAACACTGCAGACATTTATAGGTTGCTTTAAAACATTCAAATGAAAAATGATGCTAACCTGCTGGTTCGTTTGAAGGCTTTTAGAAACAGATGTTTACGCAGAATGATTTATGTAGAAAGACTTGAATATTTTATTCCAAGTTTTTTATAGAACTGAAAATATAAAAATAATAATAAACAATATTTTTCTCTCTAAAAAACCATGAGGCTGTTTTTAAATTACACTTAGCTGTGGATCTACAACTGCGTTCATCGACAATTTTAAAGCGTTTATCAATTTTAAATTGTAAAAGGGAGACGCTCCAACAAAAATGTGTAAATCATTATGTTCCACCTCTCCTGGAGGGCGTTTCAGTTTGCCCGCGCTATAGCATTATCAGAAGATTTGAGGAAAAAAACTGTGCTTTGGACCACAAATGGTAACTTAAAAAAAAAAAAAAAGAAGTGTCCTTAAAAGAGTTTGGAAAATGTATGCTTGTCAGTATATAAAGCTGTTCATTTAGTCACATAAATCGATTTATATTCCAAAGATTCAACAAGATCGATGTGTCTGAGGAAGTTGTTAAAATCAACCTATACCATTAAAAAATCCTTTCAAAATGAGATAAATTGATTATGATCAATATTATAAAACCCCATTTAGGTTGAGGAACAGTAGGTTTATTTTACTATAAACGACCAAGTGCATCACAGCGGACAACACACATGTGATGGCAGCAACAAGAGATCAAGCCATCATTCCAGTCCAGTGTGTGGAAACACTTTGAATTTAGCAAAGACAGTCGACCACACATGGAACTATACAGGGTGGTAGAATGTTCTAATAGTGTTTCGTTTGTATTATTTTGATGTGGAAAAACAACACTGGGCTGAAATTTAGGAAGCTAAAGCTGCAAAACCTGAAAAGCCTGGTTTTTAATCAATAAGACTTTGCATAATTTTAACTTCTGGCTCGTTTTTATCTGCCTTTAGGTCAGTTTGAATGAGCTCATAAACACCGAATGGTGCAGTCTGGCATCCGTTGACGTAATCATCATCTAGATCTTCTATTTTTTCCAATTATTTTTTCAGTTTTTTTGTGATTTACTTCAAAAGAACAAAATCAATGAATCCAAGTTGACTTTGAAATTCTTTGGATTGGTGGTCCCCCAACTCTTGTCAGGTTACCAATCTTCTAGATGTCGGATGATATTTTTACGGGCCGAGGTGGGTGTCCGATTTTTTTTTTAAGCTTCAACTTTGAAGGTAAAGTTTATCTTTGCCCTCTAAAATATCTGCTGCTTTAAACTTTTTTTGTACACTACACCCATAACTGTCAAAGTAAAAGCTAAAAAATCTGACGCCAACTTCAGCCTCGTCTGAATATTAAGGTGCGACAGATTTTCAGTAAAACGGGTATTTTCTAAAAAAAATAATCCTCCACCTAAATCCGCCATTTGAAAAACTTTATTAGCAGCATCCTCGTAACATTAGACATACAGTTGCTGAATATTCTGCATTATTATTATGGTCTGTGGGAACAACTGTCACAATGAATCCATATTTGGAGTAAATACTCTTGGTTTCTATCTGTTAAATGCAGATATATTGTATTTTGAAGTCGAAGCCTCTTTTTCTGTTTCCTCTCTGAATCTGTTCTGCTATAAGAAACTTTCCTAATTTGTTTTTTGTTAACTTTGCTAGCTTGGGGGTTTCAGTTAAGTGGTCGGTGCTGCCGCGTTAAGAAAATAAACTCATTTTAGACATGAGACCGAATGGCTTGACATGCGTCAAGAATAACTCTGATATAGTGGAAAGAATCCAGTAGCTTTCCAAAATAAAACGTCATTCAGACACAGAATGTAAAGAAAACAAAAAAAATGTAGGTGAAGTTTTTTTTTTTTTATCTGCTGGGTACCCACTGTCCCACAGACCATTGCTCTAGATTACAATAACTAACAAATTTTTACATTTTTCTGGGTATTTTATATGGCAAGAATGTGTCTATTAATCTCCACAAATCCATTCCTCGTCCTCCGAAAGCTTTAAAAAGGATTGTTGTTTCTCAGTTGGTAAAAAGGTTGTGCAATAGTACCTGTTCATTCTTGTTGAACCCTCCGAACCTTTTTTTTTATTGAGTCACTGGTTCAAAAGACAGACTCCATTAAATTTGTCCAGTTATTTGAGATTTTAAGCGATTTATTTTTATTTTTTGGTTAAAACAAAACAAAAGGTCCAATAGAGCAATGTCTTATAAGCAGAACAGTTTTAGAAATATGTTTTATGTTGTTTGAAAAGGACTGACTTCCATCCAAGAAAAGTAAATGATGCCCACAGAGGCTTTGTTTGGGGCATTTAAGCATTTATGTCCCCCAGTGTTGACACTAAGACCAAATCTGTCTGAGTTTGCTGGAAGCTTGTGTCTCTGCACCTGGCACGCTCCAGCAGACAGGTGCTCCTCCGGGCTTTTTTGTTGCTCCATTTTCTGCCATTATTTGCTCAGAGATTTGGAGCCATAATTGGGACTACTGCACAACATTACTCATACGTGAGCACACACTCCAGCACAAAAGGCACAAGTGTGTGCCAGAGGCCAACACCATCATGGAAAGACCTCCCCTCCCGCAGCACAACTGCAAACGCACAATTGCTTCCTCAGCCTGGAGCCTGACGCTGCTCTACTCTCCGTGTGTGGGGTTTTTTTTTTTGTTTTTTTGTTTTTTGTCAGGTGACTGGAGGCCCCTCACAGCTGGCAGCATCTCTGAAAGGTCCTACTCGGCGGCGCGGGGAGACATATCGGTGAGTGCCGCTGGCTCTTAATAAAGTCCCTCAAACTCACACCCCGCCTTTGAAAGGCCGGAACAAACACCCAAACCTTTCAGGAATCGCACAATAACCACAAAGCGTGCACTGTGACACCCCCCACCCCCAATTTGCAAATTTAAGTGACTTGCATCTATAACTGTCATTCCAGTAAAATGAGCCAAATAGTTGTTGATAACTGAGGTACAATATAACAGAGGGCACGCGGCGTGCAGCAGGTGTGTGGTAGGCCTGGGCGATAAATCGATCAAATGAATTAATTCGAATTTTTTGTTACGGGCGATTTCAAAAATTACTAAATCGAGTTTTTATGTGGGGCATTTTTGGCCCCTCAGAGCTTCCGTAGCGTTAGTTACACACGGCACGCGACAAACAACACACGAAACAGCACGCGACAGCAAGGCTACTGGTGAGAGTGGGCAGTTTGTTCCCAAGAAAGAAATAAACTCATCTGTTGTGTGGAACTGGTGTGGCTTTACTGTCACAGATGTGGAGGAAGAGTCCCCAAACTGCAACATTTACCTAGAGGAGCCCATCGGAGTCAAAGGCTCTCACGCGCGGCCGCGTGGTACGCGCTCAGTCTTCTTACACATGCACGTGCCTTAACACACACGCGACTTGACACACATACTCATTCTACAACGCCTGTATAGTTAGTTCATTAGTTAGATAGTTATTTTTTGCTGTTATTTGTTAATAAAGAA
This sequence comes from Oryzias curvinotus, assembly GCA_023969325.1. Lineage (NCBI taxonomy): Eukaryota > Metazoa > Chordata > Actinopteri > Beloniformes > Adrianichthyidae > Oryzias > Oryzias curvinotus. Next base: position 18,432,221 of record CM043728.1, read on the forward strand.
TACTGCGTTGTAATAGGGCTGGGCGATATGGCCTAAAAATAAAATCTCCGATTTTATTTTTTTTAATTCGATTTACGATTTTTTCCCGATTTTCTTTTTTCCCCCTACTTAGAGAAAGCAATAAGTACAAACGGCAGACAACTTAAAGCAAATGTTGCTTTTATTTAATCAAACACAAGACAAATCTAACCCCCATTTCTGGATGAATTATAAATAAATGAACACACTCTTGGAATCAAAGTTAAGTATATGATTTTTCTTCTTCTCACTCCTTTTTGGACTCGTGTTTATATAATTTTGTCTTGTTGTATATAATTTTTGTCTTGTTTTTGTCTTATTTTGTTATTCTACACTTGTTTTCACTTGTCCAAAATAAAAAGGTTACTTCCTTAAAGTTCCAGCTGTGTTTTCAGTCACACTTTGTAGTCTAGACTAAAATGAGACAAACATTCACCTTAGAGTAGCAGCATTTTCTAAAAAGTTAACAATACAGCTCATATCTGGGGTCTAAGGTTTTAATTCAATTAATAAACCCCGTCTTCTCCACGGAGAAGATGATGAAGCATCAGGAGTTATGGTCAAGCCCCCCCCCCCCCCCCCCCCCCCCCGCGGCCGCCTCCTACAAAAACAAACTCCTACGGCAGCCGCGTCGCAAATGAATACACAGGTAATAATTACAACGCAGTATTCTTTATTAACAAATAACAGTAACAACTAACTAACTAACTAACGAACTAACAATACAGGCGTTGTAGAATGAGTATATGTGTGTGTGTGTCAGGGCGCGTGCATGTGTAAGAGGACTGCGCGCGTGAGAGCCTTTGACTCCGATGGGCTTTAGGCAGCGTGGGGTCTCTCTCTTCCTCCACGTCTGTGGCAGCAAACCCATAACAGTTCCAAACAACAGATGATTTTAGTCCTTTCTTGGGAACAAACTGCCCACTGTCACCGGTAGCCATGCTGTCGCTAGCTGCTTCGTGTGTCGATTGTCGCGTGTCGCCGTGTGATAATAAAGTTACGGAAGCTCTGGAGAGCCAAAAATGCGCCACATAAAAACTCGATTTAGTTATTTTTGAAATCGCCCGTAACAAAAAATTCGAATTAATTCATTTGATCGATTTATCGCCCAGGCCTACGTTGTAATTATTGCTTGTACAGGTATTCATTTGCGACGCGCCCACCGTAGTATTTTGTTTTCGGAGGAGGGGGGGGGGGGTAACCGCGACTTCATCATCAAAACGGGGTTTATTAATTTATTTAAAACTTTAGACCCAGATATGAGCTGTATTGGTAACTTTTTAGAAAATGCTGCTACTCTCAAGGTGAATGTTTGTCTCATTTTAGTCAAGACTACAAAGTGGGACTTAAAACACAGCTGGGACTTGAAGTAAGTAACCTTTTTATTTTGGACAAGTGAAAACAAGTGTAGAATAACAAGATAGGACAAAAACAAAACAAAAATTATATAAAACAAGAAAAAATTATATAAAACACAACAAAATTATATAAACACAAGTCCAAAAGGGAGTTAGAAGAAGAAAAATGTTATACACTTGATTCCAAGAGTGTGTTTATTTATTTATTATTCATCCCAGAAATGGGGGTTACATTTGTCTTGCATTTTGATTAAATAAAAGCACCATTTGCTTTAAGTTGTCTGCCGTCTGTATATATTGCTTTTCTTAAGTAGGGGGGAAAAAAAATCGGGAAAAAAATCGGAAATCGAATTAAAAAAAATAAAATCGGAGATTTTATTTTTAGGCCATATCGCCCAGCCCTAGTGTGTGGTTAATCAGTCACGGGCTGCGGGGGGGGGGGGGGGGTCAGGCAGGACTGTACGGCAGGCTTTTGGAGCAGCACCATAAAAAGGAGGGGGGTCACCACTGAGTGCTGGTGGGATTCTTTTGCAGGATGCACCACACATATGAAGAGACGGGGCTGGAGGTGGGGGCTGCTGTGGAATGGATGCAGGTGCTCCACGTGATCTACCATTAATCTCCTCTTTACAACTTGAATGAGACCCACATGCCCCCCACCCCCCAATACTCCCCTCCACAATTATGCCAGAACACAATGAGGGACTGGGGAGCTCAATTCATAGGTTTTTATAACCCGCCTCCCTGAAGCAACGAGGCGCTAAATCTGGAATAAACTAACTGATAAGCATAACTAGCTTCTAAACTGGTAAAAAAAATTTCTCTCTGTTTAAAATTCAGGTTTTATCATTGATTGTAAATGGGAACTGGACTGAGTGACCCCCCCCCCCCCCTGGCTTTCCAAACAGGATGTACCCACTGGCTCCAAGAAGCCAAAATCCCATAGACTTCTATAGAGAAATAAACGGCTATTTGTTAGAATTCCAAATATCTTCCAATAGTGGCCGGTCTCCAATTAACACCAGGTGTAACAGGTGTTTGGTACTTTAGACGCCAGTCTCTCATAGTGGCTGGCTGGGTGTCTGTGGTATTGTGAGCCAGTGTAGCGATGGCCAAAAAATGCTCATTCTATTTAGCGTTTGAACTTCGAGTTGTGGCATACGTCAAAGAACATTCTGGTGGGGGATCTGCACAACATTTTTGGGTTGATCCTAAACGTATTCAAGAACAGTCCAAGCAGATGGGTGGTACTGAGTATATGGCTGAAAAAGAAGAAAAAAGAAGCAAACAATGTAGCTAACATGGATTATTGATGTCATGTAGCTCTTTTTCAAGTGTTAGGAGTGTGGCCTTTCAACAAGCTCAGTTCTGACGGGCTAGAGTGGTTTCCATAGAACGTTGACTCAAATTCAGTTGAACCGATCACAACTTACTGATGACAACTGGCTCCAACATGACTGTATGTGTATTGCAAAAAAGTGGAAAATGAATTGACTTCATTTGGTTGGAGCTGGAGGTAAACCATTTTCTATAGGTGGCATCACACTTACTCGGTCTAGTTCTCATGTACAGTCAGTAGTTTTAACCAACGGTCCAAACCGTTGGTCAACCAGCTGTTTGTCGGTTGTACACAACATGTACAAAGGCTTTGGTGGCGTGATGATTGGTTTGTATTACGTTTGTTTATTTGCAGTCATTCAGCTTGGTGTCTCTAATCGTCTTGTCCAGAGAAATAGTCGTCCACGAAGGACTTTCTAAAAATTGTCAAAGGAAAAAAGACAAATGGGAACAATTTGGAATTGGAGCCAAGGATTTGACAAGGATTCACACAACTTCCATTATTCTTACATGTACACCACAATACCACACACACCACAATGGTACGGTCCATGTTCATGACGTCTCTTAAGGCAGTGTTTTTCAACCTTTTTTTTTAGCCGAGGCGCACTTTACCCTTGGCAAAAATCGAGCGGCACATCAACATCCAAAAATTTAAAAAGGAGAAACTCTATAGTCTGTATTGATGTACAGCCCCTCCATGATCTCACGTGCATTTTTGTGATAATTGTGGCAGAAAAAGCTGGAAGTTGCAGCTGTTTTTTTCTAAAAGATGTTTAATAAAAGTTAAGTTAGTTTTCCGTGATAATTTTAAACTAAATCATTTGACATTTTACCCTGGTAGTTGTTTTTTCCTCCAGTTTACTAACATGCAATTTTATACAACCTCACAAAACCCAAAAAATTCTGTCTAAATTGTGATTTATTTTTTATTACATTTTTTTTTCAATGTTGGTGCAAAGGCAACTGTAACTTTTGAACAATTATATGATCACAAAATGTTTAATAAATTTTACACACAAAAACTAACATTATATCTGTTTTCTGTAGATACACAAAAAGTGAACATGTTGAAGTTTTATTAGTTTTTCTTTTGTCTTAATCAAAGATGAAGTCTTTGAAAACTTAAAAAAAAACGTTTTATTTCTTTTTAGATCATTGCGTTGTTTCAGTTTAGTTTAAGTGTGTCTGTTGGCCACTTCACCTTCATCCTGTCTCCTAAATGTTGTTATTTCTTTTTCTTAAGTTTATCATATAAAATAATCCAGTCATTATTAGAAAAGTGTTTCAGTTAGAAAGATGAAATGGACCAAACTCTGGGATGTTTGGCTGTTAATAAGCACAAACCTTGAAGGAGAACTAAACTGTTGACCTCTGATTTCATCAAAAAGATTTAAAAACTGTTTGTTGTGGTTTCAAGACGTTTAACAGGGAAGACTCATTTTACGCTGAGAAGCTGTCACTTTAACCCAATGCACCATGGGAGATGTAGTGCAAAAACTGCCACAGATGACAAACAGACTTGCTTCCCTGAGCTTCATTGTTTTGTTCACTTCTTCTACGGTCTGATACCGTATTCTGTGGAAAGCTACACCGCTAAAGACGAGCTTTAGCTGGTATTTTTGTTGGAACTGAGATACTTTACGAGCTATATCGAAACAAGGAAGTGAAGACTTTAACCACTTCTGATTGGTCAGACTGATGACATGTGATTAAGCCTCCAAGAATGATTGGTGGAGACAGTTAAAGGGGCAGGACTTTTCCAAAAACAGAGCTGAAGCTGCTGTTCAATCGCAGTACCGTCATCCTTATCAAAATGTCTTTAATAGAATCAAATAAACACAAAGAAAAAAGTATTTTATGATCTTTCATATTCCTAACTACTCAGTGTTTTATCAGGGCCTGTTTGGATGAACACAGAGCTGATAGATCTTTTAGATCAGTGTTTTTCAACCAGTGTGCCGCGGCACACTAGTGTGCCGTGGGAGATGGTCAAGTGTGCCGTGGGGAATTGCCCTCATTAACTGATCTAAAAACATTTTCCATCTCCAGGATTTCAGCTCTCTGTTCATCCAAACAGGACTTGATAAAACACTGAGGAGTTAGGAATATAAAAGATCGTAAAATACTTTTTCTTTGCGTTTATTTTATTTTATTAAAGACATTTTGATAAGAATGACGTACCGCGATTCAGCTGCAGCTCCGGCTGTATTTTGTAAAAGTCCCGCCCCTTTAATTGTCTCCACCAATCATTCTTGAAGGCTTAATCACATGTCATCAGTCTGACCAATCAGAAGTGGTTAAAGTCTTCACTTCCTTGTCCCGATTTAGCTCGTAAAATCGCTCAGTTCTAACAAAAATACCAGCTAAAGCTCGTCTTTAGCGGTGTAGCTTTCCACAGAATCCGGTGTCAGACCGTGGAACAAGAGAACAAAACAATGAAGCTCAGAGACGCGATCTCCACCGGCCGTTTAATGCACTACATCTCCCATGATGCATTGGGTTGTGAGACTGACCGCGCACAAGATCTGTTGTTAAACGTCTTGAAACCAACGAACACTCAAACTGTTTTCAAATCTTCTAACTTAACTTTTATTGCATCTTTTAGAAAAAAAACAGCTGCATTTTCCAGCTTTTTCTGCAACAATTATCTCAAAAATGCATGTGAGATTGTGGAGGGACTGTAGATCAATACAGACTATGAGTTTCTCCGTTTTTTGTGTGTGTGTGTTTTTTTTTAATTTTTGGATCCTGGTGTGCCGCGGGATTTTTTTTAAGGTTAAAGTGTGCCGTGGCTCAGAAAAGGTTGAAAAACACTGTTTTAGATCAGTGAAAATGGGTAATTTCCCCCTGAACACCAGATGAAAAACACTGCCTTAAGGCGACCATATGAGCCTCAAGGCAACTGCAAAACACACCTGAGCTCCCCTATAGATGCACCCACTTCTCTCTACAAACCTCCAGGGACCTCAAAACCCACAGATCCTGTACGGATCAACCTCTTGTGCGGTGCATGTGACTGAGGCTTAAGAATTCTGACTCATCCTGTTGTCTGTGCAGAGAATAAACCTGAATATGACAAGTAGCTGAGCACTGATTGGTTAACGGTGATCTTCAGGATTGGTCTGCGAGTCCTTTGGGGTCACCATCCTCATGGATCATAGAACCACCGTTGGACATGCTCAGATCTTCTGATTCTCCTTTGCCGCCTGAAAACGGTAAGTTTTCTTCTTAGTCTACCTAGAAAATCTTTTATGTTGCTCCACCTCCATGCTCCAGCTGCTGGCCTCTGCTAGAGAGGCTATAACAACAATACTTAATCAATACAAGAGCATGTCTTCCCCATTAGCATGTGATCCGGTAAAAGCCCACTCATTGCCTGTCAGCTCTGCTTTATTAGCAGCCATTGTCTCCTCACTGTCAACGCCGTGTTTGGTGTTCTCTTGCCTCCGGTACACTTAAGCCTGTTAATCCTAGCAAGGGCCAGCTGGCCTGCAGGTTAGCTTCACCTGTAGGGCCGGCTAGTGTGCATTCATGAGTGATAGCTCACAGGGGGGGGGGTGGTACTGTACTGACCACAAACGGGAAAACATGCCCAAGTACCTTCACCTCAAAGAGAGTGGATGTGGCATTTTGGCCACATCAGTCATTTTGCTGGAGCTCCAATGATCCATGGTGAGCTGGATCCCCGCAGACTGCTGTGGATGCATCAGTCATGCATGATCGATGTATCTAAGGAAAGCGCAGCTAAACCATTAGATCAGGACTGCAGTGATGAATCTTTACATCTCACCGTTACAACTTTCTCAAAGGATGTTTCCATTGTTCAATTGTTTTAACAAGCCTTACAGATAAAAGTTTTCTTGTTAAAGTGTTTTTTCTTAAGAGACACAAGTGCAAACATTTACAGCCAACATTTAATTTTGTGTTTTAGCCGTTTTTAATACAAACTAGTCTGATGTCAAGCTAATAAAGCAAACTGAGTTAATTAAATCAATCAGGGAATGCAAGCTTTCAGATAAAAGACTAAATATACAAATATTTTAGTTCAGTTCATATCACTAAATATGTGAAAATTGTTGGTGGTAAACAAACAAAATTGGTTTTTAAAGGAAAATTTGGAGGAAACAAAAAATTGAAATGTAATTCAAAATAAGATTATTCTGTATATTTGCATTGACTGAATTCATACAACTTTATAGTCCGTCCGTCCATCCATCCATCCGTCCATTTGTCCATCCATCCATCCATTCATCCATCCATCCATCCATCCATCCATCCATCCATCTATCCATCTTGTTCTGCTCATCTGGGACATCCCCAGACTTTCCTCTCCCTGGCCACTTTCTCCAGCTCCTCTGGGGGGGCCCCGAGGAGTTCCCAGAGGCAGTGAGAGAAGCAGTCTCTCCAATGTGTCCTGGGTCTTCCCTACTGTCTTGTAAAAGTGAAAGCCATTTATTTCACTCCTATTCAAAGGAGAAATAAAAATGCCACCAAACCCACCTTTCCACCTGCTTGGATGTTAGAAATCTGCAGATGCATTTATTGGTAGACATCCTCTTATATACTGTAGATACTTAAAGTAATACAGGATCTTTATCTCTAATGTGCCTGATAGGGAGGAATAACCGTACAGACAGTTTAAGACTTTCTTTCAGAGTCTGACAGGTGTATTCTCCTGTTAAATGTACTCAATGTTAAACTATTGTTCAAACAAACAAACAATGAGGGAATTTTCTTCAGCTTCTGTGACCACGAACCGTTTTTTAAGGAATACATTCTCCTTTTTTACAGGGACTTGAGTTGAACCTGGAAAAAGAGATGTCACCCGAAAGATCTTGGTGACGCCTTGTGTGACCTTTTAGAGGCCAAAGGCACGGTCACACTCGGGGAGAAGGGGGGGGGTCATCAGCAGTGCAGAAAGAGGTCAATCCTGAGGTCACGAAGTGGCTAACAGAAGCTGAATGTGTGGAGCGTCTTTGTGTGGATAGGTGAGATTCAGTTACCCTGCGACGTCTCAATAGGTAGTAATGACGGGGGGTGACCCCATCTGACTCTATATAGAAGATCAGTCACACAAAAAACAGAAGGGGCTGATTTAGATTTAGGGAATAAATTCATTCATGTTTTGTCCTTTTGTTTGTTAGTTTGATGCATTAAGCAGGAACTCAGTCATTTCTACTTTAAGTCTTTAGCCATTTTGGTGCAAAAATTGTTAAAAAAATAAATAAATGTGTAAAAAATCATTTTTATTTTATTAAATTTTACTTATATGTTGGTGTAAAATAAGTGTTTATTCTTACAGTCTAAAAGAAAAACTTAATTTTCAGAATGACTTCAGTTCATTTCAGGGATTATGAACTGTATGAGGCTTTTAAATTAAGTTAATTGGATGTACAATCTACCCGACATGAAAATGTTTCAAGATTTTTTTAATATAAAAATTATTGTACCTTTAGTACCTTAAGTTGATTAAAATCTAATCAACAAAATCTAAGTTGCATGTTTTAGTTACTATTAACAGAAGAACATCATTTGTTACAGGGAGTTTGGTTCCAAAGGCTCCAAAATCCATTAATTCACTCATTTCCCAAACCTGCTTTATGTCTTTGGGGTCAAGGGGTTGCTGGAATGTATCTCACCTACTGTTGGGCAAAGGCAGGGTACACCCTGGTTGGTTTGCTCGTCTATACTAGGGCAACACAGAGACATTTAACCACTCACCTATGCCCCTTGGGAGAGTTTAGTCATCAATTGACCTACGATGCGGGCTGCACGGTGGGGGACATGAAAAACAACATCAATGGGGGACCTTTCTGTGTGGAGTTTGCATGTTCTCCCCGTGTATGCGTGGGTTCTATCCGGGATCTCCGGCTTCCTCCCACCGTCCAAAAACATGCTTCATAGGTTGATTGGCAACTCTAAATTGTCCATAGGTGTGAGTGTGAGAGTGAATGGATGTGTGATTGTGGATATTCTACCCTGCGACAGACTGGTGACCTGTCCAGGGCGTCCCCTGCCTTCGCCCACAAGTGGCCGGGCCCCGTGACCCCGAAAGGGACAAACGGTACAGAAAATGATGAATGAATGACCTACGATGCATGTTTTTGGACTGGGGAGGAAACTGGAGTGCCTAAGATAACCCACATATCCATAAGCAGTTCAAGCAAACTCCATGCAGAAAGGTCTCAGGCGGGATTCAAACCAGGGCCGTGAGGTGCGAGTGCAAACCACTGATAACTCAATTTTTTATTACTTTAGACTAAAATCTTCAATTATCAAAACTTCAATTATTTTCCATTTATCTAGATAAGGTTACACAGGCAAATATCTCCATCCATCTGGCCACTTCTTCCAGCTCTTCTTGTGACCAAACTTTCAACCTCAACACTTTAGGAAAACAACAAACAAAGGAAACATATCCCTTCTATGGTCTGCATCCTTATGTCCTTAACCAGTCTGCTTCAGGGGAAAACAGGAAGGTACACGGATGAACCGATGAAGAGCCTTGCCTTTGACTGAAATCACTTTTTTTGCAAACTTTTTAATGAGTTTTGACTAAGATGTTACAGGAGTGTTTGAGTAAGATGGGTTGGGTGAAAATGGTCAAATGACGGAGAGCCAGAAATGAGCTGCATTGAGATGCCGCAGCTCCCCGGCGAGCTTCCTCATAAGACTTTTGACCGCTTTTACCCATCAGGGATTCACATGCAGAGTAATCCCTCCCTCCCGTTTGCTTCCTGGCTGTTTCTGCTTTTGCCCTGGTCCAACAGTTTAGCATTCAGCTGCTTACTAAAGATATAAGTGTCCAAATGAATGTAACGATGTGCAAGGCCACAAAGAGCACTAATCTGAACTGACCTCGCTGAATTGTTCCAGCGAGGCTAAGGAAGCTGCGGGACAGATTAAGCTGCAGAGACACAGATGATGCAAGCGGAGATTAGTTGTGTACTAAGCAAGGATCGTTCCCCCCCTCCCAGAGGACCACACACTGACAGTGTAGCCATGTCACTATTGTCTCTAAGCCACTGACACTGCGGACTCACTTGTCATTGTCTCTGAAATCCTCCAGCATTTCCCCAAAAACCTGGACTCAAGCCTCTTTGATTGGCACTCGTCAGGGCTGATCGAGAGGCCGGCGCCTTGAGAAAGACTTCGATAAAGGACGCCTGAAAGGAAATCCCCCTCCCCATGAATAATAATTTGGCATGGCTTTTCCTCTTTACCCCTCCCTGCTCCCATTCGGCCATTCTTTCTGGAGATAGGGCGGCGAAGGCTCTGGGTGGCATCGCTGAAAAGCCCCAGCGCCCCGATTGTCTCGCTGCTGCTCATCCTTTTTTTAAACATCAACAGAGAAAAGATACAAGTCCGGCCTTATTGCCACCGCCTGCTGCGCTGCATGTCAAGGGGCAAAGCGGTGTGTGTTGTGTGTTTTGTGTCCCTGGTGGCCTTTGGGAGATCAGCGAGGGGATTTGACTTGGCCGCTTGCAGCCAAATCCAGCTATCTACTAGGCTCAGATGCTGCTGTTGGTATGGTAACCTGCTCTGTGTGTTTAGATGAGCTCTTGTTTCCAGCCTGGACTGACCAGCAATCACTGCTGTGCATTGATGGATTAGGAGGGCTTTCTTAAAGAGAGAAACCAAATCCTAAATAATTTTAGTTCGGAGCTGCAGGCAGGTTTAGGGCAGAGTCAGTGATGAAATCATGAGATGCTTTGTCTTTCAGCAAGATATTGATCCCAAGGTGCGCAAAATCGGTCTTTACATCTTCCCAATGGTGTCAGGACATCATTTGCCAGTAGCCACAGCTAAGTTAATTTCAAAAACAAATTTCTGAACTTCTAAGAGCCAAATATTTCCAGCGTTTGTTCATTTCATGTCACCAGTGCATCAGTTGTGATGTCAAAAACATAGTTCTGTTTTTTGTGAATGATGGCCAACAGTGATCAAATGTCGGTGAATACCATTGATTACGTCCCTGCTGTAGAAATGTGGGTGTGTGGTTTACATTACCAAACATTCATGTTGTTTTTAAAGCTGCTGGGTGACAGCTAAGAGGAAATTAAGCCTTACTGCCGTCCGGTGGTCATTATTTGTCAAAAGTGATCCAAATACGGAACATTAGTCAACCAGTAAAGCCTTAGGGCCGGTGTATCCTTCAAAGAGATTTGGAATTGCAAAGTCAAAATGTTTTAACTACAGAAACAGGTGATGCTAAATCTGAAACTTCATTGAGTTTGTACCAAGACTTGACTCCTTTGATGCACAGACTCCAGGTTACCATGGAAAACTGTTTGGATGTTAGACATCCAGAGCAAAAGTTCTTGGAATTTCATTGAATAAAAAAATGTCTGATAACAGCAGACGGTTGATTGTTTGGTCCAATCATCTCACTGAAACTGGGTTCCTGAGCAGAAACCGGAGAAAGGAACTTGCAGTTTCCTGACAGAGACTGCAAATAAACAATAAAAGATTTGGGCAGAGGTTATAGAAATCCATACCATCCTCTTGTCATTCGTGATGTATGCTCTTTCTGATGCGTACGACGGGGGAATGATGGATTTGTGCTATGGGGATGAATGTATTCCCGACCGTTGGTCTTTGGCGACATTGGGCCGTGTGATTGTGTGTAGCGAGACGTGCCGTCAAATGAGACACGGCGCCATCCGTCTGTGCCGCTGACCTCTGCGCCCTCACCAGTGGCACAGATGAATTCAGGCTGCTGCATTTGGCATCATGAATCCGATGCGCATCAGTTGCTTTTGAATTGTCCCGCGTGCGCTGATGCCTCGCAGAAAAAGAAAAGAGCGTGAAACTGTTGCAGAAGACAATCACAGACCTTTTCAAGCTCAAGGCTGCATTTGTGCTTCTTTTTGTATCTGTGCTTTTCTACCAAGAGGTGCATTCTGTGGACTTTGTGTTTGGAGATAATGGGGCTTCTAATTGGTTGGTCAGTGACAAAATGGATGGTTGTTCAAATTTCAGCGCCAGAGTGAGGCCATGAAAGGCCTGAAGGAAAGTGTGACTGTGGCGTCTGAGAACAATGACACTAACAAATGGACTGCTAATGGATTCTACTTCAAATGTGATGATTTCTGTGTTTAACTTATTCAAGCATCAAGTCCTGCCCGCAGTAAAAAAAAAAAAAAAATCTACTTTATGTTGCTTTCAGATGAGGGAGATCCCGCTGAGGAGGAGCCCAATTATCAAGGAAAAGAGGACCGGGATCTGTTCCCGGGCGGAGAGCAAAGGAGGCCCAAGAGTCCCGAAGGCAGAGCCGGACAGAGAGACCGGCAGATGGAGGAGAGGGAAACAAAGGCGTGGAGCATGCTCTCCAAACTGCAGGAAAACACGCCTCAGCAGAGCAGCACCAACAGAAGCCGCTCCAACTTTGAGGACTGTGAGTTTGGGAGCCTTTTGCCCCTTAAGATGCAGAGAAAAAAAGAAGTTCAGCCCAAACTGCATGAAAACACAGCAAAAGACGATGTTACATCAGAGCTCCGTTGTCTATTTTTGTCCCCATTCATGAACAAATGCAGATTTTCTCTGTGAAAATGCATATGAAATAGAATCTTAGGGTGTATTCAGACTGGGAAAATCATTTGGTCCGCACTCAATCCGCTTAATTTGGTCCGGATCGAGTCCGGAACCTTGTGTTTGGTCTGTATTCAGACAGCCATCAACCGGAGATTTCTGTTCCGGACCAAAGCTTGTAAACAAAACCACATGACTAAAAAAATCTCTTCACTCATTGGTCAAGAATTAAGAAGAGGGGGGGGGGCAAAGCAACTAAAGGCAGAAATTATGGAAGTCCTGCTCTGTGCTGAATGTCTGGATTATTCAACCATTAGCAAGCTCTAGCATAGGAGATTTAGGCCCCATTCATTCTTTGACAGTTTCTTCCGCTGTGATATCGTCATCTTTTATGTGGGTGTGTGTGTGGGTGGGAGGGTGGGGTTTAGTTCACTATTGTGTAAATGTTGGTGAGTGTCTTATCTTGTGAGCCAACGGGGTTGCTGGAGCCTATCCCACCCACTTGGGCAGAGGCAGGATGCACTCCAGACTGGTTTCGAGTCCATCGCAGGGCCAGAGTTTAAACACAAGATCATATTTAGAATTAACTTAATTATGCAGCAAAGACTAAAAATATTAACAAGGGGGAACATTGCTAAAAGCATTTTTCTTATGTCGGTTTTATTTAAAACCTTAAAAATGAACCATTTCCCTGTCTGCTTTTTCCTTTTCTTCGCATCCACATCGGAGTTGATGCATTAACCATAAATTCTAAATGACCAACAATAACAGCACTTGATTGATAGAATTACCTATTTTTCTGCAAGCAGGAGTTTTGTCCCTCAGTTCTCCATTTTTCACTCAAGTGCTCAATTCCTGGCATCTCTAGAGCTCTGAGGCTGGTGAGTTGGACAAAGAGCGTCCACACCTAAGGTTGAGACTGAAAGTGGGGTGGGGGGTGGAGCTCTGCAGAGGCTGAGGCTGCTGCACAAGTGCCTGCCCACATGAACAGAACTGAATGGTTTGTGCCGGCAGTAATCAGCAGGATGGATGCTCTCATTTTATTATGTATAAAGCTGAAGGTCGTGTTTACGTGAAGTCAGACAAATCTGTTTTCCACTGTTTTATGATCTAAATCTGGAAACATTTTAGCTTTTAGTTGAAGTTCCCCGATGGGAACTGCGAGACACACCTGTGCTCCCTTTAAGATGCGGCCGCACCTGTCTACGACCCTCCATGGTCGCGATGACCTAAAAACCTGAAGTACAGATCAACCCCCCCATGCTGGTGTGTGTGACTAAGGCTTTAACTTTGACTTTTTGGCCTGATTGGCAAACACTTGTTTTTCTTCCTGTATCACATTTCAGTCCCGCACTCTTTCCCTTTTTTAAAATGACACAACAACCCTGCATTTTCATAGCAGCACCCACGCTGGACTGCACGCCCTGTGAGGCTAACCCAGGTTTCCTGCGTGCGAGTCTTACACCCAGACAACTGAGCTGTTCAGCTGCTGTGAGTTATAGTAACATACATGTTACATAAAAGACCTCCAAAACATTTTCAGACGTTCTGAATCCCCAGTTCTGCATTTAAACATTTTGTATCTAATCATCGGTGTTCATTGAGTTATAACTTCTTTGACCCCAATTCAGGGTGGACTTAAAGTCCCAGTAAGGTCATATTTTGATCTATTTTCAAAGTGTTCCTAGTGATCGTTTAGTTACGATTATGCCATTTTTAGCCAAAATAAAAACATCTGTCCTTTTCTAGCACAGAGTTTCTGCAAAGAGGCAGGAGTTCATCAGAACTTTGCTTCTCAGTTTTGGGCGGGACTGTTGGCACAGCGTGCCCCAGTTCCTGTCTTCCATCTGTTTTCACACTCTCCCACTAGCCTCTCACAACTCCAACCTAACGTAACTTGTGAAAACATAACAAAAAAGCGAGCAATATTGGAGCAATCCAACCGTACAATTGAGAGCCAGATTCCAGCTCAGACGAGGAAAACAGAGACGTACATGAAACTATTTGTCTACAAGTGGATGCATCAGAAGCGGAACAGAGATAGGAGCTTGTGGCCTACAATATTTTTCTTAGAGTATTTTTTTTTCCTCTGCTTTAGATTCCCAAGTGGGAGCTTCATTTTATATATAAATGTCCTTTATTATGGGAAAAATACTACAGCACTAGAACATGCTAAAAACACTGTTTTCATTTGATTGGGTCTTCATTCAACTTTATTCACATTTCTCTTTTGAACGTTTTCTACAGAACCGTTCAAACGGAGATTACTACACAGATTTTGGCAAAAACTTTCTGAAGATCCTTCAGATTTCCTCGAGCTGCTGTTTAAAGTTCATTTCAACAGGGCAATGCTTCCTCCAGTCAGCTGGTAGAACTGCATTACTATTCCTTTTGGTTTGGTGTCGTCAGGATCAAACCAAACATCCATTCCAACCAGCTTCACTTCTCTCGCGCAACATTGCGACTTCAATTTTTATAGCCAGACTTTTTCCTTGCTGTACTTCAGCTCTAAAACATACGAGACAACTAAATCAGTCTGTCGTTTTAGCGTGTCTGCTTTGACAAATCTGTTTATAAACCTGAGCGCTGAAATCCATTTCAACCAATCCCGCTGCCCAAAATCAGGAGGAACAAATGGGGAACGAGTCATTTTCTATTTGATTAAAGGAAATGGCCTCTTTTTCTTTTTGAACTAAAATACATTTTTTGGTGAGAGAAGGGTTTAAAATGGCCTGTTTGTGTTTGAGATTTGCGGTTGGGGGTGTGGCGTGTTTACAGAGACTATTCTGGTCAAAGTTGTCTTTTATTTTTGTTCCCAAACGAACTGCCTTTGTGTTTTCTCCTGTTTGTTCTCATGTGACGTTTGTGTCCTTCCACTCACCGACTGCCAGACTCTGGTGATCGTGGCTCCTCATTAGTCCCTGGAAAAGCCTAACTGGTAATAATTGGTCTTGATTCATCAGACAAGTGATGACCAACCAAAGGATTCCCAAACGAGCCCTCCCCTCCTCCTCCTCCTCCTCCTCTTCCCTAGTATGGTGCTGACTTCCTGTATGAAGCTGCTCATCAAGCCAGCAGCTTTCCAGATCACCATCAGTCAGCGTCGGCTAGCATGCGCCCCCTGATTGAAATCAACAGTCATTCTGCAGAGATGCATAAGAGACACAAAGGCACAAAGCTGAGGCGACTCATCCGCAGGGATGACTCATTTCAAAGCTCCTAGATAAATGATCCAACTTAAAGTAGTGTTTGGACTCCAGCATCTCTGCTCAAAGCTGTAAACTGTGTTTAAACGGGCTTATCCTAACAGTTACAGTTAAAACAAAATAGAGTAGCCCGTTTTTTATCGCGTGAGCTCTAAATATAACTCGCAATAGTTGCAGGAATGTAGCTGTCTTAAGGCTGTAAAACTCCTCACTACACACTTTATACTTTTTTGTCAGACATTAAAAACCCAAATTGTGGTTTTGACATTTACTTGCAGTATTTTTATGAGTCTAGTGGAAATTCATTAAGAAAGTTGGGATTTAAATTGCGTTTCTGAGTATTTCTTTATTTAAATCGTTGTCAATCAGGAGCAGACGAAAAATGCCTTTAGAAAAAGATTGTATTTGTGACGTAGAAAACACGCTGGGCGGGCCACAAGCTCCCCGCTCCGCTCCATTCCGATGCATCCACTTGCAGACAAATAGATCCATGAACGTTTTTGTTTTTGGTTGTGGTTCGCTTCATGCCAGCAGTCCCGCCAATGAATCAGAGGTGAATTTCTAATGAACTCCTGCCGCTCTGCAGAAACTATGTCCTAGAAAACAACAGTTTGTTTTTATTTGGGCTAAAAACGACATAATCATAATAAAAAGACCACTGGGAACATTTTGACAGTGGATCAAAATATGATCGGAGTGGGACTTTAAAGGACGTTACTTTGGAACTGGAATTTACAGAAAGTTCCTCTTCTTTCTTGTCAGTCTAAAGGGTGGTGGAGGTAATTTCAATGTTTTTCTCTTGTCAATCTGGAATTTTTCACATGAAAACTCTCAGATTTTAGTCAAAAAATCTTTGTTTTTAATACATTTTTTTATATAGTAGTCTTAAACTCTGACCTTAACCGTGACAGTCTTATTTTGCAAAATCCCAATCTAGGTAAGTAGATATTAAAACTAAAAGGAAAATGCTAGAATCACATGAATAGAGAAATAAATTACTGTATTTTTTTGGAGTATAAGTCGTACTTTTTTGCATAGGTTGGCTAAGTTCGCGACTTATACGCAGGTGCAACATATATGTGATTTAAAAAAAAAAGGCTCATGTGTTCGTTATTTTCCTAATAACAACCACCAGGGGGCACTGTAGGTGTGAGTATCAGTATTTGCTGACAGCAGCAAAGAAGAAGAAGCAGTGCTGCCCTCGGTGAAGTTGTTCCGAAGCCACACAGACGATGGAGAATGCAATGGATTTAGCATTTTTGAAGTAATATAATAAGTTTAGTTGACTTGTTAGCATGTTTTTTATCTGAATAACTGTTAATATGGTGCACTAATAGCAGCGAAGTGTGAATCTATTCAGTCCATTCTTTCTTGTTATCTATTTCTTTATCATGGTTTGCTTTTCAAGATGAAATGTCCGTTCTTGCTCAGAGATTTTGTTTAGTTAATTTCTGAGTGCGATTTCGCATTTTTTACATCTTTTTGGCGACTTATTGTCTGAAAAACACGTAGGAAAATTTCAGTAAACTCTAAAGTAAAGTAAGCATTTGAAAAGCAATAGAAGCAATGGCGTGTGTCATTGATGAAAGTGTTTGAAGCTTCTGCACCTCGTGATTTGTTTTATCAAATCAAAAATTGATTTTAAATCTGAAGTTTTTCAGAACTTTGCTATTTGTGTTTGAGCAGATTTTCATTTGTTACACACTAAAACTTTAAAGAAACCTGTAAATGCTTGTATATCAGTGAGTAATGAATAAACGACCATCGCTGAAAACTAGACAGAAAAAAAAGAATGAAGAGCAAGGTGAGGAAGATGAAAGGAGGCTGTGTTTGTGAATACACGTGTGCACACAGGAGGATGTCGTCGACGTGCGTTCAAGTTCGGGGCCTTTTTGTACGCCGTGTTTGCTCAGCCTTTGGTCTGGAAATATGAATTTACTCTCAGACCGGAGTGACTGGGCAAACAAACGGCTCATCTGCTGATGAAGGGCGGCGTGGAATATGCCTGCTGCATTCAGCAGAGAGAAAGGGACGGGGCAGAAGCAGAGAGAGCAAAGTAAATCTGTCAAAGAGTCTATTATGCGGTGTCCAAACAGAGAGCGCCTTCAACAATGGCCTTATTAATGGCACAATGTCAAGGAGCGGCGGGGCAATAATAGCCGATGATTTGGCTTTATGGGGTTATCTCTCCAGATCTGCTGCTGCTCTAAAGCAGATGATTTGGACTCTGGAGGTTTGAGCTCCGCCTGGTTGTAGGTGTGTATGAGCCGGGAACCTGAAGTTGTGGTTTGTGGCGAGGTAGATGGCGTGCAGCCAGGGTCTGGAGTGTGGCCGCTACGTGTGGTTTTGTTTGTTTTCCCTTGCACAGCTTCAAACCCCAGCACAGCCTTTTTTTTTTTTTTTAGAGATGGCGAGGGGGAGGAGCCGCATGTTCGTGCAGTGATAACAGTGCGTGAAGGAGAACGCTGCCAAATCAGCTTTTCCATTATGGTGCCCCCTCAGGAGAGAGCGGCTCCTGCTGCCAAACTCTGCTCGGAAAAGACTTCCTCCGTTACCTGTGAGGTACACTGTACCTCAGTCTTACGCAGTTGAGCGTGATTGTGGTGATATGCATAGGCAAGTTTGTGGTTTTCCACGACTGTCCCACGTTTTTCTAACTAACTTTTTACGCATGTAGAACTTTTATAACGCGTCCACGCCGCACATATCATGTTCAAATTACATATTTGACGCAAGAATCACTAATGAAATTGCATATAAACAGCGCAATAATCACGCACGGTTCATATTCTACGTTGATTTACATGTTAAGGCCGTTCATTCATGATACTTCTGTGAAAACTTCACGTAAAGACCACGTTTCTCACTTTTTCCACGTATATTCACGTATGACAGATTTTCATCCATGCAGTGGGTGCGAAATGCATGTAATGTCTGTGCGACACGGCCTTCAGTGACTGTTTTACCAACTCTACCAACAAACAGACTAGTCCTGTCGCCCTTCAGCCTGCTCTTTTCCAGAATCATTACAACTCCGAACCAACCTTTATTTAAAAACCAAATGAAAACCCACTCTAATAAAATTCATGTTTTGGGTGTTTTTAAGATGTTTTTGTGGGATTTTTTGGACAATGGAAGACATTTAAGCTCAAAATTGCATTGCTCAGTGTTTCTTTTATTAAATTGATGTGATTCAGGAGCAAATGAAAAAAAGATCGTACTTGTGATGAAGAAAGTACACTGGGTGGGCCGCAGGCTCTCTGCTCTGCTCCATTCTGATGCATCCACTTGTAGACAAATAGATCTATGAACACCTTCGTTTTCCCCGCCTGACCTGGAATCTGGATCTAAATTGTACGGCTGGACAGCTTCGATATTGCTCACCATTTTTGGTGCACCGCTCCTGTTAGCTTGGGTTCGTAAGGAGCTGTAAGCTAGCGAGAGAGAGATTAAACTGAGAGCAATCAGCAGCCAAAAAAACAGCATATTCATAAATAAATATCAACACAGATCTAAAAATGATTTAAAAAACAACTTAGCTGAAACAAATAAACTTTGTCGATGCTATTAAAAACAAGAATTTAATCCCACAAAGGCTATTCTTTTAGAAATGTTTTAAAATAAGAAACTTTGGGATGTCCAGGCAGGATTTGACTTTCCCCAAAACTATATTATACAGAGCAAAAAGGTATTCAGCTTCCCTTCCTAAATTTTAAAACCCACGAAAGAGACATTAAAGAAATCTTCAAAAACTAGCGTTAAACAGATTAACTACTGCTAAAAAAAATCAGCTGACCAAAAAGCTAAATGTTCTATAAATAGATAAGTAAAATTCATCAGTAAGGAGTTATTGGTCCAAGTGAGTATGAGTCATTGTTTCTATGGCAACCACTCCTAACCAATCAAGCGCGAGCTTGTTGAAAGTCTACACCCAACCACAGCGGGTACTTCTTGTAAGAACACAAAATATAGTGTTGATTTCGATTTTGATTGACACTAAGTCCATGATTTATTTTAGTCAGTTTCGATGTGCACATTTGAAAGAAAACAAGAACAGAGCTTTATTTATTTTTCAGAACTCAGAATAGGTATATAAATATTTGCGTTCACAGCATTTTATCTTCTTGGTCGTATAGACAGGCTGGGAAAGTTCACATATTGTTACTATTTAGGTAGTTTGTGATATAAAAAGACTGAAAACACTGAAATCATCCTGATCTACGTAGCTAATTTCTTCCCTTTAATGTTAATTATTCAAAAATGTACTTAAACATTTTTTTTTACATTGAACATTTCTGTATCTGCTAAATAAAAACAGAAACTCCAATGATTTTTCCTCTAACACTGTGACTCACCTCGACTAAACACATCTTACATTATGTTTCTTGCTTGTTTATTTTTTTCTGGTGTAACACCTGCAGCAATCCCAATTACATTCATCCAGATCTTCACGCCCGTGACTGTAATCTGTAAACGTGCTTTCTACTGCACCTCCTGCTGGCACAAAAGAGTCGAGTGTTTTTCCTGCAACACTTTAACAAGTCGTGATACAGATCTTTACCGTTAATGTGGAGCCCATTCAGGGCAGCCCACAATGCCTTCATCTAAACTATTGAGAAACGATATGCTCGGCCAGGTTTAAAGGTCTGCACAGCACTCAGTTCTCACCTCCTTATCTTATTGGACCACACTTCATATTGATGCATTTGGCAGATTTGAACTGAGGCAGTAGATTTATTGCATCATCACATTTTAACTTAAAAAATACCAAAGACATATTCCTAAACTCAGGACACAAAAACGGCTTTACATGCTGTTTGTGTGTTGAGAAAATGTGCTCTAAATTTGCGCTCCTAATCCCATGTTCTAGTCCCTGATATGTGGGCCATGTAGTGACAATCTCCAGCTATTAAAAAGGGGGTCACCTCCTCCCTGCTGCTGAATGTCATCTTTGTTAACGGGGACACTAAATACAGTGTGTTGATGAGCAGAAACAAAGGTCTGGGATTAAGCGGGAAAGAAGCAATAAACAAGTGAACATGTAAAAAAAAAAAAAACAATGCTCCTCTCTGTAAATGTCGGTGTGTCACATTGTTATACAGAAGTGTGTTTTTGTGTAGGAACACACTCATTAACTCTCTTAATGCATTACTTCAATACCTCTTTTGGCAAAGGTATTTGCTCATCAGCGTTTTTGTACATATAAACTTCAGCTACATCCCTTTTATATTAAAAAACAAAACAAAAACCAAATTTTTGTATTTTGAGCATCTTGAACTCTTGTGGACAAAAGTTTAGGAGGGTTTTTTCGGGAATGTGAGTTTTTTCCGGCTTGTAGTTTTTGCTGCAAACCATCCCAAAGATGTTCCACCGGGTTTAGGGGCAGACCAGCAAAGTTCCTCCACCTAACTGGCTATCTATGTATTTATGGACCATTATTGTGACTAGTGTGTAGTCATGTTAGAACAAAAAGGGACCTCTTGCAAACTTTGCACAAATTTAGAACTATAAAATTGTCTTTAGTGATTTTAAATGCTGAAACATTAAGGTTTCTTTTCTTAGGAAGCCCCGAACCTGGAAAAACAATCCCATACCATAATACTCCCTCAACCAAAGTTCATAGTTGATGCAATTAGTCGGACAAGGCATCTGGAGAATGAATGGGATATCTTAAGAGAAAACGGAACGTATGATTGTTGGGCGTGTGGTAAGTGTATCAGGAAGTATTCGTAAGGCTAATGTAAGTTTGACACACCTATGACATACAGGTGATGCTGTTGTTAATGTAAATTTCATGTTCAAAATTCTAGTGACGAGAAATTCCTTATGTGAGTGAATTAAATCTTCAAAAAACATTTTAAAAGGTTTAAAGAAAAAAAAAACAGAATTTATGAATGTCTGTTTCATTTTCTACTAGAGTTTAGTGAGATTAGACTTTAGTCATCTGTCCAGAGTTTGGTCTCAATACATGTTCTCGTTTCTCAGCAACGTCAAGGTCAAGGTGGCGCAATAGATATATGCACCTATGGGGATTGACCAGTATGAGTTCTGCAGGTTTTTAGGTTGTCCAGACCTGTGTAAGGTCGTAAAGAGAAGGGGCTGCATCTCAAGCAGAGCACAGGGGTGTTTTTCAGTTCCTTGAAGGGATATGGTTCAAAATGGAATTGATAATTGTTGTGCGTGTGGTAAGTGTATTGTGTATTTGTAAGACTACTGGAAGTTGCACATATTATGGTACACTGGTGAAGCTGTCATACAAAGGCCTTACAGCACACTCTAGTTGTAAAGTTTTACTCAAAAACTGCTCTTACGGCTAGCTAGTCTGGACCAGGGCTGTCTGTGAGCGAAATATGGGGGACTTCCAGTTGCGGTCAAGTGCTTCCGGTTCTGGCACTAATGTCTGCAGCCAGGTCCTCTTGGAAAAATGGGAACATTTGTACGGGGTGTGCCAGGAGCGCACATTTATCACATGAAAAGCATTTGTGGTTCCCTTTCGCAGGATTTTGGAAGAGGAGAAGAAATAACAAATTTGTATGACACACCTGCATCTCACCTACTTCACCTCTACTTACCTTTGTGTTATATAAGTGTCACCTCACAGCATGCCCATAAAAAGATGCGCATAAGCATTTTCGGCCTGCAGGCTCATTGAATGTTCCACATAGGGATGGGTACCGAAACTCGGTCCCAAGTTGGTACTGGCATTGGCATTTATGGTATTACCAGTACTGTATAAAAAAGCTGATTTCAATGCTTCATTTTGGTGCTTTGTTTCGTCCACTTGTCACATGTATTCTAGTTGTTTTTTCTGTACAATACTAGCGAATCATTTCACCTTCAAGCGACTGTGAGCATGCTCATACAAGAGTGGTTGAGGCGGTGATGGTTCAGTCAAAATGCAAAAGGTGAAGCGAGCAAAAGCTTGGCTGTAATTCACAGAAAAAGATTCTAATTCAGCGACCTGATGGATACAAGTGACATGTACTATGGTCTGAAAAAGACCGCCGTTGTGGCAATGAGCTGTGAAATCCATGTTTACTCGCGTGTGTATAAAAACGGAGCGCAGCGCTGCAGTGCAGACTGTCTGAACGAATGAAATAAAGCATCTTAGGCACATCTGAAGGCTCTCCTTCACTTTTGAGATGCTGCTATGGTGCACTTAAAAGTTTTGGGAAAAGATTAACTTTTTTTTTTTTATTCATGTAGGAGCAGAGTTTACTCATTGGAACCGTGTTTACCAGTACCAGTTGGCAGTGGCACCGGATTAAATCCAAGCAATAACCATCCTTAGGCCTACATCCTTGATTTTTTGTGTGGGATTTACCCATTAGTCCACCCACAGACGGCCTGAATCCACCCGTATGGGCAGTTGTGACTACGCCATTACAATAAAATCGATACCGCGGTGACCTTTTGTATGACACAAACTTTGTCCGTTAGAAATCTATACCGGTCACATCCATCCAAAATGAAGCATCACGATGTGCAACCAGCCTTTCTCACTTGCCTCATTTGCTAACCGCCGCGCTCTGGTGTTCAATGGACATGGGGGCAGTGTTGAAACATGTGGAGGTCATTTCTATTATGACAAAGACATTAGCAAGATTAATGGTCTCTTACCTGAGAAACTCCAAACTGGAAAATGGAACAAAAGTGTTGCCAAGTGGCCAAGTATTCCTCTATCTCCTCAGAAGTCCATCTGCCTTTTCTTTGGCTGATAAAATGTAAACTTATGCTTAACTTCTTCCTGTTAGAGCATAATATCATTGTTTTGACACTTGTTACATTCATGTTTTAATGTCGAGAAAAACTTTTCCTAGACTGTTTATGTCAAGGAAAGTCTGCTAGGGCCTTTCTGGAGTCAGCCGTTGTCTAGATAAGGTCTGAAATTAGAAGTTAGAAGGGAAATCTGACAAATCCACGCATGTCATGGGTGCTGAAACAGCAGCTGATGGCTTCCTCTGATCTGAGGCCTTGCAGGAGGGGAGCATAAATCATGCACAGATGAGTGGCAGCAGTGGTCAGACGAGCAGTCAGCAGTGTTTTTCATCCATCAGCTGTGGACGCTGAAAACGACGTCCGGGCGTGTGTTAAATGAGTTGTGACCCTGGGCTGTTTGCAGCCTGCAGACCGATGTGGGAGCAATGACTTTTGCAAGAGAAAAGGAACAAAACAGAAAAACAAACGCCGGTGAAAGAGTGAACCTCCCCGCTCATCATCATCATCATGGCCCCATTCTTCCTCTCTCAATTGCAACTGAATCGCCTTGGTCTCATTACAGATTACAGCCTGAGCGGAGTGACTCTCCCCTTTCTCTCGCCTTTCTCAACACAGTCCCTCTCTTGATTAACATTTTCTGCTAGGCTTCACACCAAAGGCTCAACCTGCGTGCTTTAAAGGCAGGGTGAAGGGAAAAAAAAAAGCCATCAAGCGCTGAAGTGGAATCAGATAAGGCTATCAGGCAGGAGGCTTTACTGCCTCGTCTTTGTCCCGCTTCTCGCTTCCTCCCTCAATCTCTCACTCCGCTGCACCTTTTGTCCGGACCATTCCCTGACGGAGCATTCTCCTCAGCCGGAGACCCCCCGACCTCCTCCAGAACCGCTGCATTGTGTGCCCGAAGGGGGGGGGGGGGGGGGCGGGCCTTCTGCTGCACCATGGCTGATACTGAGGTCCAATTCTCCTCTCCTATCCATGTTTGTTCTGTTTAAAAATGTGCAGTTTTAAAAAAAAAACAAAAAACCTCTGAGTCTCAGAACTGATCATCCTCACGAAACCCAACAAAAACAATCGTCTCTTTATGGTAGTCAATCCTCGTAGATCTTTACTCTAATAATCCAAACACTAGTCACAGTTTGGCTGTAATTTACCGTACTTTCCGCTGTCTTCATTTTTTTCAAAAAACACTAGTATAATGCAGAGCACCTTATAGTTGTGCCTATTGATGTTGAAGGTATATGGCGCTCTTTTAAAATGTTGTTTTTTTTTTAGTTCCAAATGAGTTTGGGGATTATTGTTATTATGCGAATGCGGCTAATGTGTTGCGTGTCACAGACAAGTTCTAGAGTCACCATGAATGTTGTTAATAGAGTCTGACTAATGAATGGACTGATCTCTGATGCTCCCATATATATGACATTAGTTCGAAAATAGACAATTTATTGACATATATTCATTAATAGAAAACAGAATTACCAGAAAATTTGATATCAGCAAAAAAAAAAGCTGAAATGTGGCAACAAAAACACTCAAATTGGCTTTCTACAAACAAGCGTGTCATTTTCAAAGCAGAAAAAAAAAGTTTGTCGTCAGAAACTTTATTTGAACCTAAATGGGACAGAATTTGAATTCATGCTTTTGTTCTTTTATCTCAGATCAATTAATTTGCACATTACTAACATAATTATGGATGATTTTTAACCTAATCCTGCTGCTTAACATTTAGATAACTGCATGTTATCAGCCTATAGTTTCCCCTATTACGTAATATGTACACAATATCAGACTTTAAGTGAAGCTTTGAAAGGACTTAACTAGGATGTAAAAAGAAAAAAAGCCTCATTTTGACATTAAATATGTGGTATTGGATTAGATAAATATTACGGGTTCTCATGAATAAATGAGTAAAGCCACTACAGGTCTGCAGAAAACTCAGCCAACCCCCCCATTTAAGAACCAAGAGGATCCATGTCCTCTGAGCTGATCCGACCGGACCTCAAATTCCCACCTGGTTCCACACAGAGCTGCAGTCCCGGCTGCACGTGGGCCCCGTCCTGCAGCTTTGCCCATATTTGCAAACAGATGCTACAAAAGCAGTCGCCGTTTTTTTTTTTTTTTTGATCAATCATGCTTTAACAAGTCAAGTTGACGAGTTGAAAATGTAAGATTTTACATAAGAAAAGACGAGGCCCAGTTTTGATTAGGCTTAAGCTGATAAATGGCAGATTCAAACACCCCCCTCCCTCTTGTCATTGGCAGAGAAATCCCCCCCCAGAGGTCCAGAGGTTTGAGTCCAGACTGATATCAACGCTGTTGCTCCTCTTTCTTTCTCAAACCAGTGAATAGATGCATTATTCAGCTGACTCATTCTCATCTTCTAAATTGAAGTGGCAGCAGCTTAAAAGCCCAGTTTTATTTACCCCCCTCCATTCTCCTAAATCGCCCTCCCTCCTAAATTTGCCTGCTGAAATATTCATGGTTCATTTCGGTTTGTGCTCAGGACCTAAATCTCCTACTTGACTGCAAATATTTCAGGCTCTAAAAGAAATAACTGACAATAAAGGTGAAGATGTATTTTCCTACCAAACATTCTGTCAAAAGATTTGGAGGATTATTAAGTGAGAAATCTGTTCGTGTCTGTAGTTTTTCATCAATTTCAATAGAAACAAAAATGCAAAGTTTAATCATCATTGTTGGAGATCTATTAGCAAGTAAAATGAAAAAGCAAAGGAAAAACAAAATAACACTGAAGTTGATGTTAGCTTGGTTTCTGATTATTTACAACATACTTTACTTTGAGAACAACTCAAAAATAACTCATTCAAAGGTGAACTTTGCTACAGAACAAAGACATTTTAAAAATCAACAAGAAAATATGTTTGAAAACCTAAATAAATAAAGAAATGTAAAATAAAAGATTGGTAGAGCTATTATATCCTTAGTCTAGCATTGGCTGCTCTTTTCTTGGTAAACCCAGTTCAGATGATATGTGCTTGAAATATATCATCAGAAGCCAACCCTAAACAATAAAACTTTTTTTTTCTCAATTACAAACGTTGTACTTGTTTTTAACAGCATTTCAGCAAATAGATTCTTCTGCGTAGTTAAAACATGTTTGATAAAGATCAGTTTAGCTGATTTATTTGGCTTTTTGAGCCAAATATCTTAACCCTGGACAACCCACAGAGTAAAATTTGGCCCTCGTTTTTATTTAGTGTAATATATATAATATTTTATTATTATTTATTAGCTGCTATTAATTACTTCTTCCCAAAATGTTGGGTTCTCTGGGTTCAAAATGACTAAAAATCACAACCAGCATAGCTCAAAGCTAACATTAGCATCATTGAACCTACAGTTTTGGTTATTCTTGAGCTACATTCACCCTGAACACATTTGCATGGCAGGATCATCCAGTTTCAATGTTAGGTCAATGTACAGACGTGATCAGAGGTTCTGCTGCATATTTTGAGTTTCAGGCACGGCACCGTGGTCTAGTGACAGCCCAATGTTTCATGAGTTCTGAATTTTGGCAAAGAGTTTGCGTCTGATAATCGACATTTTAAGTTTCATCAAGTCAACTGTCCTGATGGAGACTGTAAAGCGCAGCACATTCTCTTTTTGTTTTGACCCGCCCTCGTAGTTCCTGGCCAATGACTGAAAAGATCTTTAGTCACATGGTTTTTTTGTTGGTCCAGAACAGGATGGTCCGCTTTATGGCAGTCTGAATACAGACCAGCGATCCGGATCAAAGTATCTTTCCAGTCTGAAAACACCCTTAAATTACTTTTTTTTATAGAAAGATTATAAGAGAATATTTTAAATTGCAAATGTTTTTAGAAAATATAAAGTTTGCGTATCTTATCCTACAAACAATTTTTTTTACTAACATCGGCTGCCAAATATTCTTTTTTTTTGTTGTTTGTTTTTTTACATGAGGTATTTGTTGGTTAAAATTCTATTTATGGCCAGATTCCTCCTTCACGCTGCCATCTGCTGAAAGCAGCTCTATTTATCCGACTTTCTGTCATTAAAATTAAACCCAGCAGCCAAGTGCCGCTCTGAAGCCTCCCCTCTGATTTCTGGCCAACTGGACACTCTGTGAACTTCTCGGCCCGTATTGTCCTCCTCTCCCTGACCTCGATGCGACCTGATGAGAGAAATATTGCACTAATCTATTCCGCAGACACGCATGTGCACGAACCACGAGACCAGACGTCAGGGATGCTGGAAACTTCAAATAACATGTAGCATGAAGCTGTTACGTTTTACCGTACTGAAGCAAAAATCCTCTCAGCGAGTGCTGACCGTCCAGGCTCTGAACTTTGCTTTTGTTTTCTTCTCTTCTGTCTTTTTTTTAGTCGACTTTTTGGCAAAGTACTGCATTTTCAGCCAGGAGAAGCTGGCCGAGTACAAAAGAGCTTTTGAAGCAGTAAGTGAAAGGGGATTTAAGCCCTTTTTGTTCCGTTTCTCTTTAAGCAGATTCTGTTTCACTCAGTTGTATGTTGCACACCCGATGAGGTATAAGGTTATTCTCCTTTAAGCTTAACACGTGTTTGGAAAAATAGCAAGAAAATAGTGACACAAACGCAAAAAACGAAAACTTCATGACTTTGAAATCTTATTTTTTTTTGTTACTCTGCTTTAAAAATTACAACCTTTTTTTTTTTTTTTTTTAAAGTGATGTTTCTGTGCAGGAGGACAGCAGTGGCGACGGTTACATTTCCTGTCTTCAGGTTCTTCTGGCTCTCAAGACTATTATTCCTGAAGAGCATCTGTCTGAAGAAGAAGAGATCTACGTGTACAGGGTAGGACGTACACACATCCATACATAATGCCACAGAAAAGCTGAAACGTGGGCATCTCTCTGTCAGATCTTGGAGATGGTGGACTTCAAGGTGACAGATGGACTGGTGGATCTGAGGCTGTTTGCCGTGATTGCAAGCCTGGCTCAGAAAATAGCCTCCATGGAGTAAGTGCTAGCAGCAGGTAGTTGTCGGTAAAGCCAGACGAGGAGTCACAGACCTGCCATAAATGAGAACGAGCGTGTACGCATCTTTGTTCCACGGATTTTGTGGTTCTGTGTGGGGTTCCTCTTGATCTTCTTGCTCAGCCTTCTCACAAACATGCCATCTTTGTTTTAGTTTCAGGGTTTCACTGCTCCACCAATCTCAACTCATGATAAACTTGTAGAAAAAAAGCAGTGGTTTATTAACGGCTAAAAGGTTAAATCTGAATATGCTTCTAGTCTGGCATCAAAATATTATTTATTACATGAAAATGATTATTTATTGATTTATTTTGTGTAGTTTAAAATTTTAGTTGTAATTTGTTTCTAACCATGTAATTATTTTTACAGAGACAAACAAATAACTTAAAAAACTATTGACAACAAACTTTTAAGTTTAAAAAGAAAAGCACTTGTGAGTATCATCTGCATATAGGTTTACAGCAGTTACGTTCTAAAAATAATAGGTAAAATCCACAAAATAGGATTATAGATCATTCAAGGCTGTTGAACTCTTTTAGTCAAAGACTAGAAACTTTTCTCACTTTACTCTCTTGTTTAAACTCTCAAAGTTCAACTCTTCATAGAAAAATAATTCCAGAATTATCGAGTGAAAGCAAAGATCTGATTGCGATTGAAGATTTGTGTGTATTTGGAAAACTGAACGCATTCTGTTCAGTTTGCCATAGCAGGAGATTGATTGATAGAAGTCTACAGCCAATCAGAACACAACAATCAGACGGAGAACACAATGCACTGTAAAACATATATAAATATATATATGTTTTTAAAAGGCATGCAAAACTGCACTAAAAAAATCCTTCAAAACAGCAAGACCGCAAAGGTGAACCGAGTTATACTGACGGAACATTCTAAAAGTATCAGTTCTTTATAATTATATATTTACAATTAATTACTCCTTCTAGAGCTCGAGAATTATGACATTCATTTTCTTGGATCATTAATGGGATTTTGCGCGGCATAATTTCCATTTATGGGTTTTATCGGCTGTTTTTTGTCCCTTCTGAGCCGTGGTAGTTCATGGAAAAACCGACTTTTCCTGATGAATTTTTTAACTTATTCCTATGATAAAGCTGATCGTTTTGTCAATCGTAACATGTTTGATTTTCATTTTAAAGTTCACGTTTTCCTCGATGCTTCTAATCCATACTGGAAATAACCGGAGGTTGAACCCCCGCTCGTACAGATTTGGCCCCACCAACATTATTCCCCTGATGCCACAGATTCCCACACACAGCGTTTTCCTTTTTCTTTCTATCTTTTTTTTTTGTGTGTGTTTTTCCTGCCTCGGGGGTCTATAGCTTCCTCCAGACAGGGGCGAGCGGAGCCAAGCCCACTCTGGAGGTCCCTGGAGGTCAAGGCCTGCACCCAAAGCCCTCACCCCGGAGTGAGAGCTCCCTCTCAGCGAGGGACGGGGCCAGGGTCACGGGTCCTCTGATTTACGGACAGCAGCTCTTTGTGTGGAGGAGGCCTGTAGAATGACTGGCACAGAAAGACCTGGGTGTCTGCTCTGTACTGAGGCAATTATGGCAACGATAATGAATGTCCATATTAAAGCTCTTTCCACTGAACTCCCTTTTCAATTGGGGAAAAAAAAAAGGAGAGGGGAGATCAGCGTTCCTAATGCCACCTTCTAAACAAGGAGAGAACAACAGCATCCCTCTGTCATCTCATCCCTGCTGAACTGAACTGATCCTCTTACCTGTTTCGCTTAATCCTGTTGTCTCTAATCTGGTTTAGAAAAGAGCTGCAGCAGTAGTTACACAATCAGCCTTCTGAGGTCTGTTGAGGTGTTTTCCTTGTTTACTGCCCTCCTTTTTCCATTTTAACT